>CM060196.1:23008333-24394166 GCA_030549335.1 Pontederia crassipes
CTGATGGTTTCAAAATAAATTTGCTTCACAGCATCATGAAGCGGATAACTGTGATCTGCTACTTAATGGAAGTCTTACAAAAGAATTCTTACCTTAATAAATACAACATAATCAGATATTCAAACATTCATTTTGATATCATGAGAAGTGGTTAACCATGGACAATCATTTTATGATTTATCATAAATATTCAGTGGGCGTGCCATGCATCAAGTTTAAATCCAACAATTAAACTTTCGGACAATGAACACCTCTTTAATCACAAAGTGAGTGGCTTGGATAATGGGGTCGAGGCAAGATATTTGGTTAACGATTATACTGCATGTTATGGCGGAATACTTTCATGGGAACAGAGGCAGGAAATCACCCGAGGGGATTCAGCATTATGGTAGTTATGCCACAAGTCAGATCATTCTTTGAGGTGAAACTAGGAGACGAAAAGGATTTTAGGTTTTGGGTGGATCCCAAGCCATCCGGGGAATTATCATCGATCTCTTTTCCAAGGCTTGATGCGATAGCTGAGGACAAGCGGGCAATAGTCGCTCGACATTGGTCGAGCAACCTCCTCAATGATGGTGTATGGACCCCACTGTTAGCAGCCCATCTGTCGGATAACCAGCTTGAGAATCTTCTTGCAGTAATGGAATGTCTACAAGGACACAGGATATGGAATAAGGGAAGAAACAAACTTTGGCGCATCAAAGTTCCTATGCATATTCGGGTATTTGCTTGGCTCTTGAGGAGAAACAAACTTCCTACTCAGAAGTATAGACTGAGATGGGCTACATGAATGAACACTTCTTGTGCATTCTACGATGACAACGTGGAGGATCTAGGTCACCTTTTCTTCAGCTGCCCAGTAGCATAAAGGACATGACAGGATTTTGGACGTGATTGGCTTGACGTGAGCTCTTCAGTAGCGTTCTGGTGGGTATGACAACAATTTAAACTTATATGCATAAAAAGACAGAGAAACATGAAATTGCATTTTTATGGGCAATATGGTGTCAATGCAATGATTGCATTTTCAAGGGAAAAAGTGCTATATTGATAACATTGTAATAGCAGTTAGAAATTTGGCAAGTGAGTGGGCGAGGTTATAAGATATTTTGTAATAAATACAAGCATTTATAATGGATAAAAAATGGATGTGAGCACCTGGCTCACATACTTTATCTTCTAAAAAAAATTTAAATATGCAATTGTTATTTGTTATTAAAACTATCCATATAAAAGTAATTTATACATAGAAGTGCATTTATATGATAGCACAACAATCAATTCAAATATGATGCTATGGATTATATTTCATACGGTGTCATTAAAATCCGATTGCTACTTGTCAAAGTTCAGTGAGCAGTGATCAACTTGAAATCATACTTATTAGATAAGATAGAATCTTAGTTGCATTTTATGCAACAATTAACAAATAAACAGGCAAATAGAAGCTTGCACAAAAATTCTTGAACCGCTGACTGCTAAACTGTCTCAATTCAGCACATAGATAATTGAATACGTTGCCAACAATCAAGTTGTGATCCTTTCTGCATCCGTTAGAGTTACAACTGAGAACAAAGTAAATAAATAATCAAGTGCGTGCAAGAGTTCTCAAAATTAGCATCAAACTGAAACTTGATGAAATATTTGCCGATCAGCTGAACTGCTAAATTGCCGTAGCTAGAACATGTCAATCTAATACATCGCCATATCATAAAAAAACACATTGTTCATGCATTATCACTTTCTTCACGATCAGTGCTCACTCGCCGAAAGGAACCCAAATTTGCAGCATTACAAGCTTGAAAAGAAGAAACAAACGGAAACCTCACAAATTGACATTCCCAAGGATCTAACAAAGTTAAGAAAAAAGAAATAATAATAATAATAATAATAATAATCGAAGCAAAGTGGGCTGTGGGGGGGGGGGGGGGGGGGGGGGGGGGGGGGGGGGGGAGGAAAAGGCGACCTTGAAAGCCTGCAAATTGGAGAAGCGGAACTCCGTCCTGCCTCCCAATTTCTCCGATCTGTGTCGGTGCAATTTGAACATTTCTTCCTGGGACTTTCGCTCGCTCCTTCCCTCGTCGTCTCCTCCACCAAATTTTGGCCCAGTCAACAAATCGGTGGATCACAAATTTGCTCTCCTCCTCCTCCTCCTCCGGTTGCGAAGGCGAGATGAAAGAATTGTTTTCTTCATTATTTATACGTAGAAATATAGACGTAGATTTCGTGTATTTTCGTTTTGCTTTGCTAAATCTACGTCTACATTTATGTATTGTACTAAGAGATGTTGGCACTCCATAATTATTTTTTTATCCATCTAAAGCCATTGACATCTGTCCGTATGATATTAGCACACGGTTAATTCAATATACGAACAAAAGAAAAATAATATGATCAATTAGTTATGTTTGGATATTGATCATTGAATTATAAAATAAATAAATTAATAAATAATTATTGAATCAGTAGAATAGTGGGAAATAAAAATAAAAACTAACAGTGATGACATAAAAAATAATAATTATTGAAATTATTTAATATGAACTAATTATTAATATTTGTGAAAACTCGATTCAAAAGTAATGGGACATATATATATTACTTTTTCGCTCAATGGACGATATATGAAACTATTAGTGGTCGAATAATATAATGTTCTGACGTGAAGGTTTTAAAAATCAAAGTTATCAACGTGAAGATTTTTAAACTCTTGGAATTAGTATTGTTGTGCAAGTTCTCTTGATTATTTCCTATATCAATTAAAATTGAACCTATTTTGGAAATAAGGGTGCAACGTAAAAGATTAAGTAGTCAAAAGTTCAACTTTCAAGAATATGTTCCTTTATTTTTTTTTTCTTACTTTTTTTTGCATTAAATCCTCTTTAATCGAAAAAAATGAATACATTTTAAAAAATAACATATCCACCTTATCTACTGGCGAATTAATAAGAAATATGGCTCGTGACTTTTTTCCTTCCTTTCTGGTGCAATATTCTTTTCCTTCTCCGAAAATAAGGAATAAAGTTTGCTTCACTTGTTCCTTTCTTTTTTTTTATGTGCTAATTTGATTGCTTGAATTCAAGGTAAGGTACATGTTCCTAAGGAAATTGCATCAAGTCGCTAAATTCATTTTCAAATCTCTACAAATTAAATTAGATGGAGAAAGGAATACATATATATACATATATGATCTCTAAAATTTGAATATAATAATTAGCGCAACATTAATTTATAAAATATCAAACCTCTACGTAAGAACATACACAAATCAGCGGTACAAACCAATGAAATCAAGAACACTTCATTTACGTACAGAGCAAACGCATGCATGCATGCATGCATGGGGGGATTTCAGATGTCGACGTCACAGCAGACCCGGTCGAACTGCTTGCCCGACGAGAAGTGCAGGAGCACCGGCGAGCAGTAGGCATTGAGCGTATAGTGCTTCGTCTTGGCCGCCCCCACCTTGAACCTTATCCTCGCCCTCACCCTCACCTCCACCTCCACCTCGCCGGCCCTCCGGTCGTGCCGCAGCCTCCCCTTCGTCGACCCCATCAGCGGCGTCCCCCGCGCCACCGCTCTCACCTCGAGCACCGTCGCGTTCCGCCGCGGCTGGTAGAACGGCGCCACCTCCTTGAAGGCCACCATCTGGTCCCCGTACCACACGGATACCGCGACGTAGTTGTAGTACATCGCCACCCGATGGTTGCCGTTGTAGGAACGGACGGACAGGTCGAAGGTGGCGTTGAGCGCGCCGCCGGTGACGTTGAAGCCGCGGACCCTGGCGTCGTCGACGGTGTACTCGATAGCGGACGGCCGGACGACGATCCAAAAGACGAGGACGGCGAGGCACGCGAGGATGAGGAGCGAGAGGACGGTCACGAGGATGCACCGTCCGATGTGGGGGCGTGGCCGCAGCCGCCGCCGATTGCGCCATTGGCCGTCGTCGTGCTGGGGGCCGTCCATGTGCAAGGCTGTGGATTTGTTAACCTTGCGTGATCCATGGCGCTGCGATTGAGGGTCATATATATATAGATATATTTTACAGGGGAAGTGGGCGGAGAGCAGATACCAGCTTCGTGTTAAGATTAATTAGGGTTTTGATCTTTGAAGGGCGGTTGGCTTCATAGGAGGATGGAATTGGAGAACTTTTATTCTGTCTTGTGTGCTTTTACTTTGCTTCGTTGGTTTGCTTTGTGTTTTTTTTCTTTTTGTTGTTGTTGTTGTTGTTGATGAATACTTCTTGTATTCTCCAAAGATCAAAGAAGAGGTGCATGTATTGAATGCCAGATGCTTTGAGTAATTGGGTTGAAGTGATCGCATGCTTAAAATCATATCTCTAATGGAGAATGTGCATCAAATTGAGTGATCGATTGATCCAAAACAAGGGCCTAAATAGGATGTGATAAGATTGAATTGTTAGAAGAGAGAAGAAAGAAATATCACACTAGACCAATTTGTACAAGGTTAATTATAATCTGATATGCCAATGGAATAAAAAAAAGTTGAATGGTTGGATATTCACAAAGAGCGAGCTTTTGGGTCCAACTTGCGACCTGCCGGCACCTCCTTTTGCAAGCACAAACTAAAGCGGTCCAAAGCAGCAATGACGATGATGATACTTGGCACAAACTTGTTAGATAAGTTTCCATGGTCCTTTTTTCTTTGTTTTGTTCCACGATATAAATTTCAAAGAAAAATCTATCAGATTGCATGTCTTTAATTAACTCTTGCAATTAAGCACAGATTTAGGATGTGATCTTGAAATTTGAATTTCAGTGAAATAAATCAAATGACAACCATCATTCGAACTTCTTATTTTCCTAAGTTTGCGAGGTTTTTTATGTCCAGAATTATTAGCGCTTGATTAATATAGAATCGGAGTGAAAGAATGATAAATATACACTTCTTTGATCAAAATGGTGATTCTAAGTCTAAATATTGAACTTAAAATCACTAACACCCAATGGACCACTTAAAATACAATCCCATTAGCTCATTATGCCAACCAACCTTGGTTAACCTGTTACGAAAAGAGGGAGAGAGGGATCGCACGAAATACAGAAGAACACGAAGAGGAAAAACGGCGGCGGCTCTTTGTTATGGAATAATGATGATTACAAGGATAGGTCTCGGTCTAGACCCCTAGGGAGTTTATATAGGCACTCCCTTTGACAGATGATAGGAATTACATACGGACTGTGACTCTAAATAAATCCCCTGAAAATAGAACACCTATCTCGTGATAAGGAAATAAATCTAGAACGCTATATTGACGCTAGGTAGGCGCTAAATGAATAAAATAATTCTAAATAAAATATATATGTTATCTACACATGTATTTGTATTCTTACCTACACATGTAACGCATATAGCGCTTAATTGGCGCTATTTTGACACTACACATGTTAACATATAAGTTAATTAATTAGAAATATATTAACTATATGTTATCTATGTATATTCGTATAACTACATATTATGTATTTTGACGCTAATTTGTATAGCCCCATATATGTTACTATATATATTATATATACTATACTTTATGAATAAATAAATGTCATATTATATGTGTACCTTCAACATATGTATTCCTACATCATATGTGTGTTACTTATATATATATTCCTAAATATATATATTTGTTATCTATATTATATATGTTACTTTTGTGTACAATATATATTATATCTTAATTATAGGTATATTATTTTTATATTCTTATTTATGGAATTATAATGATTGAATTAAGTGATATGATTTATTATTTATTATAAAATAGTGCTACCGTGAAGACTCAATAGTGTCTAATTAACGCCACACTAGCACCACATGTTGCTACAGAGGCACTATTTGCGTCAATATAGCGTCGCAACACTCCATCACTAAGAGGATTGAGACGCTAGTGCAATGCTAGATGGATTACATCAAGAGCAGGTCATAGTGCAATGTGATAACTTAAGTGATATGTTTAGCAAAGGATCAAGTGCATCATGAAAAATTAAACACATTGATGTCATATGTCACTTCATCTGCATCGGAAAGAGAATCAAAGTAAAGAAGATTGGCACTAAAGACAACTGATATGTTCACCAAGCTTGTTCCTCATAGCAAGTTCCAACGCTGTTTGAATTTTCTTAACATCAATACTTGGTAACATCCCCAAGGTAGGATTGGCGATGGCATGGCATGGCATTAAAGATATGTATACTCTGAAAATGTTTCAAGTCAATGTAGAGATTTGTTGATAATGCCTTGAATCTAAATCTAGTTGTAATCCTAGATGAGTCTCTATGTCGTCAGGAGCTTGGGGGCAGCGAAGTCGTCCGTCCTTTACGGGGTCTCACTATTTTGTATTGGAGTTCCCTATATAAACTCCATGATGGCTACGTTATTTTGTATTCTTGTAATCATCATTATTTCATAACAAAGAGAGGCGTCGTTGCTCGAGAACATAGCCCGATTTAAGGTGAATCTCGCAAATTTTGTGTGCTCTTTTGTGTTTGTGTGATTACTCTCTCCCTCTTTACGTAACAGAAAAAATAGAAATTTATTATTTTACTTTGTTTACTTCTTTTGGATCTTTTGTTTTCTCAAAATGATAATAAAATAATAAAATATGAATAATTAATAATTAAGTTTAAAATATTATCGCAGCATAAAATACATGAATTATATGTCAGGTGTAGTAAACTAGTAACAAAGCATGGGATGTTGGCCCATTTGTACACAAAAAATATTCAGACATAGATAACTTTTATTATTTAAATCATGCAACTCATTGAAACTTTCTCCTCAATTAATTACCATGGCACCCAACAAATGGTGGTTGGCTCAGCTGATGAGCAGAGCTAAGTTCCAAGTGTTTGTTGGGTGTTAGTAGTCCCAAGTTTGAATTTTGAAGTTACCCTCTGGCCCGCTCTATCTTTCTGACTTCAAATTAGTTAGGTGGTAATAGCTTTGGACATCGGAGACCTCTCGTAATTGGATCGACACCCCAAAAAAATTACCATGGCACCCCAATCCACACTCACCCCACCCTTCCTTTAATCGGCTTATGAAGCTTCAAACTTGTGATTTTCCTGTGTGATCTTTCTCATGATGCTTATATGAACTTATGTGCATTTGATATTGTCTTATGTGTGTTTTAGTGTGATTATCTTCTTTCATACGATGAATCAACTGCGTCTGAATATTGTTCCAATGGTTTAATTTAATTGGGTTATTTCCTCTAACCTCCCCTAAACTATCGCGAAATACCACATCTAATCCTAAACTACGGACTTCTTTTTTTTGGTACCTAAACTATCGCGACTTTTCCAGTTTGGTCCTTCCGTTCAATTCCGTGAAGTTTTTTGTTAATTTTAAAATTTTTGGACCATCGTACCCCTGCCCACGACTTATATTCGTAAACTTGGCTTCTTTAGTAGGTAAAATCCCGTGGTGTTTTTTAAGATGGGACTTTAGGGCTCCGACGATCTCTATGATTCTTCGCTGTCGTTCATCTCCGACGTTCTTCTCCGGCCGAACACATGAGAAGTTTTTCTGCTCCGGCATTTTTCTTGTACTCTGAAAATTCTCTGGCATTTTGGTGAAATCTGTGGAGTTCGATTCGCGGCTTTCATGTTCTTTTCCGCTGATGTGCATTGGTATGTTGAAAGTATTACTCTTTTTTGTGCTGATTTATTAGGAGTTCTTACACTTTGAATGTGTTACCTGTAGTCATGATTTTTTGTTTCTTATTTGCACAGTAATAAACTGAAGACATGATTTCGCCTGGATCAAATACAAAAAGTACAAGTAATAGTAGTCATATAGATGAAGATGAAGTAAAGTGTCACTGCGGTATCAACTCCCGAGCAAAGTATTCTTTTACTAAGGACAATTCTGATCGACGATTCATCGGTTGTCACAATTACAAAGGGCAAGGTTCTGGATGCGGATTTTTCAAGTGGGTTGATCCACCGACCTGTCTGAGGGGCATGGTTTGGAGTAGTAGGGTTCTGGACAAAATATCGAAGCTTAAGGAAGAAAATGAATCAGTGAAAAGATGAATTATTGAACTATAGAATGAACTTGAAGAAAATCAAAGGGGTCTCAAAATGTCGAATGATTTGTTGAGGACTACTTTGGTGGAAGCAAGGGACTGAAAGAAAATTGAAGAAACAAAGATGTTGTATTGTATTGTTAATCGTACTGAGTTTCGTTATTATAATTGCTAGGGGGTACTTTGTAATGGAGTAAAGATTGTAATAGCTCGCATGTTTCATGTCGATCTAATGTAATGTACTAACTTGGAATCCATTTTCTTTAATCCCATATGTAATGTACTTTGAATGTTATCAAATGTTATGCCCTTTTTTAAGGATATGTATTTTGAATGCAAGTTACATTCAACATATGACAATTCGAGTTACATTTCATATGAAAATGTATTTTGAATCCATTTGTTTGATCCGGCAAGTTACATTCATATATGTCAATGCAAGTTACATTCAACATATGTAATGCGATGACATTGTAATGAATAAAGTGGCACAAAAATGGTAAGAACAAAAAAACGATAGAATCACTTTCATAACACGACATTGTAATTCATAATTTACATTGTAACACAACAGGTAGGAGTAGCTGAACCACAATCCAAAATATAAATCCACCACACATACTCTTTGCATGGTTACATAACAAGTACTCCTACTACATATGCCATACACATTGTCAATCACATTGCATGGTTACAAAATAGTTTTCACATTAGACACTAAAGACATTGCCATACACATTGGCAATCCTCAAATATTAGCAGTTGTAGAAGTCTGGCTGAAAATGACATTGCCATACACATTGACATTCCTCAATATTTCAGTGGACACTTGGCTCACACCTCCTGCAGCAGCTTCTCTTCTAACTTCAGTTGTTCGACAGGAAAATGCCTGCAATGTGATATAAGTCAGTGAACAAAGCATCTATGTAGTTGCAATGTGATATAAGTCAGTGAACATAAATATTACTTGGGTATTAATATTAAAAGAATCATTCCTTTTTCTCTTACCTTTTGTGCTTGCATCCTAACAATAGCACATTAGAAGCATCAGTAATATCAGAAAAAGTTTGAATAACTCAAAGAACTAATCAGTAATAACACATTTCTTGATTGACTACTTTCCTTAGCCTTTCCACATGTTCTAATATTGTGGCCCTTCTCCTCACAATTCCTACAACTCAAATTTTGAAGTGACCTCTTCACACTCCTGTGTACTTGGTGGTCATGATGGCTCACTCATCTAGAATGAACGCCTAGAAGAGCGAGATGATTCAGATGTTCGATCTCTAGTAACTATGATTGAAAAAGTTAACAATCTTGTGTTATTATCGGTAACCATATATAACTGAAAGAAGGTAACAAGCTTGTGTCACTAGAAGAACTATGAGATTCATTCGCTTGTTTCGTATTCTGATTCATTTTCATCATCTTTGGCGTCGTCGCTATAATCTTGATTCGAGTCATCGTCAATAAAATTGTCAAAGTTCACTTCTAAGAGGTCATTTGAATTGAACTATTCCTTTGACTCGGCGCCGTCAACTAATTGAATATTCTCAAATCCATCAGCTACATCAATCGTCTCATTCACTCGATCTTCTTGATAGTAATCATCCACGGGCACATCATTGCATATGGATGATGTTTCATTATCATCTACTATTGTTTCTGCTAAGAATAGTTTACATCTCACTTTGCATGACATTCACCTTTCATCCTTGGTTCTTTTCGATGGATAGTTAGTGTAGTACACTTGTTGCGCTTGTTTCGCCAATATGAATGGATCATATGACTGAAGTCTCCATCGAGGGTTAATATCCACCAATTTAAACTTTTGATCAAACCGAACTTCTTTCTTTGGATCGAACCAAGGACACTTTAACACCGTGACTTTGTTCGATTTTTCCAAATAAGACAATTTTATGATATCATCTATAACACCATAGTAATTGAAGCATTGTCCTCGTACATGCTTTCTAGAACACATATGCCGCTATTAATAATTGAATGTTATCAACTATATTCTTATGTATGGAATCTATATTCATTAACTATGACACCGCAATAGCTAAGAATTTGTTTCTTCGGTCCATGACCCAAATCTCAAATTTTCAAATATGTGACTGAGTCATTAACTAGTAATTAACTGGTAATTAACTAAACATGGTATTAGATTAAAAGATAGAAAATTAACTAAGGTGGGTTCGTACCTTCTTAAGAGGAGGGCGGTGGAGGAAGGCGGCGGGCGGCACTGGACGAAGGAGCATAGATGGCAGAAGAGGTTAAGGGCGGGCCGCGAAGGAGGCGGAGGGCGGGCCGCGAAGGAGGCGGAGGGCGGGCTGCGAAAGCAGAGGGCAACGGGCCGTGGAGGAGGCGGAGGTGGTGGAGGAGGCGGAGGGCGGGTCGTGGAGGAGGCAGGGGCGGGCCGCGGAGCAGGCGGAGGGCGGCGGAGGCGGAGGTCGGCGAGCAGCGGAGGAGGTGGAAGAGCGCGGAGGATGTGGAACAGGGTGGGGGAGGCGGCGGGCGGCGGGCAGCGGAGGTGGAAGAGGCCGGTGGTCACAGTCAGCAATCGAGGGCAATGGCCTCGGAGCAAGACCGACGGTCGTAATCGGCAGTCGACAACCGATGGTCGCGGTCGCAGTCGACAATCCGCATTGAAGGATGAGGCCGGCGATCGCAATTCTCGGTTGTCGATCGTCGACAATGGAAGTGGAAGAATAGTAAAAAGTGAAAAGTAAAAAAAAATGGGAAATGACCTAGGAATTTAAGATGAAATTTTGATATGACTCCATATTGGTGATGTGCAAATGTCGATGCTATTTTGATGCGATATTAATTTTTCATAAATATATAATGTGTGTATGCATGTATGTTAGTTCTATATATATAAACTATAAGTGTATATTCATATGCAGTTCATATGTTTTTCATAAATACATGTGTTACATCTATATTATAAGTTTATAAGTATATATGTGTATATATGTATATATATGTATATATATAATGTGTATATATATATATATATATATTTAAAGTATATGTGTGTATCTATATGTCTATATATGTGAGAGATTAAGTGACAATAATGTGTCTATGTATACGCAATAAAAGTATAAATGTGTATATATATGTTTATATGTGCGAGATTAAGTGGTAATAATATGTATACGTGTACATGTTATATATAAGCATAAGTATATATGTGTATTTATATGTCAAAATGTGTTCGATTAAGTGGGTGTAATAAAAAGTTGGCCACTTCGGCGCTATAGAGATGCTAAAGTATCGCTAAAACATATTAGTGACACTTTAGCGTCAACGTAGCGTCTCCAAGATTTTAGCGTCTCAAAGGCGCGGTGCCAATAGTGTCTCTGTAGCGACGATAATCATTGAGACGCTATTGTGACTCTACGTAGATAATATTGAGGCTCCAATGTGGCGATAAAATGGAATGTTTTATAACAAATTATGTCACTTAATTCATCCATCGTAATTCCATGATTAAGAATATAAAAATAATATATGTATAATTAAGATATGTTATATATTGTATGCATAAGTAACATATATAATGTAGGTGATAATAAATTATATATTTAGGAACACTCCTATGATATAGGTATATATAAGTAATTATTTAGGAATACATATTGTATGTAAGGTACACATATAATATTTAATTTATTTATTTGTTAAAGTATAGTATAGATAATATATATCAACATATATGGGGCTGCGTCAAAATAGATAATATATAGTTATATAAATCTATATGGCGTATATATAGTTATATATTTCTTAATTAACATATATAATTATGAGATGCCAAGTAAGTATTAAAATAATGCCAATTAAGCGTTGTATGTGTTACATATGTAGGGAACAATAAGAATATGTCTTTATATTGGCATCTACATAGCGTCGTAGTAATGTGACGCCACTTAGCGTCTCATATAGCATCTCAGAGGTTGCGATGCTAGTGTCACGTCGAACGCTGTCGATGCTAGAACTACGCTAGGTTCTCCCGCGTAGATTCGCCCCATGACGCGCAATAATAGCGGCTACTTGGCGTCATTATGGCACCTTCATTAGCGTCTATTTCTCGAAACGCTAAGATAATGTTAATGTGACACTATTCAGAGGCAAGCAGTGTCTCTATTTTAAGACTCAACTAGGACGTTATAACGCTCGTGAATTTTGAGACGCTATATGTCGTCGCTAATCGCAAGTTTTCTTGTAGTGTACGTTTCTAAAATGTCCCATCAGGCCATCACACCATGCAGCGGTGTGATCAACGTTATCGTTCCATGTGATGGTGTGACATATCTCCTTGCACCATGCCCATGGCGTGCTAATGTCTCGATCGGCATAATGATGGTGTGACCTACACCATTGTGCTTAGAGATGGACATTCATGCGGGCCGAATGAATTTTTGCCGGGCCAGCCCGGCTCGGCCTGGGCCCGAGCCAAATCGTGTCGGGCTTCCCAGCAAGGTGTTGGGCATGGCCCGGCATGGGCCCGACGATCACGGGCCCGATCCAACACGACAGGTGTAACATTTATAAAGAGGGATAACCAATACAAACACTTTTAATTTTTGTTAAACATATATATTAATATATAATTATACTAAACTAAATTTGGCTTAAGCAAATGGTAAACTAAATGTGGACCCATGTTGGGCCCGGGTCGGCGGGTCCCTCCAAAATCTTGAAAATTTTTAATCAGGTATAATACTATAAACTTATAATTAAAAAATAAATTTGACCATCTTTAATATATTTGATGTGGTCCATCATCACATCTTCTACTTTGAACTAGTGGTTACTACACATAAAACTAATTACAGAGGTCATGCGTTCAAATGACCGAGCCCGACCAGAGTCAAAGTGCAAGAAAAAAGGAAAAAAAATGGACGCCCGGTCCGACATGACCCGGCCCGGACGACCCACATGAGCTCGGTCAAACCCAATTTGACCAACCCGAACTGGCCCGACACGATTCTCTATCTCTTTGTGCTACACAAGAGTACGACTAGACAAACTCACTTTGCGACAAACAGGTGAGATCAACATGATCACCCATGCCTAGTCATGACAAGTGCAACTATTGTGAGAGTATGCCATGCCAAAGACTATTGTGCAGCGTTGTGGGGCTTAGGTGCTTGTGCTCGAGACTTTTGATATTTTGATTGGGATCAGGAAGTCGGACTCCGTTCGTCTCGTCGAATTTGACTCGACAAATCTTGTGCAAATCATCAACGACACATCCGTTATCCCATGGTGCATTAGAGGCATCATCAATGATATTAAAGCTTTATTGCTTGATTTTGATTATTGACGACTTGCGAGCTTTCGAGAAACCAATATCAAGCAACTGATCTTTTGACGAACCTTGATCGTGCTTCTGCTCACAATTTTTTTTTGGAAAAATAACTTCAACGGATCTCTCCGCTATTTTGTATCAGCACTTTTTTTATTTACTTATTAATAAATGAGAAGCTTCTTTTAATAAAAAAGACTATTGTACATAGTCGTACCTTGTGAGAATCTCCATGTCACATCAAACAATCAATATTCATAACAAGTGTTAGTCTTCCCAGCAATCATTCAATGGGCATATCACAAAACCCGGCCTGATTTTCGAAGCCAAAAACTTTATTGATATTTATATTTTTTTTTTCTTACGGATGATCTGCTTGCTTAATCCAATATTTCGATTGAGTTCTATCGTTAACAAACCCACTGAGTCGTTTGGTTGGCTCGCATGATATGTCAATTAAATAAAAGATTTAGGGAATATGTGAATCTAAAATGTGTGGACCTACTATTGATTTATCAATGATGATCTTTGATAAATATTTTTTAAGATGAATTTATTATGAATTTATATCTACCATTAATCTATATATCAATGATAGTCCACATGTGTGAATCTCATTTGAGTCCACACAATCCCCAATCTTCTCAATAAATTTGTGAACATATGAGCTAATTATAATCCTATCCATCATGATCACAACAGATCATTATTTTTATTGATTAACATAATTTAAAAATAAATAAGATAAAACATAATAAAATCTAAATAAATTTTTTTTATTTTATGTTAGTGATGGTGAATTAGAGAATTGAAAGACATTCTATTGACCATCAAGGAGTCGAAACACACTCGCCATGCATAATCAAAGTCCACAGTTTGATCAAGAAATTGCATAATCAAATCTTCTAAAAATTATGATACTAATATTTAAATGTACGCTTTATCTTGAGCTTTAAAATTTTAGATAGACTTTTACAATCCTAGGATAACACTAGAATGCATTAAAAATAAAGTAGATCTCGAACATATTTTCTTTTCTGATTTATTCACACATCATTCACCTAAAATGAGTGATGAGATTTAAATCAATATCACGTTCTAATTTCAATATCATAATTTGTTTCCAATGTAATGTGATTGTTATTTGAAGACTGTGTCAAAATTATAAATCACTAAAAGAACACTGTACATAAAGAGTCAATATGTTGAAGTATAAATCTTATTGATAGTTAGGATTATAGTCGATCCTAGGATACTAAAGGAGCAAGTAGAAATAAAAGATTAATTATGTGAGACATGAGAAGTTCCTAGCGCCATGGGGTTCATGTACATGCACAGATCGACGCCACATGGCAGCTCCTGGCGAGAGCACACTCCATTCCGGGAAACATGTCTGAAGCAAAAACAAGAAAAAGTAATTTGAATCAAATCAGAATTTGGAGAGAAGAATCAGGCGGAAGTTGACTACATTCATCGTGCAGCAGTAGCTGTCTCAGCTTCAGGATTACTAACTAAGAGCACTCCTACCCATGCATGCATCAACACAGTCAACAACCATTGACCTGAATATTATTCTGCCCTTGCTCTGCAGAATCAAACTTGGCACTCTCTCTTTCCCAATAACACTATATATAATATCTCACCTCCAAGTTGACCTCACCATGTTGCTGCTGCATTCTTCTCTCCCCATTTGTATAAATAGTTGCGCGTAAGTGCTCTTGCATGCACACATCACAATGAGGAGGTCAATAGTAGTCGAAGACGCACCATAGCATCTCTTTCCTCACAAATCTCTCTCCTCATGGAATTCCTAATATATACAGAAATATGCATTGTATAGGTTGAGGTCCTCCTCCACTACTCTCAGGTACAAGGGATGGGAATGGTGAAGTACTAGACTGAAGGAGGTCTGTGGATGCCACGAATAAGCAGTGTGCACTGTGCAGCGTTGACATGCACCATTAACTACTACTAGCTAGGGCCATCCGTTTGAAGAGGAATAAATGAAGAATTTAACTCTCCCAGTAGTACTGTAATAAGAATTTATTACCTAACTCTCTGCCAAAACATACAAAAAACAATTTTGGGTTTGACTAATTCTAAGTGACAATAGATGCAGTTACTGCAGGTAGATATATCATGTATATATACGGGCTAATATTAATTAATTAGGTCAGTTTTTTTTTCTTTTTCTCTTTTTGCTGGAAAGTTAGGTGGATTTTAGGAATTTAACAAATGCCACAGACTTCTCATCATAAATTCAATTGTCATATCAAAATCAATGGAACTCACAAAGTAAATAGTTATATTTATTCATGTAAACGTGGAGAACAGTAAAAGAAAGGATCACAAGATGTTCATGGCAGCGGGGACCCTCACCATCGAACGACAACTAAGCTAATTAAACATGAACCCCACACACTCACTACATATATATACACACACACACATATATATATATATATATATAATATAGACATATATATTATATGTATATATAAAAGCATTCCAGCAGATTTGATCCGACGACTAGGCTCGCTTTCATGTATGAGATGTACGAAAGGGGGAGGGGATTGAAGAGTAAATTGCAAGCAAATGGTGCTCTCGACAGATGTTGAATGCATTAAAGCCGTGTTGAATGATGGACCATTCCCGATCAAGGATCATGAGCAAGTAAGCTGCAAAGACACCCAACTTGTTCATGCATAAAGCATCTGCAACAATTGAAGGCATGCAATTAAGTTGACGACCAATATTGCCATCGAGCATGGACGGCCATGAGTACAGCTAGTGATTTGTGTGATTTGTATTAATATGGCATATAGCATGTAAGGTAGTCAAAATGTAGTGTGACGGTATGTTTGAATGATGTGGAACTAAAAAATTGACATGATATAAAAACTCATAATATC
The DNA here is from genome assembly GCA_030549335.1 of Pontederia crassipes. Lineage (NCBI taxonomy): Eukaryota > Viridiplantae > Streptophyta > Magnoliopsida > Commelinales > Pontederiaceae > Pontederia > Pontederia crassipes. The sequence goes on from CM060196.1 coordinate 23,024,619, forward strand.
ACGAACATGATTTATCATTGTTAGTCACCTTGGATCAATAAACCTCTTATAAGTTTTTACTCAGAATATAAAACTTAAGCATAATAATCATGAGAGTATCATGATGAGAGAGAACAATCGAATAGAAACATCATCGTCAAGATCAGGAATGATCATAAATTAATTATAATAAAAAAAGTGAGATCATCAATGTAAGAAAGCGATAATTAAGATTAGAAAGATCATAACATCATAAATCACATTAGATACAAGTAACATTGCAAATCGTTGTCATCATAAGAAATATTTTCATTATTAATATAATAAAAATATCTTTCAATCTGTAACGTATCTTTTAACTCATATAGTACTTTTTCAATTCATCGGAGTATCTTTCAACTTCGTGGGTTGTTGAATCACGGATAGGGTTTGTAGGAATATGCCAATATATTTTAGCGATCAAAGTTTATTCGAAAAAAAAATAAGGGAAGACTAGTCATGTGCTATTTCACCATCGCGTTTGGATGACCAAAGAATAAGCATGTGTGAAATGACATCCGAACCCCTCATAATTTTTGAAGATTTTGACCCCCTTCAAAATGTGTTCTCCCCACATAAACAGATAAACGACGTCCATACTCTCCACGCGATAATAGAATATAACATATTCTATCATTTTCAAAGAATACGACAATTCGAGAGTCTGCAAGCCAATAGGATTAACACACCTTGAATTTTGTGAGTCCACTATCGGAGATTATTCCTATTCCTCATGCTATGTTGGCCATTTTACATCAAATAATATCTTATTCGCTCGTATAACTTAGATCCAAATGGCGCCTAAAGAATATATTTTAGTCTGTGATAAGAGGAATAACTCAGTTTTGATTGATCATTGCTGATCCATCATAAAATAACTCTTTATTGATATTTCACATTTCTATATTGTAAATTTTTACATCATCATTATAAGACATCACAAGATCATATAGAGCATTTAAATCAATTGAGATAATCTTGGGTTTTGATATTAGAGATTAGTATGGCATGATTAGGTATGATCTTAGTGATATAAAATCAAAGAATTTATCAATTTGTCGAAAAAATAGGCTTAGGGCCTTATCGGCATGCCAAAACCCAGGTTGGTTCCTCAAAATTTTGGCCGAGTTGAGTGTTCTGCAAACCAGTTGAACCTTCCAATTTCGACTACAGATTAATTTAGGCCTAGTCAGGTTTAACTCGGATCGAGCTTCCTTGTTTGCAATTCTATTTTGGACAATCATGCACGAGCCAAGTCCTTAGAGATTTGGGTCGATTCTACCTTTGAAATCTTATGATAATGAGAACTTAGGACAGATTTAGACAAACTTGAATCATTCGATAAGAAACCTTTCAACATTTTGGGACTTGGATAAGATTTACGAAAAAATCTGATTTAGTTCTGATGTTCCATCCTCAGAGTGATAGCACAAAAGGAATAACACTATAAGAAAAAGACCAAATTTTCAATGGACCATTTTCGAAGATCAGCTATCCTTCATAATTTCAAAAGGAATTTATGACGAATCATTGCCTTCTTAAATAGCGACATAAAAAATATATGTTGGTAAAGTTTATCCACTGTCATATTTTTGTATGTACTTGCAGTGAAAAATGAATCGCAAAAAATTCGGATGACCGTAGCCATCAGAAGTTGCAACAGATAGGATTTTCGTTGGAACTACCAATGATGATGACCGTCGAAACTCAAATTTAATATATAACTATTTTCTATTATTATAATATTAGTAAAAAATTCCTATATATTGGAACTACCGAAGGCAACGATCGTCAAAATTTGAATTTAACATATAATATATTATGTTATTATAATTTAGTTGAACATTAGAGTTAATATTATAATTTTTTTTTTCAACGGGCATAGCCATCAGACGTTTTCGCTACCGACGATGACAATCATCAAAATTTGAATTAAATATGTAATATATTATAATATTAGTCAAGCATTAGATTTAATATTATAATATTTAATTTTTCAATGGAATTAGTTGTCTAAAGTTCCGACAGATATCCTATCTGTCGGAACTACCAACGAGACAATCATCAAAATACGTTTAACATATATTATTATAATATTAGTTGAAGGTTAGAGTTAATAGTATAGTTAAATCACTACAAGAAAAAAATGATTTTTCCGACGGTCACAACTGTCAGAAATTTTGCGAAATCCATCGAAAAGTGAAATTTCCGACGGATACAATTCATTGGAAAAATAGTCGTCGATGGGTGAGAAAAAATTGTCAGAACTTCCGACCGCTGCACCCGTCCGAAGTTTCCATGGTTGCCGCCGTCAGAATTTTTCGCGGAATCTTCCGACGGCTGCAATCGTCAGAACTTTTGATAGCTCTACCTGTTGGAATCTTCACGGCTGGAACTGTTGGAAGTATTAAAAGTTGTCTATTTTTTTGATGGCCTAAGCCCCTCGAAAATAAGGTATAAAGTAATAAAAAAAATTGGCCATGGGGCGACCTATCTAGGCCGCCCACGGGTGGAGAGAGAGGGGGGGTCGCCGATGCGTGGCGGCTAATCAGACCGCAACTGGCCAGATCAGATCGCCTGACAGCCGATCAAGCCGCCTGACGGCCGATCAGGCTAGCTACGGCTGGATTGTCCACCTAACGACTAGATTAGGCCATCTGGCGACCAATCAGTCCGCAATCGGCCAGATCGGCCACCAAGCAGCTGGCCCAGGTCGACTACGACCGGATCGGAGAGGAAGGAGGAGAGAAGGAGATCGAAGAGAGCCAAAGAGAAGGAGGGAGCCGAGCCAGAGAGGAGGGAGTCGGAGATGAAGCCACTGCCGAAGGGGGAGAGGAAGTGCGAATGAGAGGAGGTAAGGAAAGGAAAGAGAGGAGAAATATATACTATCAAATTAGAAAAATTGGCGGGGTGGGTGGGCGGGAATGAAATTAGAACTAGTGACAGCTTGGTCAGTCGGAAGTACCGACGATCCGACTCATCAGTAATTAAATAAATATAATACTAATATAATACTAATTATATTTTGACTATTCGGACCGTCGGTAATTTAATAATAAAATACTAATTATATTATATATTAAATAATGTTATATATTATATAATATTTAATTATTTTTCTAATTGCCAACAGGTCCAACCATCAAAACTTCTGACGGATAGGAATCCATAAAAGATTCTGACATTCCGAACCATCAAATAATAAAATAATAATATAATAAATTTCATAATTTATTATTTTTATATTTGACGACCCCAACAGTTGAAAAAGCCAATGGATCCCTATCCGCCGTAAAATCTATCGCAAATTGCGAAGGATTTTTGTCTGTCAGAAATTGTTCGTCGAAAAATCTCAATTTTCTTGTAGTGAATTTTTCGATGACCCTAGCCATTCCGACGGATCATCGATTTGAACTATCGGTACTACCGATAGTAGTTTGGCCCATCGGTAGTACCGACAACACTTACATTCATCGAAACTAGAGACAGTTCATCTCGTCAATCACTTAGTCGATGAGCGTCATAAAAGCTAACACCCCCTCCTTCTCCTGATTTTTTCTCTCCCTATCACTCCGCCCATCGAAAAGTTTCGATGGTTTTTTGTGGCCATCGAAAAATAGTCTTTCATGAATGTTTTTTGAATGGTGTCATCATGTCAAAAAATCCATAAAAAATTAGTTTTTTTACAAATTCTTTTGGCAGATGTGGCTGTCAAAAATTGGAAAAATTATTGTAAATTAAACTGAGTAAGCTATTTTGTCCTAGAGTTTATGGAAATCTGGGCCGAGTTATTTTGCAGGAATAATCAAATATCAAAATCTAATACGAAACCATATAGAAAGATTTTGGCATGATGAACATGATTGAAGTTCTATATTCAAGAAAATTCACTGGCTATTCACATATCTCATGGGTCTGTTTGGTTCATGGTTAAAAGTCGGAATATCCCGATATTTTGAGAGTATAGCCAAACGTCCGATGGAATTAAATTATTTTGGTCAAACTTTGAAAAATGTGAAACCACCTTGAAGTTGATCAAATCAATGTTTTTAACCTAAAAACAAGTCAAAGTTGATAAAATTGATGTTTTTAACCCCAAAACAAGAATATAAATATCTCCTAAAATTGAAGAATATCTATATTATCATTCTTCTCAACTTTTTCAATAATATTTTATTTTTAAAATTTTAATAATGCACTGTTATATTAATATTGTTACTATTATTATAACATTAAATGTCAACTCTATACGATGAAATATTTTAGTTATAAAATATTATATTTTTAATAATTACATTCTCTAGAATCAAATAATAGATAGAATAAGTATATGTTTAACTTTTTTAAAATTCACTATTTTGTTCCTTCATATTTTAGCGTGCAATCAAACAACGTTTCAGGGTCGTTTGATTGCATAATAAGGTAAGAATACATGCTTATTTCGATGAATATCATCAAATAGGTAGAAGAATAAGAATATACTAATGAAAACACATTTTGGATGAAAATATCTTGAAAATCGTGATACCACCATTACATTCTTGCAAACAGTGAAATTTTTATTTCATCAAAATGAAGGAATACATATATTCTAACCATTTTCATTTTTTTACCATTTCTTTTATTTTTTATAATTTAACCATATATTATTATATTATTATTAATAATTAAATGTCAAGTATTTATAATAAAAATATTTTTATTATAAAATAGAATATATTTAAAATTTATTCCTATTAAATCAAACAAAGAACAGAATACGAATATGAAAAGAATATTATATTCTTCTGAATAAAATTTTTTATTCTCCAAAAGATATTCTTCTTTCAAACGGGCCTGAAGATCAACTAAAGGTGCTCATGTTTCCTTCTTCCTCTTTCTCTAGTCACCCTCCTTCGATGCATTATCCTCTATCCTTGCCGTGGTCGTCAGACCCGAGAGAGAAGGAAAGAGAGGAGAGAGAAACAAGGATATGGAGAGAAAAAGTTCAATTAAGAATTAGTTTGTATATCTTGGATGTTGTTTTTATCTTAATATTCTTATTCTTAGAGCAAACTCATAAATTAATTAATCTCAAGATTAACGTCATAAAAGATGTATGTATACTATGAAATTTAGTATTATTTAAATGAACCATGTATTTCTTTACAATTCATTCATTTGAATTGACGGATTATGAATGGCTCAGCTTCGTCAATTGTATAAGGAAATAAGGATTGTGTGAGGAAAAAATTATCGGGATCTGATAATTCACAAATAAGTACCATCAAGACTTATACTAATAAGTGTTTATTTGTGAATTATCAATCACGATTAACGATAACTCATATATATGGATAACTTTTTTCTACACAATCTTTATCCCCATTGTACAAAGTCACACATTGACGTGATTTACTGTGCAACTTTTTTGGACAGGTTTGTGAATAGCATACATTTGTCTCTACCCTTTCTGCAAGTTTTGCAAACATAAATTTATATGTTAATTTTTAAAAAAAACTGATCAATACATCAAATTTTAATATGATATTAAAGTCAGAGCTAAAGAGGTCAAATCTTGTTAAATTTTTATTAAAAAAATATTTTTCTCCCTTTATTATTTACATGATGGACTGTACTGGACCAAAATTGTTAGCATATAAGAATTCAAATTTTGTAACGAACCATGAAATATCTCTTATTTTATGGTAGACTAAGAATTTATTTATTTGTCATGATTGACAAAAAACATTTAAGTACTAACTCTTCTTCTTTTATTCTTGTATGTTCAATTATGTTTTCCCTTTATTATCATTTAGAAAATATGAATAAATTATAAAAGTATTTCCGTTCATTTTTTGAAAGAGTAAATTGCATAAAAATTTCAAAATTTGATTTTATTCTCAAATCTATCTTGAACATTTATTTTTGCATGAAAACTTATGAACTTTGGTTTTGTTTCCAAATCAAAATTTAACTTTTATTTTTGCATAAAAAAATATGAACTGTAATTTAATTCTCAATTTTAGTCTAAACTTTTATGTTAAAAAATTAATGTCGTAAAGGGGCCTTCGGAGAGACAACATAGCCAAATGAATCACTGTGAAATGAAGGCATATACCAGGGACAAACCCAGAGGGGGGATTAATATTATAATAATAAAATATTAATTAATTATTTAATACACTTTAGCTTAATTTAAGAAGGCCAAGTAGTAAAACCCAGAGGGGGGAGCTATCGAGAGGTCATTGAAGAGATTTCAATGTCGCAATGTTGAAGGAAGTGAGGAGTGAATACGAAGTCGAACCCATGAACCATTGTTAAACCGGAAAAAAAATAGTTGAACCACCCCTTAAAAGTGTTATTGAACCATGCATTGTTTTTATCGTCGGATCAAGATCGCACGGTGATCTATGTATATGGAGACATATTTGACTCACACCTTCCTTATCCTCTTATTATATTTTTAATAAGAAAATAGTAATCCAACGATCATGATAAGCTTAACAAAATATTTTTACAACTTTCATAGTAAATTAGTTTAACTTTTAGCCTACTGTAAAATAAGAATAAAAATTATAGCCTATTATAAATCAAATTTTCAGGTGTAATGTTTTAAGTTTTCAAAATAATAATGAAGGAGAAAAAGGTACTTTGATAAATACTTAAAGACACATTAACAAAATGATGCCAGAAAAAAATATGAAAAAGTTGTTGTATACAGTACAAAAAGAGTTATTTCATTAATGCAAGAGTAGAAGTGAAATTAAAATAAGCTACATTCGAAAAATGGAAATAACCTTTTTTTCAATTACAGAAATGTTCTTATTAATTAATAGTTTTTAAAAGTAACTTTACATATTTTTGCATATATTAAAGGACCGACAATGGGGTTGTCCTTTGGTGCCTATCTCGTACGTGTCCACAGGAAACTCATTACACTTCATATATAGTAGATAAAGCCATGTATATAATATATGCATGATGAAGCATTATTTATATAACGTAAGAAAAACCCCGGTTTAATTTTATATATAGACCCATGAGACTGCCTATGCATAGGCATGAGAGGTATATCTAAATTAATTATATTACCAATTAGCTAACAAAATCAGGTATGAGTTTCTAACCATCTACCCAAATGTATAAGCTCATCAATGTTAGTCACCCACCTCTACATGCCACACTAAATTGCAGGGCTATTATTATCCAAGTTTAAATTTCCATATATTTATTTGATTGATTTGTAGCATTGTTGTGATCATGTTATAGGTCTGAAATATGATAAGGAGAAGTGGGATGACCAGCTAGGACTGTGGATTGAAGATTAATTAATGGCTCATTAATGTGTGGTTAAGAATTCCACTATGTGGGTTTCTTCCTTGTTTAATTGAGGAAACAACTTTACGGTAATAGTAGGTAACAAGCATGGTTCTATACAGTCATACCAACTAGAGATTAAGTTATAAATAACAATTGAGTTGCTAAAATTTGTGTTGATACTTTTTTGTTTTTGTTGACCCATAGTACATGACATGCTTGTCGTAACGCCAATTTAATTATCACAAGCATACGTAATTAGTATGGAAGAAAACCAGGTGCTTGCCCACCTATTGGGGGTGGAAAACTAGAGAGTGGTCATGCATGCCATGCAAAAAGCTCGATCGAAAGCTAATAAATTTATAGACTGTTTGGTTTGAGGGATAAAATCTCATTCTATCATTTTTTTCCCCTTTTATAATTAGTTATCCTTCTTAAAATAACTTCACAATTTTTAGTCGAGGGTGATAAGATAATTTAGGATAAAATAATAGTATTATTTTATCCTCATGACCATGGTTACCATGAACTTGGAGAACAACACCATGTTATCAACATCATATGATTGGAAATTGTAAGGTGAACTTTCCATAAATTGATAGCTCAAGCCATATGACAAGTCTTCTGCGTAGGTGGGCTCGGCCACCCAACTCCAAGCCATCATATCGTCCTCTCAATTATTATTATTATAATTACTACGAGCATTTTTTAAATATCTTTAGGAAGATTTGAATAAATCAGCACAATGAACTGTTGGCCAAATTTATCCACCACCACCACCACCACTTTCTTGCATGCATCCATATATTCGTTTTCCTTTTCTTCACTCTAATAGCTTGTTCTATGTCTATGACCTGAACCATTTATTTCCGCTCTCTTCCATCTCTCTCTCTCTCTCTCTCTCTCTCTCTCTCTCTCTCTCTCTCTCTCTCTCTCTCTCTCTCTCTCTCTCTCTCTCTCTCTCTCTCTCTCTCTCTCTCTCTCTCTCTCTCTCTCTCTCTCTCTCTCATACACACACAGAAGCACCACTACAACTTTGCCACCCATCCAATCCCAATTAACACACTTCCCCCACCTCCCATTGAATGCCATGCACCACCATTAATGGAGACCACCCCTTTCCTGAAAAATTAGGTGCATGCCCCTCTGATCACCCCCAAGATCAGGATGCTAGGGTTTATGTGCACACAAATCATCACTCAAGTCTGATCAGGAAGAGGAGATCATCAAGCAAGCAAATGAACAGCGTGCACCACACTGATGTGGAAATCAAGCCTGTTTAGGTAATGCTGCCTGCGTTCCCAGAGCACTCCACATACACATGCTAACTAGGGTTTCTTGCATGCTGCCCCCCTGAGCTCTGTGACCTCTTAATTAATTCTTGCTTCCCTTTCTGGTCATCGCCCTTTCTTTGATCCCCAACGACCCCTGCCGGCATTTATTGTGAGGTTAAGCAGCAAACAAAGTTCCAGCGACAAGTAGTACTAATACAGGAGGAAGACTGACTTGGGAGTAGTTCTTGGTTGCTGTATGCGATCAGGTTCAAGTTTTAGAGAATTTTACTTTTTCAAACAATCTTTTCTTCCGACTTTTCTAATTTCATCGTTGTATTGTACTTCTTTTGAAAAAAAAAAGAATAAACAAAGGAAGAAGTGGAGAGAGAAATATGTGTGATCAGTGTGAGAGGAGCTGGTAGCTGATGAGAAGCAAGGGCACAGTCTGTCCTATTAAATGCACGCTATACTGCATCACAACTCCACCACATTTTGCTATAAATCTTGCACTCCTTGGTCATTACTCATTACCCTGTTACCACACACACACACCCCTCTCTCTCCCCTCTCCATGTTAGCTGGTGGTAGATAAGCCTACCACCACCACCTTTTCCTCCTCCTCCAAGCAGCCGGGCGATCGATTTTCTTCTGCATTGCCGTTAGGTTGCACCATTACGTACGCAGTTGAAGGAGTAGGTGAGTTGGTGCAACGATCGAAGTGAAAAGATGGTGGACGTAGGCACGGTGCTGCTGGCGGTCGCGTGCGTGGCGGCCTACATGCTTTGGTTCTCGCGGCTGGCAGCGGGGACGCGGGGGCCGCGGGTGTGGCCGGTGGTGGGCAGTCTGCCGGGACTGATACAGCACTCGGAGCGCATGCACGAGTGGATCGCCGACAATCTGCGGGCGGCGGGGGGCACGTACCAGACGTGCATCTGCGCCGTGCCGGGGCTCGCCCGGCGGCAGGGGACGGTAACGGTGACGTGCGACCCGCGGAATCTGGAGCATGTCCTCAAGTCCCGCTTCGACAACTACCCCAAGGGCCCGACGTGGCACGCCGTGTTCCTCGACCTCCTCGGGGACGGCATCTTCAACTCCGACGGGGAGGCGTGGCTCTTGCAGCGCAAGACGGCCGCGCTGGAGTTCACCACCCGCACCCTGCGCCATGCCATGTCGCGCTGGGTCTCCCGCTCCATCCACAACCGTCTCCTGCCCATCCTCAAGGAGGCGGCCGTCACCGGGGAGGCCGCGTCAGTCGATCTACAGGATCTCCTACTTCGGCTCACCTTCGACAACATCTGCGGCCTGGCCTTCGGCCGCGACCCGGAGACGCTCTCGCCGGGTCTTCCAGAGAACGCCTTCGCCGCGGCGTTCGACCGCGCCACCGAAGCCAGCCTCAACCGGTTCATCTTCCCCGAGCTCGTCTGGCGCCTCAAGAAGCGGCTACGCCTCGGCATGGAGGACATTCTCGCTGCAAGCGTCGCCCACGTCGACCGCTATCTCTCGGCCGTCATCAAGGCCCGAAAGCTCGAGCTTAACGACGAAGGGCGGCAGAACAACGACGACCTCCTCTCCAGGTTCATGAGGAAGGGCGCCTACTCCGACGCGTTCCTCCAGCACGTCGCCCTCAACTTCATCCTCGCAGGCCGCGACACCTCCTCCGTCGCCCTCAGCTGGTTCTTCTGGCTCGTGTCCACCCACCCGGCCGTGGAGCACCGCATTCTCTTCGAGCTCGTCTCCGTCCTTAGCTCCACCCGGGGTCACAACCGCACGTCGTGGCTCATGGCGCCGCTCGAGTTCGAGGAGGTCGACCGCCTCGTCTACCTCAAGGCTGCTCTCTCCGAGACGCTCCGCCTCTATCCCTCCGTCCCCGAGGACTCCAAGCACGTGGTGGCCGACGACGTCCTCCCTGACGGCACTTTCGTGCCCGCGGGCTCCTCCGTCACCTACTCAATCTACTCCGCCGGTCGGATGAAGTCCGTCTGGGGCGAGGACTGCCTCGAGTTCCGACCGGAGCGCTGGCTCTCGGCGGACGGCAAGCGCTTCGAGCCCCACGACTCGTTCAAGTTCGTAGCCTTCAATGCTGGGCCCCGCATTTGCCTCGGCAAAGACTTGGCCTATCTCCAGATGAAGTCCGTGGCCGCGGCTGTCCTCCTGAGGCACCGCCTTAAGGTGGCCGCCGGCCACCGCGTCGAGCAGAAGATGTCGCTGACCCTTTTCATGAAGCACGGCCTCAAGATGAACGTATACGACCGGGACCTATCCGGCGTCGCCGACGAGGTCCTGAAGCCGGTAACAGCTCAGCTGAAGATCCCTGTAGCCGCAGCTGCCGGCCAGGCGGTGGCTGCCGGCCAGGCGGTGGCCGCCGGCGCCTAAAAGCTTCTTCTCATGCATGGCGTTGAGATTGAAGCTGATGGAGAGTAAGAGTTGCAGGCTGCAGGTTGCATAGTGTGGTAAAAAAATGTAGATAGAAAGCAAGTAAAGAGGCAGGTGTGAGTTTGAGAAATATTTGAAAACATTACTATGATAATTAATTATGCTCTAATTAAAATGGTTTATTTAGTTAATTAGGCTTAAAAATATTCGAAAATTTTACTTATGGAGGAGCTATGTAATTTGAATAAAGGGGGAAAATAATTAAGGATAGATGGAGATGTTTATGATATTGATATGTTTGGTAAAAGAAAATTGGAGGTTCTGTTGGAGTCCATAAGATGCCCATATTTTGTTCATTCGTACGCTTTTGAAAGCGATGGAAGTTAATTAAAGTCTTGGGGATATCAATTATGACAAGTTTATTTAATTCAAATATCTGTTTTTGGATTTTGATGGCTGTATACTTGCAGTAGCTTTCAGGTCACTATGTATACAATAATACAAGTCATTGTCATGTACTGATGTACAATGCTTAATTTAAGTAGTCTGAAACAAAAAAAAAAACAAATATGGATGGCTTTTTCAGCAGAATTTGGTGGCAAAATGCTAAATGTTTGTTCACCTAAGTTTGATGTACACTGTTTGTGGAAGCCCTTTAATTCAATGAATGCAACTAACACTTGAAACCTTGGAGAGTAACTGAAGACCACTGTTTCTGGTAGCTAATTAAGCTTGATGTATCTGTAGATTGGAACCATGTTAGCGCCAAATGTTAACAAAATCTCACATGAGCTTTGATCTGCATTGATCCTCAGTTTCTATGAAGCTAAGCAGCAGGAATGGTACAAGGTCTAGCGGCAATCAACAACAATCAAATTGGCCAAAAAAGGTGACACAAATGTAGAAAGTAGCTAGATTTGTTTGCCACAGAAGTATTTCATACTGTAAAATTCTTATCCACCAAAATGGAAGAATATCTGGACTGGTTCTCAACACTTGATGCAGTGGCATTTCCAGTATTATCATACCTTTGAAGTTTGAACCTTACACCCCACATTTGCAATTCTGATCATCCAAACTTTGTCTAACAATGGGTGCTATGAACAATAACATCACAATCTGAAAAAGGCAACAGAGGAAGCTGCAGTAGTCAACCTTCCACCCTGCCCAAATGGCATCTGAAAAATATCACCACCTATGACTTGCAGTGCTCAGACGAAAAAAAATAGAAACTTCCTGTGAGTAGTTTCAGCAAAACTGCACTAAAGTAGAATGAGAATATTCATCTCATGTTACTTGGCAAGACATCAGGATTTAGAAACCATTGCTGTTCCTAAGAAAAGAAGTCCTCGGAATTGGTAAATTGTCAAAACAGGTCTCTGTAATCAGGCAACTTTCATATCTTCAAATCTACCACTACCTGCTTGCCATTAAAGTTTAGCAATTAAAGATACATATTTTGTGATGTAACTATTGCCATTAACATATGTCAGCACCCCAAAAGAAAAAAATACATCAATACTCAAAAGGACTAAGTTAGATCCAATAGTACTAGCCAACGATTGGATGCCATTAAGCTTGTCCCTGGCTTTTATCAGAGTACTGCTGAGTGAAGGAGATGAACTGGAATGATCACTCCATGTAATTGCTCGATGAACTTGACTTGACATGGAATGCAGAAGGTAGGAGAAGACCAATTGAGACAAACCATTGTTTTGCAGAATGTGTGAAAATAAAATTTGTAATGACTGAACATTAAGAAAACAAAACTACCTGCAAGGAGCAGGCTCCATATGAAGGTTTTATTGGTATTCGACTCAACCTGACCAATTGGTCCGGCCGGGTTTAGGGTATTAAAAATAATACATCAGAAGACGAATTATCCAATTGCATATTTTTTATTGTTTGTTATGAACATGTACTGCAAAAAAAATAACAAATTAGAAATAGTATAGTAAATTAAAGAAAAGGCATTATAGAATTCTAAAAAGGGAGATGATGAGTCAGTGAAAAAACCATTGAAAATTATTAAATAGTAACTGAAGATAGAAATAATAGATAATTTTTTTTCACTCCTAGTTGAATCTAATACAATTGAGGTAGAATCATTGATTTTCCTGGTCAATTATACCTTATAAATACCCCTAAGCATGTATACTTGGTGTTTTTTTCATTTGGTTCTTATCCCATGATGGTTGTAGGTTTGAGAAGAGCTTTTCCTCAAATAAGGAGACTTCTGTCGCTTGGTAGCTGGAGGTTTGGGCAGTCATATTTGGCATTTGATCCATGTGACAATGATATCAATCATAGTTAATCTTGACTCCATTATAGTGGATCATAGTTAGCTTGTCAGGATTTAGAATCTAGTTTCTGAAAAATTTAAAAAAAAACTCTTGCCAAGTACTATAAAAGAGGATATTGTTAGGCCAATGATATCAGTTCAGTGGATTAGGTCCTGCCATCAAGTAGCTGTTATCGATGTAGGTTGATTCATATCATATCCTATTAATGATTCCAGTAATTAGTTAGCCATCAGCGTGTTTCTGAAAAGCAGCAGCTCTTCTTCCATAATCTCTCATCATATTTTGTAAATGCATGCAAAATTCTGCAATGGAACTTGAGGAAAATGGACGTATAAATCCACTCTCATATAAATTCGTATAAACATACAACATTTGTTTTCTTTTCCTAGTGCAACCTTGCGAGGGCTCTTGGACTTCTCCGGATTCCAATTTATGAGGTTCCTGTTTTTATGCACTCGAACTCATGGTTTGATTATGATTTCGACTTTCCATGTGCAAGTTATCAGGCGATGTGTTCTTACAGAGGAACTATGGACAATGCAGGTCTATGTTGTCATGATGATGGAATTGGAACAACTACCATGTCAACCCATGAACTGAAAGCAAGCATTAGATTTTCCTTTTCTTTCCTGACTGGCTAATCTTTGCATTTCAATTCCTTCCAATTTTGTTTTTACTTGTGGCAAACTACACAGAGAAGCACTAATATGGATGGCAACAAACTGAAGGATCTGTGCATTGAAAGGTTTAGGAGAAGAGACAGAAAGTGAAAACAGGCAGACGACAAAGATAGATACTGAGCAAGAAGATGAATGTGGAATTTGCTTGGAAGCAAACAACAGCAAGATTGTGTTTAATGGCCATGCTACAGAGATTAGTGAGATATAAGTTCATTTTGGGTACATTACTTTTTTTGTTCATCTATATCCCAATGTTTTTTTTTATTATCTATTTATTATCTCCTTATGACAATTTTTATCATCAATCTTTTGCTGTCTGACATGTGCTATTCATTCCTCATATTTCATTGTTAGCCGCCCAATCTTGCAAATCTATTGTAGTTTTCCTTCAGCTTAATCACCAAAATGATATCTTACCTGTTGGGATTTGTTGATCTGCCTTGATGATGTGTCCTGTACTTAAAATTGTGAAAGAAAAAAAATGAGAAAAAAAATAAAAATAAAAATTTGTGGCGGATTTTATCACGATATACAATCTTTTGTTCATAGTAAATTTATTCAGACGACGATCTTCTTTGTTTGTTAATATTTTCCTTTTGTTCAATTAATAAAGAGGATTTTACTCCATCTTCTCTTCTATTTCTTTATTTCATTATTTTGATTATTCATTAATCATCGGTGCAATATTCCCAACATATTTGCATATTGTTTTGAATTGCTTGGGGTGTTAGTTTGTTCATTTATTTATTTTCCTTTAAGAAGATTTGCTCTCCACAATTCCAGTCGATGGCAACTGGATTCAGATTCAGCAAACCAACAATGAACACAATAAGCCAAGTCTGCACCTCAATGTAAGTCCCTTTTGACTAGGGGTGTTCGGCGGGTCAGGTCATCGCGATGACCCGATCCGACCAAAATCAATTTGGGTTGGGTTGGATCCGTGGTCGGGTCGGACCCGACCCTGTTGGGTCAAAGTTTTTAATGATATATAAAATTATATTTTGATGAAACAAATCTCGAATGATTAAAGTTGAAATGTTGAAAAAGTTTAAAGAAAAATAAATAACTTTATGCCCTACGCTTTGATTAAATAATTATCACTGATCTCATTAGTTTTGGATGAATTGTTGTAGAGAATTCTGTTAGCTTTTTATAGACTCCAAGATCATCTAAATTGGATAACCGTGCAAAAAGTTATGATCAAAAGAGTGCAGGTCGGTCAACCTGCCGATCGACGCAAAGAAGGCCGGTCGAGAAGATACCGGTCGACCGAACAGAAGATGCTGGTCGACCGATAACTACTGACCCTGCTCCGGATGACGTCGAGCCGATATCGGTCGATGTATCGGTCGACGGACCGATCGACCGATCAAGCGCAAAAGTTGAAGAAAACGCACAACGGTCACATAGACCAGTCGACCGGTCCAGAAGTGCGGTCGACCGACCTCCGAATCAAATGAACAGTAATGATCAAATTTGAAGGAGCAATTTGTGAAATAATTTTTGTACGAATTTTTCACACAATAAAGACTATAAAAGAAGTGTCAAGGCTAGAGACAAAGGCACTCATTCACTCATTGAAGAAAAGCTTCAAGTTGTTAAAGAGATGTCATTTCTTGAAGTTTACATTTTATAGCTTTCTCATTCTTTCTCTCTTCTTCTCTTGTGAGCTTAGCTTTGTAAAAGAGAGAAATACTTTTGTTCAGAAAAATTAGAGAGAGCTCATGTGTAAAAGAGGTTCTAAATCTTATCTCTTGAGCGAGAGAAATAGATTAGCTTCATAGGAGGAGAAGTTGCCTTGCCTTTCGAAGCGAGAAAAGGCGGTGGTGTAAAGGGCTTTCTTCCTTGCCCCATTTGGAACAAAGGAAGGGATTAGTGAAATCTCCGACGGTCTCGAGGTCGAGAAGTCGAAGCGGGGACGTAGGCCAAGGTGTGACCGAACCTCGTCAACAACCACCGTGTCTTTGTGTTTGATTTTCTCTCTCTCTCTCCCCGTTCATATTGTGTTTATAATATGAATTGCAAAGGTTTTAAGAATCGGTTTTGTGCTTCCGCGATGATATTTGCGAAATAGACATTTTTTATTGAACACCAATTCACCCCCCCTCTTGGTGCCCTTTGGGATCCTACAGACCCGACCTGACTTCAACCCGACCCTGGTTCGGGTCGGGTATGGGTCAAAATTTTTCGACCCGAGTTGACCCGACCCGAAAGACCCGAATTTTTTTATTTTTTTTAATTTTTCTAGTTTTCAACCTATATTTTATACTAAAAAATTAAAAAATATTAAAATAAAATATTTTAAATATGTGAAAATAATATATAAATATTTAATAAATTATCTTATGCTTTTAAAATAAATATTATATCATATTTTTATATTAAATAATAGAAAAGTAAGAAAAAAATTTTAAAAAAAGAAAAAATGGTAGTCGGATAACCCCCGACCCGATCCAACCCAACCCGAACCAAGTCGGGTTGAATCGGATCCATCCCTCCAAAGAGGGTTGACCCGACCCGACCCAATCAAAATCGGTCGGGTTAGGTCGGGTCAAACCCGACTTGTGAACACCTCTATTTAACAAAAGATATTTGGCTGTGTTTCACAATAAGAACCATAATGAGATTATATCAATAAATAAAGGATAAAATGGGTGTAAGGGGGTGGACACCCCTGCCTGGATCGGTCACCGCCCGATCTCGGCGCAATGGCCCAGATCGAGGCGGACCGGTCTAGACAAGATTTTATATAAATGGAGGCTGGTTCGTGATTTTATATAAATGGAGGCCGATTCGCGGTGCATCGGTTCGATTCGTCGATACGAGCCGGTTCAGCTTAGGGATTAGGGTACAAAAGGGCCGAGCCTAAAAGGTTTTTCTCTCTCCTCCTCTCACGGCCGCACCGGCGACCGACCTCGTTTGCGTCCACAGCATCTCCACGCTCCGCGCCGGCGACCGACCTCCTTTGCGTCCATAGCATCTCCGCGCTCCGCACCGGTGACCGACCTCCTCTATGTTGGTGCCCTAGATCTCGCCTCTGTTGCCGTGGACATTGCGAATGAGAAGGGCCCCCCAATCTCGACACTCACGAAAACTTCCTCCTCCGCGACGGTGACGACACGGTCGCTCTCAATGCGCGCCACAGCTCGCCACGGCCGCCACTCCCTCCACGCTCGCTAGGCTCCTCTCGCTTCACGTCAGCGACTTCTGTGATGGCGACAGTGACTTCCTCCCCATGAGCAGTGACTGACCTCCTCTGCTATTGCTTCCCCGAACGCCGCTGTTGCCATGGATGCGACGCCGCTAGGTCTGACATCTTATTCATTTATTAATGTTTATGAAGCTGCGATGAAGAATGTTAGAAGTGATCTTCATTTTCTAAGATGCTAATATTAATTAAATTTAAGCTTTGACTTATGTAGCAACCTTAGAATGGAGTTCTCGTTTACTAATGCTTATGAAGCTGCAATGAAAAGTGATAGAGTGATCTTCATTTTCTAAGAACCTTAGAATGGAGATAGGTGGTTACAGACAAACATGGAAACAAATATAATATTATTAGTCCATTTTGATTCTCTTTTTCTCTATAATTTGGTCATTAGTCCGTTTAGATTTTGCTATTATTTGTTCTTAGCATTAGTATGTGTGTTTCTATAATTGATTGTCTACATATTTGTATTTTAAAGGTTGTTGTTATATTATGGAGATGGATGCAAAGAGCATTGTTAGACTTGACAATATGGAGGAGATGTCTAGCAAGGGATTAAACGAAGAGAAAGATGATGGAGCATATATAGGGCTGAGCAAACCCGGGACCAGGTACGAGTTTCAGCGGACCCGGTCCCGACCCGAATTACGCCGAGTCAAAATTTTTTTGACCCGGTACCGGACCCGAACCCGACCGAATCCGGTTCTGGGTCAGACCCGGCAATCCGGGAAAATCACCGGGTCTGCGACTGGGAATGGATCGGCTCATCGTGCCCGATGCCCGGATCAGCCGCTAGTGGCCAAATCTGACGCTTGGTGGCCGGATTTGGCCACTGGCGACCGATCCGACCGTCAGGCGACCGGATCGGCCGCCAGCGGTCGATCCGGCTGCCAGGCGGTCGGATCCGGTTGCTAGGCGGCGAATCCGACCGCCAACTGCCAGATCTGGCCACCAGGCGGCCGGATCTGGCGCCAGCTACTAGATCCGGCGCCTGACGATTGGATTCGACGTCTGGCGGCCGGATCTGGCAGCCAGGCGACCGATCCGGCCGCCAGGCGCCGAATTTGGCCGCTAGCGGCCGAATGTGGCAGCCAGGCACCAACGATCGATCCGGCTGCCAGACGGTCGGATCGGCCACCAGCTGTCAGATCCGGCAACCAAGCGGTCGGATCTGGTAGCCAAACAGCCGATTCGACCGCCAGGCGGCCAGATCTGCTTGCCAGGGGGCCGGATCTGGTAGCCAGGCGGCCGGATCGGCCGCCCGGATCTGATAGCCAGACGGTCGATCCGACCAGATCTAGTAGCCAGGCGACCGATTCGGCCGCCAGGCAGCCGCATGAGAGAGAGAGGGGGAGTCAAGAGAGGGGAAATGTTCGTCGGAGTCGTCGCCCTTGCCATCGCCGCCGCCGTGAGAGAGAGGGAGAGAGAGGTGTCGAGTGAGACGGTGAGAGAGATAGGAGAGAAAGTTACGTGTGAAATGAAGGAAAGAAATGTCCGGCGGGTTTATATAGTATTATAGTGAATAATAAATCAGGTCGGGTCCGGGTCAGGTATTTGCACTCTAGACCCGGTCCTGACCCGAAACCCGCCGAATTTTTCACCCATTAGACCCGGACCCGGACCAGATCTTGTTCGGGCCGAGTTTTTGTACTGGTCCACCGGGTCGACCCTGTCCGTGCTCAGCTCTAAGCATATATCAAATCTTATGAGCTACCAAAATCATACGTTGGGATGACCTTTGAAATAGAAGATGAAGCATATAAATATTATAATATGTATGCTAAAATGGCTAGCTTTTCTATTAGAAGACAAAATTCACACAAGTCTAAGATTACGAGAAATATTATTAATAGAACTTTTGTTTGTTCTAAAGAAGGTCATAAGATATTGAAGCAAGGAAGTGATAAAGCATTTACACAAAGAAGGGAAGTCAGGGATGATTGCTCCGCCCATCTATATGTTGGTGTAAGAAAAGATGGAAAGTGGGAGATAAGAAAATTTCATGAAGAGCATAATCATCTTCTTACAAGTCCTTTGAAAATAAAGTATTTGAAATCGCATAAAGAAATAAGCTCAACGTCCAAAGAAGCTATTGGTAATTTGCGTGATTTCGGCATGGGTCCATCTAGGATTGCTAGAGCGCTTAATATGTCCGGAGAATCACTTATAATGACCCAATATTGTATTGACCACTTGAGAACTAGAAGAAAAGACAACTTTTCTGTTGAATCTAAATATTATATCTGTTTTTCAAAGTAAGACAAGTGTTGACCCAGGTTTCTTTCATAGATGGGAGCTCGATGTAGATGGTACCGTTCTAAATTTTTTTTTGGTTGATGACAGGTCGAGAGACAGTTATTTAGCATTCGGCGATGTGGTAGTGTTCGATACAACATATCAAACAAATAATCTGAGAATGTCGTTTGCTCCTTTCACTGGAATAAATCATCATCGACAGTCATGCTTATTTGGTTGTGCTTTGTTTGCAGATGAGACAAAGGAAACATTCACATGGCTATTTAAAAAATGGTCTGAATGTATGAATGAGAAGCATCCTAAATGTATTATTACAGACCAGGATATCGCTATGGGCAATGCTATACGCAAGGTTTTTCCGCACACTAAGCATATATTTTATACATGGCATATTGCTAGAAATGCAATGACTCATATGCAGGATTTATATTCACTTTCGACATTTAAAGAAGAATACAATAACTGACTTTATGGATCATCGAACATAGATGAATTTGAAAAGGGTTGGATCCATTTGAAGCAAACGTTCCAAATTCCATGTGGGCATTGGTCAGAAGTTATGTACAACAAGTTGGGTGTCACTTTATTTTGCAGATGTGTTCACTGCAGGTATGCGAATGACGCAAAGAGCAGAAAGTATTAATGTTTTTTTATGCCTATGTCAATGCGAACACATCGCTTTCAGATTTTGTGGAGCAATATGAGAGGGCTGTCCAAAGTCATCGTGGGCGTGAAGAACAAGAAGACTTTCAAACAATGAACTCTTTGCCTGCGTACATTTTAAGAAATCCCTTAGTGGTCCATGCAGGTAACATTTACACACATGCCACATTTTGCAAGTTTCAATCAGAATATGCAGAATCTTTCGGCTTAGATGCTAATAAGATTTGCAAAGACAGAGATAAATCTGTATACTCAATTTACCGTATGAACACTAATGATGAGGGCAAATATATTGTTGAGTTTAGTAAGTCTGAAACAATAAGTGTCAAATGTTCTTGCAAGAAGTTTGAACAAGAAGGAATATTTTGTCGCCATGTTTTAAATGTTCTGCATAAGAAAAAAGTGAGATCCTTGCCTGAAGAATATCTACTTCATCGATGGACAATAAATGCAAGATATGTAAATGTGCATGCCATTTATAAGAACACATCCTCTTATAGTGGTTCCATTACACCCATTCAAAAATTAACTTGGTAAAGTAATTTATGGAAAGTACAAGAGATGGGTTTGATTTTAACTAAACATAGGTAATTTGGGGCACCACTTGTTGATGATTTAATAACAAAGATGAGGACTTTTCATATGGAAAATATAGTTATAAATGCAAGTAACGCAAGCACAAGTCAAGTTCACGGTAGTGAGCGAGGAAGCACAATCGTTAATCCTTTGAGTCAACCAAACTCAATCACCTTGAATGATTCACAAATCATTATTCGTGACCCACTACGTGTGAAGTCTAAGGAAAGACCTAGAAATGTTGGAAGGATTAAATCTGGAATTGAAATTTTCATGTCCCAGAATGAGTCTAGAAAAAAGTTGTGGACACTGTGGAGAGCAGGGACATGATAAAAGAACATGTCAAACGTTCAAGGTATAAAATCTTTTACCTCCTTTGTCCATTATATCATTCTACTTATCTATAATTTGCCTTGCTTTATAGGATGCTGGAAATGAAAGAGAAAGATATGCTTGTCAAATGTAAAAATGAAGGTTCATTCATTTAATTTTTATTTCCTTGACTTCCTTTGTTTTTTTATGTGAATCCCATGTGGAGATTGTCTAGTGTTATGTATGAAACTATTGAAGGGCAGATTACTCAACAAATGCTTATGTGTTGTGCAAGGGCAGAATCCAGGAATCTTGTTTAGTTGTTACTGCATTGATATTTAGTGGTTACTACATTGTCTAGTGTTTGTTAATTTATTTCTTTAGTCTTAACAACAGATGTTGGAATATACTCAACAAATGCTTATGTGTTGTGCAATGGCAGAATGCAGGCTAAAATGCGGGCTAGAGTCTGAGTATATGTGATGTGCAAGGGCAGAATGCAGTCCAAAATGCTTATGTGTTGTGCAAGGGCAGAATGCAGGCCAAAGTCTGTGTATATGTGCTATGTAAGGGCAGAATGCAGGCCAAAATGCTTATGTGCTTGTGATGTAGATTCTGTTGTGTATATGAGAAGTCTGCTTTCTATCTATTGTGTATCATAAACTCCTTCAAGGAGAAGTCTTTGTTCTGTTGTGTATCATAAACACTTAGTGCTGAAACAAAAAAACTTAATGCATTCTGCATGCTGAATATTGTCTTCCTTTTGTTCCTATTGTGAGGTGGTCATGGCCTTGGTAGTTCAACTCCTTGTTGATTATTGTTTATTGATTTGTGTTTATCATCTTGACAATCAGAATTTGTTTATTGATTTGTGTGTTACCAGTTGAGACAAAATAGTTTTTGCCTTCATGTTGCTGATATGTGGAATTGAAGTCTTACTTTGCCTTCATGTTGCTTTCATGTTGCTAATATGACGGGGTCCATTAAAATGTTTTCTTTCAACTCCCTGCTTAGCATTCCTTTTAATACATCAACCCTATCATTCCTTTTTAGACTTCAAACTGGCATTTCTTGCAAAATGGATAACATGAACATTCCACAATATAACGACAAACATTTTGAACTGCAAAATGGATAACATGAGCATTCCACAACATAACGACATTCCTTGCAAAATGGATAACATGAGCATTCCTTTCATGTTGCTTTCAACTCCCTGCTTAGCATTCCTTTTAATACATCAACTCTATCATTCCTTTTTAGACTTCAAACTGGCATTCCTTGCAACATGGATAACATGAACATTCCACAACATAACGACAAACATTTTGTACTGCAAAATGGATAACATGAACATTTCACAACATAACGACATTCCACAAGCTAAACAATCCACAACATGATTGCATGTATTGTATTACAATATGACCATCCAGTCACATAAACACTAACATTATGACTACAATAATACTAATTATAGCAACGACTTTACAACATAACGACACTCCATAGGCTTGGACAATGTCTTCATCTTCGGCCAGATTACGAACTTCACTTCGATCAAGTTTGCGCAATAATCTGTTATCACTTGGATAGATCTTTCATCAAATGGAGGATCCATCCATGTAAAGTACTGGCACGCTCTTCTTTGCTACAATATAAAAGTAGAAGTATGTTAAAATTAGTAAACAATACACACAATAATTCATTAATCACTTAAGTCGTCGAAACTCACTTCATAAAATGGACAACCGTAGAACCTTCTACCTGGATTATGTGAGGTCCAAGAGGCTTTTATCGCTGCTTTTTCTTGACAATAACATTTAGGATGTGTCATGGCTACAATTAGGAAATAGGGTATCAAATTCTATGAGATGTATAAACTGATAATAGAAGTTAAACACTGTCAAGAATTATTCTTTATTATTATAGTGCATTCAACAAATGGAATCTTTTAAATGTTTTTTCAGAAGCAACAATCGATGTCAATGTTCTGTAGAATCAACAAACGAAAAATGTTCCAACGAAAATGCATAGTCGGTTTCCCAAATCTAATTCCTTCCTTAAATATCTAAAAAATAAGATAGCAGAAACACCTACAAGACAAAAAAAGTCTCACATTCTCGGCAGTGGCAGCAGTGGCGTGGCAGCGGCGACGTCGTCCGTGGCAGCAGTGGCATCTAGGGGTGGAGGCAGTGGCCTTTAGGGGTGGCAACAGACGTCGCGAGCATCAAACAATGTCAATGTTCTGTAGAAGCAACAAAGAGAAAATGTTCCAACAAAGATGCATATTCGGTATCCCAAATCAGATTCGTTAGTAGACATATCTAAAAAAAGATAGCAATGGCAACAATGGCAAAAATAGGGTATTACATTCTCAACAGTGGCAACAGTGGCGTGGCAACGGCATCATCGTCCGGGGGTGACAGCGCATCGCATCCGTGGCAGCAGTAGAGGCGAGATCTAGGGCACGGATGCAGAGGAGGTCGACGGCCGTCGCAAGGGAGCAGAGTAGGTCGGCGGCTATCGTGAATGTTGCGAAGTGACTGTTGCCGTCGCGGATGAGAAGTTGCCGTCACGAAGCATGGAGGGAGTAGCGAGATAGCACGGGCGGCGGCGACAGCGGCAGCGTCCACCACTACAAGAAAATTGGCAATTAGCGACTCAAACTCGGAGACGCTAGGGAGGCGCTATTACGTCTCTATTGTCAAGAGCGTCTCCTTAGCGTCTAACTAGCGCCGCAAAATTAAGACGCTGGAACTCGGTGGCTAGTGGCATCGCACTAGAGTCAAAGATGTTGAGACGCAACTAGCGCCACATATTGACGCTATATCGACGATATTAAGTCACGATGTTTGGGGCTGCGCGAAGCAGGACCGCGTCGCTAAGTCGACGCGCAAGGCGCGGTAGACCTGAGACACCCTTCCGACGCCCACGTGTGGCTAAGTTAGGCGCTAGATTGACGCAAATATGATCATGCATTTGTCACCAATGAGACGCTAAGATGGCGCGAAGTGCGATATATCTAAATTAGCGTCGACATGCGTTTAGACGCCAATGAGACGCTATGGTGTCGCTACATGCACATTTTTTTTACCCGCCCTAGCCTCATTTTTTCCCTTCCCACGCCATACAATTTATAATGCATCTCAAAATGCATTGATATTCATCACAGGCAATATAAAAGCATCACAGACAATATAAAATCATCATAGGCAATATAAAACTATCACAGGCAATATAAAATCATCACAAGCATAATATATAACATAAGAATACGAAAACTACTAAATCGAACTAAAACACTATATGTATGTTTAAGCCTATAAGTAACAAATGCATAGTTTGTTTTCAATCCTAGGTTTGTGAGTTATTGTTATCATTCCGGATGTTCGACCCAAACGTGCTCGGTTCATGGCCTCGCGAGGATGGATTCTGCATCGGGATCAATCCCTGAATCGCCTGCAATAGAGGACCTAACTGCTTCGACAACTACTGCGACACCTGCTACGACACTTGCTGCGACACCTGCTGCGATATCTGCTCCGATAATTGCTGCGATAGCTGCTGTGATAGCTGCATCAGATCAGGTGCAGCGGATGAGCTCGGAGCATATGCACCTCCTGCATATCCTCCGATCCTCCTAGGTATCTGAGCGGCTGTGCCGAGGCCACGCAAGTATTCCCCTCGTGTCGTACCGGTCACCTCTTCCCAAACAGTAGGGTCCTCTACGAAATAAAAAAATTATAAAATCATATAATATATAAATTATATATCAAGATCATGTAAATTAAAAACTTAACTAAACCAACGAAGAAACATTACCTGGTGGCTGAGTACTCGGATCATCTCCACACTTTTCAGCCATTTTTGCATTATATTCATCCTAAAAAATTTAAACGTTGTGTATTTAAAAAATATTGCACTAACGGCAACAACCAAATGACCATATCATGAGACTTACCAGAAGCCTACGACCAGTGGGCATGACTAAGTCGTTTGTCTTTCGGCTCTTATGCGTGACCTCATAGACCACACGAAAGTCTACGGGGCCGCCTTCTTTCTCCTCCTACAATAAAGTTTCAAATTTGATAACATAAGTATAAGTCAAAAGTTTGATTAATTGAATTTATATGTAAATTATCATGCGTTGTCGATGCTCGTCAAATCGCATCGATCCCCCTGTGTGGATGTGGGCCTCGGGCTTCGAAAGTCAATTAACTCTTGCCTTTTCCGACTTTCTTTGCCATCGTTCATCCGTCCTTTGTGAACATCAAATACTTACACTTTCAAAAAACTATAATTTTCATAAAAATAATGTAAAAGTATACATACTTACCACTTCCTACAGAGGGACTCCCAAATCGAGCGTCTAATATGTCTTGGGCATCTTTGTATGCCCTGCTCCAAAGTGAGGCCGGCGGACGTGACGATCTTGCGAAACTTGTATAATCGATTTCAGAGGCGTTTCGCAGCGACCTCCTCAAAAGCTCTCCGGATCGTCCATAAACTAAGATTCGGATAAAACTGATTTGCCTCCTACAAATAGAACGTTAAAACTTAGTAATTTTAAAATAAATATAAATCGAATTATGTAACTCAAATAGAAGATCGTACCGCAAAGTCTCGAAAAATGTCATCTCGCACTTGAATTGGGACATTTTTCCAGTATCCTACCTCTTCCGGCAAGTGGGAAAGAACGAGAGCACTGACATCCCGCACGGTACTAGCGGGTAAGAAAATGGTCCTGCCAATTACAAAGAAGAATTAATTTTCAATGATAACTAAAACTATAATAAAATTTGTACAACTTATTTAACTTACGGTCGAGCAATATTATTCACAGTGACCACCCCATTATCGTGTAATCTCTCTTCATCACTCGAAGAGAAATCATCATCCGGTACAGCTCGGGTAGGCTATGAGGTCCAACATCAGCTACGGGCCCTAATACATAATAAATCATTAGTGTCATACCAAATTAAAATTGTGATAATTGATAGATATATAGTAATGTTCTCACCTCGATTGATGTGTACCGCATGATCAGTAGCAGTCCGCTCGTCTGAATGAATTGAGTCATTAGCTTGTGCTATCGGTGACGTAGCAACTGATATTATTAAAAAATAATTAATATAATTAATTGAGAAATGTCAATAACAATAAATATATCACCTGGTGTAAGATGTCGCTCGCCAACGCTAGATTGTGGTAAAGCGTCTGGTATTCTCGGCGGTGGCGGTGGGGTAGCAACTGCTATCACAAGAAAATACATAAAATTTGGCTCCTATATAAAATTAAGTAATATATAAAAAATAACCTGGTGTGACATGACGATCGTGGTCGTGCGATTGAGACGTACCGACTATGTTCCTCGTCGACGGTGGAGCAACTGTCACAAAAGCAAAATATTTAAAAAACTCTATCTCCTACTGTCTATTGCCCACAATGTATCACGTACCTAGAGTGATACACTGAGCAGATCCACCAATGGATCAACTACTATGTGACGATCCGGCTACGTGCCCCGTCGGCGGTGGAGGAACTGATGTTATTAAAAAAGGAATTTAATTATTATAATCAACTATAAATAAATAGCTCACAATAAATATATTACCTAGTGGTTGTGATGGCTGACTCATCTGGAGTGAACGCCTAGAAGAGCGAGATGACCCAGATGCTCGACCCCTAATAACCATGACTGAAAAAAAGAAAGAAACTTCTATTATTAAAAATAACCATATATAATTTTTAAAAAAAGTAAAAAGCTTATGTCATTAGAATAACTACGGGATTCATTCGCTTGTTTCGTATTCTGATTCATTTTCATCATCTTCATCATCGTCGCTATAATCTTGGTTCGAATCATCATCAATGAAATTATCGAAGTTCACATCCAAGAGGTCATTTGAATTGAACTCTTCCATTGGCTCAGCGTCATTGACCAATGAAAATTCTAAACTCCATCGGCCACATCAATCGTCTCGTTCACTCTATCTTCTTGATAGTAATTATCCATGGGCACATCGTTGTGTACGGATAATGTTTCATTCTCATCTACCATTGTTTCTGCTAAGAATAGTCTACTCATCACCTTGCATGATGCCCACCATTCATCCTTTGTTCTTTTCGATGGATACTTAGTGTAGTACACTTGTTGTGCTTGTTCCGCCAATACGAATGGGTCGTATGACTGAAGTCTCAATCGAGGGTTAATATCCACCAATTTAAACATTTGATCGATCCGAACTCCTTTCTCTGGATCGAACCAACGACATTTTAGCACCACGACTTTGTTAGATTTTTCCAAATAAGATAATTCTAGGATGTCTTCTATAACACCGTAGTAATCAAAGTCGTCGTCCCCGTACATGCTTCCTAGAACACATATGCCGCTATTAATAGTTGAACGTTGTCGGCTATATTCTTCTGTATAGAACCGATATCCATTGACTATGATGCCGCAGTAGCTAAGAACTTGTTTCTTCGGGTCATAATCGAGATCTCGTATTTTGTTCTCTATGACGGAGCCATTAATAACCTACAAAAAAATAACTAAAAATTTGAAGTGAAAGTTACGAACTTATAACAATTAAGAACAAGCAGAAAGATTTCTCACTTCACATCTCAACCAATCGGCAAAATGTTCGTCTCGTAGTTTCAATAACTCATCGTTTGAAACTAACGGATTGATTTCTCATTGTAATTCTTCGAATTTCCTGAATTCATAATTTTCAATTAATACAATCATATAGCAACAACTAGCTTTAAATTATATAAGAAATTAGAACAAATTGCCTTACTCGAGATACGGTGTCACTTCGCTATAATTTGCAAGAACATAATTCTCAATGGCGGTGAGATATCTGTCATTCAAGATAACTTTGGGTCATGCACCAAGAAGTCGACATGGGTACTTGAAGATGAATAGAATATTCATGTCAACTTCTCCTTCACCACCATCATCGTTTCTTGGAACTTGGGTGTGTCGTGATTGTATGTGTGGCTCAAAGTATTTTGAAGTGAAGTTTGACACCTCCTCAATGAAATATGCTTCACATATGGAGCCATCAATTTTTGCCTTATTCTTCGCCTTTCTTTTCAAATCTAACATGCACCTTTCGAAAGGATACATCCATCGATACTGAACCGGACCAGCAATTTTTGTTTCATATAGAAGATGTACAATCAAATGTTCCATCACATCAAAGAAAGAAGGTGGAAATATCTTCTCAGTCTTGCACACGGTAATCACAATAGAAATCTCTAACCAAGATATATCTTCTTTCCGAACGATGGATGCACAAAGATCTTTAAAGAACATAGACAATTCTGTCAAAATCTCCCGGATGGCCTTTGGCAAAAGTTCTTTAAAGACAATTGAAAGCAGCATTTGTATAAAAATATGAAAATCATGACTCTTCATCCCGTGTATCTTCTCATTGTCCAAGTTAAAATAACGAGATATGTTTGATACATATCCGTCGGGGAATTTCAATTGCTTTACCCATTCGAAAATCACTTTTCTTTGATCATTGCTCAAGACATAAGTAGCTTTTGGCTTTTTGCATTTACCATTTTCAAGATGAATGATATCTAACACTGGTCTTTTGCATATTAATTTCATGTCTTCACGAGCCTGTAAGCTATTTTTTGTTCTTTCTTTAATATCCATAATAGTGTTGAAGATGTTGTCAAATACGTTCTTCTCCACATGCATGACGTCCAAGTTATGACGTACCAAGTTTGAAGACCAATAAGGCAACTCCCAAAAAATACTTCTTTTCTCCCAATTATGTTCACTTCCAAACCCAATTTGCTTATAACTACCGACCTTCAGTCCGAATGAGACTTCACTAAGCTTGTTTACTTGCTCTAGCAATTCTTCTCTTGTCAAATGAGTTGGACACAAAGTGTTCTCGGATGTATTCTTTTTAAATGAGTTTCGATCACGGCGCATCGAATTCTCCAATGGTAGAAACATCCTATGACAATCAAACCAGCAAACTTTCCTACAATTTTTCAAATAAAATGATTTTGTATTCTTTCCACATATGGGACAAGCAAGTTTTCCTTTTGTACTCCAACCACTCAACATTCCATATGTCGAAAAATCACTTATGGTCCACATTAATGCGACTCTTATAATGAAATTTATCATAGGTAACCACGCCATCCTCCCACAACATCTTGAGTTCATCAATCAAAGATCTTAAGTAAACATATAAACTTTTACCAGGAGATCGAGGACCCGGGATATACAGGTAAGCAATATATTCTCTCGTCTCATACACATGCTTGGAGACAAATTATACGGTATCATAAAAATAGGCCAACATGAATAAGCAGTACTCGATGAGCCAAATGGGTTGAAGCCATTAGTGCAAAGTCATAATCTAACATTGCGTGATTCTGCAGAAAAATCCGGATGAAGTGCATCAAATCATCTCCATGCATCCGCATCCGAAGGATGTGTAATTGAATTCGGATCTTCACGTGCCCCTTCTTTGTGCCACCTCATAAATGATGCAATTTTTTCAGAAAGAAATAGTCGTTGTAATCTTGGAACAATCGGAAAGTATCTAAATATTGCATTTGCCACATTTTTTTTCGAACTTTGAGTGTTCTTTTTCGACTTGAATCTGGGCTCGTCACAAATAGAACAACTCATAAGTGAGTTATTTTCCTTTGTAGTACAACATGCAATGATTGCAGCATGCATCAATCTTCTGATATTCCAACCCTAAATCTCTCATCAACCGTTTGCACTTGTAAAAATTTTCCGGTAATTCCTCGAAAACTGGAAGCATACTCTTAATAATGGCAAGCATCCGGTCAAAATAACTTTTGCTCATATTAAATTCTGTTTTTAAGTTCATTAGTTGTGCCACTGCAAAAAGTATAGTTTGCTTTACGCATCCATCCCATAAAGGTTCATCTGCCTCTTCGAGAAGATTATAAAACTTAGAAGCCGAAGGATTCGGGTCTTCTTCAATCGATGTTTCGCCAACATTTTCTCCTAACATTGCATCTCGTATCATGTCCCTGTATGGATTGCTCGAGTCGCCCACAACGGTATCTACATTACTTGTTTCTTTAGCCCATCTTTCTTCGCCATGAAAGAACCAATTGATATATGTAAGTAAGAAATCGTTGTAATATAAATTCTTCTGCACATCATATCTTACTTTCCACTGATAACATTTGCACTTCCGGCATGGACATAAGATTTCGCCATATGAAGAAGCAACACCTTCATTTTGATATGCCACATTAATGAATTCATCAACACCATCCTTATATTCTTCAGTTATGACGTCATGTTTATCCTTCCAACGACGAATTCAACTACAATCTGACTTTATCATTTCTGTAACGGAGAACATTAAGCCAAGTAAGAAATTTCTTGTACTTGAAATATGTGATTTTGAACTTACGAATTAAGTCCAAAATCACATGTTTCAAGTAATACTTAAGTTAAGTACTACTTAACTTAATTCATAACATGAATAAGTAATACTTAACTTAAGTACATGAATTACTTCATAAGTTAACTTAACAATTAACATAGGTTAACTTAACTTAAGTAATACTTAATAAGTAATACTAATTAACTTGATCCTAAGAGATGATAATTAACTTAAGTACTACTTAAGTTAATTCATAACATGAATAAGTAATTGTTATCTTAATTCATAATATTACTTCATAAGTTAAGATAACAATTAACATAAGTTAAGTTAACTTAACTTAAGTAATACTTAATAAGTAATACTAATTAACTTGATCCAAAGAGATGATAATTAACTTAAGTACTACTTAAGTTAATTCATAATATGAATAAGTAATAATTAACTTAAGTAATACTTAACTTAATTCCTAAGAGATGATACTTAATATTATACTTAATAAATAATACTAACTTAATCCAAAGAGATGATAATTCACTTAAGTACTACTTAATTTAACATGATAATAACATGAATAAGTAATACTTAACTTAACATGAATAATTAACTTAATTTAACTTCATGCATTAATAATTAACTTAATTTACATGGTGGCGGGGGCTAGTACCTTCGGCGAAGGGCGAAGGGCGGCCGAGATGGCAGTGGAGGCGGTGGGCAGTGGCGACGGAGGAGGACGTCGGCGGCGGTGGAGGACGTCGGCGGCGGTGGAGGGCGGATGAGGCGGCGGTGGACGTGACGGGCGGCGGTGGAGGCGGAGGGCGGCGGAGGACGCGACGGACGGCGGTGGAGGAGGAGGCGGCGAACCGTCGGGGAGGGCGGCCCGTCGGAGTGAACCATCGGGGAGGGCGGAGGAGGAGGACGTCGGCGGCGATGGAGGACGTCGGCAGCGGTGGAAGGAGGACGCGGCGGAGGGCGGATGAGGCGGCGGTGGACGCGACGGGCAGCGATGGAGGCGGAGGGCAGCGGAGACGAAGAGCGGAGGGCGGAGGACGCGGCGGAGGACGCGATGGACGGCGGTGGAGGAGGAGGCGGTGAACCGTCGGGGAGGGCGGACCGCGGCGGAGGCGAACCGTCGGGGAGGGCGGAGGAGGAGGAGGAGGCGGCGAAGGGCGACGGCGAATGCAGAGGGCGGCGGTGGAGGGCGGTCAAATGCAGAGGGCGGCAGAGGCGAAGGGCGGCGGCGGTGGAGGGAGGTCGTCGGGCGTCGGATGTCGGGCGAAGGCCGGAGGCGGCAGTGGAGGGCGTCGGAGGTCGGGCGTCGGAGGTCGGGCGACGGGCGCCGGAGGTCGGGCGTCATGGCGCGTCGGAGGTCGAGCGTCAGACCGCATCGGGCGTCGGGTAATCTTTAGCGTCGCACAATAATGAGACGCTACGTAGACGCCATGTAGGCGCCGAAACTGTCACAATTCGGCTAGCGCGGCGCTATAGAGAAGCTAATGTGTCACTAAGACAATGTAGCGACACCATCGCGTCGTCGGGGCGTCGCAATATTGTAGCGTCTCAACATCGCGACGCCATTGAGACGCTCAATAAAAGTTTTTTCAAATTTTTTTAGTATGTATGTAATTTTATTTATCAATGTAACGTCTCATCGCATTATGCGCCGTTCCAATTATTTTATTTTATTCCGATAATCTATCATGTATGTATACAAAATTATAAATATGTATGTATATGTGTATAATATAACACAATTGTGTGTGTATATATATACATATGTCATATATGCGTACGTATATATATGTCTATGTGTGAGAGATTAAGTTACAACAATGTGTTTCGTCTATATGTATTATAAATATATGTGTATGTATATGTCTACACATATATATAGATAACATGTATATGTATACGTATTCGAAGTGAATATATATATGTATTTGTTTGTATGTGTCAGAGTAGGTTATAATAATATGTATATATGCACTTATTATATATAGGTATCAGCATATATGCGTATTTATATGTCTACATGTGCCCGATTGAGTGACGAGTAAAAAGTCGGCTTAGGAGGCGCAATACAGACGCCATTGAGTCGCTAGATTCATTTAGCGACTCCGTAGCGCCAAACTAACGTCTAAAACAATATGGCGTCTCGGACATGCGACGCTAGAGAGACGCCCATGGTGTCATCATAGCGTCGACAGAAGCTGCGGCGCTCGTTAAACGCTAGGTGGACGCTATTGTGTGTCTACTGTGACGCCAACATATCACTCACTTAATCAACCATCGTAATCACATGATTAAGTATATAATAATATATGCATAATTAAGATATTATATATATCATATGTATACGTAACATAAATAATATAGGTAAAAAATTATATATTTAAGAACACTCTTATAATTAAAAATACACACACACACACACACATATATATATAATCATGTAATTAATGCATATATATGTTGATATTATGCTATTGATAATATGTTTATAATCATGTACTTAATACTAATATAATATTTAATGAATTTATTGATTGACATATAGTATATATAATATAGTGTTTAAATATATACAATAGCGTCTCATTAACATCTCCTTTGTTTGAGACGCCATATAGCGTCGCTTCACAGTCTTCAGACATGAGATGCTAGTGTCGCGTCTAAAGTTGTCGACGACAAAACGGCGCTAAGTGCTGCGGCGCATTAAGAATAGTGGCACGAAATAATAGCATCTACGTAGCGTCTCGATTACAGCACTAGAGAGTTAACGTCAACCCGGCCGCTGAATAGCTAAGAAGACGTATAATTAAGATATATGCATAATAAAGATATTATATATATTATATGTATAGATAACATAGATAATATAGAAAAAAATTTATATATTTAGGAACACTCTTATCATGTAAAAATACATATATATATATATATATATATATATATAACCGTGTAATTAATACATCTATATGTTGATATTATGCTATTGATAATATGTTGATAATCGTATAATTAATACTAATATAATATTTAATGAATTTATTGATTGACATATAATATATATAATATAGAGTTTAAATATATATTGTCGCGCCTCATTAGCGTCTCTTTCTATTGAGACGCCATGCAGCGTCGCTTTAGAGTCTTCATACATGCGACGCTAGCTTCGCGTCTAACATTGTCGATGCCATAATGGCGCTAGGTACTATCGCGCGTTTGCGGTTCCTGGCGGAAAAAAATAACGTCTACGTAGCGTCTCGATTGCGCTACTTTTAACATCAACTCTCTGAGTAGCTAGGAAGACGTTAATGAGACGCTATTGAGAGGCAAGTGGCATCTGACTCTGGTGACGCTAAAGAAGCGCAATGGAGGCGCTAGTGGCGTCTTTATAGCGTCACACACTTTTGAGGCGCTACATGACGTCGCTAATAGTCAATTTTCTTGTAGTGCACTGCAACAGAGGCAAGATCTAGGGCACAAACGCAGAGCTGGTCGGCTCCCGTCAAGAGGAAGTCACTCTCGCCATCTCGGAGGAGGAAGTTTTCATCACGGAGGGAGTGACGGTGGCGGCGGCGAGAGGGAGCGTGGAGGGAGTGACGGCGGCAGCGGCAAGAGGGAGTGGTGTCCACTGCAACAGAGGCGAAAGGGAGAGAAAATCCTTTTGTACCCTAATCCCTAAGGTGAATTGGCTCATATCGACGAACCGAACCGATGCACCGTGAACTGGCCTCCATTTATATAAAATCTTGCCTAGATCGATCCGCCTCGATCTGGGCCATCACGTCGAGATCGGGCGGACCGATCCAGGCAGGGGTGTCCACCCCCGGTGTCCACCCCCTTTCCATTTTATCCATAAATAAAATCATTAAAATTAATTTATAAATTCTCTTTTGAATTTTTATCATAACATTTAGTTTCGTGGAAAAGTGCTAGTTCCACCTGGTTTGGTCAAATGCCCCGATAGTTTCATGCTTAGAAGCAGGGTCAATCGGTAGTCACACCTTTTTTTTAAATGACGTTTTGCTTTTTTATCAAACTTTTTTCTTTATCATTTTCTTTTATAATATTTCTTGTATAAGTTATTTTATTTTATTATATATATAATACAAATAATAAAAGATTAATATAATATTATTTATTATTTCATTATAAATTTTAAATATTTTATTAAATATAAATTACTAAAATTTGATTTTTTATATTTGAATAATATTTTTTTTAACGAAATTGTTGACATAAATTTTATTTTACATTATGTATTTTAATTTCTTAACAATATTAGAATTTATATTTATAATATATATTTTTAATTCAATCACCCACTAAGTTAATTTATCACTTCTATTTTTTCCTATCAACAAACAAGGAATGCATATTCAAGCAAAATTAAACGATTGCAATCCCAACCGAAAAATGAGAAAAAAATTATAAATACATAGTGAAAAAATCAACTAAGGTTAAATATCAAGAATTTAATAAATATTTCCACACTTACATGTAATATTCTGATGTGCTATTACTTTTTTGCAATTAAAAGTTGCGAATAATATTTTAATTTATCGAAAGTGTTATGCCCGGAGGGGAATGCAAATAGGACTAATACTACCAATGTTGTCAAACTCGTAAATCGGACTTGACAGAAAAGCTGAGGTATACTCATAAATCATGAGATCGTAACACAGATCGGACGATTCTACTGATTTTTTATTTTAAAATATTTATATGATTTCTTTTCTACAAGATTAAAAAACATTAAAAAGTTCAATATATTAAATTTCTAAGAACTAAATAAGATAGAAATAATTAGCCTAAAATGATTGCATATATCACTCATAAACCATAAACATAATTGTTAGCACAAATATTAAAATCAACATTAATGATACAACAAGAAATAAGCTTATTTTAAAAAACAAACATAATAGATGGAGAAAAAAAAACTCCCCTGCACACGAGCAGGGGCATTTTCAAGATGGAGTCTAACACGTGCAGCAACGAGCTCATGCAGTAGCATGGCTAATGAAAGCATAGGCGAACTACAGAAGCAACAATGACAATAGTAGCGAACAATGAGGCCGACGAGCAGCAGCGATAGCTGTTTCAACGAACAACAACGACAGCGATGACTAGCGCGATAGAGAGAAATAATTACGGCAAACGACGATGAGCAACAGAGGCGAACAACGCGCAGGCGAGCAACGACGAACAACGGGGCCGGCGAGTAGTGACGAATAGTGGCGATGGCGTGATAAAGGGCATTGTAGCACATAACTCAGGTAAGGGAAGAGTATCGTGGAACAACCAATGAAAGGATCAGTTCATGTTTAGATTTGGGGCATGAGTAAGTGATTAGGGCATCGCGACAAACTCAGGTAAAGAAAAAAAATTCTTCGTAGATTCGAAAAGACGCCGTTCCTATTGATTTTACGAACCAGCACACGATTATATCACGTGATGGCTCAAAACGAGTTTCATCGTGAGTTGACTCATTTTCCTGGGTTAAGATCATAAAATATGCTCACCGTGGCACACGAGAACAAAAGGAATAAATATGAGGATTAGATGGAATAAAAACTTATCCCACCCGAAAACACATATAATTCCCAATTTTATTATTACGTTGCGTACGCGATGACCAATTAAGCCACTAAAAGCCAAAGGCCAAACCTGTCCACTTAAACCGACTAAAATATGTTACCAGAATGCAAACAACCCAAAACTTGACCACTAGGTAAGCAAGAGTTCGTGGGCCCCGTAACGAAGGACCGGACGGTCGTAACGATCCCAGAAACTGACGCGTATTTTTCGGGAAATGTCCGAATAATCCCGTCATATAATTATTGCCACTATAAATCTTTTTCCCACTTCAGAGTTCAGATTAATTGAAATGTTTTTCATTTTATTTTTGTTCCTTAATATTTCAAAAAAATGATATTGTAAATTACTATAATTTTTAATGATGACTCTTGTGAAAGTAAGATTTATACGAACTTTTATTGTAATATGGTTGACGATTACTAAAGAAAGCTATTCAAATTTCAATATTGAGAAATTGTAAATTTTTTTTTAAAAAAGTTTAGTTGTGTTCGCAAAAGGAATTGCGATCCTTGTCAAAATTTTTAAATAGATATTATTTTAATTTATTCTTTCTCAATGATGAAAAATGTAGATTTTGATTAGGTTAATAATTTTAATACTGAAAGATGAAAATGTATTGTATACTAGAAAATATTTATCCGGATACTTTTTATCACTTTTTAGTTTTTTTATTGTTTTTTTAATATTTGCCATACGCCCGTCTTTTTTTATTTAATTTTCTCACTCCATTTCCCTCTCTCTCCCCCTCTCCAGCCTGCTCTGTTTTTTTCTCTTTTGGCTACTGCCAGCTGCGA
Source organism: Pontederia crassipes (assembly GCA_030549335.1). Lineage (NCBI taxonomy): Eukaryota > Viridiplantae > Streptophyta > Magnoliopsida > Commelinales > Pontederiaceae > Pontederia > Pontederia crassipes. The sequence continues at coordinate 23,061,392 of CM060196.1, forward strand.
CATGCGAATTCTTCCCTGGTCTTCGCTTCGCCCTCTTCTTCTGCAGGTCTCAGCTTCAGCAGGAGAGCTCGTGCAGGAGATCGAGCTGCACGAATCCTCCCCAAACCCAATCTAGGGTACCGATTTGGGCGTGGCCGCCGGGGCCGAGGTCCGGGGAACTTTGGAGGTCTCGGGAGCTCTGAATAAAAGGGATTGGGAGATTTCCTCGGGGAGTCCCGCCCGCCGGGTGTCCTGCGCTTGGCCGAGCTTCCTTTGTTGGACTCGACCTTCGTCTGTTCTCTCGGTTATTGTTTACTGACGAAACTTCGATCCCTTTCAGCTAAATTTGGTGTTTTGGATCTGCAAGTGCGACCGAATGAGTGAGATCAGGTGCGAATGATGGTGGGTTTCCTGTTGCTTACTGCTTTATTGTGCTTGTTGCCTGACAGTCTCGCGGTAAAAATTGGATCTTTCATGAGTTTGGGTGTTATTTGATTTGAGAAGGACAAAAAGCTGGTGGAGAAGGTGCCGGCTTTAGTGATTTGTTTGCAGGTTTTTGCATGCCACTTATATGGAATGTGATCGGCACAGCATTCAGTGGTCGATACAAACTTCTGAGCGTGTTTTTTTTTGGGGGAGAAAAAGGACATTTTTTTGTTTTTCATCGATTAGTCCTTTAACTCCTAATTTTAGATTGGATTGTGTACGCTACTGGTTAAATTCGTCCATCATAGGTCATTGTGATGAAAACTTAGGATGACAGGCACCAATAGCTTGGAAGTAGATGGAATTTTCAGTCGATGCTTATCTGCGTAATTCCTTGTTAATGCATTATAATAGTATATGATCTTTTTCTAAGGGGTAAAAATATGATTAGACAACGTAACATCAATGTTAAGTTCATTCTCTTTTTTACTTTCGTTTGGTGATACTTTGTTCCACAAACTTGTTGCAAGTGGGCAGCAAAAAAGTATGCTGCATTGTAGATTCATCTTATGGGCTCTTTTTCTCCTTAGTGATTCTGAAGCGACTGGATGCTGCTGCATGAAGCTATCAATGACTGTGTTATGTAGCAGCCACTCTTTCCTCATCTGTAAATGATTGCTGAGGTTAGATAGTTGTGCATTAAGCTGAAAAATTCTTAGTCAAAATGCCTTCATGGTGGGGGAAGTCGTCGTCCAAGGATGTTAAAAAGAAGACAGCAAAGGAGAACTTTATCGATACTCTTCAGAAGTTAATCAGCCCAACAGAACAAAAAAATGGTTTAAAAGCAAGAGGTGGTCGGAAGCGGAATAATGATGCTATCTCAGAGATAGGGTCCAGATCAAGAGCAGAATCACGATGTACATCGCCTTCTACACAGGTACCACGCTGTCAAAGTTTTGCAGGTAGACTGTTTTCCCAACCACTTCCTCTTCCAGAGTTGCGTTCAGGCATAACTCGCACGGCCTCCGAAGTTAGTACATCAAAGGCCATATTAAAAAAACGTGGTAAACCACAATTGCTTTTACCGCTACCAAAACCTAATCACTCTGTGAAAGCACCAGACACCCCAGATATTGATGGAGATCTGGCTACTGCTTCTGTTTCCAGTACTTGTTCCGTTGATAGTGATGATCCAGCAGATTCCCGACTTCACAGTCCTGTGGGAAATGAGTTTGATAGTAGCAACAGATCTGTTGCAAATAACCATCTCAGGTATCCATCTTTTCTGATACATATAATCTAAACTCACTACGAGTTTTTCATGCTATACTATTTTGAATGCTTCTTATCCTTTCTTTATTTTGTATGGAGTGGCCTGCATAAGGATTGCTCATCTACCACTCAGAAGAGCTCCAGAGAGATGGCAAAGCCAACAAATAGAGTACTGGGAAATCAATCATTGTCTACCTCGCTGAAGCATGGTGTTCAAAGCAATTATCATTCCAGTACACAAATTCATCTTCATGGTGCTTTGGGTTGTGCCCCAGATAGTTCAATGTCAAGCCCTTCTAGAAGTCCTATCACGGTTTTTTGTCCTGAACAGATCCCAACTTCTGCATTTTGGGCAGCAAAGCCTTGTCCAGATGTAACTTTTCTTGGATCAGGCCAGTGCTCCAGTCCTGGTTCAGGTCAGACTTCTGGTCATAATTCACTGGGAGGTGACATGCTGGGACAGCTCTGGCAACATAGCAGGGGAAGTCCAGAGTGTTCTCCGATACCTAGCCCAAGGTTGACAAGTCCTGGTCCTAGTTCTAGGATACACAGTGGAGCTGTCTCACCTCTTCATCCACGTGCTGGGGGAACAGCACCAGAATCACCCACGAGTCGCCATGATGATGGAAAGAAACAAAGTCACAAATTGCCACTTCCTCCAATAAATATTTCCAGCAATTCTCCATTTGGGCCAAACAGTTCAACGGCAAACAATTCTCCCTCGATACCTCGTAGTCCTGGAAGGACAGACAACCCTAGTTACCCGACAAGTCCAGGATCACGATGGAAGAAGGGAAAAATGATTGGACGTGGGACATTCGGACATGTTTATGCTGGGTTTAATAGGTATGTCCTATGTCAAGTTTTATATCCATGTTGATTCTCACGTAGCTGTCAGATGAACCAGTGTTGTATTTGCATGCTTAATTTGTGTAGGATGATCCTTGTTATTTCTTTAGAAGCATATCTGGGTAGATTGTTGTATAAGTTTTATATACAATTGCACTATGTCTACATGTACAAACAAGAGAGTCGGCAAGGATAATTGCATTAGACTTCATCACTGAAAGTTCTATTTTATGGTTAAAGATTCAGTCTAACTTGGTATCATGCACATTGTTCTTTATAATGGTGAAAAAGAAAGTAACTGATTGAAGAGCAAAATATATCATAAGTTAATAACACTTCAGCACAAACAACCACGTATCAATCATAATTAGCTGACGTGTACACTTGCATGCCCTATGCATGTTATCACTATATATTGTAGTCAAAATAAGGTTTATAATCGAGTTGAAGCATAAGAAATAATCGATTTGATATTATATGTAGTTTTTCTCCTTGAGTAGTTGTTCATCTTTATAGAACCTAGGTTTTGTAGGCTTTTCCTTTTTGGTTTGTCACTTCCTGTATATGTGCCCCTATTTGCAGTTACACTAATGACTATTTTGTTGCCTGCACTTTTAGTGAGAGTGGTGAAATGTGTGCAATGAAGGAGGTTACTCTGTTTATGGATGATATTAAGTCGAAAGAAAGTGCAAAGCATTTGGGGCAAGTGAGTATCTTTGTCCTACCTGTCGAGTCTTTTAGGAAGAAACTATATATGATGGTGTTTGATCTTTCTTCCATGTCATATGTGTGCCTTTTGTTGACAGGAAATTTCTCTATTGAGTCGATTACGCCATCCAAATATAGTGCAATACTATGGTTGCGAAATGGTATTTCTGATTCTATTGACAATTACCTTTGCTTGGACTTGCCCTTTCTTGTAGTTGTTCTTAGACTGCTTTGTTTTGCTTATAATTTACTACATGAACAGCTCATTATAAGATGCATATATCTCTTAAAGGTCTTATCTTTTCTAGAATGGAGTGAATAATTTTATTGTAGCACCTGTTGCAATTTGATAAATTCATCTGTTAGCTTTCTTGGTCAATGCATGTTGTTTAATGATATGTGATGGATCTTGCTGTTCATTCTGCCATTTTACATTTGTCTAGATGTAGTGCACGGTTGTTCTTTCATCTTTTAATTTGAGTATTTCATGCTAATGATATTTATTTGTCGTTCCTCCTTCAAATTATAGCATAAAAAAATGAAGTTTTAAATTTTACTTAATCTTATAGTCTTGGGACTACAATGTGTATGAACATTTTTACTATGCACGTCGTGGCTATGTTGTTGGGCGTGTGTCCTTCCTATCCTTCATAGTATTTCTAAAACTGAGGAATATTAGTTGACATTTAACTTTGCATGATTTGTCATCCTTTTTCTCCTCAAAAAAAAAAGAAAAAAAAACATGATTCCCTAGAAAGTAACTGAGATGATGAAGTCAAGGTAATCCAGATTCTCGAATTCTAGAGCTGCTTTCCTAAAATATACTCATGCTCGGAATTACTGCAACGATAAGAATGACATGAGATGTGTGACTGATACCTATTCTTGCTTGTTATGAGATGTATTTACCATTTGATATTGTGGTCTCCTATGATACTTTCACCAATAAGTCTATAATTTAATTTGGCTTTTGAAGTCTGTAAAACAATTTATTTCCACTGCAAACTTGCCACTATTAAACCTTAGTCTTCTTTATATTGTTTTGAGGGGTAGTTTTCTCTATATTGACAGATTGACGACAAACTTTATATTTACTTGGAGTATGTATCTGGTGGTTCCATACATAAACTTCTTCAAGAGTATGGCAAGTTTGGAGAACCTGCAATACGCAGTTATACCCAGCAAATTCTTTCAGGTTTATCATACTTGCATGCTAAAAATACTGTTCATAGGTATAAACAAGTTCTGATACTCTTTTATATGATTGGCATGTTTTCTAATAGAAAGTTCATCCCCTCCCTTTGTTTCTTTCTGCTTCTTTCAAAACTTTTCTCATTGTTCAGAGATATCAAAGGTGCAAACATATTGGTGGATCCTAATGGTCGTGTCAAACTGGCAGACTTTGGGATGGCAAAGCATGTAATGTCTTGGAATTTGTAATTTCTTTTGTTAGATTACAGGTTGAAATTATTTTTTATTTTGTGCTCATTAATTCAGATCACTGGTCAGTCCTGTCCTTTATCTTTCAAAGGAAGTCCATATTGGATGGCACCTGAGGTAATTTTCTAAAAATTTTCCTAATTCCTTGTTATTTCTCATGAATAGTACCTTTGATTTTAAAAATGATAAATACCTTTGTCCTATAGCTATTCAATCATATATTTCTGATTCCTTGCTCGCTTGTCCATAGGTCATAAAAAATTCAAATGGTTGCAATTTTGCTGTCGATGTGTGGAGTCTAGGGTGCACTGTGTTGGAGATGGCTACATCAAAACCACCATGGAGCCAATATGAAGGGGTACGTATGTATATCTTAGAGTTTAATTACTAATACAATGGTGCATTGACAAGCATTTGGATTTTACCATTCAAATTTGTTATTTTGTCTTTTTTTTATTTGCCAAATAAGTTTAATATGTTGCATGAGTACTTGGACATTATTTATATATCTTTTGAAACTTGGACCATGTAGTCTAATTATCAACATCAAAGGAGTGAACAATCCTCAATATTAATGAAATCTGGATGACTATCATCTTGCTGGTCGTCTTTTCTCGTTTAAAAAAAACATCCAAGGGGTGATGGATCTCTCAGCAGTGGTTGATATACTTTAAAATATCCTTAAAAACACTTTGAGAACATTCTTCAGAACACTGTACTACATGGAAGTCCAAATATCACTCCCCTTGAGCAAAGTTAAGGTGTTTGTCAGTTGGGTCATTCATGTCTTCAAATTGTACAATTCCTCTTACCTCCCTTGAACTATAGTTTATTTTTCGTAGCTACTATTTTATGCAAATATCTTTCCATTTATTTTAAGATGCATCAATGTGAAAAATCACAGATTTACCCTTGAATATTTTTAAAATAAAAACTTGAAAATGTAAAAGAAATTGAAAAATAAGTATGGGGAGAGCTATCGAGGAGGGTGATGGCAGTTCATAAGGGCAGTAGGGGATTGACTCCTTACCTTGATGCCGGCGAGGCGTAGGGTCACCCCATTTCTCTCCTGTCACCGGAGAAGAGGAGGACACCCGTCGCTTGTTGTTGGTGAGGCGGGGGTTGATTCCTTGCCACCTTCCCATGACTGGTGAGGATTATGGGGAGGGGGAGGGGTTGTACCCTCTGTATAATATGCAAAGGTGAGAGAAGGTAGGCCCCTCTTTGTCTTTTGATTTCTAAACATTTAAATAAAAATGTTATTACCTACAAAATATTTGTAAGGTTAAAAAAGTCATTCAAAAAATAAAACTCGTCAGAAATACTAACGATAATGATCTATTTGTCAAAGATATGAAAGTTTATGAAGATCAACACTTTTGTTAATTTAGAGTTAGATGCGAAAATTCGATATAGTACAAGGGTGGTAAAATTTAAGTATTCGTCAGTTTGGAGGAGAATCTCAACCACCTGTTGTTTGAGTAGCGACAGAGGTATGGTAGTGCACAAACAACATTGGGATTGGCACTTTAGAACTTCCTTCAGGCACTACGGGTACAATGGAGCTAGGAATGGAAACAAAAAACTCCGAAAATCATTGGCAATCATGTGGGCTATCTGGCAAATCAATGTAACCCTACAATCTTTGAGAGTGGACACCATTGTACACCATTTCTCTTGGTCATATAGTGGGAAGTTGGTTAGTCATACATAATCTTCCTTCTAAAAAAAAAAGTTATACATTTTCTTACACTTGTACATCACTTTTTCCAAAGCTTTAATACAAATGGGATGACCATCCGAACATATAGTCATCCTTTTCTTCATAAAGAAAAAGTATCTAAATGGAACTTCGGGGTGGGGGGTTGGTTTTCACGCATGTACCTTTGATTTTGGATTTTAATAACAATGCAGAGAGGGGCCCAGAATTATTTTTAGGAGGGGGGGGGGGGGATATACTATAAAAGCATAAATATTAGAATAATAGTAATAAATAATAAATAATTATATTAAAAATTAAATAATAGGTTATTTGGTACACCTCCTCTCTCACACACACCAATTGGATGTAGGTCCATCCCTGTTTGGATGACTAAGTTTTGTGTGGGTATCCTGCTCCCAGTGCTTTTTTTTTTTTGAGAAGAAGCGGAATGGCGTCGTATGATCCATGTAGCCGACCCCACCTAGTGGGATAAGGCTTTGTTGTTGTTGTTTTTTTTTTTTGAGAAGAAAAAGGATGACTACCGAGTTTGGTTGTCATCCAGGTATGTATATATATATATATATATATATATATATAGATAGATAGATAGATAGATAGATATTTATATATATCACTAAAGACATGTCATGTACATGTAGTACGCTCTCCATAGGAGAGCGGCAAAAGCAAGGGAGTACTAGTACTAGGTAAAACCCCACTCCCGAAGAAGACAAAAAAATGTGATGTACAATATTATCCACTTGACACCTCTCTCACAAAAAATAACTCGGTTGCGCTGTAGCCAAATGACCAGACACCGGTCAAAAAGGTCGCCAATGGAACTCTCCAACATTGTCTTTGCCCAGTCCCCTCAAAATCTGCCAGAAAACCTTAGGTGCCAGAGATATAATATCAACAATGCTCGTCCGAGACCAGACCTCTCGGGACACCCGACAATCGAAGAAAAGGTGGGTGACATCATATTATTGCAATGTAAAATAAATAAAATAATGCTCATCCTGCTCCCTCCCAGTGCTAACCTCTTTGGGAGTTTTGAAAAAATTTACACACTTGTAAGGTTCACGATTTTCCGGGTTTAATACAAAATGTAGAACTACCACAACTCTGTAGTCGTCCTTTTCGACCTCAAAATAAACGTATCTAAATGGAACTAAATCCCCCTCCCACCCACATAAAAAAGGAACTGAAACTATTTGTGTTTATCAGCTTCTTGTGGACATTTCCCATGTACTTTGAATTGATAAAATGTGAGTTTATTATTAGCAAGAATTTGAGCTTCTTTCAATTTCATGTATATTCGGATTATACTCCTTGCTAGCAAGCCTTTTAATTGACATGAGATGGTGAATACAGTTTGCAGGAACATGCATATTAATGACAAAGGTTCCAACAGTTTATAGTTAATGGTTCTCATTTTTTTGTTTTATTTCCTATTTAGAGTGGAAAAAACTGTTACACTAACCATCCAAACTGATATGCAAGTAGTCTTGTAATTTCTTTGGTATAATACAACTAAGTAAGCTACATACTAATTCTTTCTTCCTCCAAAACAAAAGTAGCATCACACACCTAGTCCATCTGAATTATATTTTGTTTAAAATAAGTGCAATGCCTATTCTGAAACAGATGTCACAAGATAACTCCTCCTTTTCAAAACGGCTCATGCATTGTATTTTAGCTAAAGTGGGATTCAACATTTAGTACTGCTACACATTGTCTTTTTATCCTTGACATTTTTGAATTTTTTCCTTCAACTTATATCTTAGTTCTGCTCTAGATTGCTGCTATGTTCAAGATTGGAAATAGCAAAGAGTTACCAGCAATCCCTGAACACCTCTCTGATGAGGGAAAAGACTTTATAAGTCTATGTTTGCAACGGGAGCCATCTTACCGTCCAACAGCAGCTGAGCTTTTACAGCATCCATTTGTAAAAAATGCAGCTCCGTTGAATAAACCCTCTCTTTGTTCTCAACCTCTTGAACTTCAACCAGGGGTTTCAAGTAGTCTAAGCACTAGGGTAAGCACGCCATCATACCATCTTATTCGTGCCAATTGAATAAAATATGTTATCCATGTAGTACAATTTCTATCTTTACATATGGGTGTTGTAGGAATTTGATGATTCAACTGTTATAATGTGGTTTCTGAGGCCACAAATTAACTTACTCCAATTTCTGATTTACAGACAAGATATTACTGATTGTATGTTTGGAAATTTATGTTATGTGGAACCTGGTTCGAAAGTTCTATTTTGTTGTAAATATGTGCTAAATAACCTTGAGTATTTCTTCCTTAGTTTAGTAGGAACTTTGTTAATCATTGAAGATATTATTCTTAATGTATCCTAATTCATAAAACCTATGTTTTGAAGTGTTTTATTTTTTAAAGAAATTATTCCTTAGTGTTCTTGTTATTTGATGGGACATGTAGGAAATATGTTGATCACATTTCATTTTTTCTTGAGAGAAGTATTGTTTGTTTTATGTGCCTTTATTTTGTAATTGGCAGGGAGAGGGGGAGGTGGTGGGTGGGTGGGTGGGTGAGGGGGGGGGGGGGATGTATATGGCGTAAAATTAATGGGAGCCCAATAGGTTGCTAGTTGCTACCGTGAAATGATGCAAATAAATAAAATAAATATTTTTTAGAAGATTATACTATTTTAGCATTATTGGCTTGACAACTCTTGGTTGATGATGGTAATGTTTCAAAATCATATTTTATACTCTTCCCCCCAAAAAGTTATTTTATACTTCAAGCTCTTTTTTTATACCCTTACCCTCCCAAACAACACCCACCCCACCCTCCTTCCACACAAAACCTCCCCCAACCCACAAGTGATGTCTAAAACTCATCCTCAGAGCTACACCAGATTCAAAGAGTACAAGCTTCTGCCGGGACCTTGTGAGAGACCTGACAGAAGAGGTGGTCTGTGTCTTTGTCCGCATCATCCTATGGTCTTTAGTCCGAGTTTATCCAAGTAATTTAAACCACAAAACACTAATGACATAGTTGTAAATATCCTTATTGTACTAAAGAGTTGTACATGCTTATCCTGTTTAGTTAAGGAAGAACAGTTTCTTCCTAGCCGGGACACAAAGTAGGAACAAAGAATAAACAAGTGGGATGACTATTTGATACAAACTGAAAATACAACTAAAATAAAACTAGGATAACTATTATTAATAGTAAAAGTGCAAGAATCTTAAACACAATTACTACTAATAACTTGTCAATTCAAGATGACAAATCTCCATGAGTCCGTATGGAGTGGACCAAACTCCAATTACCTAATTGGTAAACACATTTCAAAAGGCTCCCTTAAATCTAAAACCCATGCATGTATTTATAACATGCAAATACAAATATAATTAACTACCCACTACTTTCTTAACTAGCCACTAATTCATACAACTTCTAATTACCCACTACTTAATTAATCAGCCACTAACTAATACAATGTGGTGTACATGACTTTTGCTCTTATAGTTATATGCATACCTGGATGACATCCAAAATGGAAGTCATCCTTTTCCCTCTCAAAAAAAAAAAAACTAATACAATGTGGTATCTTATCAGTACTCCCCTCCTAAAATATCGCCTTGTCCTCAAGGCGGAGAAAAGAAAATTAATAATAATATTCTGTAGGTGCAATTGAAGCCTCGAAACTTGATTAATTCCATCTTTGGGCCAAGAGAGGAAATTTTAAACCAATATGAACTTCCAGCTTTTCTTCTTATGGAATGAGCTTTCACTTGTAATATGTAAAACTAATTTCTCCTGAATGAATGCTGCTTCTTTGACTTGCTACTAAGCTCTGATACCAATTGATACAAACTGAAAATACAACTAAAATAAAATTAGGATAATTATTATTAATAGTAAAAGTGCAAAAATCTTAAACACAATTACTACTAATAACTTATCAATTCGAGATGACAAATCTCCATAATTGATCAACACATTTCAAAAGGCTACCTTAAATTTAAAACCCATGCATGTATTTATAACATGCAAAGGTAGTTACAATAGCTATAACAAAAATACAAATATAGCTAACTACCCACTACTTTCTACCCGTCATTAACTCATACCTCATACAAAGTGGTATCCTCTAACTATCCACTACTTAAATTAACCCGCCACTAACTAATACAAATTGGTATCTTATCACTATCCCTTTCATCGCAGGGATAAACATTTTTTAAATCAACACACCCAATTTCCATAAAGATCTAAATGTTTGACAATTTTTTCTTTTCAATATACGTCCCGTTTTAATTTTTTTTCATATTCTGTTGCATATGTGATACTTCTAGGACTTTGTTTCATCTGGTTGGCCCTTGATTGTGTTTTTCATCAGAATCAGTTAGTCTATCTTGCTAAAATGTGGTTCAGTACATATTGTTGTGCCAGGTCTGTAGGCCTTTTAAGCATCCATCTTTAAATTCTAATGTTCCTATGTTCTAATTTCAGAATGGTTGCAATGTGAGGAATTCATCATCCTTGGATATCGAAGGGCTGTCCATTAATCATGTAAGAGGTGGAAAATCTACCACTTTGGCAAGGTAATTTTGACAACTTGAGATTTTCTAATACGAGATATTTATGTAACACTGTTCACTTTTTTAGGAGAAAAAGGATGATCACCAAATTTGTGATTCTCATCCATATATGAATTAATCTAGGTTGCGTGGATATGGGTACAGTATCAGTACGAGTACGCCAATTTTTTAGAAAGTAGGGTATGGTACGACAATATATATATTAATAATATAATAAAAATATAATTTATATTAATAATATAATACGATCATGGTGATCATTCTTTTTCTCCTCAAAAAAAATGTGTAAGATTATAACTTTAAGATAGGAGCATACAAATTAATATTTATGTCTATTGTGTGCTCATCTTTTATCAAAAAAATACTGTGATTATTACATACAATTAATTAAAATACAACAACAACAAAGCCTTATCCCACTAGGTGGGGTCGGCTACATGGATCATACGACGTCATATTCGTTGATCCATGTTCATAAGATTCGACAGGATTTTATGCTGGCTGTCGGGGCCTAACACAACCCTCCTCCTTTATCCGGGCTTGGGACCGGCTATATTCTTCCATTATTGCTAGGCTATATACAATTAATTAAAATAATAAGAAAAAAATATTTATATAAAAAATAACAGCCTTCTCTATATTCTTCCATTCCCAGCAGTCGTGTTCATGTTTTTTTTTCTTTGTGACTTGTCAATGCCTCTATTATTGCTAGGCTTTTCAGTTGTCATATGTGTCTTTCCCAACTTTTTTTTATCATTTTTTACAGCATTTTTTAGCTTTACTTTGCTGGTTTCTTCAATGTACATGCCTAGAGAACAGAAAGTAGAGGTGCAAGATGGGTACTCATTGGGTATGTACCCCAGAGCCATACCCATTTCTAAAAATTTTAATTTAAAACTCAGTATGCATTGGGTACATAGGGCCCGTTTGGCTTAGCTGATACAGAATAACTAATAAGTTGAAGTGCTGAAAGTATTTTATTGGCTGAAACTTATTTTTAAAAATAAGCAGTTACACGTTTGGATAAAATTACTTATATTAGTAATAACTAGTTAGTTGTGAGATAACTAACTGACTTATTTTTTAGAAAGAAAATAAGCACCACTCCCCCTGCTTATTTTTTTTGACTTATAAGTAGATTTGATATCTCCTTATCAGTCAAATTTTTAAGTTACCAAACACTGAGATTTTTTTAAACTAACTTATAAGTCACTTATAAGCTTATCCAAACAACTCCATAGTCGAGTGTATCCAATGCATACCATACGCGTTCCGGTACCTGATATGGCTACTTGCGTTCCGGAGTCGTGTTAGTGAGGTGGAGACAAAGGTAGAGGCTGGGAATTGTGATGATCTCTGAAAAACCAAACCCATGCGTCCGACTTGGAAGGGTCTGAGCAGAAGGTGGCGATGCTGATGAAGTGCCATAAGCTCTAGAATGCACAGATCCGAGAGTGGCGATCTCAAGGTAGTGATCCAAGAACCGTTGCCTGGTCCACTGGCTTTTCACTGTCTTTGCAACTGATGTGTGAGGGTGGACTGCTAGGGCCCATAAACAGGGGAATGACGTTGATAATGGCCCTCGGGTAGCCAGTCATGCTGCTAAAATGAGAATGCCTCATTTCCTTGTTTCTCCGTCTCAAATAAAATGAGAAGGCCTCCCCTGAGCCGAGTGATGGTACTACGAAAGGCCGCACCAGAGGACTAATGCTGCAATCCCATGCCAGAAGGATGATGCCCCACAAAATAGAATGGCACGAGACTCTCAGGAGAGATCCAAGAAAATTGTGCACCATAGGTTGTATTCAGGTCCCATAATCCATCCAATCCACTAGGCCAGGAGACCTCAATTGGTGTATCGAAGATCACTGACGTCCAAACCCCTCTGGGTGGCAGCAAAAACTCTGCCATGTCACGAGGTGGATGCCCCGCTTGTCCGGCCTACATCCCTGCCAAAAGAACCTTCTCTGCAGGGAGTCCAGATGCCTCTGGACCTAGGATGGCAGCTGGAGAACTGTCATAGAAGCATGGAGAGAATGGACCGGAGTAAGACAAGCCTGCCTCCACACAATAGAAGTTTCAAACTCCAGCCCTGTAAGTTTCTCGATAACTGGGGTCCACCCCGCTATCAGAGAATGGGAGCCTTAAGTATGTGATCGGCAAGGTACCGATCGGAGTATAAAGCTGCGCTACACAACTTTCTGCTTCATCAGACACCATGCCGAATGGGATGAATAAAGACTTGGCATGGATGATATGCAGGCCGAATGTCATCCCGAAAAGCTCCACTAGGATGGTCACCCGCCTAACCTCTTAGTCTAGAACAACGTATCATTTGCATACTGCAAGAGAGGGACTAAGCTCTCAGCGAATTGCTAAAGAGGCCGTCTTTGCGGGAGGCCTATTTATGTAACACTATTTATTGATCTTTTATGTCATTTATCTATAAGTGGGTACTATGGTAGTCATCTGAACTATTCTGACTTGCTTTAGCTATTTTTCTGTTGTCCTGTAAAGGAGGCATGTCTGGTTTACAATCAAAACTTTCATATTTTCAAACCGGGATCATGTTATATTTTACCTGTGCTTGCAATTTTCCACTAAGCTAAAGATGCATATTCTCAATAACACTGCATGCTTGCTGCTTGAAGGTGCCTTTTAGGGGGTTTAATCCTTCAGAAAGTCTTGGACTGAAATTTTAATTCTCATAGAGAAATGTTATGTCATTTGTTTTTGGTGAGAGAATGTAATCAGTTATCTAAAAAATCCTTGCTAGTGCTAATAATGCATTGCTTCCATTCTGTGTGATTAATCTCAATTATTCTATTTTTGGTCAGAATGTCTGCATATCTGTATAAGGTGTAAAGTGCCACATGTAATTTCTGCTTTACTTGAAAACATTTGTCAACAATCTGCATTTAGCTTTGATTATTTTATTTTATCTCCTTTTTGGATTATTGGCATCTGCTGTTTCTGAAATGACCTGAACATTGGCTTGCTCGTTTGAAGATTTATTGCAACTAAATCTTTTGTAATTTTTTTTGGGCATCAATCTTTGGTAAGGGGAAAATAATTAAATAAGGGTATTGTACTTTTTACAAAAGGTAAAATGATTGTCTCGTTATAGTGATTCAACACAATTCTGGATGTTGATCTTAACAGATTCTCATTGTGCTTTTGGCTTAAGAAGTTAGTCAGGTCTTTTCATGGACTTATATTAACACAAAACAAATGCCTATCCAAATTTCGTAGCCATCCTTCCCCTTCTCAAAAAGGAAAAAAAAGTTGGCAGATCCAAGATCAGTGGTTTTGTACCAACTCTGAGAGTTTGAGACTGTTCTGCTTTATGCGATAAGAAAATTGCTACTTTACATTCTAAAAAAAAAGGAAAATTGCTACTTCAGTATTTGTGCATGATGAAATATGGAGATATGCTCTAAAGAATGTAAGTTAGGAATGTCTACTTTATAAAGATAATATAGACATATTAGGTGTCAGCATCCTCCAAGGTATGTTGTTGACGATAGATTCCATGCACCAATATAATATTGGGGAGAATTCAAAGGTACCAACTGTGAACAAAACCTGAAAACTATATGGCTTAAATGCAAGAGGGAGGACTCAGTCATAGATTATCTTAAGCTGGAAATCAAACTCCTAGCGCATGATAGTGTGAAGTCATTGATGTTGGGAGCTGGAAATAAGTTGAAGCATTGTCTTTACATTTGTTTTCCTTTAAACTAGTGTGAAGTCAATGCTGGGATTTTGCATATGCCACAAACATATAAACTTAAATATCATCTTCTCACAAGCATTGCTGTGTAGAAAAGAAAAATCAGATGCTGGAGTCCAAATTGTCTATTCTTTGTGCAACTTGTATCCAGTGTATAATGTGGTTCAACTGTGGTTGTTCGCAAATCAGATAGATTTGGTTTTTTTATGGTATCTCTTTGAACCTTGATTAAATATAATGTAATGCATTTTATCAATGTTATAAGACGGCCCTGCCATCGACCCGGATTGATCAATGAGTCAGGTTGGACTGTTTGAATCGGGTCGGACCATACCGGATAATATAAATCAATAAAAGAATAAAATAAGTTAAAGAGAGTGTTACAATATTGTTAATATATAATATCTTATTTAACAACAATGTAAAATATAATATAATAAAGTAAAATAAAATAATTCAGATTAAATGATATAATAAAGTAACATAAATTTAGTCATCAACATAAATAAAATAAATCTTATGAGGTAGTTATAAATAAAAAAAATATCGAAAAAAATTTATATATGTGACGAGGATGTTGAAATATAAATTTCAATCAAATATATTTATATAATATGTCTAAATGTTTTAACAATTTTCTTCAAATGTTTTTTCATTTTGGCTGCGTTTGGCACGGGAACATTTTAGAACATTTGTTCTCGAGAACTAATTGATGTGATAGAAAAGTTTGGGTTGGTGTTTGGATGAAAAAGTGTAATGATGGGGATTTAAAAAGTTGATGTGATGGATAAGTTTTAGTGGGTGTTTGGATAAAAAGTAAGAACTAAGAATATAATTTATTATTTTATGAGGTATAAAATTATAGTAAATAAGAATATATTATTAATATTATAATTTACGTAAATTGTTATATTATTAATATTATTTTTATTTATTTTGATTAAACATTTTAAATATTATTAATATTATAATTTACGTACATTTTAAAATCCAAATATAATTTATTTTTTTAAAAAATAATTGAATAGTTTAATTAATAAAATATTTATTAATTATTAGAACTAATTATTTTATAGTTTTTAATTAATAACATTTAATAAATTATTTTATAATATCCTTAATAATGTATTAATATATTATAAATTATATATACATATAAACCAAAATAATTAAAAAAATAGATGAAATTTTAAAAAAAAAGATTGCGGCTCGACCAAAAAAAAAGGGCAAATGTTCTCGCCGAACGAGAACATTTTGGAAAATGTTCTCGTCCAGCTTCACGTGACGGAAACATTTTTTGTTCACGTCATGCATCGCGTTTGGCAGAACAATCGGAATGTTCTAGGTTGCCAAACGCACACTTTAGAAATTGACTCGGCCGGGTTGGTCAAACTCGCCGGGTTAGCCGGTTGAACCCGGTTTTAACCGGGTTTGACTGGTCAAAGTAGGTCAAACTCTTTCCCGGAGTTCAACCAACATGTGGACCATTTTAAGCTTCGGACACCGGTCTTTGACCGGGCCAACCGGCCAGGCACAACACTGCATTTTATATGCATCTCAATCTTGATCTTTGATAATTCTTTAAGTATTTCCGACTTAATTGCTCTTCTTTTCAGTGATGTCCATACCAGGTACATATCTTGCCCTGTCTCTCCAATTGGAAGCCCTTTGCTTAATTCGAGGTCTCCACGACATATGAATGGAAGGATGTCACCCTCACCTATGTCAAGCCCTAGAGCTACCTCGGGTGCATCCACACCATTGACAGGAGGTAGTGGTGCTTTACCATTCAGCCAACCAAAACAGGCTGCTTATCTCCATGATGTTTTTGCTAACTCATCAAGATCCACGAGTGAGTTTTATTCTTGTGGAGCAATCCATCATGAACCAAAGCTTGATCTTTTCAGTGGTGTGCAGCAATTCTCACCAAATCTTCCTGAGAGAATAGCAACTGATATACTTAGCCCTCAGTTTGGTAGGGGGTTGGGGAATGGTAATCTGTGGGAGAGGCAACCCATGCTGGCTGATCAGATGTCACACCAGATTTTGAGAGATCAACTGAAATCTAATCCGTCACTGGATCTTACCCATGGTTCTTCAGTATTTGGCCGCACCAACTGAATATAGGCTGCATACAATCTGGTTCTTTGCTTTGGGATTTTCGTATTGTTTAAGCATGGATCGTCTTTGACCAGATAAGGTAAAGATGATCTGGAAGTACTGAAAGCTGCACCCTAGAATAATTTATATATATTGAAGCCTGAAGCGGTGGACAGAAGTTCTCATCTGCACCATAGTGCATAAAGTTTCAAATCTGTAAGTAGATTTTTCTTTTATGTTATTCTTTTACGTCATTCTGTATATTTTATTGCAAAAATGTTATATTTCAGCTATGTCATTTATCCTTCTAAAAAAAGTGATGTTATTTAGACACAAGCCAATTTCAGATTTCAGAAAGTTGGTCAATTATATCATTAATGACATCGCATCTATTTGGCAAGCTGTGTTTCTTCCACAAAGTCATATATCCAGCTTAAACATGCCTTGGGTTATCCTGTATGTTCATGGAATGAATTTTTGTAACCCATGCATGCGATGGCATGTGTTACGGGTATTTGGCCTGTGTTCCAAGTTGGTAGTTCATATGGAATGGGCAAACACTTTTGAGTTCCATTTGTCTCCTAGAATGAAGGACACTTCGAGACACCGGCTCCACAGAGTAGTGTGGATCTTGGCTATGCTATACTTGAGGAAGCAGTACACTGGAATAGTATTAGCTGATTATGGTTATCATAATTGACTTGATTTTTCTTTCACTACTGTTATATGTATATATGTATGCTACAGGATAAATATTTATTTTCAACATCTTTTAGCCTAACCAATTTTCGGTCACAAATCATTAAACACTATGCCATCTTATTCACTTTCAACACTCAGCTACTATTCGATGTGACAAATAGCATACCAAATTGTCTTAAAATGTCATATTGCAGACAGAGGGTGATCACATTTCATTGCTATGTCAAGGCAGTCGATCAGTCAGCCAGCCTTTCTTTGGTGGGAAAATTTGAAATCTAGGCTGAGCGGATGGAACTGTACTTTTAGAAGCCTCACACATTAGAAGAGAGATATCTGGACACAGCAGAATCCAAACATGTACACTATTCTCTCCCCTTTTCCTTTTACTTCAAAGCCATTTGTACAGAAAAGATGGTTAAGAATTAGCTGTTCGGATTTTGCAACAGAAGCCGTCCAGTGAATTCTGTGGCTATTCCTGTAGATTTACTGCAATTGTCTTAATCTCAATATAGTTTATTTACTGTCTCACATATGAGTGTCCATGTGGGCAAAAGGGTCCTTCCTTTGGTAGCAAGAGAAGCCTCAAGGCCCTTCACCAATAAAGGTCACATCTATCTATCTTTCTTTCTTTCTTTCTTTC
Organism: Pontederia crassipes; assembly: GCA_030549335.1. Taxonomy (NCBI): domain Eukaryota; kingdom Viridiplantae; phylum Streptophyta; class Magnoliopsida; order Commelinales; family Pontederiaceae; genus Pontederia; species Pontederia crassipes. Next base: position 23,079,526 of record CM060196.1, read on the forward strand.
ACTCGTCTCCATCTTCTTGTATGGAGAAACTCAGAACACAGGAGATGAGTATCAATTTATATATATATAAAAAGTTAACCTTTACCTTCAATTTTGTTTCAATTATAACCTTTCCACTATTTTATTTCAGATTTTTCTGAGAGATTTTTTTTTGTCCACCCGAACTTGTAATTTTTTAAAGTGTGTGTTTTTTTTTATTTGATGCAATGAATTTAGAAAGTGAAAACCATCTTAGCTATACTTTTAAGAGTTTTTTCGTCGTATATAAATTCCAAATATGATGTAATTAATTAATTATGATCAGAATATTTTCATCGGCCTCCGATATCTGAGAAATAATGCCAACTATTTAACTCATGCTAATGCTACTAAGGGCATATTTTAAAGGTTCAACTAATTTGATATGCTCATTATATTCATAGAACATCAAATTCGAGACTTATACAATTCCATTTCAATCCATGTTCAGAGAATTTTTCATTTCTCTTTATCTACATGCAACCTGGTGGTATTCATTTCTCTTTATCTATTTTTCATGCAACCTGGTGGTTTACAGAATAAAATTTGCTTCTGTTGGATGATGTTATCCTTTTTATATGTAGTTTCATCAACGTCATTGACATGCTTTTATCTCTTTCAAATTTCTCGCCCAATTTTAATTACATTAACTTTTTCTTTTACTTTTATCAAACAATTACTTAGGCTGACTTTCTATGTTCCATAATTTCTAATTATTATAAAATCTTGAATATCTTTAATTGAAATTTATATCATCACTAAAAGTGCATGATAATAAATACCTTGGAATGGTTCTAATTAATGTAATCGTGTATGAATGGACATTAAATTTGTGTGTTAACATAGTGATTATATTTTTTCAATTACATTAATTTCTATTTTGTAGAAAGCAACTATCACCACAAATTCACAAGGATTTTTTCATTTCAGTATATATGGAGAGCACTTTTCTCTTACGTTTTTAAATGTTAAAGTCATATAATCTTCTAAAAGGATGAAATTTAGATATTTGCACCCTTCGAACGAAGGAACTATCATTAGGTGCATATCAAAATTTTATATCCATGTTACTTTTTCTCATATAAATAATTAAAAATGAAAATTAATGAGCATTGAGTTTTCTGTTAAATAATTATTATATTTGTAGTTCCATTGTTTTACACTTTTATAAAAAAAATCAATGATTAATGATATGTTGATTTTTCAAATTGTGTAACCTATTTAGTTTAGTTTAAAAATTATTATGTTATCTTACATTTATTTGAAGAGTTTTGTTGTTCAAGTATTTATAGGTTGGTCACCAACTCGAGTCGACCGATTTGACATGACATTTTTTAATTATTTTTTCTTATTTAATTTTAGTCCTATATTTGGTTTAAAATTTTAAAAACGTCAAAATGAAACGTTTTTAATTATGAAAATAATATTTAAATATTATTATATTTTATAATAAAAGGTAAATAATATTTTATATTAAAATAATATAGAAAAGTAAGAAAAAAATTTTAAAAAATTAGTCGGATGATTGGGCCCAACCTAACCCAATTCGAATTGAATGAGTTAAATTGTACTTTCTTACTATAGGGGCTTTTAACTCGACCGTGAACATCAATTAAGTATTTATTTCTCGTAATGAATAATAGAATTAAAATTTGTATTGTATATATAACTGCAATCTCCTTCATTGGGCGCTAAAAATTGAATGTTATTTTTTCAACTATATTGCTTTTATTATTTTCAAAACTCGATTACTATTGCTTATTTTTTCATATTCCTTTATATTTTTATTATAAGAGGACTTTTAATGCATCCATCTTTTTTGTCAATTAATTCTACCTTGTGATGTTTTCTTAATTAAGTGCAAAATTATCATGATCGAGATTTTATGAGATCGTAAAAGGGGTCACAAAAATAAAGACCTTAAAAATAGATCCTACCTATTAATAAAAATATCTTAAAAGATAATATATATATATTATCGCATTCAAACCTTACATTATATCCTAGTAATTCATATTAATTTCTAAGTTGAATTACCAATGTTTTTAAAATGAGACCAATCGATTCAATCGCAAATCAGTAGTTCGTTCAAATTCATATTGGAATTGAACTTGAACCAAACAAAAACCGATTCAATCAACAAAAATAAGTTCATGTGGAAAAAAACTTTGATTCAGATTTTAAAGTAAAATTAGATAATAAAAGTAAAAATAGGAAATAAAAATTTAGAAAAGAAAGGAAAAAAGTGGAAAGTTTTTTTTTAACTAAGAATAGGTGAAAGCTAAAATGGAAATAAATATGGAAGATTAATAAGGAGAGATGAATTAATGGAAATAGAAAAACAAAAGTATTAAAATGAAATTAAATAAAAAATAAAAGTAACTAAGAGTGATGTGGCAGAATAAATTAATATATTATAACCATAAAATAGTATTGAAGAATAAAATAAAAGAATTAATATAGTATATCAATAGTAATAACTTAAAGTTTTTTAAGAATATTAATTTTTCTCGAAGAGAATATTAACTGTTAATTAATATCTGTTTATTATAGAAAGAAAATAAATATGGAAATTAATAGGGAGAGAGGAATTAATGGAGAAAGTATTAAAATGAAAGTAAAGAAAAAACTAAGAGTGTAAGGTAAAATAAATTAATATACTTTTCCCATAAATTAATTTTAAAGTATTAATATAGTATATCAATAATAATAACTTAAAATATTTTTATGGATATATATTTTAATTAACATCAGTTTATTATATTTTACAATGAACTGTAGGTTATGTCTAACTTTTTTTATGCATTATATAATATTATTTATGCATATATCTTTAAGATTATTATAGATAATATTATCTTAATAAATTTTGGTTGAATCAAATTGAATTCAATGAAATCGATCCAATCACAACCTTGTCTAGTTGTCTGACTATTAGAACATAGTAAATTATATTGAAACATAATAAAACTAGAAGAATATATTAAATTTCATCTAAATTAATTGTTATTATCATGAATATATTTTTAATAATTTTAAAAATAAATATATTAATTGATAAAAATGATAAGATGTTAAGATTTAAATGAAATTCTTGACAACTTTGATTAAGTGATCTCCCTTTTCGTTATTTACCTTTCTTTTTTAAAAAAAAATTTGTTTGGTTGTATTCCCATTCAAAACAAACCATTAACAACTTAATAGAGTTGTAAACTTGTAATAAATGTGACAAATCATTAATTGTCATTAAATGTAAACTCATTAAATCAAATCATTTTATCACTTGTCTCAGATAAATTTTATCATAATATGCCGATTTCTTTTACTTTTTAAAAATCTATATATATATATGTTATAGGCCAATATAAAAATCGATCATTTTTTAAAAATCTGGAAAAACTGGCTACATATTTCCATGGTACAATTTTCTTCTATAAATGTATAATTTAATAATAAATATTGAAGGAGGGTGTATAAAAAAATTAGAAATTCCAATTTTTATTTTCGCGTATTTATTTAGTTTTTGAATTAATATTCTTGAAGTGTACATACACTGCTCATTATTTTTCTAATTTCGGTAACTTTTTTTATTTTCGTTTCTTTAACACTGTGTTTGGATTGAGGTGAAGGGAGGGTAAAATGGGGGAAGAGAAGGGAAATTTTTTTTTATTTGGATAAAATTTTAAAAGAGGAGAATGAAGAAAACTTCGTTCTTTTCCTTTTTGTGTTATTTTATTTTAACCTTAAATTAGAAATTTAAAAATTTTCTTCCTTTCTCTCTATTTTTTTTTTCCCTCGTTCTCCTCCCTTCCACTTAACCAGTGTTCATCCAATAGTGTAAAAGGAAAAGAAGAAAATAACTAAAGTAACCCTAGGCGACCCCCACCTCTCCCAAATTTCGAGCTCCGCTCTCCTCATTCCGCTCTTCGTCTCTCTCTCTCTCTCTATCTCTCTCTCACCCGTAGCCGCTCCGACGCCCCCGCTGGCCGATGACCGGAGATTCCATCTTGCACAACACCGCGACGAGTCGCTCGGAGCTCTCTGCCGTAGATCGTGGCCGGAGCCGCTCTGCCTCGTAACCGCTCGGCTGTTGTCCCGGGCGCGCCCAAATCGCGAGTTGGAGCGCGGTTGTGTGCCGGTGCCTGATCGATCGACTACCTCACGCCGCCTCCTGGCCCACTCTCCCTTATAGCTGCTCGGTCTGTTCTCTCTTCTACAGCGCCGCCACAAATCACGAATTCAAGCGCGGTTGTGCCTGCGTCCACTGGACCAAGGCCATTTATCTTAATTCGGTGATTCATAATCCTCCTAAGTCCTCATCTCTGTAAGTACGAATGCCCAATCGCTTGTTTCGTTATCCTAATCCGATTCTCAGCTTGTTAATTAATTTGGAGTCTTAGATGTGCGTTTCACTGATTTGTGTGCTATGAATTAGGAATATGTACATTCGTCATCTCATTTTATGTCTTGTGTTAGTGTGTTTGCTTTGGTCCATGACTTCATGTGAACGCTTTGATAAAACTTGCAAGAAATATATGGTATGAAATTGTAAATTATGAATTTTCTTAACTTGGTATTTATTTATTTTTCATGTTTGTAACATATATTATATACATATTTTATATGTTTTAAAAACATTTTTATTCATAAAATAGGATCTTACCATCTTAAGAATCTCTTCTAATCCTACCTCCAAAATTGATCCAGACAATTTCAGTATGAATATAAATATAAATATTGATAATCAGTTTATAACTAATTTATTTGAGATGAGAGTTCATGATGGAGTTTTGCGAGTTCACAGGAGCCTTGCTATATGCATTGTCCGCGTTGCCTTATGTCAACTTGTTTACGGACAAGATTAACCAGAAGCTAAAAAATTTATTCTTGGCAGGATATGAAGTCATTTATTTGGCTCCAGTGTGCTGATGGGTCAATACAGCAAGTTGAAGAGGAGGTTGCAATGTTTTGTCCTGTCATATGTAGAGAGGTATTGCAGACAGGAATGGGATCTTCTAAGAACTTTGCAATATCTCTACCACAACGTGTAAATCCTGCAATCTTGAGTTTGATTCTTGATTACTGCCGATTTCACCAGGTTCCAGGCCGCTCCAACAAGGTTTTTGAACAATAACTTTTTTTTTTTCATTTTCGTTGCTCTTGCTTCTGGCTTCATCAGGCTTTAGTTGCTCCAACTTGCAATGTCACCCTTGTTATTTGAATGAAAAATAAGCTACTAAATAGATCCTCGCCGTAGACTTAAGCCTAAAATTTCCAATCCTTCACATAATGTGAGCATGTTTTGGTTCTGTCACTTTCCAAGTCTACAAGTGATCCGTCCAGTTTAGGAGAGAAAGTGAGTTGATGATTAACTTGTTGACAGAAGGTTCTGACTAACGCTGTTGGTCATATTATTTAAACAACAAGTAGTTCACTGAAGAGACCCTTTCTAGTCTTAGATGCCTGAAAGTTGTTAATCTTTTCAATTATTTGAGCATGTTTTTCCTGCTTCCTTTAAGCTTATTTTAGTTAATAATTTGTTGTGCTTTATGTTTAGGAGAGGAAGTCCTTTGATGAGAAATTCATCAGGATAGATACCAAAAGGTTATGTGAGTTGACATCTGCAGCCGACAGCCTTCAGTTGAAGCCATTAGTTGATCTCACCAGTCGTGCACTTGCACGCATGATAGAAGGAAAAACACCAGAAGAAATTCGTGAGACATTTCACTTACCTGATGACTTAACTGAGGTACATTTATCTATCAATAATTTTCTATTTTTTTTTCATTGGCTACATAACGTTTGTGCTACTTTATTCCTCTTCAGGAAGAGAAGTTAGAACCTTTAAAGAACGCAAATGATGATCCGCGTATTCGGTTACTGAATAGGCTATACGCTAAAAAAAGAAAAGAATTAAAAGAACGCCAGAAACTTAAGGTACTTAGCTCCTGAATGTTTTTTATTTTCAATTCTTGGAGATTACATGTTCTCAAAATTACATCTGAGTTCACTTAAAAAAATTACATTTGAGTTATTACTATATATCTTTGGTTCCTAGGCTTTTCACCGAGATGTCTTGAGACTATTTTCTCCATAGCCCTTTGATTGCTAAATGATAATTTAACCTATTTCAGGATGTTGAAGTTGAGGAAGAAAAGAAAGATGAGCGCTCAGTTGATGAAATTCTATCTTTCATTAATGGAGATGGAGGTAACATTAGAAGCTTCTTTTACATTCACAATCTTACAAATTCTAGCTTGGCTTTATTTATCAGTTTTTTTGCTTTTGGCGCTCTCTCTGTCCGCTTCAAGGGAAATTACTGTTTAGTTTTTATATGGATCATGCAGTAGGTATATTTCTGCTATTGGTGACATTGCCTGTTACTAATATAGCGGAATGGCGTCGTATGATCCATGCAGCCGACCCCACCTAGTGGGATAAGGATTTGTTGTTGTTGTTGTTGTTGTTGTTGTGTTGGTGACATTGCCTGTAATGGATCCTATTGGCGAATAGCTCTTTGTGATGTGATATATAAGTGCTTCGTTGCAGGATGCACTTTTGATTTCTTTGATCTCTGTGATGCATTATATTTTCAAACTCAATGACCTGTGATGCCAATGCTGTTATTTCCAATTTGCATTCATGTCGCTCATCGAAGCACACCTCTCAATTTTATGAGATTCATTAATTATTGATGGTTCTGTTTGATTCTCAGCAGATTCAAAAAATGCTAAAACTCCGAAAAATAAGAAAAAGAACCGAAGAAAAAAGGACTCACATAAGGATCCTTGTAAATCTGATGCCAACAAGGTAAATGCAAGTATTTTTCCTATGCCACCATTACTCTAAGCATATTGTACTCTAAACAAAAATTTTCTAAGTGATGGGTTTTGAGTCTAGGATGTCACAAGCCTTTCTTTGGTATATGACGAGTCTGACCATTCTCATCCTAGAAGTCAAAGTTCAGAAGTACAAGAAAATCTTGATGATGCTTTTGCATCAAAAGTTGAATTTGAGGATGGTGACATTGATGATGGATTAGATCCTGCAATGAAGGAAGAACTAGATAGGTGAACTTTTAGATGTGTAATCAACATATTAGTTACAGTTATTCATCCATTGTTGACTGTAGTGTAAAGATTTCTACTCTCCTTTGATCGCAGGGAAGTGGAAGATTTTGCTAGGAGGTTGAATTCTGATTGGCCTGAAAGAATGCAGGAGATCTTGTCTTTGGGCCAAGACTCCAAATTTCATGAATGGAAATGGTGCAGTTCGGAGGTACACAGGTTGGCATGATACCCCTTATGTCCTTTCTTATTGCTTGCCCAAATTCTTTTCTTGTTGCCAGAGTCATTGCATGTTAAGTTCTGTAATAGCATAGTTGTATTGTAATTTCTTGTCATGTGAATTTTGATTCTAGGTCTTGCAGTGCAGGAGTGGATAGGAGATTATGAGTGAGCTGTGGATGTTTTGCTCTTACTTGTTCTCTCCTTTTGCGAAGAGTTCAAATGCCATTGGCGCATGTAATTTTCCCCCTTCTTTTTTATTTTGGTTTTTGCGAAAGCACAAAGCCTGTAAGATATGCAACAATTTATTACATGAGAATTCTTTGAATCAGTGACCATTCTTTTTGTTGTTTATGGTATTTTTTTATTCTTTTGAGGTACCTTTAGTGGAATGATCTTTCTAGTCTTTTTCTATTGCTACTATAATATTTAGATTGGTCATAAAAATTTAAATTTATTATCACTTGATTAAATGGTCATAAGTTTTTTTCTGCCTTTATAAAAATTTTTTTAGCCAACCCCACTTAGTAAGATAAGGTTTTGTTGTTGTTTATAAAAATCTAACCTATGACTAGCGAAATTCTTGAAAGTGATGCGTTTGGCTGTTACATTTCTCATAATATTTGAGACGGTTCGAGTGAATCCCTAAGCCCCCCGCTTGATTCTGATTGTCCACCTTTCTTTTTATCAAACAATCTACATTTCAGTTGCGGGTTCCACTAATTCTTCAGTTCCACTTTTTATCAAACACTCCATCAATGCAGGCGGTAAGATAATTTTTTGTGCACATATATGCTTTCATTCTTAATCCAAATGTGCAAAACTTTATTATTCGCCAAGGAACAACATTAAAACCATAGCACCTGATTAGCCCGAACATTAATTATTAATGCCCTAATTAGAAAAAAAATTAGTTGCATATCGTATTGCAAATAAAGGACCAGACCAAAATACATCAAAGGAAAAAAATTAACAGAACAAAAATTCTAGAATAGATAGAACAAATCAATTACAGATGAAACATGTTGCAAGTACTTGCTACACAAAATGATTCAAGTGCTTATTGTTAAACAATACTTTATTACTAATCATTTCATTTAATCTTTTTGGGAGGCATGGCCTTGTACTTGCTCGTATCGGCGGCGTCAACGGGGCCGTGGCCGTAGTACCCCTTCAGGGCTCTCGGGAGGTTGACTGGGAGCAGGAAGCCGAAGAGGTTGAACCCCCAGAAGGCCATGTTGACCAAGGCGAGGGCGCGGCCGGCGAGCAGCCGCCGGGCCGCCCCGTGCTCGCCCTCTGCCTTGCCCACCTCGCTCTCGATCCAGTCGGCGATGGCGAAGAGCCGCTTGGTGTTGTAGAAGACCGGCACGAAGGCGCGCATGGGCGGGGAGAAGCGGCGGGTGAAGGTGACGCCCTCCAGGAACACCTGCGCGGCGAGGAGGAAGACGTGCGGCGCGGCGGCCTTGATGCCCTCCTTGTCGCCGGCCAGCACGCCGTCGACGATGTAGGCGACGGGGAGCAGGATGCCGACCGCAGCGCCGGCGGAGACGTAGGCCGTGAGGAGGAGGCCGTCGCCTCCGAGGTCGGGGTTGTCCGCTGCGGCGCCGGAGAGGGGAGGGAAAGCGGCTGCGGACAGGAAGTAGAGGTAGGCGAAGGAGAAGATGACGAACGCGAGGTCGGGAGCGGAGACCATGCCGCTGGCGGCGAGCACGACGACGACGGCGAGGGCGTTGAGCTGACGGAAGGAGAGGAAGCGGCGGTGCGGTGTGTGTGGCGCCGGCCGGGACAGGTGGTCGCAGTCGTCACCAGGTAGGCGGATATCGCCGGTACCGGCAGTTGAACCTACGCCGCCGGACATCGTCGGAAACGGTTTATGCTAATGTAAAGAAAAAAAAGATCAGTCTTTTATTGCAACTGCTGTTAAAAATCGGAATTTTTCGAGGCCTAAAGGTTGGATTTTGATATCGTTCTTATGATCTGGAGGGTGACGCAAAGGTGATCGGAATGGAAAGACGAGATTTTTATGGGTGGAGTTGGATAAAGATTGGATTTTGGAGGGACGAATGTGGTAAAAATTTTGCTGGAGAACTTGCAAAAAAGTGAGGAAGTTGGAGTGAGCGGTTCGGGAGGGAGGCAGGAAACGGTCAAGTAGGATCTGAGGTCGTGTTCTTACCGGCAAGTGGCGCCTTTTTGAGTTGCCAAGTGTCTTCATATTTTAAATTATTAAATAAATGTTTACTTTTGATATTATTACTAAATAATAATAATAATAATAATAATAATAATAATAATAATAATAATAATAATAATAATAATAATAATAATAATAATAATAATAATAGTTCATTTCAACCAATTAATTAGTACTTCGAGGATTCCAACAATAATAATTTGAAACAATATTGTAAGATCCAACTCGGCCATGGATAAAGGGTCTGGTCGGATGGATTGGATTGGATCGAATCGAATGATTGAATTAGATAATATAAATTAATAAAAAATAAAATAAGTTAAAGTGATTATTATAATATTATTAATATGTAATATATTATTTAGCAAAAATATAATGTACTATAATAAAATAATTTAAATCAAATAATATAATAAAGTAAGCATAAATTAAATAATCAATTGTGCTGATAATGGTTTGAATCTAAATTTAGTTGTAACTCTACGTGAATTTCCTATGTCTGTAAATATCCCTTACGGGGTCTCGCTGTTTGTGACAGTTGGATTATTTCACATCCTTATAATCATTATTATTCCATAACAAAGAGAGCCGTCATCGCATGAGAACGTAGCCCGATTTAGGATGAACCTCGTAAATCTTTGTATTTTTTTGTGTTTTATGCGATCTCTATCTTCTTCTTTCCGTAACAAATTGGTATCGGAGCTTTAGAGTTCGTTAGCGATTTTCGATCAAGTAGGGAGATGGCGTCGCACAACGTGAACATGAAGAAGTTCACCAGTACAAATAGTTTAGGGTTGTAGCAGATCAAGATGCGGGCATTTCTCAAGCAACAAGGAGTCTGGGTGCCGTTCGTGAACGTGTCGAAGAACAAACCAAAGAAAAAGCTGTGAAAGACATTTATAATTACTACAAAGAACCAAGTAATTGGAATAAGAATTGTCCGAAGAAGAAGACCCCTATTACTGTGGTAGCACATGAAAACGAAAAACTCTGAAGATGATTTGGTTATTGCTGCTACTAAACATGGATGTCTGGAGGATGGTTGAGTTCTCGGAGTGCTCCTATCATATGACTCCAAATAAAAAATTGTTCTTATTCTTATCGTATCAGAAGATTGACTATGAAAATGTCATCATAGACTATAATGCGTCTGGGATCAATTTTATACAGATCAAGACTCATGACAATCTTGTGAGAACGATGACAGATGTCCATCATGTTATGCAATTGAAGAAGAATCTAATATCACTTGGAGGCATTTTCACGATCATGAAGGGTGATGCTATAGTTCTGAAAGGAGTCAGACAGAATATCCTTGTATATATTATAGGACAAGATAGTCTCTAACATTGTTGTAGTGGCTAGTTCATCCGAATTAGAAAAATCTAGCGATAAATGCGGCTTGAGCATATGAGTCAGAATATGATGAATATTCTCAACAAGCGAGGTTTTCTAAAAGATCAGAAGATATCTGAAATAAACTTCTGTAAGCACTATTTGTTTGGCAAATAACAAAAGTCTTAATTTGGCAAAGCAGTGCACAGGACGAATGCGACATTTGAATACATCCATGTTAATTGTTAGGGTCCCTCTCGAAAGCCATCAAGTAGTGGAAGGTTTTGATGGAGAATCGGACGGTGAAACACAGTGGTTTGAAATTTTGTTCTACTGAATTCGACCAATTGTACATAAATAAAGATATTGTCAAGCATCGCACAATAATGAATACTCCACAATAAAATGGAGTGTAGAACAAATTAACATGACACTTCTGGAGATGACAAGATGCATACTCTCTAATGTTGGTCTGAATAGGGCGTCAAGGGTTGAAGCTGTTAACCTGCTACTTAATGAATCAAAGCCCGATGACTGCGATTGATTTCAAGACGCCTAGTGAGGTATGGTCAGAAATCTTGCTAATTATTCTAATCTAAAAATTTTTGATTGTCCAACATACTATCATGTTAGTGAATGAAAGTTGAAGCCAAGAGTCAAAGAAAGGGTATTCATGGAATATGGTGCAGGAGTGAAGGACAACAAAATTTAATCTCCTTCAGAACACAAAGTCATCCACAACAAAAGCACCACCTTTAATAAAGCGTCAATGCTTCAGTTGAAGGTGAAAGTTGAAAAAAGTGTTAACAAATAAGTGAAGGTTGAAGTCACTCCAATTGAGAATGATGTAAATGATCACACTGAGAAGAGGATCGAAGATTGACACTGAAGATAATTGAGCTGATATGTTCACCAAATCTGTTCCTTATAACAAGTTCTAGCACTATTTGAACTTGCTTAACATTGATACTTAGTAACAGCTCCACCTTACTTGGTAACAACCCTAAGGTGAGGTTGGCGGTGGCGTGGCATGACATTGAGATTTTGTGTTCTGAAGATGATTCAAGTCAAGGTGGAGATCTGTTGATAATGCTTTGAATCTGAATCCAATTGTAATTCTATGTGGGTCACTTATATAATAAGGTGTTTAAGCAAATATCCCCTAGGGGTCTCGCTCTCCGTGACGGTTGTGTTATTTCATAATAATTCACCATCTAAGAACGTAGTCCGATTTAGGGTGAACCTCGTAAATCTCTATATTCTTTTGTGTTTTGTGCGATATCTCTCACTCTTTTCGTAATAAATTGAATATTTTCTAAATAAAAAATCTTGCGAGTTATTATAAAAAAAATAAAGATATGAAATTTTATCCATGTGATAAAGAAGAACATTGAAACATAAATTTTAAGTATATATATAATATTCTTAAAAAGTTTAATAATTTTTGTATATTTTATTTATTTTTACATTTTATAACTTGACTCGATTGGGTCAACCAAATCCGTCGGATCGGCCGGTTGAACTCGAATTTTGATCAAGTTTGATCGGATTAAAGCGGGTCAATTCCATGATGAGTTTTGGACGATCCACGAACCGTTTTAGTGCTCGAACACTGATCCGAGTGGTCGGACCGGTCCGGATCTTACAATACTGATTCAAAATACGACATGCTTAGATATATCAATTTTATTTGTTTTCAGAAAATATAAATAGTTTATTAGAAACAGTTTAACGGAAATCACTTCTCTAGTCCTGTAATCTATTTTTAGGGACTGTTTTAATATTTATACATTGGCAGATAATGTTGCGGCCTCATCCGATTACCGTTTGTCATGTTTATTTATGACAAATAATGAACAATTTAAATTGGCTACATAATTTATATTTTTTTATGAAGTGACAATATAAGTTGAGGCAAGAATCTAAATTTACCACTTCAGTGATAATCTTTTTAATTTTATTTTTTGTATTCGTCTTTTGAAATTATACTTAAATAAACTATAAAAATAATTAACTAAATTATAAAACTAATGAAATAAATCTTAACAGTGTTACTATGATTAATCATAATAATCGTACTGTTACTAAATAGATATTTAACAATTTTGTTAATTTTATTGTTAGTATCATTTTTTTTAATAAATAATAATATTTTTATTGTTAATTATTTTGGTTTATTGACAATTCATAATAATTACTCTCATATTGCTATAAAAATATACCTAATTATTTTATAAATTTAAATTTTAAGGATCCAAAATATGCTTTTATTATTTAAATTTATGGAACTAAAAAAATTATATAAATATTTAAACTTATGATCAATAGTATATTGCTAATATATATATATTAATTAATAAATATTTGTTATATTAAAAATAAATGAGATGGATTAACGAAAAGAATTAATTATGCATACTAAATAGAAGACTGCACATTGTTCATAATTTAATAAGTGGATTTAAAAAAAGAAAAAAAAAGAATATTAGTTTGTTGCGTAATCTTTAATAATAAGGTAATAAACGCCCCCCTTAAGTTTACCACATGGATTAAAGTTCATGAGACCATAACGGACATACTGAATAATTTATAGCTTTTTTAACGAAAATTTTATTTTGTTTATTTTTTTCCAATTCTATAGCATTCCTTCGCGACTATTTTCTCTTATTTACGTTACTTGTTAAAAATAATATAATGACTACATAATTTTTTACAATGTTTTATTTTTTTATTTTATTTCATCATTCATGCTATGTTTATTATTTTTATTAATTAATGTAAAATAAATCAATCTTAATAATGAACAAACAACTTATATTTTATTATTAATTAAATTAGTTTATAAAAATAAAAAAAGATTTAAAATTGGACTTAAAGTGGTATATAAAAATTAAATAAACTTAAAATGTTATTTATTTTTGGATAAAATGGATTATTTTTGTCTTCAAATTTTAAATGCTAAGTAGGGATAAAATTATCTTTTCACGTAACTTAAAAAGATTTTAAAAAGTCATGTTGCATATGAGTGTAAGAAAATCTGAATATGTAGGACTTCCCGTAACTGATTCAGAATATGTACACTACCCAGAAAAATCCAAATAAAAGCGAAATAAATTTAGAATTTTTTTGAGAAAAAACTCTGCTCGCTCAAATTATGATCCACCTGAATAAAAGCATATGAGAGGTTCATTTTCTCTATTGATACACCTTTTGATTCAAAGCTTAAATCCTCTACCTTTTCCTGTTAGTGATATGCTTTTTTTAATTAATTTTGTACGATCTAATGTATTGTTTGACATAATTAAAATTAATGTATTATATTTTCACTTTACTTAATAGATATATTATATTAAACTAGATTTTATGATGAACTTCAAATTGTCACGTAACATTTAAAATATCGTCGCAGTAGAATGTAAAAAATCACCGGAAAAAAAGCAACTGAAAGACCCCTTTAACTATTTAAGTTCTTAATACAACGAATCACACTTTTACCATTAAACTATACCCGCTACATATTCATTATTGTATATGAATGGACTATTTGTCGAATAAAGGAGTGAGACACAATTAAAATAGTATCTCAATTCTAGAGTGGACGACTATTTAGTTTCGTCCTTGGAGATTAAAAAATGGGCGAAGGGCATAACAAAAAAGGAAGTAAAATCTAATATAGTAAAAAAACTCTAACTTTATGCTAGCTGTGTACACATTTTTAATTTTTTAAATATATTTTTCATTAATAATTCAAAAGGCCATTACACTATAGAACTACTTTTTATACCCTGTAAATCTAAATAAGATATAAAAAAAATATGCTCGTTTTTTCATATATATATATATATACATATATATATATAGAGAGAGAGAGTTTAAGGTTTCATTGCTATCTATTCTTCTAAAAACAAGGGGTTTCATGGTATCTGTTATCTTGAAAGTCTATAATCTTCTTTTCTATATTGCTATTTCTCTGATTCCTATATCTAAGTAGCACAAGAACATTTTTTTATGCTACAAGTCTTGTCTCAGCTTTTTATTTCTTTTTCTTTTCCCCTTGGCCTTCTAAAATTATTAACTGAGGCCATACAAACAATATAGTCACCAATTCCCATCTCCATGTCTGATTCGCCCACCAGGTTTCCAGCACCACTGAGGATATGCTAGTAGTCATCTGGTTGTTCCTTCGGTGCCTCTCGACAGTCGGCGCCATTATTTTCATGACCATCTAAGGATTCTTCATGACCTTTCCTTAATGACAGAGTCACATGAGCCTCTGCCATAATCTCCTTCCATCCTACAAAATTTGCACAAAAAGTTATCAAGATCCAATGGATACTCTGTTTTCTTCATAAAGAAGATGTAGTGTCAATTTTATGTCATGGGCCTCTTCCCTAAGCGGAAAAAAAGAAGAAAAAAGATTAATCTCCAAGGTATTTTACTTTAGTCCATCTAAGCTCTGGAATTTCTACAGACTACTCTGTCTAGAATCAACAATTTGAACCCTTTACAACTGAGAACAATCATTAAGGCGAGCACAAAATAAAAAGCTTGTCTATTAGGGGTGGACTATACTAGTGAACCTCAAGTTTCATGATTATTTAAAGATCTCAAAGAATGAAATTCATAAGCAACAAAGATATCGGCTTACGCTTTGCAAGGAATGCCTTCACAATGCGGCTTGACAATGCTAATGGACTCAAATTGGCAGTTTCCAAGGCCAAACGAGGATCTTTACTGTGGCCAGAATCTTTGTCATGCAATTCACCAGAAGACAAGCAGCTGTTCCTGGAAATATCGTCAGTTGGTACCTCATAATATTGGTCATTTTTTGACTCAATTTTCCCATGTAATGGAGCAGATTCAAACTGCATGGAACTTGAGAACTTTCTAGCTGGGCAATAGTCAACATTTGCATCAGACTTATTTTTATCCAGTCTTTCTTCAGAACTTTTTTCCTTCAAGAGAAAGTTTTCCTTTGTACAATCATCACATCCTCCAATTTTGATACTAATAGAACCTATCATCACTTCGTTTATGAAGCAACCATGTGCAACTCTGCGTTCGTCACTCCCTCTTCCTTTGTCATTTAAGTCATCTACACGATCTAATTGTTCCTGTAGAGATAACACATTGAGACCGTTGACAAGCAAGATTGAAGACTTTTCAGCATCCTGGTCTGATTGAATGCTGTACATAGGTTCTGGATCTGCCTCAGGGGGTAAGGCATTGATGCCATTGGCAAGCACCATTGAAAACTTTTCAGATTCATCCTGGTCTGATTGAATGTTGTTTAAGGGCTTTGGTTGTGATAAATGAATTTCTCCATTAGCAGTGTCATTACTCATTTCAGTTTCTACACATTGGTCTGCATTCTCAAATAAGAGGCACTTAGCCAACATAGCTTTCTCTGTGGTGGTAGGTTCCTCACCAAGTGATTCTTGAGTTTCCAAGAACTGGTTAGAGCAGATCGTTGGACTTGATGATCCCAAGGAACTAGTTGTTAGACCCACACCATGATTTAGACCTGCATGAATGCTCGACTGGGCTACATGAGTTGTTTCTTTCACTCTTTTCTCTTTCTGCCTCAGTTTCTTCAACTTTTTCTTCTCCAGGAATTCAGCTTGTCTGCAGAACCCAAAACTCAGGTTGATTACATCCATCTAAAAGTTTGCTGCTTTTTGTGTGTATGTTATATATATCAGAAAACCAAAAATCAGACAACACTCGTTTCAAAAAAAAAAAGAAGAAGAAGAAAACACATGATAAGATACTATGAGCTTTCTTTCTCAAAGAAGTATTGAAGGCTACATCAGGCCTGCTAGAAATGAAACTTAACTGGGTAGACAAAAAAGTCAAACTAGAATCGACCCAGGTCTGACAGAACATAAATCCTTATGAATTCGAGTTGAATTATGTCATGCTTTGGGATCAGTATACATGCCAGAATAAGCAGCAACTAAGGATAGAGTTTGACAGTGAAGCAACAACAACAACAACAAAGCCTTATCCCACTAGGTAGGGTCGGCTACATGGATCATACGACGCCATTCCGCTCTATTAGTAACCAAACCTTTCGGTATATTATTCACTAATAGATCTATGCAGCGGCTCTTGCTCTCTTATCACTGTACCCGAGCTGTACAGCGCGTTACTTACGGGTAACGACCTAGCATTAACACAATATATTCGTTGATCCATGTTCATAAGATTCGACATGATTTTATGCTGGCTGTCGGGGCCTAACACAACCCTCCTCCTTTATCCGGGCTTGGGACCGGCTATAAAATATAGGCGGAGTTAAGATAACCAATACATTATTTGACTATATTAACGGAGATGGAATCCTATTTCAGTTGCACAAAAAGCACCAATATGATCCATTACCCATAGGTAACATACGGCTCTACCCGCCGCAACATGTTCATAGTTGCCTTGTTTACTTTCAAAAACACCATTGAAGATCTGACGCAGGCGAAGAAATGCAATTTTCCTGGTCAAAGACCTTCCTAACTGGCAAGTTCCAAAGATGGTTACCGTGTGCTGCAACATACTTGTAATACATAAATGTGCAAGATTATTATTTTAGGTACCAAATGCAAATGTAAAAGTTCCATGTATGATCCACAATGACTTATATTGCTATACTGCAATTGTAAAAAGAACACCTTCTACGAGAAGCCTCCTCTTCTTCCATAAGTAATTGCTGGCATCTCAGAGCTTCAACATCCTTATGAGCAATCCATGCTTTGACCTAGGCAGAAAATTTTCCTATAATGAGAAAGACAAAATCAGAATTATTCATAATACTTAAGGTGTGGGAAAGCCATACCAGTTCATGTTCAATCATAAAACTAGTGCATGAAATCAAATTTTTCATCTCAAGGGCGATTCTCCCAGCATCTCTGCCAAAAATGTATTTTTGCAAGGAAAGAGCAGTGCCACCACACAAGAATGTCATTTCACTAGCATCATCAAGTATGCTAAACAATTGTTTAGAAGATAACGGGAATCGAGAAGGTGTTCCTCCAACAATGTCCTAGCAAATACACAGGGTTAGGATTCAAACCAATATAGCGATTTATTCATTTCAAACATGCAGAATATACGCGTCCCCTTACCAAAAGGCTTGCACCAGCCTTTAAGTATATCTGTGGTAGTAAGGAGAATCCTGGGCTTCTGATAAATGATGCTAGGGTTGATGTAATTAAGATACCATCAACATTCTGTGATGCAGAAATACACATTCATGATGTGAAAGAAAAAGTTACACAGACGTGAATCCTCACAATACTTATCATGCAATAAATTTACACTTGGAGCACCATGCAGTATCAAATTGCAACAATTTAAAATTTTAGAAACTGGCAAATTGAAAGCATAGTGTAAAATGCAACCAACATTTTGCCAGTTTTTTTCTCATTCGGGCCTTTAACTATAGATTGATTGGAAGTATAAAGGTGAAGTTTGAACTACCAAAAAAGTAGCATAAAGAACGCAAGCACCCAATATGGAGGATTATACAAATGTGCATACGAAATTTGCAAGAAGATAAAGATATAACTCTGAAATCAAATTAACAGGAATAGAAGATAACAAACCTAATTGATGCAGAAAAAAATATTAGCTAATTGTTTTTCAGAAATATTAGCCAACTTATAGTTAGCAAAAGACCATTATAAGAAAAACTAAGAAAGTTGTGACCACTGTAGCATGTTTAAATGAGCCAATTTAGAGCAATAACTAAACAAGTTAAATGTTAAAAAAAATGTGCATAATAATATTAACAATAAGTGGCACTACCTCTATGGAAGCATTCTTTAGTGACAAAATTTCTCTTGCCTCATCGGACGGTAGCTGAAATGTGAGATAGAGGACATCACAAAAAGTAGGAATATTTCAAAAAATAACCACAACCCTACAGTAATAAAAGTTGAATGACCTTTGTTTGATTTGCGGAAAGAAAAAATGATTTATCAAACAAATTTCTCCGTCACTTGGCTTTAAAATGAGTAGAAAAAAATAACATGTTTGCTAATATTTAGAAGCCTTACCTTATCCCAGTAGGCTGCCAAAAAGTCTCTATTCTTCATGCTGTCCTGCAAGAGTAATGAACCACGAAACATATACAATTAAGAAGTGAAAATTCTGCACAAAATTTGGATGTAGGAAAATCTCAATGAAAGCAAAAGGTTCTCCACACAATGAAATTAAAACAGCAATAGTACAAAATTTGAATATAAGAAAATCTCAACAAAAGCAAATGGTTCTCCACAAGATGAAATTAAAACAGCAGTAGTTTTCAGTGTCCCAATTCCAGAATAATACCATTATGGAAGCAGGTTATGAGTAACCTCAAAAAGGATTTTATCTTTCCATAGAATAGAAACAGAACAGCTACATTCAAATAAAAAGGCAAAATCAAGGATGATCTCCCAAGAGATGGTACATGAAAGTTGACAAATCAAAAGATTTGCTCAGACAGACCTTCTCCACTATCAAGAACTGCCGATGCCCACGAAAATGTCGTCTATGATTAGCTGCAGAGCAAAATTCTTGCGCGCATTTCTCACATTTAAGCATTTGCAAATTGTACGGTGATAAAAAGGGCCATCCAGAAAGATCTGGCAAAATAGAGAAAATACCAATCTGTGTAAAAGTCCTTCACCAAGAAGCAAGCCCTATAATTAATTAATGCAGAGATACCTGCTTTTTACACTTGACATACATTTTTCAGGGTGACCGTTGGCATTTGCAGAAGCTTGAGTAAGAGCAAGAACTTGATCTGGGAACTTCAGTGGTTGCATTTGCGGAGATTTACTCATTGTCCATGCTTGAGTGGCTTCATTGTTATTCGAAAAAAGAATAGATTCTCCGAGGGTAGATTGAACCAAACTCAGATGATTCAAGGGAATAAGAATTTGTCCATTTTCTTCTACGCAACGAACGACTTCAAATTCTTCATATGAATCATTGTGCTTTTGTTGCTCCGATGGATGTAGCAGTTCTATCACCTGTGCTTGACTGCCAGCAACTCCTGAAACCGGACGCGGTGGACCCAGTTCATTTTCTGGCTTTACAATGTTGGGTTCAGATTCCATATCTTCTCAATCTTCCAGAATGTTGCTTACATGAATAGCTCACCTTTCCAGCAAATCTCATCTCCTCTGTTTCCATTAAGAAGAAAATGAGTAGAAAGCGTCATTTGCAGTTTATTTCAGTCAAGCAACATCAGAACTGTTTCCTCAAAAGCTACTCTACTCAGGAGGCAACGAAAAAGAAGCCAAAATTGGCCCCCACAACCACTTGCCCAAATCATGGATATTTTCATACATGATGGAAAGCACTCTACAAGAATTCTGCCAAATTGTAGAACAGTAAAAATCACGAACAACAGTACCAGCCAGTTGTATGTCGAAACGTGAGCTATGATCATATCATCTCACATTCAACTGGGTCACTCACAGAGTAGGAAGCACAAAGAACATAAGCGACGCAACAAATTCGCAATTTGCAGCCACACAACCCGACGAAATCCAAAAGGAGAAACGAAATGGACAACCCCCACTCGCATGCATCAATTTCAGAAATCGACATCTATAAATATCACGAAAAACAAAAGAAACAGAATCAAATCACACATTTCTATCACGAAGGAAATAGATGAGTTGAGAAAAAAAACCAATCTTTATCGGAAAAACGAAGAAAGAGCCGAAAACACAACGAAAAAGTACGATCAAAATTAGGCCATTCGTTGCAATGAACACAAAGTAGGAAAACTTGGAATGGGGCATTTACAGCGAGAAACGATGGGAAATCGAGCAGATAATCAGTAACCCGAAAGCAAGGAATTAAAAATCAGAACTAAAATCAAACGAAAAGAAAAGAAAAAGATCGAGTTTTGATCGCACATTGGCAAGAACTAAAAATCGAACCTCGGCAGCAGGAAAGGCGAGGCGAAGGAGCGCGACGGCGGCGAGCGACGATGGAGACATAAACCCTAGAAGGCGGAATGGATCGAAGAAGAGATCCAAAGAGGGGATCATTTACGTATATAAATTTGGCCGACGAATCGATTTGGAAATTAATGGAGCAAAGCCGCTTTTTTTATTTTGCTTTAAAGCAAAGCCCAAAGTTAAAATTTGGTGCGAGTAATAAAAGCATGTGCTGGGCGTAATAAATAATAAATAATGGATTTCATAGGGCACGATTTACATTATTATCCTTTTATAATAATGTCATACAATTTTTTTAAAAAAATAGAAAATATAACTATTGTCGATAAATTTAATTGAAAAACGGTACGAAAATCACACGTGAAAATTACTCTCGTTAAGTTCATGAATAATATGCATTAATGCCTGAGAGAGTGTGAAATCCGAAACTATTCTTCTTGAAGAACAATTTTTGGGTTTTATGTTTCAATAAAATAAAATTGATCAAACAAATGCTCCTTAAAATTATAAAAGCTCAAGAGGTCCATGTTTTATTCATAAATCTTTTATCTTCTTATTGAATAACTTTTTATTATTAACATAATAATAATAATAATAGTAATAATAATAATTTTCTATGATTTTAAGTTCTACTTCTTTGTTGACAAAAGAATTGTTGGATCGAAGTTACATAAGCAGTAAGCTTTTAATTGACATTGATGTACTAAATTTTATACTTTACATATTTGTGTCATACTAATTTCTTATGATATAAGTTTTAATTTAATATATTAAAATGTTATTGTACTAGAAGGCTGAAAAAATCATCTGACATATTGATGACGTTAGGATACTTTTCAAATTTCTAAAAGATCACGTCAGATGATTTTTCTTTATAAAGGAAAATTCTATTAGATCCAAACTAATTTCACTGCTAAAATGTCAATTTTTTACGGGAAAAAATTGTTACATGCATAAAATATCTTGTAACACACAGACAAATTTTGTAAAAAGTTAAATTCTTTATTTTCTATTGACATCACTACTTCACATGGTGTACGCCTACTAGCGTTTGGTAATGTAGCAAGGAATTTTGAAAAAAAGATCAATTTTTATCTTTTCGTATCCAAATTTGAAAAAGAATTTTGTGTAACTATTCTTCGCTCATGAATCTTGAGATTTATGGACGAAATCCCCACTATCACGTCAATCTCTTCATCCATCAGTTTTTCTCTCATCTCTCTTATTCTATATTTTTCCTACATTGGCCAAAGGACATTGGAGGAGGTTCTTTAGGTGTTGATGACGTGAGGTCAGGTCATGGGAGAGAACGAGGAGGAATCACTTGAGCTTCAGCTTCAAGAAAATTCAACTTAAATAGTCAAAAAGATGAGTTTGGGGATTTAGGTTAACAAGAAGAAATATTAGGATTAACTCCATGCTAGATTGGATAGAAATCATGCCTTACCTTTCTACTAGATTATTATGATTTATTTAATTGTAAAATGATTTGTCTTATAGACCTTTTTAATTAATTTGTATGTCATGACTTTGTGATGATATAGATCTATAATTACATGCTTATTAGACCAATTTTAACCATATTTTTTTATCATAAATGACCTTGGAATTATAGATAAAAATTTAGTTTCAAATGATTAGAATGGTTATTATGAAGTTACGTATAGTAAATTGAGAATGAGACATTTTCTAGCAAAAGTATAAGATAAATTGGACATGATCTGAATCTTAGTATATGTTAAGAATAAGTTTGTTAGGGTTAGATCTATATTTCGTGTGAAAAACTCATTGAAAAACTTAAAGACAATGCAATGACCTATGATTTTGCCAATTAAAACAAACAACTAATCCTCAAATCAGGCGTCTAATTTCTCCTTTATAGAAGATTGCGGCTATCAAATACAAAGTCTGATCTAAGGATCGAGCATTTGAACTGCAATGTCGAGACTCACATATGACTAAATGGTCGACCACAAACCCTTGTTGGTCGACCGAAAGTCATGAAGTGAACCGACTGCGCGATCAGTCAGAGTTTCAAATGTCCAAAACTCCCAGAATAGGCATCCATCTTATCCAATGACTTTCTACACAAAAATGCTCTCAAACGAAGGTATTTGACTCGCCTACCTAGCGGATGGCTGGCGAACCTAATGAAATAAGCGTTCATCCGATCTAGCGAACAATCGATTGAACTATATTAAAATGGGTGACCGCTTGACTTTGTAGACGTCTGATTTAAGGATAGAGAATGAACATGATATTAATTAACAACTGTGATTTCATTAATTTCTGGCCATTTGTCCTTATTTCCATGATCCCTTGTGAAAAATTGCAATCACTTTACCCTAAAAAATCTTGATTGATTCATATAATCAAAAGATAGGCTGATAGTTAATGAAAATAAAATATAAAATAGAGAGTTATCATTGCTTACTTAAGTGAGAGGTTATCAATCTTGTGTGAGACAGACTATCTTGTGTGAGGCACTCCATATTCTTTGAGAATGTTATCGATCTTGTGTGAGGCACTCAACATTCCTTGATAATGTTATCAGTCTTGTGTGATCGTCCTCCTTTTTTAATGGGGCACTATCATAGCACTGATCCCCCACTGATCTATCATGATTTAGGTAACTATACACTCATGCGTTTGCATGATATGCCCTAAAAATAAAGAGCTCTAACTAAATGAAAAAAATATATAAAGCATGGATAAAGGGGATGCAAGGACTATGTCCTTATGCAATGAAATATGCTTTTCTAAACGAAAGATGATAAATACTACTAATGAATATGAAATGAACTCTAATTACCATTGTTCCCTTATGATGATCTCTATCATTTATGTGAATTACAATATCATGTCTTGGTTTCATGCATACTTTTATGTATTGTTCAATCATTATGACATATAATGAATTCACACTTAGTTTGTGCTAATGGAAGAGTTTCCTTCTCTATGTTGATTCTCACATGTACTTGATTTATCTACCCGATATTGTTGATGTGTGTGCGATGATTTCTACTCAGGTGGCATGTGCACATCATAATCATAGAGTCCATATTTAGCTTTTATGTTATGGAGTATGTATGAGTTTGTATCATGGAATGGACTTTTATATGCCTAGTTATTGATGTTGGATGATGTGATATGCTTGTTATTTCTATTTATCATATTAACTTCTGCATTTATGCTTTTTTAACTTTTATTTTTATAAGTCTTCTGCTTATGTGTCACCCTTATTAACCAATTGGGTCAACAAAAAAGTCATAATGCACCGAGAAGAGATCGTCACATGGCATGGTCAATTTCAAGTGTTACATATCTTGTCATTCAAAATCTAAATTAATACGTAAGCATCTAAAAATTTCCACTTCAAAGAAAAAATATTTTATTTAGGATAAAAATTTGAATCATGAACGAAATTGGATCACTCATGTAAATTTGTATAAAAACCAACAATCAAATTTGTCTAGGCCTCGACCGACGAACTGAACGCACTTAGTTTGTGCTAATGGAAGAGTTTCCTTCTCTATGTTGATTCTCACGTGTACTTGATTTATCTACCCGATATTGTTGATGTGTGTGTGATGATTTCTACTCAGGTGGCGTGTGCACATCATAATCATAGAGTCTATATTTAGCTTTTATGTTACGGAGTATGTATGAGTTTGTATCATGGAATGGACTTTTATATGCCTAGTTATTGATGTTGGATGATGTGATATACTTGTTATTTCTATTTATCATATTAACTTCTGCATTTATGCTTTTTTAACTTTTATTTTTATAAGTCTTTTGCTTATGTGTCACCCTTATTAACAATTGGGTCAAAAAAAAAAAGTCATAGTGCGCCGAGAAGAGATCTTGTCACATGGCATGGTCAATTTCGGGTGTTACATATCTTGTCATTCAAAATCTAAATTAATATGTAAGCATACAAAAAATTTTCACTTCAAAGAAAAAAATATTTTATTTAGGATAAAAATTTGAGTCATGAATGAAATTGGATCACTCGTGTAAATTTGAATAAAATCCAACAATCAAATTTGTCTAGGCCTCGACCGACGAACTGAACCAGAGTTAAGACGGCTCTTTATACGAAGGTGAGTTTACTTGTTGCATGACCCTTGGCATAAACAACTGTCGAGGAATATATAGATTAAATGTTAATGAATAACAATTGATAACTAATTAGTAAATAGTAATGGAGATTGAAATGAATAAAGGTATTTGATAGTTAAACATTTGAATTAGTTATTAAATATATAAATAATAATAATAATAATAATAATAATAATAATAATAATAATAATAATAATAATAATAATAATAATAATAATTAATAGTTTGATTTTTTATTACATTCTAAATTTAAGCTTATATTATTAAATAATTTTCTATTTCAGAATAATAAATATTATAATAAGTTATAAATTTAATTTTGATATTTTGTTACTCAAATTATTTTCTAAGACCACATAATTATACATTAGTAAAATAGCATTAAATAATAATGTGTGATTTTTGTTACAAATAATATTTTTATCATATAAATAGTCATTAATAAAAATTTCATGAGATAATTATTTCAAATAAAAATTTAATCATATACATAGCAATTAATAAAAAAATATTTTTAAAAATGAATTTGAAAATTACAATAAAAAATTAATCATATAAATATAAATTAATAAAAAAATACTCTTAAAATGTATTTGAAAATAATTTTTTGTCATAGTTGTTATCTCCATATGTTTGCCTTTCAAGCATCTCAAAATATTGAGGGTGATATATATATATATATATATATATATATATATATATTGCAATTACCAAACATATAAAGAAATGTTTCGACTTAATAAAATATCTACAAGTTATTTCATATGTTATTTTTAACATAAACAAAATAGTTTATGTGACAAATGCATTAAGCTAAGTTTCGCCGATGGTGGTAAAACTAATCATCATATAGTAGAGATGAATTGCATGAGAACATTTTTTAAATAATAATAATATGATTTTGAAATTCTTCATTTAAAAAAGAAATTTGATTATACTTTTACAATAAAATAGTATCAAACCTTTTTGTTAAGCAGAAATTGATGAAGTAGAAAACAACCGGAGATATATATGTTTGGAGATGAAGTTTTGTGAAAACTTAAACATTTGTCTTAACTTTTAGAGCCTTTTGGCGCATTACTAATTTAATTAATTGATAATTTAGATTATCACTTAAATAGATTATTATTATTTAAATTACCAAGAATAACCCATTATATTGATAACATAAATAACAATTAAAATAGATAGAGTGCAAATTCTCAAAATACCCCTAAAAATTCTCATCACATAATATTCTGAATAAACAAAGCAAAATATAAAAAAAAATTGAATATATAAAAAGAAAGATGAAGCAAAATTAATAGTTATTTGTAAAGAAAAACAAATGATAAAGAGGATGAAGTTGAGTAACATTTAGTTATTAATAAATTATTTAAAAGTAAAAAAAATTATTGAATGAATATTGAACAAAATAAAAACTGCTACATATTATTTTTCAAAAGATTGTCTAAAAATCAATAGGATTATGGTAGAGTGGTAAGAGGCCTTGTTAAAGAAAAGTCTCCATTGACAGATAATGTTATTGGTTATCTTATACAATGTAGGTTCCTATTAGTTGGATTAAATTTGATGAGATAAACTATAATATTTTCGACCAATGAATGATATTATTCGCTTTGGGCATTGGTCTACACGATTTTACTAAAAACACATCATGCCTAATCAAGTTCATATTCTCATATATATTCAGCATCTCTACTTATGCATGTGAGACTAATCTAATGCATCCTTTCCTTCCTAGGGGACTCAATGTCCTCATTGAGCAGTCACATTCCAGCATGCACAAAAGCTTTGATACCAAGGATTAGTACCACGTACATAAATCACAAGAGAGATGTTGATATATATGGGAACATGATCTTGATCAGGTGTAATATTTTTTTATAAAATTGTGCAATCCAACACTTAGAACGGACAATATCACATGCTACTCGAGAATATTACATGAATAATCATAGGTTGTTATGTTATGTTTGTTAGTTCTTTATTGTCTGTGAATCATGAACTTGAATTTTCTTAGTTATAGATTTCTTCTTTGGTCTTCGTTTATGTGTGTCTTGATCTTAAAACTCATTAATTGAAGGAAAAGCATTACTGGAACAAGAATTGAGATGCATCCAAGTTTTTTTCCTTTGATTTTTTTCATATTTGTTTTCATTGATTTGATCAACTATTATTTAAAATTTTTATGCAACCAATTCAGTTCGAAACCTCTCTTAGCTCATGTTAAGTAGGAAAAGCCGTGAAAGTCAATTTACATAAAACAAAGATAACCCCATATATAAAATATATAAATATGAATATGATTGCTTGTATTACTAAATAAAGAATAAGCTTGTAGCATTCTGAAAAGTGAGGCCTTTCCACATGAGCAAGTCCAACTTCGATAGGTCACAAGCAACAAGGGTAGACTCATAAATAAATGATATAATAACTAGGTATAAGTTTTTAGTCATGTGCAAACATCATCATGGCACACACCATTTGTCAAAGTAACAATATTAGGTATATGCAAGAATCAACGCAAGGAAGGCAATTCTCGTGAGTGATGAAGCATGATATGTGATACCAATGATATAACAAGTTATGGAATAAATTTATTAAGATTAATAATTTTATATTATTTACGTGAAGAGATATAAAAGTGTAAAATAAATTAAGTGAATAATAAATCAATAATCGGTAGATCATTGATGCACAATGAAATAATAAGAATAGATGAATGACGAAACAATAATCAATCGATGAGTTATCAATATTTATAATCCTTAAGTCGAAGTTCTTTATTCGATAACAATAACTAATATATATGTATTATTTTTTTACAACAATGACAAATGAAAGTTATCCATTCAACTTTATAATCTCATTGAAAACTTTATAAGGTGACTTTGATTAACATTGTCATTGTAATAATATGCTATGTTATGTCATATCATTTGTGGTTGTACATCACTATGGTAGTGTCCTTTTTTAGAACAAAAAAAAGGAGTGTCACCATGGAGTGGAATGCCTTTTGACTCCTTAAGATGGAGCATCTTTCAACTTCTGACAATAAAATCTCTTATAACTCTTTAAACAATTATAAAGCGAATGAGCCAGTAACGTAGTTACTCAGATTTTTATCTTAATATTAATCAAATTTTTGTCTTTGTCCATTTGTGACTTGTATCGTAATTATGCAGGATTGATCAATGCCCATAAAAAACTTTGATGATTCTAAATATTTAAGTATAGATAGGATTATGTAAGAGTAATGGGTGCTAGAAGTTAGTAGTAGGGGAAGAAAATTGAATGATTAGGTAAAAGATGAGCAATATAATACATGTGCCAAGTAATGGTCGTAACACCCCAAAACTTTTTTTTATTAAAAAAGATTATTTTTCATAATTAAAATAAATACATAAATTTAGGATTTCTTAAAGAAAGTTAAAGTTTGAAAGAAAATGAAAGTATAGTTAGATGAGTGATAAGAGAAGAAAAAAAATAAAATAAGAAAAGTTTGAAAATGAATAAAAGTCTAGTTAGATTAGAAATAGAAAAAGAAGAAAAGATAAGTCATAATTGAAATTAGATTAATATTAGACATTCAAATTTGAATTTGAATCCCATAATAAGTTTATGATATAAAGGATGCCTAGTGAGGATTAAAAATAGGAGTTTTAAGTACCAAAATATCTTGAAGATAAAATAAATTATTACTATTATTTTATTCCAAAAATAAAGATAAGAATAATAATTATTTATTTAATTACAAAAATTAAGGAATAATAATGCTTAGGAGAGATTGAATAAAAAATGATACTTAAAAGAATATTAGGATGATGTTTGATGTAAGATTGAATTAGGACTCTTAATGAGGATGAAATTATAAGTTTTTAAGCTAAAATATTCAAAAATAAAATAACAACTAATCATTACTTTACAAAAATATAATAATAAATGTTATTTAATTTTAAAATAGATAGAAATTAGAAATAAAGGAATGTTATAAAGAGATAAGAGTTTGATTAGAAAAAAGAATAAAAAGAAGATAAAGTTAATTAAGGATAATTAAGGAGAGATAAAGACAAAAGTTCATAATTTCATTGTTATAAGTTTAATTTGACTTAACTTGGTTCATTAAAATATTCCTATAAATAACACCTAGAAGTCCCCCTTTCCTCAGTGTAGTTTCATAAGTGCTCTTAGCGCTGCTCGTGGTTGATCTTTTAAGACATGAAGGTCTCAGCAACAAATTAAGTTTTGATCGTCGAAAATTTCAATCGAAGTTAGGCTAATATGATAACCAAGGTGTGTGTAAATTTTGAGTTCACTTTTGAATGTGATTTCTCAATAGAATAATGAAGTTAACGAAAGATGAAAATATATTTTATGTTGTCCAATTATACATAAATAAGTGTCATAAGATAGTTCATCAAGATCTTGTCATTTTGATATTTGAAATCTCGATCAAATTAAAAAAAACTACTAGAGTTCTACTTTGTTAGGATCCGACACGAGCTAATAAAAAAATAGCACATGTTCTACGATATTTTTCTGATGCCAAATAATCGACATCGAATTCGACACTAATTCATATTAGACCTAGATTCAATGCAACTTGGTACAGGTTTCACACCAAAATTAGAATAGGAGGTTTCAATTTTCGACCCAGCCCATGTTGACAATGGACTCGGACTAGGTTCCGAAGTAGAATGAGAATAATTCATTTGGATGTTCCATTTGGCATTCGGCTACGATGATCCAATTTGAGTTTCGTTTAACCTAACTCAATTTTAAAATAACATCGAAATATTAAGGCATGTGTATATAAAATAAAAGATGTAGTGCAAAGAAAGAACAAGAATAAGAATGGGATTATGAAAATTTAGGAATAATAATGTTTAGGAGAGATGGAATTAAAAAAAGATAATTTGAAGAAGATTAGAAATAAAGTTTTAAGCTAAAAAATGTCCAGGAAATAAAATAATAACTAGTTGTTTTTTAATTATAAAATTCAAAA
This sequence comes from Pontederia crassipes, assembly GCA_030549335.1. Taxonomy (NCBI): domain Eukaryota; kingdom Viridiplantae; phylum Streptophyta; class Magnoliopsida; order Commelinales; family Pontederiaceae; genus Pontederia; species Pontederia crassipes. Next base: position 23,109,442 of record CM060196.1, read on the forward strand.
AATAGAATAATAAATATTATTTAATATCATAAATGGATAGAAATTAGAAGATAAAGAGATATTATGAAGAGATAAGTGTTTGATTAGAAGAAAGAAAAGGAATAAAGTTAATTATGAATAATTATGATGATATTAAGTCAAATTTTCATAATTTTATAATTATAAGTTTAATTTGACTTAAACTTGGGTCAATAGAACTTACCTATAAATAGCACCCCAAAATTCCCTCTTTTCCCCCAACTACAAGCAAGTTTTTTTCTTTCCTCTTTGCATCTCATTTTCTCTATCCTTGTGTGCGTGCGCAAGTTCCCTTGGCATTCCGCTGCTCTTAGTTGATTCCTTAAGACATGAACATCGATCGGAAACTAAGATTTGGTCACTAGAAGGTTTGACCGAAGTTAGGCTAATCTGACAATCAATGTAGGTACAAGTTTTGGGTTCAATTTTAAATGCAAATCCTAGATAGAATAATGAAGTTAAAAAAGATTAAAATATATTTAATATTTTGTTATAATCCATGAATAAGTTTCATTAAAGAGTTCATCAAGATCATGTCATTTTTTATCCAAAGTCTCGGCCAAAGTTGAAGAAACGAAAATTTTGCTTTGACAAAACCTTATTCGAGCTTATCCGAACCCGGCCCGAACTTTGCAGTATTCTTCTTATGCCAAATGATCGACATCGAATATGACCATATGTATTGATTGTCCAAGAATATCAATTTACAAGTATTGGATTGAATCGATATAATTTTTACAAATTTACAAGTTTATAAGTGTGGGTTATAAATACTCCTCAATTTTGGGTTGATCTACCATGACCTTAAGAACTGTATGAGAATGCCATGGCTACCCTTAATGAAAGTTGAAGAGCTCACCTAGGACACATACAATTCTTTAGGCATGTGTATATAAAATAAAATATGTAGTGCAATTAAAAAAAAGAAATAAGAAAAATCATGAGAATATGATATGAACATAAATAGATACAAGTACAAATATAAGAACACGTACAAGGTCAAGTATAAGAAATAGGTACAAGTACAAGAGCAATAAGTAAGTATGAAAGAAAGAAAAAAAAAGAGGAAGAAGTTAAGTAAAGAGTTTCTTATTATTTTTATTTTTATCATGATTATTATTAAAATTTAAACTACTACTCATAAGCAATCATGTCCACTAACATACTAAATATCATTACTCGTGAAAATTTATTTCCCTGTATTAAACCCTATAAGTAGTTTAATTAAGAAGTGAGGATGCAAAAGTGTGTAGTGCCGAAGTTCGTGATGATGTAAAGTGCACAGAAGACCAATCCCTTAAGACCATTTATTATCATTTAATGTAATATCTATTTGAAAGATAGTTTTTGGAGGATTACTAGGAAAAGAAAATAAAGTTCACTTCCAAACTCTCTTTATGAAAGAAATTTATTCTGTTTCTAATAAATTTTAAGTAACACGATCCAAAATAAGTCCAATTACAATTGAGGGCGTTACAATGGTACTCCAAATAGGTAGTATAATTGGTTCGATAATCAATTAATGATAGAAATCCAAATAATTTAGTGAAAGATGAACAATTTAATATTCATGTGAAGTAATGAGAACTCTAAATTAGTAACAATTATTAATTCAATAATCAATGAAGCATCAATCATCAATACTAATATAGGGGTTGTTAGGACTTTTGCACGAGAGAAATTATGCACCGCGAGAAAATTCGACGACGCAGAATTTTATTAGATGGAAGAAATATAAGAGGATCATAAGATGGATTGCTTTATCTTTGGACCCCTAGGAAGTTTATATAGGCACTCCCTTTTGCAGATGATAGAAATTACATACTGTGACTCTACATTAATTCCAAAAATAGGACACCTATATTGTGATAAGGAAATAAATTAATTCTTTAACAATATCTTGATAAGGAAATAAATAAAACATATCAGGTTTCCTTTTATTTTGGAGTCTATTAGGATCCAAACAAGTTTCTAATTGAAGTAGGATTCAAGGCATTATTAACAAATCTTTACTTTTACTTGAATCCTCCAATTACATTTCTAACATTCTCTAACGCCGCTAGTTCCTATTTTGATTCTACATATGTGATAACATCCTTGTAGCTTGATGGCTCTGGCGACTCCATCTCTTCAACTACTTGGAATGCATATGCAAGTATGTCCTCAAAGCCATAATGCTTCGAATGACCTACCTGTCTGCATACATGTCCAGCAGCTAGACTTGTCATTGCTTCTTCTGCTTGTTCTTTAGACTCTGGTTGTTCAGCTTGATGGCCCATTTTGAATTGGAGTTAATCCAAACTACACATATTTGTTGACACCCTCCTTTACTGAGTCAACAACTCTGATTTCTGCTTGAACACAAACATCTCATCAAATATGTTTCTGCTATGAATAACCTTGTGCTATGAAGAAGACCATATTCTGAAGTCTTTTACACATGCATCATATCCCACAAAGACTCCTTTTTTGGCCCTTTATTCTAGCTTTCCTTTGTTGACATGATAATATGATGGGCAGCTAAAAACTTTCAGATTAATATAATCAGCAGGACTTCCTAACCATACCTCAATGGGAGTCTTCTGATCGATCGCGGTTGTAGGACTCTAATTGACAAAGTAGTATGTTGTACTATAGCCTCAACCCAGAATGACTTGTTCAGATAAAAAATAAAGAGCATGCACCATGCCCTCTCCAGAAGAGTTTTGTTCATGCGTTTTGCTAAATCATTCTGCTGCGGTGTATCTTTGACGATATGATGTCTCGCAATGCATTTATCCTTGCAGAACTGATCAAATTCAGAGGAATAAAATTCTAAGTTGTTATCGGTACGAAAGTATTTCACCTTTCTCGATGTCTAATTATCCATTAGAGTCTTTCACTGTTTGAAAGTTTGAATGCCTCGCTCTTGTGCTTCATCATGAATACTCATGTCATCCTTGAATAATCATCTATCATAGATATAAAGTATCTAGAACCTCTTAGAGATGGAACATGAGAGGGGCTCCAATAATCAGCGTTGATGTAATCGAGTGTTGCTTTCATCTTATGCACAACTTTGCTAAATTATTCTCATTTTTGCTTGCTGAAGACGCAATGCTTGCAGAATTCGATTTTAGATATCTTTTGACCATCCAGAAGATTACATTTGCTGAGGATGTCCATCCCTTTCTGACTCATATGTCCAAGTCGCATATGCCACAACTTGGATGCTTTTGATTCTGATTTGGATGAACTACCTACCGGAGCCACACCAAAAATTATTATGCCTTGTAGTATGTACAAAGACTTTTGTCTAACTCCTCTTGTGACTTCAACATTCCTTATCACCTTTGATGATCGTGAGAACACCTCCTTCCGCATCCATCCAACATTCTTTGGAGTCCAAAACTCCTAACGATATCATATTTTTCTCCGATTGCAGAACATGACGGACTTTTGTCAATGTTCTCACCAGATTGTCATGATTTCTGATCTGAATTGAGTTGATTCCAGCTATTTTATAGGCTGCTTCATTGCCACGTTTCCGCCATCAATATTTTGATAAGTTGAGAATCACTTTTTGTGTGAAGTCATATAATAAGAGCATCCTAAATCCAGAACCCAACTCTCCTCCAAATATATCTAATCAGACATCATAAGAGCCAAATCGTCATCATCAGATTCGCTACTTTAATTTACTACTACAGCAATCGGGTCCTTCTTCTTCTTCTTCTTGGGACAATCCTTCTTCCAGTGATCTGGTTCTTTACAGTAGCTGTAGATGTCTTTCGAATTGATGTTTTTCTTCTTCGACTTACCCTTTTTAGGGTTTGCCTTCTCTGCAGTTGTTAACAACCCTGTGACCCGAGTCTCCACAGCCTTGCTAGATACCTTATGACGAAGTTCATGAGTATGTAGACTCGATGTTACTTCTTTCAGAGTAATTGTGTCTCTTCCGATGATAACAGACTGAACAAAATTTTTGTATGATAGAGGTCATAAGTAGGGGAACATCTCATCCTCAATTTTCACATTTATATTTCATAATTCCATCAACAGAGTATTCATCTGATTAAGATGATCTTTCAGAGGTGTACCTTCTTGCATGCGGAGGGCGAACAGACGTTGCTTCAACATCATCTTGTTTGTCAGAGTCTTGATCATGTAGAGACTCTCAAGTTTTGACCACAGACCAGCCACTATTTCTTTATCAGCAACTTCAATAATCACCCAATCCGCTAGACACAACAAGATCATAAAGTACATCTTCTCCTCATGTGCCGTCAAATTTGCGAGGTCGGATTCTTTTTCTTTGCCCTTTGAGTCTTCCTCTTTTGATTTCTTCTTCAACACGTTCGCGAGTGACGCCCAAATTTCTTGTTATTTTAGAAGTGCTCACATTTTGATCTACCCAAACTTCTTCGATCCTTCGTCAGGCGTAGAGATGAATTTCTTGATGTTCATGTTGTGCAATGCCATCTCTACGCCTGACAGAGGATCGACGATGAAATTTCGCTCTGATACTAATTTGGTAGGATTTCTGCATAAGAGAAATTATGCACCGCGAGAAAACTTGAGAAGTTTTATTAGATGGAAGAAACAGAAGAGGATTACAATATGGATTGCTTTCTCTTTGGACCCCTAGAGGGTTTATATAGGCACTCTCTTTTACAGATGATAGAAATTACAGAACGACTAGGACTCTATCTTAATCCCAAAAATAGGACTTCTATCTTGTGATAAGGAAATAAATCAACTCCTTAACAGTCTCATGATAAGGAAATAAATAAAATATGTTAGACAAGTTTCCTTTTATTTCGAAGTCTGTTGGGATCCAAACAGATTATCAGTTGAAGTAGGATTCAAGGCATTATTAACAGGGGCCATAATAATCACTTCATTCTAAAGTTTTAAACAAGATGAACTAATCATAGTCATCACATAAATCTCGACTATTATCTAATTACTCCAATCAACATAATCCTAGTAAGACTTAAGTATGCATAATCTACAATAGCATTCATTCGATACTTTATATTTCGTTAAGGAGAACAAGGAAGTCTTAAGAACTTTCAAGCACACTACAAGAAAAAGCATGATTTTCGACGGTTCTTCTTCGATGGGATGAAATCCGTCTGAAGCACTAATGGATTTTCCGACGGATCGAACTATCCATTGTAATTATCGTCGGAGAAATTTTCGATGGTTTTGGCAGTCTAAACTTACGACGATTTAAAATGCATCGAAATATCCGTCAAAATTTTTCGATGCTTGTAACTGTCGAAAATAGTAAATCCCGATGATTAGTTTTCCACGTGGTCTTTCGACGGCTCTGATCGTCGAAAATTTCGTCGGTTCTTGTATCCGTCGAAACTTTCAGCACTCTTAGCCGTCGAAATATGTCAACGTTAACAACACTTAATAGTTTATCTATATTTTTACTTTCGACGATTCAAGCCGTCGAAAGTTGCAAGGGTTTGAGGAACCATCAAAATTTTCAACAGCTAGAACCGTCAAAATTTGAATTCATTTTATATATAATTCAAATTTTTTTGACGGTTTCGATCATCAAAACGGAAGATATATAATTTATATTTCTATATCACTTGATATATAATATTATATTATGCGATGGTTAGAACTGTCGAAAGTTTCGACGATTTAAAGAACCATCAAAACTTTCAATGGTTTGGGTCGTCTGAATTTGAATTAATATGTTATATTATTTACCTACATTTTGACGATTCTGACCGTTGAAAATGAAGTATATAAATATCCGACCCCTCTGTCACTATTTCGGTTTCCCTCCCTCCCGATCTCGACGATGACCACTGACCCGGTTCTGTAATCCCGGCATTCGCGCTCCACCGCCGCCTACGCTTGCAACCCACCGCCGCCTAAGCGAGCCGCCATGCGCCGTCTACCCGCCGCCACCTCTGCAACCCTTCGTCTCCGGCAAAGGTACATCGTTCCCCCATCCTCCGGCCGCTCCCCTCTGCCCTTGCCCACACCGTCGTTCGTTCCGACGTTCGATCCGCCCGATCCTTCCGCGACGGTTTGGATCCGGCCGCGCACGACGGCCAGATCCACTCGCCATGGCCCGTGGTCGGATGTGGTCGTCGTGGGCGGCTAGATCTATCCGTGCGCGGCGGCCATATCCAGTCGCGCGTGGCAGACATATCCGGCCGCGGAGGCCCGATCCGACCGCCGTGGCCAGATCCGGCCACTGCGGCTAGATCCGCTGGCCCATCTGGCCATGCCGGACAGATGCCTTGCAGTCCGATCTGGTTGTTCGAGAGCGGTTCGGACGGCGGCCAATTCTAGTGGGGTATGACGTCGTGCAGTGTATTCTTTTCTCTCATGTATGTTAATGTACTTTCATTTTTCGTATAGGACATTGTTTTCTTGCTTGAAGAGCTTTGTGAGGTTTCTCCTTTCGACAACTTTAAAAGTGTAAGAATGCATAATTTAATGTTTCATAAATTTGGAGATTATATTTTTATGTCTTATGTTTAATTTAAATGCAGGTTATTGAAATTATTTTATTGTCTCTGTCACTCCAAACGACGTAAGTTATTTATTTTTAAAGAAATTACTATTGATTTGTGTTGACAATGAAATATGAATTCTATTTATTGTAGTAGTTATGAAATATGTAATATTTAAAAATTCCTTATTTGAAATTTCATTCATTAGTTCTAATTTGTTATTTTAGAGTGCAAATATGATTACTTCTAATTAGTGTTTATGATTAGTTCTAATTAGTGTTTATGATATTTCTTTGATATTTTATTTAAAATTTAATATGTGAACTTTTGTAGTGATTGTTAAATTTAAATTTACTTTACACCTCAATCCCTATTCTTCGTGTAAGTGTCATGATTAATATTCTGATGTGTCTCTTATTATAAATTTTAGGATAATTAATTAGTATAACCTGTAAATAATGCAGAAATTATGTCATATCTGAACGATCATTGATGGATGTACAATAGGAATAATTCTGATCGTAGACGTTTGACACAAGAATTCATAGGTGGTGTTGATTATTACACTAGTGTGATTATTACACTAGTGTTACTCAAGACGGAATATTTCTCCGAATTCATCAGAAGAAAAATAAAGAATGGATTTCATCGTTTGCTCAGGAGACATATGTAAGTAAATCTATTTGATGTTATTTTATTTTTAAATTTCAGGAGGGTTACATGACATAAGATAGTAAATTCGTCATTATACATATTATAGTTGATTTGTTTTTTGTTTAAATTTTAGGAATGTTACAAAACAAGAGAAGTCGAGCACATTACGCAAGCCACGCAGGAGGGGACCACACCGCTGACCCCTCGACAACTTTGGAAGGACCACGTCGGAGTAAAAAAGGGTCGCATTTATGACCTCAGATCATCTATTATTAGTGCAGATATTGGATATGGTTGTAAATCGGTATCAGGTTCCTCGAGTCAAGGTATGAAACAAATGTTTGACATGATCATGCAAGATATCAAACAAGCGGTTACGCAGGAACTCAGAAAATAGATCGAAGAACGTGAGCATCGTAATTTATTAGCTCAGAAGAAAGAGATGAAGGAAATGTGTGTGACATGATGCGTGGCGAGTTCAACGACGACGAGGACGATGTAGTACTGTAGCTTTTTTGTATTGTGTTGACATTTGACGTTATGCGTTAAATTTCGTTATGCGTGACATAAATTAACTTGCTTTAAAACCATTTGTGTCAATATTTTTAATTGTTTCGACGGTTTAAATCGTCGATATATCATATTTGATGGTTAGAACCGTCGATAACCATCGACGGTTTAAACCGTCCAAATTTATAGACGGTCAGACCCATCGATAAGCATCGACGGGTTTAACCGTCGAAAGTTAACGACGGTTTGAGCCGTCGAAACTCAATGATTTTATCGACGGCTCAAACCATCGATTTAAATTTTCGATGGTTGGAACTGTCGATACATATCGATGACTCAGACCATCTTAACTCTTCGTTGGTCGACGGTTGAGCCCGCCAACTCGACCGTCGAAGATTTTAACGGTTGCGAGATAACCGTCGAAAATAGTTTGTGATGCGTCATTTTGCACGGATGCTATACATCGAAAAACTCATCGAAAGATGTCATTTCCGACGGTTCTCGACAAATTACATACGGTCAGAACCGTCTGTAATTGGTTTTTTTCTTATAGTGGCACTTATGCACCGGATTCTATCAAAACTTCGAAGTTAAGTGTGTTTGAGCAAGAGTAGTACTAAGATGGATGACCTCTTGGCAGGATGGAACTATCGTCGAGAACTAAGCCTAGTTTAACCAAACACCAACTGAAGTCCTCATGGATCCCACCAGAACTTCAATTATGGTCAAAGGCCAAAATTCGCAAAAGTTCTCGGCAAAAAGTTCTCGGCCGAAAGTTCTTGGTCGAAGCTAGAACTTTGTGAGTTCTCATCTCCTCTTCCGAACTCTCTCATAACTCATGTCACCTCATTTCTCCTTTTCCATCGATGATTTCCCTAGAAGCAGATCGACGAGATCGGATGGAGTCATTTCATTCGTCGCCTCCGATGCAATGGGAAGCCTCGACAAGGAGAGCATCTTTGTCGTGGACGTCGTCGGCGCCGCCATCAACACTAGTGGTGGATCCTTTCATCGAAAGTTTTAGTTCCTCTATCTCCATGGTTTTCGCGCCAGCGCCAACATCATGCGGACGCAAGTGGTGGGGAAGTGGCCAGAGCAAGTCAACGCCCGGATCGACCTTGTTTACTAGAATCATAATAGGGATTTCAAAGTTATAGGAACTTCGACGAATGTCTCACGTAGATTGAAGTCACCCCGATTTCCCCTTTTCCATCGGCGATTACTTTGGAACCAGATTGACGAGCTCGGAGGGAGTGGTTTCCTTCATCGCTCCGACGCGATGGGAAGTCTCGGCGATGAGAGCGCCTTCGTCATCGATGATGCCAGTGCCGCCGTCGGCACCAGTGGTATGCTCTCTTCGTCATAAGCCACAGTTCCTCTGTCTCCACGGGTTGCGCACCAGCCCCGACATCATGCGACTGCAGGAGGACAGATCGAAGTGGCCAGAGCAAGTCGCTGCTCGAATGGACCTCGTTTCTGGAATCGAATTAGAGATTTCAGATTTACAAGTGGGAATCATTTCTCGTGTTCTTGTTGCCGCACAAATGAAGGACGGAGGTTTCGTTCTTGTTGTTCTTCTAAAAAGTTCCCAAACACACTCCAAAATGTGTTGGGATTTATGCATCAAATTAAGTTCTCAAGTTCTAACTTGATCGAAATTTCATCCAAACGCTCCTTAGGAACAAATTTTTCATATTAAAAAGTTCCAATAACTTAATAGAACTTTTGTTCACCTATCCAAACACAACCCTTGGGAAGTCCTCGTGTTTTCTTCTAAAGAAAACTTTCAACATACAATGTGTAATGTACACCATTGTGGTTATCAAACACTTTCCCCTCACTTATATACTATTACAAGGTAGTTAAGATAACCACCTATCAAATGGTTATTTAGAAGACATGATTTGGTGAGGCAACCTTTCCCAAATAGCAGCATATACCAATGGCACTATTTCGTTCCCAGCCTTTGCCAAAAGCACCCACACCCACCTTTTTCACCAAAGCAATTCCGTGGACTTTAATAACCATTCTAACTATACAAACATTGTTACAATAACTTCCTAAAACAACCATTTAAATAGTTTGGGCAACCAACCAAAATAGCCACCTAACATGGATCACTACCACTTGTTCGAGAAAATGCCACATCGTATTTTCTACTCTATTTGGTGTTGTTCCCGCATTGTTTAAATGGATGAGTGTTACAATCCTCCCTCACTAAATTCGTTAACGGTGAAGCACATAGGTCCCTTAAGGAAGAGGTGCGACCCTTGGTTATATACCTCGTGTCATCACAATCTTCTCCCTCAGGGGGCTCAACGTTCTCGCTGAGAAATCTATGTTAGCTCATGGCCCGTGTTTATCAATGACTCAAATTTGTATGCGATGGCAGCTCTGATATCATTCTGTAACATGTCCACTCAATCAAAATATTATTCACTTTGGGCCATTAGCTCGCACGAATTTAAAACACGTCTTAATAGATGAAGAAAGTAGTTACATATAAGTTCATGATCATTTACGTGTTTTGATCATGTGAGATTACATTCATACCATTTATCCTAGACCTTGGATGGTTACATTATATGAACTACTCGAACATGTCTTTCAACACAAAACTTTGTCTACCTCATCTAGAACTAAAAATTAGAAACTAGAAAAAGAAAGAAAGAAATGAAAGAAATCACTACACAACTTATTAGAAATGAAAGTATATGCATGTTCTTCTACACGAGCATGATGTTGTTTTATACTTAGGAGTGAGCACAAGTTACATTAGAGGCGTGGACCCAATTACCTGACCTCCTCCGATTGAAAAAAAAAATATTTGAGTTGGATGTAGGGTTGGAAGAATTATAATATGTCTAAATTACCCAACTCATTTGATCCAAAAGTATTAATATTACTAATTATTTATGCCCAAATTACTCAAATTATTAGATAATTTTAATTATTTTCATTCTTAGTTTTATCTTAACATTCATTTTAAATTTATTAAATTATAACAAAGGAACTTAGCCCAAGCTCACTAATAAGATTTATGGGCCAAATTCGGATCGGATATGGTGCTTCCACCCGACCTATTAGTTTTCTTTTTGGGTTGGGTTCAGATTATACCTATTAGAATAGAAAATTATTAATGTTACTTTTCCTAATGACTTAAGCTTTTTTTTAAAAAATTTAACTAGCATATGAATTTCAACATGGTGTCACAAAATTAGAGGACAAGAGTTCAAATCTTATTAAACTCTTATTAAAAAAATATTTTTTTCCCTTAGCTGTTGTCCACATGATGTGTTGAATTAAATCAAAATTGTCATCAGTTCACATGATTATAGAGGACTGTGAAGAATGTAAAATCATAGATATTATTCCTCATAACAATTTAAGCTTGTAGACCCAACCTAATGGGATCTCTCCTATGCTTGTATTAAACATGATTTACCCAATAAAGTCTATTAAGCAATCCATCCATTGCTCAAGAACTCCGACAAGTCTTTTTAGGTAAAAGAATACTTTTTAACTTTTTTTTGAACAATTGAACTATTTGTTAGGTTTGGTTAAAGTTGAATTAGAAATTCATGTGACGCAATCATATAACCAAGAGTTTTTGGCTTGTGATTGAATTTAAAAGAAAACTCAAATGTTATTTTCAGAATCATTCAGCATTCCAATTAATTTTCCACCATCCTATGCAAGGTTGTCAAGATCTCGATCTCGATCTTAAGATCTTACGATTTTACGATCTTACGAACCCCTTCCGATCTCAATCTTATCTTGAAGATCTTATGTGTAAGATCTTAATACGATCTTAATTTTGATCACACGATCTTACGATCTTATCCGATCCTATATGATCTCATATGATTAATATAATCATTTAAATATTAATTTAAAATATATTTATGATAATAAAAATTAATTTATATGAAGTCAAATATATTTTCTTTTATTTTTAATATATTTTGATATAATTTGACTTAAGAATCGATAAAAAAATGTCTTAGTGGAGTATCATTTAAGATTTCAATGTGAAAATTTTGTCAAAAATATATTTATTACTTTAAACATATATTATTTTATTAATAAACAGGATCTTACGATCCTCGATCCGATCTTATGACCCCTCTCTAATCTTATATAAGATCTCGATCTTGACAACCTTGATCCTATGTGAGAGACAAGGAGAAGGTTGGATAAAAGTTTGAGGACAATGACTGCACCATATGTGCAGGACCTTGTGACTGCACATGCATATTAAATTCATCGAGAAGTACTAACTAATTGCTCAGCAAAGAGTTTGCCCCGAAATGGAAGGGAGAGTTGTGCCTACTAGTAAACCTTGAGCACTGAAGGGCCTTAGACGGCAAAATATATATATACTAGAGAAATGTGGACATGATTTAAATCTGATTATTGAAGCAGTTGATTCTAATTTCTAAAACAAAGTATTTTCTCGAACGAATTAAGGAAGGTGATGCATAAAACTTTTAGCATGATCCGAGCACAATTAACAATGGATATACAGAGTTCCCAAGGTAATAAATGTGCATTTTAATTTCTTGCCATATCACAACTCAATGTGTCAGATGTTCAGACAAACTCAGTACAAAATATCGTAAACAAAGAAGATAATATAGGCATAAATATAAACCCTGCTCCAGTCCCTTGTTTATTTTCAAGAACACATTTATATGTAGACAGATGAGGCTCTCTCTTTTACTGTGACATCAGTATAAAGAAGAAAACAAATAGCTCATAACAGCCGAATAGAGTGACTCATGACTTCTGCTGTTTCTGTTGCTGATGCCATTCTTGTATTGTAGCACGAAGAGCTAGATTTGGTATCAGATCACAATGAGGAAGTTTCAAGTTAGTCATAGGTGATGTATCGTGCCCGCTATAAATCCAGCCACTTATAGCTTCAGCTTCATATGTGAAGCCATCAGCAGCTACATATGGATCCTTCATGATCTCCTGAAATTGTACAAGCATAAAGTCAAGTCATTGATGTTTGCAGCACACAAAATGAAAATTCCAGTTGTGACATTTTGGAAGGTTGACATTTTCAGAAAACCTGCCTCTGGTGGGATATGCAAGTCATATATGAAGTATGAACATTCTTAGGAAGAATTGTATCTAGTACTTTCTTTGCAAGTAGTTTCACCCCTAGTTCAAATCAGACAAAACTGCATGAATCATGCATCTGAGACATAATATTTAACAATAAAATGCCAACAAAAGAGTAAATGATATGCAATTATTTGCAGTAAGATCAATAAAATGGTTTCGTATTAACATGCATATATAAAATAATTTGAAACTTCTGTTGGTAGTAAAACGTACATTGTGGATTAGGCTAACTTGAAGATCCAATTATATCTAAAATATCTTAATACAAACCTGAAAGATGGGGCATATGAAATAGGAGGGAATTTGGTTCTGCTCCTTTGAGGCTGAACTAGCTGACAAGGGTGTCACAGATGAAGATGCAGCAAGCATCATGGGTTCAACCACTCTCCAGATCTCCCCCACAAGATCTGGACGATTTTTACTGCTCACATCACAGCATTTTATTCCCAAATGTGCTAACTGAATAGTCTGTGCAAATGGCCAATTGCCGGCAAAAGGATCGATCATTGCGTGAAAGCGCCATCCTTCCACGGCTTCTTGCACTTCCTTGACAATGCCAAGTGCAGGTTTTCCAGTCAGGAGGCGCAGTATTATGATCCCAAAAGAGTAAACGTCAGACATTGGTGTAAGCTTTCCTGTAGAAAGGAACTCCCGGTCCACATAAGTAAACGTGCCTTTGGGATGCACATTGCTGTATGCAGTCGCATTCCTATTGGAATGAACGAGTCGGTTAAAGATGCCATAATCACTTAGCTTGCTTGTACAGTTAGCATCAAGAAGAATATTAGCAGGTTTTAGGTCTCCATGAACCAAGGGATAAGGCTTGTTCGAGTGAAGGAAGATAAGGGAAGAACAGATCTCAGCAATGATGCGTACTCGGACTTTCCACGGTAAGGCCAGGGAGTTATTTGTGCGAGCAAGACAATCCTCCAAGCTTCCAGTTGGAAGAAACTCATAAATGAGAGCCATGCCATCTGAACATGCTCCTATAAGTGTGACAAGATTTGGATGCCTTACCCTGCTAAGAACAGCCACCTGAAATAGCAATCAAACAAAAGTGTGTAATACTTTGCAGTTTCATGTAAAATGTGATGTTAAATGAAATAAAGGCAACAAGCTACCTAGCATGATACAAGATGAACACGAAAGAAGCTAAAATATTACCAGTTGATGGAACTCATACTGGCTTTTAATGCTTTGTTGATGCAATAGCTTTATAGCAACATCAGTGTTGCGCAGAAAACCTCTGTAAACACTTCCAAACCCGCCTTCCCCAATTTTTAGTTGCTCACTAAAATTTAGAGTTGCTTGCTCAAGCTCTAAATAGGAAAATTCTAAGCTGAAAAAACCAAGCTTGCTGGTCAAGACCTTACTCTTTACATGTAGCCCTTGACCACTTTCATCTGCACCTTTCCTTTCCAATTCTACTTGAAGTGAATAGAAATGGCAGGAAGATCCAAAGATTTCATCTTTGGAATCCTTAGCTATGTTTTCATATTCAGCAATTCTTAGTTCCAAATTCAACTTCTGTTCATTTTCCTTCTGAAGTTCCTGAAATTTCTCATAAAGTTGATCTTTCAGCTTTTCAAGTTCCAACTCCCTGTGTGCAAGTGCTTCCTCAATTTCTTCTCGGTGTCTTACCTCCTCATAAGACTGAAAATGGATACACTATTAGTACCTCTAATCAATAATCATATATCCTATGAAATCATGTTCATAGTCATATAATACATTTTGCTAAGAATACTTCCATTTCTTGAGTGCAGTCAATTTGTAGATTTTTCTCGTTTTAAAACAATAATGTAATTCTGCCACTAAAATATAATATAATTAGTCCTTAAACACTAAAGATAAATGTAGTTTCACAGGTATGTGTAGTCCAATTGTTGTCATCATGTACTTGTGTCATTGTCTGGTTTGTGGGAGTTCAGGAAAAATACTGTGTTCTCACCCCAAACCAAAGCAATATTGTAGAATTGTTCTCAAACATAAGTAATTGATTCCATGATGCAAAATGAACCTGATATTGGGTTCAGTTTGTTTTTATTCTTATTTTAACTGGAATTAAATTTGTATTTTTTTCTCTTGGCTGCAGGATGTCATTTTCCTGAGACAAGCAAACATGGCATTTTATTTACCTACATCTTTGTAATAATTGCTATTATTGAATGGACTAAATTTTTATTTTTCTATAAACATGTAAGCATGCATTCATCACATAAGTGTATATGTATAACCAATAATATAACACAATAACCTATAATTATATGAGAGCAAGGGGTGACTAGCTCGATTGTAGTCATCCAACTTCAGTGATCAAAACTGATGATTCGATTCATGGAGTAACCAATATGACCCACATGGCCAAGGTTTTTACCTTTCTGTTCCTGCCCAAAAATCAGATTAGTTAAGTGTTCATAGTCCTAAGCACAGGTAAATTTAAATAAAAGAAGATTGTTCATCTTACAAAAACGTAAATAAGTGCAAAAGAAAGCTAACACAGCACCCTATATATTTGCTCTCCATTCTGCATATAGCTTCTTAGCATGATGAATAATGTTAGTTCAACGTGCCCATTTTTAAGAAAAAAAATCCCCCAAAAACAGTGCAATTGCATTGCAACCACAGAGCCCAGAGATAAGTCAAAGGAGCAGCCCAGTGGCGATAATACAGAAATCTGAAGCCCTGCGTCTGCCGACCACCAGCCCTGAAGGACCCTCAGAAACTCCCCTCACAGCTAGAATCAGTCTTTTTGTTGGCCACTGACATATCTCAAACAACCATAGGCATTGGGCATCCAAAAAAAAGAGGTGTGATGTGTCTTCCACCCCTGCCATAAAGATCAAAGTAATTCTCGGCATCTGCTACCCAACATGCTCGTTATGCCTGTGTTAAAATTCTCCTTCTATTTAGCCATTCGAAAAATCTGATCTTCAGCAGGACCTGGGCATGCCATATAGTCCATGTAGAGTTCCACATACACAGGGTCGAGAACAGCTAAGTATGCTGCATGAACAGAGGAAGCATTTCCTGACTACACCTAGCCATCACTCTGCCTTCAATGTGATATGTTAATTATATTATGTATAATATATGTCTATGTTTTGCATATAGTATTGTTTGAGTTAAATCAGTTTCCTCAACTCCTAACCAGAACCAAGCTAAAGTTTATTCAGTTTCCACTTTTTTTAGTTTTCGTTTCTAACTTGTTTATTCAGTTTCCACTTTTTTTAGTTTTCGTTTCTAACTTAAATTTACTTGTTTATTTTTAAAAATCCAAGTCAAATAGAACTACTTAATAAGCTTGCTTTGAGTTTGCAGTTTGAGTAGTTTTTTGCACATTCATAGTTGGGGGAGAGGTAATCTTGCCCAGCAGACTGGTGACTCCAAGCCCAACTAATCTAAATGAGGACTAGAAATATAGGAATAGAAAATCAACAAAGGATTTCTATATTTTATATTCTCACTTTAGATTTTACTTAGCCACTTCATTTTGCACACTTAATAGGAGATGAGAGAAAAAATTTACCTTCTGGAGAGCTGAGATTACTCTAGTTTCTGCTTTCTCACGCCTACAGGACTCTTCAAGAACTTGATTCTTTAGAATTTCAATCATGTTAAGTGCTTCTTCAAGCTTTCTATATGCAACAGCATCTGATTCCAAAACTTCCTGCAAAATCAAATGGATTACCTCAAAGAAAAAAATGTGATTGGAATTTGCTTGCATATTTCGAGGTATAGACTTTTTTTAGAACATTTTTAGGTACATTTAGAATACACATAAGGGGGGAGGACTAATACCGAGGAACGGAGGAAGTTATGTTCAAGAAAAGCTATTGCATCGTTACAATTTATTGAATTGGTTTATTGCTCTGGATGAAGTCTAAGAAGTGAGATTCTTAGAGATCATGAAATAGTATCTTTTCTGTCTGACAAGAGCTTTCTACAAATGTCATACCTGTTGTTATTACCAAGTGAGATGAAACTAGAAACTTACCTTGTCAATGCAAAGTTAACACTTTTGTTTTTGCCGTCATTAGGACTGAGCATTTCTCATGAGGATGCCCACTAATAGAAAAAAGAGCTGACATATTGGTTCATTTTTTTAATTTGTAGCTATCAGATTTGTTGCTGAAAACTTAACCATACAAATTTCCACTAGTATGGGCATTCCATGACTTTTGGGGCACAAATCCCTACTTTGTTAGAACTTCAGGCCTTCGGCTCATGCAAATTACACAAGTAGACTATTAGAGTGGTACGAATTCAGAAGAAAAATAAGAGCAGTGGAGAACCACCTTCTCATCATGCCGAGGAGAAAATTTAGTGTTCTCAGGTTCATGCACTTTAACATTAACTGATGGTGACCACCTTGAAATCAGAGAACTTTCTTCTGAGAAATTGTTAGAATTCCCATGGGCATCTAAGGTGATCAGGTGATTCAATGCCTCAAAAGATGTCATACAATGTGATTTCCCCTTATCATCATTTCCATAAGAATTCAGGGATCTTTCCACACATTGATTTTGAGTAGAGTTCTTGGTGAAATTGAGTCGCTGAGAGGGTAAAGATTTTGATCGTATTTGTCCATGTTGGCTGATTGCAGAACTGGAACTTCCACTTGGTGGTTGTAGCATCCCGGATCCGTCTGAGCCAATTTCTCTGTTGAATTATATCTCCATGACAGACAACTATAAGTGACTATCTTACTACAAGAACAACAATTCATTATCAGCAGTAAAAAAAATCCTAATAAGAGGAAGTCAGAAAAGATTCCAAGTATTGAAAGAAACCCAAGAAAGACAGAAAAGCTCTTGTTATGTGTAAACACACCTTACAGTGATTAGGTTTCCTTTGCAGAGAAAATATATCTTGCATGAAGGATCAGCTTGCTGCTTCACAGCGATTGCAGTCTTTGATTTAAGTTCTTTCATTCTCCTGAAAATCAAGCAGGATGCATCTACATTTTTTCTTTGTGAAAACTAAAAGCACAACTGAACAACATTTCCTCTAATTTATTTCATGTTCAAGACCCTTTTACATCAACATCTATCCGTCTTTCAAAAACCCTTGTTTCTGAAAGCTTCCATCAAATTCTAATTTCCTTCACAATCATTGTTTTATTTTACTTGAGAGAATAAAAAGAACCCCACCAAATCATTCCACTAACGAATTCTTTCAACTTTCTTGAGCTATTTTATATATACTTCAGAAATTGCTACCAACATCGTGCAATTTTAATAGAATTATCAGAATTTATTTGTTAACTCTCCCACAAAACTCAAACTCATGAAACATAAAAAAGTTAAACAAGATATGGTCACGGTTGAACATGAATATTAAAGTAGTTGATTTCTTCCTCTTTTACATGAGTACTTTCTCAAACAAAGAGAGACGATCCTTGATATTCTTTAAGTGATCAATGTACCACTTCATAAAAGAGTTAGTAATGTATCACAGATTCAATATAGTTAAACCTCGAGTAGTGGTTGTCAGATGCTGCCCCCATGACAAGTTCAGTAATCTTCTCTTCACCAATGAGATCCAAGAGTGCTTTCGCAACACTGTCCATCTCAATTACAACCTTCTCCACTCTTACCTGAAAAGGAATGATTCATATTTGTAGCATCTACAGAATTACAATCCATATATATTTGTTTGCTTATGTTCTGTCCCTCTGAGCGACAAATTTCAAAATGCATCTTTGCATATGTATATTTAAAAACAAAAAGGCATTCAGTTACCTTGTATTTTGAGCAGAGAACACAGTATTCATCTAATGCCTTGTTAATCTTTTCTCTTTCCAATTCCAAGATCGCGTCATAGTGTTCTTGCTTTGGCGAACTCAAAGGAAACTTCATACAAACTGAAAACAACAAAAACAGACATTTTCACATAAGTCGTTCTACAACTACAACAAAAAGATACAGTGACAACGTTCTAGCATAGATGTTTCTTCTAGAGAGAACAATGAGATTGTTTCTTTACCTTTGACGTGCTCTTTAATTTAGCTGTTTAAGAAAAAACAATACATCTTTTTTCTTCTTTAATGAAAAAAGAACATACATCTAAGCTGCATTTAGTTCCATTAAGATGAAAAGTAGAAGATAAGCATTTCTTTTTCTTTTTTCTTCTCTCCAGGTACTATAACAGTGAAACTCCCCAAAAGGAATTCTGGCAACGAAATGTAAACGATTAATGATGGGATCCATTACACGTAGAGCTCATATTGTCTGGCTGGTGAACATGGACAAGAACAACAGTGCAGTCCCTGGGGGCCTTGCGAAATGCCCACAAAAGATTTGCCGTCCCTTCTTTCGGCTCTGCCTTCACTGCCACGTAGAGCTTTTTCGCCTCCTGCATTGCCATGCCCACCTGATCTCCTCCTTGGGCGTCCCCTTGACACTGTGCTGATTCTTATGTTACTTGAAGGTGGCCGTCCCCTGGCCTTTAACCTCCAAGTCAACTGTTAGAACTTAGAAGACATCAACATCGTACACACTCGTCGCAGCATCAGCAAAGAGACAAAGAAGGAGAAAAAAAAAACAAAGCCAAAGAAAGTACAAACTTCTGTACAACTACACGTCTGAATGCAAGTCTCGGACCATGTGTGGTGTGTCTCACTGGCAACTTGTAAAGAAATCGGATCACGTTGCCCGCTGATTTCCTCATTATATATATATATATATATATATATATATATATATATATATATATATATATATATATTATATATTCAAGTAGTCGTCTCTCTATATAAAAAATAATATAGAAATTAAAACTTTGTCACTCTTTTTTTTCCATTATACCCTCCAATCTTTAATATGAAAGGTCCTTTTTTAATAATTATAAAAAATTAATATGTATCAATAGAAATTGGAATGGAATAGCTGTCTTGAGTTCGAGTTCTTAGAAATACAAAAATATTTTGTTAGAAGTCTCATCTGTTATAATCCAAAATGATCTATGCCAAATTAATTAGACTTATATAGTATTGTTATACAATTTGAACATCATTTTCCAAATAGCGAGAGTTGTCTAAAAAAAATATGCTACTCGATTTAATGAATACCAAGCGCTCTCAATCTTATTTTATTTTTTATAATTATTTGTTTTTTGCAAAAATATATTTGTTTAATAAACTTATTTTATTTTCTTCGAGCAAGAGAAATATATCACGTTTCTTTAATATTAATCAATATAACTTCCTTTATAGGACTATTAACTATTTCTCATCTGCACTTTTCTCCATAACCAAATATCTTTTATTACTTTTTTTAGTATATTTGAGTAAGTATTGAAACGTAGCTTACACTAAAGTTAATCTTAAAAGTAATAATCACAAAAAATAGAAAAAAAATAAAACATGATAAATTTGGTTCCGGTCAAATAAATTATTTATTTATCATTGGTGAATCAGTAAAATATGTTTATCACGATTCAAATAAAATATTTAAGGAATAAAAAGTAATTCGTCTTTTCATTTTAGATATTATAAAAAGTAGAGAGCCAGGGTGGCGTCCAAATTTTAACATGTCTCAGTGTCTCACGTCTCCTGAGTCAAGGCTTTGTATGTCTTATTTTTTTTCACTTTTCACTTTCTTTCTTGAGATTGGTGCTTAGAGCCGCCACCTGTTAAAATAAAGTATGTCACAGTTATGCTTACACAAATAAGTGAATAAAATTTGCAACTAGCTGAAAAATAAATAAATATTTTTATATTTTGGTGGACCGTGTACTTGCATGATAAGATTCTTATTATATTAGTAGTATGACTAATTAATTCTTTTAAAATTAGATTAGTTATTTATTTCTTAATTTGATTCACACTTTGTTTGTTTTATTTTTTAATTCTACTAAGACTTATTTAATTTTATCTATAAATAGGGACCTTTGAAATATCTTTAATGAATATAAGAATTGATATTCTTTTGGTAATTACTTTAAACAAATATCTCGATGATTTTGACATCTTTAAAGTGATTTATTGAAAGCTTGATCCCCTATGATCTAATTAAAATTCTAGTTGGATTAAAAATTTATCAATTGATATCATAATAGTTCAATTTGCAATCAAACAGCTGTGTTATCTTAAAATTTTGGATCAATAACTTAGTTATCTTCGTTTTTCATTGTCATTTATCATATCCAATTCACTTCATTCATCACCATCAATTGACATCATCAATCACTACAAGCTATTAATCCGCATAAAAAATACAAGCTCGGCATATTAAATTTATATGAATATTCTATGGCTTCTCAAACATCATCAAGTTAAAAAATTTCTTCATTATTAGAACATATTACTTGAGAACAAATTAAGAGTATAACATGATTGATGTAGCAACAAGTTAATTTAAAACGAGGGGACACTTCAAGTTCTTCATATGACAAAGATTATCAAGCTGATGGACATGCTAATCGATTTACAATAATCTTTCACATGAAAGTATACTTTCCACATTGGGACGAGAACGATACAATTGGATGGATTCCTCGAGCTGAAAAAATATTTTTGATATCATCGCACTCCTAAAGCATCAAAAGTGGAACTTGTATTAATCAATCTCGATGGTGATGCTATCCAATGATTCATTTGATTAGAAATGAGATGAGGACTCCTAATTTGAGAAAGTTTTTTTGAAGAATTATTAGCATGTTTCAGACCGCGAGAATTCGACAACGTACATGAAGAGCTAGCCAAGATTCGTCAAACTACTATTGTATTAGAGTATCAGACCTATTTTGAGTGGTGCAAAGGTTTAGACTGAATGTCATTTGGAAGGAACATTTGTTGAAGGCTTTCTCCTGATATTCGATGAGAAGTTAAAGCACGAAAACTTGTGACAATGGTATCTCATTTGCTAGAGTAGAGGAAGAACGATAGAATTTCAAATATTTTAATGAATGGTACCCCTTTTTTCATATGCTCCATCTAAAACTTCAACTAATGAATTATCACAACAGAGCATGAAGAAGGAACGTGCTCATAAAGGTTTATGTTTTCATTGTAACAAGAAGTGATAGAAAAGTCACATTTGCAACAAATGACAGTTATTAGCTATTGCACTTATGGTTGAATTAGAAAATCACAAAGATGAGCCGGACATTGAATCAGATGATGTAGAAGTTGAAAATAATTATACCAAAAAACCAACTTATCAAACGAGTCACCAAGAAGAAGAACTTACAAGTCACGTCAATGTACATGATTAATTCTTCCTCGAGAATATCGTCATGCACCACAAACTTGCAAGAAGAAAATAGTAGTTCTTCATCGCAAGGAACAATTTTATGAATTTGTTGCCACTTAGCCTTGTGGACAACAATAATTTAAAGGAGGCGGGAATAATAAAATTCTTTATTAATATAATAATATTAGTAGTAGGAATAGTTAATTTTTCTTTGATTAGGATTAACTATTTACTTTCTAATTTGATTAACACTCTTTTTTCTTTTATTTCTAGTTCCACTAAACTTATTTGGGTTTATCGAGTAAATTATATGAATCGTCCTCTCAACTTAGAGTCAATATCACAACGGTCCACCAACTTCAATTTATAACTAGATTATTCTTAAATTTTATTTTTCTTGCACGTTTAGTTCTTTTGACCGTCAATATTTAGTTCTCCGATTACACCGCTAACGTGACACAAGAAAAATAATACAATAACATTAAAAATAATTTTAAAAAAAGACAGCTAACCGCCCTGGCCGGAAAGGTGTTGAACCCCTTTGGAAGCTTGTCGGCGAGCAGAGGAGGGTGTCGGCTCCCTCTACAACTCGGCCACTGGAGTGCTGCATTGGGGGGCCACATCGGCGAGTTGGCACGGGGGGTGATGCCCCCTTCTCTTGTATGTGCTTGCTGGCGCGAAAGAGAGAAAGAGGGGAATCAGCCCCCCTCTGTAGCTCGCGAGCTCGACGCCCTCCTTTCTCTCCCGCACTCGTCGGCGCACAAAGGATCGATGCCTTCCTTCTCTCGCATGTACTTGTGTGCGATCAGTGAGCTCGCACAGAGGGCTCACTCCCCCTTTTTCTTCCTCACCAACTGTGAAGGAGAAAATGAGGCACTAGCCCCGCTTCCCCTCTCCTCGCCGGAGGGGAGAGGGGGAGTGGGGCACCCCCCTTGCTCTAGTTCGACAAGGGGCGGCAACCTCAAGCTGCCACCTTTTATTTTTATTTCTTATTATTATTTGTTGCATCATGTCGGCAGGCGCGTGAAAGAAAATGAAAGATCGAGGATATTTCAGTTATAAATTGAAGTTGAATAACGAGTAATTACCGCACCTAAAGTTTGGAGACTGTAATTTACCCAGGTTTATCCTAAAAATAGAGACCCTTGAAATTTTTTAATGAATATGAGAATTAATATTATTTTGATAATTGATCCATTTTTAAGTAATTTATTGAAGGTTTAATCTCACTGAAGTGATTTAATTAGAATTCTAGTCGCATTAGAAATCTATCGTTCCGATATTCACCTCAATGGACGGAGGTGGATGCGACCCGACGAATACATCGATGACGCATCCTGCCTCAACGCCCCCTGCCATATGGAGTGGTGGGTCGTCGAAGCTTGGACCTTTGCCGGAGACGAAAAAGGAGCCCCCGGCAGCGACGACCAACTACATCGACGCTTTGTTGGTATCGCCAGCCCGCCCGCCGCTGGCTCATATGGCAAGTGCAGCGCTCTCTTGTCCCCCTCCCCTCACCCCTCACCCCAAACATGGCGGCTCCTCCTCGGCCAATGAGTCACACAATAATTTATTATCCACATATCAAATATGGATAAAAAATGCAATGTTTGTCTTACAGCTGTGTATTATTATTAGAGATTAATGACTATATAAAGCATCCGCACTAGATCTCGACATAAATCACTTATTTATTGTTACTTATTTATTTTAGTATTATAATTTATAATTAATTATATATTCTTAAATGAAATAATATATATTTATTGAGGTAATTTGATAATAAAAATTATCATTTAAAGCTAAATAAATTATTATCGTTTAATTAGTCATGTTTATTAAAATGACTTGATTGTAATCATCGGATCATATTTACTATTTAATACATACTTAAATTAATATACAATTATTTTTATTAATTTAATAAGTACAATTAGTGTTTTACATCATTTTATTTTCCTCTCATTATTATATTTTGGAAAGTACCGTCTTTTTATATATTCAATTTATTTAAAATTCAAAAATTACTTTCGACAAGAAGCAAACGTGGTGAGGCACCTCTAAACTGGGAACTGTATTGTGAAATAATTTGATAAACATCTTTCCCCTCTTGCGATCTAGGAATAAAAGTTAAATCTAATTATTATGTACCATTGGCTATTAAACCCACCAATTCGTTGAGAAAACTCGAATTACTTGAAATAAGGATTGTTCTAGAAGTTTTAATATAAAAAGAGGATAAGTATATTATGCATGGAAGTACTTTGGTGGTCTCACCAAATAGAGATGGAAGAAAAAAAACGCAAATTGCAAACAATATACAGAAAGAACATAATTTGCAAGGAATCAGGAATGTACATGTACAGGGAGAACCAAGAAAAATGAAAGCAGAACTAATAAAAACAACAAGATAACACAAATTGGTGAAACGACAGGAGCTAATATGTAACATTTCCTTCTTTCTGCTGTCTACTATGAAGCAACACCTTTGCAAAACATCAAACATACGGCCACATTTTTTCGTCTCTTCATCTTTTCTTCATAGACCATGCTATCCTAGTAATATATATATCACAATATGTATAACCATATTACAGTATAAACAAGCTATATGGGAAACTCCATCTCCTCAGTGACAGGAGAGATAGAGAGTATCCGAGCTCTTCACGTTCGGTGTTGTTGATACCACTCTTGAATGGCAGATCGAAGAGCAAGGTTCGGGATGAGATCACAGTGTGGAAGCTTTAAGTTGGTCATCGGCGATGTATCATGCCCACTATCTATCCAGCCTCTTATGGCTTCAGCTTCGTACGTGAAACCATCCCCCGCAATTTGTGGATCCCTCATGATTTCCTGAAATCATAGTTTGCAATTGATGAAGAACACAGTTTATAGCTAAAGTTGATGGTCACAGGATAAGCATTCAACGGTAAATCAAATTGGCCATGTTAAGATCAGTAACATGCGCAAGATGGAGACCTTATGCTCTATTAAGTAGGACTTGGTACTGACCTGAAAAATTGGACAGATGAAGTAGGAAGGGATGCGGCTGTTGTCGTCAGAGACTGATCGGAATGAGGCCGGTGATGCAGACAATGAAGCAGCTTTCGTCAGGGGATCAACGATCCTCCAGGCCTCCGAAAGAGTTGGACGGTTCTTCCGACCCATCTCAGAACATCTCAGGCCTAAATGTGCCAACTGTTTAGCTTGTATAAAGGGCCAGTCTCCTGCTGAGGGATCTATGATTGCATGGAAATAACCATTATCCAATGCATTCTGCACTTCTCTTGCAATTGCAAGTGCGGACTTTCCAGTCAAGAGACGTAGGATTATAATACCAAAAGAATATATATCAGAATGCGGAGTGATCTCTCCTGTGGTTAGGAATTCAGGGTCTATGTATGCAAAGGTGCCCTTAGGATGTGTGTTACGGTAGAGGTTGGTGCTTGTTTTGGATGGAACAAGGAGACGGCAGATCCCGAAATCTCCTAGCTTGCTCACAAAGTTTGCATCAAGAAGAATATTGTCTGGCTTTAAGTCACCATGGACGACTGGATGGGGCTTGTTTGAGTGAAGGAATATCAAAGCTGAACATACTTCCGAAATGATGCGTGTGCGGACCTGCCACGTGAGTGGTGCAGAATCATTCAGACAGGAGAGACGGTCCTCTAGACTTCCATTTGGAAGAAATTCATAGACAAGAGCTGAAGCTTCCCTGCATGCTCCTATGAGGGTGACAAGATTTGGATGCCGCACCCTGCTCAGAACAGACACCTAAAAGGGACAGAGAAAGAGCAAATGTCATCAGATATAAAGATCTAATCTAAGCAAAGATATGACAAAATGCAAACCAGTTTGTCTAACAAAATGAACTAAAACATAAGTAACAATGCCAAAGGTTACCTCTTGATCAAACTCAGATTGCCCCTGCAGACTATGTGCATGCAACATCTTTATTGCTACCACTGTATTTCGAAGAAAACCTTTATAGACACGTCCAAATCCACCTTCTCCAATCATGCGCAATGGGTTGAAGTTCTCAGTAGCTTGTTCAAGCTCCAGAAAGGAGAATTCTGAGCTGAGATCCCCCGAGGTTCCAGCAACCATCTCTCTGGTCTGACGCAGACCTTCAGCTTCTTTGACAGCAGCATCCCTTTCCTGCTGCAATGCATCAAAATCCATTTGGAGTGAATGGAGCAGACTTCGTGCCTTTGAGAGTTTGTCTTCAAAATCCTTAGCAGCCTGATCAGACTCTGCAATCCTGAGTTCTAGCTCTAGTTTCTGTGCAATTGCTTCATTGAGTTGTTCAGAAATTTCATCATGTTGTTCCTTTATCTTTTGAACTTCCATCTTTTCTCTTGTCAGTGTTTCCTGGATTTCTTTCCTCTGTCTCACCTCCTGGTGGTACTGAGTTTCTGATGCTTTAGCCTGAAATGTGTAGTTTCAATATGCTGGATTAATGAAATCAATTTTATGTATTTACTCTAACCATCTCATTTAAAGAGGAAATTTTTTTGGTTCAGGGGACTATCAGCAAGAGTTATATCAATTAATAACATGAGATGACTAAGAACCATTAATCATCACAATTTTAGTGATATAGCAACAGGAGAAAATAAATAGATGCATACTTTTCTCATAGCCAAGAGTGCATCCATTTCGGCCTTTCGTCGCCTGCAAGACTCGTCATAAGCTTCATTCTTTAAGCTCTCAGCCTCCCTCAGAGCTTCTTGCAGTTTGATATATATATTAACATCCAAATCTAGATCTTCCTGCAAATGAAGATATTTCCAATGAGAAACTATTCTTTCTCGTATGCAAAATGCCAAACAAAAGGTTGTATATAGTCTGTTATATAACTGAAAATTGTGTCAATGTCTACGGATCTACCAATAGATATGTTCAGCTCAACATAAACAACATGAGAAAATTATCGCTCTCAAAGAAAACACAGGAAAATTATCTTATGTGATCACTACTGATATTCATGCAATCTTGATTGGCACTGACGATTAACCCTTCCTTGAGATATACAATGTATAAATCTTGACACCCACCTCATGAATTGGAGATGCAAATCGAAAATCATCTTCTGACTGTTGAACCGAACGTACTAGAATTGAACCAACTTCGCTTTCTTCATCCTTTGGCAAGGTCAATGTGCTAAACTCATTGAGTATTTCATCATTAGGTGATGATAATAGGTCTGAACTCTGTGAACTCCTTGTAGTTCCTTCCCAAATGTCATGTATACTCCCTGGTGCAATCTGTCTACTACCCATTGCTGCATGGGGCATCACAACATTTCCTTGAGACCCAAAGGAATAATACCTTGTAATCTCTTGTGCAGGGTTTTCTTCTGGAGTAATTGGTTCATTGTTCCTTGACGATCTAGAATGTTGACTGGATGGAGAGTTTGAGCTTAAGATCGGTGATTGTGCTGATTGAAATGCATCTGAACTAGCTTCTCTGTTAATGAACAGTCCCAGAAAATATGTTATAATAAAATGTCAGAAATATCAAATAAGGTTGAAAGAAGACAACAGTATATTTTTTGTTTATATGGTGCATCTGGAATTGGATTGCCCATGAAATGGAAACATGAAATTCTTGTTGTGAAGAAGAATGACCATTTCATTCTTACTGTAATGATGTTGGAAAACTAAACATATGATAATTATAGACATAATTACTAAATGGGAACTTTCCAAGAAAGAATTTCATCAATTCAGGGGCATAATAAGTTGCCACTCAAATTAGACATTTATACAATTATTTTTCATCAGGTAAATTTTGAAACCATTATTGGAACATCAAACTATTGCACCATAAAATTTGAAAATAACATTAGGACCCTCTCATTTAAGCATAATCATACCTAGAAAAGATCAGGTGTCCTTTACAGACAAACAATATGTGGCAAGAAGGATCAGCTTGTTGCCTCACGCTAATTGCAGTTTTAGATTTCAAATGTTTCAATTTCCTGAAAGAGAAAAGTTTAATCAATCTTAAATGGAGAGACAGTTTAAAGCAAATAAATGTGCCTGATGATTCTGTTCTAGTTGTTGTATGCACTCTAAATCTGGTTAAATCTACCAATATAAGAAGAAAATACATACAGAAGTTCCTCTTAGTCTATATAAGTATAATTTTCCAAACAAGGCCTAGAGTCACTAAGCTGTCACCGAGCAAATAAAATGCCACGACCTATTTCAAGTGTCAAAATTTAGTCGAAGAGGAACAGGGATGTGTGTGACAACTTTGGATCTCTCTTTACTGAATAAATTATATGTATCATTTTTTTCATAACGAAGATAGGTTTATGCATCATAGCAATGACCAAAGTTCCCACTCTTCCTTGGTTGAGATGAAATATTACTACAAAGTACAAGTCCACACTTTGAATATTGCTTGTCTGCTGCAGCTCCCATGACAAGAATGGAAATCCGTTGTTGTGTGATAAGCTCCACAAGCCCACTGGCGATATCATTATTCTCAATCAACACCTTCTCTGCCCGCACCTGAAGAAAAAGTAATGTTAATCCAAAGATTGCTGTAACTTGCCTCTTTTAGCCTTCATTTGTACTTTAAAAGATCATAGAAATGTTTTCCACTTGTTGGATACATACTTTGTTGGTAAATATGGAAGATATAGCCAGCTTTAGCAACTCTTGGATATAAATTGGATACAATGTGACAAAAAGAAGATATTCAACAATGGAACACGGAATGGTACCTTTTGTTGAGCACAAATAGTGATGTAGTCGTCTAAATTCTTGAGCACCTTATCCCTCTGGAATTTCCTATAAGCTTTCACTTCTTCTGGGCTTACAGCATCTACGGGAAGCTTGCCCAACACTGATATACAATAGAGTGCAACTTTCATTTACAGGCTTACATCAGCTACTACTAACAAAGCAAGCAATAAATACATGTTTGCATCAATGAAGGAACTGAAATAGAAAAAAGAAAGGTTTAATAGGATCAAATTTATGACTGAAGTGAAACTTATCCACCTATATGCTAAGAAAGTTTGGGAAATAATTTCTCCTAGGTGCTTGCCTTTATCTAACAGCCGAAGATCAATATATTAGAAATCAAATCCCGCGTATGAATATTGAGATGAGAAGA
Organism: Pontederia crassipes; assembly: GCA_030549335.1. Classification (NCBI taxonomy): domain Eukaryota; kingdom Viridiplantae; phylum Streptophyta; class Magnoliopsida; order Commelinales; family Pontederiaceae; genus Pontederia; species Pontederia crassipes. The sequence goes on from CM060196.1 coordinate 23,138,555, forward strand.
TATTAATCCTTTGAACAGAAATTATTCAATCAAAGTTGAATCATCAGGTAATTAGTGCATAACTCTGGAGGAGGTGTAAGATAATAATACATGTGAATCGGGGAAGAAAACTATACAGCACAGAACCAAGAAAAAATCGAGTATCATGAGAACAAAATTTCTCCGATCATTCCAATTGAGACTGATTAATCAAATTAAGCTCAGCAGTTGCCTATTTTTATGTCTCCCAGACAAAACGAAACCACTCTTTACGATTTTTCTTCTCATACAGGAACAGAGAAAGACCAAGTAAAAAGTCAACTTTCTCATCTCTCCATGAAACGGAGATGGACGACCAGAATCCAATTCATTCATATTGAATAATCAAGATAAACAATTAACCAAACTGGCTAGAGTTGCGATCACGATTCTGTTCCTACTTCAATTTCAACGACTTCAAGAAAAATATACAAGAACAGACGTAAATAAAGGTAAAAATATTCAACTAAGCAATCCATCATCCAAATTTGACGACTTGAAAACGAAGCTGAATCGTCAGAAACCACGTACACGTAGGAATCTTCTTTGCAGGTTGCAGAACATGAGCAAGAACAATGGTCCTGCCTCTTTCCACGTTTGCAATCGCCCACAACAGGTTGGCCTTCCCTTCCTTCGCCTCCGCCTTCACCGCCACGTAGATGTTCACCTCCAGCGGCGCCGCAGGAATCGGCGGCAGCTCCTCGATCCCGTCGATGTTGCTGGCGCCCTCCTCCATCTCGCTGATGGTGCTGACGCTCCTCACGGACCTGACGCTCGGACTGCTGAGGAATCCCCTTCCCTCCATGGCTCGATTCCGCTACCCCGAAGAGCTCACGGGACCATCGTTATCAATGAAAAGAGAAAGAAAGAAACCAAAAGGAGGCTCCTTTTTATCACTAGTGGAGCCGAAGGGAACGAATCGAGGGAACTAAAAGGAAATCTTTCTGCGAGGCCCGTGCAGAGGAACTAAAAAAGTTCCTCCACCAACTTCCCCTTTCAAGATTGGATTTTGGGATTTCCCTTCTTTTCTGTGTTGGAGAGTATGGTGGGAAAGCGGATGGAAATTGGTCGAAGTCTACGAAACACCTGACAGGGAAGTTGATGTTGCTTTATAGTATATATCTTCCAGCAGATTCCCACGGTAGTTGTGAACAAGAAGACTTCAGGCATAAACACAAGTCAGCCATTCAAGAAACAAGAAGAGAAAAAAAAAATTTTGGATGTTGGGTTAACGATATCTGTATGTAAGTAACTTTTGTTGAACGTGTCGTTCCTTATGATTAAGATTGAATATTAATGAGATCAAATTTTAGTTCATGATATTATTAGTGGTAACAGGAAGGAAGAAAAACGGAAAAAGAAGAGCACGAAGTTTAATCTAATTTAAAAAGAATTTTAAAAACTACTTTTTGAAAAAAAAGAAAATGAACTTATTGTAAAGAAATAGATTCATGAATTTAATTTGTTTTGAAAAAAATATGTATAGGTGTTGCACGTTCAGTAACAAATCAGATATTTTGGTGCATGTTCTTGTTGTCAAGAATGAAACTAGAAAAAAAAATGCCAAGAATCAGTTGCAGGAAAAATTACAAATATTTTTCCTTTTTTTTTTTAAGATTTCAATCTCCAGCACTCTCTGTCCCCAGATTCTGTATCATCAATTTGCAGTCTCGTGGGGTATCCGCATGATTCTGATAATGAACGAGGAACAGTTTCTGTTAGCCCATGCAAACTTTTAACAAATGGTGATGTCGATGCTCTTGCTTTTTTGTGGCTTCTTTCAGGAAAAGAAGTAGGAAGGACGCTTCTTGCTTCTTGCTGTGATTTTATGCTTTATTTTAACAGCAAAATGTTCTCTCACTCTCTCTCTCTCCCTACCCCTGCAGCCAATTAGTTTTTCATTTTGACATATCATGTTTGGTGTCCTATTGGTTTCAACTTATTTTCCTGTTTCAAACATCACGAGGTCGATCCTTCTGACGAGCAGTGTTTTAATCTTATTTAACTCATTCCCTATCCATCATGACAGTCTCCATTCGTCCCCCTTCTCATAAAGTTTTTTTTATCATAACCAATTTATTAACTATAAAAAAACTCAATTATATTTATAGTATTTAGATATTTTTTTGCTTAACTTTATTATTTTCATACTGTTATAACTTTTAGCAACCAAGGATTAATATTTTTTATTATTTAAATTATCATTACTTGTCATCTTGAATAACTAATATACAATTATTCTCCTATTTTAAATATATTATTAATCAAATAAATAATTTCATATATTTATTCTCTTAATTAATTATGTGATTTATAAAAATCCTCTCGTGAATGCAAATTTATGAGTGAAAATATCAGTTATATTTTTATTATTTAATTATGTAATGTCAAGAAAGTATTTTTTTATTCAACTTTTTTTCCTTTTACCATTGCTTTAACTTTTTGGCAACAAAAGGTTATTTAATTTTACTATTTGAGTATTAATTTATCTTCGTCTTCAATCACTAATAATTAATTATTATCTTATTTCAAATATATATTAATTTTCAAATAAATCATTATCCTCTTATTCAATTATATGATTTTATAAATTTTATGTCTACACATGTTAGTTATGAAATTTTAAATTATGAGTGCAAAAATTTATAAAAATGTAACATTCATCGTAGAATTTGTTAAAATATTTATTTAGTCAGAAATGAAAAACATAATGATATATGTTTGATCATTATTTTAAAAAAATTAGTCAATTGTAAAGTTTGTAATTATATATATATATTATGATACTTATAATTTTAATTAGTGAGCCTAGTGAAATTTATTTGCTCCGCCACTGACAGCAGGAAAACTAAAGGCTAAGTCAAAGTACATGCCCACAAGCTATAGGTGAAGTATTCATCAAGTAAATAAAAGAAAATAGAATAGTTATTTTTTGCCCTTTACTTCTAGTACTCCGAAGTTGCAACTTGAGCTTGCAGGAATATGCTCAGAATAGTCTTTCAGATTAACAATCAGCAGTCCCAAACTGCAATGCCAAATCTTTCTTCTTTTCTTTTTTTTTTTTTTTTTACTTCTCGCAGTCGATAACAAGTTGTTGATTATAATAGGAGCTCACGAACATATTCTGATGTCATTTGAAGCAATTGCTGCCTTCACATACCATCTTCCTCCACCCTTTGCCTTTTTTATTTGGTGGAATAAGAAATGCTCATTCAAAGTTCAGGTCGTGTCAACTTTGCAGTAACTCGATCATCTCTCTGATAGAACAGCGAAAAAAGAAGGAAAAAAATAACACATATAACTGCAATCCATCTCTGTGTTCTTAAATTTGACCCATAAAAAGACATGATCTTTCTCCTCTGCTGAAACATTAGTTACATTACAGAGTAAAACATTTGTTGCGACAAGGACATATCCAAAAAGAGAGCCAAGGGAGAGGTCAAGGTCAGCTCAGAAGCAGCAAGTGCGTTGACCTGCTAGTTCACGAAGGTTGCGTGGCTTTCGATTATGCCAAACGGTTTTCCCGCGGCATTTCTGTCTTGTACCAGCTCAGATACCCAAAGTCAATGTCCATTGCTTGCAAGTTGCAAGGTTGATTGATTTTGTACAGTGCTACAAAATGATACGACAAAAGCTTTTGATGACTTTCAACTCCCGTGGCATTAATTTCTGAAGAACTTTCAGAGAAGAGTTTTAGAAGAAGAAGATAAGTAGATAACTGCAACTGGCATTCGAATCAGGAAATTTTTTTAATATAGTCGATCAATTTTAATTCATAACTTTACAATTATTGGATTTGAAAAGTTGTTTCAGTCGTGATCGTCGTTATTTGGCATCATCTCCACGTTTTTCTCCTTCTAATTTTAAAAAATTAAAAATATATCATCTTTGCATTCTTTTTTCTTTGCTTCGTTCAAATTTAATTTTGTGTGTCATTTAACTTTTCACACTTTTTAAACATGTCATTCAAAATTACATAATAAAAAATAAATAAAATAAATAAATAAGGTATCAACCTCGTAAAGGGATTGTTGCTCATCATCCCCCGCAAGAGGCGACAATCTCTTTTATGGGATTGCTTAGGGGTGATGACCCAAACGATGGCCATGATCCGATTTTTTAATTTTTTATTTAATTTTAGTCATATATTTAATTAAATTTTTAAATATCAAATAAAACATATTAAGTATGGAAATAATTTTTAAATATCTAGAAAACTTCTTTTATGTTTTGAAATAAATATTAAATAATATTTTGTATTAAAAATAATATAAAAAAAGTAGAGAAAATAATTCAAAAAAAGAGTGGTCGAGTCACCCGACTTGACCCAGTCAAATCCAAAATTTGCTAACTATGAGGGCTTAGACCCGACTCATTTAGTTAAGCCGAGTCGGATTTGTTCGATTTGACTCGTGACCACTCTTAGAGTTGTTGTCCCTTTTCTTGAAGAAAATATAGTATATTTTATTAAAAAAATTAAATGGTCACAAGAGTTTAATGTTCTTTAAAATATATTTATTCACTTTTTTATTTTAATTTGCATTTTTTGAAAAAAAATTATTTAATGATGGACGTGATTGAAATTTTTAAAAATTAAAGGATTATTTCCATACCACCCTTAAACTATCACGATTTTTCACATCTAACATCAAATTATGAACTTATTTTTTTGAATCACTAAACTATCTCGACTTTTTTCACTTTAGTCCTTCCTCAACTTCTGTTATATTTTCTATTATTTTTGCTTTTTCTCATTTATAAAAAGACTAAATTATCCATTATCATATAACATATCAAATAACAAATAAAAAGAAAAAATGTTATTTGTGTTGTCCGTAAACCTTTCCCTATGCCAACCTTCGCCGAAAGGAGAGTGTGGATGTCAGCCAGGGGTACAGGAACGCATTGAGCAACTTCTTGTTGTAAATGTTGAAGGCCACGTTCAGCACACACCATGTCACGAAGTAGACCCCGGTCTTGGCCTTCTACGCCATGTCGACATCCTTGCATCTTTGCAAAGAAAGAAGGGGTCGCCCTCCCCCCCTTACTTTCGACGAATGGACTTCGTCTCCCTTTGCCGAAAGCGAAGGGGGCGACACCCTTTCGCAAGGAAAGAGGGGGGGTCGCCCCGCGAAGGGACTTTGCCTCCCCTTCGCTTTGCTTCCAGCGAAGGGGGCGACCCCTGTTCGCATGGGGCGAAAGAATTGGGGTCGCCCTCTTTGCTTTCGACGAAGGGAAGCGAAGGAAGCAAAAGGGGGTTGCCCCCTTCGCTTCCGGTGCAGGGAGGGGTCGCCCCCTTCCCTGCGAGTCCCTTTGCCGAAAGCGAATGGGGTCCCCACCCCCGCGCTTCCGGCAAAGGGACTTTGCCTTCCTTTGCCGAAAGCGAAGGGGGCGACCCCCTTTTGCAGAGAAAGAAGGGGTCCCCCCCCCCCCCCCCTCTTCGCTTCCGACGAAGGGACTTTGCCTCCCTTTGTCGGAAGCAAAGGGGTGATCCTAATGGAACCAGTCTATCGTCAGACTAGCTCCACAACGCAACTACCACCTTAGACTCCTTCCATCCTCACCTATTGCCTATGCCACCAAAACTTATGCAATTTGGTATATATTACATACCCATAAATTCCTTGTACGCGTTGTATTTTACATCACAAAAAACATATACAAAAATAATATCTTCCTGTCTTGTTATGGTATCAGAGCTCTAAGCTCATTATGACATCTCCAGTACTCTGTTTTCTTCCTCCTCAACCTTGTAAACTGAAAGCAACATTACCATGCCTCCTCTTCCTACACTATCACAAGCTCAGCATTTTATTTCTCTCAAATTAACTCCTACCAATTACCTATTGTGGAAAACACAAATGTGGTCTTTAATAAAATGCTTCCAACTAGAAGCCTTTCTGAACGACAGCAGTCCCATTCCTGAACCTCAAGAAACAACAGGCATTCCTTCCTCCCAGCTTCTTGAATGGCAACGTCAGGATCAATTGCTCCTCACCTGGCTTCTCGTCTCCCTCTCTAAAGAAGTCATCCCACTGGTTGTCGACCTCGACACCTCCAAGTACATTTGGCTCGCCCTCAAGCAATATGGAGCACCATCCGAAGCACATCTTCTTCAACAAAAGATGCAGTTGCAGAACCTCAAACAAGGTGACACGCCCCTCTCTTGCTTTCTTCGGCAAGCAAAATATATTACTGATGAGATCAGCGCAAGCGGTCGACCCCTCTCTAGCTCTTGCTTTAATGCCACAATCTTTAACGGCCTTCACCAAGATTATGGACAAGTTGTGGCCTCTCTCTCATCTCTTCATACACTTGTGTCATTTTCGGAGCTGCAAAAGTCATGAAATTCGTCTCATGACTAACAAAGTCTCTAACACCTTCACCTCAAGCGCTAATTATGTTAGAAAATAGTCCCTCCAACAATTCCGCAAGCTTTAACATGGGCCATAATCCTTCTCGTGGACGTGGCCATGGTCGCAGCTCCAGCAATCGCAACGACCTTTGTCCCGTCTGTGGCGTTTCTAGACATTCACCATATAATTATTATTATTGACATTCTGGCACTCAATAGCCAAAAGCGTACACTGCAAACACCAAAACCTTCATCAACATCAGAAACAACGTCTCTGCTTGGTGCATACTCTGACAGATACTGGTCCAACACATCATACCACACCTGACTTGCAAACTTTGGCTATAGTAGAACAATACCATGGCGAGGATCGCCTGCAAGTTGGAAATGGTAACACACTTCCCATTCGCCATGTTGGTCAGTCCATCCTTTCAATTTCTTTACGTCCTTTACATTTATGTCATATTCTACATGTACCCTCTATTTCCAAACCATTACTCTCTGTCAAAAAATTTAGTGAAGATAACAACTGCATTTTTTAATTCCATCCCACCTTTTTTGTTGTAAAGGATCGAGCCACCAACAAGGTACTCCTTCGTGGCCTCACTAAAGATGGTATGTATCACCTGTGTGCTGAGCCTTTTGCTCCTGTTGTGCATCTCAGAACTCTCTCCACCACCACTTGGCATGCAAGATTGGGTCATCCGCATGACAGGACTTTTCATACTATCCTCCGCTCCAACCAGCTCATGAATAACCACAACCGAGACTCCACTTCACATTGTGTTGCCTGTTTAAAAGGCAATTCCAGTCGCCTTCGTCTTCCAAGTAGCAATAATCAGAGCTCTTCACCCTTGCAGTTAGTCTTTGCTGATGTTTGGGGCCCAGCACCGCAACCTTCAGCCACTGGCCATCATTTTTCGATTATTTTTATTGATGATTACACTCGTTACACATGGGTGTTTCCTTTGTTTTGAGAATCTGATGTAATAAAATTTTTTCCAATTTTTCATCATTTGATTGAGCGGCAATTTGAAACTACATTAAAGAGCCTCCAAACTGACAATGGCGATGAATTCCTTGCCCTCCGTCATTATCTCTTTGAAATAGGTATACACCATCACCTTACTTGTCCTCACAGCCACGAGCAAAATGGTTCTGTTGAAAGAAAAATTCCGTCATGTTGTTGATACCACGCTAACACTTCTCTCTCACCGTGATGTTCCTAAACGCTTTTGGCATTATGCAATAGGAACTTCCATCTACCTTAATTGTATGCCCTCACCAACACTCCAAAACATGTCTCCATATCACCTCCTTCATACACACCCACCCAACTATAACTTCCTTCAAATCTTTAGTGGTGCAGTCTATCCTCTCACTCGACCTTATAATCGCAATAAGTTTGACTTCCGCACAATCCCATGTGTCTTCTTGGGCTATCCACCATCCAATGTCGACTATCGATGCTTCGATCCCACTTCAAACAAAATGTACATAGCTCGTCATGTTTGTTTTGATGAAACCAAGTTCTCTTTTTCCACTCCTTCCCCTACCCCACAACTCCATAAACCCCCTCCCCCCACACTCCATGTCCCTGGCTTTTCGTACCCCTCCCTTCTCCATCAGAAATCTTCGCACGTACCCTTGACTCACCTGCCACCCTAATGTCTTCTCCCCCACCCCACATTTGCCTAAATACCCTCCATCTTCAATACATGCCTCTTCTCGTGTCCTTCGTTCGTGCAAATCAGTCAACTACTGTGCTTTATCAAGTTTAAAGTCCCTCGTTGCCACCTCCCCAAACACACCAACCTGCTTCACCAAAGCCAATGCTGACCCACAATGGAGAGCTACCAAGATTGAGGAGTTCTCTACCCTCCTTCGCAACGGCACCTGGACCCTTGTTCCTCGCCACTCAAGTATCAATATTGTTGGATGCAGGTGATATTTCGCAAAAAGTACAATGCGGATGGTAGCCTCGATCGATACAAGGCTAGACTCATCACCAAAGGATTCCATCAACCCCTAGGGGTGGATTTTCATGACACTTTCAGCCTAGTAATTAAGCTGACAACAATCCGACTAGTTCTCATCATAGTGCTCAACCGCAATTGGCCTCTTCAACAACTTGATATCAGTAATGCATTCCTACATAGCAATCTTGTTGAAATAGTCTACATGGACCAACCACCTGGGTTCCTAGACAAAGATCATCCAGATTTTGTTTGCAAACTCAACAAATCCCTGTATGGACTCAAGCAAGTGCCATGTGCATGGTTTCACATATTAATAGTAGCACTCTTGGATTTTGGATTTCATGCTTCTGCCATTGACACCTCACTTTTCATATACAACTCTGGAACCTCAATAGCATATGTCTTGATTTACGTTGATGATTTAATACTAACTGGGTCTTCTCAGTATCTTCTCCACTTGATCACCCAACATCTTGGCACAAGATTTACGATCAAAGATCTCGACAATCTGCACTTCTTTCTTCGAGTCAAAGTTATGTCTCATCACAATGGCCTAGCTCTATCTCAAGCAAACTACATTCATGACATTTTGACACGTACTCATATGTGTGATGCAAAGTTAGCTTCCTCTCCCATGACTGTCAGGACAAAGCTACAGTCGTCCGGTGGCAAGTTGTTGAATAATCCCATGCTTTATCGTCAAACTACTGGAGCTCTACAATATTTGATGATCACTCATCTAGATATTGCATTCCCCGTCTCTCGTGTCTATCAATTCATGCACAACTCAACTAAAGAACATTGGATTGCTGTCAAACGGATCTTGTGTTATTTAAAGGCGACACAAGGCCTCTATTTGCATTTCACGCGTTCTCCAACACACCACTTACAAGCCTTTTCCGACGCCGATTGGGCTGCCAGCTTGCATGATTGTAAATCCATTAGTGAATACGCAATCTATATGGGTCACAACCTTATATCTTGGTCCTCAAGAAAACAAAAGACCGTCTCACGCTCCTCTACTGAGTCTAAATATAAGGCTTTGGCAAATGCTACTGCTGAGTTGATCTGGCTCAGATGTCTTCTTGCTAGACTTGGACTCTCAACACCATTGCCTTCAGTTTTATGGTGTGACAATATCAGAGCAACATACCTCGCTCCCAACCCTGTTTTCCATGCACGGATGAAACATGTTGAAGTGGACTACCATTTCGTCTGTGATGAAGTTGTCACCATACGTCTATATGTCAAATTTATATCAACTAAAGATCAGATAGCTCATTCCTGACATGTTTTCAGTTCTTATGAGACAAGCTACGCCTCGGACCAAGGTCGTGTCATGCTTAAGGGGGGCTAATGGAACCACTCTACCGCAAGACTAGCTCCACAATGCAATTGCCGCCTCAGACTCCTTCCATCCTCACCTATTGCCTATGCCACCGAAACTTATGCAATCTGTTATATGTTACATGCCTATAAATTCCTTGTACGCATTGTACTTTACATCACTAAAAACATATACAAAAAACAATATCTTCCTACGCGTTCCCTTTGCTTCCGGTGAAGGAAGCAAAGGGGGTGACCAGTGAAAGAAGGGGGGTCACCCCTTTTGCTTCCAGCGAAGAAGGGTCATCCCCTTTGCTTCCAACGAAGGGAACGCGAAGGGGGCAACCCCCATTCGTAGAGAAAGAGAGGAGGGCGACCTCCCCTCCTGTCTCTTTCCCTCTGCGCGTCGGCGAAGGACACGTGTAGGGAGGGGTCGCCCCTTCACTTCCGGCGAGAGGCGAGCCCCTTCGTAGAGAAAGAAGGGGGCGACCCTTCTCTTCGTGAGAGGGGGGTCTCGTCCCTTCCGACAAAACGAAAGTGAAGTCGAACATTTTTTTTATATTTATTATTTAGTATATGGTGTGACGATGGATAATTTAGTCTTTTCATAAATGAGAAAAAGCAAAAATAATGGAAAATGTGACAGAAGTTAACGGAAGGACTAAAGCGAAAAAGTCATAATAGTTTCAAGATTCAAAAAATAAGTTCATAGTTTGATATTAAATGTAGAAAATCGTGATAGTTTAAAGATGGTTTATGAAAATAATTCAAAATTAAATAAGAAGTCGCGAGCTCATAAAGGAGCTACTGCCTATAGTTGACAATTTTCATTGTTTATTTTTATTATTTTAATTTTTTTTAATGATGATTGTTAGTGAATTCGAAAAGTTGAATAATCATATCTAAAAAAATTGAAAATTTAAATGAATGTATATATATATAATTAAGTTTGAGTAAAGAATAGAGAAAAATGCTAACGTAATATGTTTTATTTTTTAAAAATATAACATGAATGAGAAAGAAAATACTAACATGGTTGGTGTCCGTATAAGAAATAGAAAGTAAAGTTTGTGCGATTAGAAAGTAAAGCTTGATGATTGTGTAATTTATACTCAAAACAATCCTAAATTTGATGATAGTTAATGAAATTTGCTCAACAAATAAAAAATAGGGATTAAATTTTGTGCGAGAGCAGGGTCAATTGAAACCCACACCATCTTACATGGTTAATTTCACCAAAAAAACTATTTTTAAAAAATACTTTAGAACTATTGTAAAATACACTCCAATTAAATGTAGAATACGGATCAATAGTCCAAGAACAAATCGATTATATGAAAAATAAAGTTTGCATTGTTTGATATGATTCAATCCGTCCCATCAATGCAAACATCAATGGGCCACATCATTTAATAACATGGGTATAGTCTTCGCTAATGCTACACCCCCATTGTTTTTTTTTCTAATGAAAATTACGTTAAATATAAATATATGAAAAAAACCTTATACGAGACGATTAAAATTATCAATAATTTATAAATAATTAAAAAGGAAGATGTAATGAGCTTTTTTAATTCGAAGATGTTTTACTTTTAATCTATAACTATCACAAAGGGCGAAAGTTGGAAAATGATTAATGACTTGGATCTGCATTGATGGTTACACTGATGTATCAGTTAATATTATAAAATTAAAACAATTAGTTAAAAATTAAAAAAAAAACATTGGATATGAGTAGATGTCAGTCTAACAATGTATAAGATAGTTAAGGTGCACCAAGTTACTATTTTTACATTAAAAATATACGTATTATACATTCCATGAAAGAAACAAAAGAAAAAAAGGTTTGGTAGCATGCCTTAATTGCAACTCCATGAAGAACTTGCTCGTCCAAAAGATAATTTGATATTTTTCTTTTTCTAAAAAGTAATTTCAATATTAGACATATGTTCTTTTTTAAAAAATAAGAAAATTTGTTGGGTCTATAGTACTAAATATATTTTATAGTCATATTCAATTCCATCTCAGGATCCGTGGCGCAATGGTAGCGCGTCTGACTCCAGATCAGAAGGTTGCGTGTTCGATTCATGTCGGGTTCAATCCCTAAAAACCTTATTTTTTTATTCTTAAAAAAATATTTTGTCTTCGGGAGAAAATTGACCTCGCAGGGAAATCATTCAGCATTTGTTGTTTGAAGAACTGATGGATTGTTCATGGCAACTATGATTTCAGAATAATTTTTCCAACCCGCTTGCTTCATATCACTTATATCCAGAATTCTCTTTCATGCTGTTGTAGCATTTTTTTTTTTTAAAAAAAAAGATAGAACAGAATTCTTCTAATTTTTGCAGCAGATGATGCGAGTGTTGGGAATCCAGAGTTCAAAGGTGATCGTAAGAGAGAAGTAGAAAATTGAGACTCGATCCATCATATTCTGAGAACTGTCCCTGAGAAAAAAAAATTGGATAAAAGTATAACTGTCTAGTGCAGATAAGAAAAACAGCACTGTAGATTGCATATCATTTATCTTTCATATTTTAATCTCATTGATTTTTCTGCTTAGGATCAGAGTCTATTCTATTCTGAACATTGTATCCAAAAACTTTAAGGTGCTTTCTTCAGAAAATTGAGTGCTGAAATGTAATCTTTCATAGAATTCACAATACAGGAGAATTAGTGAAAAGAAGAACTTCATTGATGCACACAGATGTAAGTTGTGAGATCTTCTTCATTGCATAATTTTATAAAAAGCAGTGATCGTTCTTCTTTTCCTATCAGTATGTGGTGTTTAACAGTTAACACAGGAGCACAGGACAAGTTAACATTTGGAGGAACCTGTTGGTGCCCGCGTGGAAGAGTAAGAGTACAACTGGGCTTTCTTCACTGCTCATTTTGTGGCTTTTGTTCAATTACATCAGTCAGAAACTTGCCAACCATTGAAATACTGATTTCTCTTTCAAGCTACAACCAAAAAGTGGATCCAACAAAGTTCACTTTTTTTGTTTATCTATTATGGATGAGTGAAGTGGTACGAAATTATTAAACAGTAACTACAGTATTAAAGATTAAAAAACATGTTCCTCACTAATCAGATTGTTACTGTGCTGTTTCTCTCTTTTTTTTCTCACCCCTTTCTGCTCCTCATGTGAGACGTGTCTGGCACAAAACACTCCTTTTATGCTGGCACTCAAAGGGGTGGATGGAAGCTCAAAAGGATGGAACAAAATGTTGTGCGTGGGGAAGGCATCCATTAATTTTCCTGCTGTCAAAGCAAAGGTGCTCTTCTGACCTCATCATTAGTAAGGAAAAAAAAAAGAGAAAGAAATGGTCCTCGAGAGTCCATTTTTTTTTCTTTCAAGAACAAGACAAAGTGAAGGACTGTGTGTGGAAATCAGGCCTCTCTCTGTCACACTCGCAGAAAACTTTCGGTTCCTCCTTTTCCACTAGCATTTGGGTATCACTTCATCATTTCATTGCACCATTAAGTTGTCACTTCTCTTATGATGCACCCTCTACATTTCTTTTTCTCTTTTTCGCCAATGTAATAACTATAGGTTTAAAGTCTGGGATGAAATTGCATGAAAGCTTACTGAATGATCCAATGGTCAAATTGTGTGATCAGGATTTATCCCTTGATCTTTAAGTTGAAAAATTAGAACTTCAAGAACGGGTTGACCTTTGTTGAGAATAAAACACCAAGGATTAATGAATGAACAGATAAATGAAATAGATAAATAAAAAAGAAATACGTAGATTTAACATGAACAAGAGAAACTTTTATGTCATGGTGGATAAAAGAATTTTAGTGTGAAAGAACTCTCGCTTAAGCAAAGTCTTGAATTCGAGTCCCGGTAGAAAATTTTTGTTTCGAGATGAACCTGGACTTGAAGATGAGCTGACCTTCAATATGTGAATAATGCCCTCTTTAATGCCGCGCCCACGACTGAGAGAGTACATGTTATAACAGAGGGCTTAACTCCCGCAACTCTCACAAAATAAGGATTAGAGGTCTCCGCTGCCATCATAAATTCTCATTTTTTTATTATTATTTTTTTTATTCTTTCACAATTTTGGTAGTTCAAAGCTTCAAGTCATATCAATAATCTTCACGATGAAGCTAGTAATGTCGGAGAGGACCTTTAACGGGCTCTGCAGGTGGCTGTTAACTTCATTAATCACCTTCATTGCATTGACATTTTCTTTTCTTTTCTCTTTCCAGCCACTATTAAAATCTGATTGCGTTAAGTAAGGAGGCACCTAACTTTGTCTGCTGTATACATATATTAATTGCTGAGATTGTTCCTACATTATGTTCTGACTTGTGCTAACATCATATTAATGTTTAATAGCAAGATTAACAAAGAAGGAGGTGGATTCTGCTTCTTTAAGCTTGTTTTAGTAGATGCCTCGGATCAAGTTCCTACTTTTTGCAGTATTTTTACTTTTATCATAAATTGCAAATAAGTCTGATAAATGACCTTGTGGATCTTTTTTTCTTTTTGCTGCTGCTGGCAGAGGGTATGTTGATAATTCATGTAAATAAAACTTGCAAAATCAACTGTTTCAAATTTATCAATTAGAAGTGGTTAATTAATTAATACTAGAATTAAAAGCTGGGGACAAATACAGTAAGTGGGCTAGTCGGATTTAGTTCACTTGCTTACATGTCTACGTTCACCAGCAAAGGTCTCTTTCATTTGCAGCTTGGATCCAGTCCTTGCTTCATAAATGGACAGTACACAGAATTTAATTCAGAATTCATTCTGATTTGATCAAGTCATCTTCACGGTCTAGAGTTAGAACAATAGAGGAGCACGAATTCGAAACTTCTCAATTGACAGCACTTCATTCTGATTGGAGCTCGTGAATAATTTGCTGTATTTTCTTATCGTGTTTGGTCTGCGATGATCAACAGCTTGCTGCTCTCCGCACAGGCGAAGGCAATAGTAATACTCTGATGGTTATCGCTGATCATTTCAGAAAATGCTGATCATGCAGTCCGCAAGTTGTCGATATGAATCATAAATAGAAATGATGACCACTTCCATAGATGCTAACAGTCGAGTCACATGGCATGCATAGATTTATAACCACTTAGATATTTGCATGGGACGGATATTAACTGGTCAATGTGGTCATCCATGGCAGGAAATGAACAGAAGTAATAAGTTGACATTGGATGCATCTTGAATCCTATTTCAGTAGTTTGCTGAAACTAAACGTAGAAGTAGAAGGTCGCTGCTCAGGTGTCGCTGTTTGAATCCATATATGTCCTGATATTATGGAAGTAGAAGGTCCACTGCAAAAGAATGTGCTGCAAAATTATGCATAATATGCCACCCAACTAATGAGCACATCATGTAGCAGGCAGGCAGGCAGGTCAAGAAGCTGCTCAACTGTGTCATTGGAATGAGACCGCTGCTGCAAAAACAAAACAAAAAAAGAAAAGTTTCCTCCTTTCTGCAGTGAGAGAGACCCGCAGAAGGGATCTCAATCCTGAAGTTCTTTTTCTTTTGGTTTCAGATGCAGCTTTCAGTCATGCATTGCCATGGCCATGGACACATCATGGGACCAAAAAAGGAACAGGGATTCAAGACATGTCATGCTTTCCTCCACATACAAACTTCTACAGCAGGTGATGGTAGGGTAAAAGTTATGATGGCTTTCTCACTTTTTTGCCTGCATGATTAGTTGCTAGTGAGATTTAATTATAAGCTATGAGATCTCAGAGCAGCTATCACTTGTGACCTGTAATTTCCTTTTTGATTAGTCTAAAGAAAGACCAACTCAAGAAAATATCTGATTTCTTTCTAGTTGTAGATCTTGATTTGCTTGTCAGGCTGTAATTGTTTACACAATCCCAAAGAGTGGTGTTTGAGTTAACTGTCTCCTAACAATGATGTATCTCTATCTATTACTAACACTTGAATCGATCATTCCTTAATTGAATATATGAAATCAAAGAAGATGTCTTCTCATTACTACTTGCCACCTCACATCCCACATAAATCCCCAATAGCTGTGCATAAACCATGTGATCTTTAATGGGTGTCCTGAAACATATCAAGAAGACAATGTGTGAGGTAAGAAAGTGAGATATCCACATAAATCATCTCCAGTATTCTTTCCCAACATGGA
The DNA here is from genome assembly GCA_030549335.1 of Pontederia crassipes. Lineage (NCBI taxonomy): Eukaryota > Viridiplantae > Streptophyta > Magnoliopsida > Commelinales > Pontederiaceae > Pontederia > Pontederia crassipes. The sequence goes on from CM060196.1 coordinate 23,154,371, forward strand.
CAAACGTGGCACTGTTAATAATTTGTCTAGCAAAGGTAACACTGTAACAGTAACAGTAGTAGGCAGCATGTATGCATGCTCAGGTTACGTATCCAACAATACCTTAATTTTGATGTGGTCCAAATCTTATTACCCTGTTTTCTGATAATATTAAATTTGTATAGTCGTGGTTGGGTTACTCTTGTAGCACATGTTCCACAAAAAAGCAGGAGAGTTGGAACGCCAAATAAAACAACATGCAGGAGCAGAGAAAAAAGGATACACAAAGAACGTTCAAGCAAAAAGAAAGATTTTTATATGGTTGGATTAGTTGATGTGGATTGGGAAATACCTAACACACAAAGCTTTTGACTTGTTAATAGTTTCCCTACAAAGGAAGACACAAGTCCTCTTAATCTCTAATTAGAATCTAAGTAATTAAGAAAAGAAGAACAAGCGAAAGAAAAAAAAGATCGTATGATAGAATTCAATCTTCAAACTGAATTAGTCTAGGCCGAATGAGATTCTGCATATCTAGTTTACACAGAAGGAAAAAAACGGTAGGTCAGTAGACACAGACATCTGAACACATAATTGTTTTGTCATGATTGGGATGATTGATACAGAGTAACTCCTCAAGCAACCATCTCAGTACTTGTTTTTATTTTTTTCCACTTTGGCTGCATCTCTTCTATGATTATTGTTAGAAATACTTCATGCAAGCTAATGGTGAAATGCCAACCAACTTCTGGTAAAGTATGACAGAAAAGGATTGCAGAGGGTGTGGCCATTTCTTATCTCTGATCAGCATTTTGCTGCATGCCTCCTGCGGTCTAGATCAGGGTAGCAGGGAGCTGATGGTCCTTCCAAAGATCGGGTGCACCCCTCCATGGGCGCATGTTCTTCCATGCAAGTGTCTGAGTGCCACAGAACCAGCAACAAAATACTAGTGGTGATCTTGGTCCACATTGACAGCCTTGCAGCAACCTATGTCTGAGCCAATTACTTTGCCTATGCTTCAACCCTGTAAAATGAATGATTTTAGAAAAAAAATGTCTGTGTTGAGAGCAGGAAATTTGTAATCCCAAAGGATGATCTCGGTCTGTTCTCAGAGTTTTGTCCTGATTTTCTAAATTAAAAAATCCTTTCTAGAGAAAGATGGTTTCAAATTCTACATATTTGCTTCCCTTTTTCTGTACTCTTACCATCAATCATGCATGTACATCTGTGGGTTACTTTAACAGCTCATGGATTTGGCGTCCTACTCCTATTTGCAGCTTATATCATTCAATATTTCCTGCCTAAACGATTTTTCTTTTGTCAGAAGGAACTGCAGACGCCTGACAATTCCAATAAATATTGCAGAACATCAAGAGCTAACCCCTCTTCCAAATCTATCATTTGAGATCCAAATCATGTTTAGGTACCACAGGAAAATTTAATCTAGCAATGATGAGGGCCATTCATATCTTTTTTTATTGTTTTTTTATTTAGATGAAATTATATTTAGGTAGATTGTGGAGATCTGTTGGCTTACTTCTTTTTTTTTTAGATGAATGCCTTTAGAATAGGAAGATTGAGTCAAGATTATCACCTTTTATGCTAATTGAATAATGGTATTGGATAGCATTAAGATTGATACTGGAACTTTTTTCAGGTCCTAAATGAAATGTGTCATATTCTTCATGCTTGGTTTTTTTTAACCAATTTTGCTGTCCAGTGTCCAATTATAAAGAAGTCATCCTTCCCTTTCAGAGATACTTTTAAAATAAAAAAGTAAAAAAATATTAAAAGCAGCTATTTGCAGCCAAAAAGAAAAAAGAAAGAAAGAAAGAAAGAGAACATAGTGTGCATCATGAATTGTTCTTTGCTCCGTGTGTTCCAGCTCATTGTAACAACATTAATTATTACATTACATTACTTATTATTATTTTAATCTATTGTTTTTACGGAAAATAAAAATTCTTATTTGTTCATGACCTTTCTGCTATGCGTCCCCTATAAGAAAATTTCCATAAATCTATTTGACCTAAAAAATCAAAAATTAAAAATCCGAATACATTTTATGATGGGTTTTTATACAATAAAATCAATCGTGGAGTCTTTTTTTATATTTCTTTCTTTATATATTTAGCTCATAAGTGGTCATCTTTATATTATTAATATAATAGTTTCCTTATAATTTAATGTTCATCATTCAAGTAATTAATGAGACTCTTATTGATATTTTTAAATTTTTACTTCTATATTTATTTAGTTACAAAATTATGTTTTTTTAATATTTTTTATTATTTAAGTTTAAAAATATTATACTAAAATACACCAAAAAATCATTTGGCTAGAGATTTTTTCCCTTAAATAACTTTAATATATTTTTTAAAAAATTTAAAAAGGGTTGCCCCAAGTAGAGATCCATGCATTACTATGTGCTAACCAAGCCAACTGTATTTAGACCCCATTTTCTTTTCCATTTTAACAATATAAAGAAAAATAATAATTGATCAATTCGAAAATATCAAATTGACTCTATGTTTTTATGGAGGGAGGGATGAATCATCAAGAAATTCGGAATTGGCTTTCATTTAACCAAATCATTCAAAGTACAACAACAACAAAGCCTTATCCCACTAGGTGGGGTCGGCTACATGAATCATACGACGTCATTCCGCTCTCGTTGATCCATATTTATGAGATTCGACAGGATTTTACGCTGGCTGTCGGGGCCTAACACAACTCTCATCCTTTATCCGAGCTTGAGACCGGCTATAAAATATATGCGGAGTTTCTATTAAGTACATGCACACAATAAAAAGAACAGCAATAAAATATTAAGTCATACTTATCCTCAAAAGTAGATTAATGCATTGCACATTAACCCCAAGTTTCTATTTACAAAAGAAATAGTTGGTGCAATAGGCGAAAATGTCGAAGTAAAATTATCTCGATATCAAGTTCGATGCGTTTAAATTAAAGTTTTGATTTTTTTTTCAAAGGTTTTTAAAATTTAATCTTTATAGTATTCTCTTATCAAAATTCAACTATAATCAACTAAATTAAAATATGATATCATTTTATTTCTGATCAAAGACTATAAATATTGTGTTGCCCTTTCCTAACAATATTTTAAAAGATTTAACTAAAAAGATACAACCTCAAAATATTTAGTTATAGTAAAATATATATGATATAATTCTTTTTTTAGGTCGAGACCCACCATTGTCCAGACTACTAACGTTCGACTAATTTGTGTTCAGACGAAAGTAGTATAAATAAATTCTGATTAAAGTGGTGACTCTGAAAATTGAACTCCCACCCAACAATCTTATGACATAAATTCAGAATTGAATATGAGGCTACTAGCATCTAACAATCTCATGATACAATTTCACTATTCGATTGTCTAATAGTATAAAGGGACGCACGTAATAAGAAATAAAAAATTTAAAAGTGTGAAAATTATTATTATTATTATTATCATCATTATTATTATTATATTATTATTGTATGACAAAAAATGGATCGATAATTTTACCGTAGTAATTAACATTGGAACTTAGCCGACCCCACCTAGTGAGATAAGGCTTTGTTGTTGTTGTAATTAACATTGGAACTTGGATGTTGATATTATCGAATTTATGTCATCAGTTGCAACTAATCAAAAGCAGGAGGTGTCATTTAAGAAAAATTAAAGCAATGTACCAAAAAAGGTTGATAGCATTAAAATCTCATTTTAATATCTAATTAATATCACGCGGGTGCGCGTTTTGGGGAAATTAGTAAAATCGAACCAAAAAATTCAGCAGGTGCAGCTTTCTCTCTCATCCTAAGCATTGACAAAAAAAGGGGATGAGAAAGAAAGTGGCATGCAACGAGAGAGAAAGAAGAAATGGAAGGACAGAACCACCCCCACCAAGAAAAAAGTAAATAAAAAAAAGTCGTCACCAAGCCACCTTTTGATTCTTCTCTTCCTCTCTGCTTTGTGAGAGGAAAAGAAAAAAAAGAAAAGGCGAAAGAAACAGAGTGACATAAAGGAGAGTGGGACGAAGCGATGGTGGAATCGCTTCCAAGCTTTGCCCACTTCCAGAGCCCTTTTCGTGAACACCTCGAGGCGCCTCCTTTCTTCACCCGCCCTCCCTGCTCCTCGACGGCGGCCGCGCACCGCTGGTAGAGACGAAAAGGACGTCGTGTCGCACCTTGTCGGTGCAGAACGGCGTCCCTGTTGAAGCCGCCCATTCTCCTCCTCTTTTCCTGTTTCAAAGTTTGTCGATCGCGTTGGACGTAGAAAGTTTTGTTCTTGCGGATTCTTTTCGTGTGGCACAGGGACGGTAGACGCGGTAAAAATTGGATCTTTTGTTCTCGGTTCTGTTCTTTTTGACCGTTCGGAGATTTTAGGAAAGTCGCTGTGGTTCTTGACGCCTACCTACCAATAATTCAAGGAAGATTGCCCTTTTTGCTTCTGTCTGTTCTACCTGATGCTGAGACTACTTGGATTTTATCAGGAATAGAGGAGAAGAAGTTTCTAAGTCGCCTGTGCAATCTGTGTACAGTTGTCATCCAACTTTTTTTTTCTGGCATATCCTGTAAATAAAACAAAATTCGGCTTGTGGACTTTGGATTTGGATCATACAAGCAAACTGTTTTTGATGGAACTGGTTTGATTTTGATTCCCTGGGGTCTGGAAAATATTGCATGGACATTGCAGCTGTGTCGTTCTCTTTGCCGCTGTGGTTTTGTATGACAACGTGAGGATAGATAAAAAGGTGTGGATGTTTGTTTGTGGTAAAAGAAAGCTCTTGATACCTTGCTCATCTGAGATTACACAAAAAGAAGCAGCTCAGATAACCTAGATCAGTTCATTATCTCAGGTACTTCTTTATTTATTTTTTCTAACAGAATTACTCTCAGCATCCTTCTTTCAATATGGCTTATCTGCTTTCTTTACCCCTTGAGAAGATAATTAATTTCCTTGCTTTGGTGAATTTAAGTAATGTTATTTTAGTGCGGCGATTGTACATATGAATACCAACTTGCATTTCTAGTGCTGGAAAAAGTGTTTATTGTAGTTCATTCCTACAACAATGAGATAATAGCTAGAGTTACTGAATAAACTGGATTCATGATGTGAAGAATCATAGTCAATGTCTGAATTGTCCATCTGAATCGACTTCGGGTAGTATCTAAGTTGGATTAGATTTGTGTGCACCATTATCTAGCATTCTCCAAAGAGTATTTAGAATGAGCAAGCTGTTCACATTGATTCCTTAACACTTGCATAACAATTCTAATTCTTTATCTCTTGTATCATTGCTGAAATGGGAAAACTGATCCATCTTTATACATTTTGAATGTTTCTTTATTAGTTTGTCTCATAAGATGTTGCAAGCAATTAACCTTCCAGCTTCTTTATGTTTATCAGCATCATCAGTTGTCAAATATCCTTTTCAAATGCTCTGATCTGTTATCAGAATGTGATGTATATTTTTTTTCTTCTTGCAGTCTTAATTCTGTTGATCTTCATGAGATTTTGAGGGTGGTCAAAATTTAGCCATCCATACAACTTATTTATGGCCAAGAAATCGCACAGAAGGCCTGCACGGCCTAAAAAGGACAATGCGGGTTGCATGTGGGGTTTGATTAGCTTGTTTGATTTCCGTCAAGGGCCTTCACCTCGGAGGCTGCTTTCAGATCGGAAGAGTGGAAGAGATACATCAGTTGGTAAAATTGCACTCAAGTTTACTTGTAGAACATGGCCCTTTTTCACAGTTTCTGAAATTAGTCTAAGGAACAAAAAACACTAGTTAGCTCCATGATGTTTTTTTCAAACTTATTGAAGTTGCTTTGATTTATTTTTATGACATTCAATGCAGGCAATGGATACTCAAAAGTTCAACTTGAAGAACTCAATAAGCTTACCAATGTAAGATCACTTTCCAGGGTTGCTACAAAGTTAAACTTATTTCCTTGTGTTCTAATTGTTTACAGAGTATGATCTTTAATGTATTTGATGGCATGAGTCATGATTAAAAGGAAAGAGGATGGCTATTCGTCAGATAAACCATCAATGATATATACAAAGCTAATAAAATGCATGACCATGATCATAGGTTGCAGACCAAACTATGAAAAGTTCATTGTAATAAGTACCATTTTATGTAGAAACTCATAATTTTCTCCCAAAAGAAAAGAAAAATAAGAACTCATACTTGTTGTCAATTGTCAAATTTATTCCGTCAATATTATAACAGTGGTGATAATTTCTCAATGTAATCTTGCTAAGACATCTGGAAATATCATTACAAGGGAGACGCAAGTCATAAAAGTTTCGTAAGTGTTTTAGAACTTGAAAGACACTGTTTAAATCGATCTATTACGTTCTGTATTCTGCAGAATGCTGATGGTAGCAGATCAGGGAGGGTTAACTCGGGAATGTCAAGTGTCAAAAGGCTCATGGAGGAAGAAATGTCCCAAGAGCATCCTCAAAGAAGGATCTCAAGTGATGAAGTTCAAACCATGATCTCTGACTTGGGAAGTGAAGTCCAAATCAGGAAGAATCACAAGCAAAGAAATAAGAAAAACAAGATAAATTCAGATGTGTATGCTGAACAACAAACTGCTTCTGTGAGCTTGGAGAACCATCACACTGAGATCATTGGTCCAACTGAAAAACCTTCCTTTAACTTTGACCTGGCATCACTTTTAGTAGAATTCCATCATCACGGCAATGGATGCCAAGAAACTCTTGATGTCTCTAACAATGTGATCAACTTGTATGTTGCCTTAAAAACTAGTTGTGAAAAGTTGCAAAACCAACTTGCTGAGCATGAGCCCATGACTGACCAGAGATACCCCATCCTTAGAAGGGCACTAGCTGATGTTGCTGAGGCTATTGTAAGTCAGAATTCAGTTAATGAGAAGCAAATAGTTGGACAAACTTACATCCAATCAAAGGAGGTATTGGATGCATTGCAAGTTCTTAGTTCAAATAGGGAGTTGATTCTGAAGCTTTTTCAGGATTCTGATTCTCTATTGTTTAAACACATTCAAGATTATCAAAGTTCTCGGATTGGAAAACTCTCAGATGAGCGCACAGAAAAGATTCGGTTGTTAGAAGAGGAAAATGGTAACTCAGAAAAATGTGGGGAATCTGATAGAAATAAACCGCTCCTGAAACAACCCAAATCTAGTTTTTTCTGGAAGAAGGACAAGATCAAGGGAACACAGCCATCGAAGGAAAGCCCAAGTTCTCATTCTTTCAGCAGAATAGTTGTTCTCAAGCCGGACCCGTCAAGAATACAGAGGTCTTCAACTGCGACTGTTGCGAGCTCCTCTCCTCAATCACATCATAACCCCGGATATGAGGAAGATGAAGAAAGAGTTGTTTCTTCTTTTTCTCTAAGTGAAATTAAAAGAAGGCTTAGACATATTTTTAGAGAGAGGAAAAGGGAACAACATGTTATTTCCATGGATGGTGTATTGCACAAAATTCCAATCGGATATAAGGACTCCAGTGTGACAGGTAAAGATATTCATAATGAGCCTGCACCAATTAGCTCAGCAAGAAAATTGTCAGCTGATAACCAAAAACTTTCTGATACTTTGGCAAGTGTTGATAAAAAGGGCAAGAAACTCAAACCAGATGAATATGAATGTACCATAAAAGACGATAGTGCTTCATCTATGCCTGAAAATGTGATATACACAGAAGCCAAAAAACACATTGTAGAACTGTTAGGTGCTGGTGATGAAACTGATAACTTGTTGCCACGCCATGTTTCGAGATCTTTGGGAAGACTACTTTCTTTTCCAGAGTACAATGTATCTATGAGTCCTAGATCTAGCCTTCAAGGACAGCAAGAGATTACACTATCATCTGAAAGGGCAGAATGTTCACATGTAGAGCAGATGCAGCCAGAAGAGAACATAAACCTTGTAGGTCCATCAAGTCAAATTTTGAAGGATTCATTTTTCTCTGGTGATGACTTAAATGATCGAGTAAAGAAGATTGACCCTGATGCAGAGTTCGCTTGCAATCATGTGTTGAAGGAATCAGTCTTCAGCAATGAAGGTATATTCAAACTTTAAGGATTTCTCTAGAAAAATTCCGTGCATTTCTCCTAATGTCAAATCATTTCAGGAAGCCTATGTAATGTTGAAGCAGAGGACATCATTAGTAAGTTGGCGTCACACCAATTGAAACCACTCTCAGGATTGAGAGAAGAATCTGATGGCAAAAACGAAAGATGTGCAGAGAAATCATCTTCACCTTCAGTCATGCTGGTGAGCGATTGCCATCATAAATCACAAAAGTTACCCTCTTTGCTTATGTTTTCCACTGTTTGACAAGATATCATGGTGATATTGCATTAGGATTCATTCGAAGCTAACTCCGAAAGTGTGGATCAAGTTGATCTTTCACGGGATTCCCTGACCATTGATAATTCAATTGTGGCTGAGAACATGATCAAAGGATTAGAAAGATTAAGTCCAGTATCTGTCCTCGATACAATATATTCAGAAGATATCAGTTGTCCTGATTTCAAAGACATGGATCATTGTAAGACAGAATATTCTCAAAAGTTTTTTTTCATTAATTTGCATAGCCTTTTGTTTATTTATATTATAGCTTTTGTAGGCAAGCTTCAGGTGCAAAAGTCTAATGTTGATGAGAACGACAACCCAGTAAGGGCTTTAATGTCATTGAATGGGGAAGCTGTCAGAACTTGCTCTGATGATAGTCAAGCTAGGTCTCAATACATTAAGGCCTTGTTGGAGGCATCGGGGGTAACCAGCAGTGTACTTTTAGAAAGATGGTTTTTGGCAGATCAATTGCTTGATTCATCTTTGTTTGACGAAGTAGAACCTCCATGTTTTCCTCCTCAAGAGGATGAAAAGCTTCTCTTTGATTGCATCAATGAAGTCCTTGTTGAGATACAAGAGAGATTCTACAACTGTGCCCCTAATCTGTTTTTCATCAGATCCAGCATTCGACCTGCACCATCAGGAGAAAAATTAATCAAAGAAGTTACTAAGGGGGTTGAGCGGCGCATTAGGACTCATTCATCAAAATCCGTAGACGAGATAATAAAATTAGATTTGGACGAAGAAGCATGGATAGACCTTCGGCTCGAAACTGAGAGCATTGTCTTCGACATATGGTGCACTCTCATTGATGATCTATTAGAAGAGACAGTGTTTGATTTGTGGTTTTAATATCTCCAATTCTCGCTCCATGATCTTGCTCATAGCTTTTTTTATATGAAATGAGCATCTGCTGTCAGAAAATAATTTAGCAAGTGTGTTCCTGATCGAAGTCCCGGCAATTATACATGCCAAAACAAGGCTTTACTTTACTTCTTGTGGCTTGTTTATTTCAGAGAAACAATAGGGATGCTTTTAGTGAGTTGGTGTGTTTACTTGACTGTAGCAATTACACCTAATTGTGTGTAGTTTCTGCTAATCATATACCTATCATGTCTTTTTCCCTTTTTTTTTTCTTTTTGAGTGTACATGAAGATTAAGAGGCTGTAAGTGTATGTAATGGACAAGATGTATTACTTGAATAAATTGGGAATAAGGTCTTCAGCAATGGTTTTATGCTTTATCCCCTCTTGTGATCTAATGATGTGACCCAGTGACCTACTGATATTTATCCATTTTTAGGCCTTGTATTCTTATCGCAATTGTTACACTCAACCTTGATGTGAATTTTTCACTCAGAATCAGAGGTTTGATAGTCTTTTTTTTTTAATTTTTGTCATTCCAGTCATTGCCTTACAATTAAAGAAAATATACAACTTATGTATAAAGCCTTATGTGCTATTATTGTTTCATCAACTTTTATCAAATAGCTCTTTTTATTCACATGTGAAATTTTTTTCGGACTCCTGAGTTTAAGTACATTTAAGTTTATATGAGATTAAAAAAATACAAAATAGCAGGGTGCACTTAAAGTTTGTAATATCACAAGTAATTTCATACATGATTTTTAAATTGGAAATTCTGAACCACATCCATCATTTATAGTTCCATAAAAATTATTTTAAATCATTTTTTCACAAATAAAGTGTAAAATCTTGTTTTATTTCCTTTTTATCATTTTTTTTTCAAACTAACCTAAACCTAGATCATAGGCTTGTTGAGCGAGTCTACCAATTAAAACTCTAATAATTCTTATGCAAGTTAGAACCAAGGGTTTGAAATATTTCTTTTATTCCAGCATATATGGCTATATATTCAACATTGCTATACCTAATAATTTATCCCTCTTAAACCAATCGACCTATGCACCTCCTTCATGTCTCATCCGGGAAAAGTTGACCACATTTGAAGCATGGATATCGTTGGTATAAATGAATGAAACTTGAATCAGGGAGGCTAAGTACGGAATCCCTCACCCTTGAAATTCACATTTGGACTCAGATAGAAATCATTATGCATCAGCATGAAGCTAAAGAATTCTTAGGGTTGAGAAAACATATTGGTGATGGTTCTATTACTCATGCATATTATGATCCATGACTTTTCAACTTATCTTTCAGTCATATACCTACTTTCGTGAATGTTGAATCTTCTCTTGCTAGTTTTAAGATTCATGATTTAATTTGCTTATCAAATTGGAATTTGCACCTTCATGCTAAATAATATCTCCATGCTTGATAGATAGAATTTTATCTATTATTTTGCTTGCTACTCATGTGATGATACATGGGTGTGGACTCCAGAACTTTTTGGGATTCCTACCGCATAATCAATGTACAATGTGATCTGCAGGCCACACGTGCCACCTCCCCTTGCTAGATGGCCTGGCTGGAAGCTCAAGATTCCCCCTAAGATTCATATTGTTTGTGGAAGCTTGCCCACAACATACTGCTTTGCATTTTCTTATGTGATTCCACCCATCTATTAATCTTTGTTGTCCTTTATATGATATTACTATTGAGACAAATGTCCATCTCTTTTTTTTAGTGTCATATTGTCTTTTAATTATGGAATCGTTTTCGATCTTACACTGGATATAATTTTAGATTTCGTCACCGGGAGGTGATGGACATTGGACCTTGGAAGGTCATGACCTCCCGGACACCAAGTCTGGTTCTCAATTTCAAACTTTGTATGCCTTAGCCTTATAGGGGATCTCAAGACTTAGAAACAACGCTCATTTCTCTTCTCGTCGAACAACCGCAAGGGTGGCTTTGTTGTGGGTTCTGACCTATTATCATGATTTTAACTCGCATCCAAACTCCGAGAGAACTTTCCCAACAAACCATTCCTTAATTCGTTGGGAGCCTCACATGTGTCATGCTTCAAACTAAATATGGACGGCTCTTTTTTGAGTTCCGGAGTGGGAGGAGCAGGCTACGTTGGCAGAGACTCATACTCGAATTTCTTTTGTGCAGGCATGTCGTCATTGCATTTTCACTTGGCGCTGGATGTGGCTCTATGGGCTATTCGCAGTAGTCTCCTTCACTGCATCAAGCATGGCATTTTTAAGCTGATTGTCGTAACCGATTCTCTAGTGGCTGCCTCTATCATCGAGAACAAAATATTATGCCCTGGTGCTTGAAGAACATATTTTGTGATATTAAAGCTTGCAATTTCTACCTTTTAATACGTTGTGTATAATTATATCTAATGTTGAGACTAATTCTTAGCTCATTTTGACCGCAAATTATAGGCGATCTTTTTTTAGAGGAAAACATTCTTCGAGAATCCTCAGCATCTTGTACTTCAACAATATTATTTCTAATACTTAATCTATCGTGGTTTTTTTTTAAAAAAGTAATTTAGCTGATATTATTATGTTTGTTTGCTAACATTCTCTCTCCATCTTCATCTATTCAAGAAATAAAAAGAAAAATAAATGCAGACATATCATTTTCATTCTACAATTGTAGCAGAAAGTCAGATTGATGCATCTTGTCATCTTTCCACTCTTGTCTTGATGATATGACGTTATTAAAGCCATCTTAAAAAAGTGATCACCAACTTCTCCAAATTTAAAAATTGAAAATGAAAAAGAAAATAAATGAACTGGAATTAAAATACCAAATTAATAAAGTGCAGGGATCAACTTTTTGAGATAAAAATTTAAGGAACTTTTTTCCTAGATTGATTGGAATCGTGATTTTCATTTTGGGAAAAGAATTGAATTTATAGAACAAAGAAATATTTCATTTATTAATATGTAAAAAAGTATAGCCTTAAGCTGTTTGGCATGAGAATTAATTAGTTTCCAAGAATTAATCGATTTGATAGAAAATTTTAAGTTCGGTGTTTGCATGAAAAATACAACAATGAAAATTAGAAAAGTTGATTTGATAGATAAATTTTAGTATGTGTTTGAATGGAAAATAACAACTAAGAATATAAAGTATTATTTTATGAAATATAAAAGTATAGTAAATTAAATATTATATAATTATTTAGTTAAAATAATAATTTATGAAAATATTTATATTAATATTGTAATTTATAATTTACAAAAAAATTATATTAATATTATAATTTATAATTTATGAAAAATAATAACATTATAATTTATTATTTTCATATATTATTAATATTATAATTTAGGAAAATATTATATTAAGTTTAAAAAATTATTTTATAAGCAAAATGATAATAGATTAAAAATAAAATATTATAATTTATTATTATTTAAGTTAATATAAAAATATTTTACTTAATGATATTAATATTAAATAGCAATATTGTGGTAATTAAAATAGAATAAAAAATCAAAAGCAAAAAAGCAAAAAAAAATATGCCAACAAAGAACAAAAAAAAGTATAGATGTTCCCGCTAAAAGCGAGAACTTGTTCGTTTTCCGAAATGAAGAACATTGGCTTAATGATAAGAACTTTTTTGACCGTTTGATACAAAATTTCAGAACTTAGGTCTAGGAGTCAAACACAAAAAATCACTAGAGAAAATCCAGTGGGATCAAAATGGAAATTATACACGAAATTAGTGATTTTAAAATTTTACTGAACCACTAGCTCTCCTGACTTCCCAAAACTTTGAATTTGATTAGGAAGATAAAGTTTTTGAACCCCAAAAGTTATTTATAGAACTGCTCGAAATTTTATTTCCTCAAATTTGGTAATGTTGAACCTTTTTTTTTAAAAAAAAGAACAAACATCAGTTTTTCCTTTCCTCCATAAATTTAGGCAGACCAAGAGGGCCACAAGACATAACGTTTCTTTGGTTTGTCTCTACAACCAACACATGATTTTGTACTAGTCACACAGAAGGATATCATCATCATAATCGAAGTATTTTGTCCTTTTATTTCTATATTGTCAAAATGGGAAAAAAAACAAGTGTGACACAATTACAAATAACTTCTCTAATTAAAATAAACAAAAATTATTTATGGAACAAAATGCTCCAAATCTTTCTTATTTTTTTTGTGTTAAGGTTTATTTTCATAGTTGCGCCATGAAAAGTGAGCCTAGCTAAATTGGACTCGACCAAAATTGATTAGGGCGGATAGGTCAAAGTCCCTAAGGTAAAAAGATTTGACCCAATTCGAACTGTTTTGAATCGGATTGGGTCGGTTGCATGGTTTAGTCATCTGACCACTCTTTTATTTTTTTATTTTTTATATATTTTATTTTAAATATAAAAATATTATTTAATATTTGTTTTAAAATATGTTTTCTTAATATCTGAATATTATTCCTACAATTAAAATATATTATTTTGATATTTTTAAAATTTTAAATAAAGTATATAACTTAAATTAAATAAAAAATTTAAAATTTTGAATCCCTCAGGACGAATCGAATTAACTCGAATTGAAAATTCTCAACCCGAACCCTTATCAGGTAGGGTCGAATCAGATCAAGTCTAATTCGACCCAGTTGTTTAAATCCAATATTATCCCCGGTCTCATTTTTCTCTCCTTTTATCTCCCTCGTCACTTTGCCTTCCTCAAATCTCATTTCTTTTCTTTCATCTCACTTTATACGTCCATGTTAATTTTAAAATATATAATAGTAAGAATATGGTTAAAAAGAATCACATTGAGTCATACACCAACATTTCAACATTCCATTTTGTGAATCTAACATCTCCAAAAATATAAATCTAAGTGTAAGAAAAGACGCTCATTGTTCAACTCACCTTACACTAAGAGTTATGTACATTCGCCACATTAAGAAGACAGCTATAATGTTTAAATGAGAGATGTGAGAGTAGGAGTGTAGAATGGAGACTGCATAGTGGATTATTATTCACCTCATTTTAAATATAATAGATAAAAGAGGATGTGACAAATTAAACCACATTTTGTTTAAATAAAATTTTCAACATGTAGAATATGAACATAAAAGTTACTTTTACCCTTTTATATATATATGAATTACTTGTAACATCCAAGGAATGTGGTAATTATACCATTGCTTGTTTACTAATCACTTTTTTTCCTTTTTATATTTCCTTTTCTTTACCATTTTATCTGCCTATAGTTTATTATCTTCTTAAAAACATACCTAAATGTAGAGAATTATACATATGTATATGTATTTGTATTTGTATATGTATATGTATATGTATATGTATATTATATTATAGAAAGAGATTTAATAATAAAATCATTTACTCCTCAGTGTTCACTCCTATAATCAACTAATATAAAAATAAAATTAATACAAATAACATTTTAGCAACATCATTTTCTTGATTCTGCACACCACATTTTCAAACTTTTCAATTCAAATAAAACCTAAATGTGTATCTCATGACACACAGATTTTTATGAAAATATACTTTAATAATAAAACAAAAATCCACTTATAACCTACTATGAAAGTCAAATCTCTCTCAAAAAAAAAAACCTCACATCAAACACATCCTTTCTCATCATCTTCTCATTAAAATATTATACTTTTTTTGTTCATGTGAAATATCTACAAGGAATAGAAAAAGAGACAACATTGTGAGGACAAGAAAAAGAATATTTAAACACTTTTAGATGAGAAAAAAGAGAAAAAGGAATTAAGTAAACATAAGAAAAGACAAAAATAATGAGACAATAGAAGATAGACGACTGTTGCTTGGCATAAACATTAAAAAGATAAGTTCATCCTATCACAATCCCTCGGGCACTAATTGATGATTTAGTTACACATTAAAAACAAGAAAAAAGGAAATAAGAAAAGGAAAAATAAAAGAAAAATAAGGGAGATTAGGAATTGAGTTACACTAACTGTTGCCGCAGCCTCTTCTTGGGCTTCTTCTTCGTCCAACTACTATATCGAATGGGCTAGGAATTGAGAATCTCTTTCTTGAACAGTCTCCATGTCATTTTATACTCTAAAGGATTTATGCCTCTTGTCCATATCTCCACATGCCCTATTGTCTTATTTCATCCACTTTTACAACTAAAGGAATATGCTTATGTATCATCATATAACAATCCGAGCATGATTGATAGTTCTACATCACTTAAGGAGAAATCTATTTGAAGCATACACATTTCATAAATTTCATATAAGAAAATAGGAATAAGTTGTGTATTATAGTAACCTCTTAATTGGAACTTAAGAATAGTGAGAATTACATGTAAGATTGTCATATCTCGATTATATTGGTTGCAATGACTTTAGGCTTGATGGTGTTGGATGCGAGGGGTGTCGAATTAGATGTTTCTTGGCACGATATCATTTAGAGTGATGGGCACATGACAACTACACTCTACAGGGCCCGAGGCTCCTTACTAAGGTTGCAACTTGTATGGTTGGAACCTCGTCAGCATGTCAGCATCGTGACTTGCATAACCCATACTTGGGCACATGAAGAACTCAATCAAGTTCATGAGAACTTCACTCATTCAAGTATGAGATGGCGCAAACCAACATTGCCTGGTCCCTTACAATTAAACTTTGGTCCGATCAACATCTAGATATGGTTTCTCTAATCTAGCCCACATCATTTTTCACTGCTCTTACAACAAGATCGAAACATGGATAATTTCAAACTTTGACATGCTCGTGTCCCAACACAAGTTACAAAGGTTAATTTCCATGATTTGATTATTAATTTAAATGACCATTTGCCATTCTTATCATTAATTTTATAAATTGAAGTCCAAATATAATTAAATAGACTAATTTGATCAAATCTATAACTCAAAAAATTGTCATATGTAAGTCCTATAACGGGAGGATCAAATAATAGTGAAGATAAAATACTTGCGATACTGCTCCTGCTATGCAGAACTACTCGACACATGTAATGAAATTGATATGAGTTACATTAATTTTGAAAACATGACCCAGGTTAAACCTCCACACAACTCGTGCCTGCTTGTGACCTGACCAAATAAAGTACAACCTGATTTAAGTTAAAAAAATGTGATTTTGATGATTTGGTTATTGAAGTTTAAATGACCATGTTGTCCTTTATATAATTAGTCCTATAAATTAAAGTTTAAGTGCAATTAATGTTAATCATATAAAAATTACAAATCCTATGACGTGTATTGCTTGTCAAGGGACATGCATGTAGGGGAACACTTGCGAGTGTGAGGCTAATGCACCCTTGCAACAAAAAGAATTCCATAAAAAAAAGTATAATCCTTCACCAAACAAAGGACACTTATCATTAACTTACCATTGATCATCACATACAAAAATATAACAGCATATTATGAATAAATAAAATTTTTCCACAATAACGAAATATTAAAATAGGCAAAATGAAATTGCAATATAAAACTTTGAACCGTAAATTGAGTCTTGATCTAAAGTATTGTCTTATTAAATCTATATAAAGTATCAAATTAATTAGTGACTTCAAGTTATCACATTGCTTACTTTTATTAGTTATTAATCATTGCTCTTATCGGATATTCATATTATCATATTAATTCCATTTGTATTATTCATTGTTCATATATAATTTATTTTGGTTATGGATTTCATGTTTATTAATTACTGCATTCCATACAAATTACAAAGCATGGAAGCTTAAAAAAGGATTATTTTCATTGCATTTGAATATTGTAAGTAATTGATTTATTTAGGCAATGATGATAGCGTTTTGCAATCACTAATGCTTGTGATAACAATGGATAATTACTTTCCAAAAAACGAATGCAATATGTTTTCTATATTATTGATTTTAGCTTCTTATTATAATTATTGCTGTATTCAAATTCAAAGTCAAGGTAATTAATGAGTGCAACTCGAAGAGTGGCTAATTAAGTTGCAATACAAAAATATATATTAAAAATAATAACAAAAATTAGAGTCATCAACTTTTTAGAATATTTATTGAATATAATTAATTTCATAAAAAATTGTGACATGAACATTGATTGTATCGAAGAAAACCACAAAATTTAATCCTGAGGCAGCAAAATAACTTTGTCGATACATAATTAACATAGGAGAAGTTATGGATGAAAGCTCATTAAGATGAAGGAAAAGAAATGAGGGAGAAGGAAAAAAAAAGAAGAAAAGGAAAGTTTTACACTTTAATTTGGAATTCAAATAAAATAGCACAAATAAAAGGAATGAAGGGAAAAAATTAGAGATTCAATTCCCCTTCATTTTCTTCTTTAAATTTTATTCAAATAAAGGGAATTTTTTTTCTTCCCCTCTCCTTCTTCCACTTGAATCCAAACGTAGTGTTAAGAAAAACTTAACCCACCACTCTAGACTATTCTCTTGTAATGTGATTGGTTAATTCAATATTTAATTAAAGATATGTCTACAAAACTAATAGCTCTATTTGAGTCGAGTCAACTTATTAGGAAACATTTACTGTATTATCTTTTCACATTATTTAACAATCTACATTACCTAATACAAATATTGTCACTTATTAAATTATCAATAACGTGCATTACCATATTTACTATATACAAGTAATCTCTTCAGCAAACCAAATGACATATTTACTTATAATAAAATATTAGTAGGTAATGCACATTTTTACTAAAATGCCCTTTTATCACTAATGTTACATTAAAGTTTATTTAATCCGACTAAAAACTTGATAAATTATAAAATTAATAAATTAAATAAATATAGTAAAGGTAATAAATTAATAAATATTTTAAATAAAAAGATTGGTAATAAATATATGTAATTCAAAATAATGACTAATAATAATATGCAGTTCATGTGAATAATAATTATAAAATAATACTTTAAATAAATTAATATAATTAGTTATGATATAATAATTTTTTGTTGTTATATTATTTTCTTATATTATTTCATGTTTTATTTGTCTAAGATTATAAAGGAAAGATAAAACTAGATTATCACTTAAGTGACAATCTAAATGAATATCTCTTCTTGATGAATTTAGATTGTCGATTCATAGACAATGTATGTTGTTAAATAATCTAAATTTCTTATAAATTAAAATAAAATGAACAAGATAATGTGGTGAGCTTAAGTAATTTAATTTTAGATTACTACTAATGTAGAAAGATTACGTGTAGGGAATGCTTGCATCATGTTGAAAAATGATTCATTAACTTATATATATATATATATATATATATAAAGGTTTATAATATTTTTTTATAAATTCATGGTATACTATTATACCTCAATGTGTAAAAAAAAACTTACAAAATCCAATTCTTCCTAACATAAAATTTTTATATTTTTAAAATTTTAAAAATCTAATAATTTTTAAATTTAAAAAGAACATCAGAGGATCCATGAATATCTCATAATTAAAATTATATGTTATTACTGTTATACTTTAAATACTTACAGTACATACAAAATGACATATATATATTTATCCAATTATATATATAATTTACATAAATTACAGGTAGTAGTATTACAGGATTGACGTCAGTTTATTAAATACATAGATTTCTTTTATCAATATCTTTTATATTTATAAGTATAAAATGTATTAAACTTTGGGGCCATAAAAGCAGTTGAAAAAGTTGATAAGATTTTTTTATTTTTTTACAATAATAAAAAATATAAGATGATAATTTTAAAGAAAGAACCACCCTATGTGTGCACCCGTAATTATATTCATTATTACTATTACTCTCTCTCTCTCCAACGTATTTTTATGTCACTAGAAATGTTTTCAAATTGGACCGATAATCGATCGAGTCAACTGAGCCATATTGAACTATTTTTTATTAAAATACTATTATTTCTATTACTTCAAAATATATATTATAGAATAAAAGTATAAAAGGTAGAAAACAATTAAATAAAAGCATATTAATAATCATTTTAAATTAAGTCAATATTAATTAAATATTCTTTGTATTTTAAAATATATATTATTTATAATGAAAAAAAATTCATCATCTTCTTATTTAATAATTTCATGAATAATTTTTCTTAAAATTTTCTCATTATTGTCACATTTTATTTTTCAAATTCAAATTCACTTTCCATATCATTACTTTCCTTTTTTAAGTTCATCCTATGGAATCTACTATAGTACTTATTTTTTTTACTTTATATATTTTTAATCCATATTATTGTAATTATTTAAATCTTATCACCTTCTTATTAAAAAAATTCATAAATAATTTTCTCTCTTGTTTAAATTTTTCTTTAATCAAATTGACTTTCCTTATTATTAGTTTTCTTCTTTTAAAGTATATCCTATGAAATAGACTTGATTACTTATTTCTTTGGGTTTAATATTGGTGTTCCACCTCACGTTGTTTCCTAACTTTTACACCATCAAATCTTCATCCAACGTTGTTTTCTATTTTTTACACCATAAAATCTTTATTCAATAATTAATGATTGAATATCTGAAATAGTTTATCATAATTAAATGAAGATTTAATTTTGAAGAAAATAGAAAACACCATAAAGTAATGACATCTTCATTTTATCTTATTTCTATTTCTTTTTCTCCTTCATATTCTTTTGTCTTCCCTACTATAATATTCTTTTATCTTCCATACTATAATATGCTTTCCTTGATTTTATATTCTTCTCTATCTACCGAGCATTTTTTAAATATCTTTTTGAATAACCAAACCAATTTAAAATTCAATTGTTTGACAAAACAATTTAAACCAAATTAAATCGACAGCCAATTCGTGATTAAATTAATTAGATCGAAGGGTTCGATGATGATGATGATGATGATGATGATGATGATGATGATGATGATGATGATGATGATGATGATGATGATGATGATGATGATGATGATGATGATGATGATGATGATGATGATGATGATGATGATAATAATAATAATAATAATAATAATAATAATA
The DNA here is from genome assembly GCA_030549335.1 of Pontederia crassipes. NCBI lineage: Eukaryota > Viridiplantae > Streptophyta > Magnoliopsida > Commelinales > Pontederiaceae > Pontederia > Pontederia crassipes. Next base: position 23,174,592 of record CM060196.1, read on the forward strand.
ATAATAATAATAATAATAATAATAATAATAATAATAATAATAATAATAATAATAATAATAATAATAAAACACTGGTCACGAGTCCTCATTTTTACCTCCTGTAGTCGTCATCATCGTTCACCGCAATCAGGGAGTCAAATGTTTTGCCCTCATCTCCCCTCCTCTTTTCCACTTTCTCTCTCCTCCACCCCCCTCAAGGGCATTGGCTTCCTTCCTTCCTGCCTTCCTTCCTTTCCCCCTTGTTTTTTTTTCTCTTCCTTTGTCGTCTTATTTTTATTCCCATACTTCGATTCCTTTCATTTCTCCGCTTCTTATTTTTCTATTCCCAAACTCCATCGTCAGTCTAAAGTTTTCCTGTTCCTCCGCCTCCCCCCTCCCTTTTCCTAGGGCTTCGCAGATCCCCGGGGCAGTGACGGGCTGCTCGTTAACCCTAGCATCCGATCCCCGCAGTTATTCGTTCGCCCTTCGGCGGCCGGCGACTCGGCGCCGGACCGAATTCTCTCTGCAACCTGTGAGTTCTCCCTTCCTTCTTCCCCGGTTCCTTTTTCTCCGGGTTTGACCGGTTTATTCGATGGGTTTAGCGAGGAGGGGGTTAATTCCTGCCTCAAAAATTCGATCTTGGATGAATATCGGGGCGGATTTTGCGATTATGGCTCTCGGATACAGAGAGCTCGGGGTTTGTTAGTGAGCTCTAATTTGGATTCTCTTTGCAAGATTCTATTCTTTTTCGTGTTCTGTTTCTTGGTATGACGGGTTTCTGTTTCGTGTATGTTGCGGAGTTGGTAGATGTCTCTTTTTCTGTTGCTTTCCTTGGAATGCCATTATGAGGAAAGCTTGCTCCTTTTTGATCGAGTGTGGAGTTGGTGCCTTTTCGTTGCCTTATTGGTGTTTTTGGCGTCACAACTTTGGGCAGCTCCTCAACTTGCGGTTCTCACATATTTTATTGTGAACTTCGATTTGAAGACTACTTGGACTTCTGAGTTCGTCTCTGACAAATGTGCAGTTTTATCTCAGCTGCTTGCTCGACACCGGAAAGTCAGTTTTATTTATTTTGGGTGCTGCATGGGCTTGGTTGGTCCAGTAGACAAGGAACTTTCTAGGTGACGACCATCGTGCCTGTGTGCCGCCGTCTAGTTGTAGTCTGTTCTTACCTTCTAGATAGAGTATAAACTGAAAAAGTCAACTTCGGGGGTAGTTCTCAAGCTCATAGCTGATGATAGTATGTCCAAGTCGGCTTTTGACGTGTGTTATTTTCCTCTGTAGATTTGCGATTAGTCTCTTGTCAGTTGCTTTCAAGTGATTCGTGATAGCTTATATTACCGCTGCCATGGACTGCATATAATCACAGAGCACCTATGTCTTAAACGTTAACTGGGGAAAAATAATGTTGCTTCCAGGTACTGTTGCCTCTCCATTTCTTTCATACATCAGAATTTAACAATAATTTTCATGCTCAATATCCCAAGGAAACTATAAACAGGGTGATGGGGGATAAATGCTGATACGGGTTGCAGTATGTTGGTAGTTCTGGGCCAAAATGCAAATGCAGAGATATTCTTCTGCCAACTCTGGTAGTGGAGTTGGTTCATCTGCAAGGGAGAATGCCAGAGCTGAATCATCATTTTCAACATCCAACTTCTCATCGAATTCAAGGTTTTTCTAAAATTACCTTCAAATTTATTTCTTTGCCACCATGATGTGTATGGAAACTTATAAATATTTGTTAATAAATGTTATCAGATTGTAAAGAAGCATTTTGCAGATATGCATAAAAAACTGATGAGCGTTTAGATGTTTTCCCAATAAAATATATTTTATTCAATTGAATCCACTTACTCGTTTAAAATATATCTTATTCAAAACAAAATAGATGGTCTTTTAACAGGTTTAATGCCTTATCATAGAAGATAAAAATACCTTAGAAAACATAGAAGATAAATAAAATGAAAACAACAATCCAGGTAAAAGGTAGTTATGATATTGTGGCACTGTACTTTGATTAGGTAGAAGAGCATGATACTACAATTTTAGTTTCTTCCAGCATATGTTCTAGTAGTGACTATATGAACTTTTTCCTTCATGAGCTTTTTGATCTTCCAATACCATTAACAAACAGGCAGATGCATAGGATATCTGTCCTCAAATGGAATTATTATTTGGCTAGACTAAACAAGATGTCATGTATGTGATGAACTCATTGTTCATGGCAAGTAAAACAATGGTGTGGTACATTCTGGGACTTCACACTTACTCTTGAGATCTATTTAGAGGTCGATAATGTGCTGGAAGTTCTTAGACTAAACATCTAAGATTAATCTTTTTTTCTTTTTGAGGGGAAGATTAACCTTTTTTCTCAGCACTGAATGAGACATTTCTTTTTGCATGCTTTACTCCTTTTGGACCAAACCGGATTTTGTTGTAGGTTTCATTATTATGTATAGCAAAAGTGTCTATTGGTAATTGGTAAAAGGAAAAGACTCCAAATAAGGTCTATTTTCTGCTTGTGCCACTTCTCAAGATCTGCTAGTTAGTGTTCTTGCTGCAGTGGCCATCTTTACTATTGGATTCTCTTATCAGGCTTTCACTAGAACGACTGTCATTATTGCCTTCTTTTATCAGGCTTTCTGTCTTCCCATCTTCCCTCAACAATGCCCATCTTCCCTCAACAATGCACTAGGTAGATGAGCATACTTGTTTGAATACTGTAGTATTAACCATCTCTTTCAGAAAAAGTCGTAGGCCAACATGAGTAGAATATAACAAGCCTATGGGCCTTCTGCCCTTGGGTTATTCATCTTTAGTTATGAGCCTTTTTCCTATAGTTTAGTTAGGAGCTCTTTAGGGGTTTTCTTTATATTAAGTTTCCTTTTATCAGGTTTCCTTGCTACTTGGAACAATAAACAAGATTGTCAAGTTCGAGCCATATTGTGTAAACTCGATCCGTAAATAGGCGGAGTTAGATACATTAGTTTAAATAAAAATAACAATAATAATATAAATAATTTTCAAATCACATCACATGATTTTAAATCTCCAAAAAAACAACAATAATATAAATAATCAATAAATCAAAATTTACAAACCACAAACTAACAAAAAAGATCGAAATAGTGCATTCTAAGGTTGTGAAGTTGTATATTATATGCCGATTCAGTTGATGTCCCTTAAATTTGTGTAAAATTATTAACTTTTATGAAGATTATTAGTATATTCGTTATAATTTCTTTTTAGGTGGAACCCCTCCCATTTTTTATTTTTAGGTATTATTATTTGTTGTCGTCATAACCATGACTGCCATGCCATACCACTATTGGATTATCATAACATGTAACATATTCTTTCATTATATTATTTAAGTACTATGTTCAAAGAATGAAAAAGTAAAATATTTATTGGGAATTTATTTTTAATGTCATTTACAATAATGTTATATATTCCAACTATTTTTTGCTACCATAATTTAATTTGTTTTAACATACTTTTTAAAATAATAATATGGTTATCAAAGGAATAATAGCGAAAAAAGAAACAAACCAAGCAATGAAAGATAAGAAATTAAACAAAAGGTAAGAGAAATAGCAAAAGATGTGTGCAATAATGCTTACAAAAGGCACCTGTTGTTCTGTCGTCGAGGACATCACACATTTTCTCTCAGATGCAGAGTGGCTCTTGTGGTGTGGAGACAGATACTTCCTACGAGGATTCACATCTCTGGTGGATTCACTATGGCAGTCTCTCTGTTCACTCAGCAGACATGGTGGACAAAGGTGGCAAGCGCCATTGGTGGGAGGGGGGGGGGGTGGTGTTCTTGGCAGTCACCTAGGCCATTTGGCACAACCACCTAGTTTTTGGTGGGGAGAGATGTCATGCATCCTTTTTGATAAGAGAATGGGCTTTGGGTAGCAGGTTTCTTTGAGCCACTCATTCTGTTCTTCCCTTTCCCTTCTTGCTAAAAAAGGCACCTGCTGTGAGAATTGAACTCATGACCGCTCCAAACTGGCCAGACTCTGAACCAAAAAGCTACTCAACCACGTGTTTCAAAGTCGCTGAGTTTGCTACTTGAACCGTGTGATTCGACAATTCCATTCATTTTTAACAAGTTAAAACACACTTAGTTCCGAGCTTACCCCTACTTAAGATTCTAGATCAAGTTGACTAGAATTTGGACTCTAGAAATGTAAAATCATAAGTTTTTAAGCACTAAAACTAGTTTTTGACCTTTTGTTGTAATTATGATGTAACCTCATTTTACCATTAATAAATCTGGATGTCTACCAAAATGGCAGTCATCCTTTCTGCCCTAAAAAAAAATAAAAAAGAGCTATTTATAGCTATTTCTTTAGTGATGGAATTTTTAATTAGATATTTTTCGCTCTAAAAAAAGATACTTTACTTTCGACTGAATGCGTTAATATTTGAAGATCTTTTACATGTGATAGTCTTGATTTATTATGTATTTCTAATGTGAAACTGTTGCTGTTGTGCTAGCACCATTAGCCTGTCTTATTGTTGCTCAATCATTTAGAGAGCCAGATAAACTTTTTGTATTACTCTTACATTTTATTTAACCAAAAGTTCTTGCTATCATGATTGTCGCAGACGACAATTGCAGCTTGCACCATACAAGCTAAAATGTGAGAAGGAGCAGCTTAATTCAAGGTGAGCTTTTACTTGAATTTGAACTAAATGGCTGGGGATTTGGGACATCCATCTAACAGTTCAGTTTTGGTCCTCCTGTGGTACTGGAGGGTTTCAACTTTTACATGAGTTAACATATCATGACTTTCACCCAAGAAAAAATACACCATAACTTTAGTCACTTCCGTATTGCTGGGCCCACTTATAGGACCAATGAAAAAAATTCAGTTCTTTAACATCCTATGAGCATATTCCTTGTGTTTCCATGTTTTGTGCATATTATGTTGAATTTTGAATAAAACAATTGCCCAAAAGTAAAACAATCAAAATATACTATTTTGCACCCTTTAAGTTTGTTATGAGAGTTTTAATTCCCTCCTATAATAGGTCATTCTATCGTAGAATTAGAGTCTCGGAGGTTAGCGAAGCTCTTAAGAAAATGGAGAACGGTAAAGCCGTTGGACCGGATGGTATACCGATTGAAGTTTGGAAATGTTTAGGAGAAAAAGGTGTGTGGTGGTTATGTAAACTATTTAATGAGATTTTACGGTCGAAAAAGATGCCTGATGATTGGAGATTAAGTACATTAGTTCCTATTTACAAAAATAAAGGGGATATTCAGAATTGTGCAAATTACAGATGGATTAAACTTATGAGTCACACAATGAAATTATGGGAAAAAGTAATTGAGCATAGATTGAGAATGGAGACTAGTATTTCTGAAAGACAATTTGGGTTCATGCCAGGAAGATCCACTACAGAGGCGATTTATTTACTAAGGGGGATGATGGAGAAGTATCGAAGTAGGAGAAGAGACTTACATATGGCTTTCATTGACTTAGAGAAGGCATATGATCGGGTACCAAGGGATGTACTTTGGAAAGCCTTGCAAAAGAAGAGGGTGAGTGTTGCCTACATTAAGGTAATACAAGATATGTACGATGGGGCATTGACTAGGATTATGACACCGGAGGTGAGACAAATGAATTTCCTATAGGAATTAACCTACATCAAGGATCAGCTTTAAGCCCGTATCTATTTAACTTAGTTATCGATGCTATAACCGAGAGTCTAAGTGCATGCTATTTGCGGATGATATAGTACTATTAGCGGATTCAAGAGAAGAGATTATTATAAAATTGAAAATATAGAGAAATACGTTGGAGTCAAAAGGTTTTTGTTTAAGTAGGAATAAAATAGAATATATGCATTGCAATTTCACAAATAAACAACTTAGAGACGATTTGGAAGTTAGGCTAGGGGAGGATATAATTCCTCAAGTGACAAAGTTTAAATATTTAGGATCAATTGTAAGACAAGATGGTGAGATTGATGACGACGTTAATCATAGAATTCAAGCTGGTTGGTGTAAGTGGAGGAAAGCCACTGGAGCTCTTTGTGATAGAAAAGTACCCAGTTAAAGGGAAATTCTATCGTACTGCTATAAGACCGGCAGTGTTATATGGTAGTGAATGTTGGGCTATGAAGGGACAACATGAACGTAAAGTGGGGGTAGCTGAAATGAGGATGTTGAGATGGATGTGTGGTCATACAAGATTAGATAAGATTAGGAATGACCATATACGTGAACGAGTCGGAGTGGCTCCTATTATTGAGAAAATGGTAGAGAATCGTTTGAGATGGTTTGGTCATGTTCAGAGAAGACCATTAGATGCGCCAGTAAGAAGAGTAGATCAAATAATCTGGAGTCCGATTAAAAGAGAGAGAGGGAGGCCAAGGCGGACACTTGACGAACTATAGAGCAAGATCTATTGGTGAATAATATACCGAAAGGTTTGGTTACTAATAGAGCGGAATGACGTCGTATGATCCATGTAGCCGACCCCACCTAGTGGGATAAGGCTTTGTTGTTGTTGTACTTATCCATCACAACCTCAATTATTTGTCTGCTATCACCTTGCATTGTATATCTTAACTATAAATTTACATGCCCCTTAAAGATATTCTAGTTTCACATATTTTGAATAAATAAATACCTAAAAAAACTATTGAATCACCCCTCAAAACAAAAATTAAATCATGCCATTAGATACTTATATTGTTGGTGCATTTCTTTTCTAGACTTGGGCCTCCAGATTTCTTTCCACAAACTCCAAACTGCCCTGAAGAAACATTAACTAGGGAATATTTGCAGTCAGGTTACAAGGAGACCGTTGAAGGAATTGAGGTGTGATTCTCTGTTTATCCTATAGGAATAAATGCATGAACTGATGCACATTGGCTTTTTGACTTCTATGATGTTGTATGCTTGGTGTACTTGAGGAATGGAACACTGACTGAATTTTTTTTATAATATATAGTTGAAGTGTTGGAACAATAACGAGGTTATCTTTCATTTAACGGGTCCTAGGAAGTACTTCCTCAAAGAATTATAGTTGCAAAAAAATGCTACAATTATCCATTACATTTCGTTTCTTACATGGGAGTGGGGACTTGGTTAGCCTCCTTTCATGCCTTTCTTTTGATGCTCTCATTTGAGAGCCTACACTTGTACGTTAACCTCTAATTAGTAATATATACATGAAAGGCTACAATAACTGTGATACGTGCTCAGAAACACATGTTTAGGATATGTTATCACTTTATTGATTACAAAATTTTGGTCTGCCTTTTGTTTCACACCAAAATGTCATGCCCGTTTTGCAATTAGGACTATAGAATGCTATGTTTCTCTGTTGCTTTTTTCATTTGATTTATTCCATAAGATGCTTTACAAATACTAAGAGATGAGAGATCTTATGATTTACATTTCAGATGATGGAACATGCCATTGACTTTTTTTTTCTAAATAGTTTGATGATCTGTCATTCAACAAGTTTTATTGCAGTTTGCTATATTTTGTGCCTATGTTATTCCACGTGCTCAATTTTGCGGTAAAGCAGTTACATGTAAAATTGAGAATACAGTTTTCATGTATTCAGTGTGCATCTTTCTTGTTTTTGCTAACTTACATGTGCTGATTGTTGATGCCTCAGGAGGCTAGGGAAATTACATTATCTCAGGCTTCAACTTTCTCAAAACCAGAGTACATTCTTAAATGCAAAGAGGTAAAGAAAAATTGAAGAGTGTCTTAAATATGTCTTAATTGTAACATGTTTACAAAAATTCTTTCTAAAAATATTGCTACAAATATTCACACTTTGCTGTAAATAATCCGACTTTATATTTTTGTGATCAAATTGTTTGTTGTTAATATATTGAATTTTATTGTCAATCTGTGAAGAACTCCTGATATTCTATTTTTTAACAACATTTTAGCAACTGAGAATTCTGATCAAAATCCAAGTGAGGTTCTTGAGCTAGCTATTTGTTTGAAAACTTGCTCATTGTTAAGCATCCTTTTGCAAGTCAGGGACACAACAGTATTATCTCTTTCTTTTCCAATAATTTCAACCTGCATTGTATGTATTGCATTCCCATCCCACTGCTCTCATGTGAAGATACTGACGACCAACTTTCAAGTGATTGCACATACAATATCTGACGCCATCAACTGGGCATTGTCATCAAATGACACTGATTTAATGTAAATTCTGTATTTAGGAGGCGTGTAAGTGTTGATTTTTTCCTTAAAATAGTGTCCATTTTGGTGTACCACATGGGTGATTCAAAATTTGAACTTGTCAAGTTGAATCTTGTCAACATTTCTATCTGTGGCAAGACAATCACAGAAAAATCTTGCAAATATTCTTCCAGGCTACTCACGTCATTGTCTAGTAGATTTGGAAGTTGGATTTCCTTTGATCATCTCTTGGTGGTTATTGACACCTAAGTGAATTATGATATAGAACGAGAATAAGCTTATGGACTTTCCGTCCATTGGTTATTAGTTGTTAGTTATGAGCCTTCTGCCAATAGTTTAATTAGGAGCTTATTGAGGTTTTCTTTATAATTATATTTTCTTTTATTTAGTTTTATTTTTCTCCTCACCTCACATTTTCCTTTACTCAGTTGCTGTTATTTTTTGAAATAGTTTAGAACCCTATAAATACTATTGTATGGTTCCCTTGGAAGATAGATTTGATGAATGAGTTTTTGCTTTGAATTTGTTTTTTAAGTGGCTAACTTAATTAGGGTTAGACATGGTTGAACTTGGTTGTTCTCTATCAATTTTACACTTACTTTTTTTTGAGGGGAATCAATTTTACACTTATGATGAGATTATTTAATACTTCTGCCGTCGTCATAACAGTTTTATCAGAAATGTATTAGTTCTTTCTACATTGGTTATGTATGTAAATCATGTACGGCATTAGTGTACTGATGCATCATCACTAACAATTCCCATGATGTTTTCTCTAGGCACTAAGAAAACGGTTAAGAGATATCAATGAATCACGTGCTCAAAAGCGCAAGGTAGTCAGTTCTTCTCCTGACTGGCATAAAGTTTAATTTGCTTTGTTGGCATTACTTCGTGATGCCAGATGTTTTTATTACACATGATCATTCTTTTTCTGATTAACAACAGGCGGGCCAAGTTTATGGAGTACCTCTTTCAGGACAGTTACTTTCAAAACCTGGAAGCTTTCCTGAGCAAAGACCATGCACAGAAGAATCCCGCAGGAAATGGATTGAGGTTTTTAATCACCTTTTTCTTTTTTGTTTCCCAAACAAATTGGTGATTCGGTTAAGGGATATCAATGAATCACTTTAAGTCAAATTATGTTTCCATCTTTTCAGCTTAAAGTAGGCTTTTTAGTGATTGTGAGCTAGCATGATGTAATCTCCTTAAGATATTTCCATTGATTATTTTGTGTTTCTACGTTGGGATTCTTTTTCTTTATTTCATGATTGGTAGCTGACCTTCAGAAGCTCTTTGATCCTTTTCTTTAGTGATTGGTTTGGTTCCCTGCATCAGCATGGGAGTGGTTTTTCTACTCGTTTTGTTTTTTATCAATCCCGTTTTTTTATCAACACCCCTTTTCTTTGCTAGCCAGCACGGTGTTCTGTCTGTACTTTAATAATTGATTGATATATCTGGGTATTTTTGTCGTCATAATTTGTTGCATCTTAAAGTTCCTATTTGCTTGTGTTTTCTTATTCTCTCTCTCTCTCTCTCTCTCTCGCTCTGCTTCCTTTATGCTTTTGTAAACCAGTTTGTCTTTGTGACGGTCTTAATTTATGAAAATCTTAATCTTTCCAAGCAGGCTTTGTCTCAACTGCATAAGAGATTGCGTTCTTTGGCCGACAATGTTCCACATGGTTATAGAAGAAAGTCTCTCTTTGAGGTTCTTATACGATATAATGTTCCAATACTAAGAGCTACTTGGTTCATCAAAGTTACCTATCTTAACCAGGTTAGAAAGCAAAAAAGAAAACATGCTATGGCCATGATATTCTGTTTTATGCACAATATAAGATTTGTTCAGTTATTTGAAATCAACTTCTCGTAGGTCCGGCCTGCACCAAACAGTGTTTCAACAAGCAGTTCAGATAAAGCACAGTTGGCTCGAACTGAGTTGTGGTCTAAAGATGTTATTGAATACTTACAACATCTCCTTGATGAAGTTTCCCCAAAAGATGGTTCTAATGCACCTACACCTAGCAGAGATCAGTCAACACAAAGTCTTGTGTCTGCGACTTATCATCCACCACATAAAAGTGACGCTTCACCAATTACTGATGCAGAGGAGTCCTCACTTGACACAAAGTGGAGTTATATGCTGCATCTTGTACAGTGGCATCTCGCAGAAGGCCTACTTATCCCCTCCCTCATCACCGAGTGGACTCTCAATCAGCTTCAGGTAAAAAACATTTTTGGTGGAGAGACAGTTCTGCAGGTTGCAGTGCATTAAGTATTTCCACTTTTTCATTCTAAGAAAACATTTCCACTCTATTTTTGTAACTTTCATATAAATACTCATACAACCTTTCAGAGAAAAAAAATTCATACAAGCTTTTCTTCCAGGAAAAGGATTCATTTGAGGTTTTGGAGTTGCTTTTGCCAGTTATACTTGATCTAATTGACAACATTGCACTCTCACAGACGTATGTACGCATGTGTGTGGACTTAATTGTCAGGTCACTAAATAATCTTTCTCCCACATCGAGTTCTGTTGATACCCTGAGGAAATCACCTCTCGTGGCCACATTGGTTGAGATTTTGAGATATCTGATTCTTCTTGTGCCAGATACTTTTGTTGCATTAGACTGCTTCCCTCTGCCATCTTATGTGGTACCTGATTTAAATTATAAGAATATTATTCTCAACTTACCAGATGCTACTGACAATCAACTTGAAACTCAAGATGGTTATCTTCGATATTTATCCTCTGGATATGTTGTTTCTTCTATTCAGAAGCAGACTTCTGAGCTTGCAAAGGTTGTGAATCCTGGTCTTCTAGCTCGTGGTTCTGCTAAGGTTGTACAGGTCTTGGATAAAGCTCTGATGAAGGGTGATATAAAATTTGCTTACAATTCTCTTTTTGAAGATTTATCTGATTCGACTTTTGAAGAACAATGGATGTCAGAAGTAAGTCCATCCTTGAGATCTTCCTTGAAGTGGATTGGAACTGTTGATTTGTCTCTTATTTGCTCAGTGTTTTTTCTTTGTGAATGGGCAACATGTGATTTTCGGGATTGCCGTACTTTCTTGCCACGAAAACTGAAATTGACTGGAAGAAAAGATTTTTCACAAATCTTTTTCGCAGTCTTGCTTTTGAAGCTTAAAAGGGACGAGTTGCTTCTGTCTCTTCATACCAGGGATGGGAATTCACTGGCATTTAATACAAGTGAAAATAATGGATTGGATCATAATACTCCATTAGGTGGATCAGTGGTCGATAACCCTCCGAATCCTAGAGGTAGCAAAAAGAGCAAAAGAAACATTTTTGAGAGTCCTGGTCCATTGCATGATATTTTTGTTTGTTGGCTAGATCAATGTGAGACAAAGAATGTTGGAAGCTTAAAGGGGTTTGAGGTTCTCCTTGTAGAACTCGTTCGTAATGGAATTTTTTATCCTCAGGCTTACGTTAGGCAGCTTATTATAAGTGGAATAATGGATAAAAATGAGAGTTTGTTAGATTTAGAGAGAAGACAAAGACATCATCGAATTCTGAAGCAGCTTCCAGGCTCATGTTTGCTTGATGTTCTGGAAGAAGCAAAGATTGCAGGACTTCCTAGAAAATATGAAACTGTATGTATATACTCAAATGAACGTCGTCTCGTGCTTCGTGGACATCTGGGTGGCAATTACAATTACTTGGGTGCAAGAAATGATGGATACTCAAGGGCTTTGAACCAAAAGGACACAGATCATTCACCTTCTGTTGGAGGTGCCAAACATGGGAAGACGAAGACTCAAATTGCAGAGTTGAAGGCTTTGATTTCACGCATTCTGCATTTTCATCCTTATTCAGGGTCAAATGAAGCAGTGCCTGATGAGTCTAAAGGAACTCTGAAGAGGTCTTTAGGTTCAATAGATAGTGAAGTAGAACTGACTGACCGGACACCAGGTTGTGAAGAATGTAGAAGAGCAAAGAGGCAAAAGACACTTGATGAGAGGAGTCCTGGTCTGCAAGGAAATTATTCAATTGGTTCAGATGAGGAAGATACTTGGTGGGTAAGAAAAGAGGTGCCCAAGTCTCAAGAGTCAACAAAAGTTGATCTCACACTGAAATCAACTAAACAATCATCACGAGGTAGGCAGAAAATTGTGCGTAAAACGCAGAGTCTAGCACAGTTAGCAGCTGCTAGGATAGAGAGTAGCCAGGGGGCATCTACTAGTCATGTATGTGAAAATAAAGTGAGTTGCCCTCACCATAAACCTGCCATTGAAAGTGAAGTTCCTAAGGATGTCAGCCGGATGCCAATGATAAATCTAGGTGATTTGGCAAAGGCTCTTAAAAAACTTAGGATGTTTGAAAGGAGATCCATTTCAATTTGGCTGCTGAAGTCAGTTAGACAACTTGTTGAGGGCAGCGAAAAAGTTTCATCTAAAATGAGCAACTGCACTGACATCTATTCTGTCCCACCTGACGATAGGGCTTGTGCTAGATGGAGGCTTGGTGAAGGTGAACTTTTGTCCATTCTATACATATTAGATACTTCTTGTGACTTGGTTTCATTGGCAACATTCCTCATATGGTTGTTGCCAAGGAGTGTTTGTGGATCAAGTAATTTAACACAGGGTTCAAGGAATACTATGTTGTCAAAGAATCGAGAAAATCAAGCTTGCCATTTTAGTGAAGCATTTCTCTTCTCAACCCTCCAGAGGTATAATTTATTCTGACATCATACGTGGCCTTGAAATTCTTTGATAGGTTGTTATTTCAGCTTTTGTTTTTTCATTGTTGTGTGACATTTCATTCTTGTTTCAGGTATGAGAATGTGTTTCTTGCTACAAATCTTTTACCTGAAGTTTTGACTGCTACCATCCATCGATGTGGCACTATGACATCCAGTGGAAGGTTTTCGGGTTCAATCTCATTAGCTTATGCTCGCAGTTTATTGAGGAAACACAGAGAATTGACAAATGTGGCAAAGTGGGAAAAAAACTTTAGAGCTACATGTGACCAGAGATTGCTTGCAGAACTTGATGGTGGGCGTTCTTTTGATCTTGACTTTTCATTTTCACCAGGAGTATCGCAAGGCATTGAAGACAATGATGAGCACATTCGTCAGAAGATGACAGGTAGGTTGTCCAGAACTGGTCCAAGCATGAAAGATTTAGTGCAGCGACATGTTGAGGAGGCAGTGCACTATTTTTATGGAAATGAGAGAAAGAATTTTACAGGAGCCGCCTCCAGAAATCACTCAGATAAATTGGATGATGCTCACCAAATGGCCCAAGATATTGCTTCGTCCCTTGTAGATTGCATTAGGCAAAATGGTGGAGCAACTGCGGACTGTGATCCCTCTATTGTAGCTTCTGCTATATCTGCAATAATCGCCAGTGTAGGGCCAACTATGGCAAAGTTGCCAGATTTCACAGCAAGCAATAACCATCAAAATTTATCGTCTTCAGTAAATTCATCAAACTGTGCACGTCATGTCTTGCTTGTTCACATATTTGCTCTGAGTTTTCTGAAAGAAGCTCTTGGAGACCGTTTGAGCCGAGTATTTGATATAGCTTTTGCTGCTGAGTGTTCTTCTGCCATATCTGGAGCTTTTACTCCTGCGAGGGCACACCGTAGTCAATTTCAACCATCTCCAGAATCAAATGAAATTTACTCAAATCATGGAAATGAAGTGTTGACAAAACCTATTGGAAGAGCTGCTAAAGCTGCAGCAGCAGTATCTGCACTTGTGATTGGTGCTATTGTTCATGGAGTTTGTACTCTGGAACGGATGATTACTGCCTTCAGGTTAAAGGAAGGCTTGGATATCCTGCAGTTTATAAGAAGTGCAAGATCCACATCAAATGGCATCTCTCGTACCTCAGTCTCGATGAAGCAAGACTATTGTATTGAAGTATATATTCATTGGTTTCGACTCTTTGTGGGGAACTGTAGAAGTGTTTTTGATGGGCTAGTTGTTGATATTCTTGGTGAATCTTATACATTGGCGCTTTCACGGTTGCAACAAATGCTTCCTCTGAGCTTGGCTTTTGCTCCTGCATATTCAATATTTGCAATGGTTATTTGGAGACCATATATTCTCAACAGTAATATTGCAAGTCGTGAGGATGTTCAGTTGTATCAATATTTGTCATCTGCCATTAGTGAAGCTATGAGACACAATCCATTTCGAGGTCTAATTTTTCGTAACATTTGTAGCTTCTATGACCTTTTAGCTGGTGATGTTGGTGATTCTGAATTTGCCGCAATGCTGGAACTGCATAGTCCTGATAAGCATCTGAAGACAATGGCATTTATTCCTACTCGAGCTAGGCTTTTTCTCAATGCCCTCATTGATTACAATATGCCGGCATTTACAGTTATTCAAGAAGATGGATCATGGGGTCCTGGGCTGTCTGAGCCAAAGGCGCATCACGTAACTGAGGCAAAGCTTTTGGAGCAACTTGTACATGTTTTAGATACCTTGCAACCAGCAAAATTCCATTGGCAATGGGTTGAGTTGAGATTACTTTTGAATGAGCAGGCTCTTACTGAAAAAATTGAAAGTCACAACATGTCCTTTGTAGAGGCAATTCGATCACTATCCCCGGCTGCTGAAAATTTTGCACTTTCTGAAAGTGAGAAGAAGTTTAACGAAATTATTTTGACTAGATTACTTTCAAGACCTGATGCAGCATCTCTATACTCGGAAGTCGTTCACCTGCTTGGAAAATTACTTCAAGATTCTTTTGTGATGGATATAAAATGGCTTTTGAATGGCCAAGATGTTGTTTTGGGGCGCAAGTCTATAAGACAGCAGCTTATGCATGTTGCTCAGAGGAGAAGCCTTCCAGTTAAGCTTCAATTTTGGAGGCCATGGGGCTGGTCAGTTTCAGACAGTGATGTGGTAACTTCTAAAGGTGACAAGAGAAAATTGGATTCCATCTCAATTGAAGAAGGGGAAGTAGTTGATGAAAACATGGAAGTCAAAAGACCAATTAAAATAACTCAAACTGTTGATGCAGAAGGTTTCATCTCAAATCATCAATGCTTAACTGAGAAAGCACTCGCAGAACTGATATTACCATGCATTGACAGGAGCTCAAGTGATTTGCGTAATGCATTTGCAACTGAATTGATTAAGCAAATGGGAGCAATTGAGCAGCATATTACAGCATTAGCATGCAATGGTAGGGCTAGTGCTATCCTTTCGGGACTTGAAGGATCTTCAAACAAAGGAAGCAATCGTAAAGGTATGAGAGGGGGGAGCCCTGTTATGGGCAGACGACCGTCTGGAGCTAACGACTCTTCACCTCCTTCAGCAGCAGCTTTGAGAGCATCAATCTGGCTACGTCTGCAATTACTTTTGAGATTGTTTCCAATTATTTATGCAGATAGGTAATTCCTCTTCATGCCATTAGTTGTAGTTTGATTTGTTGATTACCAAATTCAGGATCTGCAGATCTTTCTGTCAGTTTGGTGTTCTTAATAATTCCAATGCCCAGTTAAACAAAATTGCTGAATACATTTTGTCAACTTATTATCCTTAATTGTTACTATTTTCCTTTTCTTGGGGGCCTTAGGAGACCGTTCATGAGTTTTGCTTCTGGCAACACTGGATGGGATATTAATAGCTGATTAGGAAGATGAGTCCTTATCTTGCTGCATGCATGACTGAACATCAATGTCATACTCTCAATTGTCAATATTCATTTTGTCCTGTCATTCACAGTCATGCAAATAACAAATGTGTAGACCATGATTTGTATGTAGTATTCCTGCAGTATGAAATCAACTGCATTCTGAGACATTGCCTGGATTAGCTTGGTTGTCTCTTATAATGACACAGGAGTTGTCTAAAAGGGTTTCTGAAGGGTCTTTAATCTTCTGCTTGCAGAATACTGGTACTGGCCTCAGCTCTACCAGATCCTAGTCCTTGTCAGTTTTTAGGAGATATGCTCTTTTAGAATATTCAATTTGGTTATTAGTTCTCTATTATGAATAATTTGACATGGTCAATGATAAACACAATAACTATGTGATTCAAAGTTCCAAATAATTATGTAACATTACCAGACATTTGTTGTGCTGAAAGCTTGGTTAGGCAGGGCAGGACATTTGGCGAGATGCTGAATTGTAATAGTATGCATGGAAACACTAAATCTGTATCTGCATTTTTATTTCTTCAATGCCTATACATATATTAACATGTACACATGGCATATGTATGTCTGTCTCTTTGTTTTAGTGCATTGTGTCAGTTATCACTTTCTCCGATCACTTGTCTTGAAACCTGCTACACTGTTGTCCTGAGTATGTATTAATTCTGCAGAGAACCACCTCCGCGGAACATGAGGCAGACACTTGCATCAATTGTACTTCGTCTACTTGGAACACGTGTAGTATATGAAGATCCAGAGTTTTCCTTTACAGTTCATGTGAGCTCCCAGAAAAGGAACGTTGGATTCTTCATGGAAACCTTATTAAATCATTCTAGTGATAATCTGTTCAGTAGACTGTTGGCTATTCTGCATGGTTTGCTGAGCAATTGTAAGCCAAGTTGGTTGAAGACCAAATCCCCCAGCAAGTTGACTGCTAAGTCTTCTCGAGGGGATTTTTCTTCATTTGATCGGGAGGCAACAGAGAGTTTGCAGGTTAGTATCTACTAAAGCTAAATCATGTTTTGCTTGGCTAATTGCAGGACAAATATCAATCAGTGATGGTGAATTGTGGTTTTTGCTGATTCTTGCAGACTGAGTTGGATCGCATGGAATTGCCAGCAACAATTCGACAGCGTATTCAGGCTGCGATGCCCATGCTTGCACCGACTATTCCCTTCCCAACCCCTTGCCATCCTCCAACATTGTCTCCAGCAACTGTTGCTCCTCTTCAGCCTTTTACACCCAGTCTAGGTCTCAACCAAAAAAGTGTTCCTCCTGTAAGGAATCTTAATAGCCTATCTGGCAGAAATAAGACATTGCCTTCCCACGATTCGGATATAGAAGTTGATCCATGGACACTGCTGGAAGATGGTACAAGTTCCACACCGACCGGGAATTCCAGCAGCAACATGGGGCTGGTAGGCGGAGATCATTCTAACCTCAAGGCCTCTAGCTGGCTTAAGGGGGCTGTCAGGGTGAGGAGAACGGGCCTTACCTACACTGGAGCCCTTGATGAAGATAGCTGACTCTTGTAGAATAATGTGGAAATTATGGCCTGGCAGCGAACTTAAAAGGCAGGTTCACAGCAAACTCAAAAGCTTTGCGGCGTTGAGCAAAACTCATTTCTACGGCTCACATGAATAATCCTTTTCCTCGGGGAATATATTGGGGTTCTTGCTTTTATGCATTCGTTGCCAGCTTAAGTAGGAGGGTCAGACGTCGACTAACAGCATCAAGCGCAGAAGCTCATCAGCCTTTTTGCCAAGTTTGTTGTACATATATGTGACATTATTCTTTTCCTGGACGAGTAAAAAAAAATGTCTCGGGGAAAATTTTCTAGGCCGATCATGCCCCCATTGCTTTTTGCCATGTTGTATCAAACACTAGCCCAGTCCCTTTACTGGGAAGGGGTGATGCATGCGCACAAATGTTAGGATAAACGTGATTTCAGAATGCCTTGGTATGTTATGTCGGATCCATTCCAGTTGCCCGCTGAACTAAAAAAATGGGGTACTTGCTGTAACTTGTTGCTGAAGCTGTTTGTTTCCAATGTTGTCTTCATGGCAACTTGTGCTTTTTTTTCCAATGAAAATTCACGTGGATTCTGCAGTAAATTAGGTAACATGTTCTTGTTGTCATGGCAAGTTCAAGAACGTGACCAAGTTTTATTTTTGGAGATATGTCAACTTATACAATAGACATTGAAGTGCCTCGATTTATCACATTATAGTAGGGTTTAATGAATAAGCGTGACTAACCTTCTTCGTTACAATTATTGATAACTTTGATTCTAAATAGCTTTGATTCCACTAACATATTAATGTCGAACTATTTTTATCTTAAGATGGTAGGAGATTTTACTAACATTATTCTTTCGTTTTAAATAGGGCAAGAAAGAAACTTTTACAACTCTTATAGAAGACATGACAGTTTTACATGTAAAAGAAAACTACACATTAATGTCCATATATATATATGTATATATATATATAGGACTAAATGGGCGTGTAACGCCCTTTCGTGCGGCAACATACAACGCTTCCATCGCGATCGTTCGTGACGCATCCTAAGTCAGAAGGGGTGAATCCTGACCGTTTGATGTAGATCAATCGATGGAAAAAAAACACAAAACGCCACGGACGTTGCGAGGACATGGATGCGAGCCTTCTTCGTGTCGATGCCCTAGGCGACGATTGCCCCTGTCGGAGCCGCTCGTCTCCCTCTCAACGGCCGCGACGGACATCCCTTAAATGGGATGTCGCCCTCCTTCCGCCTTTCACTCTACTCCCTCAGAGGTTCTCTCGAACATAATCACCTCTCTTCATGCGATGCCCTAGGCGACGATCGCCCCTGCTGGAGTTGCTCATCTCCCTCTTGTTGGCCGCTCCCTCAGGTGAGATGATGCCATCAGCTTTGGATCTTTCTTTTTATCTTTCTTTCGGTTCTGATGCATCCTTCGCCATATGCCCTAGCTGACAACTGTTGCTGGAGCCTCTTGTCTCCCTCTCGCCGGCCGCAACTCCGGACATCCCTCAAGTGAGATGATGCCCTAAGCTTTGGATCTATCTTTTTCTCTTTCTTTCGATTTCTGATGCATCCTTTGCCCGATGCCCTAGCTAACAACCCTTGCTGATGCTGCCGCTGAAGCCGAATAAAATTGATGTCTCCCTCTCGCCAGCCGCGACTTCGGACATCCCTCAGGTGAGACAATGCCCTAAGCTTTGGATATTTCTTTTTCTCTTTCTTTCGGTTTTAGTGCATCCTTCGTTCGATGCCCTAGCTGATGACCACTGCTATTGCTGTCGAAGCCGAATTAAACTGACGTCTCTCTCTCGCCGGCCATGACTCCGAACATTCCTCAGGTGGGACGACGCCCTTCCTCCACCTCTCACTCTGTTGATCCCCTAATATTCTACTTTTTTTTAAAATTTTGTCCTGTTGTTTGTGATTTTTGTTCTATTACACTATCAATCCTATTGGACATGTTGAATACTCTAGAATTAGTTGAAGCAGGTGCCTTATTGTTGCATGATTGAATTACCTTGATTTCGTCATGTATATACTCTAGAATTATACAAAATTTATGATTTTGGCATGTCCGGAGGAGAATTACCTTCATTTTATTATTTGTCTTATATTACCTTGATTTTATTATTTCGTCGTGTATTACTATTCGTATGATATGTCCGTTGTTTTCATATGCATTCATATGCCTGGTGGATCTAAAATGCATTCTTATGTCTGGTGGATCTATTTCACTTGGCAGAATCAAGTTCTTTTTATAACTGTTGTTGGCATGTTGCCATTGTACGTTAGTCTTTCATAATGTTTAGTTGAAGTTTACACTTACATACTATTTCTTAGAATATGACTTTTTCTAAATGTTATTGCCAACAAAATGTTGAGTTAAAAACTTTTTGGACCGAACGGAATTCCGATAGGAAATTTTATGGATATTGTCATTATGGGGTGAGCTTTTATACATATCTTAGACATTTAAATCCATTCAACATATTATTTTCATCAATAGTCTAATTTGAGTGCATTATTTCTTTTAGCAAGATGGGGCTTGTGATTACTTCAAATGGTTGGATTTAGAATTCGGCCATCGATCGAAGGAATTGATAAATGAATTATTACATAAGATTGATGTATCCGAAGTCATATATATATATATATATATATACACATTCTTTTATCATGTATTAAGTGAAAATTTGAAACACACTTATTATAGAGTCGAAAGATTATAACATTTCCAATCGTCATCTAAAATATAAATGTAATAAATGAGTAACCTGTTTAATCTATATAAAGCATTTCACTTTCATTATTTATACAAATAATTCTTATTGTATAATAACAAACAATATTAACATGTGGAGATAACATGATAAATTTGCATATACATGTTATTGAATCATAATTTGTGTGACATAGTAACAAAGATTTACATCTTCTTGTATTGATAAAAACAAGAGCTTTATAGTATCTAATAAGTATGACATAATTAGTCTACTTTCGACAAATGTAAAATAATATTTTTCTTCAAATGGTACACTTTTTTACTTTAATACAAGGAGTGTAATAATATGACACATCTCCTTTTGAAAATAATTTTTTTACAATAATGAAAGTATGATAATTTCATTTTTTTTCATATGCGAAATAATATGCTTTTAATAAGGCATGATAAATAGTACTACAAAGTAAAATTTTTATGATAAATGAACTAACATTTTCAAAATTAAAATGTTGGACACTTCCTTAAAAAAACTAAAAAAATAGTGCAATAATTGAAGTATGCTAATTTCATACTTTTGATATATGCAAAATTAATATGCTTCTTATAAAGAAAAGAAAATCATAATCCCTAATATACAAAAAAGCATAATCTTTCTCCATAATAAATATGAGAACTTATTTTAAAAGAAAAATAATTGCACAATCATTGGAGTATGATAATTTCATACTATTGACATGCAAAATAATGTCTTCTTCTAAAAAAAAATATGTTTAGTTCCATCAAATAGACATCTTCATAATAAAAAAGGCAACATCTTTCAAAAAGGCAAAAAACTTTGCAAAAGTATGAAATATGTTTAATTCATACTTTTGATACAAAATAATATGCTTATAAGAAAAATAACATATGATCTCAAATAATAGATGTCATACTATTAATATACAACTTTATAAACTTGTATGAAAAATTCTTGCATAATAATCCATATAATCTTAATTACATGGATAAAGTCAAATTCTTCACATTCCATACATCATATCCCTTTTTTATACATCACAGACAACACGAAGAATATTACATTCCAAATTAGAATATGACAAACATTATATTATGAATGAGATACAAATATTACATTCCAATTGAGAATGAGACATTTCCAAAAAAACATTACAATGGTAGAATAATATTACATTCTCATATACTTATCAAAAATAAAAGAATAAGTGCATGATGATGCATGAATGAAACACCTATAAAAAAATTCCTTCACTGGTGATCACATAAATAAATACATGATCAATGACATTGGACTTTTTTCATGCAAATAAAATAAAAACTTTGTTGCAATGTCAATGAGAGAAAATATTTGCATTGTGAACACATTATATGAGAAAGAAAGTAAGTAAAACTTTTTTTTAAAATAATGCATATGAATGCATGCAATCATGAAAGAGAAAAATACTAATATTAAAAAAAGAATCCGAGAATCAAGAAACACGTGCTCCGAAATAAAATAATGACTATTATATAAAAAAAATTGAAGAAATGAAAGAGAAAAAAATCACGTTCTTGTATCACTGATTTTAAGAACTAATTATTAGGAATAATTATTGTATTCACAACTTAAATCTCTCATTACGCAAACTTGGAACCACAATCTTCTTCACTCACGTGTGTTTTCCTATCGTCAAACAAGATTATTTAAAACAAGAAAATTGATGTTTTCTCTCCCAAAAGAAATTACTTTGTGGATATTTGTAATTACCAAATAACTACAAATTAATATACAATTAATTTCTTATCACGAGTGAAGAAAATTAATTAATTACAATAGTCCCATTTTAAAATTCAACTCATTAATAACTACAAAATTCTTCCAAACTAACTTTTCATTTCAATGCAAGCTGCAAATAATCATATTGCCAAAAACAACGAATTAATAGCTTCAAACTTTATGAAAAGTTCTACTACAACATGAATCACTCCAATCCATTAGAAATTAAAAGGATGATGAAATGATTCATCTTACACAACTTTCCAAAAACACTAATAAGAAATAGATATACATAACACAAATATTCTCTAGAGCATCACTGAATTGACCACAATGAAAAAGAGGTGATATGTAGATATTTTTTTTTGCTCTAGATGTCAAATTACTAGTGTAATATAGTGTTTCAAACCTATCTATATTTACAACTATTTTTTATTTTGTTGATCACCCTAGCTTTGTTCCCTTTCATCATCCTATAAAAATGTCAAAATTAAATGACTTTAATACAATTAATTGATTATATAATAATAAAAATATATTCACTTGTGATAATGGATAACATGACTCTTATGGCTTAGTCCCTTGTTGTGACATTAAAACCTATATATCGACTTTAATTCTTTGTAGTTTTTTGGACAACTTTTAGATTTCACTAGAACTCAATCATGTGTAATAAGAGCAACTTCTAAATGATTGAAAATCACACAATGATAAGAAAATTGATGTTGATTTAATTTAACTTGCACAATCACATTTGCTTCATTTTTTATCTTTACAATTTTCATAGTTGTTTATATTTGGTCAACAATTATAATGCCCAACAATTAACTTCAGTCTTGCGACATTCCAAAATTCCTAGTTCATTATCACATAGGTGTTATTTGAGAATCATTATTCATAAGCTTATTGCCATTACTCACACGTCCTTTTGAATTTCAAGTATCAATTATCAACTAAGAGAGGACGTACTATTCAGATAAACTTGCAATATTTTTTTTATAAAGGATATGTCTGATATATTCCTTTCAAACTTTTTGTAAGAACATGAAATTAGGATGCATTGATAATGACTATGCTCCACAATATTTCAATCTCTATCTTTCATTCCCAATCAAAAGAATAAACAACCTTATTATTATTTTTGGTGATTTTTTGTGCAAAGAAAACAGTAGAGTCCTTAAACTCCTCTTGAAATATACAAAAAATATTTGAGTGTAGATTCTTAGTAAATTTCACTAATCCATTTTGTGTAAGAAATGTAGTATGAGAGCTCAAAATTTTGAAATCTTTTCTTTAAACTCATATCGTAAACAAATAGCTTATTCATATAGAAGTATTAATTCATACAACGAGGTATTTATATTCACAAACCCATCAAGAAAGTATTAATACTCTCAAACTTTTGAGTAGTGCACATTCTTGTCAAAATACATCATTGAAGTATATGATTTTTATCCAATAATCATTCAAGATATCTGCTTGAAGAAAGGCCATCCATCTTCCAATTCTTGCATACTGAAAGATTTATGAATTTATTATTTGTAATCTTCGACTAAATTTGATTTTGTAGATAAATCACCAAAAATGTGCTAAATCCATGTCATGCATTTGGAAAGAATTTTTTAATATCCGAATCCACTGTGATATGTCAGTATATGATAATCGTTATATGATACTTGCCATGCATATATTCCAATCATGTCCAAAATATCAATAAATAAGGCACAACCAAATAATGTTAATTGTACATGATCATTTGCTCTAGTGCATGATGCAAATAACATCAACATGTTAGTGTGATTTGTTATATCAAAAGAAATCACATTCCAAACTTGATATAGTTTTCTCTTAATCAACTATTAAAATACACTTTTTGCAACTTTTTTTGTCCTATCTCCATTTTAAAAAAGCAAGCATCCTTTCTTACTTCGCCTTTAAAAAAATCATAAATATATTTCTTTTCCTTTATGATTAATGGTCCCACACAAGTTTGTCTTTTGAATGGCATGTCACCAAAATATTCGAGAATTGGGTATACATAATGGTCCAAGTATGCAATTATGTAATAAGGATGTGACTTGATTAGAATTATTTGATAACTTTGAGTGGGAACACATTGGTGCTAGGGAAGCTAAAAGGTGAGTATGCACTACAAATAATATGCAAAATAACGACGACGGTTGGCGTCTCAAATGATGTGAAGTTAAAATGACGCCCTTAGTGATGCAACAACATCGCGTTAGTGAAGTTAAAAATGTGTGTATGCTCAAGGTAATCAGAATCTTACGTAAGTTCAGAAGGGGGCCGTAAGATCGAATATCATAAGATTGGATCGAAGATCATAAGATCATACTTATTATATTTAAAAATAGTTTAATATATAAAATTATGCAAAATTATATTTTTAAATAAATTTATAATGGTTTGAATATAAATAATGTTAACTTGAGTACTATCCTATTAATACTTCCTACAAATGCAAATATATATTATTTATATAATAGTAATTTAATATAGACCGACAAAAAATGACAATAATATGATGAATAGAGACTAGCATTATATAATAACTTTTAATATACATTTATAATGGAGTTATTTTGTGTCAATTTTTTTTAAAATTTTAATTATGACCAATCATGTTTTTCTTAATTGTATTGCTCCAAAAATCATGTTGCACTTGGTGAAAATTTAAAAAATAAAAATTGAAAAAAATGGATTGGTAGAATCGGTAGGATATTACAATCTTACCGATCCTATGATCTTACTATTACGATCCTACAAAAATGATCTTAAAGTTGAGATTGATCGTACGATCTTACGTTCAAAATCATGATTTTGATAATCTTGAGTATGCTTATTATTAAATTCTTTTATTTACCACTTTTCTTCATTTCTTACTTTAATTCTTAAATAAGTGTGATGATCAAACATTTCATCTCTTAGTTACACAATTATTCCTATTTTTTTCTTCTTAAGATTCATGTTCCACCATTTAGAACATACAATCTTTCTTCCAACAATGACATTGGTATTTCTAATTATTGGATTAAAATACTAAGACTTTTGCACTAAGAATCCAATTGATTTAATGTATATATTGTAGTAATTGCTTGCAACTTCTTTAAGCCCTATTTTGGTACAAAATAATTTGTTCTAGAACAAATTTTTCTTAACCTCATAGTTGCTCTTATTGCTTAAACTTGGTGGAGAAAGATGTTCTATTAAAAAAACTCAACTTTTTGAATATTCATGTAATAAACATTGGTGGATTCCATAAATTGATCTAATAGTGTTTGGATAAAAATACGGAAACAATCCGATAACCCCACTCTTATTCCCATATCAAACATTGTGACAAATGATGTTCTAATAAATGGTAATCATGTTGTTAGACTTTAGACTTGCAATCTCATTGTTCAAATTATCTTGCCCCCACTGTTCAATTCATATTCAATAATTTGGACATTTTAAAAAAAATTATAATAATAAGTTTAGTTAAGAATAAATAATATAGATATCTTCTAATAGTAACTTTAGTTAAGAAAAAAATAATATATATATATACTTAAGACTACAAAATTTGAAAAAAATATATACCATGTTTCTCTCTCCTCTCGATCTATGTTTTAATGATCATCCTCTACATCTATTAAATATTGACATTCCATACATGAATCATTCACATTGATATAGAATATTTGGAAGAACTATTGTAAGGTTATAAAATCATTGAAAGGAGTGAAATAGTTAAATCATTGATTGCAATAATGATAAGGTTATAAAATCTAACTCCAACCATTGTATATTGCAAAAAAAAAAAAGATTGAATTTTTTTCATGAGATAGATAACAAAACAACATTATAAGATTCAAGCTTATCATTGCATACAATAATGAGAAGCTTATAAAATACAACTTAAACAACTATTGTATATTGCAAAAAAAGAAAGAAAGAAATAAATAGTGAACATTCTCGTGAGATAGATAACAAAGAACACAACAAGATTCAAGCTTCCATAAGAGAATAGATTTGTTTTTGAGAGGAAATTAAACAATACTTTTATTTGTAGTGGCATACACATGTCAAATGACATGAGAAATGATTTAAAAAGTTGGACTTTTAACACAACAAGATAACATAGGTTGTGTTGAAGGATAACAATGTTCCAAAAACTAAATATTTAACAAGAATCATAAATAGTAGAGACTATACAAAATTATTAACAAGAACAAAGAAAAATATGCATGTGAGAACTAATGATATAAAGAGTAAACTCTTTGTTGTCAACCATAGGAAATATGCTTGCATATGATGTTGCTTTTCTTTACGGATATTGTCAATAGATTCTTATAGGATGATGATATATCAATTTTTAGGGAGAGGACGAAGGTGTTTACAAGAACCATGCACATGCTAGAGCTTCTTCATGGAGGCAACAATTAGAAGTTCCATTGAGGGACATGTTGAATTTAGAGAACTCTAGACTTCCTCGTTAATAGTGACTTTTTGTCTAGGTAAACTATTCTTCTTATTTGATCTCACAAGTAGAACGACTCCAAATAACCATTGCTACTAGGGTTCATACTTCATTGAGTTGGCTTCTTCGGCAAAAAGATCATCTTCCTTGGCAACGACCATCGACTCTCGGTGAGAGTGAATATTAGGTCTACATCTCTTTCTTATCCAAAACATATATATCCTTTCGACGAAGAGACTGCCTCCATTGACAAGGGCCTTCATCCCTTGATGTTATTTTGGAGGAGAGAGAAAATAACCTTAAAAATGGCTAGTCTGGTTGGGTGATGTGCTTGTTAAGAAAATTCTTTTTTTCCCTATGCACACGTGCACACATTCAATTCATTTTTCCTTTCTTTCAAAGAAGTATTTTTTGGTTATCTTCCCTAATCTATATTTTTACATATATTATCATGTTTTGTTATGTACATTTTAATTCTTATTATTAGTTTTATTTATAATTTTTGCCTCCGTTTTTTTTTCAAGTCCATTCATGTTTAGGGAACATATACATATATTTGTGTATAGAAATAAGAGATTATTATCTAGATTTAATTAGGAAGATCACTTTATAATAGTACTAGTGCTAAGGACCGTGCGCATGTCACGGGGTCATTCTCGGACACTAGACCGCGAGGCTTCACGCTTCGTGTCACGGGAAGCGCCCCATGACACGCGCATGGTGATTGCAAAACAATAATTATCACATAATTATGATATTATAATTTTTAAAATTATTATAATAAAATTTTGAACGGATAAAAAGTGTTATTAGGACACTCTACTAAAAATGAGAAAAATCTATACTATATTAAAATCAAAGAAGTTTGCAAGGAGAAATTGACACTTGGCATGAGGATGTATTGACAAGTGTCCTTAAATGTTAATTATAAATTTTAAAATATTAAATAACTATGATTATGAAATATAATAATTATAGAATTTTATTATCTATGCGGTTATAATAACTATATAACTTTTTTTATGTATACGGTTGTATAGTAACTAGGATTTATAATAATATAATACTTATCCATAATATATTAAATTATGTATGCAATTAAGATTAGACTAAAATAAGAATAAGGTAAACTAAGAAAATATAATCATATAGACCCGTGTTAATTTTATATAGATAGGTGCTATCATATGCTTTGTAAAGTCACTAATATTAAGAATAAAATAAATTGAAAACTTATTTCATGATTAAATGAACTAATTACAATTCTTAATACATTTTCAACATATAATAGAAATAAAAATTAGTAGAATAATATATAATAAAGTGTTTAATTTTTATCATAGATTAATTTCATGTCGGATATCGGATAATTTTAATAACTACTATTTTGAACTATATCTAATAATTTTCATCAAGAATAATTTTTTTTATCAAAGATTAACTGCATATGCAATTACCAAACGGTTTTACTTTGTGATAGTTATAAAAAAGATCATTTCGTATTTGTCTTATCCACTTTGCTACTTAGTTTTGTAACCATAGTACTATTTATATGACCATGTTCTCAACATTTTTCTGCCCGTGATATTTGGATTCCTTTCTAAATTTATGATATTATTGTTTAGTTCTATAATATTCTTTATTTCTCTGTAATCATTATCATATTTGTCCATATGTTTGGATTACTTTTAGTGACTTTATTCAATGAGATATGTTTTATCATAAAATTTTTATTTGTCTTTAGTGAAGTACATTATTATGGTTTAGTTGTTTATTATCTTTAAGAATATTGATCATCAATTACCTGAACATGCCAGAAGTTAAATTCACAATTTGCATAGTATATAGATGTAGAAATCATTCTCTTGATCTTTATATCCATCCGCCTGAAAGTGAAAGTGCAGCACACTCAGCGCCACATTCCTACAACGTGATGGAGATGGCCAACCCGTGCCTGTATTCCATCTGATCTTCTCAAGCTTCACCTTGCTTTCTTCTTCTGAGGTCATCTTCAACAAGAACATGTGCAAAATAATTTTATGCATGTATCTCTAATGTATATTATTCACGCACTTCATGTGTACTTATATGAACCCCACCCACACTAAGGCGCTGTCATATAAGATGGTCTGATTGTGGGAATGTCGAAGCTTACAAATGTCGCAAAAAGCTATCAAAGTCTTGCCTCCATTCAGATTTCAGATGACTTTTGGTATCTATGATATAGTAGCCTAACTACTTTTTATTTGTTATTGGTACACTCTCATTTAGTCATTATCTAATTATCCGTCAACTTAATAAATACATAGAAACTAATATAATCATAGTATCTAAAGTAATTATAATCATTGAGAACTATCTTTGTAAAATTTTCTCTTTCGGTAGGAAATTTGTTGAACTTTGATATTAAGATGTTTTTAGACAAGTAATTATTTAAAAATAGATATAATTACCTATGAAATCCAAAGATTTTTTTACAAGTGCAAGTACATTATATCACAAGTTGGATCATAATTATTAAATATATCTTAATCTTTATATTTCTTTGTTATTTATATTTATTTTTTAGCTCTAATTTTCATGCACTCATGTTGAGTATCAAGAAAATAATGCCACTGTAACGTACTTTTAAGATACTTAAAGGTGTTAGCATTATTATTTTTTAGAAGAAAATAAAATTGTTATATTTAATGAAAATTAGTTATAAAATATCATAGCTTTATATTTAAATAATAGTTAACTGGAAAGTTAATTAGTTACCAAGATAATTTCTAAAATTATGAGATACGTCCAATTACAAATTAATCATATAATATTTTTTAAAATTACTAAATAGTTATGATAACTCTATACGGTTATGCAGATAAATCTTACAACAGAGTGATTTAAATTTTAGAAATTTATGTATAGTTAATTATTCCCATGATCCCATCTGATTAAGATACTTCTACTTACTAATTAATATGCATAATGTGCAAGGAGTCCGCTCTCGAATAAATAAGAATAAATAAAGTATGCAAGGAGCCAGCTCTCTAATAAATCAGAATAAATAAAAAAATATATTTAAATTATAATTTATGAGATTACTAATTTTAATTATAATTGTCAGTGTTATTTTATATTTTATTATTTATATGTTGTAATAACTATATAAAATAATTTTTTTAAACATGAGAGAGATAATTTGATACATATGAAAAAGAAATAAATATAACTGAAATATAAAACGGTTCACGAATTAAAGTTCTAAGAAATCATACTAACTTTCTGCACCTCCTCCATCATTTTAATGTGTAAAGAGAGAGTAAGAACAAGCGTTTCATTTTGTATATTTTTAATGTAATTATTAGATTTAATTATCTTGTGATAGAATATATTACAGTTAGTTGCGATCTTAATGGTGCACTCATGATTCATGCATTCTTTTTCTTAAATTAATAGTGAACAATTACATAAAGTCTTTTGGATATTTTTAATGCTTAACATTAATTTTGAATTTTATAAACTTATTTCAAAAAAACTTTTGAATTTAAAATCTATTAAAAACTAACTCTTCCCATCAGGTCCTTTTGTTTTTTTTTCAAAGCGGAATAAGTTGTTTTGCTGATATTTTTTATGAATTTTTGTGCCATTTCAAAGTTTGATAAGAAGACAATGAAATAAATTTTATTAGCCATTTCAAAATTTGTATTAGGCTGTGCGCAAATTTCTCCTAAGAAATGACTATACAAAATGGATGTATCTTCTACTCACTTTGATATCAATATGTGATTTCCTTTTAATTATTTTCTAATATTTATTAGTAACTAGGCCGCCTACAAAATCATTGAAATTTCAAAAAAATAATTAATTGACTGTATAAACTTTTTCATTTATTCTCTGTATAAGTACATATGTCTTGCATGAATTAGTTGCATTGTAGCAATAAAATGTATGTCAAGAAGTTAATGTCAAATAAAAACAAAGAATTTAATTTTTTTTTATCATGATCGCGATTCGTGACCATTATTTTTGCTCTATAAAATAGTTTGTTTTAATTTATGTGACAATTCAATTAATTTTAATTTATTTTAGAATATTGTCATTACAAGTTATTTTTTATTTATCATATTCAATTTCAAGAAGTAAATGTCAATGAGTAAATAAATACGAAAAAATATCATCATCATATTATGCACGAAACTTTTTATAATCATATTTTATGATAAAGGAAATCAAATTCTCACATAATTTATAATGAATAAAATATTTCATTCTAAATTATGTGAGAATTAAGTTCCTTGTTTTTTAGAATATTATTGCTATTGTCCCTTTTTGTTTATTATAAATAATATTTTATATGTCTTAAAGAAATATCATATTTATTCCAAACATTTCTTATATTATTTTATGTCTTCTTAAATATTATTAGTGTACAAGTGTGGAAAATTTTATAATATATTATTTTTATTCAGTGTTAAATTTATGGCATCTTCTTATAAATCTTTCAACTATTTGATGATTGTAAATAAAAAATGACAATGAGTCTCTATCTAAAATTATTCGTGCCTTCATGCAAATTCTTATAGTACGAGAGAAATGTATATATTTTTAATATGTTTCATTCATGATATTATCACTGCGGCAAGTTCTTTCATGATGTGGGCAAATGCAACACGATTGATTTTTTTTTAATAATTGAATCATATAATATCAAAATATAACATAATTTTTATTTCAAAAATTGATTGCTAATATTTTATGTTATTGAAACTATATTTCATAGAAAAAAATTATTTATAAAAAATAAGTGTGTTTATGTATTTATGTGATGACTTTTATTTATAATTATAAATAAGAATGAAACATTTTTATCTTAGTGTTGAAGAAATTAAAAATTGAGATGTTGAATGTGTTTTGCATATTGTTGTCGTGTTTTTAATCATGGAACATATAATGGTTAGAGTCTATCCCTACATCAATACTAAAAAGGTTTATTGGATAACTATTTTCTATACATGCCAAGTTGCATATTTTCTATTACAAAAAAAATATAATTGCATGTGTGACTTAAAATTTCAAGTAACATGAACAATTTAAAAAAAAAATATAATTTGTATATAATGTAGAACTATTTATGATATATTAAACACAAAATAATATATAAGAATTGATAAAAAGTAATGATAATTCAATATTTGCATGAATTTGTTGGAGTATTGATCACGTATTTAAGATTTAACATGTTTCTGGATAATTAGAATAGCAATCAAAATAAATATAATATATGATATTTATCATGTAATTCATATACACTAACAAATTAATACCGCAAATTTAAATAAGAATATTATTTTCTAAGAAGAGTGAAAAATAAATGGGACACAAAGAAAATTAGATATAAATTATTTTTTATTATATAATCATCATAATTTTAAGTAATATTAAAATATATCATAGTAATATTTACATATTTTATAAATGTAAGATTCATATAATTTTATATTATCCGCGTATCGCGCGGACTTTCACACTAGTATATATGTAAAGCACTTGACAAAGATCCGATACAGAACAATTATACCACTTATTAAATTAATAAAATAAGTATATATTAATTTATTTTTAATAGTTAAACAATGAATTAGAACAAAAGTAAGGTAATTCCATTATTCTATGGTTGTGATCAAATTATTTTAGCAAATATGACTAATTCAATTGTGATAATTTATTTTGCATCAGGTGATTTTTTTTATTATCAAATTAGTTCAATAAATAAATTACGCATTCAGAAAAAATTAGTTCTGTTCTCTTGTTTAAATTTGATTACGATTAAGATTCTCAATATATTTTTTTATCTAAACTAATATTGACACATACTTACAATCATATGCATTTATCATCGTGCAACGACGACGATGATAAAATATAAATATACCGAGATGTTCAAATTATTATTTTTTAAATCCAAAAATAATACATAATTTATTTTGAAAAAGACGTATATTTATTAAGTAATTTACTTTTCACTAAACCTATAAATCTTATTTTCTTTTCTATTTCCATAGAACTCTCACTTTGACTTGCACTTTACATTTTAATTCTTAGAAACAAAAAAATTTAATATTTTTATTCTTTTAATAGAAATTGACACCTGGCTTCTTCAACTCATTCCTTAATATCCAACGATAAGAAGAAAATAACCCCCAAAAAAACTTTAATTAGGAGGCTAATGCCCTGTCCTAAGTTTTATACGTAAACCATATCGACCCATGGGCCTCAATTGTTTAATCGGCCCAAAATACGCATACGGTGCTGCAGTCGGGTTCTTCTATTTGTTTCCAATCGCCCACGCCGAAAGAAACCCACCTCCAACTATTCCCTCGTATTTGCCCGGTGCCGCCGCCTCCGCCGCCGCCGCCGCCCCCTCTCCTCCTCCTTGTCGCCCTGGGAACTACCTTCGTCGCACGCCTCCTCGCTTCGTCCACTCCCCGGCCACTATCTTCGCGGTGTTCGTCCTCGTCCGGGCCGCAGCTCTCGGCGGACCTTCGTCACCTCTGTCAAACGTTCCGGCTCAGACGACATCTCGGGACTCAGAGAGATCTAACAGAAGTTTGGGCTTGGGCTCTGTTTTGTCTGTCCGCCTTCTGCCGTTCCAGGTCTTCTTTTCAATCGATCCCAAAGGTAGTGTTTTTGGCGCCGCCTAGGCTTTCATATCCCTTTTATTTGCTCAAATATTTTGAAATTTTATCTTCAAATAGCTATAGATGAATTCTGGATTACGAATTCTAATGCATCTCTGCGTCAAAACGCTTAGCTTTATCTTTGTAGACCAAATGCTCGATAACTTGTAGAGCGTTACTTGATGTTTCGTAGAATCATTGTTTGTTATTGGCACATAGTCTGCTCTTTCTGAATAAGATATTCCTATTACTTTCTATAGCTAGGAGTTCATCATAGCGTCTATGGAGCAAGGTTGGGATGAACAAGTTGTGTTGGATGGTGACGAGAAAATGGGCGCAATCCAACAATCAGACGATACAACTAAGAGAAAGTGTGGTGTTTGTTACTTGAGTCGTGTTCCACCTGGTATGGGCCCATCACAGGTTCGCCAGGTCCTTTCTCAATATGGAGAAGTACTACGAATATATATTGCTCCTAAAGGTACTCTTCTTATCTCATATTTTGATTTTCATATATTATTTCCGTACCTAGATTTCCACAGGTTGATGCTTTAGAAGTTACTTGCTTGAGATCAATTTCTTAACCCCTATAACTCTTAAAGATGAGATATAATGGCAAGAAGAAACAAAACCTCAGCGTTCTTGAATTGTGTACATATTCATTTCTTGATGGTAACAGCTATTCAATGGCAAGTTATTTAAATCTAGTCACTATCACTACCATAACTCCAGCCCTGAGTTTCTAGTTAAATGTATGCCACCAGATCCATAGTCCATAGTTTCAATAAAATTTATAATCACATGCATCGGTGCCAGAGCATAAGCAATATTTTATACAACTTGTGGTAATTCCATAGTTCTCATATCACAAAACTGTAAGAAGATAAAAATATCCTCTTAGGTAAATATGTTTTCTGTGAGGCAGGTAAAGATATTGGTAACTCTTTCCATTGCAGATGCAGAAAATCAAAGTCGACGAAAGAAAACTGGTGGCTTCCGTGGAAAAGATTTCTTGGAAGGGTATGCTATTTAAAAGTCATATGCTCAATGCATTCTTTTGTATTCCCAAGCAAAATGTAGCTCTTTTAAGATCCATATTTCTTTTTTTGAGAAGAAAAAAGGATGAACACCATTTAGGTTGTCATCTGTGTGTATGTGTGTATATATATTTATATATCACCAAAAAAGATCTATTATATTTATGCATATACATCTGGGGAGAGAGAGGGCATGGAAGATCCCAATCAACATTATCATAATGGAATTTTGATCCTAACAACACAATTTGGAACCTGCCATATACGGGTCCTATTGACTCCATCATTATTTCCAAATAAGCTATGTTGGCATCAGAAAGCTATTTGTCAATCTGTAATCAGCAATTTCTTTCAAATGAAATGGAAATCTTTATAGTTTTCTTTTAGATTTGGGACTACCTTGTTTTAGCCCTAACCACAGACTCTAAAACAAGGAAGATGAAATCACTGGTGAGCATCTAGTCAAATGGGTTCTGATGTTCACTTCATTTGCTCCTGATGATCTTACTAGTCTCCACAATGGACTAACACAATGTACGGAAGATATAAAATGGAATCAAGTTTTCCCTAAAAAAATGGAAATCAAGCCTGTGAGCAGGGCAACAAATCTCCTGACTTGAAGTGACTAAACAAGGAGAAACAAAGGGAGTTCAAGCATTTTCTGATATGCAGTAGTCCATTCTTGGAGAAGCTTCAGGTCACAGTGGAAGAAGATTCGAGAAGAAAACAAACAAGTAGAAGTACTAGTAGGAAAAAAATGAATGGATTACTTTTAATCTCCGAGTAAAAAAAAAGAAAGGCTTTCTCTTGTACAGAGATTTTAATCAAATTGTCTTAAGTGGTATTGAGCCAACAACAACAGCTATATGCTTAAAATCAGAAATTTGCCCATATTCTCCTTACCTTCAAAAGAAAAAAAAAATCTCAGGTAGTCCATTGGGCCATACATTCTACAGGGTCTTTATCCTCATATAGAATATATGTAGTGCAAACTGGGATCATCAATTTCCTTTTTCCCATAATATATATTGATTATATGACTCATGTGGACCAAAAATAGGTCTACATATTCAAATCCATCATTCGATCTGCATGTTTTAGTCTTTCTTTTTTGTTTGTACATTCATTTTACGTGTATATATACACACAAGTATACACACATGAATTAGAATGCTAAGAACATTTCGTCAGCATATAAGTTGAGCAGCTCAATCACTTGTTATATCTAAATGTGATGACCGATAGTGAGCCAAAATTAACTGAAATTTTTTAAAATAAACCATTGAAACAGTTGACTGTTCTAATCCAACTGAATATAACTGTCAAATCTTTATTTGACAAAATAGTGATTTGTTGACATGTAAACTAAACATCTTGTTTTTTCTTTGAGGGAATAAACTAAACATTTGTATTCAACATTCTCATTGCCCTCACCTATATAGGGTGTGGGGAATAAATTAATCGATTAACTGACAGTAGCAGGTGAATTACAACTATCAGCCCTCACTAACCACTAGTGTTGATCTTCACAATTCAGCTAATCTATTACTAATTGAACACCCTAAAAAAAATTCATTTAAAAATAAATAAGCTGCTTACTTCAGCATTATCAGATGAGGGAGTCGAGGATCTTCTCGTCCTAGGGCGTCTGGATGGTTTTATTACCCAACAACTCTAGAGGGGACTCTTGGACGTGGAATGCCAGTAACTTCTTCAGTCGTGCAGTGTATAAATTGTTGGATGAGGATAATTGATTAAATGCCTTAGCACTGCAGGCT
Source organism: Pontederia crassipes (assembly GCA_030549335.1). NCBI lineage: Eukaryota > Viridiplantae > Streptophyta > Magnoliopsida > Commelinales > Pontederiaceae > Pontederia > Pontederia crassipes. Next base: position 23,210,386 of record CM060196.1, read on the forward strand.
GATTGCAACCTCATCTGGCACTTGAAAGCCCCTTCAAATAAAAATAGTTGCACGAGTCTTCATGCGCCAGTGGCTTCCAAAGATATCTATATTATAACCATGAACTTCTGGGGTCTATCACATGTCCGCTGTGTGAGGATGCTGAAGAGGAATTTGAACATCTCTTTTTTTGTGTGCCATGTCTCGAGAAATGAATGAAGGCAGATATTGTCAATGTGTGGATGCTACCTCATCACAGGACTTCTGGAGATCCAATCAGTTGGGAAGCCATCAGATGGATGAGTGTCCTTCCTATTGCGATCCTATGGTCCATATGGACCGAGTGCAATGGTGTCATATTCTGAGGCGAATGAACCGATGTAGAGAATATGGTAACGGTGAACCATATGGTTGGAGATGAGATGATGTAATGAATGTAAAGTTGCATGTAACTGTTCATTCCATCAATAAATCTGGATGGTTGCAAGGCTTGGCAACTGTCCTTTCTCTAAAGGGGAAAAAATCAATAAGCTTCTGATCACCAGGAGGTGATTAACAATATTCTTATCCTTATATATTAGTTTTACTTGTATGTATCTTCTTATCGCCTTTTAACTTTTGGGCTTTAATTGGACGTATGTCAACCCTTGGAGAAAAGTCATAAGATAAAATGCATTGGTTCTGGTACTGCATCCTTCTGTACATTATAGGGCTTAAATTATCTTGAATCTGAAATATCAGTCAATCACTTTTATTAGGTTCTTTGATGATATTTTCATGCTAATTAAAGGATATCTTCCTCTCAAAAGAAAAAGACAAATGTCATTTTTCTTGCTTCGGTTTCTCATATTGTTATGTGACACTTTGTCCTTCATTTTTTGCACTTTGTAGGTGGGTTGAATTTGCAAAGAAATGTGTTGCCAAGAGAGTTGCAAATATGCTAAACGGTGAGCAGATAGGTAATGTTCTTCAAACCGAGATGCAAATTCATAGGTATTTCATCTTTTACAAATAAAGCGCATTCTGGATTTTGTTATTACTTTAGAGGCCAGTTATAGTGATCTCTCTTTGATCAGAACCCTATTGATAAAATATGGGTCGTCAATTTTTGAGATTGGATGGTGTGGATCATGAGAGCATTGATGCTACCGAATAATCAGTGTCATCATCCATATGACCAATAACAAAACTGGTAATGCCATCAGGCAGAGGCAATAACCCAAAATTGGTACTAGTCGAGTGTGTTGATCAAATGGGTGGTAAACGTGTGATATTTCTCCTTCACTTAATTGTTTCTCATGTTGGATTCCATGGATATGTCCTTGCATGATAACTTTCTGATATATTGGGTTTTTGGAGTTATACAAATGACTGCCCTAGTAGATTTTGTTTGGATTTGTAATTACCGTACATTTTAAACTTCAAAAGGAATTTTCCTATCACAAATATTCCAATTAAATATGCACTGTGATGTAAATACGATGCCAACTTATTTTTTTTTCTGATTATTAGATCTGCAGAAGCTTTTTAAAATGTTAAGAAGATGTGTAGAGATTATAACTCAAATAGCGATATGCAACCCCCCCACCCCCACCTACCTCCCCACCCCCCAAGCCCAAACCCAAAAGAACAGAAGATGAAAGTCATGATGCTTCACAAAATGAGTCATGTTCTTTTGGATACATGATGCTTCACAAAACAAAATGTGCATTATCCACAAATGTAAGACATGAAATGTATTAAAAAAATGAACTAAAAAAATGAAATTAAATTAAAGACCACGACGCTTGGTTGTTTGAAAACTGAAGTTTTGACTCAAGTCATGATTTATTAAGTACAAGTCTTTTTTCTTTCTATCTAAATTTTTTTATATATGTTTTTATTATTATAAGCCTTCACTGTGGAATAACTTATATTTTTCACTAATTTCCTTTTTAGAATTTTTTCTGCACAAAATTTTTAGTCAACCAGCTCACTTGTTGGGCTTTGTTTATCTTAGGCGGAAAACGGAAATCTTCTTTCTTTTATGATATTTGGAACATCAGGTACTTGCATAAATTCAAGTGGGACGATCTGATTGCTGAACTAGGTAAATGGTGCCCATGATAACCAGTTTATTTTCTCAAGAAAAATAAATATATTGAAAATCAAGGCCTGACCTTGAACTGCTCATTTAGCTAGCAAGAAGTATGAGCGTGAAGAGAAGCTAAAACTGGAGATATCTGCTGCAAAGAAAGAGCGAGATTTCTACTTGTCAAAAGTTGAGCAATCAAAAATCACAAAAACAATGATTGAACGCGAAGCAAAGGTATTTATTCATTTCATTGTCCATGTTTGATTTTATAGCTTGTTTAGATGTCCTATATACATCTTATTTCTGTTGATGTGTTAAATTAGGAGATACTGGCGTTTCATCTCATAAGAAAGAATCCACAAAGATTAAATGTGCATAACTGTTTGCTAGGTACTTGAACTTTATTGGACGATTTTATATAGAGTTGTATGGGTGTGTAGAAGAAGCCATATTAGATTAATATCTCTCCTCAAAAAAGAAAAGATTAATATTGTTTATTGATGGTTAATTCATAATTGTATTGAGATGTCAATCTGAGTCATATATGTGACGACTCGTCTGGATACCAATTTGTGTATATATATTCACAGATAGAGGAAGAAAAGGGTGTGGCAACCACATAAAAATCTTTGGTCTAACTCAGAATGTTTTTATTAGGATAACTAAGAACTAGATGGCTTGTGATAGAGATAACATGTTCTTGGTCCATTAACAGTGTTCTGGATCACAAGTTGAGGACCAGTAGTTAAATGCTTGGCATTTTCTAGTTTCCTTGTGCAATTGTCTTCCCCCTGTCAGATTTACATTGATAGCATGGAAACATCTATTCAGATAGTGATAATACAATTGCTTTACCATTCTAACACAAAAGTCAATTGCCATACCATTTTGGTAACTCACAGATTTATCAAGTGGCAAAAAACTCTACTCTTCATTGCTAGTCTGTATCTCAACAGTTTGTTTTTCTTGAATCTTAAACAATTTCATTTTGGCAAATTTTCTGCCTTTGTCAGAAGCGGAAGGTTGAAGGATCAGAATCGAGTGCTCCGAACACCAGATTTGCTCGTGAATTTCGACAAAAGAAGCCACTTGCTGATGGTACTCAGTCGAAAAGGCTCTCAAAAGACATATTGGCGGGTGTATGATTCTCGATCACTTATCCTCCATTTAATTACGTACATTTTCTTGTTAATTATGCAGACGTTCATTTCCTTGTAGATCTTTGGCGGGTCATCGTGACTACTTTGACTGCAGCAGATTGATGGCATTTTCTCTAATCTTTATTTTTGACAAGTGCATCAAGGTCGAAATGCCTGACATAGGCAGCATTTTGTAATCCCATGCGTTGTGCCAAAACACTGTTGGCACAAGGAAATCACATTATGAAATCACATTCCGTGTTGGGGCAAGGGTGCGCTGGCGTCGAAGGGCGAGATGTCACGAGTTCAAATTTCACTTTAATTTGTAGTCTTTATTTTCCGAGCATTAGGTTATGGACCTTTGCAATCGAAAAAAAAATCACATTCCGTGTTCAAGTTTCTTCCCTATTGAGCTTCGAGCGTTTCATGTGCGTCCAAGCTGCTGTTTTTTTTGGTTGCTTGCCATCATCACGTTCCCCGTTGATATGTTTTTTTGCCCGTCACGGGATTGCATAAAAGATACGACATGTGCAGTGGTAGTGACTTTCTCCTCATTTTAAGCAGAGGTCGCATTGTGAATGTTGAAAATTTTTATTGGAAGCTGTTAAGCACGTAATTCGGGATGATCTTATTAAATTAATTGAGTTTGATGGTGTATCGATTTTTTAACTTATGATTAGTGCACTTCGCTGTCGAAGAAAAAAGAAAAAAAAGAATAATACTCATTTCTATTGCACATTAGTTTTACCCCTATATAACAACTGTTATAAAACTAAGTTACAATCACCTTTTGATTTATCTTTGTATGACTGCACCGGTGCTGAACGCATTATATTCTTTTCTCCTTTGCGCTTGTAAATTCCATTTCCAACGTCCGCGTACGCCTATAAGTTCGGTCATCGCCTAGATCTCCGCTCTCACACGCATTGAGAGATTCGAAGATTCACTAGCATTCCTATCATATCGTCTTCTCTTTGTCAAAAGGTAAAGCACACCTTTTATGGGTTTCATAAATAATATTAGAGAAAGAAGTGCTATCTTTCCATCTAGGCTCAAGAGAAACAAAGGTGAAGAGAGTAAATGCATAGTGAATTTGTCAATCTAGCTTAAAAGTGCTCGGAGTGCTTCATTAATGTATTCTTAGTTGTTAGATGATATTTAAGGAAACAACCTGTGTAACTTTTAGAAAAAGTAGAACAGATGATTTTTCTTCGTCAACTCCGAAATAATCTTTTGCCGATGGTTCTGACAGAATAAGTAGTTGATGCACTGCTTGTCTTTTTTGAAGCGGATGTTTGCTTCTCCAATCGATCGTCCGTTCTGACAATATAGTTACTCAAATCTATATGGTAGACCTTTTCACCATAAGATCGTTCCAATTGATTTGTGATACTTTAGAACGGACGTGCGCTCTTCCCCGCCATGGTTCTCGCTTGAGGGCTTTGATGGTGTGACACTCGTCATGTGACACTCTATGAGCGGTTCGACAATCACGACTAACGAACGGAGATTGGAGCAATCTCATTGTTCCAACCCAAGGCACTTGATGAAGATTGCTAACGATGTATCTTCATCCACCTGGGAGTTCTATAGGCGGAGTTCTGTGAACTTTTTCATGTACTCCTTCAATGTGACTTTTCTATTAATATTGCACAACACAACCTTTACAGTCCCGACTTGGTAGGGCAAAAAATAGTTGATAAATTGTTTGAATTCTTCCTATGTCTCAATGGGATCGACGTTACTACGTTTTACATCATCACAGTGGCATCACCATCGTAAGCTCTTCACATCTTACAAGTAGAACTAAGCCCGACGACATTACCGAAGCATAAGATTGAAATTATATATGTATATTCAAAGCCTTTCAATATTTTTTTTTATCCCAAATGCTCATCTCCTATCATTTTTCATTTGCCAAATAACAAAACTACTTATTCTTTAATACCACTGCCGCCACATCCATGACGTCTCTCCTATCGTGGATTGATGGCCCGATCGCCCGGCTCCCGCGCACTGTAGGCACCATCGAGACCACCACACAGGTCCACCCTCATCTCTTCACCCATGCTTGGTCTCCTCACTCTCAAAGTTGTCGGGGATGTGATTTTGGTAGCTTCCATGCCAGCAATTTCAGCATTGGCGCCTTTAAGAGCTAGGAGGAGTGGAGGCCGTTGATGCTGACGACTTCGAGAGCAAGGAGGAGGAGACCATGGGCGCCGATGACTTCGGAAGCGAGGTTGAGGCCATGAGCACTAGCGAATTTGGGCAGGAGACAAGGTTGTGGGCGTCGACGATGTAGTACGACAAGTATGGGCTAGGGCATGGTCATGAATATGAGAGGAGAGGAGAAAAAGAGAGAGAAACTAGTAGATCAAATGACCATTTTCCAATTGAACATAAAATGTTAAAACCGTTGAACCGAGATTAAATCACTACTAAATTGCGTGTCCCTTGATCTACTGTTCACTTTTAATCGGACATCTCTAGATCTAGACACTAGGATGCTAGCATGCCCATTAAATAATAACCCGGAGAATCCACATTCCCGTTACATTCTACATGCTGCAGGAGACTAGGCCTTCCTACCTATGAGAGACTGTTTGGTGACTTCAAATTGAGGAGTCAGCTACAACACGAAAAAAAAAATTAAAAATAAAAATTTGACCTGTTAGTAGGGGATTGCAAGAATAAGCTCAAAATAAAATTAGAAAGAAACAGGGCCACATGGGAAAAAAAATTAAAAACTAAAGATATATCGTGTCTGAGCCCAGGTTCGAACTGGGGACCTTTAGTGTGTGAGACTAACGTGATAACCAACATAATGCTTGAATTGAAGAACTATGAAATTATTATATAATACTTATTAACATTTGGTTGTTACATTTAATTTAATTTTTTAACCATATTAGTATACTTCGATACATACATCTTTTAACCATTGATAATTATATACGTTAATAAATGTTCTAATTTAATGTAATTCGATATTATATTATTATCATCCTATTGGATCTTTCGTATTAATTGATCCAACCTGACCCTAGGACCTATTCAGGTCCATGTATGGTTCGAATTCTATTGATATAGATATAAAAATTAAGGATAAAAGGGATGTGTTTTCTGTTTTTCTTAGTGAGAGGCACTAAGAAATTGGAAGATAGAGTGCCACTCCTATTATGTTCAATGATTAATGTGGATATAATAAAATATAACAAGGATTCAAGCCACAAAATTTTCAATCAAATTAACGATTCCAAAATTTTAAATATGTAATAGCTCTCATTAATCCTAACTAATTGTGCCAACTAAACTTGATTACAATATGCCTTACTTTATTACTTCCTATGCAAAAAGTACATTAATCTTCCATTTAATTGCTTGCACATTTGTTACTTTGCGATGTCTATTCATTGGTCTTTATAAAGGATGTACTTTTCCAAAGTTTTCTTTTACCTTTTAAATATCCAAATGCTTTATTAAAGTTTTTATTTTACTAAATCATAATAAATGTAAAATGTGACACAATAAATAAGTTAAATTTAACGTGGTTTTCCTTTTAGGTGTTTGTTTGGTAATTTAGGCAAAGAAGGATGGGTTAAGATGATGAATGGTTGGTGAGAGTTTATATAAACTATGTTTGGACATAAGTTAATAGAATGAAGTGATTAATTTAGTCCATTAGATGTTTGAATAGGTAAATCTCCCTTAAGCATATGAAGATTTTAATGTAAATCTCTTCTTTTAATGTATGGTTTAAGGAAGGTTAAAATAGCTAAATCTCTTTATTATCCTTAATAAAAATTTATTTATTTTTAATTTGAATATGGAGAAAAGAGTAGAATAGAAATAACATTTTTTAACCCCTTAAGAAACTATTAATTTGACGGGTCTAATTTTAAATTATGTGATGGGCTAACAAACACCAATCTAATCTTAGTTAAAAATTTTAAATTATTATCCAAATAAAGATTAAGAATTTTAAACCCACCCCACTCCAATTAAATCTAATCTATCCCTCCTTAACCCTCAATGCAAACACTCCCTTAAGCATTGAAGCCAAAATAAGTATTTATGGAGGTAAATTGCAGTAAAAACAATTGAAAAAAACTAAATAAACGTAATATGTACACATTTTTTTATAACTATAATAACAATAAGTAAACGTAATATATATACAAACACACACAAGTAGTGAACCATTTTTTAGCATTCTTAATATAATGATTTTATGGAATGTAATGTTCTGTCTACTATCTTATGGAACTCCTATACGAAGTTGAAATAAAAACTTAATTGTAAGTGGTGCTTCTTTGGAAAACCAATAAAAGAAAATATAATTAATTAATTTAATATCCAATGGAAATAATAAGCAATTCCATCTATTTGATACCTAAACTTTAATATTTAATCATATTAAAGAAGGTACCCAAATCGTCTAGAAAATTGACTTGAATTTTTTTTCTTCCTTTCAAAATATTTAAAGATGATTTTTTAAGCGTGAAAAGACATTTTAAAAATATTGAAGACCTTTTCACTTAAAAAGGTTCCATCAACATGAATTCATGTTTGGAGTGGGATTATGAACGAAATATCGTATTTGGATATAACTTTTCAAAAATCAAGTGAGGTTTGAACGGTGATTTTAAGTTCTTCATGACATTGATGATATGTGATGGGTACAAAATATTATTTTTTTTGTACAAATTATTCTTTTTTCACTTAATCTCTTAATTATTAAAAAAGCATAACTATTTTCAAATTAAAATATATTATTATCATTTCGTGAGTAGTATTAAAAAATTTTATTTTTATAAAATAAAATAGAGTGACAATAATTTATTTTAGAGTGATAATAGTGATGAAAACTGAAAAAAGAACTTAGTGATAAAAATGTGAACTTCATGTTGACAAAAAAAACATGTCAACAAAAAAAATGTGAATTTCATGTTAACTAAAAAAAACATGTTAAATTATATCTAAATTATTAAAAATATTCTGACCATGTGGGCCAACCTTTTGAAAGCCCATAAACTTTATATTTTTTACTTCACGTTTTTATAAATAAATTCATTATGAAAAGAAGAAATAACATTACTAAAAAAATAATATAACTAGGAGCTATAAATAAACAGCAGCAAAAAATGGCGACGTCACCCATCACCTTCCTCCCGTCCCTTTCTTCACTCTTATCTTGACCTCCTCGTGCCGCCGCCGACGTCGTCGTCGTCGTCGCCTTCCCGACGAACCGAGGGAACCCTAGAAATCCCTACTAATCGAGACCCCGACGCTGGCCTCCTTCCGGTGCGCCGCGTCTTCGCCCGCCTCCCCCCAGCTCCGATTCGGCTGCCGGCGCCGGGGGACCTCTGTCGCTGCGTTCCTCCGGCTCCGCCTCGGCCCCCCGGGGCATCGACGCGTCGTCTTCTCCTCCTCCTCCAATGGGAACGCGGACGGGAGCCGTCGCGAGCCGCGGCCGTCCTGGACCCCGGGTAATGACTCGCCCGACGCCTTCGCAGGCTGGTCCGATGACGGGAGCGGCGCCGGGGAGCTGGACAATAATGGGAGAGGAATTGTAGGTACGGAGAGAGGCTGCTTGCGTTTCGGATTTGACGAATTCACGTCGATAGATCTCTTGTGTTTGCCTTTTGTGTGGTAGTTGTTGGCTTTTGATGCAGAGATGATCTGCAATACATTCTCATAGTGCTGTTGCAGCTCTTAGATGAGTGTTTGTGAAATTAATAAATATTCATACGAAGTCACAACGGTTTCTGCTCTTCCTCATTCCTTAATTAAGCTGTCTAAGATTCGAGAAAGTTCATTTATTTGAGTCGTTGGAAGCATTAGGTAGTGCGTACTTATTTAAAATTTCATACATATTATAACTTTTTAAATAACTGATAAAAACTGCCTCTTGAAGTGTTTTTGAGCCTGAAAAGGATGTCTACGAAGTTTTGTAACATCCCGATTTATTGATGTAAAATTACAGCACTATCATTTATACATATTGCGAATCAAATTCCTCCCTATTCTCGACAATTTTGCCGAGCTTACAACAGGCAATATGATGTTTTTCACATAAACACAATCCCTTTAAAGGGGTATGCATTTTTTTGGAATCACATCACCATAAGACAACCACTTGGGAGCAAATGTTTGCTTTGAGAGCCGTACATCTTAACATCCTGTGCCTACCCCCAGCATAGAATGATCTGCAAAAATTCTCAGCAGAGGACACATCCAGCCACTATCAACATTTTGCCATGGTCCAACTTTGTTGTTCAGATGTGCTATCAAGAACCGAAGAGTTCAGTCTCTTTATGGTCTAGTTCAGATGCAAAGGTATCTTGCATTTTTGTGGGTGCAATGTGGATCATTCCTGATTGTAAAAGTTTCTTAATTGTTAGTTTAAACAGATTGTTCTTGCATTTGCACAGGCTTCTATTTTTTTTTTTTTTGAAAGTGAGGCGTCTAATTTATCTTTCCAACTAATAAACTCAACTTATAAACGTTCCATAATAGATAAAATCTCGTAAAACCTATTTATCGCTAATTAGAATGTTTTCATTATGAAAAGTTCTGTATATTATGTTGAATATCTTGGTTAGCACAAGAATCTTTGTTTCAATGATGTGTTGAAATACTCAGCTTTTCAAACATCCTTCCAAGGTGAAAGCTGAAGGTTCTTACTTAGTAAATTGTGAACTCATCATGGAGAAGTATCCATCTTGATGACAATCATTTTTATTGGTCATTTGGAATTAGTTCTAAGATTTTGTTCTAATAAAGGCAGTAGATATCTGAAAATTTGCAGCATTTTACAATTTCCTGCTAGTTTCTTCTTCTTCTAAAGTTATTCATATACTGGGATGATGTTGTGGCTTTTGCTTACACGGTTAGTGTCTAATATCCTTTTAATTACTAATGACACTTCTCTAGTAGTTCATTTTCAGGGATGCTAGGGGCGGGACTTGCTGGAATTCTTTTTGCTACTGGAGTGACATTTGCAGCCTTATCTCTTGCCAATAAAAATACTTCTGGTATGTCAGTTTGATTTACCATGTTATGGCACAACTTAAGTATATAAGATTACTAGTTTACTACTGTTGTGGACTTTCGTACATCATGATTAAACAATTAAACCAGTTAATTAATATGCATTGTGGTTGACATTCATGAGTTCATTCGTGCTACAAAATATTCATTATTGAGGTATTAAGTTATAATGCAATGCCTTTTTTCTTCTACCAAAGCTTCATTATTGAGATATTAAGCAATAATGCAGTGTCCATGTTCCACTATACGTCGCTCTAAAAAATGTTCCAGTATCTTTCTTGCTTACTGGTCTTTGGCATGTTTGAATAACCTTTATATAGGAGGCAAGCAGCAGATGGAGCAATTAACAAGAGAGCAGGAAGTTTTAATAACTTGTAGTAATGCAATTGGAGAAAATGAGCAGATTGATGATGAATCCAGTGCAGTTCTCCCAGACAAAGAGAGCAAGATAAGTAACTGCAATCCAGACAATGAATCAGGTACTATTCAGAATTCTAGTTATCCTACAGAGGTTATTGGAGATGCTAGTGAGGACAGACCTGATGATGTGCAAGATACAGAAACTTCATTATTAGAGAATGTTGAACCGTTGAGCAATGATGTTAATGTCCATATCAGAGTTACAGGCCAGGATGATCTGGAAATTGCTCAAGATGTTAGTAGCAGTGATGTAAGATCTTTGACAGCGTATGCAGTTGACTTTTCATCTGACACACTTGAAAACGCCAATGTTCTGGATGTGTCAAAGTATACTGAAGATGATGGAAACCTTAGGAGCATAGCTGCTACTAATAACTTGGATTCGGTAGATGCAGATTCCAAGGAAAATACTGCTGTGGATACTGAAAAGCCATCATCTTTCATTGGAGAGTTTGAGGGTGAGCTGTCTGTTAAACCATTAGCACCACATGTTAAGGCGATAGATTCTGATGACTATATAAATCCCCAATCGGATCTAGAAAATTTAGTAACCCCTGAGGCTTCTCTATTAAAGTTTCAAGATGTTGATCAGAATGATATAGTGCATCTTTTGGATAAGGGTAACACTGACCATCCAGTAGGGTCTGATATCGAAGAAACTGGTTCATCAGGCATTGGTGTGAACTTGGATTATGACAATAGTGGAGAACTAATGTATCATCCATCTAGTTCTCTTGGAGAACATTCAGATCCCACAAAATTTGTAGCTGTTTCTAACCGTGATAGAGAAAGTTATAACAGCTCGTTCTTTGAACCAATTATGCCTAAGAAATCTTTCTCCCATTCTGGTATACCTGCTCCATCTTTCATCTCTGCAGTTCCACAGGTGCTTCCTGGAAGGGTTTTGGTTCCTCCAGTGGTTGACCAGATTCAAGGGCAAGCACTAGCAGCATTGCAAGTTTTAAAGGTATGTTAGCAGCTGCCTCCTAGAATGATTTCTTATCATCTTCATTTTGGTTTGCTTTGATTCCTCATCTCATTAGAAATAATTACTAACTTATCTTGTGTCTAGAGGAGATATGTGGTCTTCTATTATTTCCACTTTCCACATAATATTTCAGAGAGGTTTCACTCCAAATTTTCAGTAGTTGGCTTGATGTTGCCACCCTTTAATTTCAATCACATCTATAGGCAATACGTGTAAATAACTATCTAAAATACATTTCTGAATTCTAATATGTTCCTATACACAAAGATTTGAACTTTGGAGATAAATAAGCCTTTCATTCCTTACCAGATTCAAGTTAAACACATAGTTGTCAAAGTGTTTGAGATTCTGTGTTTTTATAATGCTTAGGCTTGTGCTCCTTTTGTCTTATCATTTGCCTGCACATTTCAATGGATTTATCCTATGTTCTAATATTTTCTTTAGGCTCCTATGATCTAATAATTATCCACTAGAAGAAGATTACATCAGCCTTATTGCTGTCTAGTTAGCTACTTAGAAAACTACTTCCGTAAGTTTGCAGAAAGGAATCTGCAACATTTCTGACCAAGAAAAAGGATCTACAAAATTTAAAGACGTTTTGATGGTATTATCCATTATACCAATTATCCTATTTTGTTCATAATGAAGCTATCAAATATTCCTTTTTTTAATGGAGAGGTTGTCACTAATACAATGTTAATCTCCCCTTCAAAAAAAAAAAAGATGTCCAGCTAAGCTTACCTTGATATTCAGTTGTTTTGCATTTCATCAATCAAACTTCTTGAATTTCAAATTGAAGGTTGTCGAGGTTGATGCTCAACCTGGTGATTTATGTACTCGTCGTGAGTATGCTAGGTGGTTAGTATCCGCAAGCAATGTCCTTTCAAGGTATTTATTTCCTCACTTCTAAGTTAGGTTTTCAATTGTTGAGCCGTAATTACAGTTTTGTTTTAATTATGGTTATGTGTCTTAGCTTTAATGGGTTCAAGATTGGGCCATGTTTTCTGAACCATTCCATTCATCGGTTGAGTTACCTCTTATCAGACTCATTTAAGGTTTTGGATATTGAACCATCATGGAATTTAATGCTGGTTCCTTTATGCATTTTTTTTGTCCTCTTGGATGTAATATCTGTAAAGACAATAAATGAGAGAAACTTAACTCTAAGCATCAGATAATACAGAAGCGAGGTCTTATGTTCACACTCTACCTTCTAGTGTTCTGAGTTTGTTTTCCTAATCCAAGAGGCACTTCTCATCCTTTTTGTAATCTGTCATATCTAATCCATTTATGAACAAATATTTACATGAAATGGTTCTTTCTCGAATTTTTTATACCTTGAATATGATGAGACATATTTCTTCTTGAGAATGCATAGTATTTAATTTCCTCAGAAAGTATAGTATTGAATTTTTGAGTTCTACACAGGAGTACTATTTCAAAAGTGTATCCAGCAATGTACATAGAGAATCTGACTGAGCTCGCATTTGATGATATTACACCTGAGGACCCAGATTTTCCATATATCCAAGGTATGGAGTTACTGAAATACTGAAAAGTATACATCAGGTTCTATTTATGGTGTGCAATTAAAGTTTATGGGATACAAACTGAAAATACAGCTAAAATAAAACTAGGATAACTATTATTAGTAGTAAAAGTGCAAGAATCAAACACAATTACTACTAATAACTTGTCAATTCGAGATGACAAATCTCCATGAGTCCGTATGGAGTGGACCAAACTCTAATTACCTAATTGGTAAACACATTTCAAAAGGCTACCTTAAATCTAAAACCCATGCATGTATTTATAACATGCAAAGGTAGTTGCAATAACTATAACAAAAATACAAATACAACTAACTACCCACTGCTTTCTATTAGCCACTAACTCATACAAAGTGATATCTTCTAACTATCCACTACTTAATTAACCAAAGACTAATTAATACAAATTGATATCTTATCAGTACACCCCTCCTAAAATTTCGCCTTGTCCTTAAGGCAATGAAAAGAAAATTAATAATAATATTCTGCAAGTGCAGTTTTTTTTTTTTTTTGAGGAGAAGGATGAGCACCAAGTTAGGGTGTCATCCGTAGATATATATCACTATGCTGTGAAAGATGTACAAGTGTAGGCTCTCGCAAAGAGAGCGGCAAAAAAGCTGAAAAAGTACAACCACTATCCTTGACCCCACTCCCGAAGAAGGAAAGAACAATGGTGTACAATATCGTCTATCTGACATCTCTCCCCACAAAAAATAATCCGATTGCGCTGGAGCCAAATAGCCCAGGCACCGGCTAGGAAGGTCACTAACAAAACTCTCCTCTGTGTCCTCCATCACGGGCTATGAGAAACTGCCAAAATGCCTCCGATGTATGAAAGGGGCCTCCAACCAAGGCCAATTGTGACCAAACCGCACGTGCCACTGTGCAATCAAAAAATAGGTGTGAGATGTCCTCCTCCGCCTCTCCACATAGAACACAAGATATATCATCTTGAGGCGCCCATCTCGCCCTGTACTGTCTGGTGAGAATCCTGTCGAAAATCTTGACCTTAAGCGGCACCCGAGTACGCCAAATAAGAGAGAAGTCTGTCCGGAGGGTGTCAGAAATCGGGCTGGTCGGTAGAAAGTGGAGGTAGAGACTATGAGTAGTAAAAGTCCCAGAAAGCCATACCCATCCATCGGCCTGGCTTGGATCTGGCCGAAATGGAGCAATCTGCTGATGAAGGGCCAGGAGCTCCGGTATGCGCCTACCGGAAAGAGGTGATCTGAAAGTAGGCGTCCAAGAACTGGTGGCAGCGCCATTGGCTTCCGACCATGTTGCTGCAACTGAAGAGTCTGGGTGGGCTGCCAGCGGTAGTAGTCGAGGAAAAAATGTCGCCAAAGACCCTCCTGGAAGCCAGTCATGATGCCAGAAGGAGAAGACCTCCCCGGAACCGAGAGAAGGGACCATGAAAGGGCGAATCATGGGAAGGAGAGGAGCAACCCCTCGCCAAAATGCAGACGCCCCACGGGGGATAATAGCACGAGACTCCCAGGAGAGGTCCTGGGCATAGCATGTAAAGAAAATCACCCGCCATAAGCTATCATGGGGTCCCATGATCCGCCCAACCCACCGAGCCAAGAGGGCCCAGTTGGAATATCTAAGATCGCGGACGCCAAGGCCTCCAAAAGAGGTGGGGCGGCAAATAGTCTGCTAGGATATGAGATGAATAGCTCGCTGGTCTGGGTGCTCCCCTGTCAAAAACATCTGCTCCGTAAAAGAGTCAATCCGTCGTTGGACCTGTCCGGGCATCCGAAGGACTGACATATAATAAGTCGGCAAAGCCGAGAGGACCGAACGTAGAAGAACAAGTCGGCCTCCTCGTGAAAGTAATCTCGAGCTCCAGCCCTGCAATTTGTGCTCCAGCCTCTCCACTATAGGGGTCCACCCCCGAGAGCTAATGTGTCGGGCGGAGAAGGGGAGTCCTAGGTATGTGATCGGCAGGGAGCCACACCGGGTGTGAAGCTCAGCCGCGCATGCATCCGCCTCCTCCGAGACCATGCCGAAAGGGATGAAAGATGACTTGGCATGGTTGATCTGAATTCCCGATGCTGCCCCGAATAAATCCAGCATGATGGCCAATCACCTAGCCTCCTGAGAAGTGCCCTCGATGAAAAATAGAGTGTCGTCTGCATATTGGAGTAGGGGAACTAAACTGTCTGCGAAACCTCTGAAAAGACCAGCCCCACACGAGGCCTGCGTGCACCTCGCCAAGGCGTCAGCCGCCAGAACAGAAAGCATGGGTGCAAGTGGCAGCCTTGACGGACTCCTCTATGTGGCTGGACCCATTCGCTTGCTGATCTCCCATTGAGCAGGACTGAGAATGAAGCAGGACTGAGAATGAAGCAGTGGTGATGCAACGCTTCATCCAAGCAATCCAGGCCATGGGAAAGCTTCTAACTTGCAGAGAATGCCATAAGAAAGACCATGAAATAGTGTCATAGGCTTTGCAGAAGTCGACCTTCCACAAGAAGGCCAGGCGCCCGGTCCTCCTCCAATGCGCAGTGATCTCCGCGGCCATGCCATAGCTGTTAGTGATAGAGTGGCCCTGAATGAAAGCTGACTGACCCTGATGGATAAGGTCTGGAAGAACCTCCCGAAGTCGATTAGCCAATACCCGTGCCACTAGAAGGTAGATGGCATTGGATAAAGCAATCGGCCTTTAATCCTCCACGCGCTTCGCCGGTGTGCGCTTCGGAAGCATGAACAACAAAAACCGGTTAAGGCGTTCAAAGCCCCGGTTTCCATCAAAGAACTCCTGAATGATTGCCATCACATCCCCCCGCATCACAAGCCAGAACTCCCTATAGAAGAATATCGAAAAACCGTCAGGCCCCGGGGATGCATCGCCATTGAGGTCTCGAAGTGCCTGGGAGACCTCCGAAAGAGCCTGCAAAAGGAGAGAAATATGATCGTCAGTGAGGGTGGGGATTCCCCCAGGCGACCACCTCCAAGAAGATGGGGGTTGTCGCCTAGAGGTCTCCCGATAGTATGTGGTGATGGCCTCTCCAATGCGCGACTGGCCGGAGACCTCCTGTCCCTAGACCATCAACTAGTCAATCTGGTTCTGCCGGCGTCGGGAACTCGCGTACAGGTGTAAGAAATGTGTGTTGGCATCACCCTCATGGAGCCACGTCTGGCGAGAGCACTGCCTCCACTCAGTCTCCACCTTCAGGTCATCACAGATGGTCGCCTGGGCTCATCGACGATCAGTGAGCTCTGACTGCCAGGGTCTTGGCTGCAGTGTCTGAGGGTGGAATGTGCTGCCATTGGTCAGCCACAAGCTGTCGGAAGCCATCCTCCATAAGCCACGAGCGCTTGAAACGAAACCGCGACCTTTGAGCCTGGCCGTCCTCGGACCCCCACAGGAGGGGAGTGTGGTCTGAGAACGGTCGGTCCATGGCCCGAACATCAGCAAGCTGATGGGCCTCCACCAGCTCCACTGACCCCAGAAATCTGTCTATCCTCGAACGAGCAGATGGGGCCGCTGTGCTCCTCCAGGTGAATCTACACTTTCCAGCAATGAATGATAATCCAAAAAATCCCTGAACTCCTGGGCTTCGGAGTCTCGCCCAAGGCGATCAGCGGGGCGATCAACGATGTTCAGGGTGACATTGAAGTCGCCCCCCAAAAGCCACCGAGACTCGGGGTGGTGGGATCCGACTGCTTGGAGCTCCTCCCATAGTGTGGCGCGAAGTGAAGCAGAGCATGGGCCATAGATGCACGAAAAGAGGTACAAGCTGCCGTCTGCACATAGACGAAGATGTGCCGAAAGAGAGAACCTGTCGACCCAGGAGTCTAGTAGGTCAAAAAGATCGCCTCTCCATCCAATAATGCAGCCACCCGAACGGCCGACTGAACCCAAAGCGAGGTGCTCTGTGATACGGATGCCCCCAATCTGACTCCACATCAATGAACTGCACTCCTGAAGTTTGGTCTCCAGTAAAAAGACCACATCAACCTCCCACGACTGCAAGTATTGGCCCAGGGTGCGGCGTCTGCCCGTGTCGCCAAGGCCTCGTACATTCCATGTCAGCACCTTCATAGAGAAACTGTTTGTTGCCCCTATCCGCATAGGCCCGCTATCTCCCCCTCCCCCCTCCTGGAGCTGCCCCGGGGAATCACAAATAGACAGGTGAAGAGGTCGGTGGACTGCTAGTCGGAATGCGGAGTCCACACGATGTCGCGGTCGGCGGCGTGAAGGGCGGAAGCCAGCCGCGGCTGCCACCAGTCATGTCTCCTCTGACTCAATGGGGGGAACAGTAGGTTGGAGTTGTACATCAGTGAGAACAGGGGTCTCCGATGTTGGTGCAGAAGTTTCCGGCATAGCTGTCCGTGCTGCGGTCGCCGGCCCGTCAAGATGGGGCCCAGGTTGTGAAGGCGGATGCACTATTGGTGGCCGGCGGCGTGGCAGTCGATCCGTTGAGGCGGCGCTGGTAGCACTGAAGGTAGGTTGTCATGGTGGTGGAAGGCTGGCCGGCGCCCAGGGGAGCAGTTGGATCGGGCTCGGGAGTTCGGCGGCCACCGGCGTCTTCAAAGCGTGTGGAAAAAGTCTGAGGTGGAGGGGGAGACGATGGACTTCGTGGGGATTTTCTGGTAGAGTCAGGGGCTCTCGAGGAAGATGGCAGCTGGAGGGAAGATGGTGGCTGTGGGTGGTGGTGGAGGTGGTGGTGACGAGATTGGTAGCCGGCGTAGGACTATCAGCGGTGGCGTCGGGCCCGTGGAGGAGATGGAGCAGATCGGTGAGCAGTTTGGGTCGGCATGGGTGCTGGACCGGCCGGGTCTGGACCGGACTCAAGCGCGAAATCGTGTTGAACTGGTTAGACATGCAGTGGGATTTGAGTTTGGGTTTGGGTTCACTGGGTGTGGGGGAAAATTGTAGGTGGGGTTTAGTTGGGGCTGGTCCTGTTGCGGTGGAGGAAAAAAATGTGGGTGCATCAAGTCAGGATTTTGAAATAAAGGTGGGTCTGACACTGTAGCAGAGGTTCGTACGCCTTGTGCGTGGCTGGTGGTACGGCGACCTGCGGCTCCCCTGGACGATGCCTGAGATGAGGACGACGACCCGCCGGCGACTACCTCCGCCCACGTAGATGACTTCCGGGAGTACTGCAGAAGGAGGAAATTGTTGGCTCCGTCGCGGAGAACCAAGGATGGTGGGACCCGAGCTTCCGGCCGCTGTTCAATCTCGAGCGAGATGACAGAGATATCCGATGCCCCCAGTGCCGGAAGGGAGAAGGATATGAGTTTGCTGAGGGTGCAGGCTACCTCCATGGCGGTCTCCGGTCGGAGTAGGTGGAGTGGGGTCCCCAAGATGTCGACGGAATGCCGAACAAGCAAGGGGGCAGCAGATGCTCCCATGTCTTCCATCCACCGCTTCCAGCGGACGCAGCAATGTGATGAGCAGAGAGATGGGGTCGCCTACCTTAAATCTAAAACTCATGCATGTATTTATAACCCATGCAAAGGTAATTACAATAACTATAACAAAAATACAAATACAACTAACTACCCACTACTTTCTACCAGCCACTAATTCATACAAAGTGGTATCTTCTAACTATCCACTACTTAATTAACCAACCACTAACTAATACAAATTGGTATCTTATCATTATGCATTATTGTCTATCTTGCTGCAGGCTTGGCAGAAGCAGGATTAATATCTAGCAAGCTTTCAATATCTGATTTGATTAGTTCTTTCGACAGTCAGCAGGATTATGTTTGTTTCTATCCTGATAGGTAGAAATGACTTAAAAGTCAGACCTTTTCCTATTTCAGTTTGCCAGTTACTAAGTTTTACTTGCTGTTCATCTTTTTGCATGGCAGGCCGGTCTCACGGCAAGATCTGGTTAGTTGGAAGATGGCTTTAGATTCAAGGCAGCTTCCAGAAGTTGACACAAATGTAAAATGAAAAAAAAAGTTCTATAATTCAATCTAAATTGAATTAGATAGAATACTTTCTATAATATTAAAGATGTCATTTTTATGATCAGCTCCTCTACAAGTGCACTGGTTTTATAGACATCGAGAAGATAAATAGAGATGCTTGGCCTGCTCTGGTGGCTGATATAGCTGCTGGGGAGCAAAGCATTATGGCACTTGCTTTTGGTAACATTTTTTATTTATTAACCTTTAAAAGTAAATTATGCTTTTTCTATTCTAATTACATGTAGGCTAACCTATGGTGTCCATTTTTCATATTAATAGGCTACACTAGGTTATTTCAGCCTGATAAACCTGTGACAAAAGCACAAGTTGCTATTGCGCTCGCAACTGGTGATGCTGCTGAGATTGTCACTGAGGAACTTGCTCGTATTGAGGCAGAAGCCTTAGCAGAAACTGCAGTGAATGCACATACTGCTTTAGTCGAACAAGTGGAAAAGGATCTTAATTCAAGTTTTGAGAATGAGCTAGCCAGAGAGAAGGAGAAGACAGAGGCCTTAGAGAAACTGGCAGAAGAAGCAAGCCGAGAGTTGGATCAATTGAGAATACAGCGAGAGGAAGAAAATAATGTTCTTCTGAGAGGCCGCACTGCTGTTGAGTCTGAAATAGATCTCCTTTCAAGGCTAAGACATGACATGGAGGAGCAATTACAGAGCCTCTTGAGTGACAAGTTGGAGATCTCGTATGAGAAAGAGAGAGTTAACAAACTCCACAGGGAGGCAGAAAGGGAGAACCAAAAGATTGTCCATCTACAATATGAGCTGGAAGTTGAGAAAAAGGCTTTGTCCATGGCCAAGTAAGAGTGTTATTTGCCTTGTGTTGAGGAACTTCGCGACATTCACATTACTACTGGTTACTTTTGATAGATAACATACTTTGCTTTCTGTTTTCCAGTCATGCTAGTGAATTCCCTTCCCTATGAAACTTTTGTAGATGTTTATATCCAGATAACCCGTTTTCGTCTCAGGACCTGGGCAGAGGAGGAAGCAAAAAGGGCTAGGGAGCAGGCCAGGGCTCTCGAGGAAGCTAGAGAGCGATGGGAGGGCGGTGGAATAAAACTTGTGGTTGGTGAGGATCTCCAAAGTGATAATTCTATAGGTACTGTATGGCAAACTACTGAGGAGCAACCTCCAGTCGACAAGACAATTGTACGAGGGGAGAGCCTGGTGGAAAAACTCAAGGGAATGGCTGCAGAAATGAAGCTCAGATCTCCATCTGTCGTTGAGAAAGTAATTCATAGAATTGTCTCTTTAGTTTCAGCCCTGAAGCATCAGGCCTCCCAGACTGCTAAGGATGCTACCAACATCCGCAATGCCTTGGCATCCACAGCTAAGAGCTCAATAGATGACTTCCAAGAAAATGCATCAAGTTTCACCTTTGCCATTGGAGATCGAGCAAGGAGAGTGGTTGAGGACTGCAAAGATGGTGTTGGAAGGATCACACAGAAGTTCAAGACATAAATACCCAGCTTTGGTGTTCTTATTTTTCACCAGTCTTTCTGTTGTTAGATTAATTTCAATAGGGTACGTTGCACACCGGTTGACAGTTTTCTCACTTCGGGAAAAGAGGAAGGGGATATTATGCAGAATAAATTCAACTTTGTTATTTTCTTTTTCAATTTCTTGAATGTAAAAATCAATGATAATAAATAACATCATCTCGCGAGAGAATACTGCAGCAGAAGTTTTCTCATGATTAATATATATTGTTATTCCTAGTTCCCCAGCAAAGAATGGATAACTAAGTTGCATCCATATCTTTGTTACTGTTAATGAAGCTAATCAATGAAATCATTCTATTTGTTTTGTTTTTGGGCCAAAAAAAATAACTTTGATATCTTTTTGTCTTCAGAAAGGAGGCTTAATGTCACTTCGATCATAAAGGATTTCTTTCTGGAAAAGGAATGCACGCATGTCTGAGAATGACGGTAATAACTATTGGCATGCAACTATCGATATCACTTTACCCTTGAACGACACATCATTTATGACCTCATAAAATTAGTTTGCATTTGCAATGTAAGATAATCTATCAAACTTCAATTACTTCATATTATTGCTGAATGATGTGCCTCCTTGCAATATGGATGAACATGTTTTCACACAGGGTACTTTTTAGTGCATATAGTTTTATGAATCGATGTTTTAACACTTTGGAGGAAAGATATATTGAAGAAGAGTGTTGAATCATTGGACTTAGCTGTCTATCGGTTGCTAGAGTGATGATTTGGACATCATGTTGCTATATGGAATTCCACTGCTGTTTTTACAAGCATCTCATCTTAATTTGGTTTTATGATCAATACTATTTAATTGACTTGCTACATTATTATTGTTTGTGTGATGGCATTATGTATTTTGATATTTAACCCACTGGGTTTAATCTTTATTTTGTTTTCCTTTCAACTGTGGGGGGAGGCTTTGGCCTTTTTTTTTTACTGCATGCACGTGGATTTTCATGGTTCCTTGTAATGTTGTGGTTTATATGATTGTACCTGCCTGAGTATTTGCAGAAAATGTCCGTTAGAATAAATTATAACTCGTGTATAAATAGCTTAATATTATATGGACAAGAGAACGTGATCTTAATTAGTTGGATTCTGATAAAATCGTTCGATCGAATTAATGCGGACAATGTTCTCTTTCTGTAATCTAAATAAATTGGTCATGACCAAGAAATTTACAATTTGGTGTTTGGCTGTCCTTTATTTACGTTGAATTAAATCTTCTTACATTAAGCAATACAATGACAAACGAATGGGAGTTAATGTGGAGCGGATAGTCTTCATCTAAGTAAAGATTTCAAGTTTATAATTTTATGAACATAAAAAAATTTTCACGAGAGGTCTCGTTCGTTATAGTCAAATGTGTTATACAGGACACTACCAAATTAATCGGACTGAATGAAACTTCAACCTATGATCAATAGGTGGCAACCTAGAAAAAGGAAATACAACGACAAAAGGACACATTTGCAAAAGTTGATCTCTTCAAATCATAAAATTGATTTACTTTTGCTTGTGGGACTACAAGTCTAAATTGTTTAAAACCCAACAAGTACTTGGATTGGAACTTGGGCGTTGGTCCTTCGCCCATCCTTTGATGTGTCAATCAAGGATTCCCTGGGATGGCATATTTCTCTAAATTTTAATATATTTGACACCTACACTTAATTTGTGTTTCCAGTAATTAAAAATATTATGTCCCCTGTGTAAAGCAGACCTGCATGGCTGGATGCGTTGTGGAAACAAAATTATTGGTCTCCATGCTCGCCTGCCTCTCCATGCATTAAATAGTTTTAAAAGGTTATCAAATCTTGTTGCCTCTTTTTTAAAATATATATATTTAATGTCTACTGTTGTAGCATGTAGCATTGTAGCCTAATGGATTCTACACCAGGGCTATGATTGGTAGGAGGATTTGATTGTGTGTGTAGCGTTTGGATGTAATGTTGTCATTACTCTAAGGCCATGCAGTGGGGGAGATATAATCAATAACTTTGAAGTTAAATCATGAGGACCTGATTTGGATCTAATGTTTATGAACTCGACAGTGCTGTCTCAAGTGGAAAAATCTGCAAGTCAAAATAGCATACTGAAATCAAACATAATC
Source organism: Pontederia crassipes (assembly GCA_030549335.1). Lineage (NCBI taxonomy): Eukaryota > Viridiplantae > Streptophyta > Magnoliopsida > Commelinales > Pontederiaceae > Pontederia > Pontederia crassipes. The sequence continues at coordinate 23,233,143 of CM060196.1, forward strand.
TTCCATATATATATATCATATATATATTTGCATGCAAGTACTATATAATATTTTCTAGTACTAATAGTACTGTCCTGGCTAGAGAGCAGCCAGTGTCATTTTCTTGTTAATATTTGCATTCACCTATCATGTTTTTTTTTTAAAACTTGTAATTTAGGCTAACAGTTCAACCCAAAGCAGAAACATTTTTTAGTGAACTTTATATAGGCCCATGAGTACGTATGCATCCTCCCATGGTGGAAGTGGAACCATAAATTTTGTTTTGTTGGTGACACCATCCACTGTTTTCTCTGCAAAGAATTCGGCCTCACTTTGGTCCACACCTTTTATGCCCCTCCCTTCTGTTAGGGGCCCCTTTTTCCTCGTCACCGTCAGCCTTTGCCAAACATTGTTCTTTCTTCTGCATGCTACGTGGACCACTTTGGATTTGTATATATGTCAATCATCGTGGACATCACATGATCCTGTGAAGCATGCAGGTAGCTGGATCTGTTGACTGGTAGGTAGCAGCCACAATAGAGAGAGAGAGAGAGAGATAGAGATAGAGAGAGAGAGAGAGAGAGAGAGAGAGAGAGAGAGAGAGAGAGAGAGAGAGAGAGAGAGAGAGAGAGAGAGAGAGAGAGAGAGAGAGAGAGAGATGGACGATTAATGTTAACATACATGAAGTTAAGCAGGTTTGATCTTGAATCCTCTCAAATGAATGCTTGGTCAAGTTGAAATTATTATCTGCACAAGGAAAACAAAAAGGGAGAGTGAGGGTCACAAAAGCGTGCCAACTTTTGAACGTATATATGATCATGCCAATTATCTCCGCCGAATGCAAGTTATGATTTGCTTCAACATGTTATCTTCGGTTGAACATGATATGTTCAATCACATCTTTCTTAATTAATTTTTGTGGTGTTCCAATCAAACAGAATCTACAATGCATCTCCTCGTGCTAAATGGGTTCACATCAGTTAGATGAAATCTGAGATTATGTTCCATAAATATATTTTTTTTTCATACTGTTTCTTGTGTCCCTGGTTAGATTCGCGTTCCTTCTCCATCATTTTTTTTACCGCAGTCATGATTGTTTTTTAATCAGAGAGAGAGAGAGAGAGTTCAGTACTTTTGTTATTATTATTTTTTGCTATCTTCGTACTCTCTTGACTGAAAACTGATGACTTATATGGAAGGAAGATGGACCGGCCGGAGGAGAGTTCGAGTTCTCATTATCTGACACAATAATATGTGCATAAAATAATGAATTCATTGTTGGAAACCGGACGTCCAAACGTCTCTATGCGCTATAATAAACACGTTCGACAATATATATATAATTTTTCATAAATTTCCTTTGTAATGGGAAGAAGGGCAATAGAATAAACATGTCTGTCATATGGAAGAATGCAAATATATTATGACATATATATATATTATGACACCATTGTGCAGAATGCAAATCTGACGAAAACAACGCATTCATGGCCATGGATATACCAGCCTTTTAATAGCTATATATATATATATATATGTATATATATATTCAAATGCATCCATTTCGCTTATTTTAAGTTTTTATGATTCCATCCTGATCACATTACTTATAAAATCACTCTTAACTCGAAGTTCTCAACAAAATTTATTGCTCGCGAGCAGCATGCACCTTAAATTATATAAATACACACATATTATATGATATTTGGTGGGATATTGGGATACGTTCATTCCGTTTTCTCTCTCTCGATCACATGTCCTACGTTATGCATCAATATTGGTTAATACATTTACGGTCTCTCTCCTCCTCCCTGGTCCTGCGGTCCGAGACTGGCGTGGCGAGAGAGTGTGTGTGTGAGAGAGAGAGACAGCGACTGACTCGGAGAAAGAGACGTTGAGAGAGAAAGGTGATAAAATTGGAGAATAGTTTCAGTCGTACACACTGCATATATTGCCTCTCCTTGAATGCCTCGATGCCTTCTTTTACACAGACTCGAATGGCGCGGCCATGATCTAGATTCTAATTGCAGATGATGTTGCAGTACTCGTACAGTATGCATCTCCATATACAATGCGTCGGTGGCTTACTTTTGCAGACTCAAAGGGTGAGCCATCATATAATTAACGATGATGAGCAACGTTTACTCTCTCTCTCTCTCTCTCTCTATATATATATATATATATATATATATATATGATAGCATTAACCGGTTAATGATGCATGATTGGCTATAAGGACCCCCTTAATCACGCGGCAGCATCCCAACACCACCATGCAGATGATTAGTGGTGGCTGACCAGACCGACCTACTTCTGTTTCTTAGTAATTAATTAGACGTACCATCTTTGTTTCTTTTCTTCACAAAAGAAACAATAATGATCTCGTAACATGAAAGGTCTCATCATGAAGATTGAAGCCAACCAATGTGCGAATCAAAATCTAAAACCATAGTTTTATCCAAAATAAATAATTAAGATGCATGCATGCATGTTCTACAGCTCATGATTCTAATTGTGTAGTTGGAAATTATTCTATTTAATTAGTTATCGCCTTATATGTTTGGCCCAAATGTACGTTCTATATCTCTAGCTGACGACCTGACAAAAAAAAGGAAGGTAAGAATAATGCTTTTAATCACATGAAATATCTCGAGCTGTAAGGAAAAAAGATATAATCAAAATTTTTTTTTCTTTTGATCTTTTCAATATTTTCAAGAGGAAAATGCATGCATATATTAGATCAACAAATATTCGAAAGTTCTCCTGTTTAGTCTTTTGTCCTTCTTGTTTGTAGGCTATTTGATTCGTATGCATTTTTTTTTTACTTTCGAGTGTTGCATATTAGAGTTAATTGAATGGGCGATTCTTGAAAAAAAGATATTTGAAAAGAAAATTATCCCTCAAAATCGTTGCTTGGAGTCGATCAAACGTTTACACTAGTCTTAAATCCTTTTTATTCAATAAAATAAAATAATGTTAGAATATAATTAAGTTATGCAATCTCGTTTGAACGAAAAATACACACGTTTCTTTTTTCAAAATAATTTGTGTGTCCCATAGTTTTATACTTAGCTTCACAAGAATATTGTCTGCAAAATATATACGTACCCTTGTATTTTTTTCACATATATGTATACAACTTATTGCTCATAATTAATTAGACGAGTTTCTTTCCCTCATAATCTAATTCAAAAGAACGAAAAATATTTTTCTAAACGTTTTTTTCCCAAACAAACACGTAAAAAGAAAAGATGATGTCTTTATATTATACATATAATACATATCACGCTTCTATATATCGGTTTTGTTCGATTGCACATATTATAATTATTCAAAGCTCGTGACCAAATTAACCGTAAGTTACAATGGTGATGCTAGTTGCCTTATATGCTTAATGACGTAAAAGAAAAATAATACTAGCTAGTATTTTAATGCTTTTTCCCATTTAGTTAATTACTTGATGAAACCAATTAATTTAAAGCTAAGTAACAAAAACAAAAACCCGGTCGATCTTGCTTAGGTTTGCAGTCATTATTATGCAATTAATTTGCAGTACGGTCGTATGCAGCAGCAGCAGCATTAACTTATAAGAGCTGCTGCTTGCCACCCTACTTCTTGGTCGATCAACGTTCATAAGTAATCCCTGATGGATCCTGCAACTAAATTAAGAACCCTACTTTCCAGAAGAAGAAGAAGATGGTAGGGCTTTTGGTCAGGAAGAGATGGAGCTGCATGCGTTCTTGCAGTCTCCATTATTGATCGCTATGCACTGAACTGCACCATTCTTGTTTAGTTTCCGGTTACAGACAACTCTTTTTTCATTAATGCCGCCGTCCGGGCCGTTCGAGGGACAATGAGTTATGAGCTTAGGAACAGTGTTCTCACTTAAATTGCCATCCAGTTACTGATCTTAACAACCCCTCCCTCCCTCCCTCCTTCCCTCCCTCTGTGTATGTGTGATGTGTGTCCTTCCTCAGTTCATGTTGTCTGTATTATTGTGCAGCTCCTGTTCTTCTTTACGCAGCTGCCGGCCTGCATGACATGTTATTTGCAATAGTAGGCAGATTTGAACCATAACTTCATGAAATTAATAGCCACTGGATGAGAAAGGAACAAGGTAAAAAACAAATGAGTGAAATAAGAAAGATGATATACTCGAATTTGAACTATTATATATCACGTGCAGGCATTGAAAACATATAATTTCTATGTAGTAATTAGACTTAACAGACCTGAAAGCGTGGCGTGGTGGCCCAATGTTTGGATTTGTCTTCATTGGTCGCGGGTTCGATTCCCTCTATTGGCATTGTTTGTTTTCCGTTTTTTACTTATATATTATTTTATCCCTAATTTATTATTATATATGATTTTATAACAAAATTTCTTATTCTCATAACATTTTATTCTTGTGCTTGATATCATGTTCTTTCTTTTATTATATTTTAGGTTTCTTTAAATATATTTTATTAAATTTAAATTTTAGATGAGAATTTCATTAACATCATTTTATAAAACTTATATTTAATTTATCTTCATATCTTCTATCTGGATAAAATATTTTTTATTATTATTATAGCATTTATTAAAGTTATTTAAAATGAAAGCCTCACCGAGTCAATTTGTTAAAAAGAATCATCACATTTTTATATTAAAATATCATTAATTTTTATTATAGTTATCTAATATGAGATTGCTTGGTTATCATCAAAGTTTCTAATGAGATATGACTTATTGTATACACATTATTTTTTAAAAATGCTATTTATAATTTTTAGTTTAATTAATTAATTTAATTAGTTATAAAAATTTTATATATAGAATTTGGATAAGAGATTCTTGTTATTTTTTTATTTTGCTAAAATAAAAATAAATTTAGAAGCATAGAATAATATTTTGAAAAATATAATTTTTAAAAATATTTTATTATCTAGTAATTGGTGATTCGTCCTGGTATAGAACAGTCAAAAGAAAAAAAAAAAGACGTTTGCGAGCTTTTCCTCTGGCAAGGTTTTGCATTTAGAAATGAAGTGTATTTGACTCTACCTAGCTAATATATAAAAACATGCATGATATGTATGCATGTCATTAAGCATTTGACGAAGAAGGAATATAAAACACTAATTTTACTTATTAAATTAATAAAATAATTATATATTAAACAATAAATAGATACTTTTTTTTATCATCAAATTACCCCAATAAATATATATTATTTCATCTAAAAGTATATAATTAATTTAATTATAAATTATATTTATTAAATTAATTAAATAATAAAAAATAAGCGTTCTGCTCAGTGACGTAGAACATGGAGTTCAACATACTTATTAAACTCACCATTAAGACGGGGGTGTATATTATCATATTTTTCGTTTTTTTTTTCACTTGGCTATTGCTAAACATAAGGTTTTTTAGGAGGTTTTTTTGCCTAGTTTTGAACTTATTCTTATGAGAGATATATATGATGCCAGAAGAATGACTCATTATCATGTTGTTCAGATTAGTTTTTGGATTGAAAAGGAAAAAAAATACACGTTTCATGTGAATGATGATTTACGTCGTGGTAGTATTGCGAAAAAAAATAAGAAAAGAATTTTCTTCTCTCTTGATGGTAGTTGTAGAAGATTTTGGGCCCTACTAATTAATTGGGGATATATATTGTTCTTAAATCGGTTCCTAAATGCATGGAAATTCTAAACTTCTCCTGAGCTGTGATGTCATGTGTTCTGCTCAAAATTTTAGAAATATTTCTTACATCCTATGGAAGTGGATCAAGAATACTCAGACAAAGGGTAGGAAAAAAAAATATCACAATCCCCTATATGTGATGTCATGTCTTTTCTTTTCTTAATTCTTTCTTGGGACCTCCCCCCCCCCCCCCACCCCCCCACCCCCCCCCCCCACACACACATATATATATATATATATATATATATATATATATATATATATATATATGAAAGTGCTTGGTGTTGAAACATAAGTATTGATAAATTTTTAACTTGTATTCCCTTCCCCTTTCGTCATTTGATCTTAGGACTGATTCTGAAGCTAGCTAAGAAAAAAATTAGATGTTCATTTTATTCCAGGTAGAATGAAGAATATTGGAGTACAATATATTGCAACTGTAATTAAATTCCAGATGTCAAATCTTTTGCGCTCATGGCCTTGAACTCACATATAAGGGTCATTTGTGAATTGGAGTTAATTGATGTGATGATTAATTTTAGTGGATGTTTGAATTAAAAATATGTATAATAATATAGACTATAAATTTGTGTATATTAAAAAAATTTATGTAAAAAAATTTGTTAAAAAATATAATATTTAAATATAAAAAATAAATTTCTAATAATTTATATTTAATGAAATATTGGATTTTTAATAAAATAATAATCAATAAATAATATTATATTAATTCTTTATTATTAATATTTTATATATAATAAATAAATTATTATATATAAAATAGGAAAAAGAATGAAAAACTAAAAAGAATTTGCCAAACAAAATATAACCGGTGGAACCAGCTAGGCGGAATCATGTTTTGCCGCATCTCGAAAACTAGGCCACGGGCGCGAATTTGGCAGACGCAGGTTCCATCAGCCAAACGAAATGAGTTCTTATTGAACGATTTAATACATTAAAATCTTAATATTAAAGTCGTTAACAAAATATTTTCCTTCATTGTTATTATGTTTCATCATTTCGCTCCATCTTTGCATTCATTTTTATTAGAGACTATTTTATTGCAGAACAAAGATGGAAGGCCAACGTAGGATAACAAGTGAAGTTGACATCAATTTCTTACAACATAAAAGTGCAATATTACATATGCCATTTAAAAAAAAACAGATAATAAATTTAAATTTTTATTTAACAAAAAAAGGATAGTCGGGGGAAAATTATTGTAATGCTTATGGGTCCAAAAGCCTAGTTGGCCGGGAAGACTCGATCGTCCTAGCCTGCATTGAATCGAAAATTTTGATTTTTTTCTATATCCGATAGGTAATCGGGTCGGAATTGAGTTTGGATCTTGAAAATTTAGATCGCGTCCTAACCAGATAATATTTATTATATTAATATTATATTAATTTAAAATATTATATTTATATTTATTTTCATTAAAATTATATATTTTAATATATATATATTATAGTATATCATTATATATGTTATTTAATTAATAAATATCATATTTATATAATAATATTTATCATATTTATTTTTAATTTTTTTTATGCTTAAATCGGGACGATCGAGAATTTTTTGATTTTTATTGTAATTTAACCAGGACATCCCATCTCTCTCATGCGATCTCGAACTAACTTATAGGCCGGAAGGGAGATATTTTGAAAATCCGCTTCTTGTCCCGTCTTAAGAACTCAACCCGAAAGAAAGAGAACATCAAACCAGACTAAAGGAAAACAACAAAAGCTTTTTGACGATAGATCGTCACTTATATATCTAGAATGGAATTGGACTTGAACTTAAATGCGGGACCGAATTTCTTTTCTGAAAATTCGAAGCAAACTGAATAAGGATAGAAATAATAGAAACTTAGATTCTGAACCCGAATTTGCTCACCCTTGGACCGGTAATTAGTCTGGATTGGTGCCGTCATGTCCAAAAAGTTATCGAACCATAATAAGTAGATAGAGATGGCTATCAACTTATTAGTCCATGAACAACATTAAGTTAATAATATGTATCAATAAAATAAATTGTTTCTTTCATACAATTTTTTTCCTTATGTAAGAAGAAAAAAAAAAGAAAGAGTGAAAATGAAAATGTGGGAAAAAAGTAAAAGGAGACGATTAGAAAAGAAGTAAAAAAAAGAATATTAGAATAATTGTCTGAGAAAATGATAGAACAAGCAAAATATATTACTGTAATATTTTTATTAAAGTAATGAAAAAGAAAAAGAAAAGATAGTGCGAAAAAACTAGAATTAAAAAGGTGTGAAAAAACAACTAAAAAGCAACACGTTTAAAAAAGGTTAAAAAAAAACAAGAGTCGATCAAATCAACTTGGATCGTTTGTCTGTTCATTGAGTTAAGGATTGATAGATGGATAGATCTACCCACGAAGCGCTTTTTGAACAATCCGATGAGGCAGCAGAGCGATCAAGGCCTGATTAAATGTTTCATCGGATTCGTTAGGAACATATTTCCCTTGGGGGTCTTGGACATTGGACAAGCTCATATCTTCTGCTAACTCTAACCCTCAAGGGACAGAGCACATGACTCTCTCTCTCTCTCTCTCCATCTATTTCGTGTGTATGTTTTAGATAAGTTTCCAGAATGCGAGTGAGGAGGGGGGAATGTTAAAGCGACCACTTCCTTTTTTTTTTACTTGTAGGTGTGACCACTTCTTTTAGTAGCGACCAACTTTTATCACCCCCCCAATACTACAGCAAAAACCCTGCTAGTTTACCTTACTTTCTCTCTCTCTCTGCATCGGTGCTATTGCTTCCAGAACTAGGATGCAAGGCAACACCATGGCTCCAGAGGTTGCCCTGCTCCAACACTGAACTGACGAGATGGGGGAGCTCCACATTACTGAGTGGCCTTGCTGGTGACCATTTTTTTTTTTTTTATTAACCTCCTGAGGCTCCTTCCTTTGCATCAAAGTAGCACCACCAACTGACCACTCGGTTTCTACTAGTCCCAAGGCCAAAGCTTCCCTTCCAAACAGCCACTAGATCATCCATGGCCTGCTAATGGCAATGTCTGCATCCCTCGCATCCAAAGTCAGGTGGAAGCTTGCTAATGGCTTTTGGCTGTTAGTTGGATATTCTCCAAGACTGTTGAGCTAATTTGTGGGCTTAGAGTCTGAGCAAGAACTCTGCCCCTTTTTCCTTGTCCTCCAAAGAAGAAAGGGATTGCAGGGAGGAGACTCGTAGAGCAAAGGTTTTCCAGAAAAAGAAAAAGGAAAAGAAAAGTCTTTTTTTTCTTCCTTCCCTCTGTGTTTAACTGAACTATTTGACCTGCTTTCAACTTTAAAACCTGCTTGTACAAGCTTAAAATATCTTCTTTTGGAGGCATCACACCTCACAAGCATGCTGATTTCTGTCACGCTGTACTGTGAACAGAATCCAAGTGCAAGTCCATAATCGTGCTTCTGACGGTAATGTGAGGAAGACCGCCTCATATTATGCTAAAAAGCTGGTCGAGATGTGGTCTATGCTCTGCAATTTGGGCAAATGCACTGACTAGTATATCCTGAAGAAAGCGAACTTGTCTCCTCTACCATTATTTTGTATTGTTCCGCAAGATCCTCTTCATGTGCCAAGCAATGGCTGTGGATTCTGAAAGAGTGGAGCCATATACGGAGGCGCATCTCAGGCGGCAGCTTGCAGCCACTGTGAGGAAGATCCAGTGGAGCTATGCAATATTTTGGAGCAACTCAACAAGGCAACAAGGGTATGGAAGAATATTTCCCCTTGGATTTCTTGTACTATTGTCTCCTTTTTCAGCATTTTACTTGTAGGATTCTCCCTCCTTTTTTTGCTATTTTAACTATGGCATAGAAGTTCTTTTACACTCTTTGAGTTGGATACTGAAGTGTGTAAAAACATGTGCAGAGGTCTCCTTAAAGTCAAGAACAAAACATTAGTTAATAGATAGGATAAATTACTTACCAGTAAATTTGAAAGAAATAAACTCGGTGTAGTCAAATCGAGTGTAAATTTGGACAACAGTGTCCCAGGATCTGAAGTAATCACTTGTCTATTTCGAATTGGACGTTCAATGCTATTTTCAAATTCGCATCGTTTATAAGATCTGCAGAGGGCTACTGTTCTTTGCCTGCTTGAAATTTTTTGTTCATGCGTAGTTTCTCTCCCTTTTACAGAGTCCTGTCATGGAGTGATGGCTATTACAATGGTGACATAAAGACCAGAAAGACAACTCAAGCAATGGAATTCCAGGACGATCCCATGGGTCTGCAAAGGAGTGAGCAACTGAGAGAACTCTATGTGTCTCTCTCAGCAGGTGATAGCAACCAGCAAAGTAGAAGGCCTGTTGCCTCATTGACTCCCGAGGATCTAACAGATACGGAGTGGTACTATTTGGTTTGCATGTCTTTCACATTCACGCCAGGCCAATGGTAACTTCCTTTGGAAACCATCTCTTCTCTATCATTGTGCTTTCATCTTCCAGAACATTTAAAAAAAAATGCAGTTGTCTGTTTTGATCTTTACTAGCATTTCTCTGTCCAGCTTGCCAGGCAGAGCTTTGATGGATAATCAACATATCTGGTTAACTGATGCGCGATTTGCGGATACCAAATTGTTTTCACGTTCACTACTAGCAAAGGTGGTATCTATATAGTAAATTAAGTCCTAATTTATTTGTGTTTAACTCATGAGTTACTTACTATTTCTGCTTCTTGGATTACTCAATGCTTCCGATCACAGAGTGCATCCATTCAGGTACTTCAACTAAACCATGAACATCGCTTGCAATCTAAACATATTCATATACTATTATGTACCGATTTTCTTTCACTTGCTCTATCTGCAGACAGTAGTGTGTTTCCCCTTCATGAATGGCATTCTAGAATTCGGCACAACTGAAATGGTACTTAAATCGTTTACACATATGCTTGAATCATTCTGAAATACCTTTTCCCACATTTATCATTCAAATTTTCATTATTTATCTCAAGGTTTTGGAGGACCCTGCAATTGTTCAGCAAGTAACAACATTTTTCTTGGAGGCACCAGTGTCTTTTTGTCCTGAGCAATCTCTGTCTAGTCCTTCACTTGGAGAGAGGGATGAGGATATCTTATGCCCAAATTTTGATCATGACATAGTTGAATCAGTGATTTTAAGTAACCATGATGCAGCAGCTGCATCTCAAACACCTCAAGAGAATCGACACCTTAGTTTCCCTTTTACTACTCACTCTTTTGCTTCGAATGAACAAAACAATGGCATTGAAGGCGAGGACATGGATTTGTGCGGGAATGTGTTCAAAGAAGTGAATGTAGTTTCTTCTGGTGACAGTTCACTGGAATGCTGCGCAGGTGAGAACAATGATGATTCTTTCTTAATTGAAGGATTGAATGATATGACAGATGATGACTTCAGGAACAGCCTGTATGGTTCTTTGAACTCGAATGATTTTATATCAGCATCCTTTGTAAATCCCCAGAGACTACTATTCTCCTCTCCGAAAAGTGATAGAACCAAGAAAACCGTACTTGATAATCTTCAAGAAATAAACGATATAACTTCACTCGTTCTTGATGGCGATGATTCCCATTACTCAAAAACTGTTGCTACTATTTTAAAGAACTCTCAGCATATTGCACTAGTTCAATGCTTCCCCAGAGTTAACCAAACATCAAGTTTTACAGTCTGGAAGAAAGATCTAAGCTTTCTGAGACCTCTCACTTGCACATCTCAGAAGTTGTTGAAGAATATCTTGATGGATGCTGCAAGGATGCACAGCAGTCAGAAAATGAATACTTCTGAGGAAAATGGGCACCAGGAGAAAACCTGGAAATCAGACGGGGAAGATGCTGGTATGAGCCACGTAATATCAGAGAGGAAGAGAAGGGAGAAGTTGAATGAAAAGTTCCTTGTTCTAAGAACGATTGTTCCTTCAATTAGCAAGGTAACTAAAGTGGAGTTCTCCTTATGTTTATTCTTGTATGTCTGAAATAGTTAGATGAGCAAAGATATCTTATTTTCTAGGAGGTAGTACATTTTCCAATGTTAACACTTGTAGTTGTTATGCTGCATTTGATATAAAAGATCATTCCATGACACTATTTTAATTCAGGTTGACAAGGCGTCCGTCCTTGGCGACACAATTGAATATCTCAAAGAGCTTGAAAGTAGAGTAGAAGAGCTGGAAACCTGCAGGGACTTTGTGGAACTTGAGTTTAGGGGAAGAAGGAAACATCCTGATGTAGCTGAGAGAACCTCAGATAATTACGGAAGCAAGGAGATCAGAAATGCCAAGAGAAGCTCTGCAAACAAGAGGAAAGTCTGCCACATGAATGAGGCTGATGGCGAGTTCCATTGGATCTTATCCAAAGATGGTCATGCTAATGTGAATGTTACAGTCATAGAAAAAGAGGTGCTGATTGACATGCACTGCCCTTGGAGGGATTGCTTGCTGCTGGAGGTAGTCGAATCCCTGAGCAATCTCCATCTGGACCCCTTTTCGGTGCAATCATCCACCGTCGATGGCATCACCAAATTAACAATAAAGTCCAAGGTCTGGCAAACTTCTAAAAGCCAACTCTACATCCAATTGTTCATACTTGATCCTGTCTCTTGATGCATACTAACGTTTCATTCTTCACCGCAGTTCATGGACTCCATTGTCGCGTCCCCGGGAATGATAAAGCGAGCACTTCAGAGAGTTGTGGCCAAATACTAGTTAGTGCATATGCTTTCCTTGCAGTTCTGTAGACCTGATCAGCTATGTCAGTAGGCTTTTGAGCTCTTAGGACTTGTCTGAATGTAGTGTATTGAAGCTTGAACTATTCCAATTAATCATGTATAACCATTTGGTAGCCTTTTCATCCCACTTTCTGCTTCTGATATAAACTATTTTCATCTGCACTGCAACACTAGCCATGGGAGGTATATGTAGTGTTGGGGCTTCAGTTCTTTTTGTTTATTAATTTACAGGCTTCCGGACACCAAATTCATTTACACCTATCAAAGGCATAATTCAACTTGTCCAAGGCAATTAACATATGTTAGTTCCAATGCTTGAGTGATCCCTCATGGGAGCTCAGACCAGAGGTGCATGAGAAGTAGAATCCAACTCTTCCTCTCACTTCATAGAAAGAAGGAAACATGAAGATTTCTGATAAAATACTGATAAAGAATTCTTTTTTTTTTTTTACTGATGAAGATTTCTTCAAGATAGTGTAATTAAAAAAAAATTGAAAAACTAATGTTTCTCCACAATGGACTTCCCTGCCTAATCTCCTTCACAAAATATCTTCCAAACCATTATTGACCACACATTGTTAAGCCCGGACCGGGACCTGCCATCTGACCTCCCGTCTGGTTTAACCATAAGCTGGGCACGCATTTGAACTGGTAAAAGAAAAGGTAAAAAAGTCCAAAATGAGTAAAAAAAAAACTGGCCAGTTCAAACCAAAAACATCTTCTTTGCATTAATGAACCAGCGAAAGGAAACGTGCGTTCCAAATTTTCAATGACTCATGTAACCAATTGTAAGCATTGATGATCCTTAATTAATTTAATAATTAACTTCTTTGCAATAAATATCCATGCATGAGTACTAAACAATGAGAGATTTAATTAATTTCTTCTTTATCTAATTATTTATGACTATTTGATTTACTTCTTATTTAATCGATTTAATGAATCTGAGCCAGTTTCAAACTAGAGTTAATATTGTATTATTCTCGTGCTATTTTTAATTATTATATTTATTTAATAATATGCAGCAAACATTTGTTGTACATAATTTGAATTTATACACATTGTATTATCTTATTATAAATGATTTGATCATTTATCTATTTGGATACCTCTATGGACGTCAGGCTTGGTCCGATTTCTTTTATCAAACTAAAGATAGAATTTCGGATGGCCGCACGGCCGGACATGTCGCTGGCCTGACCAAAAGTCATGCTGGTTTGACTCGGCACTGACATGGTCCGTGCACGAGAAAACGGGCTATGTCGTGCCATTTTATGCCGAGTCGCCTTCCGCACAGGGGGCACGACATGGTTCGAGAATAGTGAACATGGATTTGGCATGATAGAGTTCGTCTTGACACGAGTTATTTTTTTCATGCACCGTCACGGATCGCGCATGGCGCATAAACACGACTCGCGCTAAAAAATCACGCAATCCGTGTTATTTCGATTTGACAACACGAACACGGACATTTCACAGACGCGCTAAAAGGGTACAACACGGTCGTGTTTAAAATAACGCGAGTCGTGTCGAACCTCCTCTGGCACCTATAAAATGCAGCCGAACCCGCTCTCCCTTCTTCACTCTCTCTCTCTCTCTCCCCCCTCTCCTCTCCTCTCCTTTCCCACAATGGCATAATTTTGATTTGATTCTAATTTTAGTACTAATTAATTAGTTATAACTTAGTATATAGTAAATTAGTATATAAGTTATAACTAACTTATAACATAGTTAAGTACTAATTTACTTAGTATAACTTCGTTTAGTTATAACTTAGTATATAATATATAGTAACTTGGTTATAAGATAGTTAAATACAAATTTATTTAGTATAACCTAGTTATAACTTAGTATATAATAAATTAGTACTTAACTATCTATACTAGTATATTATTAATATATATTTATTAAATACTTACCAATTAATTTTATGTATAAGGTTATAAGTTATTACTCAATTATTCATTTTAAAAATTTATTTACTTAATAATTACGAATTAAGGACTTAATGTATTTGAAAATTTTAACTATATAATTAGTATATAATAATAATTAAAGTAGACACTACTCACTAAGTCATATATTATAGAATAATTAATAATACTAATTATATTATATAATAATTTAATAAGTAAATTAAAAATTATAAAAGTTCAAATTGAAAAGCAAAAAATTAAAAAAGAAACATGCCATCCGACCCGGCCAGTGCAGCCAGGCCGGGCCCAGAACATTGTCAAGATCGAAAAATTGACCCCCTCGAGGACGACACGACAGGACCCATTTATAACCACAACTTTCTTTTTTTTAAGGAAAATAAATTATCTATTGATGATTAAAGCAGGATGATCCTGGTACAAAAAAGATAGTAGTTCGTTTGGAGGATTATCCTCCTAAAAAATGCCTGGGCTCGGAGAGCAGCCGAGACGAGACAAAAAATCAGCCGTCTGATTACAATTGCGGTAGATACGAGTACATTTGAAATTTTGTAGAAGGGAGATATAGTGCCAAATATTTCTCATGATATTCTGTATATGCCAGGGACATGGGGAACTCTTGGCGATAATGTTGACTAAGATCTCGGAGTCGAGCCCGCAATCAACCTTAGAATAGCCCCGATGCACGCAGTGTTTGACACCCTCCAGGAGAGTCTTGGCCTCGAGCTCGAGCGCCGAGGTAGCCGGTAGCTTCCATGCACCTGCAAAAAGAAGAGATCCGTAAGAAGAGTGGATAATGAAGCTACCCCCGAAGGTCCCAGAGTAGGAGTATGAGCCATCTGAATTGAGGCCAACCCAACTTGACGCGGAGGGGTGTGGGGTGTGGTGGGGGGATAACCACCCCTTTCGAGCTGTATATATATTGTTATCGTGCATCATTTCCAAGAACACAACTTTGTCTTGAGCTGTAATCAATAATTAAGCAATCGATTTTGATCCGATGGGAACCGCGTAATTAGGGGAGAGCAAACCCGGGTTCGGGTCCGGGTTCGGCTTGACCCGGTCCCGACCCGGTTTTTACCTGGACCAAAAAAGTTGGACCCGGTACCGGACCCAGTTCCGACCGGTACCGGGTCCAGGAAAATCGGGAATGGAACCGGGTCAAAAAATATTTAAAAATATCAAGAAATATAGAAAACTTGTAAGAATTAGCAAATTTAAATCATAATATAACCAACTAAACATCAACCTATTAAAATATTATGTCAATGTATAACATAATAATACAATAGAATTTTTTTAACACTTCAAAGATGGACAAGTAATAATTAAATTATCAATTAATTAGAACTATATAAATATTATTAATATGTTTTTATTATTATAACCGGGTAAGGTCCCGGATCGGGTTTTTATATGTTGGACCCGGTCCCGACCCGGAACCTACCGGGTTTTTTTATTTTTGGACCCGGACCCAGTCTGACTTATAACCGGACCGAGAATATTTTCCGGAAATCTGGGTCGGTGCGGCCCGGATCGATCGGGTCGACCCGGACCGTGCTCACCCCTACGCGTAATGTTAATTTGTAACTCTCATCAGTTCATTTCCATTCGTGCATGCATGCAAGCAAATATAACCTTTGCTGACAGGAAACTCTTGCTGCCGTTTCCGGAGTATGAGCTCCAGCTCTCAGTTCTTGAGCTCTCTTATACATTCCCCTGCAGTTTCCCACGCTATTCCCCCTTTTCCAGTGCATAAAAAATTTCCAAGTCTCCCCTCTCTCTCTCTCCCCCCCTACACATTTGTTCGCCAACTTTGCTGAGATGAACAGTGGTGTCTTAGAAGTTCTCTTGGTGGGCGCACGCGGCCTTAAAGATGCTCACTTTCTAGGTCCATCTCTCTCTCTCTCTCTCTCTCTCTCTCTTTCTTTCTGTCTCTGAATATTACACTACTTTCACCTCTTTGAGGAAGAAAATGTTCAAATTGAATTGGCGTATATGTGCAGGGTCATCAAAGTATTATGTGGTCATACGATGCGGCAGGCATGCCTTCACGAGCAAGATCACAAGAGGTGTGTGTGTTGTCAGCGGTCTTTTCATTAAGAATCAGTAGTAGAGGACGCCCTTCATCAATTAATTCTCACCGTCGTCGTCATCATTCATCCAGAAACATAAACAAATTCTGTGCAAATACTTGCCTTTTTGCTGCAAACGTATATGTATATATATAGATGAAGAAATTATCTCACAGTAATTATAATATCAAACTCGAAAGCAGAGGAGAGAGAGGAAGGTGTTCGAGAGCTTCCATGTTCTCGAATTCATGGCCTTGAAACAAGCCAATATTTAATGCATCCGTCCATTATCACACATGCATATTGTGCAACTTGACAGCAATCAAACAAGCTGTCCTTTTTTTTTCACATGCCTTAAAACATCTAACATTCCACTGCAGAACTTGACATTTTTTTTTTACTTTTTACTGTTAAATAAAAAAGGAGAGCATAACAGAGTATGGTGGAACGAGAAGTTCGCGTTCAAGCTCAAATCTGCAGAGCGGGAGGAGCTGACAAAACTCAAGTTTCAGGTCATGCAGAGAGACAAGTTCCTGCAGGACTGCTCTGTTGGAGAAGCCATGTACTTTTTTACTAGTCATTTTAGTAAAAAACTGAAAAATCCACAACATACTTACAGTGGGAGCAACAATTAATAGCTGATTTAAAATCAGCATAGCTATGTGATTCTAACCGCACTACATTTTCTGTAGCATAATACTTATATATGAATCCACAGAATTAATCATCAAATAACTGTTCAGATGGAAGTTTATGCATTGATTTGTTCAGGGTGCACCTGGGAGGTATTCCGAAAGAAGGCAGTCAGAGAGGCTTCATAGAGGTGATGCCAGCTCCATACAATGTGGTGCTCAAAGATGGAACGTATGAGGGCGAGCTTAAGGTGTGCATCAAGTTCATCCCAAATGTAAGTAAACAGTAATAAACAACACCTGAAAAAGCTACATCATCAAAGCATGCAACTGAACAGAATTCTCATGCAACAACTATGCCAGGAAACAAAGTTCACGTCTTTTCATTCAGGTTCATGATTTGTGCATATCTGAGTGATCATGTAACTTAAATGCGATTACAAATTTACAATCTTAGGTAGAGATGGATCAGCAGCAAGCAGGTGACAAGCAATGCAGCAGCAGCAGCAGCAGCAGCATGGTGCCTGAGCTACAGCAACAGCCATCTCTTTATAGAGCCATTCTGGATTTTGCTTTGCTGCGTGTTTCATGGCCGAAATTCCACCTTTTCTGTCCCGGAGCATTCCTCGGAAACAACAGGAAACAAGATCAGCCCAAAATAAGCTGGAGGAAGCTCCAATGTTTTCTACAGTAAAATCTGTTGCTGGAAGTATTAAGTAATGGATAGATATATAATGCATTATTAATCCATTTTCGCTGATAATTCAAAAAGGCTTGAAGGAAAGAAGTAATGACAATGTATACATTTATTTTGTTACAGAGGGAAACCGACGTACATTTATTTAATATAAAAAGATAAATGGTTAAATAAAGATATAAGTGTACATTTATAAAGTTTAGGTCAATATACACATTTTTTTTCAGTTACAACTTCATAGAGTTGCCGACGAAATCTCAAAATCTACTGGTATAATGAAATATTCACAGCAATATAATCCCAAATAATAATAATAATAATAATAATAATAATAATAATAATAATAATAATAATAATAATCTAACTGCACTTTTTTTTGTCTATTTGAAGAATTTTAATTTGATTTCATTTCCACTTCAAATTCTTTTTTAAAACATTCATACGTTTTCAATTTTGCAATCAGTAAAAAAACAACCAGAATCCTTGAATAATGAAAGAAAGGAACACGGATTAAAATAACAACAACAACAAAGCCTTATCCCACTAGGTGGGGTCGGCTACATGGATCATACGACGCCATTTCGTTCTATTAGTAACTAAACCTTTCGGTATATTATTCACGGATTAAAATAAACTGAGAGAATTTTTTTTATGCAGTGAAGTATTTTAAAAAGTTGAACATATAATGATAAATTACTATTTTGACAAAATAAATAAGTTTTTAAATTAAAAGTGTATGAATTAAATTAAAAGTGTTCAAATATCATTCATAGATTTTTAATTCGACAACTAAAAAAATAAGAAAGACGGTATTCCTCCTTTAAAAGATGGACACATCCGTTTTATTCTCTTTTATACAAGAATTTAATTTATTGGAGATATTTCCAATTCAACAATAAATTTACAATAAATTATTTCATTTCACATATACCACAAGCAAACTATCAGAATCTTCTAGTCATGATACATAATATATAATTTGTTTGTTATATTGTGTGTTTATAATTTTAAAAAGTATACAAGCATTTTTAAATTAATATATTCTCATAAATTATCTTAAAACTAATTTCTCTTATTCACGTAGTAGGATCATGAATAAAATTATAGATATTATTTTCACTAATTTTGTCCCTTCAATCATGCTATATGAAAATATAGATATAATGAATTCTTCATGCTGGTTTTAGAGGGCGTATGTAGGCGCTAGTTGCACTTAATTCCGCCAAACACCACCATCCATCTGGAACTATGCCAATATTGATGTCTTTCTCTTTTTTTTTTAATTTTTATTTGTTTAAGGGACGTTTTTTTTTTCTTTTCAACATATTTTTTCTTTTAGCATTTTATCTCTCTTACCTTTCTTATTCAAAATATTATATTGATTAAATATATATTTTATTACAAGAGGTTTAATTTAATATTATTTATTACTTATCATTTTATTAAAAAAAATTAATATTTTATTAAATATAATTAATTACAGAATTGGTTTCTTATATTTAAATAATATACTTTTGGGTTAATTCCTTAAAAAAATTTGAACGATAGTGATTTTTCGTATTTAACTATAATATACGAACTTATCATAGCGACTCTCTAAATTATATCGTAATTTTTACTTTAGTTCATCGGTGGAGGGGGGGGGGGGGGGGGGGGGGGGGGGGGGAGGGTTCGAGCTCATAGTCGAACTCGTCAGAAGAGGGGAGCGATGCTTGACGGCAAAGGGGGCCCTGCCTTGACGAGCTCGCAGTCACAGGGGGCATTTCGACAGGGGCCGCGAGCTCGCCGGTAGAACGTGGTGGGGAGCTTGAGCTCATAGTCGAGCTCCCCTCGCGAAGCTCGCCTCTTGGCACTCGATGATAGAGGGGGCTCTGCCTCCTTTTTATATTATTTATTTTTAATTATTTTTAGTATATATTATTTTAAACTTGTAAAAATTAAATGAAAGGAGACGAAACTTTAGTCTTTTTAATAAATTGAAAGAAAAATAAAAAATGATGAAAAAATTAATAGAATTATATGTATAGACAAAAGTAGGAGTCACGGTGTAACTTTGGGTGGCTTACAATAAGTTCAATTATTAGGGTCAGAGCACAAAATGCTATAATTGATGGGAGGTTTAATGGATTAACTCTATATTTAAAAAAACAATATTTTTATATAAAAATAAATTTTACTATTATTTTTACTAATTAATGAAATTATATTTTTTATTTATAATACCTATATTTTATTCAAACACTTATTAACATTAGAGATTGACCAAATACACTTCGAACTAATTTATCAATTTAACTATTCACGTAGAACTCAGAATAATAATGATTCCAAAATCCAAACACAAGGACAAATAATAAGTCAAGAACCAACATTGTTACTAATGCGGCCAAAATGATAGCAATTATCATTCTCACAAGGACAAATAATAATTTAGATTCTATTTTAACATTGTTAATTGAGAGATTAAGGAATTTTTTTTCAATTGCAAATAAAATAAAATGATAAAAATAAAAAAAATGATCACTTGGAGAAATAATGATTTGATGATTAAGGCGCTTAAGTATCACCGTAATGGATTTTCTCAAATTAGAATTAATTGAATCAATAATAAAGTTGAATTCACAAAATTAGTTAACCAATATTTCAAGCTTTAACTATTATTTCAAGAATAATTAGAATAAATTAATCATTTCAATTTTTGACTTATCTAATCAATCAAAAGATGCATTTAATTGAAATTATGATTAAGGATTTTTTCAAGTCACCTTAATAACTTCACATGTTAGGTCTATTTCGATTTATCTAATTATGGCATGCAATAAATAAGATCAATCCTAAAAACTTATTATGAAAATAATCAGTTCTTCTCATATAGTAATCAATTTGCAATTCATAGAATTACATAAAATCATTAAACACAAACTTGAAAATGCTATTAAAGATTCAAACTAATCTAATATTAAGAAAGATTCCAAAACACAAATAAAGAAAAAAGTCGAAGACAAATAACATCAAATCTAATGAAAAATGTTCAAAAAAGAAAATAAGAACTCCTGCATAGACTGAGCACATCATCTCTCGAGTTTCTTGCAGAGCTTCGCTATTATTCTTGCCCTTCTCCTCTTTCAAGACTTCAAAATAATGCTCCAAGATATGTTTCTAGGTCCTTTTCTTTCCATTTTATAGATCTTCACGACCCCCAAAGGAAGAAATCAAAATTCTATTCGAAAAAGTGTCTTGTAACCACCCATCAGACCGCCTTCACGAACAAGCTTCGTAATGGCCATGACCCAAATCATGTCAAAAATTTCAACTTTGACGTGCTCATGATCGTGAATGTGGTGGAACGGCCATGGCAGTGGACATTTGGGTTGGACGCACAATATGGAGGCACGATCATAACAGATATGAACACGACCGTGACAGAAGCTATTTGTTATTGTTTTCATTTGTTTTCGGCCGTTTTAATTTCCTACAATAAAATCATCCAAATTTAGGTAGAAAAAATATCTAAAAGAAATTTTATAAAATTGAATAAATTCTCTCATTTCTTCAATACAAAAGATTCCAAAAATACAAATTAAATTACCTAAACTAATGCATGATTTTTCGTGCATAAGTTACCATATTATATGATTCATTTGAAGAAGTGGAAGACCATGTTTCAATGACTTCTTTACTTATGGATATAGTTGCAAACAAATGACGGCAAAAAGATCCGATGTTCAATGCTTAAGACTTTCATGACTGAACTAGAACCATTAATGAAAAAAAGTCAATTTCAAATTTTCTCGACCTTTTCAAATCTAACTTATGAAACTTGAGAAATCTTTCACACATAATTCTTGGGGAATGATAGAATACAACTCTCAATTTATTTTCATTTGTAATTCTAAGTTTCCTAATTTTCTCTTTTCTTTTCTTTAAAACTCACATCATTTCATCTCCATGGTGATTTCTATTTATTCACTTGTTGTTGGCTATGACAAAGACTCAAGGAGAGAACTTTGGACATGCTGATAATTAGAAGAATGCAAGAGGAAGAAGAATGACAATTGGGACTAGGAGGGACTCAAAGAAATGTCAAAATGTGCGTTAATGGGATCTCTGTTATGGTATATATTTTTCCTGGGAGTAATGACATACTTAAGACTGCTTTTAATTTCTTAAAATATTAGAATATAGTTGGGATTAAGTGTCCTTAATGATAGGGTCAATTATTATCAATATGACTGGATTATGAGCATAGATTCTAGTCTATGAATGCTCACTTATTTTGCATGTCATGATATGATTTTATGGCTTCTAAGAAGGTTTATATCTCCATAGAGTGGCTGTAATTTTCAACCTCATTGATTGTTTTCATGAACCTAAAATGTTAAATTAGAATGATTAGTTTCAATGCTCTATGTTGATACTTATGAGTTTATTATGTGAAAGCCTTGATTCATGTCTATAATGCATTCTTTTACCATCATGTTTTTTTTATGTAATTGGACTTATAAAAGGTCCATATGATGCCCTATGAAATGAAGATGTGAATGATAAATTAAAAATGGTCTGATCCATGGATGAATGGCGCATGAAAAATGTCTATCTCATGTCAAAAAAATCATAGTTGAAATAAGTTAATAGTTGAATGATTGCTTAGTTACAATGTAAAATTCGATGATTGAGCTAGAAAAGAGGGTAAAATCTGAGTACTATTATTAAAATTTTAGCCATGATTGACTCTATAATAACTCATTTATTACATCTATATACGTTGTTGTCCAAAAAGTGGACAAAAACCCTCATTGCTATATGCCACTAATTATGCTTCATTGTTCGTTTATGTGCTTATTACATCAAAATAATAATTAAATGATTATGTTTAAAGAAACTATTTCATAAATTCTATTATGTTATCACATTAAGCTTTATGTTTATGAGAATCTCTATAGGTACATGATTGAGGTTGGTCGTCAATGTGCGACGACATAGCTCGAATAGTCTTTCAACAATGTGTTATCCTAAAATGGTCAGTATGTATGATGAAGTAGCGGCAAAAAGAGAAAGCTTTACCGCTATTAATTGATTTTAAACTATTTTCATATAAAACATCTATGTGTAAAGACATAACAATGTGAACCCACTTTACCACACTGATTGTGTGCTTTTGACATACTATGTAGTATATTATGGGAAAATATATGGCATCACATCGATATTTATGTAAAATAAATAGAAAATTTGTACATATATTGAAAAATAATATATGCATATATGGTAATACTTTCTCTTCTTCCTATAACAACTCAAATTAATTTTTTAAGTTTGAGAAAAAAATAGTTATTTTTATGTTTTTCCTTCAAAAAATAAGTTTTGAAGTTTTTTACTTTATATAAATAAACTTGACTCCTTTCAATCATTGATTGTGTTATTATAATTATGTGAAATTTAATATGCAAGGTGAACTTGACATGAAAAGGCATGGTGTATAATAAAAACACATATCCTTTAAATCAAATAAAATTATGCTCATATATATATATATGTGTGTGTAATTTCAATAGTGATAATTTTGGAGTAGAAATGTAACACCATTTTTTGTTTTCTTATTCTTTTTGAAATGTACGACATTTATACCATCCATCTCTATTAATATATATATATATATATATATATATATATATATATATAAGTAAACCTCGATCATTAATTAGCCATGCAAAAATTATTTATACATGACATGTGGTTTCGAAAAGGAGAAAAATGATGAGCATGATGTTTTATTTTGAAGAAGAAGTAAATCATTAGATGTATAATTATTTTGAGTTGATTTGGATTGCTATATTTCCCATTTTTATCTATTTAAATAAAAATTTTTTAGTCTAATATAGTCAATTAGGTATGAAGTTTGTAACACTAATTTTTATAAATAATTTTTTAGCTTTGATAAAACAAATTTATTGTGGACTCTAAAAAAAGTTCCCAACCTTCTCTTATCTTATTTTTCCCCTCCCACAAGACACCTACATGACTTAAAGTTTGAGGAAAAAGAAGTACGATGAGAAGGAGAATGACAGAAATAGGAAGAAGGAAGAGATTATGAGAAAAAGAGATTTTGATCCAAAAACTTGCAAAGTCTATAATAGGGATTTGAAATCTTTCTCATCTCCTAATGGATTGCCCACTTTGATTGAGAAATAAGAACATTATGACGAGGGCTTCCACTATAGATGCATTATAATTTATTTTCATATATTTATTTGGAGAAAATCCTTGATCCATGTTATATTGATTAATAAATATGAATTTTACAATCTTATGATGTTATGAGTGCTAAGAAATGTTAGATAATGTTTTTTTTTCAAAAGAAAATGTTTGTTCATGATCAAATATCTCAAAAATACCCTAAACTTGATCCAGAAACTAGGGGATACAATTGTCACAAGCATAATCAAGGAGGCTACAATTGTGAGTGAGACAATGAAAGGTTTCAACATGCTCATGATTATGAAAAATGCTTTTCTTAATCATGAAATGAATGTCACAAGTGTGATGACCAAAAGTCACCATCATTAATAAGAACTAAAAGGGTCATAATCATATTTCATGGACCGCGAATACACATTTACCTGTCATGACATGACTAGTCATGGGTGTGACCATTGTGTTATGTGTGACAGAGCACTATGAAGCTGAAATGATATTTCATGAGTCATGACATGATGTTCCATCGGATGTGATTGCAAGAACCACATGAGTGACTTGATTTTCACTATTGTGATTGACACAAAGTTATTTTTAAATTATGTGAATGATTAATAATATTGTTTATCAAATTTTGAATGTTTAATGATTTACTGATGAATGATTGAAATGTTCATGTTTTATGCTTATGATAAATTATTATTGAACCACGATTGATGTATGAATAACATCTAGATATTGAATTGTTATGTTAAGTTGTAACTAGGTTAAAAGACGAGGACTAATTCATACAAATGTTTAATGCCATGATAACTTTTATAGAATATACAAGTGAGGAAAATGTCTTGATACTTCATTAAAGTAACAATGAAAGAAAATGTCTTTCACATAAAAATTCTTAGAAAATAATACGTTTCACAAACAAGTTGATTGAGATTTTCTCGGAGCATAGTGATTTCATAACCTAGCTCGTCAAAATTATACGTAGCCCCGAGTCTTCAATTAAGTCAAGATAGAAGATCATATGACAATGTTAAAGAAAGTGAAGTTATAACAAACTTCAGAGATATTACATAATAATGAATGAAAGAAAGATAAAAGAATGTTCAAAAAGTTATGAATCAAACCTATGAAAATATCAAGTTATTGAAAGGAACAAAAATAAAATAATAATTTATGTAACTAAATAATATCGGTGAAATTATACACCAATTCTTAATGGATTATATGGAAAAGAAAGACATGAAATAAAATGATAAAATGCACGTCACGAATGATTGGATGTACTTGATGGATATGATGAATGAATGTTCTGTATACTTTTAATGTATCATATTAAGAATGATAAGTATGATGTTATATCATGCAATAATTTATGAAATAATTCATGCATTGTTTGTTTTTATTATAATGACAAATGTATCTCATATAATACTATATATATATGTCATATCATGCATAATCTTTACATATTATAACTAAAAAATCTTGAAATCAAAGCTCAAATACGAGAAAGAATAAAGAATTATCACCAGCAGATAGTAATGGTTATACAATGGCAACTAATATATATATATATATATATATATATATATAATACGAAGAATAGAGGAACTATTTTTTTATAAAATTAAATTAACGTATATGACAAGAAATGAATTGAGAGCGTGGGGTGGGGGCACGCACTTATTTACCAATGGAAGGGGAGGGGACCCTTCCCTATTGGAACTTACAGTGAACGGCTAAGATGCTGACTCCTCCACCAAGTCACCATGGGACCCGTCCGATGAACCTTCCTATTAAATTCTGCAAAATAAATTATTGGAGCCTCCTTTTATTTATTAAAAAAAATATCGCTGTACAGGAATAATGGAGTTCATGTTGAGGGGAGTTGCAGGGGTGTTCAGCCCCCGACCCTACTACGGATCGAGATCCGATTCAAACTGGTCAAGTACGAGTCAGAATTTTTCGGCCCGAGTTGATCCGACTCGATTCGAAAGACCTGATTATTTTATTTTCAGCCTATATTTTATACTAAAAAATTTAGAAAATATTAAAATAAAATATTTTTAATATATAAATATTTAATAAATTATTTTATGCTTATAAAATAAATATTATATCATATTTTTTATATTAAATAATAGAAAAGGTAAGAAAAAAAAAAGATGATCGAGTAACCCGATCATCCGATCCGAACTATCCCTTTAAAAAGGACTGACCTGATCCGACCCGATCAAAATTGGACGGTCGAGTCGGATCATACCCGACCCCGTGAACACTTCTAATTGCAGGTGCCACTTGTTCTGCTCCTGCAGGGAGGCATCTACTACAATAGCAACAACATCCAGTGGACATCCAGTGGATTGCTGCTGCTGCTGCTGCTGCTGCTTCAGAGGTGAGGGTGGAAGTGGACGAAAATGGCGGGCCGTCTCCTGGTTGGCATGACGCTTCTGGCCCAGGCCTTGTCCTCCGGTGCAGGCAAGTCCCCACTCTCAAGGAGCTCTGAGTTCAAGTTGGTCTGAGTCGTCACGAACGCCGCGGCTGCGATCCTCTGCTCGATCTGGCATTCGTTATTAACTTCTCGCCAGTGTCACAGGGCAGTTCATAGGCTCGCGCTTGCGCCGCCAGCCGATTTGTTTGTTGTCATTAATCTCTGTTCTTGCCGAAAGATGAGTATTCTCACTAGCTTTTGATTTTATTATTTGTTTTCTTTTTGGTTTTGTTTTGTCTGTTTGATTAAATTATATGTAGGAAGAAGACGTGAGAAAAAAAGATGCGATTTTTGAGTTTTTGGATTGGCGTACCACTTGCACAGGGGGACCGCCGCCGGATCTCGCAACTGGGTGCAACAGTTCGAGACAAGTAAACCACTTTTTAGATATATTATTATTTTTTCAGGCCGTCTCAAGGGACACATCACATTCGTCCAAAAGCAAGGCTGCTTTTGGAAGTTGAAACTGTCTAAATTAAAGAAAATGATATTTTAATTCAAAGGGTTTTTTTTAGTTGCGACGCCGATAAATGAAAACGGTGTTAGAGCGAAATGGAAGCAAGAAAACGTTTCAATGAAAATATTTGAATACCATTCGATCGGAAGGAAAAATGGAAGTAAGAAATGGAACTAGGTTGAATTTCCTTTATTTTTTTTAAAAAAAATTTAGATTAGGGATAGTGATACTTGATAGTAAATTTTAGATATTAAAGATATTTGCGCTGATAATAATGAAGGAAAATACGAAAGTGACATTAATTGTGAATAATCAATCATGGAAAGTGTGCAAGTCTAATCATTTTAATTTCATGTTATTAATATTAAAATTAATTAATTAATAAATACATCGACTGTAAGAGCCTTAAATGAGTCGAGGCCTAAAGCGTGTGGTTTGGACTGCTTGGCATTACACTCGTAAAAGAGGATTTCTGATCATTTTAGAAACAAAGAAAAAAGAGACTCATAGAACAGATCCCATATTTCATGATTTTTAATTAACTAATTATAATTATATTTGTTTGGTCTTGTGCTTCTCTTTAAAATGGAGAATAATTTCGATGAAAAAAATATTAAATCAAATTAATCGCCGTTCTTAGATATTTTGTCAAGTGGTTCGCTGCGTGTTATTATCTTTGAAGTCATCACTTTTTTCATTTGCCACCGTTATTCAGAGTGGTCAAATAACTTGATTATGATAAATAAAACTCCTAACGAGAATATTCTAAATATGATATATTTTAAACTCGATATCTCTTTAAACGAGGACAAACTTCATGCCACTTGATTCTAATCACTGTTAGTTTTGAAGTATCACTTCGAATACATATTTGTCATTCTTTTATTCAGCTCTAACTAGTCAGATGTTAGTAATCTGGATACCTCTCATAAATTCGGAAGGCATAAAAAAATTGGAGGCCTTTCCAACTTATTGAGCAACAAATGTACCATGAACCCTGGTACCATTTATTCCTCTCTCACTTACTTGGGATATAAATTTTAAAAAAATGAAAGCATGTTCCTTATGCGGGTCGAATTGTGTCTTGGATAAAACAAAATCACTCAATGTTCTTTCGATCCGTGTAGATAAAATAATAAAACATCATCCTACTACTACTTTACTGCTGCTCCGACATCACCTCCTCCTATTGTTGCTGCTGCCCCGATGCCTCCTGGATGCCGCTGCCACCTCCTCCTCCTCCTCTTCTATTGTTGCTGTTGCTTCGATGCGCCCGGACGCCGCTGCCGCCTCCCCCTCTTCCTCGTACTATTGCTGCTGCCCCGATGCCACCACCTCCTCCTCCTCTTACTATTGCTGCTGCCACGACGTCGCTCGAACGCCACTGCCTCCTCCTCCTCCTCCTGTTGTTGCTGCCACGATGCCACCCAGACGCCGCCGCCTCCTCCTCCTATTGTTGTTGTTGCTCCAACGCCGCCTGCCTTCTCCTCTTACTGTTGCTGATGCCCAAGCCCTTGCGGCGAGTGGTGCATCGACGAACGAATACTAAATAACCTCTTTATTTGATGTAATGAAAATGTAAAATTTGATGTATTGAATGTGAAATGACTCTCTTTATTTGATCCTCTCTATTGTATTTGATCTATGCCATATTTGATCCTCTTCGGACATTTATTCATTAGATGAACATGTCGTATATAGTGCCACATTAGCATCACATTGGCGTCGCCAACTTTAGCGACGCATTGGCATCAAAGTAGTGCCCGCTTGACAGAAAGGTGGCGATTATTTTAGCATCCAATTAGTGTTTGAGTAGTGTCGCCATGTAGCGTCCAATCGACGTTGATTTAGCATCGACCGTTTCAGTGCCTTTTTAGCGCTGGGTTAGCGACACACATGAGCTGACACTTTTCGCGTCATCATATCATCGCGATAGCATCGGCATGCGATGCTAATAGCGTTGTCGTGTCTCTTGACGCCATTGCGACGCTAGTGGTTACCGAATCTAGACGTCCCATTGTTGCCATGTCATATCGACGCTAATGTGTGGCTAACTCTTTTAGCCACGATTTAGCATTTCTTTAGCGACGTCACACTTGTGTCGCTTATCGGCATTTCTTGTAGTGGGAACTAGAACTAGATATTGTAGAATCTAGGTCAGGTTCTTCTCACAAATTAAGTCATATTTTTTATGTTACTTTTGACCTTAGTTTCTAGGTGGCTTAGAGGATAATCTAAGTAAATTTTATATACAATTCGACCAACTATACTCCATATGTATGAAAAAGTCTTCTCTACCAATGAAAACTATTGAGACACAAATTTATTTATGTACCTTAAGGGGACGTTTGGTTAGTGGTTAACTAAGGGAATAAGTGAATATTTTTTGGGTTAGAGTCAAATGCACGCTTTATTTATCAAAAGGTATGAAGGGTTGACTTGGCATTTTAAAAAAATTAACCTTGTAAATAATGAAAAGTTGAGTTAAAAGAATACAGATCCATCGTAAACTTCAAAAAATGACTAATCCGATGAAATATGTGACTTAATCTCATGTCTTTTTAATCTCCGTCTAAATGGCGCCTAAGTGAACAAAAAATCAATTGCGAATAGTTTTTCGCTCATGCACAAACTATGAACTTTCTTCATTTGTCTTGTCATGTCGCATTGGATTGGATGCAAACTTGGTCTTGTGTCATGGTTGCAATAGATCCAATTGTAATTGTCCGGTATGCAAAAGAAAGGGGTTTTGTGTGTGGAAAAAACATATGATCTCTATTACTCTATGGGTCTATTTATATTTTTTTGTGAAATTTAATCTCAATTAGAAGTCACAATTACCGATATTTTTTTAATTTAAATTATGATGAGAGATCCAAAAAATAATTAATTTAAATCTATAACTTATCTCCAGTTGAACTATGTTTCTAAAGTTAATTGATTAAAAATATTATCTTTATCTCTTAGCTATAGAAACAAAATATTTAAGTTTATTTATTTAATTCATAGAAAAAACTATAATTCCACAAAATATATTGGATGACTGACAAATCACATAACGTCACAACTTTCGTAAGTATACAAAGTAAACGTTGCATAAAATATTGTCCCATTGAAAATAAAATCAAGTATTAGAATTATATGATTTAAATTTTATCAAGATGGACAATATGGTGAGATTGATGACGATGTTAATCATAGAATTCAAGCTGGTTGGTGTAAGTGGAGGAAAGCCACCGGAGTTCTTTGTGATAGAAAAGTACCCAATAAAGTTAAAAGAAAATTCTATCGTACTGCTATAAGACCAGCAGTGTTATATGATAGTGAATGCTGGGCTATGAAGGGACAACATGAACGTAAAATGGGGGTAGCCGAAATGAGGATGTTGAGATGGATGTGATCATACAAGATTAGATAAGATTAGGAATGACCATATACATGAACGAGTCGGAGTGGCTCCTATTAGTGAGAAAATGGTAGAGAATCGTTTGAGATGATTTGGTCATGTTCAGAGAAGATCATTAGATGCGCCAGTAAGAAGAGTAGATCAAATAATCTGGAGTCCGATTAAAAGAGAGAGAGGGAGGCCAAGGCGGACACTTGACGAACTAATAGAGCAGGATTTATTGGTGAATAATATACCGAAAGGTTTGATTACTAATAGAACGAAATGACGTCGTATGATCCATGTAGCCGACCCCACCTAGTGGGATAAGGCTTTGTTGTTGTTGTTGTGGTGGTTATGCAAAACAAATAAAAAATAAAAACACAAATATGAGAAACAATAAAAAATGACTAAAAGTAGAAGTTAATTTAGATAAAAGAAACGAGAATAGTGTATTAGGGTTATTTTTGTCAAAATAAACAAATCTAAGTTTTGAATCAATCTAAATTTATTATTGTAGGAATCTTTAAAATTCATGTATCTATTTTTTATTAATGTATCTATTTTTGACGTGAATATAATTCTAATTAAAATAATGGATGCTTACCTTTGTGGTCATTTCAATTAGTTTAATAGCATTTTAAGTTGAGACCAAATGAGTCAAATACATGTGCTTATGTCTGAGTTACATTACATTTTTATGCCATGCACTATAACTAATCTTTTTTAATTACTCAAGTAATCAAAATGATTTTGAGTCATCTATTCACATGGTCAATTTAATACAAGAAATTCATCAAATACGCAAACGACAAAGAGCATATCAGATAAACACCTAATAATCCCTAACGATCAAAACTCAAAGTTTAGCGGATCAAGAAAAATAATATCTTCATAATAGTGATAAATGAAAGACTTGATGCATTAAAAAATAATGCATTTAAATTTGAAGAAGGGAATAAAGAAAATAATGCAACGTTAAGATTTTATTACCTCTTTAAATAATAATAATAATTCCACACGTCAAGATTGTATCTAAAATAATAATGTTCTCAACTTATGAAGCAATAGAAAATACTGAAATGTCTAACCATGACAAATACTTAAATAAGCTATCATTTCAAGTTATCATCATATATATATGGGTAAAGGGCCCTTCTTAGCGCTTGAGCTAAGGAAGCTGCTTAGTGCTGAAGCACACCGTTGGATGTCATCCAACGGTATCTAAAAATGGTTACTTGCCTCGAACTGTTGCAGCCAATTGCGAGATCCGACGCCGCTTTCCCAGTGCAGGTGATACCCCGGCGGAGTGCCGTCGCGCCAATCCAAAAACTCAAAAATCATATCTTTTTTCTCACGTCTTCATCCTACATATAATTTAATCAAACAGACAAAACAAAACCAAAAAGAAAAAAAGAAAACAAATAATAAAATCAAAAGCCAGTGAGACTATCCATCTTTTTTTTAAGCTGACGAAACTTTGATGGATTTTTAAAAAAAAACTTTAAAAAATTACAGTCCAACCCAATGAAGACTTAAATAATTTAGATAATATAAATGTAAATTATCTTTTATATTTTGGATGGTTATATTTCTTAGAGTTATTAGCTTTCAGTAAATTTTCTTATTTTGGATGCATACATTTTGATTAAATTTCAGGGCAAGAAGAAAATAAGATAAATATAATGACAATTGAAAATGGATGCTTTAATCCAGAGAATTGTTTGGATTTCTTTTTTTCAACTTAGACTTTTAATTCAATTTTTTTATCAAATATATAAAAATCAAAGCTAACTACTACCACCCTATATATATATATATATATATATATATATATATATATTGAGGGTGCTGAGCATTGTGAAGCGCGAGCTCGGCCGTTCGATCCAGATCCCACGCTCACAATGAGGGTGCCCGTTGAGATGAGATCCGATGGTCGCACTTCATCTCGCGAGTTTTTGCAACGCCACCTCTTTGCTTTCCCCGCCGCTCCTCTTTTTCATTTTTTTTCCTTCCTCTCTCTCCCATTTCTCTCCTCCTCTTCCCTCTTTCACTTGATCGCTTCTTCGGCGAACGGCACTCGTTGAGCAAGCGCGAACAGGGTCTCTTCTCCGATGAGCAAGCGCGCACAAATTCTCTTCTCCGGCTCTTTTTCCCCCTTTTTTCCTTTCTCTTGGTACCTACTCTCGCCCACTGCCCTCTTTCAATCGCTGCTCGCTGCCAGCTTCTGCGCCGAGTGCCTGCCATTGATTAGTGCCTCTTTCACTCGATCGCTCCTCCATCCGCATTTCGTTGATCATTCGAAGCCAGAAATCTGGATCCACTCCAACCGGGATCCACTCCTTCGCAAGCTTCTCCGGCTACTGAGTCTAGTTGATCTTCTCCGGTAGTTCTAGGAGACCGTGTGAAGCGCGCGCAGGGGCGGGTCTCTTCTTCGTCCATCCTATTTGGCCCTCATTATCTCCAAAAGGCGTGAGTGGCTTCCGATCTCACCCTCATTCTATCTCCTCTATGTCACTTAATGTCACTCTCATTCCACCTCTGTAGGGCAATGACCGGTGGCGACTGGCGGCTCCAGATCGTGCGAAGCCGTTCGACCGAGATCCACTCCTACACAAACTTTTTCGGTGGGTGTCATTATAGCAAGTGATCTCGGCACCATTTTCGTGCCCAACTTCTCTATCTCCCTCCCTCTCTCTCTTGATCTCAGATTATCGTTTCTAGGGTTGTCAGCCATCGGCAAGCATAGGGGCGGCGAGACATTGTATTCAAACTAGCATAACAAGGAGCCACAGAAGGTTTTAGTTCTCATTGGATATTCAAAATAGCATTTGCATGTTTTGACCTCCGTTTTCGTTCTCTTTTTTCTCTTTCCATTATTTATGCCTATCATGCTTGTATGTCAATTCCTTTATTCTTTTCAGTGCTAGGAGTTTTGTTGTCCGATTAAAATTGCTTCACTGAATATGATCTTGGATACTTAATGCGAGATATCTGCATGACATTGTTTTTAACCAGTCTTCTGCACTTTTATGCTATGATATCATAATACATGTCTTCGTCTTAATGTTATCCATCTTCCGTAGCTTTAGATATCATTTTAGCTAATGGATGAAATTCGAGTCCAAGAATTTGAAGCGCTCGGAGATCAACAAATGGAGTACGAAGATCAAGAAGAGGATAATGAGAATGATATCGACAACGACAAGCCGTATATTGGAATGAAGTTTGACACTAAAGATCATGCATATGAATATTACAATGCATATGCTAGATCAATAGGTTTTTCGATAAGGAGGGACTATTGCTGCAAATCAAGAAAAATAAATGAACTCATCTGCAGAAAATTGGTTTGCTCTAAAGAAGAACATAAGGATCTCAATAAAAAGGGTAAAGACCAGTTCAAAGATGTGGAAAGAAGAAGAGATGTAAGGGAAGATTGTGGTGCGCAGCTATTACTAAAGGTTGCCGAAGATGGCAAATGGAAGGTAAAAAAATTTCATGAAGAACATATGCATCCCCTCGTTTCTTTAGTTGATGTGGCAAGATTACGCTCGCATAATAAATTGTCAAGTCCTTCAAAGCAAGTAATGGCCGATATGAGAAAAGCCGGTATCGGTCCTTCGAAGATAGCTAAATTTCTCAAAATGTCGAGGGAGAAATTTATAACATCTCAACATTGTATTGACCACGTCAGGGCATCAAAGAAGGATTGCGTCGGTAAGGAATGCATGACAGTGCTTTCTTATTTTGAGAATAAGTTAGAAGATGACGAATCCTTTTTTTTAGAATAGTGGCCAATGAAAAATCAGCGGCGAAGAGTTTTTTTTTGGGCAGATGGCAGATCATAAGATAATTATATTACTTTTGGTGATGTCGTAGTGTTTGATACAACTTAACGGATCAATAAATTTAAAATGCTATTTGCACCTTTCACATGTGTTAATCACCATAGACAGTCTATATTCCTGTCCATTAAAAAAAGTACAGGTATTATTTTATACCTTACATTCCTTAAAAAAGCACAGGTACTTACATACATTTTGTTGCAGGAATAAGACGAACAACTATAGAGCACTCACTAATCAGGTAGAAATCTAATCATGTTACTTATTTGTATATTAATGTTGTGTCTGAGACGAACAATTACAGAGCACTCACTAATGATTTTGTGTTTGAGATGTTAGAACTTTTAGTTATCTTCTGTTTCAGATCTTTGATAATGTTATCTAGTGTTATCTTTGAGATATGTGTGGGCATGGGCACTGGGAGGTACTTACTGAGGTGAAGATCTGCTGTAAGATATGATAATGTTATATGCTGTTTGAGATGTTTGATAATATTATCTGTTGTTATCTTAATAATGTTATCTGTTGTTATCTATAGTAGATGAAGCAAATGAAGAAGAGGAAGAAGAGAACGACATGATCCAGATGTAAGATCAATTCAGATGTTACTTGTGTGATCCAGATGCCTATTTTGTACCTTGTGTGATCCAGATGTAAAATCAATTCAGATGAATAAGAGGAAGA
The DNA here is from genome assembly GCA_030549335.1 of Pontederia crassipes. Lineage (NCBI taxonomy): Eukaryota > Viridiplantae > Streptophyta > Magnoliopsida > Commelinales > Pontederiaceae > Pontederia > Pontederia crassipes. The sequence continues at coordinate 23,267,945 of CM060196.1, forward strand.
AGAGAACGACATGATCCAGATGCCTATTTTGTAGCTTGTGTGATCCATTTTTTCTTTGAGAATTGAAAAGCAAATTTGTAAGATTAATTCAGATGTTACTTTTAGAGCTTCTAGGTACCTCGGCTTTTGGACTTTTAGAGCTGTGTAAAGTTGTTCTGTGTGAGATGTGTCTGTGATGTCCTATTATCATGCATTCTGTGATCCATTTTTTTGGATTCTTGAATTCCATCTCATTAAAGATATGTAGATGTGTATGAGATGTCCTATTATCGAAAATGTATGAGATGTGTATGAGATGAAAGCTTTATTGAAAATGTATGAGATGTCCTATTATCGAAAATGTATTATTCATGATCGAAGTCATTAAGTTTGAATTTAAATTTCTCCACTTTCAATGATGCAGCAATGTTCCGGATGCAGCAATGTTTCGGCATGTTCTTGGATACATCCGTATCCTAATGCCACGTCTATCATATAACCATATTGACCATTAACTAAAAAAACAACCGATTGATCATGAATCATCGGGTTGCTTGTTGTTGTTGTTGAACACATTAATTAGTATTGTCCAGTTACTCATCTCTTATGCTACATTATTGACTCCGATTGCATTTGCACTATGATAAATTTGAAGATAAATTCTAGTATTTACGCTACCAAAACATGATGCTAAGATAAATTTGAAGAGATCTTCAGTAGATGAATACACTATGGTGGCCACAAAGTCTTGAACAGTTTGATGAATACAAAAGGCATGGACCGCATGTGAATACAATCGGAATCCAATATCAGATATACATCAAGCCTAATTCAGCTAAGAGAAAACAACAGCCCCAATTTGGTGATGAAAATGGGATGTGTGGATCGCAATTCTAACAAGCACCACTTACAATTTTGCTACAAATCATAACATAGTCATACAACATTCCACGTAAAGTAATATAGTCATACAACATTCCAAATAGAGTAACATTTCACATAAAATAGTGCAAAATATGCATACAACATTCCAGAACGACAACTAACATAACTATTTTGTCGCCATTACTACAACTAACATAAGTAAAAAAAAAGTTGAATATTTCCAGAACAACAAAGGAGATCCGTTTGAAGGATTTTTCATTGTATCAATTTCCTGCTTCAAGTTTAGGATTTCAACTTCACTATCCAATCTATTTATCTTGCATAATAATCCATTAACGACATTCCTATAGTGATCGTCAAGAGGTTCATCCATCCAACGAAAAAATTGGCATGCTTCAAATATTTTCAAAAATAAAAGAAATAAATGATTTTCATATTAGGGCAATATAATCAACAATAAGATAGATGAAGGCTTAATCCGTGATTCTTGCAACCATAGAACCTTCGACCAGGATTGAGCTCCGTCCAAGATGTTTTAACATCCGCTTCTTCTTGACAATGGCATTGAAGCACCATTTCGTTTAGCAGTGAATCCTTCAACATATTAGTGACATGGTCACAAAGTTTTACAATCTAGAAGCTGTAAAGTAATATGATTAACAAAATATATAGGGAGTTATCAAATGTGTGAACTAAATAGCAAAAATGAAAAGGAAAAAAAATGAGATACGAGAACACCATAATTGCAATGAGAAAGAAATAAAATTTTTAACAATCATTTATTGGTGTTGATTCATCTATGTGACAGCCAAAGGAAAATCTTAGTTATCCTGAAAAATCTTCAAGAGAAACATTTATACATTAACAATCATTTTTTTTTCTCACACGGATAATATTAGTTTCAATAGTTCATCAACAATTGAACTATCAATACACAAGGAACTCATCACAACAACAAATACACAATAAATCAAATAGGAACTACTTCAAGAACAGAGGATCATACTTAAGAACCAAGACATCCTAAAATCTCAAAATGTGATTCAACACGAAACACCGGAGAAGAGGCCAATAGAGAGAGAGAGAGAGTGGGGGTCAGGGCGAGAGCGAGGTCAGGAGTAGTACCTATGCAAGCGCTCGACGGAGAACTCGATCACTGGCGAAGAAGGTAGAGCCGACACCCTAAACACACCGGAGATCGAGAGAGAGAGTGAGGCACACAGGAGGGAGAAAGAAAGAGATAGTGAGAGTGAGGTCTGGAGCAGTACCTGTGTAGACACCTTGGCGGAGAACTCGGTCATCGGCGAAGAAGATAGATCCGGCACCCTAAACACACTGGTGATCTCAAGAGTGTTAGGTCAGCCGTGTGCGAGAGGGCAAAAGAAAAAGAATATGACTGAGGGGTCGGAAGAGGTACCTGTAAAGGGCTTTCTTCGGAGAACATGGTCGAGAGGGAAAGTTAGGGCGGTGACATCGTGCGATGAATCGAAGAGACAAAGAGAACCTAGGGCGGGGACCAAGAGAAAGGAAAAAAAAGGGGGAAAAAGAGCCGAAGAAGAGACATTGTGCGCGCTTGCTCGCCGGAGAAGAGACCCTACTCGCGCTTGCTCAACGAGTGTCGTTCGCCGGAGAAGCGATCAAGTGAAAGAGGGAAGAGGAGGAGAGAAATGGGAGAGAGAGGAAGGAAAAAAAATGAAAAAGAGGAGGGGCGGGGAAAGCAAAGAGGTGGCGTTGCAAAAACTCGCGAGATGAAGCGCGACCATCGGATCTCATCTCAATGGATGCCCTCATTGTGAGCGTTTGCGCTAAGGAGGCTGCTTAGTGCTGTAGCACACTGGATGTCATCCAACGGTGCCCATCTTTTTTTAAGCTTACTTTTTATGACTTGAATTCGATTTATCTGTAACGTCCATTTGTTTGGATGGCCATGATTAATTGGCATGTTAAAGACCTTAACTATTCTCTCTCATATAGCCGACATATCCAGATCAACGGGGAGGCTGCACAAAGATCTGGGCATGGATATCAGCGACGTGAAGCATAGGGCCGGGCGCGAGCAAGCGCCACGTCGAGTTTGAAGAGGATGACAACATCGTCGGCGCTCTGTTGTAGGACGGAGAGAAGCGCAGGGTCATTGATGAGATGGATTTCTTCTTCAAGAAGTGAAAGGATCAAAAGGGGAGACATTAGTTGTCGGGTCTTAATGAGACAAATCTCGGCTTAGAGAAAGATCATCTTACTATTAATGTTGGTGGATCAGTACTTAATTTGTCATCTCTATATACATATCTTATCATTATTATTTCGCTGGTCCCTGGTGTTAATTAAGTCTTTCATGATTCATGTGTTAATACAGGAAGTGATCAGTCCATGCTTGATAATGGTGTCTCATCCATCAATGAAGATAAAGATGCTAAAAACAAGGTTGAAAAAGAGAGATTAGATTATCTATACAGCTCATTCCTATAATAATCTTAAATTTCTTTTGAATTTTATTGTGTTGATTTTACTAGTTATCATCATTGTCAGCTTGCGCTCACAAATGAAGAGAACCAGAGGCTAAAAGGTATGCTCAAATATGTAACCAATAGCTACAATCCCTGCGATCAGCGGACAATGCATGGAGATCAATTGGCATTCCTTGGGTAAATTACACAAATGGTCCATCAACTTTGAGTCGATTTCGAACTGATCCCCCAATTTTAATTTATAACCAAAATGTCCCTCATCTTTTATTTTCTTGCACGATTAGTCCTCTTGACTGGTGATAGTGAGTTTTCAAGTTGTCTTACATACGTAGGGGTAAATTACACGAATGGTCCCCCAATTTTGAATCGATTTTCAACTGGTCCCCCAACTTCAATTTATAATCAAAACGTCCCTCAATTTTTATTTTCTTGCACGATTAGTCATCTTGACCGATAATAATGAATTTCTCGATTGCCTTGTATACGTGGTCGACACGTCAATCGTTTCTCTTTCATCCATGTCATTTAAGTCATCCACATCATTTAACGCTCCAAACCAGACAAATTACACGAATCGTCCCCCAACTTTGAATCGATTTCTAAATAGTCCCCCAACTTTGATATTATTGCACGATTCATCCACTTGACCGGTAAAAAATAGTCTCCTGATTATCTTGCGATGTGACATAATAAAATATATTAAAAAAATTTAACTAGTTGACATCACACAATAAAAATATTATAAAAATTTAAGGACGCCGACGAGCTGAGGAGTGTCGGCCCCCTTTTCTAAGCTCGCCCTATGGCGAGTTGGCATAGGGGGCGTCGACCCCCCTCTCCAAGCTCGTCCACTAACGAGCTTCGCACAAGGGGCGTCAACGTCCCCTTGCGAGTTCGTCGGCGGTCCTATCATTTTTATTTTGTAGTCTCTCAATTTTGAGTCATTTAGGGTCGTCGACGAGCGCGCGAGGGGGCGTTGACGCCAACTTGTGCGAAGCTCGCTAGTGGACGAGCTTGGAGAGGGGGGTTAGCGCCCCCTATGCCAACTCGCCAAAGGACAAGCTTAAAAACTCGTCCACGTCCTTAAATTTTTATAATATTTTTTATTGTGTGATGTCAACTAGTTAAATTTTTTTATATATTTTATTATGCCACATCGCAAGATAATCGGGAGACTATTTCTTACCGATCAAGTGGATAAATCGTGCAATAATATCAAAGTTGGGTGACTATTTAGAAATCGATTCAAAGTTGGGGGACGATCCGTGTAATTTGCCTGGTTTGGAGAGTTAAATGACGTGGATGACTTAAATGACGTGGATGAGAGAGAAACGACTGACGTGTCGGCCACGTATGCAAGGCAACCGGAAAATCCACTATCACCGGTCAAGAGGACTAATCGTGCAAGAAAATAAAAGATGAGGGACGTTTTGGTTATAAATTGAAGTTGGAAGACCAGTTGAAAATCGACACAAAGTTGGGAACCATTCGTGTAATTTACCTGCATACGTGGCCGACACATCAGCCGTTTCTCTCTCATCTACGTCATTTAAGTCATCCACGTCATTTAACGCTCCAAACCAGGTAAATTACACGGATCGTCCCCCAACTTTGAATCTATTTCTAAATAGTCCCTCAACTTTGATATTATTGCACGAACAGTCTCTCGATTATCTTGGGATGTGGCATAATAAAATATAATAAAAAAATTTAACTAGTTGACATCACGCAATAAAAAATATTATAAAAATTTAAGACGCGGACGAGTTTCTAAGCTCGCCCTTTGACGAGTTGGCATAGGGGGCGCGACCCCCCTCTCCAAACTTGTCCACTAGCGAGCTTCGCACAAGGGGCGTCAACGTCCTCTCGCGAGCTCATCGACGACCCTAAATGATTCAAAATTGAGAGACTATACAAAATAAAAATGATAGGACCGCCGACGAACTCGCAAAGGACGTTGACGCCTCTTGTGCGAAGCTCGCTAGTAGACGAACTTGGAGAGGGGAGTCGGCGCCCCCTATGCCAACTCGCCAAAGGGCGAGCTTAGAAAGGGGGGCCGACACTCCCCCTCTGTCAGCTCGTCTGCGTCCTTAAATTTTTATAATATTTTTTTATTGTGTGATGTCAACTAATTAAATTTTTTTATTATATTTTATTATGCCACATCGCAAGATAATCGGGAGACTATTTTTTATCGGTCAAGTGGATGAATCGTACAATAATATCAAAGTTGGAGGACTATTTAGAAATCGATTCAAAGTTGTGGGACGATCTATGTAATTTACCTGGTTTAGAGCGTTAAATGACGTGAATGACTTAAATGACGTGGATGAGAGAGAAATGACTGACGTATCGGCCACGTATGCAAGGCAACCGGAAACTCACTATCACCGGTCAAGAGGACTAATCGTGTAAGAAAATAAAAGATGAGGGACGTTCTAGTTATAAATTGAAGCTGGGAGATAAGTTGAAAATCGACTCAAAGTTGGAGGACCATTCGTGTAATTTACTCGGTATCTCTTTGATGTCGCTGGTGGCATTTCATGGTCGATAATGGACATCGAAGGTCTGCGACGGAGATCGACGGTCAAAATGTACGAGTCCTTCGGTGCTCCAGCTGATTGAGATGTACCTTTTGCCATTGAAACTTTGTTGATTGATCACTGGTGGTTGACGAAGTGACACCCCAAACGGTCTCTAGTGTTCACGTTGAGAGAAAACTAGGATTCGACTAACGGACGATGGAGTCGACAAAGTCCTTTTTATTAGGATCTTTAACATGTCAACTAATTATGGCCGTCCAAGGAAATGGACGTCTCATATAAATCAAATTCAAATCATAAAAAGGAAACTAAAAAAAAAGACGGACACCGTTGGATGACATCCAACGGTGCGCTTTAGCGCTAAGCAGCCTCCTTAGGTCAAGCGCTAAGGAGGGGCTCTTTCCCCTTTTAGATATATTATTATTTTTTCAAGCCGTCTCAAGGCCAGCGACACATTCGTCCAAAAACAAGAATATGTTTTTGAAAGTTGAAACTGTTAAAATTAAATAAAATGATATTTTAAATTTAAAAAGTTTTTAATATTTGAATAAATCAAAATATTAAATGAAAATGTTGTTAGAGGGAGATGGAAATATTTGAATACTATTCGGAAGGAAAAATGGAAGTAAGAAATGGAACCAAGTTGAATTTCCTATAAAAAAAATTTCCTTTAAACCAAGTTGAATTTCCTTTTAAAAAAATGAGTCGAGGCCCAAAGCATATGGTTTGGACTGCTTGGCCCTTGGGCCTGACCCTAATTTCCTTTTTACGCTCGTAAAAGAGGATTTCTGATCATTTTAAAATTTAAAAGCAAAGAAAAAGAGACTCATAGTTCAGATTTCATATTCCTTGTTTTTAATTAACTAATTATAATTATATTTGTTGTGACTTGTGCTTCTCTTTATAATTGGATAATAATTTCGACGAAAAAATATTAAATCAAATTAATTCAGAGTTCTGAAACAGATCCGCTATAAAAAAAATTAGTCAAATTAATGAGCACTATCTTTGGATGTTCAAAGTTTCACTTATCTTTTATTATATTAAATGATTATTTTTTTAAATCAATGGAGGAAAATTGTTGAACCGTGAGATCGTGATCGGAGGGTCTAGGTTTTAAGATTGATTTGGTTTACACGAAGGGTGCAAAGGTCCACAAAATACATGAAAAGTTGGAGGCCTTTCTCCGGCATATTGAGCAACAAGTCCACCATGAACCCTGGTACCATTTATTCCTCTCTCATTTGCAATATTTTTCTACATTATGATCTCAAACTTTAGACGGGGATATAAATAAAAAAAAAAGAAGAAAGAGTATGTTTCTTATGGCGGGTCGAATTGTTTTTTGGATAAAATAAAATCACTCAATGTTCTTTCGATCCGTGTAGAAAACAAAATAATGAAACATCATCTTAAAATAATTTAGAAAAAAATAAAATTTTTCGGGTGATTTTCACTCCTATTTTAATGCAATAACATTTTCAAAATTCAAATAGTAAAATAAAAATAAAACAAAACTTAACGTTAAAATTCGAAATGTATCAAATATGAGTTTGAAAATGTAAATAGAAGAATATTAAGTCATATTAAGATATCATATGTGCATAATAAACTCTTGAATTAATAGCATGAATAAAATATTTATAAATAAGAAATGGGCTTCTACCATTTTTTCGAGTAGGATCATAATTTGGGCAGATTGGTTTGATTTATTCAAAACAGATATATCTTAAATTTTAATAAGTTGATTTTAAACTGGCCCAGTAAAAAATATCTTAAAATATCATGATGAGCAGACAAGTCTTCTTCGTTTCAGATGGCAAAGGATTTGGAAGGATGATAGATTTGGAAGGCCATCATCCTTGACCTCCTTCAGAAAGGGCTGAATCAGTGGGAAAAAGGTAGCACTGCTCTACTTTATGGAACTCATGTTCGGGAAGGAACTGAAGCATTTGTTTTCATTAGATTACAAACTGCACATTCATGTCATTACCTTTAAATTTACACAAATTCAGGTATTGCTTCCAGGCTGCTCTGCAGGGGGGTCTGGCTGCTTTCCTGCACTGCGATGATCTGGCTAAGTTCCTCGCAAAATCAGCAACTCTGAAATGCATGAGTGATGCAGGATTTCCTTGATGTGTAATTTCTTTGAAACCTTTTCATAATGAGAATTGCTTTGTGGTTTGATTTGTGTATCTGCAATGGGTCAAGCTGATCATAACATGTTCTCTCGTTATTGGGACTGGCAGGATTGATATATCTGGAAACGACTCAAGACCCTTCTTTGATGTTATAGTTAGCTTGCAGGAAAGATATCTCTTTCTCTTCACATTTTCAGATGTTCAGCTTATCGTCTTTCTTTGCACTAACAGTGTTCTGACACAGGGGGTTCAATCAGCTATGAACAACTGCACAAGATCTAATAAATTGACATATCTGGTTTGTTTGATTTTACCTTGTTTACAGAAATAGGTTGCAAAGCACGTGAACTTCGAACATGGAACCATCTTTCCCGGTTTCTTTTCGGAATATGCATATTAGCTTACATCAAAACACCTTATGTTATCTTGAACTCGGCGTATGATGTATATCAGGTAAAGATTCTACAATATAATTGCCAGTCTATACTGTTCAGCTATATACATTTTGTTAACTAAGACATGACCAAAATTCTCATACTGATGAAAATGCTAATGGATGGAAGTTCCATCACATATTTGTCCCGCCCTCGGCTGACCCAAGAGGTCAATGGAACTGCTGCAAGCTTAATCCAACATTGTTTTCTCTTGTTCAACTAGCTATTTTGCGAGGTAATTTGTTCTCGCATTGCCATGCCCTAGGTGTCATATCAGGCAATATCTTCAAAAAGGTTTCATAAGAAGAAAATAGATATATATCTTCCTGTTCCAGTTGAGTTAGAACTAATCACAGAAGCCTAAATTGAAGTGCCAATCATACACATAACATGCATAGATTTCCTTTTTATTACGAACTCACCCAAATATATTAGAACAAAGTCCAGAGCAATCAAGAAAGATTTCCTCAGATTTCTCACAGAACTTTTAAGGCAGACATCCCTCTATTTCAATTAGATGTCTCTTATGATGCTATAAAAAACAAATGGAGCTCGCCAACTTGCCTTTTTTTCGTTTTGCCAACTTTCATTCTAGCACTTTAAGATTACACAAACAAAACAAGTAGACAAATTTACAGGTTACATGTTTGAGATGATTGCAGCACTGACAACATTAGGAGAAGAGAAAATGGATGGAACGTTTATGAATTCATGTTGTGTTTGCCAGAGTGAGCTTCAAGAGACATGGTTTACACCTGGGTCCCTTAGGTTGCATAATAGGGCACATAATTTTGGTCATGAACTATAGTAAATTACTTATTTGAATAATTTCTAATCGCGGCTTTTGAAAGTTTCCGTAAATTATCCAGTGTGAATAACATACCGTGATCTGATTGCAGAAATTGTTGGTCATTACTCATTAGTATTTTGACAGGAAGGTCGCCAAGGAGAATGATTGCCATATCCTAATGATTCCACTTGCTCTGACTTTGTACCAGTAAATCAGGTAAGCTAGATGAAGGTTACACATGAAATTGCATTTAACAATCACTACAATCTCATAATTGCATTTAACAATGCCCAAGAAGCTTTCATCATATATCTCAAACTACAGAATGAATTTCCTCAAATTTTTATTTATTAAACTTGACACGAAAAGTAGTTGAATTGAAGAATGTGATTCACAGAAGGAACTATTTGCATCTGGATCCAAAACCAAGACAAAACAACACTATCTAAATTCAACATGTCAATGAACACAAAAAGAATAGGTGAACACCCAACGAGAACTAACAACACCAAATAAGTGGATTTCCTCAAGATTTTGGTGCACCTCAGTATATGAGGTCATTCAAGATATATGGCTCCATCACTCACAATCAGTTCACATATCCCAATTCAAGATGCCTAGGTATCAATATCATTGATACCTTTGTCCTCAAAATAAATTTGTTGATAGCACTTAATGCTTCATACTTCAATTTATCACCAAAGACATCGTAACCAACAAACAAATGGCACCTTGTTTGAATTGGTAACCGATGAGCTACACACTAACCCTCAAACTAAATTAGTCAGGGGCTATAGACTTCTTTGGCATTAGAGTAAAACAAAAAAAATATGGTACCTTGTGGTTTATATACCCATCCATTGTATATTACAATATCTAGAGCATGATGTCAGGAAAATGATAAATTATTAAATTGCACTTACCTCATAAAGAATCAATTTTATTTCATCAAATAAGTTTTGAATCACTTATGAAATCTCTCTAATGTTTTTTTAACTTTTGATTGAAAAATTAGTTGAGTTCTATACTAATTTAGTTTCATCTCATTTAAGATATACCATAGTTAATGATGCCATTTTGGATCTAGTCATAATGGAAGGAGAACCCATCACCTAATTAAATGAGTTTGAAGATAATATTTTTTGTGAACTCACTATGAAGAATATATTCTTCAAATGCATGAACTCAATATGGACTTCATGTGTACGTGAGAAAAAAAAAAGATGCAGATGGCAAAGTACAAGCTCATAATCCCACGTTTCCATTTCCTTCCCATCTTTTTCCTTCATTTTTTTAATCTTCCCATCATTCCATTTAATGACCTTTGAATCAAACAGACCTTAAGACTCTAGTGTAAAGACACAATATTATAAAAGCTAATTAGTGAGTTCAAACTTATAAACAAATCACATCAAATATATATCATGTCCCTTCCCTGCATAATGAACAACATGGAATGTTGTTAATATTGTAACTTTTAAGTGATTGAAACGAGTAACTATAAGTCTTTCGTTTACCAATTATTTAGTTAGATATTCTCTGTGTCTCTTCATAAAACAAAAAACTCAAATAAATTTCATCATATTCCATCCATGCAATAAAATGATTTCCAAAAGAAAAACCACAAGTAAAAAGACAAAAAATTAAGTAGATAATGTTATCTCACTTACCCGTTTATGATCTTCCCTTTTATAAGCTTTTGACCACCAACATCAGTAACCTACAAAAGCAATATAGAGGACTAGGGGAAAGGCACAATCAACAAAAGTTTTTTCAAGTGCAAAGCAGCTTACAGAAAGCTAGAATGTGAACTAAAGAAATCAAGTAAACAATTTTTAAGTGGTATGGTATAATGCTACATTCCAAAAAATAATAAAATAAAATGTGCAAGTTAACTTTATTTAAACAAATTTATATTTTCTACTTTGCAAATAATCATTTGATTGTTGGACAGAGAACTTTGCAAATAATTAGATTACTAATTGTCTTCCTCACTTGTTCATAATCTACTTTCTAATCAAGCTTGGGAAACTATTTTGCACTGTCCATTTTTCAATTCTATAGATAAGGCTATCTTTTTTTCTATTGCATGCAATTGTAAAATTGAGTGGTTGAAGAAAATGAAGAATCTTTAAATCATCAGCGAGAAATAAACGTAGAGTAAGTTAGTTAATCTCCTTCATAAATATGCCAAGACTCCGGAGCATGTACCTGCATGAAAAAATATCCTTACGTATGGTATTTTTTTCTTGAAAATGATTAATATGTCCACCACCCCAATGAATGCACATGAATTGGTAAAATGAAATAATCAATATGCTCAGTAACGTGGAACAAAGATTAACATGAATTGATATGCAAAGCAACTGAGAAAAAAGGAATTATGCTACATTAAGAAAACTTAACTAGAATTTTATAGTTTCGACAACTTTCTGCGCAAGATTAATCTATTTCTATCTTTGATTACTATGGTTGTAAGAATCTCTCATAAAAGAAAGATAACAAAAGATGATTTACCAATTTGACTCGACCGCTTAAACAATCATTAAGCTAACAACAACTGCCATGACAGACTCATGGCTTTGTCATGTCAAGAAAGCAGTAAGTAAATTATGTGAACGCCTCAAAGATGTCACAAAAACAAAAACGAGCCATGGAAATAATGATAATACAGCTGCCACAACCAAGTATGAAAAATAAATACATATGATGCAGAAAAGTGAAAATGGAACACACATACCTACTACCGTACATACATGAAGTATCTCCATATAGATAACTTTTTTTTCTGATTATGATCAATATGTGCACTCATAATGAACCTACATGAATTTGACATAAGAGATCATCCATATGATCAGTAACTTGAAGCAATTATTGGTATGAATTGATATGCAAAGCAATTGAGGAAAAGGAAAGGAAATTATGCTACACTAAGCAAACTTTACTACAGTTTTATAGTGTTAAAGTTTTTTTATGCAAGACTGATATGGTTCATCCTATCTATTCATTATGTTGATGGTATAAAAAAAATTGATGCTTTAAGAACATATTAAATTGGTTGGACCCGGATGCCTTTTTTCTTTTTTAAATTTGGGCGCCTGCATAGTGATTAGTTGAGGTATCACCTGATATGACTGAAGCTAGAGCTGGAAAAAGGACCCCAACTTGGAACCTTGGGCTTGGGCTTGGGCACCTCAGAAGAATCTGCACAAAATTTCCAGAGCATTACAGATTCATCAGGAGATGCTGAGGCCACAGTGTAACCATCGGGACTTTGGGATGTGAACAAAGCTCGGTCCTGATGCCCTATGAGCTCACAGGCCTTAGCCATGGAAGGGTACCTCCAGACGTTAAGTTGGTTGCGAGGACCTCCATGCGCGCTGATCAGCTGGCGCGCGTGCCTACTCCACTGTAAGGAGAAAACCTCAGCATCCCCCGTGTCCACAGATTTCAGCAAGCATCCGGTGGAGGTGTTCCAGAATTTGATGCAGCAATCATCACTGTTCCCGCCGGATGCAAGAAGGTTGCTCTGGAAAGGACACCAGGCAAGGGCTTTGACCGTGGATGTGTGGTCGGTCATCCTGTGCAGCCATGGTTTCCTATGGGCCGTCGAAGTGGTCATGCAGATGTCCCATATATGAAGTAGGTCGACATCGCCTCCGCTCGCGAGATGCCGCCCCGAGTCGGACCACTTCAGCGCGCAGATGTCTCCGTCGTGACCGCCGCGGAAGGTTTGCACGACAGGAGACTCCAACCGGAGATCGTGTAGGAGTATCTCACAGTCGGGTCCGCCTGTCGCAAGAACGTTGTCGTCCTTCCAAGCGAGCGTCGTGACTCGGGTGCCGAAGTTCAGGTCGGAGTCGGACAAGACTCTGCGCGTTCGACGGGAATCCAAGTCAAATATCTCGAGATTGCCGGAGGGGACAAGACCGATTGCGATGTTCTGCCCGTCGGGAGACCAGCCGAGGCTGGTGACGGGACAGTCCAAGCAACACATGGAGCCGATGGTGGACTTCTTGGAATCGTCCCAGAGGAAGACGGTGTCGCCGTGAGCGACCGCGAGCACATTGGAACTGCCCCAGTCGAGCAGATTGAGGTAGAAGTTGTCCTGGATACCGGGCACATCAAGAATCGCGGACGGCGCCTTAGGGAGGCGCCACCTCGTTCTCTGCTTCGCTTCCGGTTTCAGTTCCTCCTCCAGCGGCCCTGGACGGGCAACGGGACGAACCCTGAAGGTGAGGACGCGATCGCGCAGACAAGCGTCGGCGAGCGCCCTCCTGTAGAATAATTTTGAGGGGGAGGAGGATGCTGCGGCAGCTTCTGCCGCGTCATCGTCGTCCGCCGCCGGTTTCTTGGTGATAGGCAAGTAGTGGGCGGAGCCGGGAAGGCGGACGGGGATGAAGCGGTCGCCTCCGATGTCATTCTTGGACCAAGAGGAGGACGAGGTGCGCAGCGAAGGAATGTAGGGCTTGAATCCAGCAACAGCGCCGGCGGCCGCAGAAGAAGAAGGAGAATAAGAACAGGAAGAGAAAGAAGAGGAGGAGAAAGAAGCGGATGAGAAGAGCGGCGCCATTGCAGGATTTCTTTTTTGCGAGAGAGAGAGAGGAGAAAGAAGTATCTAGACGGAGGGGAAAGGAATAAATAGGGGTTTAATTCATGTTGGTAGCATGTTGCTACCATGATCTGAGCCGTCGGATCTTGGATCCACGGTCTAGATTTAAATATCATTCTCGGCCGTCCGATCCTTGATCGACGGCCGAGATTATTTTTTTACTTAAATCACCCAGCGCCCGATCTCTCTCTCTTCTTCCTCTTCGTCTCGATCGCATGCCGGCACCTCCCGATCGTCGCGCCGCTCTCGCCGTTCCCGGCTCCGCCTGCTCCTCCCGATCGCCGCCGCCCCGGCTCCGCCTCCAGATCTGGGCCGCCGGGCGACGCACGCCGCCGGATGTAAACGCGCGCCCTCGCCGCGTGCCCTAGCGCCGACGACCTCGCCCCGCCGCCGACGATCCCCTCCCGCCGACGATCTCGCCCCCCGCCGCCGTTATCGCCCCCCCGCCGACGATCTCGCCCCCCCTCCGCCGTTCTCGCCCCCGCCGCCGCCGCTCTCGCCCCGCCGCGCTCGGCCGCGCCGCCGCTCTAGGCCCGCCGTCGTCGTTTTCTCGTATTGTCGCCCCGCCAGCTTTAGTATGGTATTGCCAAGATGCTATTGCGTTATGTAATGTGTGCGACGACTTTGTAATGTGCGAATGTGTGCGACTTTGTAATGTGCGACGACTTTGTAATGTGCGACTTTGTAATGTGTGCGACTTTGTAATGTGCTTGCGATATTTTGTAATTCCAATGTGCTTTGTTATATTCAATCTTTGTAATGTGCTTTGTTATATTTGACTTTAGCAACTCAGCAACGAGGGATGACAAAATGAGGCCATCAGATTTGAACGAAAGCAGATACAGAAAGCAGATACAACCTAAGCATAACTCTTTCTTTTTTCAGTTTCAATCGGCCATCAGAAACAGAAAGTAGATGCCACCTAAGATTTGAACGATAAAAATCAGATTTGAACAGAAAACAGAAACAGAAAACAGCAAGCAGATACCACCTAAGCATTTGAACGATAAAGATCATTTCAATTGGCCATCAGAAATTAAACAGAAAACAAGTAACTTGAAAACAGAAGTTAAAGATAAAAAATGATAAAAATCAGAAATTAAATAGAAAACAGAAATTAAACTGCAATCAAATATTAAACAGAAATTAAAGGAGAAATTTGAACCACACCAGGTAACTTGAGCTTAGATTTCAGAATATAAGAGTACAGAATGAAGAGTACATGAGTTCAGATTTCAGAATGAAGAGTACATGAGCTCAAATTTCAGAATGAAGAGTACATGAGCTCAAATTACAGAATGCTTGTACATATATATACCTAATACATCAACTAAGCAACCACACGAAAAAATGGCAGCCATAAATAAAAATAGTAGCATCATGCTCCATCTGCAAGAGTCCTTTTTGAAGTGCTAATATAGAGAACTGCATCCACAAACCAAGAGCAAAATGAACAACATGATAAAATAAACAGAATGAAGCAAGCACAGATGAGGCTAAAATGATATTCAATACTTGATCCATTGCATTCATCTTCTGTCTGCTCCATTGCAATGATCATATATCCATCCAAACAAGCTAAAATGCCTGCAACAGAAATATTTTAATGCTACAGATGAGGCTCAGGATAAAATGATATTATTTAACAATGAAAGGCACTTCAACATCATACCACTAAGTTAGCACTGCCAACCTGTTCTACATGCCGTCTTGGTTGTTTTGATCGTCTGTAGCCTGCAAAAAATGAGGATCACAAATGACATTATATATAGAAAATTAATTGTGATTATATAATATGAAAAAAAATGTATCATACCTTAATTAAAGGGCATTTCTGCTTGTCATGTAACGCCCCCAAAATTCGGCCCCAATTTGGTTGTCGAACCCTAGGCGGCGCTACATTAAACTTGACCTAATTTCATAAAACTTTGCAGCAGAAACATAATATAATAAAACTTAAGACATTAACATAATAACAGCGGAAGACTTCATGGATAATCAAATAAAATTTCAAGATACATAAACTGACCCATGGGTCTAATAAGCTCTAACGCACATCCAATAGAGGATTCATCATACATAAACGAGTTCAAGTGGAATACATGACTCAATAAGGCCCATAAGCCATACATAAAAGACTCTTACAAGAGTTCAACATAATGACACAATAAAAGAGAAGATAACTTGGGCCGTAGCCCGACCCATCCATGTGCAATGTCTTCGTCAAGAGATCCCCACCGTCGAACCTAAGCCTCATCCATTACCTGCATGGATCCATGGGGTGCAGGGAATTTCTCCCGTTAGAGTATGTTGACGCCCATGTATGCTATGACCTTATAACATAATCTCTACATATCATGGCATATGCATATCATCATCATGAAACATAAATCATATGCATGCTATGAGCTACTTATGCATACATGACATGTGAACATATCATCATGGCAATATAAGATAACAAGTAACATCATAATCTTCAAGTCATGCATATCATAACTTATCATCATGGCTAATGCATATCATGATCTTATCTTACTTTACTTTATCATCTCTCGTCATGTCATGATATGATGTGACAAGTGGACATTTTCATTGCATCCTCATAGGTGCATACTTTATCATACTTCTTTAACATCTTTACTTTATGTCCCAAGTCATTCATCATTCATCTTTACTTAGATACTTTTTTATCTTGTTGATTTGAAAGACTATGTTGAGTTCAAGGGAGAATGGCTAGCTAGGCCAACATGTTGGGTTCGCGGGAGGCCAATAGAGACGCCACGCTTGGGGTGGAACTCGCATCAACTTATGGAAACGTCACGCTTGGAGTGAAACTCGTTTCCCCGGGAAATACCGTCACTTGGGGGCGGAACCCATTTTCCCTTCCTCGATTGCAACAAGTCACCTTCACGTCAATCCGTCTTTTACTTACTTTCATCAATACATATAATCATTCATACATGTTGCATGTTTTAATCCTATTTAAGTCATACATACTTCAAATCATACTATATGTGGACTTCCAATCATAGCCAACAGCTTCCAGAACGGACGACCGTTTTGGGTAACGGTTGACCATTGGAAGGGTATCGGTCGACCGGTCGGATTATCGGTCGACCGTTATGGTCCATTCGGACGACCGAAATCAGACTTTAGTTCGTCCGCTAATCACAGAATGTGTCATTCTTTTAAAACGGATGACCGCTGGAGTAACGGTCGATCGCTACTGGTCATTTTCGGACGACCGAAAATGGATTTTGGTTCGACCGCTAATCACAGAATGTTTCAACTATTTTGTCAACATATATCGGGCGACCGTTTGAATTATCGGTCGACCACTTTTCGGACGACCGAAACAAGGTGCTCGGACGTCCGCTAATCACAGAATGTATCAAACATTTCGACAACACATATCGAACAACCGATAGTAAATCGGTCGACCATTACATTGCTATCGGACGACAGAAACAGGGTGTTTGATCGACCGCTAATCACAGAATGTTTGACTCTTCCAAAACGGGCGACCGTTATATAACCGGTCGACCGTTGGACCGAGTTCTATACTACAATAGTCTCTAGAACGGTCGACTGATACCTTATCGGCCGCTCGTTCTGGGCTGGCCGATACACGATTTCTGCTCTATTTCATTCCAAATCTTTCATACAATGTCATATTGAACACATACATGATTCTAAACATCATATAGGACATTTCTTAACATTTTTAGCATTCTAATCATGAATATAACGAGGTTTTCACATATGGCATCTAATCATATTAATCACACTTATGAAAGTACATGAGCAATAGGTAATCATACTATGCTAACATGAATCACAATGAGCATCATAGTTATGAACATGCTTAGTAGTTGAATAGAAATCTAAATCATATAGGAGGTACATATCATGATTAGCACTTGCATAGCAATCTATAAAACATGAATCACTAAATGCACATCCCCTAATCCTTCATCTAAGAACAAGGGTTGTTCTTAAGCCCTAATCCATTCATTAAATCATCATTAGGAAGGTGATTAAGGGTTTGGATCCCCTCAACATACTTTAATAACAAGCCTAAACTTGTAATCTTTTTCCTCTAGCTTTAATCCTCTCTTTCTCCTTCCTGGCCACTGTTCACGAGCTCAATATGGGCTGCTATAGTGAGACCATATGTGAGAGGGAGAGAATGGATTAAATGGAGAGAAGGTAAGAGTTACTTACTGAACAGTGAGGGAGGGAGAGAGAGCTAGAGTTTGGAGAGCTTGTTTTTGCCCAATGGTTCTTGGGGTGTGCTGGCCGACATGGGTAGGTGGGGAGAGATGGTAAAGGTTGCTTTTAGGGTGTATTGCTTAGGTGGGCTGTGGGCTGCAGGCGCGTGGGCTTTAGATACTTCTTTTTTTTATGTGCAGGATATTACATGTCCACTCTTTCCGCAAGCTCCACAATTTCTCTTCTTGGAATCCTTTTTCTCCATGGAAATTTCAACTCCTGACCTAATCCTAGATACATTTCTTGGTCTACCTTTGGCTTTGACACGATGAGGATAACGAATGACAAATCGAGATTCTTGTATGTTCACAGAGCTTACTTGACTTATAGGCATTTCACTAGTACTTGGTTGACTTACATGGAAAGTGCTTTTTGCCATATGAAATGTCATAAATTTTTCTACAAAATCGTCCATGAATGGCGTCCCAAAGTTGAAGTACTCCCTGTCCAACACACCCAATTCTTGTATTCGCCACGCCTTACTTTGCCAAGATAATTTTTCTAGTGGAGTTAAATCATCATCATGGTATTCGACGGCTATGGCAAAAGTGGGAGGGAGTCCACCTTACTCCCTCCCTTATACCTCTGCCAACACTCTCTCCCTTATACCACTTTTGACATAGCCGCACCCCTCTCTCTTCTTCTCCTTCTTCTTCGTTTGTTCTTTCCGACGAAACACGACGAGCCGACGAACAACGAGAACCAGGACGATCGGCGAACCTCCGACGAATCAAAAGAAAAGGTACCGTAGATGTATAAAAATCCCTAGATGAAGAAATGTAAATCAATTATAGCGCAATTCAATTCCAATTCATTTTATCAATTCATGTTGGAAAGCGATAATTATTATCACATTCATCATGCGGTAATTTAAATGCCTACAAACTTATTGCTCGGTGGATTAGACATATTCTTATCGAATATTTTTAGGATGAAGTGATGATTATAGTTATTAATTCTGGGATGCATGCGATACTTAATAAGTCATATTGGTTTTTATATTCGCATGATGATAGTAATCATACTATTGTATATTGATTTATGAGTTATTGTTATCTCGTGATAGTGTGAATCTATTATCACATCTCCCAAACTATGCAAGCGCTACTACGATGTGTACATCCTATAGATTTATTATTTTAATTACTCTCGGTCAGGAAACAAAAGAAAAACTGATGCCTGTATGCACGTAGCCAAGGTTCTAAATGCATAGTAAAATTCACTGACGTTAGCATTCGGACATGCTGCAGGTGTAAGGATTATAGGGAATTCAATTATTTTATTACTTAATTGATGTTTACAGTCACATTCACTTTTAGCCACACCCACCTTACCTTGTTTATTTATATCTATATTTTTTTTTAGGATGGGACACGCACAAGATTCACAGTATAGTCAAAAGGTGCCACCCATCTTTATTTATACCCATACATGAGTATTATTATTATTATTAAGTAGTATGTAATCATTAGTTGTATTGAGTCTGTTATATCATGAAGTAGACTCGGCCGAGACCGAGAGATCCATAAAGCTGCTACACTTTCTTTTGGTTTGTTTCAAATGTTAGTTTTATTTATCACAATAAATATTTAAGTGATATCAATATCTCATAAAACATCACCAGTAATTCGGCCCGGGCCATGCCGAACAGATCGACATACCTCTAGTCGTCTACACTTTAATTTTTCATAATTGGACCCACATCCGATAGGCCCACTTGCGGCCATATCCAACACAGTGAAGAATGTATGGAACCTTCCTTCCTCAAAAAAAAGGGATGTGACCTTAACCCTTTTCTGACTATGATTTTCAAAGAAGTTAAATAAGATAAGTAAGCAAAGAGAAAAGAATGGGATAGCTATGTGTTATTCAAGGTCAAGATCAAAGAATTGTACAGTGGAGGGGCAGGTAGCTGCACTGAGCAGACAGTGTACCTACTGGTTTAACTACCACTGCTCCTGGACCACAGACCCTCTCCCACTTGTGCTCCGAATAAGAGTGACACAGTGAATGCACTCTTCCCCTACGTGGGCACATATGAATTATATTGTTATGCCAGAGGGACAGGTAGCTTAGCTGAGGAGACAGTAAACCTACTGGTCCGTAACGATCACTGTTCCTGGAATGCAGGTCTTCTCCCACCTGTATTCCGAAAAAGTTGTGCCTGAGCGTACACCTTTCCTTTCATGGGCACCCTGGCTACATTCAGCGCAGAGACACATCTAGCTTCCCAACTAATCAAAGATGAACTCATATAGGATAACGAACATCAAGGATTCCATAGTAATGTAAAAGACGTAGTCTCACACAGATCATGGTAATGGACAACTGAACATGGTAAAGGATAAAAGAGTATGATAATGGATCACAGAGCATGGTAATGGACAACAAAGCATGGTAGTGGATCACAGAACATTGTATTGTATAAAGCATTGTTAAAGTAAAGAATAAAGTAATTGATCATTAATTATCATTTCATCGTCTATAATTCTATGAGTACTGGGCATTAGCTCACGGGTATTCCATGCCCCTGCTTTGGGATTTTGTAGGTGAGAACCCTGCTTAGGGAGGAGGTGGATAATGCAGAGCTCCAGAATGATGGCACATGACTTGCAATATCACTACAGCTTTCCGCCATTTATATTCTGCATTGAATTATCAAATGTTGTAAATATGAAACTCTTGAATTTCTCTTTTAGCCTTGTTTTTTTGTTGATATTCTCGGAACCCTTTTGAACTATCTTTGTTCCTTATTTCTTTTGAATTATCTCATCACATGTGACATTTGTCGTTTCGTAATAATATTTCTTCCACGTTTTTATATCATTATTATTCTCTATCATTTCCTTTGCCACGTGGGTCATTTGTTGACCAGTCCAAGTCCAAGTCCAAGTCAAAGTCAAAGTAGTCATAGGGAGTGTGTAGCGCTCCCTTGGTCAGTCTGACCGCCAACGTGACGAAAGGACGAATTTTGGGAGCGTTAAGGGGGGCCTCGACCCCCCTCTACGTCCTCGTCGACAATCGGCCCGGCGAGGACGCAGAGGGGGGTCGAGGCCCCCTTCTCCCGCCTCTGCCTCTCGTCGGCGTCCCACACGCCGACGAGGTTGCGTGAGGTGAGGTGGCAAATTTTTTTATTTTTTAATTAATATTTTTATTTTTTAATATTGCTACGTCAGCATTTAGGAAGAAAATATGTCTTGTCAGTGCCACATGGGTGCCACGTCAGCTCGACGATCGAAAAACCGCCTATCCTAGGTAAAAAGTGCATCGAGTGAAATAAATTAAAAGATGGAGGGCATCGCTGTTACAAAGTGAAGTTGGAGGACATGACTGAGCAAACGTGAAAGTTGGAGGGCATTTGGTGTAATTTATTCCATATCAAATCCATAAATATTAATTACTGTTTGCCAACATCCACAAACTGTTACTATCCAAATGTTTGCCAACATCCACAAACTGTTACTATCCAAATGTTTGCCAACATCCACAATCGTTAATATCCAAATGTTATGTATAATTGTTTGCCACATCCACAAAGGATAACAACAAAAAACATTCACATAAGCATATATACATCTTAAGAAGAGTTCGTCATCAAGTGCGACTCATTTTCCCAGCGTTCTTTCGCTTTTTTTGCACGGTTGCTTGAGAAGCCTGAGATGCACCCTCGGCTTCAAACGGAGCCTGAGATGTGTGAAATGCCTCACATCCTGTTGGAGCTTGAGATGTGTGAGATGCCTCACATCCTGTTGGAGCCTGCGATGCCTGAGTCGCCGTGCTTTTGCCGCTTTTTCGCTGCATAAAAGAAAGAATCATTACTTTTCAAGAAGGTAATAATAAAATGGACAAATTTCCATTAAGCACTTACGTGTGATCTTTTATTGTGACCAACCTCTCCGCAAATCGTACATGTCATTCGAACCCTTCCTCTCTTGGACAATTTTCCTTTTTCGGCTGAAGACTTCTTAACCTTTTGTAATTCTTCTGCCTCTTTTCTCCTGGCTTTTTGCTTTCTTCCTCTTCTTGTGTTAGCAAATGATGGCGGATTGATCGGTGTTGGCTCCTCCACGACCGGCCACTGATCGTGTCCATTCAAAGGCTGTATGACATGTTCATAAATTTTTAAGAAAGTTTCTTTGGAGTAACACTTATCTACATAAGCATATGGGTCCTCATTATTTCCAAATATACACGCAACTGCGTGTACACACGGGATCTCTGTTAGTTGCCATCGTCTACAGCTGCAAGTCCTCATATCCATGTCAACTACGTATTGGGCACCCTCAGAGTTCACTTGTACTTTTGGGCCACCTGAATAAGCACTGAAAAACCAATTAAGATAGATTGGACATTACGATTATTTACAGACAGATGTGGAAATTGTTCAAACCTGAATAAGTAGGCTCCCATAAGATGGCATCTTTCTTAATGGCTTCTACCTTTTTGCATATTTTGGGACATATGAGCCCGTTATATTTCTTCATTGCCTCTCGTTTCCTAAACAAACTTACCATCAATTTTGTACGAATTATTTTCATCAATGTTATTATCGGTTTCTCCCTCGCATCAAGAAGGTACTTGTTGTAACACTCGGATAAATTATTCAGCAACATGTCACATTTTGACACCTTCGAGAAATAGGCCCTGCTCCATGAATCAGTCGAACGTTCTCGAATCCATTCCCTTGCCTCCGGGGACTTCTTTTCTAGTTCATCCTGAAAGTATTGCATTCTCTCTGGAAATGCAACTCTAGCGATGCTCCACAGTAACTCTTTGTATTCAAGACTCCTGAATCCCTTGGACCTAAAATTTGCCCACATGTGTCGAACACACATTCGATGTTCAGTCGACGGGAGGACGTTGCGAACGGCATTAACAAGTCCCTGCGCATTAAATCCATATTTTAGTATTGAAGTTTAGGAATTTATTTTGTCGAACGGTATACAACGAAGATTTACCTTTTGTTGATTGCTCATCATCGTCCAACCTCTACCATTGTTCATATCGAGGTCCCCGCGCAGATGCTCCAAAAACCATGTCCATGTAGCTATGGACTCATTCTCCACATATGCATGCACAATTGGGAACATGCAGTCATTAGCGTCAATACCTACAGCTGTTAGAACAAAATGTTAGAGGAAATAATTAGACAAATAAGACATTTGAAGGTGTTAGACAAACAACATGTTAGAACATTTTGGAGGATAGGTTGTCTAAGAGGTTGTTTGTCTAAAATGTTCTAACAGGTTGTTTGTCTAAAAAAAGTAACTAATTACCTTTGCTTCTCCTCCTTCCATCTACTGTCATTGTCAGCTTTCTAGAAAAGGAATCGTACAACTGCAATAAATAATGAACAATTAGGGTTTTGGGGGGACCACATTAGGGTTTAGAATTTCGCTGGGGGGACCAGATTAGTAACAAAAGACACAATTTTTTGTCGCCTAGGGATAAGGAACTTGTCGGAATGGAACAATTTAAAATTAGGGTTACGGTGGGACCTAGAAATGAGGTTTAGGGTTCACCGTAAATTGACATCAAGCAGATGATGCATGAAAGTATACGAACGAGTGTACATATCGGAAAGCAAATGTCGCCGGTGTCCTTCCTTCCTCGTAGTGTTTCGACGACCCTTTGTGCGATGGAACCTAACAGTCGACGACGGCGAATGCGAACGGACAGCGATGCTTGAGCGAAGACAACGGCCGGTGAATGCGAACGACGATTGGCGAAGGGCGAACGGCGAACGACGAACTACGAACCGCGAACGATGGCGAAGAGAGGAATAAAGAAATAAATCCACGTTTTGCCAAGTTAATGTACTTAAGTGGGTTTAATACGTACTGTCACATGGGATCAAGCCACGTCAGACGGCTAATTACGTGGACGAAAGAGGATTTAGCCACGTGGATGCACGTCAACCGAAAATCGGGAGACCGCCTATCTCGGGTAAAGAGGGCATTGCGTGAAACAAGTCAAAAGTTGGAGGGCATCTCTGTTACAAAGTGAAGTTGGAGGGCAGCTCTGAGCAAAGTCGAAAGTTCGAGGGCATTGGATGTAATTTACCCCTAAGAGTTAATAACCCTAAAAAAGATAACAGTTCGAAATATAACAATAATTTAATTTAAACTTTTAGGTTTTTATTGGGCAGGCAGAAATAGCTTTATTAAAAGTTAAAAAATCCATCAAAGTTTTCTCAGAAAAAAAATAAAGAATTTTTTTATTTTCTACTTATCTACGCATGATTAAAAGAAATTGCCAGAAAAATCACTAGATAGATAGGTTTTACTTTTCTAACAAATAAATGATAGCTAATGATATTTAAACAGTTACTTTATTGTCATCTTATTTATAGTTTTATTCTCATTATAATATTAAAAAAATATTGTTCATAAGTTCACATTTTAAAGAAAATTGAATAATTAATTCTAAAACTTAATTCGATCATGTGCCATATGTAAACAACTTGTCATGGATCCATTGGTTGTCGCACCATCTTCTATACTGCATGCATGCACATACAAAAAAATATATCCAATTACAAAATATTGAATACATAAGGTCTACAAAACTTAAATATTCAATCGTAAATTGACAATGGTCATTAATTGAGCAGACAATACCAATAAGTAATGTAATAATTTAGCAATTTATCAATTGTTGATTAGACAACAATAAGTTTATCAATCACGATCATGAACAATTATTAATGATTTGAGCAAAGATCAATTTTTATAATCAATTACCAATTTGATTCCATAAAAAAATTATTATCTTTAACTTCTTTGTTCTCGCGAATGCAATTGGAGATCTTTCAATGATTTATTAAGAGAATATTGTATTATCTTCATGCAACAATAACTATTGGAGGGTTAGAATCGTGGTAGGTCTCTTCATAATTCAATGAATTCATTGTTCAGTGGGAGGCAAATGACCATACTACATAATAATCATAGTTTTTGCTAGAGGATAACATGTCATACTAGTAATTATCTATTTGTCCCATTCGATTCAATAATAATTATCGATTATATATTGATTATCTATTATGTCTATCTTTGTCTTTTTATCTTGAGATAATTGAAAAATATAGTCGACCATTAATATAATAACCAGATAAGGAACAATCAATAATTACCATAATTATAATTAATAATATAAAAAAATTCAACTATCGAAATCTAGCTTGTGCTTTGAAAAACTTGAACCATATGCCTCGGTTAATGGTACAAACCATGCCGAAGTATAGTTGGGTTGTATATATTAAGAATTGGGGCAGGATCAATCATATCTTTTCTCTCCTAATTACAATCAAAACTTGGGCCAGATTAACTGAAGTTTGATCTAGATTGTAATTGTCCGAAATCTCTACATGCAACAAGACCCTGGCCAAGTGACTATCACCCAGGCAAGTTCTGAGAACTTGATCTGGATTTTGGATCTTCCCAACCCCGCTCGAGCTCCATGGAATTCAGTTTGGGTTTTGATTGTTCCCAACACTGACCGCGTTCCATGGAATCTAGGTCGGGTTTTGCATGTTCTTGCAAATTAAGTCATACTTTTGATGCTACTTTTGACCTTATTTTCTAAGTGGCTTATAAGAAATTTGCTACATTCCGACGGATAAATCTAACCAAATTATGACCCTATTTTCAAGGCGATAATCTAAGCAAATTTTATATACAATTCTACAAAACTATACTGTATATGTATGAAAAAATTCTTCTCTACCAATGAAAACTATCGGGACACAAATTTCCTTATGTACCTTAAGTTGATAATGTTAGTCCAAAAGACCATATTCTAAAGTATTTTGATGATAGTAAACAAGGAAGATGATGTACGAGTGTTAGTTTGAACAGGACAATTATTCTTCGAAAGAAAAGATATCTTACGATTTTTGCAAACAAATTGGATGACTGAAAGATTTTCGAATGTTCGCTGGAGAAATAATGGATGATCGAAACAAATGTCGAACGACCCTAGATGTCCAAGAAAAATTAGACTTTATATGCACCGATTGTTAATGGAATGGAATCGAAAAATTAAAGGTTGATATTAATAGTCCCTCCAGCCCTAAGATCAAAGTAGACGATCTTTCTTTTATTGGGCTCGTCATTTCTCCACTTTTGATCCTGATTTGATCCACTTTAATTCCACATGAAAGTGTCATAAATGTCCATAATAAAAAAAATCGAGTTCGCATTAGGACAAACACATATAGATGTCTTAAGAATTCTTTAAAGTAAAAGATGTAGTGAAAAGAACAGAAGAGAACAGAATAGAACATAGGGTAAAAGAGAAGAAATGAAAAGAATAAAAAGAAATGAACATATTTGTTTTCTCATATTGAAAGCTTACATATTTTTATTAAGTTTTCTTATCTATTTATATTATATTTTATACTCATGGATATTTTATGTCCCTACATTCTTATCCTATAGTGTAACGCCCGAGATTTCTGCATAATAAAAGAAAAGGAAATAAAAAAATAAAATGAAAGATAAAACCGAATAGGAGGAGATAAATAGGAAACAAATTAGAGTTGGATTTGTTTTCCAACAGAACTCGGATCAGATTTCCTCTCCTATATATATGGGGTTAAAACGAAACAATTAGACCATTTTTCCCCTGCACAAGCCGGCCCTAAGTTTCTTTTCCATCGTCGTGCGTTTTCTTTGTTCGGCTTGTTCGTCCTTGACCCGTCGCCGCCAACAGGAGACGTGCAGGAGAACGTAGATGCCGACGAATGCACCACTAAACCGAGAGGGACCGACAGAGGAAGAGGAAGAAGAGGAAGAAGAAGAAACAACAATTAGTTTCTTGAACAGAAACTTCGAGGTATGGAACTAGAATAGATTATAGAATCTTAATTTTAGACTTGAAGCATGTTCTAGGTAATTCCTGGTTAATACCTGATGTTCTATGATGTTAAATTGTGTCGGTCATCGTCGGAAAAGATGAATTAAAAGCTGCAAGATAAAAGATGAAAAAGATTAAATGAAGAGCTCTTTTTATGATGGACAGATGACGACTAGTTATGGGCTGACTTCGGTTAGCTATGGGCTGACTATGGTCAGTTACGGGTTGGCTCTGCCAGTTATGATGATGATGATGGACGGATTGAGGCAGGCCTCCCCGTGGGTTGAAATATACCCCACTATAAGTCAAAGATGAATAATAATATGATGAAGAAGATGAAGCATATTAATAATGAAATTCCTTCATGATGATTAGTGGCTCTTGTTACTTCTATGATGATCTTTCCATGATCTCTTTATCTATTATTAATATGATATAAAGAAGATGATACAATACATGATTTTCTATCTTTATACAATTATCTCTCATGAATCTTTGTATGATGATGACCTCGTAATCATGATGATCGACTCTTGTCATTCTATGATGACTTATTATGATTTATCTTGATCTTTTGATCCTATGATATCAAGAAGATGACATCTTGATTTATTGATTTCTTATGATCTTAGTGATCTTCTATCCATATGACATGTTACAAGAATCCTTTACTTATATCATGATGATGTCTATTTTCCTTTTATATGATGATGAAGATGTCTTTATGATTCTTGTCTAGTATCATGATCTTATGATTATTTCTATCTTACTTCCATACTGAGTTGTAAAACTCATAAGGAGGTTTCTCCTCTGCATGTTCTTAAATGCAGGTCAAGGTCTTAATGATGATGGTGGCCAACGGTGAAAGATTGAGCTTGTAGGTGATTGCACATGAGTATTTTGAGTCATTTAGTTTGATGTACTAGCTTCCCTTTGGACTCATATGAAGTTCTTTATCAGTCTTACGCATACTAAGATGTTATACTCTTTTTATTTAATGTTGATTAAGTTTTTCGCGTTTATATGATGTTTGAGTTGACCAGTCAAAGTCTTCTTTTTTGTCAATATGATGTATACGTAAGGATGATCCGTAGCATTCCCGAAACGTATTCTGTCACGTGACGGGGTGCGATTTGGGGACGTTACAGTTAGGTATTAGAGCCTAAAGTTAGGGCATTCTCATGTCCTAATATAAGATGTCATGGTCCATGTGCAAGTACCACGAGCAGTCACTGCGCCACCTGAAGTCATGTCATGAAGTAAGTTTGCCTTTCACTCATAAGCTAAATGATTAAGATGACAACTCTTGACTCATGATAGTTGATTATGCTAATATGAGTCTTATTGATCTTTAAGATTCCTTTCTAATGATGATGATTAACGATAAAGTATTTTATGAAGATAGAACGATCTCAGGATGTGACAGACATGCCTTGTATGGAATTTTCATATCTTTTTCATATCACACTTGCACTATTCATCCTGTTAAGATGATGAAGTACAAATTCAATGATTTGATCAAATACCTATTCTTGATCTAATATGCGATCCCCTTTTATATCATTGAATTGATTATCAATCAAAGAAGTACTTTTTTATGATAATGGTGAAAGAAGGGTCACATCAAACATAGATCTAGATTGATCTTATAAAGATGATGATTGATATGATTCCATTATCAATCTTATCGAATCATATGTTATCATCATCGACGATGATGAATAACACTCTTAGTGAGCTTGACCCTTATATGGCATAGGCTACTTTTAAGGATGATGACCCTATGAAAATAGTTTCATACCATAAAGTATGTCCTAGTGGTACAAATGACGATGGAAGATAAAAATCTTTTCTTTACATCGGTTAAAAATTCTTAGGTGGATTATGATGGAACTCTAGTGTCAATTGATTTTCCTCCTAACATATATAAGTACTACGCAAGAAGAAGAAGAAGATAGTTAATAGTACCTAAATGAACTAAAAGTTATAGTTAGAAGTTGAGTGTCATATCGACCTCCTTTCAAGCATGACCCTGATTTCAAAGGCCCCATGACACATGAATTGAAGAGTCAAATTTAATAACTTTAAGACAAGGGATTTATGAGACCGAGGGTCTCACTTTTAGAATATTCCATTTTCTTTTATAAAGAAGAATGATGACTCTACGAAGTTAGAAATTGATTACAAAATGTTAATCAAAACAATCATCAAGACACAAGTGTCTATTATCATGTATAGATTACCTATTTAAGGTCATGATGTTCTCCAAAGTTGATCTATGGAGTACCAACAGCTTCGAGTTGCTGAAGAAGATGTAATGAAGATAATTTTTCTGGCAATGAATGATCACTATAAATTGGGTGATGCCATTGGACTAAAGAACACTCCTCAAACTTTTAGGCCCTCATGAACATTGTGTTCAAACTATGCCTAAATTTATGTAGAAAAAGATTGAAGTGTTCATCGATCTTAAGTATGCTTCCTCTTATATGTGACAATGAAGATGACATGAAGTTTTTGAAAAATTTTGAGTTCTCCATGAAGTACTATTTTGGTAAAATGAACTCGGTTACACATGCACTCAGCGTTAGGCTTCATGAGGCTACATATGAAATGATGAAAGAACTAAGCTTGTGAAACCCAAAATGATGAAGTCTTAAAAAGAATAATATTGGATAAATAACATAAGTCTGTGTTGTGATCCATTTGGGAATAAGTCTTATAAGAAGAAGTATTAGATGAATGTTATAAGTCTGGGTGGTGATCCATTTGGGATTATACTTTATAAGAAAAAAGTATTAAAGGAATATTATAAGATTGAGTTACGATCCAATTCAAAAGTACAAAGAAGTATGATGATGTAACCATAAGCCTATGTTGCGATTCATTTGGGAAGTACACAAATGTATAAGGATGAACAAATAGCAATGATATGAAACATGAAGATACAAAAGTATGTTCTAAGTACCCAGCACGTCAATGTGGAAAAAGTAGAGCATCAGAAATCCTATGAAAAGATGATGCATAACGTTAAAAATTTTATATAAAGATGACCCTACCTAAGAGGACAATCCTACCTAATGATGCCAATGCTAATCCTAATGATCTTTATGATCATGTACAATGATTATATGATTTATAATCAATTGTGTCCATTAAGATGATGCCTGTTAATGATGATGTATTATGTTCAATGACACCTTGTGGATGATCATCGATTTTGTAAATCGATGTACTTGATTGTTAATGACCCTTATGATAATTTTCTTTCGCCGTGCTAGGCTATGTCATTATTGATCTTAATGATGCACATGATGATCATGCTATAATAAAGGAACGATCCTATGATGATGATGTATCTTTTGATACCAAATAATTAATCTTCTTGATTTTCTCGTGATGTCTCATGGTTGTATAACCAACCGTATCATATGCTATCTTGATGACCTTTAGTCTTAGAATCGGCGATGATCATGTCGTATGCTCATGATTATGATGATCATTTTTTTGGAATTAATCATGAGATAAGATTTTATTTTCCACCTATCGATGCTTATCAATTTTAGGTCATAGTTCATGATGACTTTTATTATTAAGGATGATTATGTCAGTTGCAAGATTTTCTTTTGAGACTTTATATAGGGTACCATTCTACTTACCTGCATAGGGGAATGAGGTAAGTACATGTGGAATGAGGTAAGTGAAAGAATGTATCTAAATGCCAAAGAGCTGAAGTGGACAACATGAACATGTTAAGAAAGTTGATTCAATATAAACAGGATGAAGGCAGCTCTAGCATGATAGAAATTTTATGCCAATAAAGGTTGGTATAGATGGATCTTTAAACATAATGATTAAGTTGTGTTAAAAGGTTTCACTTACCCAAGAAGGCGTTAGATCCAAATTGTTGATTTAATCAGAAACAAAAAATTGACCCAACCGATGTCATGGCATATTTCCTCCAATTTTTTTTCTACGATGATGATCTGAAGCGCACTTTGCTCCTAAAAATCTTCATTGACTTTGGGACCAAAAGCTAGGAGGTTAGATTAAGAAAGATACAAAATGAAAAGAGGATTGTCATGACCTATTTAAAGAAAAGTTTACAACCTCATACGAGGCAATTCTTTAATTGACATATGAATGATTTAGATAGCAACACGTTATTGTGTTGGCTGGAGTGGATTTTAGTTCCCAATTACACTAAGGACATAATGAAAAAAAAATGAATCATATGATGAAGGAAAATATTATATGATGAAACAACCTTTGCCCTAAGGTATATTATGGTAAAAGGACCTATTGTCCTAATGCATGTGATAATGGAAGGACTACGTCCTTAAGATGATGAAGATAGAATGATGATGAACAAATACTTTATCTAAGTGTGATGGACCATCGCACGAATGACCAAGAAGTTTTCTTCTTGTTAGTAAGTTCCTACCCGATGACTAAATTCGAGGACGAATTTTATTTTAAGGGGTTTATAATATAACGCCCGGGCTAGTTGGAAAACAAAAAAAAAAGAAAAGATAAAATTGGAAACCGAAAGAGAAGAAAAAGAAGAGAGAGAAAATGATAAAAAGAAATTAAGTTTAAAACAAATCAAATCTGAGGAGGAGTTTGTTTCCAACCAAAACTCTAAATATCCTCCTATAAATATGAGGCCAAATTAAACCAAGCAGCCCCTTTTTCTCTCTAGAAGTCAGCCCTAATGTCTTCTCAAATTTCGTGCGTCTCTCTCCCTCTCTCTCGCGCCGGGCTGCTGCCGCCAATAGGAGGGCAGCCAAGAGACGTGAACCCCGAGACAACGTGTCTCGACAAAGGAGAGTGTCCGAAGAAGAAGAAGAAGAAGAAGAAGAAGAAGAAGAAGAAGAAGAAGAAGAAGAAGAAGAAGAAGAAGAGGAACGTGGAGTTTCAACGGAAACTTCACAAAGGTATGGAACTAGGGTAGATTCTTTCTAGAATCATGATTTTAGACTTGAAGCATGTTCTAGTTAATCCTTAGTTATAGTATGATGTCGTATGATGATGTTTGATGTCGGCCATCGTCAGAAAAGATGATCGGAATACGCACTGCGCGTCCGCGCAGATTCTGCGTAAGAAGAACTCGGCCCGGGTTCACCTGAACCCGGCCCGGGCAGGTCCTCCACCGGACCGAGTTCGGAGGAACTCGGCCCGGATCCGCCATTGTTGCGTTTTCGGAGCTCTGTGACAAGACGAATCCGGCCCGGGTTGATGATGACCCAACCCGAGTTCCACCCATGATGAAGAAGTCGGGCGCGATGGCTGCCCCAACTTGACGATGACCCGACCCGACCCGAGTGTGACCCGAGCCCGGCCCGGGTTAACCTTGTTTTTCCGATAATGATGTCCGATGAACTCAGCCCGGGTTCTGATACCAATTATGATGATTTTATGATGTTTAGGCCCCTGATTTATGTACTTAATTCTGATCTAAGTCATGATGATGATTGTGTTATTTATTCCTTTATTAATAATGATGTCCAACATGATTCATGACCTTATGATCTTATGATGATGATTTAAAATTAGATCCAATCATATCGATGATGACACCGATTCATATCCATCAAGCTAATCTATTTATGATGATGATTAAGATGTTTATGCTCATCTGATTTCTCTCCATGATCCTATCTTGTGGCTCTGATCATGTCTTATATAATGATGATGATTAGGACCCTTGATCATTATGACTCATTGATCCTTTCTTACGATGACTAAATTTTGATCATAATTCTTATGTCCTAATAAAGATAAATTAAAAGCTGCAAGATAAAAGATGAAAAATGTTAAATGGAGAGCTCTTTCTATGATGGACTGGTGACAACCAGTTATGGGCTGACTTCGGTTAGTTATGGGCTGATTACGGTCAGTTATGGGCTGGCTTTGCCAGTTATGATGATGATGATGGATGGGTTGAGGCAGACCTCCCCGTAGGTTGAAATATACCCCACTATAAGTCAAAGATGAATAATAAGATGATGAAGAAGATGAAGCGTATTAATAATAAAATTCCTTCATGATGATTAGTGGCTCTTGCCACACCTTTCCATGTTCTCTTGATCTATTATTAATATGAACTAAAAAAGATGATTCACTTCATGATTATCTATGCCCATACGATGATTTCTCCTGATTCTTTATATGATGATGACCTCATAATCATGATAATTGGCGCTTGCCACTTAATGATGATTTATTATGATCTATCTCGATCTTTTGATCTTATGATCCCAAGAAGATGATATCTTGATCTATTGATTTCTTATGATCTTAGCGATCTTCTATCCAAATGACATGTTACATGAATCTTTTACTTATATCATGATGATGTCTATTTTCCTTCTTTATGATATTATGATTTTTGTCTAGTATCATGATCTTATGATTATTTTTATCTTACTTCCATACTGAGTTGTAAAACTCATAGGGAGGTTTCTCCCCTGCATGTTCTTAAATGCAGGCCAATGTCTTAATGATGATGGTGGTCAACGGTGACAGATCGAGTTCGTAGGTGGTTGTACATGGTTATCGAGTCCTTTAGATGATGGATAGATTTTTCCTTTCTTTTTATCATTTGATGTATTCACTTTCCTTTGGACTCCTATGAAGTCAGTTATCAGTCTTCCGCATTTCATGATGTTACTCTCTTTATTTTTAATGATGATTTAATTATTCCGCATTTATCGTTACTAAGTTGACCAGTCAAAGTCTTCTTTTCAGTCAACATGATGTACACATAAGGATGTCCCGTATCGTCTCCGAAATGTATTCTGCCATGTGGCGGGGTGCGATTTGGGGGAGTTACAGCGCGTCCGCGAAGTTTCTGCGCAAGATGAACCCAGCCCGAGTTCACTTGAACTCGGCCCGGGTAGGTCCTTCATCGGACCGAGTTCGGAGGAACTTGGCTCGGACCCACCATTGTTGCGCTCTCGGAGCTCTGCAACCGGACAAACCCGACCCAGATTGATGATGACCCGGACGGAGTTCTGCGTACGAGAGCCGCTCCGATTTGAGGATGACTTGACTCGGCCCGGGTGTAACCCGAACCCGGCTCGGGCTCTTCTCTGATTTTCACCGAGGATGATCATGTATAACCTGATCCGAGTTTCTTCTTACTCGGCCCGGGTTCCGACCAGATTAGGCATATGTTATGATCTTTTAATCCATGTTCCATGTGATTAATCCTAATATATGTATGATGATGATTATGTCGATCTTATCTCTAATTTGTTTTCCATGATCATGTCTTTTATCCTGATTTATAGTTCTTATCAAGATGTGATTTGTTTAATTAAAAGATGCAAGATAAAAGATGTAAAACATTAAATGGAAAGCTCTTTTATAATGGACTGGTGACGATCAGTTATGGGATGACTTCCATTATGATGATGATGATGGACTGGTTGAGGCGGGCCTCCCCGTGGGTTGAAACATACCCCAAATAAGTCAAAGATGAAAATTAAGATGACGAAGAAGATGAACACATATGAATAAAGAACCTTCTTATGATGACCGACACTTGATGCCTTTATTATGATGATTCTTTATGATCTTTTATTCATATGTTCCTTTACATGCTCTTATCATTTATGATCATGATTCTTCTATGTTTATATGATGATGTTACCTTCATGATTCATGCCTAGCATCATGATCTTATTACGATATTTATCTTACTTCTATACTGAGTTGTAAAACTCATAGGGAGGTTCTCCCCTGCATGTTCTTAAGTGCAGGCCAAGGTCTTAATAATGATGGTGTCCAACGGTGACAGATCGAGCTCGTAGGTGGTTGCACATGGTTATCGAGTCTTTTAGATGATGGATAGCTTTTTCCTTTCTTTTATTACTTGATGTATTAACTTTTCTTTGGACTCCTATGAAGTTATTTATCAGTCTTCCACATTTCATGATGTTACTCTCTTTTATTCTTAATGATGATCTAGTTATTTCGCATTTATCGTTATTGAGTTGATCAGTCAAAGTTTTCTTTTTGGTCAATAAGATGTACACGTAAGGATGACCCGTAGCGTTCCCGAAGCATATTATGCCATGTGGCGAGGTGCAATTTGGGGGCGTTACAGTTAGGTATCAGAGCCTAAAGTTAGACCATTCTCATGTCTTAATGTATGATGTCTTGTCCATGTGCAAGTGCCACGAGCATTCACCGTGCCACCGGAACTCATCTTGTCTCTTAAGATTTAGGATGTTTTTTTCTAAGATGATGATGTAGATGCCTCCACGTCACGCACCTGTTACTAGAGCTTGGGGTCGGAGACAACCTCGAAATAGCGGCGGGATTGGAAACCCGGAACAAGAAGGAACGGACCAGAATGAGGTCCAAATGAGTCAGGCTCATGCTGTGGAGCCGACAGTTTAGTCTCCACTAGTGCAACCCCCACCTTCACGGGCACCAACAATTCCCCCCCATACTGACACTATCCGGGCAGGCCGCACCAGTCATGACTCTATCAGTTCAGCTTTCTTATGTGCAGCCTCCGCCTATACAACCTACGCCACCTGTGTCCTCTAAGGACACTATTCAGGCTTTTATGAAGTTGCGCCCTCCAGTGCCCTCCAGAGTATGATAGTTTGAGCGAGTTTGACAAAGCTGAAAGATGGTTGATGACCATTAAAGAGAAGCTGCAACAGATGAACTGTGGTGAAGATAAGAAGGTCTCGTTCGCCACTAGCATTTTAACTAAAGATGCATTAGACTGGTTGAGGACTGTGGTGGACACTCAGTATAATGGACAGAATGACGTTCCTTGGGAATGTTTCTGTGAAGCATTTGAGGCACGCTACTTTCCACCATACCAGCGTGCACTGAAGCAGAGAGAGTTCCTACAACTGAGCTAAGATCAGATGACAGTGGCTCAGTATCATATCAAATTCATTCATCTGAAGATGTACAACACTCTCAAGATGAACGACAAACAGAAGGCAAATCATTTCTGCCAAGGCTTGAACCCGACCATCAGGACCAGTACACTAGTTGGCCAATGTGCTAATGTGAGCTTGGCCGTGGAGTTAGCAATCACAATAGAAAGAAACTATGCCAGGGAACAACAAGAGTTGAAGGACGTGAAAGGAAAGGCTCCCATGCAGCCCTTTGCTCAGAACCAACCTCGATGGAATGACCGTCGTCGGAATCGAGGAGGACCCAATCGTAGGAACCAACGTCGGGATAATCGAGCAAGGCCATATGAGTCTCGTGAGGCTAACTGCCAACAATAACCCCAATACCAAGTAAAGATGATGAACATGAAGTTAAAGATGTTTATGATGAAGAAGAATTAAGTCATGACCCCTTTTTGCAGCCCCAACATTAGCAACCCCAGCAGCAAGCACAGGGTGCTGGTGCTGTAGGAGGTTCCACATTGGGGAATGTAGGACGAAGGCTGGGGTATGCCTATAATATGGTCAACAAGGACATTTCATTCGTGACTGTCCTACTAAGAAGGATGATCTCGCACCAGCTCAGCATTACGCAAGAGGTGGAAACAACATGGTGTGTGGAAGAGTCTTCCACCTGGAGAAAGATGTGGTACCAGCAGACGCCGAAGTCATTAGAGGTACACTATCCATAGCTAGTCTCCCTACCATAGTTCTATTTGATTCGGGTGCATCGCACTCTTTTATATCTAAAGACTGTGTTACTGCTTTAAGTTTACCTTTACATAATATAAGTCACCCTATGGAGAAAATTACTCCTATGGGAATACTCTACGCCACCAAGTACCTTCCTGAGGTACCAATAGAGATACAAGGCAAGAACTTTTCTGTAGATCTGATAATCATCCCAATGATGGACTATGATGTCATACTTGGTATGGATTGATTATCCTAACATGATGTAGTCGTACTATGCAAACAGAAGAATGTGATCATTGGTACCCAAGGTGAACGCAAGGCCACCGTCAGAGGTACCAAAGGAAAAGATGAGAAGGTTATCATATATGTCATAAAAGCACAAATGATGATACAGAAGGGATGCAGAGGTTTTCTTGCAAATGTGATGAAGATGGACAACCCATAGACCCAACTACAATAGCTAGACGTAGTTCGGGAATTCTCGGATGTCTTTCCTGTCGACATCTCCGGATTACCACCTCCAAGAGAGATTGATTTTCAGATCGATCTCCTTCCAAGTACTGCCCCGATCTTGAAGGCCCCCTACAGGATGGCACCGACCGAGATGCATGAACTGAAGAAGTAAATTTAGGAACTTTTAGACAAGGAATTTATCATGCCGAGTGTATCTCCTTGGGGAGCTCCAGTGTTATTTGTCAAGAAGAAGGATGGCTCTCTAAGACTGTGTATTGACTACCGGATGTTGAATAAAGTCACAGTCAAGAACAAATACTCTCTACCGCGGATCGACGACCTCTTCGATCAACTTTCAAATGCAGCATATTTTCTAAAATTGACTTATGAAGTGCATACCACCAGCTTAGAGTGACCGATGAAGATGTATAGAAGTCGGCTTTCCGATCAAGGTATGGTCACTATGAATTTTTAGTGATGCCTTTTGGACTGACGAACGCCCCTGTAGCTTTCATGGATCTCATGAATCGGATGTTCAGACCATATTTGGACCAGTTTGTCATCATCTTCGTAGATGACATCCTGATCTATTCGGAAAATGAAGAACAACACAAAGAACACTTGAAGATAGTTTTGAAAAAGTTAAAGCAACACAAGTTATATGGAAAACTATCAAAGTGTGAATTTTGACTTGACCGGATTATGTTTCTTGGACACATAATTTCGAAGAAGGACATTTCTGTGGATTCTTCCAAGGTAGAGGCGGTATCCCACTGGCCAAGGCCAAAATATGCCACTGAAATCCGTAGCTTCCTCGGATTGGCATGTTATTACCACAGACTCATCAAGGATTTCTCAAAGATCGTTTCTTCCTTGATGAACCTAACGAAGAAAGGAGTGAAGTACATATGGACACAGAAATGCGAAGATAGTTTTAAAGAACTGAATGCCAGACTGACCACTGCACCCATACTCATTATTTCGAAAGGTACAGATGGGTATGTGGTGTACAGTGATGCTTGCGGCACAGGACTGGGATGCGTGCTCATGCAACATAGAAAAGTGGTCGTATATGCATCTAGGCAGTTGAAGAACCATGAGGTGAACTACCCAAGTCACGACCTTGAATTGGCAGCGGTAGTCTTCGCATTGAAGATTTAGCGACACTACCTGTATGGAGTACAATTTTAGGTGTTCACCAATCATAAGAGCCTTAAGTACGTCTTCTCTCAACGTGACCTTAATATGCGACAACAAAAATGGATGGAATACCTAAAGGACTAGGAGTTCTCCATTAATTATCACCCTGGTAAGGTGAACTCAGTTGCAGATGGACTCAGCCGCAAGTGGGAAGGCTCACTAGCTCACATGATGATGGGTATGGATAAGATGATGGAGCTAAGCCTACGGAAGTCAAGACCTGGAGGGAATGGATCGAGCAGTACTGATGATGCACCAGATACAGTTGAATCTGGTGGATAGGATCATTAAAGCTCAGGCTCAAGATCCTGAGTATACGAAGATGTTAGGAGGATGTCAGAAGGAAGAAGAAGATTTCAAGCTCTCAACAGATGGTGGGATCCGATATAGAGATCGTTTATGGGTCCCAAGTGATGAAGCTATAAAAAGAGAAGTGATGGATGAATGCCATAAGTCTGAGTTTGCGATCCATCTAGGCAGCAGTAAGATGTACAAGGATGTGCAAAGAACCTTCTGGTGGAATGACATGAAGCGAGAGATTGTTGACTGATGCACGGAAAAATTATGTATTAGATTGGGTCATTTGATTAACACTTTAGAATGCTTTTATGTTTAGAAAAGAAGGATTTTGATTTGTTTTCATATAATTTCATTTAGATTTAATTTCTACCTAAATCTAGAAATTATTCATGGCAGGATATGAGAGAATGTCGAAATCAATGCAAGAAAAGGCTTAAAACAACTCAGAAGACTGGTCATGACCGTGGCAGAAAGGTTCAGCACTCAAAAAATTGGCTTACTGTCACGTCCGTGACAGTTTCTGTCATGGCCATGACAAATAATTTTCAGCAGAAAAATTGGCTAAGTATTTTCAGCCTTGACAGCCTTCTATCACGGCCGTGACGGAGCCTTTCATGGCCGTGACGACGGTCTGTTAGATCGTTTTAAATCCATTTTTATTCACTTTTTGGATATATTTTCAATTTTTTTCCTTGGGGGACGAGAAAACCTATAAAAAAAAGCAAAAGAGGGCTTGAAAAAGCATCCCTGGAGCATTATTTTAAAGTTTAGAAAGAGGAGAAGTGCGAGGACAATAGCGAAGCTCTGCCAGAAACTCGAGAGAGGACGCGCTTAGCCTATGCCAGAGTTCTTCATTTTCTTTTCTCAATCTTTTATATTATATTTGATGTTGTTATTCTCAAATTTATTCTTTCATTAGGGTCATCCTAGTTGAACCCTATTTATGTATTGAATTTTTCTTAATATTAGTTTGATTTGAATCTTTAATAGCATTGCAATTTCATGTTTAATGATTTCCTTTGATTCCATGATTTGTGATTTGATTGCTATATGAGAAAAAGTGATTATTTTCATAATAGTTTCTAGGATTGATCTTATTTATTACATGTCACAATTAGAAAAATCGAAAGAGACCTAATTTGTGTAGTTATTAAGGTGACTTGAGAAAGCCCTTAATATTAATTCCGATCGAATGCATCTTTTAATTAATTAGATAAGTTAAAAACTGAAAGGATTGATTTATTCTAATTATTTCTTAAAATAGTAGTTAACGCCTGAAATATTGGTTAACTTAATTTGGAAATTCACTTTATTATTGATTCAACTAATTCTAAGTTAAGAAAATTCATTACATTCTAGGGGTGATAATTAGATGCCTTAATCATCAAATCATTATTTCTCCAGGTGATCATTTCCTTTATTTTTATTCACATCTAAAATCAACTGTTTTCTTAATTTCTCAATTAACAAGGTTAAAATAAAATTTAAGTTATTAATCGTCCTCGTGGGAATGATAACTCTACTCGTTCACTTTATTATTTGAGCGACTAGTGCACTTGCTAACGTTTGCTATCAATTCTACACGCATCAAGTTTTTGGCGACGTTGTCGGGGACGGTGTTTAGTAACTTTTATTTTTATTTTACTTGTTATTTGAGAGCCTTTATTTTTCTGTTAAATTTCACGCAAATTCTTATTAGTTCACATACTTTCATATATTCTTTATTTTGTGTGAATAGGAAATATCTTCAAGAGACAATTCAAAATGACAACAAAACCAAAGACTATGGGAGATTACTATTTGGAAGAACAAAGAAAGATGCTTGAGGATCATGAAGCACAAATTTCACAAATTGCAAATAACAGTATCCTACTAATTCCTGTGGTACAAGAAAATTCTATAATTGAAGACAAGATGTTAAAGTTCATCACAATGGTTGAAGAAAAATTTCAACTTCAAGAAAGAGCCTTTATGAAGTTGTTGGGACAAGTAGAGCAATTGGAGGCTAGGATCCAAATAAAAAATGATTTTCCTCCACCCACTCACTAAGAGTCAAATTCTAACATCGAAGAAAAGTTGTGCCAATTGATTGGTGTTATAGAGAAAAGATTTACCCTACAAGATCAACTCATTAGCAATCTACAATCACAATTGACACAGTTGAAGGATCAACAACCATGTATTATTTCTTCTCCTCCTCAATCCCCAAATTTTAATGTTAAGTTTGATATGATGCAGGCAAAATTTCAAGCATTAGAGAAGTGAAGTTGGCTTCTCAGATTGCTCATGCCTCGGGGAATAATATTAGGGACAACTCTACACCTATTATATGCTCATGTCACTTGCAATATTTT
Organism: Pontederia crassipes; assembly: GCA_030549335.1. NCBI lineage: Eukaryota > Viridiplantae > Streptophyta > Magnoliopsida > Commelinales > Pontederiaceae > Pontederia > Pontederia crassipes. The sequence goes on from CM060196.1 coordinate 23,308,864, forward strand.
AATCTAGGAAGAAGACGGCCGAGAAAGAATTATTATGAGAAGACATGGACTACTCAATGGAGGATCAAGGAGACAAGTGAATATATTATGAAAGATTGACAAGTGCGAAGAAGAAATCCGCCTCCAGAAAGTCCAACAACCATCCCTCCATTACCTCAAAATCATTCATTAATAGAAGGGAAGACACCTTCATCACATTAGACATCACAAAATTCGATGCATTGGAAGCCCAAGGATCAAGCTCCACGAAAAGATTCAGGTACTTCTTTCAAAGTGGAGGGACAATGCCTCGATAATTATATTAGAGGTAAGATGAAAAAAGGTCATTTTGAATCCCTTCCAGACACTTGAGGTAACAAAAGGGTAAAAGTCAAGCTAAAGACTATAACTTAGAACTATACTCTTAAACTTTTGTCCTCTTAGTTTTTAGTTTAGTATTAGTATTGGATTCTTTAATTTAGATTAGTTAACATTAAAAATTATTTAGATTGAGATTGCTTCAGGAGGACACGGTCACGGCCGTGCCTACATTTCTCACGGTTGAATCTATCTTATTGAGCGCCAATGCCGTGATAGTTCTGAAATGCAGAAGTCCAAATCATGCCGGAAGAAGCCTATGAGCCGCCCAAGCAATGCGACCAAGATTCTTTTTAATTGCTCATCAGAACCTATAAATCATCAGGTTGTCTCTACCCCTTTTGCATTTTATCATTATTATTTCGTAGTTTTCATGTGCATGGGCCTAACACTAGGCAGTGTCTGGTTCAAGCTTGGGGGAGGGACTTAGTCTTTTTTGCATTTGTATGACATGTCTTATTTCAACATTTCGAATCAATCATCTTTTGTTTGGCATGCATCTAATTATGAAAATTTTAAAAAGTTTAAGTGTCATCTCATTTCTTCTTGTTTACTATTTTATTGTCTTTAAGTTTATTTTCAGAACATCGCTTAATCTATGAAATTCAATCACTGTTTCTTTTTATCGGGTATCACCTGAGTATTGGGATTTGGATTGAGTTTGTTGCTAAGTAGAAAGACTAGCTTTTAAATAATGAATTTCTCTATTATTTACTATGATATTAGTCTTGATTATAATTGTATCTTTATTGAAAGCATTAAGTCTTTTTGGAGCTTATAATTATGTTAATTAATTTTAATGTTAAAGTGAATGAAAAGAGAGCTAGTTGAGTTCCAACAGTTAAATGAGAAGTATAAAGTATTCTCTGGAACCTTGGTGTGTCCGGATAATTAGATCCATAGGGGATACTTGCCTAGCGACCTAAGGGCATCTGCTCTGGGATCCGTCGATCGAAAACCCGTTACATGGACCACTTTGTGCAATATGGAGGATTACTAAATTCTAAAAGAAAAAAAATCTTAATGCTTAAATCTGAAATAATATTAGTATGAAAATAAGCTCCTTAAAGACTTGTGGTTCAATAATTATACTCTTATAAGATTGACTAATATTATTTGTAGATATGCAGGAAAGACATGTTTAAATGCTAAGAATTTTGCAAGGCTGGGTATTGGTTGAGAATAGATACTCTAGTGATGGTCGTGTAAAAGAACAGTGGGAGGAAAGTATTGATTTTGTAATGGAGCCCTATGCCTTATCTGAAATTTACTTGAGGACAAGCAAAATATTAAGCTTGGAGGTATTTGATGCACGGAAAAAATCATATATTAGTTTGGGTCATTTGATTAACACTTTAGAATGCTTTTATGTTTAGAAAAGAAGAGTTTTGATTTGTTTTCATATAATTTCATTTAGATTTAATTTTTACCTAAATCTAAAAATTATTCATGACAGGATATAAGAGAACGTCGAAATCAAGACAAGAAAAGACCTAAAATAACTCAGAAGACTATCACGGCCGTGACAGTTCTGATCATGACCGTGACAGAAAGGTTCAGCACTCAGAAAATTGGCTAAGTTATTGTCATGGCCGTGACAGTTTCTGTCATGGCCGTGACAGATAATTTCCAGCAGAAAAATTGGCCAAGTATTTTCAGCCTTGACAGCCTTCTATCATGGTCGTAACAGAGCCTTTCATGGCCGTGACGGCGGTCTGTTAGGCCGTTTAAAGTCATTTTTATCCACTTTTTGGATATATTTTCGGTTTCTTTTTTAGGGGGATGAAAAAACCTATAAAAGGAGGTAAAAGAGGGCTTGGAAAAGCATCCCTGGAGCATTATTTTAAAGTCTAGAAAGAGGTGAAGTGCAAGGACAATAGCGAAACTCTGCGGGAAACTCGAGAGAGGACGCGCTTAGCCTATGCCAGAGTTCTTCGTTTTCTTTTCCCAATCTTTTATATTAGATTTGATGTTATTCTCATATTTATTCTTTCATTATGGTCATCCTAGTTGAACCCTATTTATGTATTGAATTCTTCTTAATATTAGTTTGATTTGAATATTTAATAGCATTGCAATTTCATGTTTAATGCTTTCCTTTGATTCCATGATTTGTGATTTGATTGCTATATGAGAAAAAGTGATTATTTTCATAATAGTTTCTAGGATTGATCTTATTTATTGCATGCCACAATTAGGAAAATCGAAAGAGACCTAATTTGTGTAGTTATTAAGGTGACTTGAGAAAGTCCTTAATATTAATTCCGATCGAATGCATTTTTTGATTAATTAGATAAGTTAAAAACCGAAAGGATTGATTTATTCTAATTATTTCTTAAGATAGTAGTTAAAGCCTGAAATATTGGTTAACTAAATTTGGGAATTCACTTTGTTATTGATTCAACTAATTCTAAGTTTAGAAAATTCATTACATTCTAGTGGTGATAATTAGATGCCTTAATCATCAAATTATTATTTCTCCAGGTGATCATTTCCTTTATTTTTATTATTTTATTTTTATTCACATATAAAATCAACTATTTTCTTAATTTATCAATTAACAAGGTTAAAATAAAATTTAAGTTATTAACCGTCCTCGTGGGAACGATAACTCTACTCATTCACTTTATTACTTGAGCGACTAGTGCACTTGCTAACGTTTGCTATCAATTCTGCACGCATCATTGACATATGTTTTCAAGTGCCTGGTCTGCCAATAGGTAAAAGTGGAACATCAGAAGACTTATGGAAAGATCACATCTCTCGCTATCCCACAGTGGAAGTGGGAAGACATTTCTATGGATTTCATAACATGCTTACTCCGTACTCAGAAGGGACATGATGCCATATGGGTAGTAGTGGATCGGTTAACGAAGTCTACACACTTCCTACTCATAAAGTCAAAACAATCAGTGCATAGCCTTATGGATCTATATGTACACGAGATCATCAGACTTCATGGGATCCCACCTCCATTGTATCAGACAGGAATCCAATATTTATAGCCAGATTCTGAAGAGGCTTACAAGACTCTTTTGGAACAAGGCTGAATTACAGTGCAGCATTCCATCCATAAATGGATGGTCAGACTGAAATCACCATCCAAACAGTTGAAGATATGTTAAGAGCTTGTGCCCTTGACTGGAAGGGCAACTGGGACGATCACCTACCACTCATCGAGTTTGCATATAATAATAACTACCATTCCAGCATTCGTATGGCTCCCTTTGCAGCCTTGTATGGGAGACCATGTCGTTCACCTGCATGCTGGAATGAGTTAGGTGAGAAGAAGATTTTGGATGCTAGGGAGCAGAGACAGACAAAGGAATATTCAGCCAGAGTCGAATTGATACAAAAAAGGATGAAGGCAACTCAAGCTCGACAAAAGTTTTATGCTGATAGAGACGACGTGAATAAAGTTTTCAGACAAGTGATCAAGTACTCCTGAAGGTTTCTCCAACCAAGAGAGTGATGAGGTTCAGTAAAAGAGGAAAGTTCAGCCCAAGATATGTTAGTCCATTTGAGATACTTGAGCTAGTCGGAGAGGGTGCTTGCAGACTAGCCTTACCTCCATCCTATGGGCAAGTTCATAACGTGTTACATGTTTCTATACTCCGAAAGTACAACCATGATGATGCGAATGTTATATGGTATGAAGAACCCAACATTAAAGATGACCTGATCTATGAGGAGCCGCCCATCCAGATTCTAGAGACAAAAGTTCAACGTCACAACAATAAAGATGTACCATTAGTCAAGGTGGCTTGGAGCCATCATCAAGGCGACGAAGCAACCTGGGAGCTCGAGTTTGAGATGCGAAGGGAATTTCCCACACTATTTGGTAAGTCTTGACTTCTGACTGAATTCGAGGACGAATTTTATTTTAAGAGATTTATGATGTAACGCCCGAGATTTCTGCATAATAAAAGAAAATAAAATAAAAAGATAAAAGGAAAGATAAAACCGAATAGGAGGAGATAAATAGGAAATAAATTCAAGTTGAATTTGTTTTCCAACAGAACTCGGATAAGATTTCCTCTCATATATATATGAGGTTAAAATGAAACAATTAGACCATTTTTCCTTGCATAAGCCGGCCCTAAGTTTCTTCTACATCGTCGTACATTTTCTTTGTTCGGCTTGTTCGTCCCTGACCCGCCGTCGCCAACAGGAGACGTGCAAGAGGACGTGGACGCCGATGAACGCACCAGTGAACCGAGAAGGACCGGCAGAGGAAGAGGAAGAAGAGGAAGAAGAAGACAACAGTAATCAGTTTCTTGGATAGAAACTTCGAGGTATGAAACTAGGATAGATTCATGATAGAATCTTGATTTTAGACTTGAATCATGTTCTAGATAGTTCCTGGTTAATATGTGTCGGCCATCGCCAAAAAAGATGAACGGAATGCGACTGCGCGTCCGCGTAATTTCTGCGCAAGATGAACCCAGCCCGGGTAGGTCCTTCATCGGACCGAGTTCGGAGGAACTCGGCCCAGACCCGCCATTGTTGCGCTCTCGGAGCTCTCCAACCGGACGAACCCGGCCCGGGTTGATGGCGACCCGGACGGAGTTCTGCGTACGACGAACAGTCGGGCACGAGAGCCGCCCCGACTTGAGGATGACTCGACCGGCCCGGGTGTAACCGGAACCCGGCCCGGGCTCTTCTCTGATTTTCACCGAGGATGATCATGTATAACCCGACCCGAGTTTCTTCCTACTTGGCCCGGGTTACGACCAGATTAGGCATATGTTATGATCTTTTAATTCCTGTTCCACGTGATTAATCATAATCTATGTATGATGATGATTATGTCGATCTTATCCCTGATTTGTTCTCCATGATCAAGTCTTTTATCCTGACTTATAGTTCTTATCAAGATGTGATTTGTTTAATTAAAAGATGCAAGATAAAAGACGTAAAACGTTAAATGGAGAGCTCTTTCTATGATGGACTGTTGACGACCAGTTATGGAATGACTTCTATCAGTTATGGGCTGGCTCTGTCAGTTATGATGATGATGATGGACGAGTTGAGACGGGCCTCCCCGTAGGTTGAAACATACCCCAAATAAGTTAAAGATAAAAATTAAGATAATGAAGAAAATGAACACATATAAATAAAGAACATTCTTATGATGACCGACTTGATGCCTTTGTTATGATGATTCTTTATGATCTTTTATTCATATGTTCCTTCACGTGCTCTTATCATTTATGATCATGATTCTTCTACGTTTATATGATGATGTTACCTTTATGATTCATGCTTAGCATCATGATCTTATTACGATATTTACTTATTTCCATAGTGAGTTGTAAAACTCATAGGGAGGGTCTCCTCTACACGTTCTTAAATGCAGGCCAAGGTCTTAATGATAATGGTGGACAATGGTGACAGATCGAGCTCGTAAGTAGCTGCACATGGTTATCGAGTCCTTTAGATGATGGATAGCTTTTTCCTTTCTTTTAATACTTGATGTATTAACTTTCCTTTGGACTCCTATGAAGTTATTCTTCAGTCTTCCGCATTTCATGATGTTACTCTCTTTTATTCTTAATGATTATCTAGTTATTCCGCATTTATCGTTATTGAGTTGACTAGTCAAAGTTTTTCTTTTGGTCAATAAGATATACACGTAAGGATGACCCATAGCGTTCCCGAAGTGTATTCTGCCATGTGGCGGAGTGCAATTTGGGGGCGACATATAGATAATTTAACATGTATGGATGAAGGCATGTGCAACTAGAGATGTTCGTGGTGATGTAGTTGCACATGAGATAGATATTTAGTTTATATTATTTTATTTCATTTTAGTTGTTATTTTGATGTAATAGAATGAATAGGATGACCACTTAAGAACAATAGATATGTTAGCTTCCCCACTCTTATATTATTAGTTAATGATAGTTAATTATTAATTTATTAGTTATTTCTTTATGAATTTGTGCAAGCCCAATGGACCAAGATGAATAGTAGTTAACGCCGATCCAAATAAGTCCAATTGTTATGTTGGGTGAAATTTGAAGGTGTTACAATTTGTTCTTATGAGTTTAATATTATAAAAAGAAGTTGCGGGAGCATATTATTGTATTGTTTGCGAGATTGTGAACTACTTGTACCAAAATTTTCACCACATCTCAATTGATGAAAAGGATGTTTGTAATATTCGTTGTATGGAAGGTGTTGGAAAATGGCATTTCAATCGATTATATTTCGATAATATAAACCTCCAGTATTTAGAGTTATCAATTTGTGGTATTGCTACAAAAATTAATTTAGAATCAATATTATGCACTTACCTTCGAATTCATATTTGACTATATTATTGTTATATTTGGATTGAGAGGTAAATAAAAAAAGTTTCAGATAATTATCTTAACTTTTCAAAGCATTAGAATCACATCATTTGGTTAACTATACAAGGAGTTATGTTTAAAAGAGTATATATTTATCAAACTAAAAAATATAATGAATAATTTTTAATTGACTGAAGTTCAACACAATATTTGAAGAGTTTTTAATCATATATACTCAATATATAACGAGATAAGTTACTCTAGAATCAAGAATTAGCTCATTTAAATATTTGTACAAAATGTTATGTCCAAAAAACTACATGAGCATCAAGTTAAAAAGTGACAATGACTAATTTTTAGTAGGCTGAATTTAAACGTGATTTTTTAAGAACTTTTCATCCAATTTGTGTTCAAACTATAAGTAGATAAAATGTATGTAGATAACTTTATTATATTTCAAACTATAAGTCCAATTTGGGAGTTATTGTTATCATTCCGGACATTCGACCCAGACGTACTCAGTCCATGACCTCGCGGGGATGAATTCTGCGTCGGGATCAATCCCTGAATTGTTTGCAATAGCGGAGCCAACTACTGCGACAACTGCTCCGACACCTGCCGAGATATCTGCTCTGATAACTGCTACGATAGCTGTTGTGATAGCTGCGTCACATCAGATGCAGCGGATGAGCTCACAGCATATGGATCGCCTGCATATCCTCTGATCCTCTTAGGTATTTGAGCGGCTGTGCCGAGGCCACATAAGTACCCCCCTCGTGTCGTGCCAGCGACCTCCTCCCAAACAACAAGGTCCTCTACAAAATAGAAAAATCATACAATTATATAATATATAAATTATATATTAAAATACAAATTAAAAATATGACAAAACCAATGAAGAAACATTACCTAATGGCTGAGTACTCGGATCATCTCCATACTTTTCAGTCATTTTTGCATTATAATCATCCTATAAAATTTAAACATTATGTATTTAAAAAATAGTGCACTAATGGCAACAACCAAATGGCCATGTCATGAGACTTACCAGAAGCCTACGCGCAGTGGGTGTGACTAGGTCATTTGTCTTCCGGCTCTTATGCGTGGCCTCATAGACCACACGAAAGTCTACGGGACTACCTTCTTTCTCCTCCTACAATAAAGTTTTAAATTTGATAACATAAGTATAAATCAAAAGTTTGATAAATTGAATTTATATGTAAATTACCATGCGTCGTTGATGCTCGTCAAATCGCATCGATCCCCCTGTGTGAATGTGGGCCTCAGGCTTCGAAAGTCGGTTAACTCTTGCCTTTTCCGACTTCCTTTGCCATTGTTCATCCGTCCTTTGTGAACATCAAATACTTACACTTTCAAAAACTATAATTTTCATAAAAATAATTTAAAAGTAAACATACTTATCACTTCTTACATAGGGACTCCCAAACCGAGTGCCTAACATGTCTTGGGCATCTTTGTATGCCCTGCTCCAAAGTGAGGTCGGCGGACATGACGACCTTGCGAAACTTGTATAATTAATTTCAGAGGCGTTTCGCAGCGGCCTCCTCAAAAGCTCTCTGAATCGTCCCTAAACTAAGATCTGAATAAAACTGATTTGTCTCCTACAAATAGAACATTAAAACTTAGTAATTTTAAAATTATGTAACCCAAATAGAAGATCGTATCATAAAGGCTCGAAAGATGTCATCCCGCACTTGAATTGTGACATCTTTCCAAGATCCTGTCCCTTCCGGCAAGTGGGAAAGAATGAGAGCACTGACATCCTGCACGGTACTAGCGGGTATGAAAGTGGTCCTGTCAATTACAAAGAAGAATTAATTTTCAATGATAACCAAAAGTATAACAAAATTTGTACAACTTATTTAACTTAGGGTCGAGCAATATTATTCACAGTGACCATCCCATTATCGTGTAACCCCTCTTCATCACTCGAAGAGGAATAATTATCCGGTACAGCTGGGATAGGCTGTGAAGGTCCGACGTCATCTACGAGCCCTAATACATAATAAATCGTTAGTGTCATACCAAATTAAAGTTATGATAATTCATAGATATACAATAATGTTCTCATCTCGATTGATGTGTATCGCAGTATGATCAGTGGCAGTCCGCTCGTCTAAATGTATTGAGCCAGCTGCTTGTGCTATCGACGGCGTAGCAACTGATATTATTAAAAAATAATTAATATAAGTAATTAATAAATGTCAACAACAATAAATATATCACTTAGCGTAAGATGTCGCTCGTCAACGCTAGAATGTGGTGAAACATCTGGTATTCTCGTCGGTGGCGATGGGGTAGCAATTGTCATCATAAGAAAATACATAAAATTTGGCTCCTATTTAAAATTGTATATCGCCTACAATGTGTCACGTACCTAGAGTGATACGCGAAGTAGACCCACCAATGGATCGCCTACTATGTGACGATCCGGCTACGTACCCTATCGGCGATGGATGAATTGATATTATTAAAAATTGAAATTAACTATTATAATCAACTATAAATAAGCAGCTGACAATAATTATATTACCTGGTGGAGGGAGGAGGAGGAGCGGCGGTGGAGGCGGACGTCGGCGCGGTGGAGGAGGAGGCGGCGGTGGAGGGCGGACGAGGAGGAGGAGGCGGTGGTGGAGGCGGATGTCGGCATGGTGGCAGAGGGCAGTGCAGGAGGCGGAGGCGGCGATGGAGGGCGGCGGAGGGGCATGGTGGAGGTGGCGGACGGGCACGATGGAGGAGGCGGTGGAGTAGGCGGAGGGGCACGATGGAGGAGGCGGAAGCAGAGGGCGGACATCGGAGGAGGAGGCGGTGGAGGCGGAGGGCGATGGCGGAGGGCGGATGAGGAGGAGGAGGAGGAGGCGGTGGTGGAGGCGGTCGTCGACGCGGTGGCAGAGGGCGGTGCAGGAGGCAGAGGTGGTGGTGGAGGGCGGTGGAGGTGGCGGACGGGCACGGTGGAGGAGGCGGTGGAGTAGGCGGAGGGGCCAACGTATCGGCCGAAATTCAAAGAATTATTTGGATAATTATTTTGCAGGAAAATTCGAACACGTGAATATCCGAGAACACCAACGTATCGGCCGAAATTCAAAGAATTTATTTCTTACGACCAGATTTGGCTTTACCCCCAAGACGTTTTGGCCGAGATTCAAAGGGGGTAAAGATAAAAGGATTTTATCTTTTGGGCATAATGGCATGAAGACTTTTCGTTTTGGCCGAGATTTGGAGGGGGTAATGGCAAGGAAATTTTTGTTTTGGCCGAGATTCAAAGGGGGTAAAGATAAAAGGATTTATCTTTGGCCGAGTTTATCTCATAATTTTAAATTCAACCGTACGATGTTACGGCCGGGATCAAATTGAAGGCCGTTCGCACCCTATAAATACGTGAGGAAACCATCGTCCCAAAGTGTGCTCTGAAGTTCAGGTTTTCTTCCACGACGAGTCGTGAGTCTGCAGGTTACGACCAAGAGTAGAGAGGTGCGACGGCTGGAAGTTGATCGCGACCCTGATCAAGTCCGAGAGGCTGCCCGTGATCCGAAGCTTCGACTTTTATCTATTTGGGTGTAATTCTTCCAATTATTATTATTTTGTTATTATCTCTTCAGAATTTCTAGGATGAACTTCATATTTTTATGATTATTATTTTAGGAGATTATTATTGAAGGAAAACTATTTGGACCCTATATTATTTATTTTAATCTTTTTTGATCAATTAGTTAATTATGCTTAATGCTTTTAATTTAATTACTTGGATTTCTGAGTTGAGTAATTACCAGTTTGTGGACTATTTAATTTCAGAATTCATTAATTAAATTAATTAGTTTTATGTGAAATTAATAATTGACATAAATTTGATAACTAGTGTGTGGAGAATCAAGTTTATGTGGTCTGTTAATCTATACCAGTTTGTGGAGTGATTAATAGTCTAGGATTTTCATATTAATGCATCTTAATTTTAATCTTATCTGACGAATACCAGTTTGTGGGACTTTAGGTTTGATTAAATTTAAGATAGTTTGATTTACCGGATTAAATAACAGAATTACCAGTTTGTGGACTCTGTGATGTTAATCTTGTAAATTAATAACTTAGGAAAATTTCTAATCCATCTTTAAAGATTAAATTTATCTTTTACGGTTCAAATATTTATCCTGATCTATTTTCATCCTAAGGCCTAACTTCAATACCACTATCTTATCTTTATCTTATTTTCTTTATCTTTTAAAACTCATTTTCAAAATCCATGTTTTTTTCTCTCTTATTAATTTATAAATTCAGATATTGAATTAATAATATTCCTCGTGGGTTCGACACTCTTACTCCTATTTATTATATTACTTGAGTGACTAGTGCACTTGCTAGCTATTTTATTTTGCTACATCATTTCAAACGCATCAAGTTTTTGGCGCCGTTGCCGGAAAATATTTTATTAATTAATTTCTGATTTTTATGAATTATTAGGAGATGTAAATAAATTGTAAATAATTCTCTGTAAACATGTACTATTTTAATTATTTTTATTTCTTGTGAATTAACTAACATTTTTCTTTTGCAGATAAAGGTCACGACAATTTTTAATTGTCAACTTTACCGACTTATGGTTTCACGATCGTAATTTATTTTATCGACTTTACTGTTTTTACGGCCTTACAATATCGATTCTGAGTTCTAATCTTCTATTTTACGGCCGTAATGTTTTTATCCGAACGTTATTTTACGCCATGAGTAATGGATATTGATTTGACCTTGTTTCGCCCGGTTTATCTATGGTTTAAATTTTTTATGCCCTATTCGAATCAATTTCGACTTTCATTCTCGGCCATAATGTTTTAATTGTTTGAACTTTTCATATTGATTTGACTTTGTTTTGGCCAAAGCGTTTATTCTTTCTAGGCCGCAATGGATCATCCGACATGAATTTTACTCCTTCTCGGCCGTAACGATTCTTCTGTCAACATAAGAATAAGTTTCATTCGATTTTATTTCGGCCGAAATCCTATTTTGCTTTACGGCCAATCATGTTGACTTCATCTCGGTCGTAATATACTTCTAATCTTCGGACTCATTTCGGCTTTAATAGCAATCTTTATCTAAGATTTACGATCGAGATTTACTTTATCCACATGATCGAATTGATTTCTTTCTTTGCGCATTGAATTAAATAAGAATTCAATTAATGCACGATTTTACGGGCGAAAAATCTTCTGCACATACTTTTTACGCTTTGGATTTTCTTACTGCCAACAATTATTTTCTAAACTACTTCTCGGCCGTAATGTTTTCAACTTTGTTTTACGCCACGATTTATTGATTTCAAGTTTTCTTTCTCGATCGTAAAAAGTTTTCTTTCAAGTTTTCTAAACTACCGTGAAAAAATCCATAAAATGTTTTCAAGTATATTTATGGATTTTCTTTCTCGGCCGTGAAGGATCATCGATTTACGGCCGATATGAATCTTACTCTTCTTCGGCCGTAAAGGATTAAATCGTCGACGTTGCGTTCGATTTTTATTTCGGTCGAACACCTTGTTTAGTTTTCTGTCTTACAGCCGAAATTCCACACTAACTAGTTTGTTACGGCCGTAATTTAATTGGTTTACGCCTTCACATTGAATCCTTTTGACACTGTTTCAATATTTTTACGGCCGAATGAGCCTCGGATTACTAATCTAATTTCGGCCATAAATCTATTTCTGTATTACGGCCGATTAATCTTATTTCCTCTCTGAAAATAATTTTTGCTAATGTCTGATTATTAACTTTGCGGCCGCAAATTAGTTCTGATTCATTTTGTGCCGTTTGTTACATCATCGTTAATTCTTCCAAGTTTTACGGCCGAACGAGCACATGATTTTTATGATCATCTATTCGATTTACTTCCGGTCGAGATGTTATTTTTGGCATTTGAATTGGTTTGAAGAGCGTTTGGCGGTCGTAATTCGATTTCGGATAATTATTCTCTGACCTAATGAATTTTTTTAATTCGATAATGGCAGAAAGATTTTTATCTTTATCAATTTAAAATCTTATTTCTTCGTGACCTATTATCTGTATTTCTTTTTTCTTGTATATATTTGTATTTTATTCTTTTATCTCTTTTACTGAAAATTAGTTGTTGCAGGACTTGAGTGAAAATCTAATCACAACTAAGTTAATCCTTTGAATAAATTTATATGTCACACATTCTGATCAGATGTTAATTTTTTATTTTATTTAATTTTTTTTGACACTTGGTTGTTGCAGTGACGAATTGAATATTTAATCACAACCAAAGATTTTACTAATTTACATTTTTTTTAATTAAGTTAATTTTTTTTATTATTTTTATTTAATTAGTTATTTGATTGGCATTTTAATTAATAGTTTAAGGAGTCATCTAATTGATATTTCTTTTTGTGCACGGAGAGGAACTCGACTAATCATTTCTTCGGATACGTGGATCGGGCGATGCATGAATTAACACGTCGGGTTCATCTCGGACATGACAAGGCAAGATGTATAGCAGGCCGTAAAAATCAAAAAAATTTCGCCGAGCAGATTCTGACATCCGACACTGAAATAACTTATCGGCAGCAAAAGCTCCATGCACGAGCTCCGAGCAGATTGAACGCCATGCATGCGTCACATCAAAGATTTGCACGAGTACGCCCTGCCACCACAGCCCCGTTCCCGTTACGGCCGAGCTTCACCTCGATGACCACGCCGTAAAGAACAACTCGCCATGCATGCGTCTCATCGAACACTTGCACCATTATGCCCTGCCACAACAGCCCGATTATTTTACGGCCGAGATATGACAAGGCGAAAGGATAAATCACCTTGGAATCGGCCGATCACTGCGCTCCTTCAATTTGATGTGACCCTTCACTGCGCGCATCACGTGGGACAGGTAAGTTTACGCTGAAGTTTCCTTTAAATTCCTTACCCCTTCCACATCCTTGCAGATCAAGAACCACCGCCTTACGGCCGAAGTTCCAAAGCTCTTACTCTTACGGCCGAGCTTCATCAATTACGGCCGAACTTTTCTTCCTTACGGCCAAAGTTTCAACGCTTCTCGCCCAAAAGCCCTTACGGCCGAAGTCTCATCGCCGGTTCCACCTGTTCCTTACGGCCGAGCCTCCACCGGAGCTGACTCCTTACGCCCGGACGAGCGCCGAACACTAGAGCCTCCACCGGAGCTGACTCCTTACGCCCGGATGAGCGCCGAACACCAACGCCGCTCTCTTACGGCCAATCTCCGGCCGAGCTTTTCTCCTTACGGCCGAGACGTCAGCTGCCATCACCACGGTCGTCACCTTACAGGCACAATCTACACAATCATTGACTCCGGCCGAGGTTCTTCATTGACTTCCTATTCCTTACGGCCGAGAAGCCAAAGTGCCCTCTACTTCTTACGGCCGAGGTTCTTCATCAACTACGGCCGAAGTTCTTCATCAACCAGTTCCTTACGGCCGAGAAGCCAAAGTGCCCTCTACTTCTTACGGCCAAGGTTCTTCATCAACTACGGCCGAAGTTCTTCATCAACCAGTTCCTTACGGCCGAGATTGCGCGGCCGAGATCCATCAATTATCGACCGAGATCTCCTCTCACCGACACCATTTGCGGCCATGAAGTTCATAACACTGACACCACAAGAATTATCGGCCGAGATCTCCTCTCACCGACACCTTCATCGATATATATATTGAGGCCGAGCATCTCTCCACTGAAAATAAATCCGGTTGTATCTTTTCCATTTTCTTTATTTTCATTTCTTTAGCTTTTCCATATTATCTTTACTCTTTCCCTTGTTGGCCTAACACTGAGGACAGTGTCTGGTTTAAGCTTGGGGGAGTTTGCATTTCATGCATTGCATGTTTCTTTCTTTTTATTTGCTTATGTTTGCATTTATTTGTTAAAAAATCAAAAACAAAAAAATTGAAAATTTTAAAAATTTTCTAAAAAATACCATTGCATGCATTTATTTTTGCTACCATCTTACAAACTCTTGTCTTACTATTTTAATTATCTTTTAGTAAAAAGTTCAAAGACATGTCGTTAATTGATGAAATTTGAATGCTTTTCTTTCTTATCACTTGCTATTTTAGTATCAAACTTATGGACTGTGTGCCTATGCTAAGTAGAATTATGAATGACTAGACGACAAAATCATATTCATGCCTTTTTATTTATTTTAAGTCTTGATAGTAGTAGCCTTCTTATTGACCATATCAAGTACTTTTTGAGCTTATAAAAAAGAAGGGATAGTTAAACCCCAACAAATGAAAAAAATGAATAAAGTTATGTGTAGGTACAAAAGTGTTATCCGGAACCAAGATGTGTTTTAATTAGATTCGTAGGGGTTCATGCCTGGCGACCTAAGGGCAACTGCTCTGGGATCCGTCAATCGAAAACCTGCTACATGGACCATCTTGTGGAATATGGAGAAGTACCGGAGTACTAAATCATGGCTAAGTTCGAACTCTTCATTCAGAACCTTGGTTGTTCGGGCAAGTAAACTCGAGGGGTGCTTTATCACCTGGTGCCCTAAGACCATCTGGTCTGTGAGTCATTAGTCCAAAGCTCGCTACATGGACTTCCTTGTGCAATCCTGTTTGAAGATTAGAACTTTTAAAATGATTGAAAATAAAGTTGAAAAAGAAAAAAAAATAAAAAGAAAAAGCTTTAAGCTCAATTAGTACTTATGTGTTCAATATTAATGCTATTATTTGACAGACAATTTATTTTTTCGCAAGGCTGAATTTGAGATTGTTTAAATTTGTGTAGCATTCAGAACCTCTATGAAGCTAAGTGCATGAAAAATGGTGAGATACTGAGTAGCAGGTGTGCAGAAGAATTGTGTGAGAAAATTAATCAGTTGACAATGTGGCGGCTATGATGGAACTTTCTTGAGCCTTGCCTTGAATTTTTGCTTGAGGACAAGCAAGACTTTAAGCTTGGGGGAATTTGATGCATGCAAAATATAACATATTTTAGATTATTATTTTAGTTAATTTTTCTATAATTTGATCATGGCATGCATCATTTTAGACCACTTTTAGTCGTAATTCCGGATTTATTAATTTTAATTATTAATTCTCTGGATATTTTAATTGTGGATGAATTAATTAAATTTGGATAATTATTTTGCAGGAAAATTCGAACACGTGAATATCCGAGAACACCAACGTATCGGCCGAAATTCAAAGAATTTATTTCTTACGGTCGAGATTTGGCTTTACCCCCAAGACATTTTGGCCGAGATTCAAAGGGGGTAAAGATAAAAGGATTTTATCTTTTGGGCGTAATGGCATGAAGACTTTTCGTTTTGGCCGAGATTTGGAGGGGGTAATGGCAAGGAAATATTTGTTTTGGCCGAGATTCAAAGGGGGTAAAGATAAAAGAATTTATCTTTGGCCGAGTTTATCTCATAATTTTAAATTCAACCGTACGATGTTACGGCCGGAATCAAATTGAAGGCCGTTCGCACCCTATAAATACGTGAGGAAACCATCATCCCAAAGTGTGCTCTGAAGTTCAGGTTTTCTTCCACGACGAGTCGTGAGTCTGCAGGCTACGACCAAGAGGAGAGAGGTGCGACGACTGGAAGTTGATCGCGACCCTGATCAAGTCCGAGAGGCTGCCCGACTGTCTGCCCGTGATCCGAAGCTTCGACTTTTATCTATTTGGGTGTAATTCTTCCAATTATTATTATTTTGTTATTATCTCTTCAGAATTTCTAGGATGAACTCCATATTTTTATGATTATTATTTTAGGAGATTATTATTGAAGGGAAACTATTTGGACCCTATATTATTTATTTTAATCTTTTCTGATCAATTAGTTAATTGTGCTTAATGCTTTTAATTTAATTACTTGGATTTCTGAGTTGAGTAATTACCAGTTTGTGGACTATTTAATTTCAGAATTCATTAATTAAATTAATTGGTTTTATGTGAAATTAATAATTGACATAAATTTGATAACTAGTGTGTGGAGAATCAAGTTTATGTGATCTGTTAATCTATACCAGTTTGTGGAGTGATTAATAGTCTAGGATTTTCATATTAATGCATCTTAATTTTAATCTTATCTGACGAATACCAGTTTGTGAGACTTTATGTTTGATTAAATTTAAGATAGTTTGATTTACCGGATTAAATAGCAGAATTACCAGTTTGTGGACTCTGTGATGTTAATCTTGTAAATTAATAACTTGGGAAAATTTCTAATCCATCTTTAAAGATTAAATTCATCTTTTACGGTTCAAATATTTATCCTGGTCTATTTTCATCCTAAGGCCTAACTTCAACATCACTATCTTATCTTTATCTTATTTTCTTTATCTTTTAAAACTCATTTTCAAAATCCATGTTTTTTTCTCTCTTATTAATTTATAAATTCAGATATTGAATTAATAATATTCCTCGTGGGTTCGACACTCTTACTCCTATTTACTATATTACTTGAGCGACTAGTGCACTTGCTAGCTATTCTATTTTGCTACATCATTTCAAACACATCAGGAGGAGGCGACGGAGGAGGAGGAGGGAGGCAGAGGAGGAGGAGGGTGAGGCGGAGGAGGCGGAGGGCGACGGAGGAGGAGGAGGGAGGCGGAAGATGAGGAGGGCGGCGAAGGAGGCGGAGGCAACAGAGGTAGAGGCGTCAGCGGCGGAGTCGGAGGCAGCAGAGGCAAAGGCGGAGGAGACTGAAGGCGTCGGCGACGGAGGCGAAGGCAGCAGAGGCAGAGACGGAGGCGGCTGAAGGCGGCGGCGGCGGAGGCATCGGGCGTCGGAGGTGTCGTTCGTCGACGTCGACGTCGGGCGTCGAGCGACGAGCGTCGGAGGAGTCGATCGTCGACGTCGGGCGTCGGGCATCGAGCATTGGAGGTCGGGCATTGGACGGTGGAAGGTAAAATAGTAACATTGAAAATGAAGAAGAGGGGTTAGGGATTTAAGTAAATTTTTTTGCATCTCCAAAGGACGCGACGCTACGTAGATGCAATGTAGGCGCCGCTTCTATCAAAATTCGGCTAGTGCGGCGCTATGGAGAAGCTAATGTAGTGACACCATAGCATCGTAGGGGCGTCGCCATATATGTAGCATCCTACAAATGCGACGCCAGTGAGACGCTAATTAAAAGTCTTTTTCAAATTTTCTAGTATATATGTAATTTTATTTATAAATATAGCGTCTCATCGCATTGTGCCCGGTTCCAATTATTTTATTTCCTTCCGACAATCTATCATGTATGTATATAAAATTATAAATCTAAATGTATATGTGTCTATAACAAAATTGTGTATATATATATATGTGTGTGTAATATATGCGTATGTATATGTCTATGTGTGGGAGATTAAGTATTATAAATCTATCATGTATGTATGTCTATATGTATTATAAATATATATGCATATGTATACGTCTATACATGTGCGAGTCATATATAGATAACGTGTATATGTATACGTATTCGAAGTTAATATATGTGTATATGTTTATATGTGTGAGATTAAGTGATAATAATATGTATATATGTACTTATTATATATAAGTATAAGTATATACGCGTATTTATATGTCTATATGTGCCCGATTAAGCGAGGGGGATAAAAAGTAGGCTAAGGAGGCGCAATACAAATGCTATTGAGTCGCTAGGTACTTTTAGCGACCCCGTAGCGCCGAACTAGCGTCTCCATTGTGCCAGCATTAGCATCTATTTCATGAATAGCTAAGAACATGCTAATGAGATGCTAGCGAGAGGCAAATAGCGTTTCGTTGTTGTGACGCAAAGTGGACGCCATAAAGGCGCTAGTGGCGTGTATGTAGTGTCACCTCTTATGCGACGCTATTTTGCATCGCTAAACGCCCATTTCCTTGTAGTGTATTACAAGTCTATTAGCTGAAAAAGGTTATTATGGCTAATTTTGTGTTCAAATAGTTAAAAAGGATTTGATGATTATAAAAGAGTCTCGAAAGAGCCGAAATAAAATAAGACTTCTAGTAAAAGCTACATAGGATAGCTAATTTTGCGAATTTTTTTGTTAAAATTTGTAATTTTTTTCTTCTCTCTTATGCTTGAGTGAGATATTGTAAAAGAGAGCATTGGAGAAAAATTCTTATAAACTCTTGTGAGATTGAGAAATCATTGTAAAGATATTGTCATCTTACCACTTGACCAAAGAAAAATGGTGTGACCTAGCTCATACTAGGAGAGGTTGCCACTTTACCTAGGGTCTATTTGGTTGGAGGTGAAAGGAAGGTAAGGAGTGAGAAGGGAAACGAGAAGAATTCGTTCCCTTCGTTTGGTTGAGTTTAAGTTGGAGGGAAAAGAAGGAGAAAGTTTCCTCCCTTCCCTTCCATTCCCCTCCAATGTTTTATTTTTCTTTCCCCTCTAAATCGAGGTGGAAAGGAGAAGAAAGACATATTAAGTACGTGTTTCCAATTTTGACCAAATAAATTAAATATACAACTATTTATGTAAAGGATAAAATCATCTAAATAAATTAATCACTTAACATTCATTCCCTTCCCTTCCTTTTAATGATATCAACCAAATAGGGATAACTATTCACCTTCATTCCCCTACATTATCTTCCGATCATTTCCCTTCCCACTCTTTCCCTTCCCTTCTCCTTAATGAATTTTGAACCAAACATGTCCTTAAGCAAAGAAATGTGTGTTTGGTGTAAGGGTTGCCTTCTCCTGGATTCAGATGAAAGGTTGACTAGTGAAATCTTGACGATCTCAAGGTTGAGAAATCAAAGTGATGACATAGCTAAGGAGTTGGCCGAACCTCGTCGATAAAACTTACATTTGCCCACCTTTACTCTATAGCTTGCATTACTTTGTTTTGTCTTGTACAAATATATTTTCTACTTCCATGCTTTAATTGATAAATCAATGTAAAGTTTTAAACATCAATTTTCCTTCCACCACCCTCTTAATACCTTGAGATCCAACAAGAGGTTTTACCTTCGCCTCTGAAGCGAAGAAATGAGTAGTGTGAGATTTCGATGTGGAGATGTGTCTTTCCTCTTAAAGCAAAAAAAAAAATACTATGTGATTTAAACATTGATTTCCTTGTAAAGTATGACCAATATTATCAACAAATCTGCTTGTGTTTGCTTGTGTTTGATTTCTCTTATCCTTTTAGCTTATTTACTATCATTGCACTTATAATTATTTTTGTATACATTTGTTTTTATATGCATTTCAATTCATTGCCCCCCTAAATATTGAACTCGTGATTTTAATGCTTCATCTCATAAGTTAAGCATCAATTTTTGGAACAATATAAATGATAGAATGAATGACCCATACCGATTTATAATCTAATTCCAGAAGTCAATGAGATTAGTACAAAAAGAAATTGACCTAATATATATTAATTTAACCTAATCAAACATATATATATACAACTTTTTGAAATCATAAAAAATATGTATTACAAAAAAGATTTAACATGAAAAATATAAGTATAAGGAGTCCAACCATAATGCAAATGACAAAATTGATCACTTCTGATGATATTTGGACCATTGTGTAGTACAAGCCGAGTTCCACGCATGCTCTTTCAAATAATCATTGTTGAGAAAATCCATCTTAAACACTATAGCGCAACTCCCAAGCTTCAAGCATAAAATTTTATGCCATAGGGTCTTTATTTATAGGTTTCAACGGGATCTAAGAATTGCATATAGTCATGGTTGAGTTGGAAGTCTTTCCATGTCAAGAGAAAGAAAATTTGGAATGTACTTAATAGACTTTTAAACGTATGCAAACTTAATGGTGATAAAATATCTTTCTAATTGATATCTTAGACATGTGGTAAGGTTAGGACATCTTTACAACTAAATCCTTCCGAAAGACTATGAAATAATAAACTTAAATGGTTGTGATGACCCAAACAAGGATTTCACAGTCAATTTTACGGGCCTAAAATTGAAAATTATGCTATCATTGCCTATGATGCACATGTCAATCCCCATGGATAGGAATTTTTGGGTTAAAATCAGTCATTCCAGCATTTCGTGATCAATGACTCTTGTAACGTGATGAAGTGTCATTACCATCTTCTTTGCCACTTGAACTTCAATGTAACGATCATTATTTGATAGTCATAACCCGTTATGACTATGGAGTCTTCAATTGATCTTTCTGGTGATATCATGATAGATTAATAACTCGTAAAAAGTGATGTCATGATTCTGATGTGTTGATTATTATACGTATATCTTTAACTTGAGTTTGATAACTTGTCGTAAGGATGGAAAAAATTCCTGAGGGTCATGAGGCTCTATTCTTAGGGAATTTTCTCCCTGTGAGGATGGGAGCCAAGCCAAAAGTGACCTCAAGTGTCACTTTGGAGATTGGGTCGAGATACATGCCCCACTCACGACCCCGATCTCTAAAATTAGTATTATTATTTTTGTACTAATTTAATATTTTTTTTAAAATATTATATATAATTCTTAATATTGAATAGTAAAATATATATTCTATTATTTTTAATTAATTAATTAATTATATTTATTAATTTAACATAATATATTTTTTATTTATATAATTATTAATTATTTTATAAATAATTTGATAAGGATTTGGGTCTTCGCAAGGAATCGGGGACCAACAGGATCAGGACGGGGATAACACTACGGTGAGGTTGGGGTGGCGGGGGCGGGTGCTACCCCTACTTAATACTATAGTAATCAATTTGTTAAACTATTAAATCGAACTCTCAAATTCTTACGAGTTCAAGAATTTAGGTAAATAAAATGAATAAAATCGGTATAAACTTTTAATAACTTTTAGTATTAGATTTTACTTAAAAAATATTATAGAATCTTATAAATTATACACTATACAAGTTTCTATAATTCTATAGAATTATGTACAAGTATTTATTTTGTATGAAAAATTATAAAATTTTAAATATTTTATTCGATTAATTTATTTATGATTGGGATGAAATCAGTATAATAATTTGGAGTTATAAATCTTCTACATCCATAAACAAAATCATTGATAAATATTCAATATTTATTAATTGTAAGTGATAGTATTTATTTTAATTACCTTAATGTTATTTTATATTAGTAAAATATGTTAGTTCTTTATTATTTATAGGATTATTTTCATAAACCTCCCCTAAATTATCACGATTTTTCGCATCTAATCCTAAACTACGAACTTATTTTTTTGTATCCCTAAACTATTATGATTTTTCACTTTAGTCCTTTCGTCTACTTCTATTGTGTTTTCCATTTCTTTTGATTTTTTTCATTTATGAAAAGACTAAATTACCCATCCCTCCATAACATATCGAATAATAAATATAAAAAAGAAAACAAATCAGGGGAAGGTAATTTAGTCTTTTCACAAATGAGAATTCTTTTTTTTACCACTTTAATCCTTCTAACATTTTTTATATTTGTTATTTCATGTTTTTCTAGAGGGAGGGGTAATTTAGTCTTTTCATAAATGGAAAAAAATAAGACTAACGAAAGATGTAACAAAAGTGACGTGAGGACTAAAGTGAAAATATTACGATAGTTTAAGGATAAAAAAATAAGTTTGTATTTTAGAATTAGATGTGGAAAATCGTGATAATTTAGAGGAGGTTTATGAAAATAACCCTTATTATATATCATAGATAAATTATTGTGATTAAAATTTTTTATTTAAATAATTATATTTTTTTAGTGCATAAACTCTATAAAAATGAGTTTACTTAAATTATTCGAACTTGACAACATTAATAGTAGTGACCCATGAATTCAATGATGTGAAATATGAGAACAAGGGTGTAGCGTAGTGGCGCACACCATCACTCGAAGATCGAGATGTCACTAGTTTGAATACCATCATAAGACATATATAATCCTTTATTTTTTGTTTTTAATTTTGTTGCAAGAGGTCTATGGACCTCCCTATGTATCGAAAAAAATGATGTTAAATACGTGAGTCATTTGCCAAGATCATTACTAGCTAGTAACGACATATGAAAATCAATCGTCATGGCCATGAGATTTCATAAGTTGATATTTCTTCATAAATTCATGGTCACTTTATCTTACAATTTTCATTCGTCTTTTTGTTGTTTCAAGTGTTTTTTTATAAAATAACACATACTTGGCGGTGCAAACAAATAGAAGCAAGTGAAATAGTAACAATAATGCATATTATGACTAAATCAATGAAAATAAGATTAAACAAAAATCTAAATATATGTTCAAACATGCATGCATCATGTTTTAGGTGATATCAATACATCAAAGATATATAATTAAGTGTCTAAACATTAATATAATCAATTAACAATCAAATAAGAATAATTAGTATTAATAGGTAAACAAGGTGGTTCCGTTGGACTTGACCACTATGGACCAACTCCTATGGTTCAACCATAGAGAACCAATAGTAGAGACACTTTTCAACTCGCGATGATTGAATGTTGTGTGCTACGATTCAACTTGGCTGCACTACTAACCCATTTATGTATGCTAGGGTCATAGCTACAACTTGTAGTGAATTCTTTTTCATAGTAAGATAGGTCTATGAATTGTAGAGGAGTCTTCCCATCTAGTATTGCATCCCAGTACTACTTAGTACTATAGTGGAACACTACATACCGTAGGAGTTTTCATTATAGAAGAACATGTTTTGTCAATTTTTAATCCTTTTCCAATTTGATGTAGGGCATTCCAAATTCTTCTTTTCAGCATGTATTATGCATAATGGAACACAATAGATCACATATGCAACACAATGAAATTGAATTAACATGAATTTCATAGTTAAACAATTAGGAGCACAATACAAATAGGAATAATTCAATCCAATAGTAAAGCAATAGAGCATTGCATCCCCATCACAAATGCCCAATCCCTAGTATCAAATATAAGAAAGCGGTACAAACAAGCAATCAACACACTGAGGTAAGGACTACGATTGAATCCCTTCTACGCACCTTAGGATATCATATTACCATCGTCTTCCTCTCTTATCCTTTCTAATGCTTCTCCCATCCATTGCCCTTATTTGGTAAAGGTTTTTTTTAATAAATTCTAGAACAATCTTCATTTGTTCTCATGATGGAAACAAGAATGCTCCACAGTGGGGCAAGAACAAATTTGCCTCTACTTTTTTATTTGTTCTGCAATTATTAATGTGAGTCCTACGTGTTTCTAAAATTTTCAATTCGTAAAAAAAATGAGAACAATGTCTTGTTCTTTGGGGTTGTTCTTGCACCAAACATCCCCTAAATTATCCTCTTCTCCTTTTGCCTTTGCACATCTTCTCCTCGAAACCTTCACTCCTCTGCCGCCACATGAGAAGTTAGGATAAGGATTTCGATGGTTTTTTTATAGAGGGATTAGTTGAAAAGGGTTTAGAACTTTCTTTCTGTCCTTTTATAGTTTGTGGCTTAAGTAAATGTGTTTAACTTTTTGAGGCTTATCAGGTCCCAAAATAACTTGATGTTAAAATCGCTTTTCAATTATGACACGTCACAATTGTATAAAGTATTAGATTAGAGGAAAACATGGTCAATAAACTAATACATGTCTTACTAATTTATAAAGAATGTATAATGAAATAGTTTCCCCTTGTAGGCTTCTTTTTTTGACAAAAAAAAATCTCTAGTAAACTTCATCACCACATTATTGTTGGTTGATCTATTGGAATTTGGAAATTTTTGACCAACATCTTTGCAAGTTTTAAAAGTTCATAGCTGTTGGTTGCTAATTATAAATGAGAAAATGAAATGACCACTAAAAGAAACTTAGCATTGGGCACAAACAAAATTTATCAACTAAGTAACTTATATGATGACAATTTCACTTCTCTGCATAACACAAATATATTTATATCACTATAAAATGAATTGGAAAAAGTGCGAAGACCACAACCTAATACTATACAAAACTCGATTTTGAAATAGACCACAACTTTAATCTCCATTTGCATATCTATCAGTCCTCTTCCCTTGACAACATGAATTAGCATTTAGCACTCTCAATTTTCTTCAAAATAATGATAGAGAGCTCTATCAAGCCAACTCACCACAATTGACCTCGTTTCAACATTGCTTTAGTCTCTATTATGGCATCTAAATTTCCAATAACAATTCCTATTCAATACTTGTACACAAGGTCAAAAGTTTTAGGTGTATTCTTTTTCCTGACAACAATTTAATTGCTCATGCTTTGTCTTCAAAATGTTCCAACCATTGACATGATTCCAAGAGGGAGCAAGAACTTGTTTCTACTTTTGATTGTTCTTGCAATGATTAAGAGTAGGCCCCACGCATTGTTCAAATTTGCATTTGGGTGAAACATTGTGAACTTCTTGTTCTGGGTTTATTCCCATACCAAACAACCCATATAAACGTTATTCTTATTTTTACATCCAAACACATCAAGCAAAATCACCTTGCATAAAGCAAAACCACCATATTCTAATGTCAAAATAAGAACAAAAATATTCTTTCAATGGTTGAAACATATTGTTCTCAAATTACACTATTAGTCTCCCAACTTTGAGTCTATTTCTAATCAGTCCCCCAACTTTAATTTGTAACTCGAATATTCTCCATCTTTGATTTTCTTGTACGATTAGTCATCTTGATGGGTGATAGTCAGTTTTTCGATTGCCTTACGTACATGGTCATCACGTGAGTCGTTTCTCTTTTATCCACGTCAATCAGTCATCCACGTCATTTAATGCTACTAAACTGAGTAAATTACATGGATCATCCTCCAATTTTGAGTTAATTTTTAACTGATCTTCCAACTTTAATTTGTAACTAACATGTCCTTCAACTTTGATTTTATTGCACGATTCATCCACTTAATGGATAATAGGCAGTCTCTCGGTTACCTTACTAAGGTGGAGTAATAAAATATAATAAAAAATTTAACTTACTGACATGACATAGTAAAAAATTTAACTTACTGACAAGGACATCCATGAGCTCGAGGTGGTTTTCTTCGCACGCGGCAAGGAGCATAAGGGGGGGTTGCTGCCCCTCTCTACTAGAGGAGGGCACCGATCCCCCTCAGGCGAGCTCACACAAGGGGCGCCCCCACTCCCCCCTCCCTCTCTCAAGCTCGTCGACATCTTTGTCATCTTTTACTAATTTTTATAATATTTTTTATTGTGCCATGTCAGCACGTTAAATTTTTTTTATTATATTTAATTATGCTACGTCAGCAAAGTAATCGAGTGACTGTCTATTATCAGTCAAGTGGATAAATCGTGCAATAAAATTAAAATTGGGGGACGTTCCAGGTACAAATTAAAGTTAAGGGACTGTTTAGAAATTGATTCAAAGTTGGGAGACGATCTGTATAATTTAGTCGGTTTAGTAGCGTTAAACGATGTTGATGACTTGAATGACGTGGATGAAAGAGAAACGACTCAGATGACAGCCACGCACGTGAGGCAACCGGGGAATCCATTATCACCGGTCAAGGGAACTAATCGTGTAAGAAAATGATGAGGGACGTTCTAATTACAATTTGAAGTTGAGAAACTGATTATAAATCGACTCAAAGTTGGAAGACTAATCATGCAATTTACCCCAGACTTTTGTTATCATTTCATATTAATGATTGCAGATAATTAATTATATTTTAAATTTATGAAA
Source organism: Pontederia crassipes (assembly GCA_030549335.1). Classification (NCBI taxonomy): domain Eukaryota; kingdom Viridiplantae; phylum Streptophyta; class Magnoliopsida; order Commelinales; family Pontederiaceae; genus Pontederia; species Pontederia crassipes. The sequence goes on from CM060196.1 coordinate 23,335,164, forward strand.
TTTTGCACAAAAATACACTATAAATGAGTGATAACTAAATTTAATATTTAAATATTAACAGTGAGAAATGTGACTAAATTATTATTTAATTGTCATTTAGTATAATAAAATTTTTAAAAGTGAAACGAATGAGACCATTTCTATGTTGTGTAAAAATTATTTATTTGAATAATTAAAATTATTTTATGGTTAATATTTGTTATAATTATTTATAAATTATCCTATTTTATTTCACCCAAGTATTTGTTTTTTACATGAATTATTTTTTTAATATATTAAATAACTACATAACATTATTTAATAAAATATGTAACTACATACATTAAATTTATTATTTTACTTTTTTCTATTGTTTTGGTTGTCCAAACATTATTAGTTTTTTCTATCGTAAGAATATTTTCACTTTTGTTCCTCTTACTAGAACAAAAATTGAATATTATTTATTAATCCTATCACTCATGAACAAAAATTTTCTTTTAATATAAAAGCTCATTCTTAAAAAAACAAGCTAGAAAATAATATTTTACCTTGTTAAAATAATTCAGTGCGGCACAATTGTCAAATTTTGAAATACATTATTTTTTAAATATGTATCTAATGTTTAGGTTCCCACATGAAGTAATAAGTTGTCCACTTCTCATAAAATTTAGGTGGTGTCTAAATGAAGAACACTTAATAATTTTCTTTCTCCCCAAGACTGAAGGTGGTTTTTCATCTTTATCATGTATCTATTGCTCACGTTTGACGGATAGGTCGCAAAGCAATTGTAAGATGATGATATTTATTTTCATTTTTTTATTTTATATGTACACAATGCAATGCTTTCATCATCATTGATCATTTATTTCTTTTTTGAATTTTATTTGACAAATTTTCAATATGATGTACACCAAATCATAGGTGCCAGTACCCATTGGGCTACTCATTTTTAAAATTAATTTTTAATGGGTCCGTGTGAGTATGAATACCCACAAAATATCACTACCGAGTATATATGCAGTGGAGATACTATACATGATACCAATACAACCATCCAATGCAGTAGCAACAATTACCATTGGAAAGCAAGGCCATTGATCTTCATTAATTTTGATGTTCCATATCTCACCTTATTTTCTATGATCTTTATCATCAGATCTTCATTCAATAATAACAAATTATTTGAGAGATTTAATATATAATTAAAAAAACATTCTTTGCTATTAAAATTATATATAATTAATTACAACTATATATATTTAGGTGTTCTTTATCTCACCTTATTCTTTATCGTCTCAACTATCAGATTTTCATCCAATAGCTCATAATTGAATCTCTCAAATAGATTATATATAGTTGTAAACAATTATATATAATTTTAATAGCAAAGAATGCTTTTTTTTATATTTTTTCCCTTGTATGAAATTCATTTTGTTTTAATACTAACTTACAAAATTTTACTTTTAGGATGGCAATCAATTTCATACAACCATCAAATAATATTCATGATTCCTAATATCTTAAGATAAACAAAGTTAATGTGCAAAATTTCTATCTGATATGAATCCCTAAATTGTGTGTCCGCGAGGGCCCTGCCGTAGAGGTGACATGCAAACCTTAGCAAGCCGTTCGGGGTAATAACACACTCGCAACATCCCCCTATGGGCTCTAATGGAGGTGTGAGTGATTGTACCACAAACATCATACATGTAGTAGTCTTGACTTTGCAAAGAAGAACGTGACCACAATGACAGTGAAATTGGCCACTACGGCATAGTTGTAACACACTATGAGCATAGTTTGGTGAATTAAGCATCTATTGGAATTATTTTAAATGTTGAAAATATTCTTGTGATTTTATGAATTACTTAAATGTTTAAGTTGATGTTTTACATTTATTGTAGCTACGTTATTCATATGACTACCTATGAGGGCCTACACATCGCTCATCCTGCAATCATAATTAGTTTAAAAACATAAATCTGAGAGATGTTAATGATGATTATTGTATTGCAAATGCATAATGTACCTAATTGAATATTTTTTTTATGTTATCTATCAGTGTAAAAAAAGAAAATAAAATTCTTTCACTTTATGCATATGTAGTTCTAGGACCGTACTTCCCACAATCGCAATAGTGTGTTCCTAAAAAATACGTGCTAATGGGGTTGGAGACAATGTCTCCAATTCCTAGCCGACTTATGTGATAATTTCTAATTTAATTATTAATTTATTTCTATTCACTTAAGTTGATGTTTAGAACTTTTTTAATGAGTGTTTGATTATTTGCTCTCATCTAGGTTCGCATTGTATGGACAATCGTAATTAGTAATTAAAAGATGTAACATATATTAAATAATTATTTTTATTAATGATTGTAATTAAAAGATGGATCAATGAAGGTGACTTATTGCTGAGGGAAATGAAGTCGGTACTCTGCTAGCCAAAAATGTAATGCCTTCGATGAGGCGAAGTCCACACTAATAAAAGTACCAAGCTACACAAAAAGTATAACATTTTTCTATAGTGTAAAGGATGACCCTATGGCTTACCTAGCCATTATTGACGAGCCACTATGGTATTATCAATTACTAAGATAATAAGATATATTAACTAAAAATGAATGATGAAGAAAGTATATGACTAAAATGAAATTATTTGGACATAAATATGAATAAGTTAAATGTTATGTATCATATTATGCTAATAAAAGTATGACCATTGTCATAAGATGTATTATGTTAAAGATGCACAAGATATCAAATATTAAGATAAGCTCATAATGCACTTTAAAGTATAGATGTTTTATTATGATATGAATTGTCTTTTTTTTCATGAATGCTTGTTCACATGCCATATAAAATACATAATGAGTTCATAACATTTATGATCTTTAGTTATGCTTATGATGCAAATACATGTGTCATGACATATAAAATTTATGATATATTGACAAATTCTAACTAGAGAATTTTATGTACATCATTTGTGCAAATGAGGATGATAATGATGGGCGAGTGCACATATAGTTATCTTTATATTATGATGTCGCATTTTTTATATCTATGTCAAACAATTATATGGGTCGGATTGCGCATGATGTTTTTATCTTATTATACTTCTTATTTGAAATCGTATGGTGTGTGATAATGTGGGTGCTCTCCGCTCCCACTTTAACAACCATCGGATCTAGATCCAACGGTTGGAATCGCGTGCAATTTTCTTGGATCTAGATTTGATGGTGCAAATCTATTTTTTTCTCTCCCGCGAATCGTCTTCAACCTCTCGCAAGCGGTTCTCCATCTCCGCCTCTGCCTCACACGATGCCGCTTTAGCTCGCACGACACCGCTTCATCTGTGCGTAGGACGTCCGCCTTGCACGATGACGCTTTAACTCACCGTAGAAATCTGTCGAGCACGTTGCCGCCTCTTGCATGGGTTGATGTCGAGATCTGCGTCGCCTCTATCGCTTGCATGGGTCGTCGTTGAGATATGCGTCATCGTTGCGTCGTTGCATACCACGACGTCGCCGCTCGCCACTTGCATGGGTCGTTGTCGAGATCTACATCGCCGTCAAGCACCCCCAAGATCTGATATGCATCGCCGTCGTGTTCAAGATGACGACGATGATGAAGTGAGTGTTGGATATGAACTTGTGCACCTACATCCCTCACAATAGATCTGCACCATCGGGTGTAGATTCAACGACTGAAAAATTGTATATCATTCTAGTCGTTGAATCTAGATTCAATGAGTATTAAAGTAGAGCAGGATGCTCCCGACCTAAGTTGTGAGCTACTCCATTAAACCCTTAGATAAAGCATGAATGAATAAATTTGTAATATTTATTTTCGATTAGATCAAAGTATACATATCCAACAAGAAATGAATTTAAAGCTTTGGAGCCCACTGATTGACCAATGGAAAAAGGGGGGACCCGCCTCTCGACGCATCCTTACAATGAGCGGCTAAGATGTTGACTCCTCCACCACCTCGCCATGGGACCCGTCCGATAAACCTTCCAATCATTTACTCCAGGCACGTTAACTTGTTTCTTTCCCATCTTTGTCCTTGGCCGCCATCTCATTAATTACTCAAATTTCGCAAAATAAATTATTGAAACTTCCTTCTGTTTATTTACTGCCCAGGCAGAATCATAGTAACTTTTTTTCAACTTTTCTTCTTCTTCTTCTTATTAATATTATCATATTACATTATTATTATTATTATTATTATTATTATTATTATTATTATTATTATTATTATTATTATTATTATTATTATTATTATACGGCAAAGAAAGACGATAGGACACGTGATTTCTGTGACGGATCGTCGAGTGGAACTATTTTCTATCTTTTTTTTCAGAAGAAATGAAAAAAAAAAGATAGCGTTCATGACATATTATATATTCACAACTTAAAAAGGATGATGGAATTAGAAAGAAGACATGTCCAATAATTAGAACACTTCTATTTCATGCTGTTAAAAAGAAGCTTACCATCTTCGATTAATCTGAAAATACAAACCATACAAATAAAAGCAAAGCCGCATCCGCCAAAGAATATTAGATACACGCATCCTCCATCTCTGGCCTGCTATAAAACGAGAGAGAGAGAGAGAGAGAGAGAGAGAGAGAGAGAGAGAGCCCGTGGGTGGCGGTTGCAGGTTACAGCCAAATACCCTTTGAATCCAATGGCTCTCATGGCGTTGTCTTCTTGTTCCTGCTGTCCTCCTCCTCCTTGCGCATTCATTCCTTTCTCTCTCTCCCTCCCTTTTGTCCTTCCCTCCCTCCACTGATCAGGGGAAGAGCAAGAAAAGAGCACCTTGTCCTTCCTTTATTTTTTCTTTTTGTTCTTTTCGTAGTATTGTTTAGTTATCTGTTCCTAACCTGAAATCGTTACCTCTTTATACTTCTTCTCGGCAAAGATTGAATCCTTTTTTGTCTAATCTGAAACACAACTCGTCATCTGAAGCGGCATCTGAGACTGGTAGCACAAGTACTGGAACCGCTCGACATGGCTCTGCTCTTCCGGGCGGACTTGCTGGTGGCATTTCTCCTGCTCCTGCAGGGAGGTTCCTACAACAACATTCCGGGCATTGCTGCTGCTGCTGCTGCTTCAGATGTGAAGGTGGAAGTGGGCGGCAATGGCAGTCTCCTGGTTGGCATGACGCTTCTGCCCCAGGCCTTGTCCTCTGGTGCAGGCAAGTCCCCCCACTCCAAAGAACTCTAAGTTCAAGTTGAATGAATCTTCACGACCACTGGACTGCAGCCCTCTGCTCTGGCATCCATTATTATTTCTCCAATGTGACAGAGAACAGTTCACAAGTTTATGCCGCCAGTTCACAAGTTCACAAGTTCACAAGTTCACAAGTTTAGTCATGCTGTTCTTGCCGACAGATGAATTATTTTATTATTTGTTTTCTTTTTCTTTTAATTTGGTTTTGTTTTGTCTGTTTGATTAAATTATATGTCGGATGAAGACGTGAGAAAAAAAAAACAATGCAATTTTTTAATTTTTGGATTGGCGCATGCAGTTTGCCTCGACGGGAGCCCGCCGGCGTACCACCTGCACAGCGGAACCGGCGCCGGATCTCGCAACTGGTTGCTGCAGTTCGAGGCAAGTAACCATTTTCTTATATATATATATATATATATATATATATATATATATATATATATATATTTTTCAGGCTGTCAGCTGTCTCAAGTGAGATAGATGTCTAATAAACTATTTAATTTGAAGGGAAAAAGTTATTTTTTCTTTAAATTTTAATTTTGAAATATTTTGAGATGCAATAAATGAAATGAATGAATGAAAATGGGGATAGTATCAATATGCAAAATAATTCTCTTACTCAAAACTTTCCATTGAAAATACATGAATACAATTAGGAAAAGAGACCGAAGTGAATTATGGAAGCAAATTAAGTTTTCATTTAAAGAATTCTGATTCGGGATAGTTTTTTTTTAAATTAAGTAACACTCGAAAAAAGAATATTCAATAATAATTATTTCTATATTAAAGAGATTTATGGATATGGTTGCGTTTATGGAATGTAGATATTTCTCGCAATTACGTTTTTGCGTTAATGAAAAAGAATGAAAACATAAATTTTATATTAATAATCATCAATTAAATAAATATGTAATGAGTTAAGTATAGTAAATCAATCACGTTAAATATTCAATTAAATCAATTTATTAATATTAATAAATTTATAATACACATTGACCATCAGCGCCTTAAATGAGTCAAGGCCTAAGGTCTGGGGTTGGATTGCTGGGCCTTGGCCCAGCATTGATTTTTTTTTTTTTTTTTTTTTTTGCCTTCAGAGTAGGAAACGAGGATTTAAAAAAATCATAGAAAAGAAGCTCATAAAACAAAGGCCTCAATTTCATATTATGTTATTATTATTAAATACTTTTTTTTCTTTTCTTGTCATTCTCTTAATGATTGGAAAACAAGATATTAATGATTTTTTTAAAATTCATAGATGTCAAGAATTATTAACACCAAATTATAGATCCACTATCCCAAACCTTTTTAAAAAAAAAACAAAAAAAGTACTCATATTAGAGTCACGTGAATGATCGAATTTCGAAAGTACCATTTGATGTCAAATCCATTTTTAGTGGACACCATCCTTTGCCCTTTTGGAACCCAAAATAAATAACATTTTCAACTTGCAACCCAATAATAACATGTTCAACTTTCATTTATCCTATGTTAAAAGAAACGAGTGAGAGTCCTAGTTATATTGAAATATGATTAAAATAGTTTAAGTGATTACTTTTAATAGCAATGGGCAAAAATGTCCAAACCGTGCGATCTTGATCGGAGGGTCTGGATTTACGATTGATTTGGTTTGTAGGGAGGAGGATGGTGCAACGACGTGGCCTCCTGCGTCGAGAGGGCGGCCACGCGCCGAGGGTCCACAAGATACATGAACAAGTTGGAGGTCTTCTCGGGCATATTGAGCAACAAGTCCGCCATGAACCCTGGTACGGGTACCATCATTCCTCTCTCTCTCCCTCCCTCTCACTTGCCATATTTTTCTACATTATGATCTCAAACTTTAGACTCGGGATATAAATAAAAATCAAAACGAAGAAATAAATCAGAGCCTTCAAGTATGTTTCTCATGACAAATTTATTAGTTTTGTATCAGCGTTATGTTTTCTCGGGGTAGCCATATGCATGTGATCCTGTGAGTGATGCATTCAACACCAGTAGGAACAACACTGAGTGAGACCTCACTGTTGCTTGCAGATTTCTACAACTGGAACCGTGTGAAGCTTCGCTACTGCGATGGAGCCTCGTTCGGAGGTGATTCAGAATACAGAAATGGTGTAAGCTTATCAGCATTTGAGTAATTATTCAACAGCCATCCCCTACAAAGATAACTTGGCTGGAAGAACTATAGATTTGCTTCCTGGATCTTAGTAATGTGAGCAGGTAGTGATGGATTTGTTTCTGGTGATGAGCAGACAACTCTTCTTCATTTCAGAGGGCAAAGGATTTGGAAGGCCATCATCCTTGACCTCCTTCAGAAAGGGCTGAACCAGTCTGAAAAGGTAGCACTGCACTACTTATGGAACTCATGCTCAGAAAATGAAGCACTTGTTTCCATCATATTACAATCTGCACATTCCATGTTGTTTCTTTATATTTACACAACTTCAGGTATTGCTTTCAGGCTGCTCTGCAGGGGGTCTGGCTACTTTCCTGCACTGTGACGATCTGGCCAAGTTCCTCCCGCCATCAGCGACCCTGAAATGCATGAGTGATGCAGGATTTTTCCTTGATGTGTAATTTCTTTGAAACCTTTGCCCAATGGAAATTTCTTTGTGGTTTGATTTGTGCATCTGCAATAGGTCAAGCTGATTGTAACATGTTCACTCATTATTGGGACTGGCAGGAACGATATATCTAGAAACAACTCAATAAGACCTTTCTTTCATGGTGTAGTTAGCTTGCAGGCAAGATATCTATTTCTCTGGGCATTTTCAGATGATGAGCTAAACATCAACAGCAAGTTATTGCCTCTCTTTTAACTAATGGGGTTCTGACACAGGCGGTTCAATCAGCTATGAACAACTGCACAAGATTTAATAACTTGACATATCTGGTTTGTTTCATTTCAATTTTATACAGAAATAGGTTGCAAGCATGTAAACTTCTAACATGGAACTTTCTTTTCCCCTGTAGTGTTTCTTTCCAGAATATGCACTACCTTACATCAAAACACCTTATTTTATCTTGAATTCGGCGTATGATGTATACCAGGTAAAGATTCTAGACTATAATTACTAGTCTATACTGTGAATCTAGATATATTTTGTACACTCAGACATCACCAAACTTCTATTAATGGTGTAAATGCTAATGGATGACAGTTCCATCACATATTTGTTCCGCCCTCGGCTGACCCAAGAGGTCAATGGAACCACTGCAAGCTTAATCTAACATCATGCACTCCTATTCAACTAGCTATTCTGCGAGGTAAAATTTGTTCTGACTTTGCCAAATCCATAGATCTGATATCAAAAAAAAAAAAAAAACTTCAAAAAGTTATCCTAAGCAGAGGAGATAAGTATCTTCCTGTTTCAGTTGACTTAAAACTAATTACAGAAGTTTAAATTAAAAGTATGAATCACAAACATAATATGCATAGATTTCCTCAGACTGCTATACTTGTGTTCTCTGCTGGTCGTTCTTCTTACAGACATTCCTATATTTCAATTAGATGTCTCTAATATTTCCAAAAACAAATTGAGCCCACCAATCTTTCCTTTTTTTTTCCTTTTACCAACTTCCATTATAGCACATCAAGATTACATATAACCAAAACAAGTAGAAAAATTTACAGGTTACAGATTTGAGATGATTGCAGCACTGGGAGCATTTGGAGAAGCAAAAAAGGATGGGATGTTTATAAATTCATGTTCTGTTCATTGCCAGAGTGAGCTTCAAGAGACATGGTTTGCACCTGGTTCCCTTAGACTGCATAATAGGGTAGGTAATTTAGGTCATGAACTATAGTAAATTATTCTTTTCAAATTTTCTAACCACGACTTTTTAAAGTTTCCATAAATCTTCCAGTGTGAATAACATATCTTTTCCTGTGATCAGACCATTGCAGAGGCTGTTGGCGATTGGTATTTCAACAGAACGGCTGCCAAGGAGATTGACTGTCCATATCCTTGTGATTCCACTTGCCCTGACTTTGTACCAGTAAATCAGGTAAGCTAGATGAAGGTCACACATGAAACTTGTTGATCAACAAGACCAGTCAATTGTTAACTAATGGACTAATTAGAGCAACTGAATGAAGAATATAGAGTAATGGAACCCATGCATGTACACCACAAAATCAATGAGATGTAGGACAACAAAAAGAATGAAGCCTGGAGCTATAAGTTTGATAGGAAAATTTTAGGTTACTTGCCAATCTATTAGCTATCAAGGACAGATTTGATAAGCTTGTTTCCTAGCTAACATTCAAGTTAATGGATAGGTCTTGGAGGAAAAGAATTCCTTGTTCTAGAGAAGCTGTCGCTGTGGTGCAGAAGCTCATGAAATAAATGAAGTGTGAAAGCAAATCAATCAACTCCTAAAGGGCTCAAACATTTGACTCATCAAATTTCAGCAAATTCCAGACATACAGCTTTTTCATTTAACCTCACAGGAATTCTCTGATTGATTGTAACTCAAGTAAAAAAAGAATAATATAAGCTAATTGTTTCTACAGGACATTAAAGAAAATATTTGTTGTATGAAGGAAATCTCCTTGTCCTCTAGAATAACTCACTTATTAAACTGGCTCCATCCTCATTTAAAATCTTGGGTTTATATAGTGTTTTCACTCTAACTATGTGTACTGCTGACTGCTTATGGGGATTGTGACTAGCGCTAAATTGCTAAAATTAATCCATAATAAGACATCAATTCGTCTGAAAATAATAATAAGAAATTATGTGTATGTAACAAATTGTAACATTCATTAACTATTCTATGGAAGGTGTCTATAATGAGCCACTAGAGTAATTTTGCTTGGAAGTTACATCAGGAAAAGAAAATTGGTTCTAACATATGTTGCGATTAAAAAAAAAAAAGTATCTCCCACCAATGATTACTTCATTTTCACTTTTCTTACAGGGAGAAGGCTTGCCAGAATGTACTCATGCCCGTTTCATTGCCGTGTTAATGTTAGGGATACACCTGATGTTGGCACTCGGCATTATTTGACAGATGAAAAAGGATCACTTTTCAATTATAAAATATCACAAGTTGTATAATTAGATATGAAGAGGAAAACATGCATAACAAACTAATACATGACTTCTTTTACAAAAAATGTATAACAAAACAGTTTGCCCTTGTAGACTTCTTTTTGACAAAAGGCATGTCCTCGTAAACTTCACCATCATATGAATGTTGGTTGGTTTGTTGGAATTTGGAGCTCGTTGGCCAACATATGTGCAAGTTCTAAAAGTTCAATAACTGTTGATTACAAAGAAGAAAATTAGGACTGCTAAAAGAAACGAAGCATTGGGCACAAACAAGATTGGTCAATAAACTAAATCATATGCATTAGTTAACTTAAGTACCTCTATGATGACAAGTTCACTTCTTTGCAGTAATATAGGAACACACATATATTCCATGTCTTGATAGAAAATGGATGGCAAAAGTGCCAAGAAGAACACAAACTAAAACAGACTTACTAATAAATACGGCAGGAAATCTATTTAAAATAGACCACAGCTCTCTTCAATCTTTTGCATCTCCATTTGCATATATCTCGGTCCTCTTCCCTTGAAAACACCAGCACTCTCAGACCCCTTCAGATCAGCAATAGAGAGCTCGTCAAGCCATCTCACCACACAAGCGCCGGATCGGAATTCATAGATTGGTCTGGTGCATGCGACAGCAATTGACCTCATTCCAGCATTGTCGGCAGCCTCTATCGTAGCGTCTGAATTCCCAATGACAAGGCAGGATTCCGGTTCAAGACCTATGAGCCCTGCAGCGAGGTCGAACATTTCAGGTGCAGGCTTTCCCCTCTGCACATCGTCTGTAGACACTATGTTGCCAATGCAGCCGCACAATCCAACAGCCTCAATAGCTTCCTTGGCAGTCCGACGGCAGTGCGCAGACACCACGGCCATAGGAATGCCGTGGCAAGCAAGGCTATTGATGAACTCGCGACTTCCCGGACGAACGTGACACCTGCGGCCGCGCAGGCGGTGGTATATCTCCTCCTTCCGGGTGGCCAGCCTCTGCAGTTCGGCGGGGTCGTCGGACCAGCCTAGGACGACGGCGGCGACCTCCTCGGGCTTCATCCCCTCCATCGCATCGCTCCTCAGCATCACGTCCGGCGGGAACTGCTTCTTTTCCTCTCTGCATAACATGCACCACGCCTGCGCATCAAGTTCTGGATCGTCGTCCTCGATGATGACCCCTTCCAGGTCCAAGATTACGCCCGTGGTGGCACTACATCCGTTCCCCCGCCTTCGTCTGATTCTCGCGCCGTCTCCATGGCCCTTCGGCGGCCGTGATCGACAGAGACCAGAGCCAGTTCAGGCTGGAAGGGAGCACGCAGCCAGGGTACTGGAGTCCCGTAATATCGTCCGCTTCTTCATCTTCTTCTCCTTTTCCCTTCTCGACGACCTCCACGGCGACGGTTGCAGGCGCGTGGACGCGAGGTGTAGAGACCGCGCGCAGGCAGAGGTGCGGCGAGCGAGGCGTGAAGCGGAGACCGGAGGAGGAAAAGTTTCTGCGAGAAGATTTGACGAACGCGTTGTGAGCGAGAAGGGCGCGCGGGGGAGCGGACGCCGCCATCGTCATGCGTGGTTTGCTTTGCTTTGGTTTGGTTGCTTCATCATAAAGAGGTAATAATAAATCAATAATTACTATCGTATTTATAGAAAGTAACAATGTTGCCAATTGATCCAATCGAATAGTAATAAAATATTATATTTAATATAATATATTAAATTTAGTCATTATATTTTAATAGTGTTAGTGTTGAGATCGTATGTCGTGTCTGAGCTCAAGCGATAATAAAGCACATGAACTAGAAAGGATCAAATTATTATTTCTTTCCTTCCGTGTTCATGAACTTTGATGTAATTCGACTTTCATAATTATGATGGAGACTTTGTAGTACTTTTAGACTTCCGCTATTATGACATCTCTATTTTTCTCTTTTACCTCTATTGCTGATATGTCATTATTTTTAGTTGAGATTTGGTCAAATTTTAGTCAAAGTTGTAATTTTTCGTAGCGCCTTCAAATAGATCATCGTCATGTAGCGTTGGTCGATTTAGGGGTGTTACAAATATATATATATATATATATATATATATATATATACACTTGGATTTGTTTATAAGTTTGAACCCACTAATTTATGTGGATGTTGTTGTTTTGTCTTCCATATTAAAGCCCTAGTTTAAAGACTAAAAGAATCCCAAACAAGGAGTCTTGGGCTTGCATGCCCATTATGGGGTCACTACTAAACAATCATGAATGCGAAGAGAATCCTCCTTGAAAATATCTTTTGGAACAAATAAGATATGCCTTGTCAAGCAAAATATTCAAATATGCAATAAAAGCTTGTTAGGAAGGTGAATTCCTCGTAGCACATCTTGAATCACCGTGAATTCATTAGAATTCATCCATTAGAATTCCTCCAACCTCTTGTCCTAGGATAAATCATCAATGGATAGAAAAAATCTTACAGACAGAGGACGATTGATATCAACAAAAAAAAACATTTCATTATATTTATTTACAACTCAAAGAACATTAAGGACAAGAATGTAAACATAACATCTGAGGTGTCAACAACAAGATAGATAAAAAAATTGCAACAAAAAGAAAAGTTCATAAGAAAGAAGTATCCATCAAACTCCCTTGTCGTAATTGGTTAATTAGCAGTACATCATTTCAACGTAGAAATCAAGGAAGTTCAACTTGGTGTCCATTACAAACTCCATTACAACAAGGATCATAAAAACAAAATATTAAAAATAGAACATAAAATTAGTGTGTGTGTGAGAGAGAGCAATGAGAAGCTACCTCTTTCATTTATCTTTTAAAACTTCTTTGCATCTACAAAAAGAGAATCACAATTCTTTTGTCTTTTAGTAACAGACCGTGCCAAAGAAGTCATACCGTGAACTTCTCTCAATTTTTTTTAATTTTTTCATTTTCCTAAATTTTCACTAAGCACAAAATATTTTTGCATAAATAAAATTTGGAGTAAGATAATTAGTTATATTAAAATTTTAAAAACTCATAAAAGGAAGTTAAACTAATTTATATTAAATTTGGATCACTTTTTGTGTGAGTCAAAAAGTGACTCATATATATGGAGCGTCGTTAGATTATGACCTAATAGTTCACAAATAGGGCACTTATTTGTAAACATCCTGATGATACTTATTTGTGAACTGTCAAATCTTGATCCAATGACAGCTCATATATATGGATCACTTTTTGCCCCTGCATAGTCCTCGTCCCCTAAATCAAATGTATATTAATGTTACTTCATAATGGTCATAGTATTATAAATGATTTGGTTAATTCATATTAAACTACCATTACATAAATGTTTTTTATTTTTAGAAGTTGGCTTATTAAGCCTAATGGTTCGAGAAAACTGCTCGGTCATATAGTTGAACTCAAGTCAGATTGGTCTAATCTTGCTTAATGAGTCTGATGTTCCGTCAAAACACTCAAATTGCCATCGAATAAGTTCGACAGGCAAGTCCAATCCAGATTTCTCCTACCTAGCTAGCTTTAAGTTGTTCCCTTCGTTTTTTGTTATTAGTTCAATTTTTTACTCTCCTACTCATCTGGTTACAAAACAATATGGCAACCCAATTAACTAAGTTCTGAATTGCTTTTTTGGATTTGAATTTGGAGGGACAAGATCTCAATTAGGACATTTAACCTTAGATTTTGTCATAATCATGATCTAGATTTTAAATGTTATCTCAATATTTTTTTTTCATTTTTCTAAATTTTCACCAAGTACAAACTTTTTTGAAGAAATAAAAATTTGAGGAAGATAATTAGTTATAATTAAATTTAAACTAATTTATATTAATGATACATCATAATAATTATAGTATTATAAATGTTTTGGTTAATTCATATTAAACGACTAGTACATAACAACTTTTAATTTTTAGAAGTTGGGCTCATTAAGCCTAATGGTTCGAAGTTTGACTGATCTAATGTGGTTCAATCACTTTAATGGTTACTTTTTTACTCCCCTACTTATCTCATTTAAAAACAACATGGCAAATTAGATTGATTAAGTTCAAAACTAGTTTTTGTATTTGAATTTGGAGGGACCATATGTAAATCAGGACAAATCAAGACACGTGATCTTATAATTGAGATAATCACGATATAAATTTAAATATTATTTGTTTTAATTTTTTCCCATTTTTTATCTTTTAGGAAGTGCAAAATTTTTGTGGAAGAAATAAAATTTGGAAGAAGATAATTAGTTATAATTAAGATTTTAAAACTTATTAAAAGTATGCTTTAAATAATTTATATTAAATAAAATGTATATTAATGTTATTCATAATAACCATACTATTATAAATGTTTTGGATAATTCATATTAAACTGCTATTACTATTTTTTAGAAGTTGGGCCTATTACATAATTCATATTTGAATTGGTTTGACAAGCTCGTCCTACCAGACTTATTGCACTACCTTGTTGAAAACCCGAAGCTAGCTACCTTTAATTTGTTCTCTTCTTTTTTCTTTTTTTTACACCATTTAGTTCTTTATTTAGTCCCGTACTCATATGATTTCAAAACAATATGGTAGCCCGATTAATTATATTTGAACTGATTTTTTGGATTTGGAATTAGAAAGGACCAGATCTTAATTAGGACATGAGATTTTGATCTTAGAATTAAGATAATCATGATCTGGATTTTAAATATTATTTCAATATGTTTTATTTTTCTAAATTTTCACCAAGTACAAAATCTTTTTTTGAAGAAATAAAAATTGGAAGAAGATAATTAATTATGATAAAAAATTTAAAAACTTACAAAAGGAAATTTAAACTAATTTATATTAAATCAAATTATATCAATAGTACTTCATAGTAATCATAATATTATAAGTATTTTGGTTAATTCATATTAAACTATTATTACATAACTATTTCTAATTTTTAGAAGTTGGGCTTATAGCCTAATGGTTTGAGAATATTAATCGGTGATGCGGATGAACCCTAGTCTCACAAGTTCAATCCAGCTCTACACTTAGTCACAGACTATCTAAACATCCATCTAGATCATGGTCAAATTAGTTCGACTGGCCAATGCGGTCCAAGTATTACGACGAGTCCAACCTGCTTTATTGCAGTATCTTATTGAACGTCCAAAGCTAGCTAGCTTTAATTTGTGCTCTTCTTTTGTTTCCCCTTTTTATGACATTAGTTGTCTTCTTACCTTCCTCCTCATCTGATTTCAAAACAATAAGGCAATCAAGATTAATTAAATTCTGAACTAATTTTTTTGGATTTGAATTTTGAGGGAGAAGGTCTAAATTAGGAAATATGATTTCGATCTTAGAACCGTGATCTAAATTTTAAATATTATTTCAACATATTTTTTTAGTGTTTTTTCATTTTTCTAAATTTCATGAAGTACAATTTTTTTTCAATAAATAAAATTTTGGAGCAAGATAATTAGTTATAATTAAATTTTAAAACTCATAAAGGGAGAGTTAAACTAATTTATATTAAATCAATTATATATTAATGATACTTCATAGTAATCATAGTATTATAAATATTTTTGTTTAATTTATATTAAACTACTATTACATAAGTGTTTTTAATTTTTAGAAGTTGGGGTTATTAAGCCTAATGGTTAGAGAAAACACTAGTCTCATCTGGCTCAATCACTCTAACAACTCTAGACTAGCTCATTGATCGTCTAAACACTCAGATCGCAATTAGATCAATTCGACTAGCCTGTCCGGTTTGGATTTTACAACGAGTCCTACCTGTCTTATTGCATTACCTTGTTGAAAATTCAAACAAGGCTAGCTTTAACTTATTAATGGTAGGACTAACGACAAATCTTCATGCTTAAAGACCGCAGCTAATTTTTTTCCACAAAAACCAATAATTATCTCATGGGCCAAATGAACTGCCCACCAAATTAAACTTTAACTTGGGAGAAATTAAACTTTAAACCCTATAAAAGAGATAAAAAATAACTTAAAACAAATATCTTTTCCTCCACCTAATCCATCTTTTTTCTCTTTGGTGTCGCTGTGTCGTGGCCTTCTCTAGTTGCATATTCACAAGTAAGATATCTATTAAGTCGGCCTTCTCTATTGCAATCCGTCGGTAAATTACCGAGGGATCATGTCATCGATAAATTAACGTCGGTATTTCGGAAAGATTTTTCATTCCGTAAATAATTGTGAAGAATGTTTATCCGTCGAAAACTATATGTTGAAAATTCTTAATTTTCTTGTAGTGATATAAACACTTGAAAATATCTACTCGCGTGATCTAAATAGCTAGATTGATATAAAAAAAATGTTAGAAATAACTGAGTCAGAAAAATAACTCAAAAAGCTTATAATTCATAACCTAAATGTTACCGGCGAATTAATTCAGAGAAACATTAAAAGGCATATATATTCATAGTACCAAGCAACAAATATTCACATAACTTAAAACTAATAAATACAACATTTTAATAAGAAACTTTACACTAATATTGAAATCAATATCCGTTAAGATAATATTATTGCATTTTCATATGAATACACGGATTATCAATTGACCAATATGCACAGTGTATAAGCGAATTCTAAAAGCGACTCATATGAATTCTAAAAGTGTCATCTCTACCGTGACTTCTTAGGATGATGGATGATACTTAGCTCAATTCTAAATCATATCTATCGAAGAACATATTAGAAAGTCATAAGTGACTTCTAAAGGTAGTCCTATGAATTCTAGTTTGTTATTAAGAGTACAACAAAATAAAGAGAATTTTAGATGGAAAGATAATAAAATATAATTATGATTTAGGTGAAAAATAAATTTAGACCATTATGTTGGTAATAATATATTCAATAAAATTGAATTACTATTTAAGCTAACATCTCGTAACAAATAATGATTATTAAATTGGTTTATCATTTTTTAAATAATTGATATATTATATTACTCTCAAGTAATTATAAATAGTATTAATTATGATTTAGGTGAAAAATAAATTTAGACCATTATGTTGGTAATAATATATTCAATAAAATTGAATTACTATTTAAGCTAACATCTCGTCACAAATAATGATTATTTATCATTTTTTAAATAATTGATATATTATATTACTCTCAAGTAATTATAAATAGTATTATTATGTAAAAAATTAATTATTCCCCTATTTAACCCCCATAAGCTAACATCTCGTAACAAATAATGATTATTAAATTGGTTTATCATTTTTTAAATAATTGATATATTATATCTCTCTCTCTCACACACACACACCGCTCCAAGAGTAGCGACAATGGCTCCTTCTCCTTCTTCTGCGGCCGCCGGCGATTCAAGCCTCCTTCGCTGCTGCGCACCTCGTCCTCCTCTTGGTCCAAGAACGACATCGGAGGCGACCGCTTCATCCCCGTCCTCCTTCCCGGCTCCGCCCACTACTTGCCTATCACCAAGAAACCGGTGGCGGACGACGATGACGCGACAGAAGCTGCCGCAGCATCCTCCTCGCCCTCAAAATTCTTCTACAGGAGGGCGCTCGCCGACGCTTGTCTGCGCACACACACACACACACACACCGCTCCAAGAGCAGCGACAATGGCTCCTTCTCCTTCTTCTGCGGCCGCCGGCGATTCAAGCCTCCTTCGCTGCTGCGCACCTCGTCCTCCTCTTGGTCCAAGAACGACATCGGAGGCGACCGCTTCATCCCCGTCCTCCTTCCCGGCTCCGCCCACTACTTGCCTATCACCAAGAAACCGGCGACGGACGACGATGACGCGACAGAAGCTGCCGCAGCATCCTCCTCGCCCTCAAAATTCTTCTACAGGAGGGCGCTCGCCGACGCTTGTCTGCGCGCGCACACACACACACACACACCGCTCCAAGAGCAGCGACAATGGCTCCTTCTCCTTCTTCTGCGGCCGCCGACGATTCAAGCCTCCTTCGCTGCTGCGCACCTCGTCCTCCTCTTGGTCCAAGAACGACATCGGAGGCGACCGCTTCATCCCCGTCCTCCTTCCCGGCTCCGCCCACTACTTGCCTATCACCAAGAAACCGGCGGCGGACGACGATGACGCGACAGAAGCTGCCGCAGCATCCTCCTCGCCCTCAAAATTCTTCTACAGGAGGGCGCTCGCCGACGCTTGTCTGCGCGATCGCGTCCTCAACTTCAGAGTTCGTCCCGTTGCCCATCCAGGGCCGCTGGAGGAGGAACCAAAGCCGAAAGCGAAACAGACGAGGAAGTGGCGCCTCCCTAAGGCGCCGTCCGAGATTCTTGACATGCCCGGTATCCAGGACAACTTCTACCTCAACCTGCTCGATTGGGGCAGTTCCAATGTGCTCACCGTCGCTCACGGCGACACCGTCTTCCTTTGGGACGATTCCAAGAAGTCCACCATCGGCTCCATGTGTTGCGTGGACTGTCCCGTCACCGGTCTCGGCTGGTCTCCCGGGGCAGAACATCGCGATTGGTCTTATCCCCTCCTGCAATCTCGAGATATTTGACTTGGTTTCCCGTCGAACGCGCAGAGTCATGTCCGACTCCGACCTGCACTTCGGCACTCGAGTCACGTCGCTCGCTTGGAAGGACGACAACGTTCTTGCTACAGCCGGACCCGACCGTGAGATACTCCTCCATGATCTCCGGTTGGGGTCTCCTGTCGTGCAAACCTTCCGCGCCGGCCACGACGGAGACATCTACGCCCTGAAGTGGTCCGACTCGGGTCGGTATCTCGCGAGCGGAGGCGATGTCGACCTACTTCATATATGGGACGTCTGCATGACCACTTCGACGGCCCATAGGAAACCGTGGCTGCACAGGATGACCGACCACACATCCACGGTCAAAGCCCTTGCCTGGTGTCCTTTCCAGAACAACCTTCTTGCATCCGGCGGGAACAGTGATGATTGCTGCATCAAATTCTGGAATACCTCCATCGGATGCTTGCTGAACTCTGTGGACACGGGGGGTGCTGAGGTTTTCTCCTTACAGTGGAGTAGGCACGCGCGCCAGCTGATTAGCTCTCATGGAGGTCCTCGCAACCAACTTAACGTCTGGAGGTACCCTTCCATGGCTAAGGCCGGTGAGCTCATAGGGCATCAGGACCGAGCTTTGTTCACATCCCAAAGTCCCGATGGTTACGCTGTGGCCTCAGCATCTACTGATGAATCTGCAATGCTCTGGAAATTTTGTGCAGATTCTTCTGAGGTGCCCAAGCCCAAGCCCAAGGTTCCAAATTGGGGTCCTTTTTCCAGCTCTAGCTTCAGTCATATCAGGTGATACCTCAACTAAGGTGCCCAAATTTAAAAAAGAAAAAGACATCCAGGTGCAACCAATTTAACATGTTCTTAAAGCATCAATTTTTTTTATACCATCAACATAATGAATAGATAGGAGGAACATGCAATTATAACAGCATCGTTAAATCGTCTTCCGATATGCGAGATTCTTACAACATAAGTAATCGAAGATAGAACTAGATTAGTCTTGCAAATAAAGTTGTCAGGAGTAAAATTCCATGACAGTTTCCTTACTGTGGCATAATTCCTTTTTCTCAATTGCTTTGCATATAAAATCAAGCTAATATTTGTTCCATGTTACTGATACTATGTTGATGATCTCTTATTACTAATTCATGTGCATTCATCATGAGTGCACGTACTGATATTTTCAGGAAAAAAATAATTCTCCAATGTCGGGGATATTTCTTCATGTAGGTAGAAGGCTCATACATATATATTTGTCTTCTATTATCATTTTAAGGAAAGAAGTTTCATGCTTTCTTTTTTTCTGGAAGAAAACTAACACGTTCCTTCTTTCAAATTGCTAAGGACAATTTGGCCATTCGGCTGTGTTAGCTCGTTCACCATTACATAATCATAATAAAATATGATTTCCTATAAACTTTACGGAAGCATAAATCCATTAAATAAGATAAAATAATTCCTTTGAAAGCGTAGCGGAAGACTTCGATAAAACATCAAAAGTAATGTTATAAAATTGAAGACATCACTAATGGCAATTAAAACATCTGGGAATCCATAGCAAAACATCTCCTTAAAACATAGTCAAAAGACTCTAAGACAGTAAAGATGTTATTTTTTTTATTGAAGAAAACTAAGATGTCTTCTATTACCATGTCTTAGTACATATTCAAGAGTCCTAACATATTTATAAAGGAGATTAGCCATCTCATTCTATGATTATTTCCTTCTATTCATTTGACGATTCTTCCTTCTACCAAAAAATTTTACTGGAATCACATACAATAGCAAAAAGTATCTAGAGAAGTGAAAAATGGATACATAATGCAAAATAGTTTCCAATGCATGCATAGGAAGTAGTTTCATGACCAAATGAGGAAGACAATTAGTAACCTAATTGTTTACCAAGTATTTTTTTCAACTAATAAAACGATTGTTGCAAAGTTTACTTGCATATTTTATTTTATGAAATTTTTTAAAGAACGTTTGTAGCATTATAGTTACTTAAAAATTGATTACTATATTGCTTTAGATTACCTTCCAGCTTGACAGAGGGAGCTTTTCCTTGGAAAACCTTTTGCTGATTGTGTCTTTTTTCCTTGTCCTCTATATTATTTTTGTTGGTTGCCGTTGTTGGTGGTCAAAAGCTTATAAAGCGGAAGGCCATAAGAGGGTAATTGAGATGACATTATATACTTAATTTGCAAATAAATCTACTTAATAATTTATTCTCTTTAGTTGTAGTTTTTCTTTTGGAAATTATTTAATGCATAGATGGAATCTGATGAAATTTATTTGAGCTTTTTCTTTTAGGTAAAGAAATTCATAAAGAAAAAAATTGCAGATTACTGGTGTTAGCATTTAAGAGTTACAATTTTAACAACATCCTAAGTTGTTTATTATGCAGGAAAGGGAGATGATATATAGCTTAAACGAGGTGAAAGTAAATTAATATAGAATGCAGCTATATTTTCATTGAAACGTCAAAGAAAACATTGGAGGAATTTCATAAGAATGTGGTTCAAAACTTATTTGAGGTAATACAAAATATCCTTTACAAGTGGTAAGTGCAATTTTATAATTCGGCGTTTTCCTGATAGCATGCTTTAGATTTTGTTACATGTAATGGATTGGCATATAAATCACAGGGTACTATTTTTTTGTGTTAACTCTAGTGTCAAGAATGTCTATAGCCTCGAATGATTTAGTTTCAGGATAAATGTGCAGCTCAACCTGTTATCAATTCAAGAAGTTGCCACTTGTTTGTTGGTTCAAATGTGGTTGGCAAATTTACTTTGAGGACAATGCTATCAAAGATATTGGTATTTCTTTGGTCTCTTGAACTAGGATATGTGATCCATGGATCAGTTATTGTGAGTCATAAAGCTAGATACATGTTGAATGGCCCTATGACTTACTCATTGTGGGTGCACCAAAGTATTAACGAGATGGATTATTTAGTGTTGTTAGTTTTGATTACATGTTTTTTTGAGTTTATTATGTCAACTTTGATAGTGTGTGTTTTGTCTGGGTTTTGGCTCTAGTTCCTGCTAAGAATCACATTCTTCAATTCGACATAATAATTTTTTCTTATTTCTGTCCTCATGTTTAATGAATAAAATTCTAGAAAGTCAATGTGTAATTTGAGCTATATGTTGAAACTTGGACATTGTTAAATACAGTTTTGAGATTGTAGTGATTCTCAATATATTTCATCCACTTCATCCTGGAAATAAGTTTCGTTCTACTCTTAGCAGCTACAGAAAGCTCCCCATAATTGTATATTATGTTGAAGATGTACACTCTAATTGCTGGATTCACATAGTTTGATTAACATGTTATTCGAAAATTTTTTCCTTCCTCTTATACTAGTATCATTTGTACTATATACATCTCTCTTCCCTTGTCCTTGGACATGTAAATTATAAGCATAAGGGTCTATAATTCCCTCTACTGGCCATTTTATATTATTTCTATTTCCTTTACTGGCTTCTTAAGCCTATGCCTTGTCAATTCTCTCATAGTGTCGTATCACGTTTGGATATGTAGGAATACACTTTGCTATCACAAGGATTACATACTTATGACAAGAACGATCAGCTTCTGAACTAGCATTGCCTAGTTTGTCATGTCTGCTTTGGGTCACATCCTATTCTTGAGCTTCTGCAAGCTTGTTATCCTTGGATTGATGCATGGCCTTAATTTTCATTTTGTTTAAGATACGCTCTTCTTTCTCCGATCCCCATGGCTGTATCAAAACATCCATATATCCTGTTTAGGGATGGAATAGAACTGAATTGGGTGTGAGACTTGGCATATTGCATGGTACAGAAGTCTGACTGTATTCAGACTTGGCATCACATGTAGACTTAGTTCTACTTGACTTTATGATATTACTTACCATGACTGTTCGAATTCTGCCTTCTAAGATGGGGACTTGATGCAACAATCATTGGCGGCCCTCCTTTATGAGTTCTACATATTACTTACCATGACTTTATGATATTTTACTTTGGCGGCTGTCCTTTTACCCCTAAAAAAATCTCCATTATCCAAATTTACACAGTGATCATGCCTGCAAATACAAATTCGTTTTTCATAATGTATCATAATTCCCTTTTCTTTTTCTCAATAGCTTTGGACATTTATAAAAAAGATTAGCTATCTATTCTATGTTTATTTCCTACTATTGATTTGAGGATTCTTTCTTTTCTTCTACCACTCAATTTTACCAGAATTGCACAGAATAGCAAAAAGAAGGAATTGTATCTATGGAATTTAAAAATGGATACAAAGTACAAAATAGTTTCCAAAGCATGAATAGTAAATAGTTTATGACCAAATGAGGAGGACAATTAGTAACCTAATTGTTTACCAAGTATTCTTTCAATGAATAAAATGATTGTTTGCAAAGTTTACTTGCACATTTTATTTCATGAATTTTTTAGGAACAAATGTAACATTATGGACCATGGTTGCTTAAAAATTAATTACTAGGTTGCTTTAGATTACCTTCTTGTCATAGACTGCTTTGCCTTAGAGAAACCTTTGTTGATTGTGCCATTTTCCTAGTCCTCTATATTGTTTCTGTAGGTTGCTTTTGTTGGTGATATTCTAGTAAAAAAGAAGGCCATAAGCAGGTAATCGAGATGACATTATCTACTTAATTTGCAAATAAATAATCAATATTTTCTTGTCTCTTTCCTTCTAGTTTTTCTTTCGGAAATTATTTAATGCATAGATGGACTATGATGAAAATTATTTGAGTTTTTTCTTTTATGATGGAGTATTTAATGCATAGACGCATAGAAAAATATCTAACTAAATAATTCATAAAGGAAAAACTTGCTGATTACTCTCTTTGGCATTAAGTGTTACAATTTTAACAACATCCTATGTTGTTCATTATGCAGGAAAGGGAGATCCTATATAGCTTAAATGAGGTAAAATGCAGCTATTTTCATCAAGTTAAAAAAAAAACATTAGAGAGATTTCATAAGAATGTGGTTCAAAACTTATTTGAGGTAATAAAATTGATCCTTTGTAAGTGGTAAGTGCAATTTTATAAATTGGCGCTTTCCTGAAAGAATGCTTTAGATTTTGTTATATATAATGGATTCACATGTAATCACAAGTTACCATTTATTTTTTCTAACTCTAGTGTCAAAGAAGTCTGTCCTCTTAATAATTTAGTTTGAGGATTAGTGTGCTGCTCATTCAACCATTTGCCACTTGTTTGTTGGTTACCATGACTTTGGTGAAGTATGGACCATTAAATGTGATTGGCCAATTTATCTTGAGAGCAATGCTATCAATGATATTGGCATTTCTTTCGTCTCTTGAACTGGGATATGTGATCTGTAGAGATCAGTTATTGTGATTCATCAAGCTAGATACATGTTGAATGACCTTATGTACTCATTGGGGGTGCACCAAAGTACTAGCGAGATCAATTTTTTAGTGCTGTTAGTTTTTGTTACGCGATGTTTTTTGAGTTTATTAATCTATGTTGAATTTAGATACTGTTGTTTTGTTTGGGTTTTGCATCCAGATTCAGATGCTTCGAGCTAAAAATCACATTCTTCAATTTACATAATAATATTACATTATGCTCTTGTTTAATGAATAAAGTTCTGGAAATTCGATATGTAGTTTGAGGTATATGATGAAGGTTTCTTGGGCATTGTTAAATACAATTTTGAGATTTTAGTGATTCTCAATATATTTCGTCCACTTAATCCTGAAAATAAGTTTTGTTTATACTCTTAGCAGCTACAGAGTATGAAAGCTCCCCATAAAGGTTTATTATGTTGAAGGTGTAGAACATAATTGCTGGATTCACATAACTTGGTTAACCTGTTATTCGAAAATATTTTCCCTTGTCCTTGAACATGTAAATTATAAACACAAGGATTTCTAACTTCTCTGTTGGCCATTTTATCTTATACTGCAGTTTCTATTTACTTTATGTGGATTCTTAAACTTTGTGACAAGAACGAACTTTTTCTGAATGAACTTTTCCTAGTTTGTCATGTCATTCTATTCTTGAGCTGCTGCAATTTTATTGACCTCGGATTGATGCATGGCGTTAATTTGCATTTTCTTTGCAATGAAGATATGCTTTTCTTCACAGTCAAAACATCCATATATCCTATTTAGGGATGCAGATTGGGGTGACACTTCTTGATGTATGTAGTTGTAGTAGGCATGAGTGTCAATGTGTTCAATTTACACTTTTCTGCGTCGTATATATTTCTCTTCCATACTTGGTTGTAGAGCTGTATTTTATCTTTATTTTCATAACTCATTCTTGGTTTTCTGGCATCTGCGAGGCATTTACAGGATTACTTAGTGTTTTGTTTACATAACAAAGCTTGGGGTCTGTCATGGCATATGTTGTTTTAATGATTGTTAAGGTGGTCCAGTCAGACTAGTAAATCGTCTTCCAGCGAGATTTTTACAACCTAAGTAATCGAAGATAGAACTAGATTAGGTCTTGCACAGAAAGTTGTCGAGTAAAATTCCATGAAAGTTTCTTTACCGTAGCATAATTCCTTTTTCTCGATTGCTTTGCATATAAATTCAAGCTAATATTTGTTCCACGTTACTGATACCATGTTGATGATCTCTTATTACTAATTCATGTGCATTCATCATGAGTGCACATGCTGATATTTTCGGGAAAAAATAATTCTGCAATGTTGGGGATATTTCTTCATGTATGTAGAAGGCTTTGTGCATGTGTACCTGCATCATATATATTTGTCTTCTATTATCATTTTAAGAAAAGAAGTTTCATGCTTTCTTTTTTTTTCTGGAAGAAAACTAAGATGTTCATTTAGTACCATGTCTTAGTACATATTCAAGAGTCCTACCATATCTATAAAGGAGATCAGCCGTCTCATTGTATGTTTATTTCCTTCTATTCATTTCAGATTCTTCCTTCTATCAATCAATTTTACCGGAATCACATGTAATAACAAAAAGTATCTATAGAATTGAAAAATGGATACATAATGCAAAATAGTTTTCAAAGCAAGAATAGCAGGTAGTTTATGACCAACTGAGGAGGACAATTAGTAACCTAATTTCTTGCCAAGTATTTTTTTCAACGAATAAAATGATTGTTTGCAGAATTTGTTTCCGCAATTCATTTTATGATTTTTTATCGAATGATTGTAGCAGTATGGACCATAACTACTTAAAAATTGATTACTTAATTGCATTAGTTCACCTTCCATAAGCTTTGCCCTTGCAAAAGCCTTTGTTAATTGTGGAGGTCATAAAAAGGTAATTGAGATGACATGATCTACTTTATTTGCAATAAATTGATTGAGGATTCTGTCTTTAATATTTTTTTCTTTTTACATCTGGTTTTTCTTTTGGAAATTATTTAGCACATAGATGGAATATGAAGAAATTTATTTGTGTTTTTTTTCTTGTGTTATTTTTAACACCCCCTAAATTATAACTTTTCATCTTATTATAAACTATAAATTTATAAGCTGTAGTCTCTGAACTTAACCAAATTTGACATTTGGAATCTTTGATTAAATTTAATTCAGATTTTATTAAGGTTTTTTAGCAATTATGAAATATCATGTTTGCCCTTTGCTTTTTAATATGAAAAATTATAATAAAATGAAAATATTAGCATGAGCATAATTTTGCATAAAAATATTATTAAACAATATTTTTAGTCATATTAATTATTTTTATTTTTAAGATAAATATTTTGCAATAAGAAAGTAAGTTAAAATTGACATTTAAAATTACTAGAAACCAAATTTATTGAAATTTGAATTACATTTAACGGCAGGACATAAATGTTAACTTTAAATAAGTTTGGGACTAAAATTTGTAAATTTATAACTAGTGTTAGACGCGGTAAAACATTATAGTTTAGAAACGTTAGTGGAAATAACTTTTTTTTTAAGTAAAGATGCAAATAGATAATATCTAAATAAGTAATTTTTTAAGGAAAACTAGCACATTTATCATTTTAGCATGATAGGAGTATGCAGGAATGGGAGATGATATATATTATATATGTAACACCCGAAAAAAAGAAACGAACGCAACTGCAACGACCAAATAAAGGGGGAGAAAGATTTAACACAATCCCAGATTTCATGGGAGTAACAGACGTGACAATAAAGAAGGGGGAGTTAAAAAAAATAGAAAAGAGTAATTAAGGAGTAATCTCTCCTCTGATTCGTCCCATTATCAGAGAAACAAAAACTCATCCCTCTTCCCCATCGTGATTGCTTCACACTCGCGCTAGTAGGATTTGAAAAGGGTTCCTACTTGCTGCATTCACCTTGTAAAGATCAGCCACGATTTTTACTGTTGAGTCCACCTCTTTCTATCAATCCTTTTTCCCTTCACCGCAACCTCATAATTTGGATCGATTTGCAAGTGGAGATCTGCTAGGGAGAGGAGGACTGGCACATGAACCACAAGAGGGGCGAGGCATTTGAGACAGAGGAATGAACAAGAACCAAATACGAAAAAGAGGTGGGTGAACTCGAAATTCCTCTGCATAACCTAAATAAAATTAGACTAGAATGATTTGTTTGAGAAATCTTGTGATATGTTCCTGACCGAATAGAAAAAGTGAAAGAAATGAATTGATTGATTGCCTCCCTGTTCTTGGATCCCTGATTTGTCATTGTTTGCTACTATGTATGTGTTCTTTGTAATGATTCCTTATTTAGAAGATTGTTTAGAAGTAGTAATCGCGTTTAGGATTGAAAACTCTCGAAGTTGTGATGCCTGTTCGAAATTGGATTCACGCCGACCGGTCGATCGATCTAGAGATATCGATCGACCGATATGTCAGTCAGTCGACGGATCATCCACTCTGAATTCCACGATTTTGCCGACCGGCCGATCGAGGCCCATTGAACGGATCCAGCACCATCAGTCGGTTGATCCAGAGATATCGGTCGATCGATATCAATTAATCGGTCTACCGATTAGGAAGAATCGATCGACCGAACCTTATGCCAGATTTCATTTTGCTTGTTATTTGATCATGATCTCTTATTCCTTGCTGATTGTTGTATGACTGAATCTTATGCCTTGTTATTGATATGTTCTTCTAGTGATCTAATTCTTCCTATAGAACAAAAGAACGATAAAGTTATAATGTGACTATTAAAGAAAGATGAAAAGATAACGGGAGGATGGTCAGCCCATATTAAGTGCTTATAGTGAAGGGTCGCTCCCTTAACCATGATTTGATCACCCATTGGTCGCACAAGACTGTATTGTTCTGCTTGGCGTAAAACTTCAAAAGTTAAAGACACTCAAAGGCAGTTAGGCTAAGAAAAAGTTCAAGGATAAAGAGAATGTACAAATGATATGAGTATGATGGTAAATGAAGTATGATTATTAACCCAACATGATTATTACATCTTTTCATGATTATAAGATCGATACATGATCTCTGCCCTCTTTTATCTATTGATATCTATAATCAAATGATCTCATGCTCTCTATCTGATCTTGATTTAAGTGATTACTAATTCTGACCAATCCTATTTATTCGTTATGCACTGAGTACTATATTGATTCCCCACTAGGCTGCATAGCTTACGGGAGGACCTCCTCACCTGTATCAAAATATAATTATATAAAAAATACCAATAATAAATTATAAAATTTAAATTTAAGATGTGATATTAAAATTATTACACCCATTTAATAAATAAAAATCTTATTAAATTTGATTATTATATTTAAATTTTCTATTCTTTAATTTTTTTTGTATTTCATATCTTTGTTTTTTTTATGTTACAAACGATAAATAAGTATTTTTTTTCAAAATATTATGAAAAGATTATATATTCTATATAGCATAATTAGTGGTTTATTAAATTTGAACTTATTCCATATTAAATTAACGAAATTTCAAATATATATATATTATTGTATATATAATACTGTACTATACTATGTATATTATAGTTGTGTTATATATTATACATATAACAAAGAAGTATGCACCATTCATTTCTAACTAATTTATCTAATATAATAAATATTATATATATAATAAGTAATTAATTAACTTGTATTAAAAAATGAATAAAATTATAACCCATAAGTCAAAGTTTAATAAAATCTAAACTAAATGAAAGACAAAAGAACAAGTAAGGTATACAAACTACAAACATAGTACCACATTACTAATAGTAGCAACATGAGAGTAAAGGAGCAACTATAAATAAAGGAGGAGATAAGGGGATCAATATGATTATTTATGGAGAAAGACCATATTTGGATGTTTTCCAAATTTATACCAATAAAGTTTATAAAATTATTTTTTAACAAAAAAATTTGGCTCAAAAATTGTGATTTAACTTGGTTTTTCTTGATTTTTGACCGGTCTTGACCAGTTCAACTTGGTCCATGATTTTGAACTTTGTAATAAGTCGTCTTGGTGTTCGGTCGTCGGTCGGATTGATCTAATCGGCTGGTCCGGTCTGACTTTAATAACATTTCGAAGTAGGAAAAGAATAAGATCCAATTCAAATCCTAACAAATAGAATTTTCTCCATAAAAATTGCATGCATAATAATCAATAAAAAAGTATTATAGTATATTATATTATATATATATAATGAAACTATGAGGTAATAAATAAAAATTTTGACTTTTGAGTATTAGCTTCATGTTTCTTTATTTTTTATTTTTCTTTTTCTTCAAATAAAGGAAAATTTTAACAATTAAAACTGTGATGAATTTTTTTCAATGATAAAAGATTGACCTTTGTGAATGAGATTAATCTACTCAATTGAAGAGCGACTCCCAACCTCATAAGATATTAACTAGGAGAATCAATAGGCACAAAATATAACTCTTCAAATAAAGGATATTATGATTGTTTCCTTCTAAAGCAATCATTTTCAACCTCACAATCTATTTTTTTTAAAATCTTTTGCCAATTCTTTTTATGTTCTAAAATTCTTCACTATTTGGTATATAAATAATACATATTTTAAGTCAATAGTGGAGCAATATGAGAAAGTTCATTATATGTGCTATAATGTGACGCTTATTAGATTTATCAAGTGAATGCTCGTGCACCGACACTCATGTTGTAGGATCACAAGGCACCAAGAGGAGATGTGAATTAGTGTTTAACTGAAAATACTGATTTTACAAAAATCATCGCGGGAGGTTAAAATCAATTCGTTAATATTTAAACCAACACAAAATCGATCATATCATATGCATAATAAGGTAGGAAGGAAAGGGAGAGAGAAAGACAAACACAAAGTGCACGGTGGTTTATTAACGAGGTTCGGCCATACCTTGGCCTACGTCCCAGCTCTGACTTCTCGACGTCGAAACTTTCGAGTATTCCACTAACTGATGCATGCAAATTAAGCGTAAATATACTAGCAAGTATCAAGTAATAAAGAGTGAATAAAAGTGTCGAACCAGGACTAGAGATTAATAATCTTCTTGTCTAAAAGTTATTGTGGAAAAACAAACAAGGAATTAAATTTCAAATTATCACTTGAAAAAAAGGAAATGAGAAAACAAATGAAAATGGTGCCCAGTAGAGGAAAATTCAATAATAATAATAATGAGTTAGGGTCCAACTTCGTATCCCCATGTCATCTCTCAGCTAATCAATAAATCACCAATTAAACCTCTAATGGAAATGAGTTGCTCATAAATATTGACCTCAAAAACTTGATAATCAAACTAATTAGTGCCATTAAAGCCATTGAAACCTCAATCAATTATAATTTTACTTTGAATCGAAATGCATTAAGATGCAACTTATAAACATAAATATAGTGCTAAAAAACTTGAGAAACTAATTACCTCAGATTAAAATACGACTATGAGTTTTGAAAACTCAATCTACAATAATCCAATTTTAATTGAGATGCATTAAGCATAAATGAATAACGTTAAATATAAATGACTCAAAATCTTGAGAACATAACTATTCTAATCAAGACTAAGTCCAATCAATTGAAAACTCAATCAAACTGTGTGCATAACCATGATTATAATGCATAGAGTACAAATCCTTCTAGATCCACAATTAATAATAATCAAATCTGAAATATAGTGATTAGAAATCCCAATTTAATGCCCGGCCCGGGTTCTTCAAAACTCAGCCCGGGTATGGAAAGTTAAAAAGTTAATGCATAGAGTACAAATCCTTATAGATCCACAATTAATAATAATCAAATCCGAAATATAGTGATTAGAAATCCCAATTTAATGCCCGGCCCGAGTTCTTCAAAACTCAGCCCGGGTATGGAAAGTTAAAAAGTTAATCCGGACAAGAAAACGCTCTGACCCAGCCCAGATTCTATAGAACTCGGCCAGGATCAGACAGAAAACCCTCGATCTCACAATGTGCAATCAACACGGCCTGAGTAGAGAAAAAATAACCCGGGTTCCGATCAACTCGGTCCGAGTATAAACAACTCAATCCGGGCTCCACAGAAAAAGAACAAAGCAGCTATTCAATTTTAGTCAGGAACACAACCCGAGTTTAGGGATACCTGGTTCAGGTTTTGTAATTGCAGAACTCGTGAATCAAATAGAATTTCAGAAGAAAATTTAACGGCTAATCATGCAAAAAATTACAGAATAACACGACATCAAGATCATATGATATTCTAACATTAATCATGCATGAATTGCAATTTAACAGAAGTTTAATATTCAATTAAATTGAGAGATAAATAGGGTTCAACTTAATTTTTCCCTAACAATAAAACTACTCCATACAAAATAGTTTTGACATAAAATCAATAATGATAAATATGAAATTCATCAGAACAATTACTAAAGTTCGCTTCCAGGAGTCTGATGATGCCTTTGTCACGAGCCTCGGCCGTGTGGTCATCTCAGGGGTTCGCCGGAAAGACTGCAAATTGCTTCAGAATTCAACACAACAACACAAAAACTTCTCTCAAAACTCAAGCGGCTAGGGCACGAGAAATCACCAGTAAGGGAATGTGGACAAAACCCCCAAGCCGTAGTATTTATAGGGGAGAATGTCCCCCTAGGGTTGCACGCCATTTTTAAGATGTTAACTTCATGTTAAACAAGGTGAAAATTCAAGCCGTATGATAATATAGGTCTGATAAGCCAACCCAGCCCGGGTTACAAGGTACCTGGCCCAGGTTCATTTGTCGTGCAAAGTCCGACTCGAGTTTGGTCTCACGATCGGCCCGTCCTGGGTGTACTAATGACCCGGCTCGAGTTCTTCTTCATGATAGTGTTCATGGCATTTTATGCTTTGATTTCCGCACTCGTTTGGAATAATTGCTCTGCACCTCCAACTTGATACTCCTGAGATCAAAATAAAACAAAAGTTGGTAGCTTTTGACTCTAATAAATTTTAGAAAATTAATTAAGAATAGGCATGCATGCCATGATAAAAACTATGAAAACTAGCCTAAATAATACATGCAAAACATGTATGAAACTGCATGAATCAAATTCCTCCAAGCTTTAACTCTTGCTTGTCCTCAAGCAAGCTCCATGGCATGAGTCAAGAACCGTAAATGAACCATCATAGTCTCCACCCCATGACTAATACTTTTTCACTACCATTATTTTACAAGTCCATCGCCAAAGTATCTAACCACAATCCATAATCCAGCCTCATAAAATTTCTAGATCTTAAATAGTTTAAACTTATTCTCATTTAGCTCCGTGCAAGAAAACATATAGCCTATCAAATAGTAGCATTAATGTTGAACGCAAAAAGTAAAGAGTGAGCTTATTTTTACTTTATTCACCCTTTTATTTTCATACATAATTAATTACTCACGTGCTTCTCCATGTTGCTTAAGGTGGTCCATGTAACAGGCTTTCGACCGACGGATCCCAGACCAGTTAGTCTTAGGTCGTCAGGCAAGAATCCCCTACGGATCTAATTACCCGAACACACCAAGGTTTCGGATAACAGAATTATGCATCGTTTAAAACTTGTCCCTTTTACTGATTTGGTACTCTTGTACTTTTTCATATTGTGCAAGGTAGTTCATGTAATAGGATTTCAATCGACGGATCTCAGATCAGTTGCCCTTAGGTTGGCAGGCAAGAATTTTCTACGAATCTAATCACCCGAACACATCCAGATTCCGGATAACACAATTATACCTTCTTATAACTTTTGGGATTCAACTAACCCTCTTTCAAATTTTTTTTATTTTAAGCTCACAAAATACTTTATGCATTCAATAAAAGGTTACTACCATCAAGACGTAAAATCAAAAATAAGAAATTAAATGTGAGTATAAAAAAAAATTAGTGATCTAAGTATTCATAATTTTACTTGGCAATATACACTTTTCAAATTACCCAATACTAAGGTGAGGGAATAGGTAAAATTATGGCAAAAGAATTTCATAAGTGCACAGGGTGTCTTTGAATTTCACTTAAGTGCAATTAAGAAGAACAAGCAATAAGGAAAAATGTTGATGAATGGTATTTTTGTAATTTTTGAAATTTATCAAATTTTTATGGATTTTCATAAGATGCAAAAGATGACACAAACATGCAATACTGAAATAAACTAAAAGAAAACAAACATGCTCATGTAGTACAATAAGCAAATATGATGCATGAAATGCAACCTTCCCCAAGCCAGACAAAGTAAGGAGTACAAGATGAAAGACTAAAAAAGATAGAAAAAAAGAAAGGGAAAGACACGACCAACTAGCCCATCTTTGGAGGCGATGGAGGTGGCGGATACTGTCCAAAGAAGTCTTGAACCAGATACTCAAGGTGATCCTGACGATTGCTAAGCTGTCGAAACTGAGTACTATCGCTCCTAGCCTGCAAGAAGTGCGGCTAATGTATCATGCAAAGTCGAGACATCGAAACTGGTAGAGGTAGATGCATAAGTCGGCTAAGATGTGGACTCGGGTTGAAGTGGTGGACTCGGAGCCATAAAGGATGGTTGTGGGTGCTGTGAATGCCCCTCATCCTGTAGAGGTACTGGATCTTCATCATCTGGATTTGGATGTGTATGAGGGTCTGCTATGTGGTGAGGGTCTGCTATGTGGTGAGGCTCCACCTGTCTCAAAGAAGGAAAGTATATCCAGTTCGCATGACAAAAAATAGTGAAGCGATCAGCATCAGGGCACGACAGTGTCTCAACTCTATTGCGAAACTTGAAGACCAGACCACTTGAAGTCCTCTCGACAAGGTTCATATGAAGAATCGTGTTCATCCCAATAAATGTGGGTTTGATAGGCTCAAGCGCGGACATGTCAAGTCCCAAATAAAGGGCTATAGGAGTAATCAGGCCACCATTGATAACTTTGTATGAAGTCCTGGAGGCTTATCTCTAAAATTATCGGCTAAGGTGATGCCTATGTTAACTAGCCTTCCTTCCACCATAGCCCACAATATCTCCAGTTCTTTAGTATTAATGGCACCCTCTCTTTCTCCTCTACCATAAATGGTATAAGAGATGATCCTGTGAACATATCGAAATACTGGATTCTGAATAAGACTCGCCTTTATTCAAGAAGGAAGGGCTCATCATTTGTTATAGCTTTCCAGAAGGCAGCTCCCTGAAACTCAAGAAAAGTAGCAGAAGACTCAGTAGGGGAAATCCATAAATAGAGTTAAATTTCAGCATAGAAAAGCTATATTCTTTATTAAAAAGCCGAAAGCTAACTCGATGGCGCCAAGCAGAGCACTCATAAGCATATGAACTGAAAAACTCATAGCACAACTTCTCGTACGTCGGCCACCGTTGATCTAGAAAGGTTCGCATCCTCACTCTTTCAAAAAGTAACATAATGTTAAGCATCAATATTCAAATATGCCATTGTTTTGAGACATGCATACTGGGTGGGAGTAATAGTGAAGAAGAACGTCTGCCGGTAGCATTTGCATTGGGTAGAATCCCTGAACTCGAGATTGGTGGATCGTGGCGGTCGTTCTTCCTATCGGGGAGCTTCATTGTCATGGGAGCGACGGACAACAGACTTCCGATGAGGTTGCATTGTGAAATATGGCTTTTGACGTGAACTGTGTAACAATCTGGCCCGGGATGAAGGTAGATCAGCCTGGGTTTGTAGTAGATGCAACTGAACGAAGACTCGGCCCAGTTATAATGTCGACGCGGCCCGGGCTGGCGATAGCACGGAAGTTAGCGGCTGAACAATGAGCCCAGTCCGTGTGTAATGAGGGCGCGGCCCGGGTTACAGAGGAGCACGGTCGTTGGTCAGGCTGAAGAGAGGCCGACCACGGGCCATGTTACGCGGAGTGCAGCTTGGGTACTAGCGGTGGCGTGAGTCGGACGCGGTGCAAGATGAAGCCCAGTTGGCGTTTACAAAAGATTCGGCATCTGGGCTTGCGGATCGTTGAAAGAGGGGATGATGGCGATGTTGCTGTGCAACAATGAGAACCTTGCGGCGGAGGCATGGAGCAGAGACGGTGGATCTGATCGTGGCCGGTTGAAGCAGTGTTGCTGGGCGGCAGATCTGGAGTAGAGACAACAGATCTGGAGCAGAAGTGGCGGCGCGACGGATCTAGGAAGAAGAGATGGCGGATCTGGAATAGAGGTGGTGGCGCGATGGATCTAAGAAGAAGAGGACGGCGTGAAGTCTTGATAGCCGACGTCGAAGGAGGTGGAAAGTGCCGGCGTCGGAGAAGAAGGTGCAGAGCAGTGATGTGGCCCCGGAATGCCGGTTCGAGCAACTTTTATAGCCAAATCCGGACCATGTGGCTGCCTTGAAGACCGGGCAGCAATAAAGCTGCATTAATGGTAGTTAGTGGCAATTCAACGGCCAAAATCTTTTCAAAATTTGAATCATGTTGCCGGATTCGTCGCGTGAACAATCGGCGACAAAGATGCCTGAGTCGAGTTGTTCGGACACGGGCCGGGTGTAATGATGATATCGGGCCGGGTGCGATTTGGGCATCACGTCTGCCCGGCCCAGGTCTCTGTCAAATCGGCCCAGGTGTCATATACCTATCATAAGTACATCGTAAGCATGTGCAGCCCGGGTTCGATGTGGTGCGGGCCAGGTTTGGCAGTTGAAAAAGGTGAGTAGTAATTAAAGAAATACATAAATTGATGACAAACGATTCAATGGAATGAAATTGAAAAGATAAGAAAAACAAATAAGACACAATATAAATAAAAATCTATATTGAAGGATAAGGTTTTAGGCAGAGAAGTTCTAAGTTATAGTCGTTAGCTTGACTTTGCCAGCCTTGGCTTAGGGCTCGTGTAGAATCATGCAGTTAACTTTTGCAGGTTTGACACCACTCAAATAGTGCTTGAGCTTATGTCCATTGATTGTAAATGTGTGTTTTCCGTCCGGTGATCGTATCTCTATAGCTCCAAAAGGAGAAGGACTGACTACTATATATGGCCCCGTCCATCTTGACTTGAGTTTACTCGAAAATAATCTAAGTATGCTTTCATAAAGGAGGACCTGTTGACCAGGTTGAAAGTCCTTAGTTTGAATATATTGGTCGTGCCATCTTTTTGTTTGCTCCATATAAATCTTACTATTCTCATAAGCATTGTCCCGGAACTCTTCGAGCTCGTTAAGTTTAAATAGTCGCTCATTGACCGACAAGGTTGGGTCCAGGTTTAAAAATTTTGTAGCCTAGTAAGCCTTGTATTCCAATTCTACAGGTAAATGACACGTCTTTCCATAAACTAATCTATATGGTGACATACCTATGGGTGTTTTAATTGTAGAGCGATAAGTCCACAATGCGTCATCTAGCCTGAGAGACCAATCTTTTTTGGAAGAGTTAACTGTTTTTTTCAGGATGCACTTAATTTCTCGATTTGACACCTCTACTTGGCCACATGACTGAGTATGGTAAGGGGTACTCAACTTGTGGGTGACTCCAAACTTAGCCACTAATCCTGCAAACAACTGATTGCAAAA
Source organism: Pontederia crassipes (assembly GCA_030549335.1). Classification (NCBI taxonomy): domain Eukaryota; kingdom Viridiplantae; phylum Streptophyta; class Magnoliopsida; order Commelinales; family Pontederiaceae; genus Pontederia; species Pontederia crassipes. Next base: position 23,371,831 of record CM060196.1, read on the forward strand.
GTGCGTGTCATTGTCACCGATGATAGCTCTAGGTGTACCAAATCGAGTAAAAATATTCTTTCTTAAAAAATTAACAACTACCTTAGCGTCATTAGTGGGAGTGGCAATCGCCTCAACCCACTTAGACACATAGTCCACAGCAACTAGAATGTACTCATTGTTCATTGACTTAGGAAAGGGGCCCATGAAGTCAATGCCCCAAACATCAAATATATCACAATAAAGAATATTGTTCAAAAGCATTTCGTCACGTTTAGAGATATTACTTGTCCTTTGGCAACGATCCCACGACTTACAAAATACCTGTGCATCTTTGAATAGGGTTGGCCAATACAACCCGCTTTCTAGAACCTTGGTCGCGGTGCGATTGAGACCAAAGTGTCCTTCGGCCTCTCCATTATGACAATGTTGCAGAATGCTTTGAACTTCACTTTTAGAGATGCACTTGCGAATTATCTGATCTGCACAAATCTTAAACAAGTATGGGTCCTCCCAGAGGTAATGGGAGATGTCAACGAAGAATTTTCTCTTTTTCTACGATGTCCATCCAGAGGGAATCCATTTTTTTGCAAGGAAATATCATAATCAGCAAACCATCACTTGCCTTTGCCTCCTCCAAAAGGGAGATTAAGAAAATTTGTTCATCAAGAAATTCTTCTAAGATAGCATTTCCATCAGTGGGTGTTGACTCAAGGTGGGAGAGGTGGTTTGCAACAATATTCTCTATTCCCTTCTTGTCCTTTACTTCGACATCAAACTCCTGAAGCAAAAGTATCCATCTCAATAGTCGTCATTTTGCTTCCTTCTTGGCCATCAAATGTCGAATTGCCGCATGATCTGTGAACACAATAACCTTATAGCAAATCAAATATGATCAAAATTTATCAAATACATATATAATAGCAAAAAATTCTTTCTCTGTAGTCGCATAGTTCATCTGAGTGGGCGTGAGAGTATGACTGACATAGTAAATGACTCTGAACAACTTGTCCCTCCTTTGCCCGAGAACTCACCTACAGAGCCATCACTGGCATCACACATTAGTTCAAAAGGCGAGCTCCAATCTGGTGTCACTACCACTGGGCAGATATTAGTTTCTCCTTCAAAGTTTCAAAAGAAAACACACAATCAGAATCAAACAAGAATTTGACATCTTTAGAGAGGAGGTTAATGAGTGGCTTGGCAATTTTGAAAAATCTTTTATGAATCTCCTGTAAAAACTAGCATGACCAAGAAAACTTCGCACTACCTTCACAAATATGGGGGGAGGCAACTTTGCAATGACATCAATTTTAGCTTGATCAACTTCAATCCCTTTTTTAGAGATTTTGTGATCTAAAATTATGCCCTCCTTTATCATGAAATGACACTTTTCCCAATTAAGAACTAGGTTTGTCTCCTCGCATTGCTATAATACAGTAGAGAGATTAGTCAAGCAATTTTCAAAAGAACTTCCAAATAAAGTAAAATCATACATAAAGATTTCAAGGATCTTCTCATTCATGTCTGAAAAGATCGCCATCATGCATATTTGAAATGTGCTTGGAGCATTGCACAAGCCAAAAGGCATCCTTCGATAAGCGAATATTCCATAACACTACAAGAAAATCACGATTTTCCGACGGGTAATTTCTGACGGTTCAAAATCCATAGCAATTTGCGACTGATTTTTCGACGGTTTCATTTTCGATAGATTTTTCGACGGTTACGATCGTCAGAAATAATTTATATTATTATTTAATTTTTTGACGATTAGGAACGTCGATATTTCCGACGGATATCCATTCGTCGCAATTTTCGATGGACTTTTTGATGGTCACGACCGTCGGAAATGAAAAAAAATAAATTATGAAAATTTTTATATTATTATTTAATTTTTTCGACAGATTGTCTGACGGTTACGATCGTCGGAAATAAAAAAAATTAAATTATGTAATTTTTTATATTATTATTTAAATTTTCAATGATTAGGAACATCAATATTTCTGACGGATATCCATCCGTCGCAAAATCCACCGAAATTTTTGACGGTCGTAACCGTCGATAAATATATAATAACATCGTATGAGAGATATTTTATTAATATAAAGTGACGGTCCGTCCCGTTGCTATTTCCGACGGTTATGACCGTCAGTAATATTTAGCGATGGTTCAAAATGTCGATAAAATAAAAAATAAATATTATATATAATTAAATATAATATTTTATTTTTGCGACGGTCACAACTATTGGTAATTTAAAAAATAATTAATATATGCATTTCCGATGGCCAGAACTGTCGGTAATTAAAATTTTATTATCCCACTTTTTTTTCATTTTCTCGCTTTCTCGTCGTTCGAAATCCAATATATACCCTCTCCTCTCCTCTCCTCTCACCCTCCTCTCCTCTCTCTCTCTCCCTCCTCTTCTCTCTCCCTCTCCCGACCACTCTCCCTCCTCTCCTCTCTCTCTCCCGGCCGGCGAGCCTCACCGGACGTCATCGACCGTCGGCTCTCTCTCTCCGGCCCGGACCGCCTAATGCATGCAAAATACAACATATTTTATATTATTATTTTAGTTAATTTTTCTGTAATTTGATCGTGGCATGCATCATTTTTAGTCACTTTTTGTCATAATTCCGAATTTATCAATTTTAATTATTAATTCTCTAAATATTTTAATTGTTGATGGATTTACTTAATTTTTATAATTATTTTGCAGGTAAATCGAATTAACAGATGGATCGATCGTAAACTACAATATTTGGCCGAGATGATCACAGCCAGCCAGGGCGTAAAAGCAATATTTCTGACTTCTTTTGGGGGTAAAAGAAATGACGTAAAGATAAAATGAGTCATCGTTTTGGCCGAGATTTGCATAAAGGACTTATCATTTTGGGCGTAATGATGAATGACTCTTCTTCGTTTTGGCCGAGATTAGGATAAAGGATTCAATGTTTTGGCCGAGATTTGAAGGGGGGTAAAGATAAGAAGATTTATCATTTTGGGCATAATGACGACAAGAACCCATCATTTCGGCCAAAGTAATATCTTCGTTTTGGCCGAGATTTGAAGGGGTAAAGATAAAAAAGATTTTATCTTTTTGGGCGTAATGGCAAGAAATCTTCATTTTTGGCCGAGATTCGAAGGGGGTAAAGATAAAAGAATTTATGTTTTGGGCGTAATAGTTAGAAGAATTATCATTTTTGGCCGAGATTTATCCCGTGAATTTAAATTCGGCCGTATGATGTTATGATCGTGATCAATTGAAGGCCGTTCGCACCCTATAAATACGTGAAGAATCCATCGTTTCGACGGGTGCTCTGAAGTTCAGGCTTCTTCCACGGCGAGTCGTGAGTTTGCAGACTACGACCAAGAGGAGAGAGGTGCGACGTTTGGAAGTTGATCACAACTCTAATCAAGTCCGAAAGGCTACCCGACTATCTACCCAATTCAAGAGCTCTTTTATTCTTGGTGTAATTCTTCTAATTATTATTGTTATTTTATTATTATCTCTCCATAATTTATAGGATGAATTCCATATTTTTAGGATTATTATTTTAGGAGGTTATTAATTGAAGGGAAATATTTGGACCCTATTTTATTTGTTTTAATCTTTTCTGATCAGTTATTAACTGTGCTTAATGCTTTTATATTAGTTAATTAGATTTCTGAATTAGGCTATACCAGTTTGTGGAGTGTTTAATTTCAGAATTTATTATACTAATTATAATTGATTTTATTTGAAATTAATAATTGGCATAAATTTGATAACTAGTGTGTGAAGAATCAAATTTGCGTGGTCTATTAATCTATATCAGTTTGTGGAGTGATTAATAGTCTAGGGAATCTAATTTAATGCATCTTAATTTTAATATGATTTGATGGGATGCCAGTTTGTGGAGACTTCAATTCTTATTAAATTAAGATAGTTTAATTTGCATACGTAGATTGAGGGGATGCCAGTTTGTGGAGACCATAATTTAATTATGTCAAGTTAATAATTTAAGGAGACTCTAATCCATCATTAAAGATTAAATTTATCTTTTATGATTCAAATATTTATCCTGATCTATTTTCATCCTAAGGCCTAACTTCAACACCACTACATTATCTTATCTTTATTTTCTTTATTTTATTTCACAATTACAAAACTTTTTCCAAAATTCATGTTTTTTCTCTCTTATTAATTTATAAATTCAGATATTGAATTAATAATATTTCTCGTGGGTTCGACACTCTTACTCCTATTACTATATTACTTGAGCGACTAGTGCACTTGCTAGCAAATTTTATTGTTACAAATTTAACGCATCGAGTTTTTGGCGCCTTACCGGGGAATATTTTATTAATTAATTTCTGATTTTTATAAATTATTAGTAGATGTAAATAAATTGTAAATAATTTTCTATAAATATGTACTATTTAGTGTAATTATTTTTATGTTTGTGAATAATCTAATATTTTTCCTTTTTGCAGATAAAGGTCACGACAATTTTTTTTAATTTGTTGACTTTCGGCTTAAATTAATATAAACGCCGATTGGATTTTTTAAATTATGTGACTTGTGGTTTTACGACCGAGATTTATTTTGTCGGCTTTACTGGTTTTATGGCTCGCAATATCGATTGAGTTCTAATCTTCTGTTTTACGGCCTTAATGCTTTATCCGAACGTTGTTTTACGCCATGACCATACAATGATGATTTGACCTTGTTTCGGCCAACTATTTGTGAATTGTTCTTTACGTCTTATTTGGATCACGTTTCATTGGCCTCATATGAATTTTATTCCTTCTCAGCCGTAAAATTTTAATAGTTTGAACTTTTCATATTGATTTGACTTTGTTTTGGCCAAAGCGATTTATTCTTTCTCGACCGTAGAGGATCACATTTTGACTTAATTCACTTTCGGCTGTCATGATTCAATTGTCGACGTAAGAGTTGGGGTAATATTCTCAAGTTTCATTCGACTTTATTTCGGTCGAAACCCTGTTTTGCTTTACGGCCAATCGTGTTGACTTCATCTCGGCCGTAATATATTTCTGATTGATGTGACCTGGTTTCGGCTTAATTGACAATTTTTATCTTTATGGTCGAGATTCACTTTATCTATATGATCGAATTGATTTCTCTCTTATTTTAAATATTGATTAAGTATTCGATTAACGGTCGAGAATTGTTTTCTTCATTGTGTTTGCGGACGAAATTTGACTTTATTAATTATGATTTAATTCTCTTACGTATTGGATGGATTAAGTTGCATGATTTTGTGTTATTATTCCTTTTACGGCTTGAATTTTCATCTCCTCTGAGAATTGATCTCTTAATCTTTTCGGCCGTAATGTTTATTTGTCGCTTGGATTCGTATTTCAATTTTCTAATACAATTTGTGTCTCGACCGAGACGCGGATAGCTTTCTGTTTTACGGCCAATTGAATCATGTCGACTTCATCTCGGCCGTAAAATATTTCTGAACGCAATAGATTGATTTGATCCTGTTTCGGCCAGTTTATTTGTGGATTTTTCTTTCTCGATCGTAATGGATCATCTGGCGACGTAAGAATTGATTCTCAAGTTTCATTTGATTTGGCCGAAACTCTGATAGTTTTCTGTTTTACGTCCCATTGAATCAAGTTTTCGACTTCGGTTCTTTACGTCAGGAGTCAATTTAATTCTCTTTCGGCCGAGATAATTCATCGTCGTGCTAATTTTTTACGCCATTTTACGCCTTTGTTTCGGCCATAATCCAACAAGTTTTATGCCTTCACGTTGATAAATCCCTTTCGACACTGTTTCATGGTTTTTACAGCTATCTAATTGATATACTTTTCGGCCGAGATGTTTTGCACGTTTTTCCAAGACAATCATCTTCTTTTATGCATTATGAAGGTTGGTTTGCATGCGTATCGTGTTTCTCGATTTAATTGTTAAAAGACTTTTGCATACCCAATTATTGGCTTGCGTATTTTACCTTCATGGCATAATATGAATTTGTCCATTGTTGACGCCTCGGCCATAATAAGATTTCACTGATTGACTTTTTCGTCCAAGTCTCATCTCGGCCGTAATTTTTATTGTTTTGATGTTTTCTGTTTGGTGCCCAACAAATCAAGTTGAGTCCAAATTACGTTTGATGGCTTTGGCGGCCAAGGTGTACTGCCAGCTTAATCTGGATCGTGATTTTCTTAAAAATTCATTGGACGTGATTTCCCTCCATCTTCTTGTGATTTCCTTTCTTGATTATCTCTGGGTATCTTTTAATTTTGTGTGGCGCAAGATTTATTAATTAGTCTTTCAAAATTTTTGGCGTCCAATTTTTTTTTGAGAACATAATTATTCTGAATAATTTTTTTATAATCCGACAAAATTATAACTATCATTTTATTTTCGATTTTTCTACGGTTGGATGTGTTTTTCTCTTTCATATTTTCCCTCCGAAAATCTTTATTGATATGGTGTCCAAATTTGCCGCATTATCCTTTTCTAATATTGCGTCCATATTGTCGGATTATTCTCTTATGATATTATGGCTCAATTTCTGTTTTTATCTCTTTGCGACCTTAATTTCAGCTTCTAATTAGACAGGATTTGTTTTGGCATCTGGGCCGAGATGGCGATGATGATTGGATTTTGCCTAGTTCGTTTTTTGGCCGAGATGTGAAGGTGTTGCCTAATTTGTTTTGGCCGAGATTTGTTGCCTAATTTATTTTGGCCGAGATTTGTTGCCTATGTGTTAGTTGCCTAATTTATTTTGGCCGAGATGTGGGAGCTGATTTGATCTTATTTTTGCCTAATTTGTTTTGGCCGAGATGTGTTGCCCAATTTGTTTGGCAGAGATGTGCCTAATTTGATTTGTTGCCCAATTTGTTCGGCCGAGATGTGCCTAATTTGATTTGTTGCCCAATTTGTTCGGCCGAGATTGCTACTGATTTGATCTTATTTTTGCCTAATTTGTTTTGGCCGAGATATGATTTTGCCTAATTTGTTTTGGCCGAGATATGGTGTTGCCCAATTTGTTTAGGCCGAGATGTGGGAGATTGCCTAATTTGATTTGTTGCCCAATTTGTTCGGCCAAGAATACCTACTGATTTGATTCTTTTTTCCCAATTTGTCTTACACGAAATTTTTTTCCTTCCGGATATTACGCCCTGTAAAGCCTACTTTGCCGGATTCTCTTATCTCCCCAAATTCAATGTCTGATTTTATCTTTTTATTACGTCCGTAATTTTGGCTGATGTTTATTTATTTATTTTCTACCTGATATGCTGAATTTTGATTTAACTCGGCCGTGATTTTCCTCCTACAATGTTTGACGCTTGGATTTAGCTGATTTTCACACCAGCTTGTTGATTTTATTTACGGTCATAAAATGAATATCTTTGGTGCCTCAATGATTAATTACAATTGGTTAATTTCCTTCTGTCGGTGTCGAGTGATTTATTTTTCACGCGACATTTAGTTTGAGATTCACATTTTTAGAGTCGTTATGATATGATATACCTCCGAATTCTCGACACCTTCATTATGGAATATTGAGACAATTTGATTACATCTTTTGGTATTATTTTCTGATTATGAACTTCACTTATATCTTTTGAATCGTAATTACCGACTTTTGAAAAAAAAATCATTTCAGCTACTATCAAGAAAATAATTTTAAACTTATTTACATTGTTTAAACTGTGACTCATTATTTGTATTTATTCATGTTTATTTTTGTATATTCTTTTTCTTCTTTCTTATCTTACTGAAAATTAGTTGTTGCAGGACTTGAGTGAAAATCTAATCACAACTAATTTATTCCTTTGGACCTCACACATTCTGATCAGACGTTTAATTCTTTTCTAATATTCAAATAAATTGAGAGATAAACATGATTCAACTTAGTTTTCCCCTAACAATAAAACTACTCCATACGAAATTATTTTGACATAAAATCAATAATGATAAACATGAAATTCATCAAAAGAATTACTAAAGTTTGCTTCTAGGAGTCCGGTGATGTCTCTGTCACGAGTCTCAGTCGTGTGGTTGTCTTAGGGGTTCACCGAAAAGACTCCAAGTTGCTTCAGAATTCAGCAAAACAACGCAGAACCTTCTCTCAAAACTCAGGCGGCTAGGGCACGAGAATTCACTAGTCAGGGGATACCGACAAAGCCCCCAAGCCGTAGTACTTATAGGGGAGAACGTCCTCCTAGGGTTGCACGCCATTTTTAAGATGTTAACTTCGTGTTAAACAAAGTGAAAATCTGTTCCATCCGATAATATACGTCTGATAAGCCACCTGGCCCGGGTTCATTTGTCGTGCAAAGTCCGACTCCGGTTTGGTCTCATGATCGGCCCGTCCTAAGTGTACTGATGACACGGCCCGGGTTCTTCTTCAAGATAATGTTCATGGCATTTTATGCTCTGATTTCCGTGCTCGCTCGAGATAATCGCTCTACACCTCTAACTTGATACTCCTGAGATCAAAATAGAACAAAAGTTGGTAGCTTTTGACTCTAACAAATTTTAGAAAATTAATTAAGAAAAGAGATGCATGTAATGATAAAAACTACGAAAACTAGCCTTAATAATGCATGTAAAACATGTAGGAAACTGTGTGCATCAAATGTTCTTTCCACTTTTCCTTGGAAGCCTTGATCATTTCTACACCTTTGGGTCATCTTTTATAGCCTTCTTAACTCCATTTAGTTGTTGGAGCTTGTTTCATAATTTTGAGGCCAAAATATGACCGTTATAATGCATTATGCACGTTGATTGGTCGATCATCCTGCACTATTCTAAGCATGGTTGTTTGGACCGGACCGGACCGGCCGGTCCGACCGGTCCAACCGTCGACCGCCACTCTGGGCGGGTTTGGTTCGACCCCAAAACCGGATTAGGATTCAGACCGTTTCGAACCGGTCAAGACCGGTCAAAACCCGCCTAAAACCGGATTGAACCGTTGAACCGGCGGTTTTGCAAGAACCGGCCAGTCCAAAAATTGAAAATATTTTGAAATAATGTGGACACTGAGTTTTGAACTCAAGACCTCCTGAAACCAACTTATGTGTATATACCACTGTGCTATATTTATTTATCTGAATGCCAAGTTATTTTATATTATACAATGGTTATCATCAGTCATTTATATAATTATTTTGTTTGATAAGAAATTTTATAATATTTTAAATGTCAAAAATTAAATATGAAAAGATTAGTTACCTAATTAAATTAAAAATAGAAACTACAATAATCTTTCTAGTTTAAGTAAAGTTAAATTTGAGAAAATGAATTTGTAAATTGTAATTGAATATATTAAAATCACATAAAACTCATATCAATAGTTAAATATGTCACATTTGATTTTTTAATTTTAATTAAAATGATTTAATCATATGTACTTTGTTGTAGAAATATATTAATTATTGATAAGAATATATAAGTATTACAATTTATCTTTTTATATTATTTTATTAATATCCGGTCCGACCGTCCGGGTTAACCGGTTCGACCGGTCCAACCTGGCCCGGAGACTTATCCGGGTCGACGTCCGGTCCGGGTCTTACAACATTGATTCTAAGCATAACTTTTTGTGGCTGATGTTTGCCCAATGGCGAAAGGTCAAGAAAGTTGGTGACTTGATGATAGGTGAGTCGGCGACTGAAGCCCCAGTGAACGACGATCGTAACTATAACGGTCATAAGGTAGCGAAATTCCTTGTCGGGTAGGTTTCGATCCGCACGAAAGGCATAACGATCTGGGCACTGACTCGGAGAGAGGCTCGGTGAAATAAACATGTCTATGAAGATGTGGACTACCTACACCTGGACAGAAAGATCCTTCAAATTAGATGATCTTTGATTCTATAAAAAGCTAATAGAATTCTATACAATTTTGATTTTCATCATTCATCCAAAATCTAATGAGATCATAGTCAAATATTGATTCAAAATTTAGTATACAAAATTATCCAATTCAAATAAAATATTTTAGACCTTTACTCTTTTATACATAACTTTTTATACCAGTATCCAAATACGATGATATTTGATTCTCTAGAAAGATAAGAGAATTATCTATAATTTTATATTCACCCATTAATGTAAATCTCGTGGGAACATAAACAAATATTAATAAAAAGATTAATGCATGAAGCAACTCATTTCTATTTAAAATATTTCGGCATTTTAAATATAACTCTAATTTTTCGATGTTCGTATCATTAAAACATAATTATATATGGCATAAAAACTTTGCTCCAATAATCTTCCTTTTTTTATGAATACAAACTAAGAAATATAAAAAGTATATGAGTTGGGAAGTAAAAAATATTAAAGTCAATTTTACTCCCCCTAAAACAAACTTTTCCTTACAATTATGAATATGCACATAAGTCTTAATTGCAAGGCACTTTTCATATAGAGTTATTCATGAGATTCACGTAATAAATCAGGGGTTATATATATTTCTCATATATAAATTTTTCTTATGTTTTAATCATATTTCTCCTATATTTCTCCCCCTTTTGTTTCATCAAAAAGTAGTTTGCACATTAAGCATATAAGAAACAATATTAGATACAATATATAACTCCCCCTTAAATATATCATCTTCCAAAAAAATTTTATTCTCCCCCACCCCCTTTGTCATGTAAAATACAATATGTAAAATATCATAAGAGAGATGAAAATAATTTTTATTCTTTAATCACATGTATAAGAATTGTTTCATGTATAATATATGCGATAAGCAAAAATAACTCCCCCTAAGATTATGAATAATTCATAATAGAAAAATATAAAATCAAATGAATAACACTTCTAAAAAAAGAATCAAAACATTGCATAAAACTTTGAAACAAATGATATATTAGATTTAAATTGAATAATATCAAGTAACCAAAGATTTTACAATAAAGATAACAAGTGAATGGAGGAAATGATATTTTGAACTTTTGAACAAGCTCCCCCTACCAATTTTCGCCATCTTTCTATTTTTCTTTAGTTCTTTGTATGTTTTTTTTCAGAGAACCAATAATACTATAATATTATGAGTGAGAAATCAAAGCTTGATTTTCATAATATGAGAATTTTAAGCCTAAAGCATAAGGGTCATGTCAAAATATGATAAATTTTTTTTATAAATCATGAGAATGTAGATTCATGTACATGTAAGTCAGATAATTAATATATTTTATGCTATGACATAAACATCTCAAATGTAAATACATATATAAATTTTCATTTGTGCAAGAGAGATATCGTTTAAGCATCATTCCAAATTTAATGGTTAAATGTTATACGATATAGAAATATTCAAATGATAACAAGTTATGACTACATAAATTTATGCACATTAATCTTATAGCACAAGATTTCATATGGAAAGACAACTACAAATGAAACATATGAAAAAAATATTTTTCAAATTTTGATTGAAATTTTAAAACTTTATGTTCTTTCAATTGCAAACTCACAAAGCATCGAATGTGATAAGTAGTAAAGTCCAAATAAATATGCATACTCACAATTTTTAAGAAATGAGCATGATAGGTAACATTTCCAAAGTTTAACATATTAAAATATGTCCAAAAATAAACTTTTTAATAATCATAAATTTATACACAAATAGTGATAACTAGTAGACAAGTATAAAACACAAATAATTGTGACACACAAGTATATCTAATTTTTCATTTCTATGTTCAAAATAATACTTTTACCATAAACTTTTATGCCTCCAACTCATTTCAATTCCATTGTTGTTTTTCTTTTCATGTCACACAACCACTAAGTGTGTGCCTTCACTTTACTTAAAGTATTCTTCTTCATTCCTTTGTGAAGCACACCTACAAATAAAAATCATTTGCATTTTGATACCCAAACTTTTTTGCGTCCAACATGATTAATTTTGGTTCCATCAGAAACCCACATCAATTTCATGCTCATATTGTTAAATTTTTTTAATTTGGCATTCAAATGAATAATAACCATGAGAATTACAATAATGGCAAATAGTAGAGGGTCTAATAGAGTGATTATGATGATATCTAAACTTCAAAGTATTATTATGGGAGATATGAGAATTTGTAGCACCAAGAGAACTATCATAAGATAATTTATTTTTCAAATGATAATCATGAGAATGCTTAGGTTTCAAAGAATAAGAATATTTCAAATAATATCCATTTGTGTTTTTAAAATTTTTACTTGAATCATTTTTGTTTTGTGGTGCCTAAGAAATATTCTTTATAGGAGTTTTGACAACATAAATAGGCTTCTTAACATTATTAATGTTTTTCCAAAAACTACTAATTTTTTTATCTAAGAATTTTTGTAAAGAAATATGTTTCTTTTGTAACTCATCATGCAATACAATCAATTTTGAATTATCAACTATTAAAGATTTATAAGATGAACAAGATAAACAAATAGAATCATTTTTCCTTTTTAAGGTATCTATTTGAATTAAGCATGCATCATTTTTTCTTTTTAAGATATCTATTTGAATTAAGCATGCATCATTTTTCTTTTTGAGAGAATCATAGTTATCTTTCATGACATGAAAATCATTTATTAAAGTTTCCTTTTTTTTCTTTTTGAGAGAAAGATTCTTTCGAATAAGAGAAGCAAATTCTTTATGAACATCAAAAGTAATATCAACATCATCATCACTATCATTAGTAGAGGAATAAGATGAAGTTGATGTTACCTCATCATCCTCACTTTTTGTCATTAAACATAACACTTCATTCTTGAATGTCATAAATGTAAAACTATTATTTTCTTCATTGTCCACATTCGACATGCCATTTTTGTCGAAGTTACTACATTCGTACATTTCTAACAAAACTTGTCAAATTTAGTGAGAAATAGAGCATTTGGAAATAAGATTCATAGCATAAGAATCTAAAGAGGAATAAAAGATATTTTTGACATTGTCGTCAAAATTTTTAATCGCCATTTGAAAATCATCATATTCAAAGAAAGAAATATCAATGGAAACATTATTTAAAATCTTCTTTGACTTTTCAAAACCATTTTCTATAAGTTCCCACGTATCAAAATCAATGGAACATAAATATGCTTTCATTCTAATTTTTCAAGAAGTAAAAGAATAGTTTTGAAAACTCGATGGGTAAAAAATGGAAGATCCATCTCCAAAAAATAGTGTCATGCTCTAAAAGATGATTAAATCTTAAAAAAAAATGAGAGCAACCTTGCTCTGATACCGATTGTATGATCATAAGGCACCAAGAGGGAATGTGAATTGGTGTTTAACTGAAAATATCAATTTTAAAAAAATCATCACGAAAGATTAAACTTGATTCGTTAATATTTAAACCAACACAAAAGGGATCATATCACATGCATAATAAGGTGAGAAGGAGAGGGAGAGAGTAAGACAAACACAAAGTGCACGGTGGTTTGTTGACGAGGTTCGGCCACACCTTAGCCTACATCCCAGCTCTGACTTCTCGACCTCGAGATTTTTGAATATTCCACTAACTCCCTTTCTTCGTTCCCAATGGAGCAACGAAGAAACCTTTTATAACTTGCCTTTTCTCCTTTTCAAAAGGTAAGACACCTCTTTCACTTGTAGATTTTCACTCGTATTTTCTTCGCACAAGAGGTAAGACACAACCTCTTTTCACTCAGGAGCTAAACAACTATTATAATATCACAAGAACACTTCACAATCTTTCTTTTGCAATTTGAAACCTCACACAAGAGTAAGAGAGAAAGAAATGAAAAATTTACAATTTTGAAACTCAAATGGACTTCTCAAATGTTCTTTCCACTTTTCCTTGAAAGTCTTGATCATTCCTACACCTTTTGATCCTCTTTTATAGCCTTGTTAACTCCATTTAGCCGTTAGTGCTTGTTTCCTAATTTTGAGATCAAAATATGACCATTATAGTGCATTTTGCACGCTGACTAGTCAATCGTCCTACACTATTTTAAGCATAAATTTTTGTACAGTTATTCAAATTAGATGATCTTTAATTCTATGGAAATTTAACAGATTTCTCTACAATTTTTATATTCATCTTTCATCCAAAATCTGATGAGATCATAGTCAAATATTGATTCAAAGTTCAGTATACAAAATTGTCCAATTCAAATAAAATATTTTAGACTTTTATTCTTTTATGCATAACTTTTCATACAAGTATCCAAATGGAATGATATTTAATTCTCTAGAAAGATAAGAGAATTATCTATAACTTTTATATTCACTCATTAATGTAAATCTTATAGGAACATAAACGAATATTAATTGAAATATTAACGCATGAAGTAACTCATTTCTATTTAAATTATTTCGGCATTTTAAATATGAGAAAAATGTATATGTAGAGCATTTGACATAGAACAGGTGTAGAGCACTAATTTTTCTTATTAAATTAATAAAATAATTATATATTAATTTAAAGTATATGTTAAATAGTAAAGGTGATTAAAATGAAGATCAGCGGATTATCCGATGGTCATGATCAAGACATGTTAATAAATATGATTATTCAATGGTTGTAATTTATTTAGCCTTAGATGATACATTTTTGTTATCAAATTACCTAAACAAATATATATTATTTCATCTAAGAAGTATATAATCATTTTAATAATGAATTATAATCATTAAATTACTTAAATGATAAGAAATAAATGTTCTACATGGAGGTGTAGAACGGGGTGCTCTATATACTCATTAACCTCTTTAAATATAACTCTAATCTTTTGAGATTTGTATCATTAAAATATAATTATATAAGGCATAAAAATTTTGCTCCAACACATGTAACTTCGCAAGTGTTTTAAGTTGATTGTCCACAGTTAGAAATCATATGGATGAAACTTGGCAAGACCAATTAATTTTTGCTTGTCAAAAGCTAAGGAAACATTAACAAGCCAAAGAGAGACTAGACTAAAAGCAACCGGTATTTGTGTTACTAAAATTCTTGATGAATTCAATCCATGTGTGGAAAGAATATGTTAGGCGGTATAAAAAAACCTATAGCATTTCAAAAATTCTTTTCATAGTATCTTCTTGTTTATTTACAAAGCACATAGCAAAAAGATTTGGTGATCTCTATTAGCCACACATCGTGACTCACTCAAAAAATTTTAAACCTTATTATAAGTCAATCGATAATTTTTAGATGCATTTTTAAAAATGAGATTATTTATCTCCTCATTATGTGCATTAAAAAAACTCAAGAAGTTCAAAAATATTTTATTGATTATGTGAACCTTCTAATTCCCGTGTTCATGAAAAGTTATTTCTTGGTGCAAATTGAACCTAGCAAACACCAATCAATTGATGTTGTTAACTGATCAGTTTGATGTATTCTTCGCATTTCATCAAATTGACTATTTAAGAAGTCTCAATATATTGACTATGTTTCAATAAATCCATGTATTTACTCTATGTTTGATTGTGTGTGCTATTCAATCCTCTAACATGATATTTTAATTTTCCTTTTTTTATCCCAATTGGGAATCCATTTATAGTAAGAGCATCTTCACTTCTCTTTGCATAATCAATCTTATTCAAATAGCATCTCAAACAAAAGAAGTGTATTCTAACCATGGGTGTTGTGGAAACTAAGAAGGACAAAATATTTTTTTTCATTCTTTTTTTCTTTCTTTTTTTGGGAAATTGTGCTTGAGAGACTCGTGATATGATCCTTTTAGTAAATATGCTCTCCCAATTGTGCTGAACTTGTTGGGATGATAATTCTAATTCGATTTCCTTAAACCTAGATCACTTTGAAAATTTTGGTAACTCGCTTGTTCTAATTTCCCGAGAAAATTGAGTAGTGTTTGTAACTTCTCTAAATTTTATATTTCTTCTTATCATGGTGTCCCAAAATGTTGTCGAACTACCCATCATAATCATTCTCCATATAGTAAGAATCATAATAAATTGACATTGCATGGACATTTTATATTTATTTCAACTAATATATAAAAATGATGAACAGGCAATAAATAACATGAGGCATAAATAGCTTATCAACCAAGACAATGAAAGAACAAAACCAAATGAAATGTAGTAACAGTGAGCTCATTCAATAAAAATGAAGAAAGTCATAAGAAACAATAACGAAAAAATATTGGAAATAAATGATCAATTTGTGAGGATTTGATGATTTAATGTTGCTTTCTTTTACCATGAATTTTTTCTTTCTACAGAGGGAATCTAAGATAAATTAAGAAAAGTTCACATGAATCACATCTTCAAAAGGAGGGATAAAGAAGAAATGATAAAAAAAATTACGATAGGAAAAAATGATAATAAAAAGGAAACAGAACAATATATTTACAATATCTATTCTTTAAAGAAAGTTTAAATGAGGCAAATCGTGAAGAGATCTTGTTAAAAAATAACATATGATACTTCAATAGCACAAGTTATATGATATTTTTTTAGTACAGCCACTTCATATATCAACGATTACTAATGATTAAATTTCTGAAGATCTTAATTTCGTTATAGTTTATTTATTTCTCTCTCAAATGGTTAATTAGGTACTAGTTAACTAGTAATACCCAAAATATAGGGTCCTAATATCTTTCACTTTTCGTCATTAATATAATAATTTTCTTAACATACCTGTTTAAATTTCTTGCAAATAAAGCATCATTTTTTAAAAAAATTGCCAACTTATGAATGCTTATTAAATTTAAGCTTCTTTTTCTTATTATATAGCATATATTGATTTTCAATTGTTTTATCTGAATATTTTTTAAGAAAATATTGCTTTGTACGACAAATTCATATGGATAAATGAACATATATAGAAAATGTTATTTGGACATTAAAAGTATTACATGATTTGTTAATGACCATTATTCTCATAACATGTCGCATAAGACAAACAAAGTTGTTCACAAAATAATTTGAAGCACCTTCCATGTTATAATAATAATAATGTCATTAAATTTGATTTAATACTATAGCATATCGGGTTTGAAGTGGCAAAGTATTGTTTGGTCACCCAATTGTTTTTTACGTTACATATATAACACACTTTAATTTTAAGCAATATTTTGAAAAATCCATGCAAGCCGATTTGTTGGATTGATCCAACCCGAATTAACATATATAATTAGTTTTGAAGGTGAAATCTAACTCAACCTGGTTTTTTGGGACCTATGGAAAATTTGGGTGAACCTTTTACTCATTTTTGGATGATAATAATGGATAGAAGCGATAACTGTGTAACAAGCAAATAAATAGAGAAAATATCTTGCCGAAAGAAATTAAATAAACAGAAGAATATGATAGGTTTTGTTTGGTATTAATCATGATATATAACTAGTAGATAACCCTAATCAATGTTTTAATAACCGGATCGTATATAGAATCGGACGATCAATTAGATTGTGGTTGGATTAATTCAATCAGACTTAATCGAATTTTATTAAAATAATATTATTTTAATAATTTTATTGATATATACATAACTAATATTATATAATTAAATTAGATTGTTACTCTATTTTTTTGTTTTGTTGCCAATCTAACAACCTGAATTTTTAATAGAGGTAATTTATTCCAATACACCCTATGCACCAACTATAAAAACTTAACAATTCCATTATTTCACCAAAAATATAGCTGTGAAGTCCTTCTCTTCCTCCTCCTCCCTCTCTTTTTTTTCCACCAAAAAAAATCCTGAGGCTATTACATCTAGAGCTATATTTTTCAAGGTGGCTATGTTTCAAGATCAACGAGGATGATATCATGTTTCAAGGGAAATGGACAAGACTTAGAGGCTTCCAAATGATGAAGAACACAAGATGAATAGGGAAAAAGGATTTTAGAATTAAAATCCAAAGATATGTAAAGGAAATTCTACCCATCTCTTTCCTCTCAATGATTTGCATGTATTGAGACACAAAAACACCCCACTTCCTATTTGGAATGATTGAGGGTTGCATTGCTCATATGTTAAGATCCACATGTTTTATATGTCTTGAAAACGATATTCATATTCAAGATCTATGATTTTTTATATTTTATCAAATAACTCTCAACCCTTATTATGCCATGATTTTCATAAGTTTATTCATGTTATTTGCCTATTAGATGCCTATAAATGTCCTTTTAAATTAGTTTCAAGATCGTGATTGTGTCATGCCCCCAATCACGACCATGATTGATGGTTTTAAACCAATAGGGCTCAGCTACACCCGTGAACAATGGGTTCACAACCGTGACTAGGCACTAACACGGGCATGACCAATGTGTCACGGTCGTAAGCAATGCAAAATTCCTCACATGATATTTTAAACTTAATTTTTTATATATGTTATGTACCGATGATTGTTGATTGTGTATGACACCTAAATATACGAAAGACATGATCAGTCATAATTAGACTAAAAGATGAAGAGTGCTTGACGTGAATGTTTGATATAATGTGCATCATAAAGTTGAAGAATAAGTTCTTGTCACTCATCAAAATAACGGTGGAAAGCAAAGTCCCGCACTTCAAGGGAACCAAGTCCCACGAAGTAAAATCCTGCATTTGTATATGTGATTCTAAGCAATGTTATTAAAACCGGACCAGACCGGCCGGTTCAACCGGTTCAACCACGAACCGGCCGGTGATCCGGTCCGGTCAAGTGTCAAAACCCATTTTGCATTGAACCGGGCAAAATCGGTTGAACCGACCGGTTGAACCGGGCTGGTTGAATCGATTCAACCCGGTTCAATGCAGATTTTGAAAAAAATTTGTAAAAAATGATATAAATAGGAAAGTTAAATGAGAAAAAGGAAAGAAATATAAGGAAATCAAAGGAGGAGAGAATATCATATGTATATAATTAAATATGAATTGAAATAAAAAGGTAAGTATTTAAAATTGAATAATATTAGAATAGAAAGTTATCAAAGGGCATAAAATAAATGAAATAAAAAGGAAAGTGTTAAATAAAAAAAGAAATAAGAATAATTTAAGATAAAATTTACTAATATAACATTTATCATCATTAAATAGTAGATATTAAATTATTAATAATTTATTTATATCATCATTATGAAACTTTTAATTAATAAAAAATATGTTATATTATTTTTTAATATTTTTAATAAGTTATTGGTACAATATTCATATATTATATCATATAACTTATGCTATATTTTTATAATTATTACGAATAATATTATTTTAATAAAATCCGGTTCAACCCGGTCGAACCCGATCGGACCGGTCCAACCACGATCCAGTGATAAATCCGGTCCGATCGCCGGTCCGGTTCTGAAAATATTGATTCTAAGTGAACAAACTTTGTCATAAACAAAATGTGTGTATTCCTATTAGGAACAAATCCCTCAATGACGTGCATGTTTCCTATGATGTGATCTAACTAGATGTTGACATAGTTCTCCAACATAAAAAAAAAAAGATAAAGGTAATCAAGAATAAAAGATCACGACTTAGGCTCATGATAGAAGTATTATATATACCTAGGATCAAATAAGTCTTTTAAATTAATTAATATTAATGCAAATGATGTAATGAAGTATTTAGGCATTTGAGATATAATGATTTATTAGTTGAAAAAGGATGTTATACAATTATTATAAGATTTTCATTTATGATTTTTCTAAAATTTCCAAGTCTTACATTGTTAAATGATTAAAACAATGTATAACGAACGGACTAACAAACATAAAAACTATAAGTTGTTGATAATTTTTAGAGTGAATTTCATATCGTTACAGTCAAAACATGCAAAACTTAATTACATTTTATTATACAATGTTGATAATGCACTATACAAAAAAAAATGTTGTGTTGGGTATAAGCTATAAGTTGTAAAAATGTAAGAACACATCAGTATGACTGGTTATTGCTGATGTCTTAAAAGAACCTTATAATAATAACAACAACAATAACAACAAGTGTTGAAGAGAAGACTAACGGATATAATTTGGATATAGGCTTTGTATGACAAAATTAACCATTAAATTAGAGAATAGTAATTTAATTATAAAATAACAATTAACTATTAGCAAATAACAATAATGATTTATTTGTAAATATAATGAAGCAATTGAACTAGTGTATAATACAAAATGACAAAAATAGATATAAAAATCTAATTTATGCTCATTTTTATAAACATCATATTCATAATGATTGATTTATGATGTTTTTAATAATAGTATTTTTCGAAATATTAATTTAATATAAAAATGTAGATTACTTGAAAATAAATTTATTTTTGGGTTGCATGTACAATTAAAATGTGAAATATTAAAAAAATGATACGTAATATTTAAAAAATCAAATAATTTTTTATTTTAAAAGAATGAAGATATAATAAATAATAATTATTATAATATAAAATCATTATACTCACTTCCACTAACTTGCAAATAATACTTTTAAAAAATATTTACACAAGTATTTTTTTTCGGTGATACCTACACTAATATTTGACTCAATCAATCAATGCTTTATTTGCTACTTGATATTCTACTTTTTGAATATATCAAACAGACATAAAACAATATTTCCATTGAAACTGACTGATTTGACCAAATGACGGGGATAAACTTGGAAATTATGCTACGTTTGCATATGCTTTTATTCGTAAACAATAAATAAACAAGATAGATATTGATTCAAGCCAAATAGTTAAAAGTAACTGTAACATAGTTGATACATAAACATTGGAAAAGATACTTGGATAATAACTAGCATAACGACATAAACATGCTATCTTGCCGAAGTAAGTGTGTCAAAGTAAATTAAAAAGTACGGTTTCCATATAATTCACAGGACATTTTCTTTGTCCATCGTGCTCAAAGGGTGGAACCGCCAAGCAGCTTTTCAACGATCTTATGACTGGAACATGAATCAGGAGGCACAATTTCAAAATAAAGGCAAACTCGTGGGGAACCGGACATGCATCCACTGCCTTTCGTAGGATGCCACATGAGCCCATCCAATCTCCTCCACCAATTGAATCCTTAGATCGTAGAGATTCTTCTTCGCCGGTGCCGATTCATCTTCGATCATGCCACTGAGAACCTAAATAAAGGTTTCAACACAAAGAATGAATTAAAGACAAATAGACGGTTACAGGGACCGTATATAATCAGATGTGAACTCAGCTCTCGAATCTGTGATCAAATGCCAAATATACATTAGGAACGTTTCTAGCATGGCCCCTTTTAAGGTTAACAACTAATGTGAATCAGACCAGTAGCTCGAAGCAAATAAATTATTTCCCGCATGAGCCAAGGTGAAGTTTGTCTGCATCTAGTCTACTTATTTGAGTGGTATTTCCTCTACTAATTTTACAAAATGCTACAAATTGTTGAAGCAAACAAGCATTTCGAAATTTGAGATATTATAAACCTCTTGATACAAGACCAGTGAAGAGAGTTTCCAGTTGCTTTTCAAAGGGGCAAAGAGCAATCAAATGCAAAAATTACGAGGAAATAACCATCAGAGATTCGAAAGTAACAAAATTTGAAGACAGAGAGATCTGAAATTACCTTTAGGGCAGTCCCAGCCCTTCTACCACGTCTTTCACGCAGCACCCAAAGAAGCCGGTACTTTCCAGATGTAACATCAGCCCATTTCTTTAGTTCCTTAAAGTTCTCCTCAAACTGATCCGAGCCATCGCCTAAATCTAAATCTTCACTACTTCCCGAGGGAACTTTCAGCACAGGTACATTAGACTGCACAATGAATGCATAAAATTACTAAGAAAATGCTCAAGTCTTAATTCCAATTATTATCCTAGAAATCAGTGAGTATAGCTTGATAAGAAAACAAGGAAAATGTGCCTCAGAAGGCGAGTACACATGATAATCCTACGAAGAAATCAACATGACTTCATAAAAAGCAGAAGTTTGTAGGTCAAAAGGCCACAGAAGCAAGTAAATTGGAGAGCAGCTGCTTAAAAGAAAATCTAATCTAGCATTTATAGAATGGGACAGGAAACCTCTCCAGCTCCCTTCTCAGAGATAAATGAGAGCTATAGAATTCTATTTTATTTCATTTTGAAAAATATTATCCAGCTTTTTCTCAGAGGCAAATGACCGCCACATAATTCTATTTTTCTTCCATTTCTTTACTTGTTATTTATTGAACGGGACCACTTCTTTTTGCTTTGAAATGTTATATTTGTTGTTACATTGCTTACCCCACAAAAGGAGTTTTCTGTCAAACAAGCTTCACAGTAAATAATCAAGAGAAAACAGAATAAACCAACAGACCACCTTGTATTAAGATACCTGCAAACCCACTCAACTCCCAATCACTGTTATCCATATGATTTTACTTGAATTCCCCGTCTCATGCTTTTATTTTTTTGCGATATAACCCAGGAACCTTATAGTAGCCACAAATCATATCGGAACCATGCCATCACTGTGTTTCATACAGAATTTTTTTGAAACGTGTTTCATACAGAATTTATACTCTCATTAAGCTACTAGGCCTTTTAGATGTTTAAGATACCTGTACAACCCACTCAACTTCCAACCAACCCAACGCCCAACCCTTTTCCTATCAAAGAAAAAACGGAATAAGAAAGACCAAAGGAGCCAATATACCCCAGCGGAGATTAATAACATAATAATTGTAGAACAAGATTATTTCCAACTCCAAATGTAGTTAGGAACAAAAACCTTTTGAGATTCCAATTCTGCAATCGCTAGCCCCTTCTGAAACAAGGCCTCAACCAACTGGTCACGTGTTTCCTCCACTTTTTTCTTGACTTTCTAGAAGCAATTTACCAGCAAACGTAAGATAAAACTGGACATTACAGAATGCCAATGAATTATAAATAACTATCGCATAAAGAACTACAATATAATCCATTAGAAAAGAGAAGGCCAATATCAATTAGCCTATGATGTAATATCGAGTGAATTGAAGATTATTGGTTTAAGTTTTTTATCTATATCATCAAAATTGCACATTCCAAATTTCATACACAACTTGGGTAGACTAACAATCAGTAGATTTCAACCAAGTGATAAGTCTTACCTCTCCCTCTTCATCTTCAGGATCTGTCTTCAGACCCAAATATTTAAGTAATTCTTCTTTGTCGATACTGTCAATTACCTCATTGGCAGCGTCAATTATCTGTAACGGCCGCAATCGCATTACAAGAAAGAAAATGTAAATGTAAGGTAAAGAAATTCCAAAATAATCATTCAGAATGCTAGAGCATTCATGCCACAGGTCAACAATAACCGTGGTACCGATCCATAATATTCCTATTTCAGCACATCTGAAACCGTTATTTGCAGAAATTATATACATAACAAATATGTTCAATAAGCATTTAATTCATCAGAACTGATGGCCAAATACTTATTAGACATGTAATTCGTTACATACTCCTTAACCACTTTGCATATTTTTTGTTCTCTCTCCTCATGTAGGTGAGCTTAGTGGACATAGAAAAATCATGAAAAGGAGGAGAAACCCAAGTATATGAAATATAATGAAAAAAGGGTGAGCAACACCATTTAATTCAAATATCTTCTTTAAACCAAATTTTAGATATATTTGATGCTTAGTAGGTGAAGATGAAAGCTCATTATGAAAAGGAAAGGAAAAAGAAACAACTGCCAGTCATGTCAGCAAGCTGGTGTAATTTCAAATAATGTTTTCAACATATAAACTGACCTTTTTGTTGTGGCTACTCTTGTCCTCGTCTGTGCTTCCTGAAAGTAAACATTCTAGAACTTTGGCCAGCAACGGTGTATATTTGGGGTACTCCTCCTGCCAAAAGAGGTCATGGCTGAAATCAGAACTTGGCCAGATGCTAAGAATATTGGTTGACTGTCGACAACTACTACTTTGACTGCCAGCGTGGCCTGATACTGTAGGGTAGCTTCTGATAAAGCTAAATAAAAACAAATGAAACACAGACCGACAAAAATCATTCAAGATGGCAGTTCCATTTACAAGAAGATCAGGGTGGATGCTGAACATTGCTTATTGTACATTTTATGTTCTGCTTCGTGCTTTTAGGAAAATGTATAAAAATATACCATAAGCCTGTTCCAGCAGAAATTCAGAATATTAGTTGGAAATTTGATTCATTCCTGTGATTATTGGGCTTCAGACCTTCTAAAGTTAATCCAACATTGGGAAGAGAAATTAAAGAAGAATTTAAAGCTAAAAGAGTGAATCAAGCAAAATTGACGACAAACTATGCTATAATGATAGAATCTGATGTACCTGCAATGAAATCTCAATTCTCATATATAAACAGAAACTAAAAGGAAAATAAGAAAATGAATAAAGAACTCACAACCTTAAGAGAAATAACAAGACCCTCCCAAGCTGATTTGTCGTCTTCAGTGTCACGCTTCAAGCTTGACATGAACTTGATCTTAGTATCCCGTACCTATTATAACAATAAATAGTTACAGATCCTATTTTTTAGGAGAAAAAGGGTGGCTATCAAGTCTTGTGATTGCCATCCATGTGTATATAACAAATGAGTTCTATATGAAACTATGGATCATGCATATACAACAAAGGTCATTAATTTGTGTCCACGATAAATTGATCCAAATACTACTACAACCGTAAAAATCCTCTCGAAGTTGCCAACAAATGTTATGTTCAAGCATGAGGAAGTAAGACGATGTGAATAATAACCTCTTAATGTTCGTGCAAAAAGAAGATAAATTAAGACCAAAGGTCCAGCATTCCATTGAGTAGAATGAAAAATATAAACCACAAAACTTGTAGGATTCACCAACCTCATCTCCTAAACGCTCGGTGACACCTTTTCTGGAGCCAACTTCCTTCTCTTTGTGTCCATCAATCTGTAAAATCTTACTCTCCGTGAGCATTAAGAATTGGCAACAAAGATCTTGAGACCCATTATCAATCACCTCACTCACAACACCAAAAAAAACTTGATCACGCAACACAAGGTGACAGACAAACCAACAATAATACTTAAGAAACCACGAACAACAAACCTTAGGTGGTAGTATAAGATAAGAAATATCATAAGATGGCAGTTGTTGATTCTCATCACCATTCTTATTGCCACTTGATAATGTACCATAAGATATTGATCCAAGCAATATGGCTCCAGGTAAAGAATTCTGCAAAGACGAAAAGGAAAATCATGCCAAGTAAGACAAAGATTAATCAATTACTAATGATTTTTAAGCAAGATGATCGATAGAAATCATGTTACCTTTGGAAGCTTTTCTATTGATGGTGGACCAAGATAAAATGCTTCAGATTCACTGCATAAATTGTCCCTAAGCTTAGATAGTAACTTTATATAAAGATTAATCACTAATACTGTATACAATTATACCCAGGAAGCAAAACAGAAGATTTGAAGGAGCCATTTCCTATAAAAGGACCATCAGGTTGAGAATAAAAGCTCAGTTGAATATAATCCTGCAAAAGCAAATATCCCCGCAACATCTATTAAAAATATAAAACAATTGCTAGATTCACATTTTGCAAACAAAAAGGTTAGTATTGAGGTTGTCACGAGTCATTTATAATGAAAAATTTTAGAATAAATACGTATGCGTATGCCAGTTATGTAAATGCGACTAAAAAGTGTTGATTTTGTTATCACCACCACACACAACTAGGAATTATTGTCTAAATGAATGGATGATGATTACACCAAACACCTCTGAAATATAATCTCAGTAAGTACATTCTTGGCTTCATTACGTGGCCTTTAAGTTTTACGCTAAAATCATAATTTTAAATTTTCTCATTATGTTAAAGTACATTTACTTCTTACTTGGATATTTAGTCTATTATAATCTTTTTGATACACGGATTATTGGAAACAAACACTTTTTAATTGAGTTGGGTACTTCCACAATCTTCAGCGGAATTTAGATACAAAATTACTTTAAAGTTGTGTAACACAATTTTGGACAAACTGGTTTGTCTTTCTATTTCAGAATTGCCCTTGGGAACAGTCTCTTTCTCAACCCCCCCCCCCCCCCCCCCCCCACCCCGTTCATATCAGCGCTCCAATGAATTATAGAAATAAGTGCAGAAATTAGAACTCAGTTATACAGTTAAAAATGCAAGAATCATTGGGAGCTCCTAACATATTTACCTTGGCCTCTAATTTCCTCTCAATGAACAAAACCAACTGCTTCAATTTCTCCAGAATATGAATGTCATCATGCCTGAAGACAAGACTGAAATTGTAAGTACATACGAATGAAGAAAGAGCATTTAAGTTGACTCCAGCCAACATTTTAGATGCACCTTGTGAAAAACTAATGTAAAGTGCATTTCACAAAATGTTTGGACGAGATTCACTGTGCGGTTATTACAAGGTGGCTATCTAATAATAAATTTTTTGAGGAGTAAAAGGATGACAAGCAGTTTGGTTGTCATCCAAATATATATATCACTATAAGAAAGAGTCATGTACAAGTGATTGCTCTCCCAAGGAGAGTGACAAAAGAAAGGAGAGTACAGACGCTAAACAATACCCCACTCCCGAAGAAGACAAAACATGTGGTGTACGATGCGCTCTGCCCGACAACTCTCTCCATAAAAAATGATCCGGTTGCGCTGGAGCCAAATGGCCCAGGCACCGGCCAAAAAGGTCGCTAGTGGGGTCCTCCAGCTCAGTCTTCGTCTGCCAAGTCCCCTCATGGACTGCCAAAAAGCTGACTGTGATAGAGAAACGTCGGCCACAATGCTCGTCCGAGACCATACCTCCCGAACCACCCGGCATGTGAAGAATAAGTGAGTGACATCCTCCTCCATCTCCCCGCATAATACACATGAGATATCTGCATGAGGTGCCCACCGTGCCCTGTAAACCCGAGTGAGGGTCCGCTCTCGCCTCAGAAGCCAAGCGAAAATCTTGACTTTCAGTGGATTCCTGGATCGCCATATGAGTCTGCAGTCAGCCATAACATCTATCGAATCAGTAGGTGCAGGAAGGAACCTAAGGTAGAGGCTGCGCGCAGAGGAGCCTGAAATCCAAACCCAACCGTCCGCCCATGCAAGATCCGGTCGAAAAGGCGCAATCCTCTAGTGCAGCGCCAGCAGCTCCTCATAGCGCCGGTCAGATAAAGGGGATCTGAAGGTGGGGGTCCAAGACCCGGTGCCCGGGCCAGCGCTCTCGGACCAGCACTCAGCCACCGAAGCGTCCGGCTGAGCCGCTAAGGCCCACAATCGGGGGAAAGAGTCGGCAAGTGTGCCCCCAGGAATCCAGTCATGCCGCCAAAATGAGAATACCTCACCGGAGCCAAGGACTGGGCTCAGAAACGGTCGCACACGGGAAATAGAGCCGCCACCCCACTCCATAATGAAAAAGCACCGCGAGGTAAAATGGGCCTGGATCCCCAAGATAGATCTCGCCCGTAGCAGCAGAAGAAGACCTTCTTCCATAAGCACTCCTCGGGCCCCATGATGCGTCCCACCCACCGAGCGAGGAGCGCCCAGTTAGTAAGACGGAGATCCCGAACACCCAGACCACCCTGTGAAGTAGGCCTGCAGATGCTGTGCCATGCAACAAGATGAACACGGCGAGTCGGACTGCATCCCTGCCAAAAGAACATGCTCCTCAAAGAGTCAATCCGTGATAAAACCTGGGCTGGCATCCGAAGCACAGACATGAAATATATCGGCAGTGAAGATAAAACAGATCTGAGAAGAGTAAGACGTCCACCGCTAGAAAGGAGCCGGGAGCTCCATCCCTGGAGGCGATGCTCCATCCGCTCAACGACCGGGGTCCATCCCCGAGAACCAATATGCCGGTCAGAGAGGGGGAGGCCCAGATAGGAGATAGGTAGGTCGTCCACCGGAGTGCGCAGCTCGGACACACAGCGCTGGGTTTCCTCTGCCGCCATGCCAAAGGGGATGAAGGTGGATTTGGCATGGTTGATCATGAGCCCCGACGTCGCACCAAAGATCTCCACCATAATGGCCACCCGTCTGGCCTCGAGCTCTGACCCCTCCACGAAGAAAACAGTGTCGTCTGCGTACTGTAGCATCGGCACAAGGCCATCTGTGGAACCCCTGAAGAGGCCGGTCCGGCAGGCCTCAAGAGTGCATCTAGCGAGGCCGTCGACCGCTAGCGTGAATAACATGGGCGCAAGGGGGCACCCCTGCCGGACACCACGCTGGGGCTGCACCCAACCCCCCCGCCATGGATCCATTGACCAGTACCGAGAAAGAAGCGGTGGTGACACACCGCTTCATCCAAGCAATCCATATCGCCGGAAAGCCACGAGCCTGCAAAGAATGCCAAAGGAAGGACCATGAAAGAGAGTCATAAGCCTTGGAAAAATCGACCTTCCAAAGGAAAGCGCGGCTGCTGCTCCGTCTCCAATGCGCGAGGATCTCCGCGGCAGTGGCATAGCTATCGGTGATGGAGCGGCCGTGGATGAAAGCCGACTGGACCGGATGGATGAGATCGGGGAGTATTTCCCGAAGCCGATTGGCCAATACCCGTGCCACAAGGAGGTAGATGGCATTGGATAAGGCGATCGGCCGGAAGTCCTCCACTCTCTCAGCTGGCGTGCGCTTCGGAAGCATGAACAACAGGAACTGATTGAGGCGATCAAAGCCCCGATTCCCGCCTTCGAACTCCCTGATCACCGCCATCACGTCCACCCGTACCACGGGCCATAACTCCCTCAGAACCGTCGCCATTGAGGTCCCGAAGAGCATCGGTGACCTCGTCCTCGGAGATGGTCTGCGCTAACAAAGAAGACTGATCATCAGTAAGACGAGAAATGCCCCTGGGGAACCAACTCCAGGATGGCGTGGGCCGTCGCTTGGAGAAGTCCCGATGGAAAGAAGCGATGGCAGTCCCGATGTCATGGTGGCCGGTGATCCGCTGCCCCATCACCTCCAGATGGTCGATCTGATTCGCCCTTCGTCGGGCGCTCGCGTATAGGTGGAAAAACCGCGTGTTGGCATCTCCCTCCTGAAGCCAGGTCTGCCGGGAGCGCTGCCTCCACTGGATCTCCACCAGCCTGTCCTGGATGGTCGCCTGAGCTCGTCGTCGCTGTACCGCCTCCTCCTCCGTGAGGTGGCGAGAGTCCTCCTCCCGATCAAGCCGGGTGATCGTCTCGAGAGCCACAGTCCTCCGTGCCTCCCGGACAGTCCGGAGCCCTCTCCGGTGGTCCTGAAGGAAATGCGTCAAGCTGTGCAGTCTAGCAGCCAAGGTCCTAGCAGCAGAGTCTGACGTCGCAACACTCTGCCAGTGCTCGGCCATCAACTGTGTGAAACCCTCCTCCAATAACCATGATCGCTCAAAGCGAAAAATGGATCTCCGGGACTGACCGTTTCCGAAAAAGGTCGATCCATGGTTCGGACATCAACAAGCTGGTGGGCCTCAGCTAACTCAATAGAGCCGAGGAATCTGTCGATCCGAGATCTGGATGAGGGTGCCGCCGTGCTCGGCCAGGTGAATCTACAGTTCGCAGTCGGGAAGTCCAACAGCGACTGGGAGTCAATGAAATCTCTGAATCCCTCTGCTCCGAGGTCTCTCCCCTGTCTCTGGGAGGGGCGATCATCCATGTCGAGCATGACATTGAAGTCGCCCCCAATCAGCCACCGGGCGTCTGGAAGATGAAGACGGGCAGCGGAGAGCTCCTCCCATATGTCCGCCCGATGGGACCCCGAGCGGGGGCCATAAACACAGGAGAGAAGGTAGGATGAGTCATCCGTGCAGCGACGTAAATGAGCCGACATCGAGAAGCGGGCAGTCTAGGAATCCACCAAGGTGAACTGCTCCGTCCGCCAACCAATGATACAACCCCCAGAACGCCCCACCGAGCTAAGGGAGATGAACTGCGAAAGTCGGGACCCACCAATCTGCTCCCACATCCGAGCGCTACACTCCTCAAGTTTGGTTTCCTGGAGGAAAACCACGTCTGCCTCCCACTCCCTCAAGTAGCGGCCAAGGGATCGGCGCCTCTCCTCATCACCGAGGCCACGAACGTTCCATGTCAGAACCTTCATAAGGAAACCGTAGTCGTCGCCCCAGTGGGCGGTCTGCCGCCCGCCACTGTCCTCCGCCTAGAGCCACCCCGCACGAGCCTCAAGAGTCGCTGGTGGGGGCGAAAAATGCCAAGGGGTCGTCTCGGGGGGTCATGCCTCGACTAGGGGCGACGGCAGACTAGACGGAATCCAGTCCGATGTGCGACCTCGAGGACATCGACGTCTTGTCATCCGGGAAGGAGGGCATTATCGCTGTTGGCCCGAACCCCTGTCCAGGTGGTTGTAGAAGAAGATGATGCATCGGGTCTGGCGGCCTCCTGCTGGACGCCGGCAGGAGCAGAGGCGCCCATCTGTTGAGGTCCAGCGGGGTGGGGAGAGGGGGCCCTGCGATTCCGACGGCGCCGGTAGACGCGGGGGGGATCGCCCGCAGCCACCGCGTCAACATCCGGGAGACCACGTCGCCGAGAAGGTAGGTGGGGATCGGGTCCATGCGGGCTGTGGTGGCGGTTGTCAGACAGTAGCGGTGGGGGTGTCGGGAGGAGAGGGGGAAGGCTTCGCCGCGAAGACTGGCCGCCGGCGGGGAGGTTGCCAGAGGCGGAGGCAGCGGAGCTGGTGGAAGGCGATAGGGGCTTACGGTTATCGGGTGGGGCCTCTGGAGGTGGATTGGTGCAACTTGGGAGTTGCCCGGGTCGGGTCGTGGAGGGAGTTTGGGTGCGGATCTGGGGGGGCCCGGGTCGGGTGTGTGGAAGCGACTCGGGTTGGCCGATGTTCAGGCTGGGCGGGTGTGGAGTGCGGTCGGGATCGGGTTGGTTGAGAGGGTGGACAATGGCTGGGTGAGGTAGTGTGGTGAGGTGTCATGGGTTGGTGACGTGGCAGTCTGGATGTGGTGTGTGGGTAATGGAAATGGTGGCAGGTGGCAGTGGAGAGGTGTGGTGGTTGACAGCTGTTGGGGGAGAAGGGTTTTGAAATAAAGTATGGCCATACGTCTCTCCTTCTGCCCCTCTGACGCACGCCTGGGACGATGGCCGGGACTGCCTCCTGAGGCTCGCCGCCGTACCGGCCGCGACTACATCTGCCCATGAGCCTTCAGCATTCGACCGCCGGAGATGGAGGATGTAGCTACCATCGTCGACGCACAGGATGACCGACGAGGGCAGGCGACATCCAGGCTGTATCGCGACCTCCACAGAGACGGCTGACAGGTCCGGCGAGCCCATCGTCGGCAGGGAGAGGGACAGGGGGGTTCTGAACTTCCCGGCGATGGCCAGTATGACCTCCGGGTGCAGTAGGTGGAGGGGGATACCCCTGATGTCGACCGCGATTCTTGCTGGGGCCGGCACCGGCGTAGCGCCGTCCCCCTCTTGCTGAGACACTGGAGACGGCGAAGCTAGCAGGGACTCCCGCTGCTGAGGCGAGCCGGGAACGAGGAGGAAAAGCGTTGGCGTCAGGTTGCTCAGGTGAAAGGGGGGCGCTGCACCAACGGACGCCACCACTGCCGCACGGATGGCCGACAGCTCTATCGGCATGCCGGTGAGTTCGCCAACGAGACAGAACCTGAGGAACTCCCTCGCCTGCTGCATCTGAGGCGACCAAGGGACGGTGACGGTAGGCGCCGCCGCCAGCTCTTCCCCACTGTTCGTCCCGGACTCAGGCACGATCGGCGTCTTCCGGCGAGAGAGGGGGCAGAGAGCTCACCGATGTCCTTCCTTCCCACATGCCATGCACCTGAGGGGAGACGTACAGGAGCGTGCAAAATGACCCTCCCCCAGGCAGCGGAAACAGTGAGTAGCCGGCCGGCGATTTGAACGGGATCGGGAGATGGCCGTCCACCCATCACTTAGGTGTTGAAGTCGTGGTCTCATTTGGTCGAGAAGAAGGCGGCGTTCGAGAGAGTGGGACCAGGTGGCGCCTCCGGCAGGGATTGCCGGAAATGGTTGGTGGCGCCGCCGGTAGGGGCTACCGGAGACGAGTCGCGTTGTAAAAGAGTCGAGAACTTTGCGCTTGTTTCATTGTGAACATAATACCTTAGTACAACTCAAATTGCAGGGCACAAACTGGATCCTTTTTCCCATCAGTATATAGCTAATCAAGAATTTCTATAGCATGTTTCAGTTTATAGTTAATGATGGTCAAGTAGTATTTTTTTCTTCTTGTGTAAATTATGATATTCATAAGCCCAATGAACCCTAATTAATCCGTTCAGGTACTTAGTGCTAAAATATAACAAATCATCACAGAGACACTTCTCAAAATTTGATCTTGTGGCCTTAAATATAAGGACTCCAGACACTTTTAAGACTTTAACAAACGACTTGGCAATTTGTCAGGTGGACGAAAAAGATAAAACATATTAAAACTAGCTGAATCACAAACATACTTGTTATTCTGTAACAGGGTCAAAATACTTATTTTACGAAACTGTTACTTGCAAAAGGAGAGAACTAAGAAATCCAGGCTTGACATGCCAAACATAACTCCATATCTCATGTCTTATTCATTAACTATAATATGTGCAGAGTACGTACTGAATGCTTGACGTACAGTATCACAGATACATGATTGATACAACAATAGAAATCTGACTTGCAATAAACAAGCCGATGAGGTAGAAATGCTAAATTCAGATTGCAAATATTCACTAGTTACTCCTGACAGCAGAGAGGATACAAGCCATACCTTATATACAGTTGAAGTGTGTATTCCCCCTTTGGAATCTTCACATAATCTGGGTAGACATCTCCTGATGCATACACACGCTTTGGAAAAGTAAAAACAAACGTCAACTTCTTGTTCAAAGGAAAGACTTAATAAGCATCATCACAGTCTTAAGATTGAATAGAATGTGAAACTCCAAATGACAATGAAATATGATAAAACAACAAATTGATTGCCTGACAATAACAAGGATTCAGAATCTGATCACATAACTAATCTGTACAACTCTGGGTCATACATAAGATACCACACAGCTAGCACTAATAGTCTATTTGCATGGTGTTTCTGTACCCAAGTAACTACGGATATTGCCATGGTTGCCAAGTTATAAAAACTAGTACGACACCAGTACATCCTGATACTAATATGGTGGCTGGATCAACCATTCAATTTTATTTTCTCTTTTGCTTTTTTTCCCCTCTTTATGCTGTCTTGTTAATCATTTTTTGGGCAGAGGCCTAAATACTTTTTTTGAGGGAGAACTTTCTTGTAGTCCATATTTACTAAATAAATAAAATATGTAGAAGTGTATCAAAGATCAAAAGAAGTATATGGAATAATCAGGACAGCAACCCACTATTGTTATGTCAAAGGTAGTTAAGATCGGGATCTTACATAAGATCACAGGGGACTCATAAAATCGAAGATCATAAGATCGGATCGACGATCGTAAGATCCTACCTATTAATAAAATATATTTTTTAAAAATAACAAATATTCTTTTGATTAAATTGTCGTATTTAAATCATAAATTACATCTCACTTAGTCATACTTTTATTGATTCTTAAGCAAAATTACGTCAAAACATATTAAAACGAAAAAAATATATTAAAATTCATATAAATCAATTATTATTGCCATAAATGTATAGTTTTATTAATATTTAAATTATTATATTAATCTATGGGATCGTATAAAAGTATATAAGATCGTAAGATCATGTGACCAAAATTAAGATCGAATTAAGAACTTAGATCCTGAAAATAAGATCGAGATTGGTTAGAGATAGTAAGATCGTAAAATCGTAAGATCATAAGATTTAGATCGAGATCTTGATAATCTTGGTCATGTCGTCATATCATGTGCATACCATTTGGTGGCTAATAAACTCCATCTTGCAGGCATCGTTATGTGCATTAAACATTGGATAATAGATCAAGGTCAAATATATGAAAGTAATAGAAGAAACATCAACCACATCAGACATGGTCATCATGCAACAGTAATGTCCTCGAAGATATTTTGACCAATGAATAAGCAAAAACTAGTACATGTTCTTCAGGTATATTGCTTGCTCTTTCAAAAGAAAAAAGGGGCTACTTGTTTATTTAAAGGCATGTACCACAGCAAGAAAACCTACCGCAGTTTAACTTACTCTTTGGACTTTAGAATCTCAAGAAAGTTGTTGATAATTCTAACAATCCTCTAAATGGTAAATTGTTCTAATATATTGATACTTGACTGGTGACTTTCCACTTCTATCTTACAAATTTAAATTCACTTTTATTCATATCCATTGTCTTTTAAGAAATATTTGCATCCAATGTCAGTAGGCGATACAGAAATTGAAGCCTACTTCAGATGAATGCTCCCACCAAAGAATTTTCACCAAACCAATGTCCACAGGAACCTTAATTTTAGAATAAAGTATAAAACACGGAGACATCTGCTATGTATCTGAGGAAATTCAACAAATTATTACTAGAAACATACAAGAAAACAAAATATGAAAAGAGTGAAAGAGATGAAGAAATATTCAAATTTAAATGAAATGTCCCAAGCCCGGATAAAGGAGGAGGGTTGTGTTAAGCCCCGACAGCCAGCGTAAAACCCAGTCGAATCGCATGAACATGGATCAACGAATATATTGTATAGAGCGGAATGGCGTCGTATGATCCATGTAGCCGACCCCACCTAGTGGGATAAGGCTTTGTTGTTGTTGTTGTTGTAATCTTAAACTGCACAAGGAATCTTGTTGTACACGAAACCATAAACACTAATACATTGAGGCATCCATTTTTATTAGATTGGGGTTTTGGATTTTCTTGTTTTTTGAGAGTCAAAATGTTTTGGATGGCTTTTGTTTTTTGGGGGAAGATCCTTGGAGCCCTATGTTACAACGTTTTGTAAATATAATATAAATAGATGGCTACCAAACATGTAGCCATCCTTTCCTCTCTCAGAAAAACTAATATATTGAGGCATGAATATGAAAAACTAAAACTACACATTTCCAGCTTGTACTATTACATAGAAACAAAAAAATAAATACTTGACTTTAACAGCTTGAAAACTCAACACCGTAGGCTTATGCTTCCAACTTTTTTAAGGATGAATAATCTCAATTTCTAAACTAACTTTAGTTGGCTGAGCTGGTTAGTAAGAACGACGAGAGGTAGTAGCCCGAATTCAATTCCTGAAGTCGCTAATATGGTCAGGGTTTACCTTTCCACTCCCATCTTAGCACTGAATTAATTAGGCGCGCGTAGCACTAAACACCGGTGAATTTAGACAGAAAAATGATCGTCAACTTGTAAAGAAATCTTGGTGGAACAAAAAGAATAAGAGGAAAAAGATAACCTTATTAGAATCTGAGATGACATAGAGCTGAGATTCAAACTTATTGTCATATATCCTATTGTTCAGAAGTGGTAGACTGGGCTTTATTTCACTTCCTGCTTCCAAGTTAAATTTGTAGCTGTAGAGACGATGCAAAAGAAGAAAAAACAACAATGGTTACAAGCAATTTTGGTGACAACCATAGAGGTGCACAATTATCAGAAAGAAAAAATCTCACGTTAACGTTAATGCAATTATCTGCTTTCCACTGGGTAATTTGTCACGACTTGTATGCAGAGTATCAAGTTTAGACTCAACCGGCCGATATGGAGTTTTTATCTGCAATATATTGTAATACACAAAAGTCGAATAAGAAGTACAAATCTTTTGATACACCTATAACTCAATTGTAATTATTGTAAAGAACTACGAACTGTACCTTGTTAAAAGTAGCAGATGGGACAAGTTTTTCAGAATTCAGAAGAGACTTTGCAACTACCCTTTTAGGTCCTTCGCTTCCATCAAGTGCCACAGCTGCTTCACTGATATTTATTCCATGAAATACAACCTAACACCGAAAATAAAAATCAAACTTAAAAAAAATAAATACTTACTTTTCTTGGTAACAAAAACCTACTTTCCAAGAAGTTTGAAATATAATCATACAATAACATAAAATATCAGCACAGAGCATAACTGGCCGGTTTTACCAGTCTCTTTTGTTTCTGTGCACATTGTAAGTTACCAGAAGAAAATTTGGCAATTTATTTTTGTGGTGTAAATTTGCAATTTATCTCCACATGCAAAAACTGCACCACACACCTTCATGGCCCAGAATTTTATGTCAAGCATTCTTCAGTAGTAAAGTTGTTCTTTACATGATGCAATTAAAAAAACTGAAACATCTTCTCAAAAAAAAAAAAACTGAAACATAGTATCAAAAAATTGCAATAGTCAATCAACAATTATGAAAGAAAATATCCAGAAGAAGTTGACTGAATTTGTTTGTTGAAAAGAAAGAGCTAACTGATGATGGGTCAGTTACATCATGGGCCCCATCCTTCAACCTTTTGTGTTTGCTCTTCACTGCATGCTATAGGTGTGACCTTCCAAAGGAGTCCGGGCTACACGAGGGCCCGGCCTTTCGTCACTGACTGCGGAATGATATAGTGAACCTGGTTGCCTTTCAAAGCCAAGATCCTGTCTTGACTGAACAAACATAACTGTGTACTGACCGTGGCATACAAATCCAGAAAGGCTCCCAATTCTGACATGACATGCATCTTGTATGGGATGGGAAAGAATACCACCCATCTTTTCTTTGAGTTCATAGTTAGAAAGGAGGTGCGGCAATAGGTGGAATTGGCAGAGATTGATCCACGTTCCCAGTTTTGGGTGTGCCCCCTTCTTGAACTGTTGGATATGTTTTCCTACGGCTAGATTATAAACTTACTGATTTTGACATCCAGTTGTTGACATAGATCCCAATGACTAAATGGGCATGGGTGGACGGTACACCGGATCAGACGGGGTGCACTAATCCTAGACAATGTATTGACACATATGGAATGAATACAAGTTTTTTTAGCTAAAAATTAGTACTAGTTAATCTTGTGCGACAGACAATCAGCGAAGAAGAGGCTTTTTGTTAACTCCCATCAAGCAAAGAAGATAAGACCAAGATGAAAGTGACTGAAGGGCTACAAGCTAAGAACCAACATGGGACATGGCTGAAGCAATTTCAAGACTCTTCACTAGGGTATGCTTGGTTCAAAAGTGTAGTACAGGTATGACTATACCATGGGCATAGTAGTTATACCTTGCCAAAAATTCTGATATATAATCTAATACTTCTCTCCCCCTAGATATTAAGTTATACCCAACTTAATACTCAAATTTGAATAACAATGTTTTAATGACAATACTGCCCTTGATTGGGTATAAAGTCAATTGTTTGCATATAACCTAATGCCTCTATACTCTTGGATATTAGTTATAAACGACTTAATACCCAAATTGAGCATAACCTTTTTTAATGAAAATACTGTCCTTGATCAATTTTTAGTATAATGTCGATTGTTAGTGATTAAAGGGATAAAGGCTTGGGTCATATGTACAAAATCAGGACTGAAGCCATAGAACCACTTGCATGTAACTCAATTTTTCTCAAATGACTGAACAAATGAACCTCCTGGATTGCATGGCCTGGAAAATGTTTGATAAGACTGTCTTTGATCATTTTTGGGTATAAAGCAGATTGTTTAGGTATAAAATAAGGGCTTATCCCCTCGTATACCTTAACAACAAGGGCCTGGGTGTTTTCATATGTTCAAGAACAGGGACTAAATAATAAACTTCTCGCATGTAACTCAACTTTCGTCAATCAATTGTGAATTTATGACTTGGAGCAAGTTAATCTAGGATGCATATAAACAATGTAAAGTTGTTAAGAATTATCCTTCCATTAGGAAACTTGCTTCAAATTAATGATATCATAAAAATCTTAGGCATTGAACTTTTGTGGCCACTTATTATTTTCAGCAGACATTGAACAGAATATTGAACTCCGCCTATGTTTTATAGCCGGTCCCAAGCCCGGATAAAGGAGGAGGATTGTGTTAGGCCCCGACAGCGTAAAACCCTGTCGAATCTCATGAACATGGATCAACGAATGAGCGGAATGGCGTCGTATGATCCATGTAGCCGACCCCACCTAGTGGGATAAGGCTTTGTTGTTGTTGTTGTTGTTGTATTGAACAGAATATTGAACTTTTCTCCCCTTCAAAAAGAAAAGAATATATATGTTGAACTTTTCTGATACCTCAAAATCAACTTGGGTCAATTCATGGCTCCCGATTCCACTGGACCAGAACTGAGCGACAGTTAATTCCATGGTTAAACCACCTTTAATAGGCAAACTGAAAGTTTTAGCTGAAGGTGTTGAAAATGTCACGACTGCTTCCCACTTGTTAGGACGCTCCAATGGGCAGATCTACAATACACAATAATATATTAACATGATAACTTGTCAGCATTCTTGCATCATGGAGTACTCCATACCTGAACAATATCAACAAAAAACCTCCGAGCAGTATCAATTCCAGAAATTCGCATTGTAGCCTCCACCCATGTAGCTCCAAGAGGTACATCAATAAACCTCCTCTCAATATGACCTGTTTTTAACATAGCAGATTTAAAATAAGTCATGTTTGATATTTCATAGTACTATATTAGAAGAAAACCTGAAAAAAATTAAGCAGAAAATGTTAAAAATTGACCATTGAAAATGAACACCTTTTTTATAATCATATAAAACTCGAGCAATTATTTACACTAATTGGAAGCAGTTCTCAGAATCATAGTTCGAAATTTCGTGGAATCACTTGAATCATTCTCGTGGCAAATAGATAAGGTCACCACAGAAGTACATCTCACAAAGGAAGCAAGTAGCAACAACATATATGAGGCCACACAAAAGCCAGAGATGGAAATGTTTTTTTTAAGTCCATGTGAAACAGTAGAGTTCCAAAGAGAATTTCATTGTACAGTGTTATTTCACAACAACAGATGGATCCTTCTACAAACAAGAAAGTTAGATTACTGGGGAATACAATGTTATCATATTTTCGAAATTTTTTATGCAATGAAGTATACGTCCTCTGAACTTAGCATAGGAAAGTCGAAACACTACCTGGCTGGAAAGAGATATTTGAAAATGATACTACTGGAGGTTGGCCTGCTGAAGCAGAAGGCTTTACAATTGTAATGGGCACTCGGAAGAGAGGACCACGAGATGGTGCTTTACAATCTATACCATAGACTTCATAATAATGTAAACCATCAGCAAGGTTAGTGGGATCCACAACTATGCTGCAAAATAAAAGGAAAAAGAATTCATAAGATATGACTGCAGTTGAATGGCCATACAGTGAAACTTATCCATTTAAATAATTGAGTTATAGCAACCAACTCAGCTTTTCCAAATTTTCTTTTGGGAAGGAAAAGGAATTGTTAATCATCCAAACATTTTATTACATAGGATAAATACATGCTGGTTATAAAGTATACAGCCAGTTAACCAGCAGACCATTCCCAAACATGTAGAAAGCATAAGTCATGATGTTCTCAGTATAGCTGCTACCATTCCAAGATATAATCGCACTTATGTTGCAGCCAAATTGCCTACATCATAGCAAGAGGAAGAGCCCAATCCCTCGTAGATCTATAAGTGATTGTGTTAGAGGAAAACTGATGTAGGAGAGAGAAAATATATTCTAGTAGTTATTATTATTATTTTTATCCTTTTATATTACTTTAGTTTATGTCGGTTAGCATTCTAATTTTATCATTTTAGATTTGATTGTAAAATTCCTATAAATAGGCATGAACCCTTTTATTGTTGGTAGTTCAATTATTATCCAATTATTCCATTAAACCCGTGTGATTTTATTTCTCAGTGGATTCCGAGCATCGGTGGATTTCGAGATTATCAAGTTATTGATGGTGTTTTGAACCATCGTCCTCTTTCGTGATTCGTCCAAAAGTCATAATCTCTTCCACTTTGCGATCCTCCGCTGCGTCAAGTGGCATCGAAGCCTTCGAGGAGATTTACCTCTTCGTTTCGTTGATCATCTTCTTTCCCTTCATCCATTTATTATTTTATTTTTCTTGTTTTATCTTTTTTATCATTCATAACTGATTCATCCTTTATTTTTGTTTTCTCTATTTTGTTATATCCAATTGATTGCATTCTTATCTTATCTTTTTCTTTTTTTTCTCTCTCATGATTTGTTAGTTTATATTCTTTTTATCTTGTTTTATTTTTTTTTCCTTTTATTTTAACTAACAATAAAAGAGGGAGAGGGAGGCCAAGGCGGACACTTGGCGAACTAATAGAGCAAGATCTATTGGTGAATAATATACCGAAAGGTTTGGTTACTAATAGAGCGGAATGACGTCGTATGATCCATGTAGCCGACCCCACCTAGTGGGATAAAGCTTTGTTGTTGTTGTTGTTATTTTAACTAACAAGACGAGTATAGAACCACCTTCATTTAATGGTTACTTTCATGTTGATGAATTTTTACACTGTATTTCTAAAGTTGATCATTGGGATATTCCAGAATCTCAACAAGCCAAATTAGTGGCCAACAAATTTTCAAATAAAGCATTATCATGGTGGAAAAATAATAAGTGTCTTCGAGCTTGTCATGAAAAACAACCTATCCGAGCATGGCAAAAATTGAAGAAATTACTCATCCAACACTTTTTGCCTTCATCATATCGTTACCTTATTTTTCAACAGTCAAACAAGTCTCAACAAGATAAGCAAAATTTAATGCAAGAAGTTCAAATTCATTTGGAGAGTCTCAAAATTCAATTGAAAAACTTCAACAACGATTGGATAATATAATAAATAAAGCATCAAGACTCCATCATAATCTGTGCAACTTGTGAAGATCAATTATTTTTGAAAGTTATGTCTGCTTCAATTGAAGAACTAAAAGAAACTACTCAAGATTTCAGAATCTATCCAAATACTGAAAAGACGATTATTTTGGATTTTCTTTCAAAGTCCGCGCAATCTTGTGAAGATCAATCATCTTTGGAATTTATGTCTACTCCAATTGAAGAATTACAACAAACTACTCTAGATATCAGAATCTATCCAAATACTGAAGAGTTAATTATTTTGAATTTTCTTTCTAAGCCAAAAGAGGATAAATTTATTTAGGAGGTGGATGAAAAGTTGAAATTAAATTCGTCAACTAACAAAAGAGATTTACTTCAAATGCTTCAAACTGATGTGAGATGCATGAAAGTTTTCATCAACACCAAATATTTTAATTTTCTGCGGATTGCATTTTCAAGTCAAGATTCGAGAACGATATCTTATTATTTGGTACTGATTGGCTTAAATGATTCATCTCATAAGTCGAGAAAGAAGACGAGACCATAGCGAGATGTGAAGCATGATCATCCAAATTCAATTTTCAAAGTTCGAGGTCGAACTCTTTCGAAGAGAAGGAAACTGATGTAGGAGATATAAAATATGTTCTATTAGCTATTATTGTTATCATTGTCCTTTTATATTACTTAGATTCTTTCGATTAGCATTCTAATTTTATCATTTTAGATTTCAAATTAGTTTAGATTTGATTGTAAAATGCCTATAAATAGGCATGAACTCTTCTATTGTTGGAAGATTGATACAAACTGAAAATACAACTAAAATAAAACTAGGATAACTATTATTAGTAGTAAAAGTGCAAGAATCTTAAACACAATTACTACTAATAACCTGTCAATTCGAGATGACAAATCTCCATAAGTCCGTATGGAGTGGACCAAACTCCAATTATCTAATTGGTAAACACATTTCAAAAGGCTGCCCTAAATCTAAAACCCATGCATGTATTTATATCATGCAAAGGTAGTTACAATAACTATAACAGAAATACAAATATAACTAACTACCCACTATTTTCTACCAGCCACTAACTCATACAAAGTGGTATCTTCTAACTATCCACTACTTAATTAACCAACCACTAACTAATACAAATTGGTATCTTATCAAAGATCAATTATTATCCAATTATTCCATAAACCTGTGTGGTTTTATTTCTTGATGGATTTCCAAAATTATCAAGATATTTATGGTGCTTTAAATCATCAACCTCTTTTGTGATTCGTCCGAAAGTTGTAATCTCCTCCACTTTGCGATCCCCCGCTGCGTCAAAAACCCTCCTCTCCTCAAAAAGACGCCCAGAATTCAATCTCAGACTGACAAGAGATCCACCTGATTTTGTCATATTCCAAATGTCATGGGAAACACAATATTTAAATAAAAAGGTTATCAACGTCCTCATCCCCACAACCACCAGACGATTAGGACCATCAGTAGCCAACCGAAGGCACAAATGCACAATCTTCCGTTGCTTGCAGATGGATATGCGAACTATATCCTTTTTCTGAGGGACTATCAAGACTCAATGTTGTATCTGTTTTGAATCAATCGTATCGGAATTTTGTGACGCAAGGGCTGTATGGAGTCAGCATCAGGTGGTATCCACTGTCTGGAAAGTCTGTTGCAGAATATCGCATAATGGCACTTATTGGTCAATCATAGAAAGGTTGACTAGGGCTGCCCCTTCCACTGCAAAGTGCCACACCAATATTGTGTCACTTGAGAAACTGCTTTTCTTTCTACATGATCCAAGGAATTTGATAGTTTAAAGTTGCATTGAAAAACTAGAATCATAGCAACCCTCTCATGAGTCTCCAGAAACTGAGAACTTAATGCTCATCTCCGGCAGTCCTTGCCGACGGCACCACCCACCATCTCTGGCAATCCCTGCCGGCGGCGCCCTCGCGGCCTCTGGTAACCCCTACCGGCAGCGCCAGACTTTTCTTTCCCATTCTTGGCATTCGCTTGGTTCATACAATGCGTACCAGGGCACAGGTTGCCAGGGACAGGTGGGCAACTATCTCTAGGCCTCCTCCCCGCTTCACTGCCCATGGTCGCCAGCCGGTGTCACATTGCTTCAGGTGCTTGGGAGAAGGACATTTCGCACGTGACTGCTCTGCTCCACTCCGTTGTTTGTGTTGCAGGGGAGACGGTCACCGTCGGGTGAACTGCCCTGGGCTTCGCAGGTCTCCATCACGAGCCAGAACTGCTGCAGCATCCTCGCCGGAGCCGGAGATGGTAAAAATCGACTCTCCTATTGTCCCCTGGTCTCCAGAGCTCCAGAGCAGTTCGGATTTCCTCTGGGGTTGTGAGGCGAATGCTGGGTCGACATCCCTGGCGGCTCTGCACACGGCCATCGTCGTTGAGGTTGGGGCCACCCCCCCTTTCCAACTCAGTCGAGTTTCGCAGATGCTCTGGCTTCTCATTCCCGGTTCGACACAGCAGCGGGAACGACTGATGGCTGCTCCGTCCAAGCTATCGGCTGAGACCATCATCTGTTGGCGACCATGGAAGGAAGATGATGGGGCGACTCCTGTTATGCCGGCAGCCAGGGAGACAGTCGAAATAGTGGGTCTTCCGCTTCACCCTTTGCGACAGGAGGTGGTGATGGAAGTGGCATGCTCGGTCGGCAATCCCTGCTCCGTCATCCTACCGGCCATTGGGGTGTCGGACCTATCGGTGGTCTCGGCCGAGGTTGAGCGCAGGCTAGACATTCGTCTTCTGTCCTCGGCCACCATCCACGCCAGCACCGGCCGTTTCATCATTCATCTGCGGCGACCTAGGGGGGCTCATTCGTGGACGGATATCGCTGCTTCCCTCCAGTGAGGCTGGCATCCAGGCCGCTGCTCAAACGCTGACAGCTCAAGGACACGTGGGAGATGCACGTGGAAGCTGTACGAGATCATCTTTAATTCAAATCCCCAAATCTTCATCACCTGAACCCTCTACCAACCAAACATGCAACCAACCTCCACCAAACCCCAATTCCCCACACCTAAACCAACCTAAGTCCACCTCCCTGCACCTAATCCAGTGATGTAGATCATGTTGACAAGAAAAAAGATAATTCTGCTGCTGTACAAAATTTTAGTGGTCAACAACTTAGTTTGATTCAAATTTGAAGAATCTGTTAGGAGTCCTAATATTGATAGGATTGTTATTTCCTTTTTAGTTTATTTTTCTTAGGAGTCCTAATGCTATTAGGATTGTTATTTTCTATTAGTTTATTTCATGTTAATTTATTTCCTATTAGGTCATAAGAGTCCTAATGCTGGTGGGATTGTGTTTTCCTTTTGCTATAGGAGTCCTAGTGCTAATAATATTGCTAGTTGGGAATCCCTATATATTGGCCTGACTTGTAAGAGTTAAAGACATTATTATCTCTTTAATTAAAGTTTCAGTTCAGAGTTTTCTAAATTCCTGAATTCATGTGCGCACGATCTTGACTTTGGATTTCTTCTAAGGTGCTAGTGGATTCCTGCTAGTTTATTTGTCGATTATCATCTGCTTGAACCGGCGACATCGACGTTTGTTTTCTATA
Organism: Pontederia crassipes; assembly: GCA_030549335.1. Classification (NCBI taxonomy): domain Eukaryota; kingdom Viridiplantae; phylum Streptophyta; class Magnoliopsida; order Commelinales; family Pontederiaceae; genus Pontederia; species Pontederia crassipes. The sequence goes on from CM060196.1 coordinate 23,416,050, forward strand.
GATCTTTCAAGCGTATCAGAGGCATACTTGCACGGTGTAATAGAACACCGGTCATCAGGCCTAGAGTTTGCTCTCGACTGTATTTAAATTTCTATACAGACTTCATCCTTAACGCTGCGTCAAGTGATATCAGAGCGAGGAAGAGATCATGGCTGATATTCCAACCAGAAAAGAGTTTGAAGGATTAGAAGCAAAGATAGATCTCCTGACTGCTGCCATCGAAAAATTGCTTACGAATCAAGGTACTATTTCACACACGTGTCCAACCAGAAGCAACTCAAGAAAATCGACAATGAACAGCCACTTCTTCGGTGGACAGCGATAGTGAAGAAGAGTTAATTGTTGAACCAAAAAGAAATTTTGCACACGGACAACCTAATTTTAGGATGAAGATGGAATTACCTCACTTCAATGGTCATCTACCCATTGAAGACTTTTTGGATAGGATTTCGAACGATTCTTTGAGTACATGAAAATCCCATAACATAAGCAAGCAAAATTGATGGCATATCGTTTAAACAGAGGAGCATCTGCATGGTGGGAGCAAATTCAGTCTTTGCGAGTGCAAAAAAATAAATCAATACGGAGTTGGAGGAAAATGAAGCAAATGTTGTGGGATCGATATCTTCCAACAAACTATCAACAGATTCTATACCAACAGTTATAGAATTGCAGGCATTGGCGACGATCTCCGAAGCCATAGTGTAGCGGTCGGTGATAGAGCAACCTCAAATGAAGGCCGACTGAGCTGGATGAATGAGGTCCAGAAGGACCTCCCCCAACTGATTAGCCAAAACCCGAGCCACAAGAAGGTATATGCCATTGGATATGGCTATCAGTCTGAAGTCCTCGACTCGTTCCGCTGGGGTGTGTTTGGGTAGCATGAAAAGTAGGAACCGATTGAGGCGCTCAAAGCCCCCGTTCCCCCTAGTGAACTCCTGAATCACTGCCAGCACGTCCTGACGCACCACCAACCAAGATTCCTTGTAAAAGAAGTTAGGAAAATCATCCGGTTCCGATGCGGCATCGCCGTTGAGGTTCTGAAATGCCTAGGTGGCCTCATCCTCAGAAATGTCCTGTGATAAAAGAGGAGTGAGCATCAGAAAACTTGGGGATAGCCTCGGGGGACCACCTCCATGGACTCGAGGGCCTCCGCCTGGAAAACTCCTGGTGAAATGATGCAATGGCTGCCCCGATACGCCGGTGGCCGATGATTTGCTGCCCTTGAACCTCAAGTTGATCGATCTTGTTCGCCCGCGGGCGTGAACTCGCATATAGGTGGAAAAAACTTGTGTTGGCATCTCCCTCTTTTAAAGCCAAGTCTGCCGGGAGCGCTGCCTCCACTGGATTTCCACCAGCCTATTCTCATGCTGAATAACCTCCTAAGCCCGCCTATGCTGAGTCACCTCATCCTTAGTGAGATGGCGAGAGTCCTCCCTGTCAAACCGTGCAATGGTACCCAAAGCCTCAGTCCTCCTCGCGTCCCGGGCCTCACGAATCTGCCTCCTCAGGTCTCGGAGGAATCGCCGCAGGCCGTGCAGCCTGGAAGCGAGGGTCCTCGCCGCTGTGTCCAATGCCGGGATGTTGTGCCAGTGTGCTGCCACCAGATCCCGAAATCCATCCTCCAATAGCCATGATCGCTCAAAACGGAAAAGGGAGCGCAAGGCCTGCCCATCATTGGACCGTCACAAGAGGGGTGTATGGTCCGAGAATGGTCTATCTAGTGGCTGGATGTCGGCCAACTGGTAGGCCTCAGCAAGCTCCAATGATCCGAGAAATCTATCGAGTCGCGATCTAGAAGTAGGTGCTGCCGTGCTCCACCATGTGAATCTACAATTCGTGGTCAGGAAGTCGACCAATGAATGAGAATCAATGAAGTCTCTAAAATCCACAGCCCCAGAGTCCCTCCCCATCTGACTGATGGGATGATCCTCTATGTCAAGAGTGATATTAAAATCTCCCCCGATCGGCCAGCGAGCCTCCGGGAGGCGTAGGCATACGTCAGACAGCTCTTCCCACATGGTGGCCCATAGTGACTTCAAACATGGACCATAGACACAAGAGATGAGATAGGTGGAGCCCTCAGCACAGTGTCTCAAGTGGACCGACATCGAGAACCTGCAAATCCAAGAGTGCTCCAATGTGAAAAGGTCATCCCGCCAGCCAATGATACAACCTCCTGACCGACCAACTGAGCTGAGGGAGAGGTGCTTCGAGATGCATGAACCCCCGATCTGTTCCCACATGGGTGCGCTACAGTCCACCAATTTTGTCTCCTGCAGGAGAACCACATCTGTCTCCCACTCACGCAAATAACGGCCAAGAATTCGGCATCTCCCCAGATCGCTAAGGCCGCGAACGTTGCATGTTAGCACCTTCATAAGGACACCGTGTCCACCCCCTGGTGGGCAAGATCCTGCCCACAGCTACCCTCCTCCTTGAGATGCTTCTAGCACGTGCCAGAAGACGCCGAGCTGGGCGATGAGTGGCCATGAGTCTCCAGGGTGCGTCCACCCGCGCTATAGTCCGCCGACGAGAATGCTTGAAGCCTGCAACCTGCGCCACCCTTTGAACTTCCCCATCTGGGTGGCCAGCGGGGAGCTCTGAGTCGCTGACTGGGCACCCCGAGCTCGCTTCCAGCTCCCCTTCAGCGGCAGCAGTCGCCGCGTGTGAACGTGTCCCGCGACCAGGGGCGTCGGTCAGGATGGCCTGCCACGGGATCGCTGGCACTCAGTAGACCCGAGGCTGGGCATCCACCCCCCTGAGTGGCGAACTGGTTGGCTGTCGTGCCGCCGGTAGAAGGAGAAGCGAACAGGTGGGCCACATGAAGCGACAGGGGAGAGACACATGAAGTCGACGGGTTATGGGGGGACTCCAAAAGGCAACGGTGAAGGGGGGAAACGTCTGTGGTCGGCGAGGCGAGGGGTTGGGATGTGGTGAGCAGCCGGCACCGAAGCAGGAGGAGGCCGCAAGGGGGGTCGCCGACCCACATAGAGGAGGTCGTATGCGGGGGGAAAAGTGTGGAGACGTGGCGTTTCGGGTGGTGGAGCTCTGAAGTGGCTGATGAGGAGATGTGGACTTAGGCTGATTCGGTATAGAAATTTAAATACAGCCAAGAGCAAATCCTAGGCCCGATGAACGGTGTTCTATTACACCGTGCAAGTATGCTTCTAATACGCTTGAAAGATCTGCAGAAAACAAACGTCGATGTCGCCGGTTCAAGCGGACGATAATCAACAAATAAACTAGCAAGAATCCACCAGCACCTTAGAAGAAATCCAAGATCAATAAAAAATCGTGCGCACACAAACTCAAGAATTCAGAAAACTTTGATCTGAAATTTTAATTAAAGAGATAATAATGTCTTTAACTCTTACAAGTCAGGCCAATATATAGGGAGTCCCAACTAGCAATACTATTAGCACTAGGACTCCTATAGCAAAAGGAAAACACAATCCCACCAGCATTAGGACTCTTATAACCTAATAGGAAATAAACTAACAGGAAATAAACTAATAGGAAATAATAATCCTAATAGCATTAGGACTCCTAAGAACCGATCGGCGGGCCTTCCTATGGAAGGTAGATTTTGATAAAGCTTATGATACTCTCTCATGGGATTTTCTATGGCATTCTTTCCGGCTCAGGGGATTTCCGGAGACCTGGATCGTCTGGATGAAGCGTTACATTACCACATCTTCATTCTCGGTCCTAGTCAACAGGGTTCTGGCAGGAGGCTGAGTCCAGCCTCATAGGGGTGTTCGCCAGGGCTGTCCACTCGCCCCTATGCTTTTTGTGATTGCAGTTGATGGACTTGCTAGATGTACTCAGGCGTCTTGTTAGGCGGGCTTGTTTAGTGGCTTTGTTGGTGGTCTGGTTCCTATGCTACAGTATGCGGATGACACTGTATTTTTTGTTGAGGGCTCGGAGCTGGAGGTCAGACGAGTTGCCATTGTGGTGGAGCTTTTCGGGGAGGCTTCTGGTCTTCAAATCAACCATACTAAGTCTTCATTTATACCTTTCGGCATGAGCACGGGGGGCGGACAGATGTGCAGAGGAGCTTCATACTGCCATCAACACTTTGCCGATTACATATCTAGGCCTCCCCCTCTCCAACCATCAAATCACATCTTGGGGTTGGACCCTCATCAGAGTGGATGGAGCATCGTCTTCAGGGGTGGAGTTCGAGGCTATTATCTCATGGTGGACGTCTCATTTTGCTTCGTTATGTTCTTTCTGCACACCGATTTATTACATGTCAGTTTTTAGGATGCCTGCACAGATTGTGAGACGGATTGATGCATTGAGGAGCAGATTTTTTTGGCAAGATGCCTGCGCAGATTGTGAGATAGATTGATGCATTGAGCAAATTTTTTTGGCAGGGGACCAGCCCTGAGCGGCGAGTTCATTTGGTGGCTTGGCAAAGTATTTGCAGGCCCACATCACAAGACGGTCTGGACATTCAGGACTTATGCCTCACCAACCGGGCTTTACTTGCCCGGTGGGTGGGATGGATCATGGGACCTAATCGCAGTCTCTGGCGGGAGGTCTTCTTTGCTTGTTATTTTCGTAACTTGTCCTAGGAATCTAGGCCCACTCTACCGCAGGGGACTCATCTTTCTGACGAGGTGTTGCGGCCCTTTTCCCTGTGGTGCACCTGTACATGACCCCATGCTTGGATCGGGGAAGGATTTCTCATTTTGGCGTCATGAGTGGCTTCTTGGTAGCCCTCTTATGGTCTCTTTCCCTCGGCAATGTGCTTTAGCGGTTACGGAGTCTTGGTCGGAGGTTGTTGGTCTGAGCATGGGTTCGTGGACTCCAGTTTTCAGCTCTTCATTATCCGACCAGAGGATTCATGATTTATTATCGTTGCATCAGAGAATCGTCCCCTTTCGACCGGACTCTTCCATGGCAAATGGTTATGGATCTCAGCCTCCTTCTCGGCACGTAGTCACTACCTTCATTTGCCACCGGACCCCTAGTGTCTGATGAGCTCAGGGCTGATCCTGACCTCCAGGGGTATCTTCTAATACAAAGTGGTATCTTCTAACTACCCACTACTTTCTTAACCAGTCACTAACTAACACAAAGTGGTATCTTCTAACTATCCACTACTTTCTTAACCAACCATTAACTAACAAAGTGGTATCATATCAGTACACCCCTTCAAAAATTTCGTCTTGTCCTCAAGGCAAAGAAAAAAATAGTAATAATATTCTATAGGCACAGTTGAAGCCTCAAAAATTAGTCAACTCCATTTTAGGGCCAGGAGAGAGCTTTTGAACTTGTATGAACTTTCAACTTTTCTTCTTATGAAATGAACTTTCCAAAATAGTCACTCATTCTCGGCTAACAACCTCTACGTCCACCTTCCGGCTACCACTATTCCAAAGACTTCAGTGCAGACTACAGGCTCCCTAGCATTCGTGGGTACGCTGAAAGTCAAGATTTTTGTTTGGCTTATGCGGCGCGATGACAAATTTCCATAATAGATAGTCCGTATGGAGTGGACCAAACTCCAATTACAAAAGATCAACACATTTCAAAGGCTACCCTAAATCGAAAACCTATACATGTATTTATAACATGCAAAGGTACTTAATATAACTAATTACCTACTACTTTCTTAATCAGCCACTAACTAATACCATGGTTATTAAAACTGGACCGGACTGGCCGATTCAACCACAAACCGGCGGCCGGCCCGGTCCGATTCAAAGCCAAAATCGAAATTGTCTTCTGACCGGGAAAAAACTTGTTGAACTAGTATAAACCGATGAACTAGCAAATCGGGAGAAATCGGTTCAATTAAAAAAATGGTAAAAAATAACAAACCACTAAAAAAAGAAAGAAAAAGATGGAAATAAAAAATAAAAGGAAAGTAACATATCTGAATCAAAGGAAAATAGTAAAATGAACAGGAGGACAATTAATGGAGAGATAAGGCAAAAAAAAGTGTTGAGATATGATTTACATATCTCTTCATATCTTTTCATATCTTCACATATCTTTGTAATATTAATATCCCAAATTTCTTGGGATAGTATCTCAGATATTTTAGGATAATACCCCTGATTTTCTGGAGTAATATTCTCCCTTCTTGTATTGCCTACCTTGATTATAAATAGGTGGCACTAGTGTTTGGTCAATTAATAAGAGAAAATTTTTCTCAACATGGTATCAGAGCAGTAACGATCTGATCCTTATTCCTCTCCCTTCCCTCCTCAATTTAGATGGATGACAGGTCTATTCCGACCTAGATCCATAATTCTCAAGATCGGCGCTTGATCTTTTTCTCCGTGGAACCCGTCATGCTCAACTATGGCCGATCAGAAAGCTTCATCCAGCAACCCTGGTGTTAATCCACCTTCAGCACTCCACTCGGTATCAATATCAAACTTAATGGTACCAATTATCTCCTCTGGTCCACGGCATTTGAGCGCTACGTAGGATCCCACAGGAAGAAGCATATCCTCACCAAATCTAAAGAACGTACAGAAGATTGGGATGCTGACAATGATTGGGTCGTCTCTGCCATGCTCAATAGCATGACCGAATTTGTTGCCAAACAAGTCATGATTTATAGGTCAGCCAAGACTATGTGAGAGGTACTCCAAAAACTTCACTCTCATAAAAGCAATATATCTCGCCTTTACAAGGTTCTAATCCAATCATGCAAAAAAAATGATCAGCCGTTAGCAAATTATTTTGGGACATTAACTAACCTCTGGAATGAGCAAGATATCTATCAACCTCTCTCTGCAGATATCAAATTATTGGCTGAACAACGTGATCAAATTAGATCCGTCCAGTTTTTTTGTCTGGGTCCTTAATATAAATCGGTCAAGGATGATGACACAAGAAACTATTCCAACCCCTGAAGAAATCTATGCTCGACTCTCCTGTATCGATGATTTCTCACCTCATACGGATGCATCTGCACTTGCTACACGTGGAAGAGGAAGAGGATTTTTCCTTGACAAAGGCAAAGGCCGTGGACGTGGATGAGGAAACGACTTTGGAGGACGTGGTGAATTCTTTTGTGACCACTGTCATCGATCCAATCATCCCTCTGACCGTTGCTGGGAACATTTTGGATATCCTGCTGATCACCCAAAGGCTCATACTGCCACTACTAATGAGTCGGATATTCTAATATCAAAGGAAGAATATAATCGCATTCGTCCTTTGTCTATTACTGAATCTGCATCCCCGTCAACTAGGGCTGTTGTAATGCATCACTCAGGTACTCTTGCTCTCTCTACTAGTTCTCAATCTGACTGGATCGCCGATTCGGGTGCCTCCTCACACATAACAGGTGATGCCTCTTTCTTCTCCTCCCTCAAATCTCTATCAAATCCACTTAATGTCAAAGTTGCTGGTGGTTCTCTCTCTCCAGTCACTGGCCTTGGCACAGTTTCTGATAATTGTGACCTCTCCCTTGATAATGTTATGTATGCTTCAAAGTTTGCTCTAAGCCTTCATTCGATCAGCCAGCTAACAAAGTCCTTAAATTATCGAGCACTTTTTTATGACTCTTTTTGTTTTGTAGGATCTCCAAACGATGAGACATATTGGTGGAGGATTTGAACGTGATGGACTCTATTATCTCCAGCCATCCACCAAAAATTCCACGGCCTACACTCAGCATTTCTCTACAACTCCATCGCCGCCTAGGTCATCCCAGTTTGACTGTTCTTCGTCGATAATTTCCTAACATTTCAAGTACTGAGGTTCTTGAGTGTGAGACTTGTCAACTAGGAAAGCATCATCGTACTGTTTTTCCACCTCGTCTTGACAAACGAGAAGAAAGTCAATTTTCACTAGTGCATGCTGATTTGTGGGGTCCTTGTCGAGTTTTCAACAATAGGCATTTCAAATATTTCTTGGTTTTAGTAGATGATTTTTCTAGAGTTACTTGGGTTTATATGTTGCAAAATAAGGCAGAAACTCCTCGAATTATTCGAGAATTTTTTACAGAAATAAAAACCCAATTCTCTACCTCTATTAAAGTCTTTCGCAGCGACAATGGACTTGAGTTTGTAAATTCTGATCTTTCATCATTTTTTAAATATGTTGGTGTAATTCATCAAACTTCCTGTGTAAAAATATCTCAGCAAAATGGCGTTGCTGAACGAAAACTTCGCCACTTGTTGAATGTTGCTTGCACCCTCCTCTTCCATATGAAAGTACCCTCCATCTATTGGTCAGATGCCGTTCTCACCGCGGGTTATCTCATTAATCGAGTTTCATATTCGGTTCTCAATGGACAAATTTCATTCCATCTCCTTTTCCCAGGAAAGTCTTTGTTTCCTGTCCCTCCTCGTGTTTTCGGATGTCAATGTTTTGTTCACCTCTTTCACACTAATAAGTTAGCTCCTCGAACAATCAAGTGCATCTTTTTAAGGTACTCGCGAACTCAAAAAGGTTACGGGTGCTATGATCCTACTTCTCGCAGGTCCTATATTAGTGCTGATGTTACCTTTTTTGAAGACAAACCTTACTTTTCGGACCCTGCGCATAACCATGAGAGTCATCTAATTCCAATTCCTGGCCCATCACAGGATCTACCGTCACAAAAGCCACAGTCTCCTCCTCCACCGCCTACACCACCCTTGAGAGTTTATAGCCGCCGACATACTCAACCTCCACCGGACCTTGATGATGAACCACTCTCCACGATTCCATCACGTGATCCTCCAAACAATCCTGACTTGTTGGAAGGAGATCCTCCTCAGGTAACTCATGACCTAGATGTTCCTATTGCACATCGCAAGGGCACTAGGTCTTGTATGAAATATCTTTTATCTAATTTTATGACTTTTGATCATTTGTCTCCTGCTGCCAAAGTTTTTTTCAGCTTCTCTTGATAGTCTTTTTATTCCTCGCAACCATTCTGAGGCATCCCACCATTCGTGCTGGAAAACTGCTATGGATGAGCAGATGTCTGCTCTGTAATCTAGAGAGACTTGGAAACTTGTAGACCTCGCAGTTGATGCAACAGTAGTTGGTTGTCAGTGGATGTTCACCATAAAGTATCTCCCTGATGGAACGGTTGATCGTTATAAGGCTCGTTTAGTAGCCAAAGGTTACACCCAAACTTATGGAGTAGATTATTTTGAAACTTTCTCTCTAGTTGCTCGCCTTAATTCTGTTCGAATCTTATTTTCTGTTGCTGTCAACTCTGGGTGGCAAGTTCACCAGCTTGATGTTAAAAATGCTTTCTTATATGGTGATCTTACTGAAGAGGTTTACATGGAACAGCCGCCTGGGTATATTACTCAGGGGGAGTGTTCAAAGGTTTGCAAGTTGAAGAAAGTAATTTATGGACTCAAACAAAGTCCAAGAGCATGGTTTGAAAAATTCAGCAGAGCTATTGAAGAATATGGCTTTAGTCGATCCTCTTCAGACCATTCAGCATTCTCTTTACATACTTCTAAAGGTTCGGTCATCCTCATAGTTTATGTAGATAACATTTTAATATCTGATAGTGACACTAACGGTATTTTAGCAGCAAAGAAGTTTCTGCAATCACAGTTTGTGATCAAAGATCTTGGTCTAATAAAATACTTCTTAGGCATTGAAGTAAATCAATTTGATGATGGATTCATTCTCTTTCAAAGAAAATATGTCTTGGACCTATTAAAGGAAGCTGGTATGATGGGCTGTAAAATAGCTACCATTCCTATGGATTCACAACTACCTCTAGCTGATTTGAGCAATTCTATTCTAGAAGATGTCACCAGATATAGAGGGTTGGTAAACTTTTGTATCTCATTGTAACTCGTCCTGATATTTCTTATGTCGTTGGTCGCCTAAGTCAATTTATGCAAGAATCACGTGAAGTACATTGGGCAGGTGTATGTCAGGTTTTACGATATCTAAAAGCCTCTCCAGGGAAAGGTCTTCACTTAAAAAATCATGAACATTTAAAAGTGTGGGATTATTCTGATGCAGATTATGCCGGGGCTCATGAAGATAGAAGATCAACCACTGATTATTGTACTTATGTTGGTGAAAATCTTGTATCATCGCACAGCAAGAAACAAGATGTGGTCTCACGCTCTAGCGCTGAGTCAGAATATAGGGCAATGGCTCATACTACATGTGAACTCTTATGGGTCATCTCTCTTCTACATGATTTTGGAATTTTTGTTATTTCTCTAGTACCTATGTATTGTGATAACAAGGCTGTAATATTTATTGCAAATAATCCTGTGTTTCATGAGAGGACTAAACACATAGAAGTGGACTGTCGCTTCATTCGTGATGCTATTACAACTAAGAAGATCAACTAGCTGGCATCTTTACTAAAGCACTTCCCAAGAAGAAACTCCTGGATATATGTTCCAAGCTAAGCCTAAATGATATTTAGGCTTCAGCTTGAGGGGGAGTGTTAAGATATGATTTGCATATCTCTTCATATTTTTCCATATCTTCGCATATCTTTGTAATATTAGTTAGAATTAGTATTCCAAATTTCTTGGGATAGTATCTCAGATATTTTGAGATAATGTTCTTGATTTTCTGGAGTAATATTCTCCCTTCTTGAATAGGTGGCACTAGTGTTTGGTCAATTAATAAGAGAAAACATCAACAAAAAGAAAAAAAATAAATGAAGAGAAGGGAATGAATGAAAATAGAATAATAATAAGAAAATATAAGAGTTATTTACGGTGATAATAAATTAATATATTGTCAATAGCATTAAATGATAAAACATAGAGAATTAATGAAAAGAATGAAAAAATTGAGGAAAAAGAAAGTAAAATTAATGAAGAGAAAGGAAGAAATGAAAAAATAAATAAATAAAACATAAAAGTGATTTATGGTAAAATGAATTTAACATACTATTAACAAAACTTAATGATAAATAAAAATTTAATAATAATCGAATAGTATTGAGTATAAACAATTGAGAGTCATTTTCTCATCAGTAATAATATTTTTAAATGTAATAAATAAATATATTTATGTTAGTGTTTCAATTTTTAGTAGGTTACTAATTTTTTATACGTAATATACTATTCGTTATTTATATATATCTATGAAATTACTATACAACAACAACAACAAAGCCTTATCCCACTAGGTGGGGTCGGCTACATGGATCATACGACGCCATTCGTTGATCCATGTTCATAAGATTCGACAGGATTTTATGCTGGCTGTCGGGGCCTAACACAACCCTCCTCCTTTATCCGGGCTTGGGACCGGCTATAAAATATAGGCGGAGTTGTGTCTAACCAAACACAGTCTTAAAAAATCAATGAAATTACTATAAATAATGTTATTTTAATAAAATCCAATTCAATCCAATCGGACAGGTTCAATCACCACTCAGTTGGTCATCCGGTCCAATCGACGATCCAGTTATAAAAACGTTGACTAATACAAAGTGGTATCTTCTAACTACCCACTACTTTCATAACCGGCCACTAACTAATATAAAGTGGTATCATATCACATGCACTTGCAGATTTGTGAAAGTTAAGGGTTTAAAACTTGTTTAGATATCACTTCTTAATTATAACACATTCAACAATCCACTAACCCATTTGGAGGAAGATTTAAAATGGATAGATACTTTTTATTTTCATTAGAGACTGGGAGAAGATCGGATTATCTTCTCTATACATTTTCCAATTGTATTGTCTTTGCCTTTACACTTCACTCTTACTACTCACACACACACACACAGATTTGCAGCTCTGGCAGAGATTTGATATTATTATAATTTATTTTTACATAGTTATCGCACTAGTTCTCTTTGTTTGTAATTTTTACTTTGTTGTTTATACTTTGTGTCTAGTGTATCGTTAATTTACTAGTTCACTTTTCTCGCATTTGTCTTGTTCTTTTAGTTTTGGTAGTTTTTTTAGCTTAGATGTATTCATCAGATTTTCTCTTTCCCACATTTTATATTAATCCTCATTTCTGAGTGAACAGTGCTAAAAATTAGCCTGCATGCAAAGATCAGCTAGTTAAGAAGGATTCTATCAATCTGATCCAAAAGTAGAAATCACAAGAACTAGACTAAAAGTAGTAGTTTAAAAAAGAAGGCAGTGTCATTTAGAATCCAAAATTTGACATTGTGACACTTGCTACTCCAATATGGCTACTCAAGGTCAAACTCCTATAACACTTGCTATGCACGCAATTCTGCAACAGGAGGACCTGCCTTAGGAGTTTTGGGGATCACAATTGTGCTGAAACCTACTCTATTGGCTATGGTTCAACAAAGTACTGGCTCCACAGATCCATCCCTGCACATTGATATTTTATTGAAGTACATGGCACACTACAATACAATAGGGTGCCAGCTGAAGTCTTACATGAGATTTGTTCCCTATTCCCTAGATACCGAGCCAAGTTGTGCCTGAAAACATGATGAAATTGCAACTTGGGATCACACAGTTCATGTTTTTCTAGCTGAATATCTCTCACCAAATAAGACATACCAATTCAGAAACCAAATATCTGGATTTTATTAGGAGGCTGAAACTCTATATGAAGCATGTTGGAGAATTCAAGAAATAGTAATGTCCTAGCGAAATTTTTTAACCTTCATAGAGGTTTGCCTAGGTGAAATCCCACGAGGGCTTCATGACCTAGGGTTTCTTCACTCCCTTTCTCTTAGAAGATTAATGGCTTTCTGTGGGAAATCTTGCTTTTCTTTTGCTTATCATTGTGTTGCTAGTTGTATGATGGAAGCAAGTACCACATAACAATGTCATAAATGGAAAGGAACATATTCACATTGATTAGCTACAATGGACCTAGGTGTAACAGATTTAAAAATATAATTGAGAACAGGATGAATCATGGAATATCATGATTTGATGAATGCATGCTGATGAGGAAATACTTTCAGATATAACATGGGAATATGGTTTTGAAAGGAGAAAGGATGACTATGGAAGTTGGGTAGTCATGCAGCTTGTATTAACATGACAATATGAAGTAGCATAATGGTCATATCTAAACAAATTATAACCAAAATAAAAATACTGACTTGAAGGTACGCCCGTTGTATGTCAGCATCAAATATTCAGGAACACGGACAACTGATTCCTCGCTTGATTGCAACTGTATGCATTCCTCAAAAGGAACCAGCTGCTCCAAGTTACTAGCATCATCATGGAACTTTGGTTCAACTTGAATTGTCCACTAGAACCAGCAAACAAATAAATCATGAGAGTAAAATAAATTTGACATACAACATTTTACTAATATGTATTTATTAAGAGGTGGTAGAGCATGCAACTATTACAAATCTACCTGGTACCAAATCAGTGGTAACATGTTTAATGTTCTTTATAATCCGCTGAGATTTTCTTAACCTTCACAAGTATATAAAAATTATAGCTAGTGACAAACTTTTGTTCATCCTCCTTGATAAATCCTACCATAAAGACATACATCAGACAGTAATGCACCATAGAGGCTAATACCTTTAATCTTCTAAGACAACCACATCCTCACTAAATTGCAACTGTGTGCATTCCTTAAAAGGAGCCGCAGCACCAAAATACTAACATCATCATGGAACTTTGGTTAACTAAGATGAATTTGACATCCAATAGTTTTCTTGCGTGTATCAGTGTATGTATTCATGACAAGGTGGTAAGCATCTCATTACTTGAATACAAATCTTCTTAGCATCAAATCCATGGTCACATGTTTAGTGTTCATTATGATTAAATGAGATTTCATTGTACTTCACAAAGATATATAATATGATTGTTGGCGACAACATTTCTTCATCCTCCTCAATAAATCATTACTCTCAAAGATAGAGGCCAGACTGTAATGCACCATATAGGCTAAACTACTAAGAGACCATGTATGTTTTTTGCTTATTACCACTAGAAGCATTATGATACACTGCATGGACAGGGTTTTCATCCACGAGAAATATTTTGTTTACGAAGGGAAGGATGACTAATGTGATTGGGTGCCATCCATTATGTATTAAGGCCCAAGCTTGTTGTGCAAATAAAAAGACATGATGGAGAATAAACAAATATAACGATAATTTCTTAAAAGCCCACATTTCTAACTTATAGGTACTCGTAATCACATAAAACAATAATTAAAAGCCATATTTCTAACTTATACGTTGATACTATCTCACCTCAGTAGCTTGTTGACAAGAAGCGGATTCCCTTAAGTAGATTCCACGCAATGTAGGAGCTGTAAGCATGCAAGAAATTCAAGGAAAGTTACAATGAAAACCTACATTTCAACCAATATGCATGCTTCATCTATCACTTACTTGTCCAAGATTTCAGAAACACAAGTAAATTAAGACAGCAAAAGAAAATCACATATTTAATTTCCCACTCCTTAGGATGGGATTGTTCTTCTCCCTGGCGGTAAAGGTCAAGTTTGTGTCATTTGTTTTCTTGATGAAGGAAAAGATGATTATAAAGCCTGGGTAATCATCATGTTTGTACTTAAATAAAATTACTTATCAAATAGCTATCGAGAACAGAATCACACTCAAGAAATGGAGCAGAATCTGAATCAAAGTTCTCCAGACATTCTTTTTTTTTTTTTTTTTGAGGGTATGTCAGCCATCCATTTTATTGATAAGAACTTTACAAGAATATACATGTATATATCTCTACAATGCAAGTCACTGATTATTCCCCCATTCCTTAATCAAATCACTCGCCGTCCCCACTATATTTTCTATATAAATTCTCTCATTACGAAAGATATATGCATTCTGTGTCTCCTTATGGCCCATAGTACACCAATTACTTCTATCCTTCATCTGGAAGGTACATACACATAACTCATCGCATCTAAAGGCTTCCCAAAACTCTACTTCTGGTCTGCTAATCAAGCTATCATTAATTATGCCAGTCCACACACCTTTGGTGATATTACATTCAAAAAATAGACGATTTGTATCTTCCATTCCAACCCCGCACATTGCACAACTACTGTCAGCTTTTGGGGCCCATCTTACCCAATATTGCTCTAGTAAGTAGGCATTTTCTTCTCAAAAGCCAAGCAAATACTCTAAATCTCAGCGGGATTTTTATTTGCCATATTAGCCGGCAGTCCACCATTAACTCCTCATTAATATCTTGCTGAGGCATTGTTAATATTCTACAGTCATTCTTCTCTCAAAATGAATCTCTAGTGTTCATCCACAGTGTCAGAATGTACTAAATGATTAACTTAAGATATAAAAGATATAAATAGTCACAGATGACATTATTTTATATGAAGTGAATGCTTAAATATGATTCCAAACATAACTAGAATTAGAAAATTGAACCTATATACAACACATTAAAGAAAATAAAGTATATAAGATTCATATTTGAGTTGTGCTTGTCTGGCAAATTTTATTAAAATGTTTAATTGTGAATTAAACCAATCACAGTTTGAATCAAATATGTTGAACTAGTTCAAACAGAAAAAGAATTGAGCTGAGCAGCACCTAACAAGAATAAACTATTTTTTTAGGGGTAGAATAAACTATTTTCCAAGAAAAGGAAGGATGCTTATCCAATTGGGAAACAAAAAGAAACACAAGACTCAATCGCCGAAGGTGAAATGCCCCAAAAGAAGTCACACGAAGCTCCGCCTTTGAATGAGATAGCATGGTGTATAATGTTCTCTACATTGCATCGCTTGACAGTGAAAATGATATGATTACGCTAGAGCCAAATGGCCCAGGTCACCACAACGGCGCAAATGGTTGGGGGGAAGTCCCCCCAAGAGACGACATGAATTCCAGCCCTGAAGTTGGTGTTCCATGCACTCGATGGCTAGGTCCACTCCCGAGAGCTGTTGTGGCGGTCGGACAATGGGAGGCTCATATATGTAATTTTCATTGAGTTGATTGGCGTCTGGAGCATGTTGCCTCGTGTCCCATCATGCTGAAGGAGATGAATGATAAATTGGTGCCAGTTAATCCCAAGACCTGATATGGCCCTGCCTAACACCACCAGGATAGTTGTCCTCAATGCTACAGAATGCAGTAGGGGAACCAAGCTCGTTGAAGTCTTGCAATGATGCCCCATCACATGCTGAGAGTGCATCTGGCAAGTGCATCAGAATGAAGAGCATAGAGTCGAGTGGGCAACCCTAGCCTACTCCTTGCTTTGCACCATCCCCTAATGGGAACTCTATTGACCAAAATCGAAAATAATGCTGTGGAGACATGGTGTTTCATCCACAAAATCCAAGTCAATGGGAAGCCTTGAGTCTGTAGTAAGTCCCACAAAAATGACCATGAGAAGATGTCATAAGTCTTGGAGAAGTCTACCTTCCATATAAATTCACTATGGCTAGATCGCTGCGGGCTAGCGATGTCTCAAAAGCAATAGTGTAGTTGTCGAGGCCCCGAACGAAAGTTGACTAAACCGGATGGACGAGGTTAGCTACGACCTCTCTCAGCCTGTTCGCCAAGACCCTTGCCATCATGAGGTATATGACATTGGGCAAGGCGATGGGCTGGAAGTCCTCAATCCACTTCGCTAGAGTTCTCATGGGTCATGAATAGTAGGAACCTATTGATGCGCTCGGAGGCCCAAAAAATCAAAACAAATCCATCTTGCCAAAAGAAAGAACTGCAAAAACTCATCAAGAAAAAATCCACAAGATTTGAGTATTATTTTAAAGACAGCAATTCAGCTTCTTTCCATTTTCTTTTAGTATAGGGGTGCAACTCCATTTTCCGACATGTCTGTTTCCCCTTCTCAAGGCCTCACCCTCTTGCTACTCAACTCTCTTCTTCCCATTTTTTATGAATAACAAGCTTTCGTATGCACCCATATCTTCCCACCACCCGACCTCTTGCTTTGTGCTCTTTTCTTCCCCCTTCCACCACTCCATGTTGCTCTGGCTCTACCAAGTTCTGTCTCAATATCTTCCTGCTTCTTCCACAATATCCCACTTCCATCTCTTGCTCCTCACACCTGCCCTTTTTCACCTTTCCAAACCATATCCGCCAAGCTGGCTTCTCCTTGAATGTTTTGCTTACTACTTCTGCCCCTTCAATGCTCATTTCTCTCCCTCAGCACATTACTGAAATATGTGAGCATTTGTTGTTACAGAATTGGACTTTTCACGACTTTTTATTGTAGAATTGACTGAATCAGCAAGTCACTAAATTCTAGTACAAACCAACCGATACCATTGATTGCAGACTCATCTGGCAATCACGGGTACATCTAAGAATCAAGCTCTTTGCTTGGTTCCTACGGCGTGGCAGGATCCTCACCACAGCCTACAAAGTGAGATGGGTGTCCAGCTCCAACACTTCCTGTGCATTATGTGGCGACGCGGAGGAGCACATTAATCACCTAGTCGTCGAGTGCTCCATGGCCCGGGAGCTTTGGGCACAGACATGTACCACGGTCAGCCGGCGTTGGTAATCACTCGCCGATGGAGGCAGTGATGAAGAGCATCCTTGGCAACTTCTTTGGCCGGTGCTTGACCATTTGACTCCAGCGTAACTAGGTCAGTTTTTGTGGGGAGAGATGTCAGGTTGACAATATTGTATACTATATATCTTTTCTTCTTCAGGATAGGAGTTTTGGTTAATGGATGTACTTTTCTCCCCTTCTTTTGCCGCTTTTGCTTTGTATACACATATACATGTTGTCTTTCCTATAGTGGTATATATACATACATGGATAGCCGCCACAACTCTTGGTGTTCATCCTTTTTTCCCTGAAAAAGAAACTGGTACGATTGACTCCGATGTTTTTTTTTTTTTTGAGGAGAAAAAAGATGACCACCCAGGTATATATATATAACTATGAAGTGGATGTCACGTACAAAAAGGCTCTCAAGGAGAGATGACAAAAAAAGAGAGATGTACAACGCCTACCCAAAACCCCACTCTCGAAGAAGAAACGAGATGTGGTGTACAATGCTCCGATGTCCAAAATCAGATTTAGTTGATTTGGTAGGCTAGAGTTAGTTGATTCCTGGCCGACCTCACTGCTTGGCAAGCTCTACCTGATTCATTTCTGAATCAAATAATTCCAAGACATCATTTGACTTGGCAAACCATGGCCTTGGGCAGTTATATATAAGAAGATTTTGAACCAATCATGTACAAATATACGAGAAACACTCGAGAAATAATGCACTTACTTGTTTTCCCAGCTTGGTTAACAGTAACCTTATAGAAAGGAGATGATTCATTCTTAAACTGTTGAACATAATCATATGCCCTGCCATGCAACCAAATCAACTTCTAAGAATTCAAACATAATACAGCTAATCCAATTTTTTTGTAAGAACAGGCCCGATATACTATCCGACTTGATTAAAACCATAGCACAATAGTAAGGAGAAAAAGCATTGAAAACGAACCTGTCAACCTGCAAGAGGCCCTGACCTGTTGTTAGTTTATCTTCAAGGGTACTCCCAATTGAAATTGCTGTGTTCTCCAGTGCTCTCCTTACAGAGTAAGGGCTTACAGGAATACCTTCTGCCTGACGATTGACAGAAAGAAATAAACAAAATGGAGATGTACCTAAAGCTATTACAAAGAAATGATAGATGTCATTAGTTAAACAACTGATTACGCATATTACAGACCTTCATTGCACTGATGAGAAGTGCAACTCCACCACATGCAGATGGTGATGCCATTGAAGTGCCATTCATAAGCATGCGACGCTGCAGAGTCCATGTGGGTACAGGAGCTACAGCTCCACCAGGCGCACTTATGCAGACACCAAGATCCCCATCAGTGGTTGGACCTCTACTAGACCTGTGATGCCATCAGCTGTTAGTGCTAGTCAACACAGTCTTCCAAGAACATGGATAAGAAGAGCATGCAAAAGTACTGAACCTCTAAATGCAATGTGATTTCTTCGAAAATATAAGAAGCAATCTTTAACACTGAAATGTTTTACTGTGGCTTTTACAAAAACCCAAAACCTACAATGAACAACAAAAATTGGCTGGATCATAAATGCTCGGGAATATTCTGCACACTATTGAACTCACAAAATAGTCAGGCCTATGAGCCTTGTGCATGGGAACAAAGGACACAAAAAATTACACAGTGAGAATAGAACTGGAGACCTCTTGGGTTACAATGAGGTTGTGGGTCACTGCACCACAAATACATTCCCAAAATTCTTTAGAATTTAGTAACTCCAGATATACATATCAACTCAGCTTAGCATATTAAAACCAAAAGGATTGAAATCCCATATCAAAAATATACATTTTTTTAAAAATATGCAGAAACATCATGTTTTCCAGAAAAAAGAGAATGTGTAAACATGTCAAGAACTTTATGCACATGAACTGACAAATCAAACGATAAATATTATTAAAAGGTCTAATGAAATGAGATTTAATCATAATAACATCTTTTCTCAACCACTAACAAGTCAAAGTTAGTTAATTCTTCAGGAATTCTCAATACCATGTATATTCCATGCCCTCAGCAGGAGGCTCAACAACACAATGAGCTCCAGCAGCCATGGCAGGGGAGACATATGCACCAATACCTAATATGCTTGAAGTAGTGCCACCTGGAGCTCCAACAGTAGTTAATGCAGGTCCACTATTTCCAGCACTGCTGATAAAAATTACGCGGTGCTTATCTACAACCTAAAAACATAATGCAGCTCATAAGCTAATATATAAATCACTAAGAACACTTGTTTCGCCATGAAGGTTTGAGACTACCTCATTGACAAGATCAACGAATCGCCCGTAATCAGGAAGCAGTGTAGGCTCTCCATAGCTCATGTTAATAAGATCACATTTATGCTGTAAATATTATAAATGTATCACATCAGGCAAACTGTATCAGAACTTCACGGCATAAAAAAGAACCATACAGACAAGTATGGTTCATACACAACTAGAAGACAGTGCAAGAAGCTGAAAGTGATGGATCTCATGCAGACAAGTATCAGAAAATTGTGAAACAACAGCATTGCAGGTCGGCGGTGAATACAGTGACTGGTACATAGGTATGGTAGATGTATGGTCCAAGTCTGGTGGACCGGGTACCGGGACTTGGACCCCTACTCTCAAATCAACACATTCCGAAACTTTTGCACTCCGTTAGAGGATCGCACCTTCACTGTTCACAGCCTTTATCTTCATCTCCTCCCAATCACCACGACCCCGGTGACTTCCAAGACTGACTACAGGTTTATCTGGCGCTCCCGAGTGCCGCTTAAAGTCAAGATTTTCGCAGGATTTTCACCGGAGCATATAGGGCGAGATGGGCGCCCGGTGCCTACACATCTTCTGTTCTGTGTGGGGTGGCGCGCAGGACATAGCACATCTGGTCTTTCAGTGCTCAATGGCCCTGGAGGTATGGGCACATAAGGCCGCCATTGGCACTATACGTGGAGACCTTTCGGCAGTCACCCAGGACTTTTGGCACCTAGAGCCAATCCTGGAGAGACCCGATGGAGATATTCCTAGCCGGTACCTGTGTCATATGGCTCCAACATAACCAAGTCATTTTTGTGGGGCCCAGAACATTGCACAGCATGTCTCTTGTCTTCTTAGTGGGTGGGGGCTTGGTCGGTGGCTTGTACACTTCCCCATTTATATCCTTTTTTAGACTCTTCTTTTAGAGCCTACACATGTACATGTGATCATTTCACTATATATATATACACACACACATACGGATGAGAACAACAACTTGGTGATCATCCTTTTCTCCTCAAAAAAAAACTATGGAAGCCATGTGGTCCATATGGCTTCAACGTGGGAGAGGAAGGGGGATGGGGAAGGTGCAACATAGAGAGCATTTTACAACACACCATTTTTTATAATCGAGTGGGAAGAAGAATACTTCTCTTCTTGTGGGAGACACACCCATTGGATCACTCTTTTACTTCTTTTTTTAAAACAAGAAAGGATGATTAGCAAGACGGTAGTCATCCAAAAGTTTCATTAATAATAGGGGTTACAAAAAGGTTGGTGGAAAGGCCAACAAAAACATTGTGGCTCAAGGCCATGAAACCGAAATGACAGCATCACACTACTCTATATCAAAGATGACTTCGATGGTCCGCATACGTTGGCCACCAATGCTCATGCCTCCCAGTTGAGGTACAAATGTCAGGAGCCGCACCAGTCATCCCATAATACAAAACACCTATCACCGGGGGAGGGGACTGTTCATCCTTCAAAGGTCGGAGACCCCAAGGCCGCCTTCTGCAGTTGGATGGCACTCTTTTAATTCTTTATTACATTAGATACATGTAAATTGCTCACTTTGCCAGGTTTAATATATGGCAGATGGCTGCCTAGGCTTGGTAATCATCATTTGTCTCTAAAAAATGAAAATTTTGAAATGAAAAAATAACTGCCATACATTCCTTGAAAGGGAAATACAACAACAACAACAAAGCCTTATCCCACTAGGTGGGGTCGGCTACATGGATCATTCAACGTCATTCCGCTCTATTAGTAACCAAACCTATTCGTTGATCCATGTTCATAAGATTCGACAAGGTTTTACGCTGGCTGTCGGGGCCTAACACAACCCTCCTCCTTTATCCGGGCTTGGGACCGGCTATAAAACATAGGCGGAGTTGGGCTTCATGCTCAAGGACACTCAAAAACATTAATGGTGAAAACAGCAGTAGATAGTATCTCTATGACAAGAGATGCAAATTTAAACAAAGCAACTTCAAAAGAGTAATGTTTTTTTTTAGAGAACAAAGGACGGCTACCAAGTTATGGGTGACATCTGCGATGTGATATAACTTTTAAGATGGTAAAATGTACATGCATAGAGTTTGAGTGGTAGTAAAAACAGAAAAATCTCCTATCACAACCACGGGTGCAATAATCATTCCCTATGCTATCCAAAGCCCCACTCCTAAAGCAAAAAGGAAGTGTGTTGAACTATGTTCTCAACATAACCCTCCCCCTACCCCACCCACTCCACCAACCCACCCCCTGCCTGCCGCAACAAAAATAATAATAAAAAGGGAAAAAAAGAAAAACAGTGTGGTAGTGTAGTTATGTTGTAGCCAAATGGCGCCCATGTGACCCTTAAGTCATCAGCTCTGCCCTGACTGCTGAGTTTTCTCAAAGACCCCCAAAGCTGCATGAACCATTGAGTGGCCTAGTCCCGTGAACCACATCCATCTCCATACCTCTCCGGCAACAGGGTACGCAAAGAAAGGTGTGTTATCCTCCCTCCCCGCATTGGTCACATGTGGTGCATGGGATAAGTCATAAGGTGAGGTTGATTTTGCTCCACACAGAGGTAATATATTACCATTTTTAGAGAATACACACATTTGTAGAGGAGAATATCAGGAGAAGATAGCAAATCTTGTTTACAGAAAGGTCATTTATGCTTCAATAACTTGACATCAAACAATAGAACACAGTTTTACTTTGTTTTTCAATTATTTGTTACTCTTAAAGAGAAAAATTGTATGAAATGATAATCTAATGGTTTATCATCATCCAGGATATTAGTAACTAGAGAAGTCATAAGATAGTGGATTGGCTAAATCACAAGAAAAGAATTTTCATGTATGTTCTGTTGTAATGGCTTCTGTATTTCCTCCCTGTTGCATATCTACTAGTCATCTTTATTCCTTATCACTAGAAAACAAATAATCCAAAAGTCCTGACACAAATAAGATTTTAGTAAAGACACAATGGATAGAATTCAACCCCACTCTCGTGGTGCCCATTGACTTTAGAACTGTTGTGTATTAAAAATATGAGGTATATAACAGAAGATATGCAAATTTGTATAGCCTGGGATGATGTTGATCTTCCATCATATTAAGCAAAGTCAAGTTCATACCTCTGACAAGAACTCTTGCTCTTTATGTGAGAGGTTTGATAGTTCTATAGCCAGTTCAGAATGTTTTCTTCTAAGAGAATGCACGTATAGTGCCAATGGCGGCCTTATGTTGTAATGTTGTAATGCACGTATAGTTACACTAATATAATGTTTTCATAACTATATGGCTCCTTGAAAGGGAAATGACGGAAAAAAATAAATTATGCTCAGCATCTCCTTTGAGAGACTACCATCCAATTATATTTAACTTGTAAAGATATGTACAAGTGATAAAGAATGTAAAAATGGTGAGGAAGGGATAAACATTCTTGCATAATAGGAGCACGATCGGCCTAACATTCTTGCATAATATTTAGTAGAAATGGAACCATAAGATAACATACAATGTTTAATTATTCCAACCATGCCTTGGCATATAGAAAAGACTACCATTGGGCACTAACATAAATCACATCAAGGGACCTTTATTAAAAGGACAAAGGGAACTCGTTTATGAGAACTCGCCTATGTGTCTGAAAATAATTTAAAGTGCTCCTCAGAAAAAGAAAATTTCATGGTGTCGGATAGCCTATTCGATCACAAATAGGATGGATGGCCTCTTAGACACTAGAAAAGGCAGATAATAAACAAGAAACTAAAATCATTTGCATGTCTTGTTCGTGACTAGTTAGCTTATGACATTCATAAGCGATAAGTTAGTCTCCTTGGAATTACAAAATGAAATAATCATAAAGGCACCATAAATATGGGAGAAGCTTCATTTGTTAGTAATTGGCTTTTAAGCATCTCATCAATATTCAGAACAATAGATGCAATCTTAATGCTGTAAAATTGTAAGAAATTCAATGTCATTAAAAGAAGTCAAAGAATATATAAGATTACCTCCACAACTGCTATTAATGCTCGAGTTAAACCAGTTCCTGTTTCCATTGAACCTAACCGAGTGTCTCCAATCTTACATGAAATCAACTGAGCTCCAGGTGCAACTCCATTGAGCAATGGTTCCTGTGTGCAATCTTTGGGTCAAGAA
Source organism: Pontederia crassipes (assembly GCA_030549335.1). NCBI lineage: Eukaryota > Viridiplantae > Streptophyta > Magnoliopsida > Commelinales > Pontederiaceae > Pontederia > Pontederia crassipes. The sequence continues at coordinate 23,439,881 of CM060196.1, forward strand.
AACAAAAGGAGCTAACCAAAGGAAAGCAAAAAAGAAAATGTCTTAAGTGAACTACCTCAGGATCGAATGCAGTTGCAATGCCAGCAACATGCGTACCATGTGGTGAACAATCAGTCACTATACTTACAAGATTCCCGTCATCATAGACATTAGTGACAAAAGAGCAAGCATCCAGTTTGCTAAATATACCAAATTTCCTTTCATGCCTGCGCATATGTTAAGGAAATTCTTAGCCAGAAAATCTTTGCTTAAATTTGTTTCTGTACAACTGTCAAGGCATTAAATACATAATTAGGAATGTTTTGACAAGAATACAAGAAATTGAAGCTTCACAGTTTAATGACAGCAAACATGGCTACTAAACAAAAGCATACCGCCAAAATCTCAAAAAACATCTATATAGAAAACAAGAAATCGTAAGTGTTTGCATGATCAAAGAAACATTTCAGTAATAGGATAAATATACTTCCACATTATGTGCAAGCTATTGGCATAAAATGTAGCATCTTAAGATCCAGTCAATCAAGAGTACAGGAAAACTTTGACCTACCAGATCGGTGTTACGAGGAGCTTCTCAGGCTACTTGATTGGATCTCGAGCTCAAGGTTGTTAAGTTTGAGAATTAACTAGATTCGTTTTTTGCTTGTATATTTCTACCGTGAACTCGTAGAGTTTATTTGCCAAATAAATTTATTTAAAATAACTAATATGCATTCGCAATGCAAAATTATACACCTACCTAAGATTCATAACTAATTTTTTTTAGAGAAGATTCATAACTAATAAATTACACTAATATAATAAAAATAGGAAGCAATGGAATATGAACTTCACCTTTAACCAGCCAGTTAAATAAAATTTTGATGCTTATAAACTTTTATGATACAAAATAAAAAGTCAGGCATACTCATACAAAATCATATAAACTTGTATAAAATCAGATAAAATCTGTAAGAGTATACAAGAGTTTACATAATTTCTAAAATAAATTTTCGAATAAAATGTCAAAGTTTAAGTCATATAGGAGTTTACATCGATTGTCTTGTTTTGTTCACTTAAACTCATAAGAGTTCAAGGGTTGACTCTAGAATTTAACAACCCTTCTCGAGCTAATAATCTTGAGAATACAAAGCAAATGGCTGGTTCTGGCTAGCCGGTCACTACTCGGCAAGAGGAGTCAACATACATTTTTTCAGAGGAGCCTACATACAATTTCTCCCTGTCTCAGATAGTATCAAAGCACACCAATCATAGTCGGTATTTTTGCCTGGTTGTTGAGGCGGGACAGGATCCTCACCATGGTTATAGGGATAGACTGGCACCTCAGGCTAACCACATAAATGCTTTGTGTGGGTTGTTGAGGACATCGAGCACCTCTTTTTGCATGTTCCATTGGAGGGACACACAGAGCCACTTGGGACTCACAAACACACATTCAGAGCAAACGGTTTAGGGTGTTCACGAGTTAGATTGGATCCGACCCAACCGACTGTCATCAAATCAGGTTGGTTACATTTAAGGGTTTGGATCCAATTCAACCTGGCAGGTCAGGTCGTGTCGGGTGGTGGTTGAGCCACCCAATAGCTTTTTCCTTTTTTGGCATTATTTTATTTAAATATATATTTTAAACCATGAAATATTTTTTAATATCCAAATATTATTTACATTTTTAGATTTTAAATTAAATATAAGAACTAAATTAAATAAAAAAATGAGGTCTTCAATCAAGTCGACTCGGGTTGAATTTCTCAACCAACCTGACCAATAGTTGGGTCCGGTATTGGGTTCACTAGGTTGACCGGATATGAACAGTCCAAAATAGTTTTGGGGACTCACTGCACTCTCACAATGCATGATCAATCAAGGACGCGACGATTGTCTGAAGCCTCCATAGACACCATATGGCGATTTGGCTACAACGAAACCACATGATATGGAAGGGGGAACGATACTACATACACTATACATTACACACTTTTTGCTAAGAGAGTGGGGTTAACAATAGCATCAAATTTTATTTGTTTGAGGCAATTACAATCTCGTAGTACCTCTTTGCACACTTGTACATATCTCATTTTCATTTTAACATATGCAGACCTTCCCCCCTTAAAAAACGAGTACAAGCGAACTTCAAAATAAACCAACATCGAGCAAAATTGAAATACTCTTTTGTAAGAGAAAAGGTTGACATAACTAGTTATTTAAAATGGCCTTTTAATATATGGTTTTGGACTTTTTTTTTTTTTTTGAGAAGGCATGGTTTTGGATGATGAACATTCTGGTTAATCATCCTTTTTTCCCCTCAAAAAATAAAATAAAAAACTAGCTAATGGAAAAAGGTAATAGGGAAGAAAGGAGCTCTAACAAAATAGGTAAGAAAGCGAACTTTTGATCACTATGACTTCAAGAATGAGAAACAAAATGATCATGGGTTTGTAGAAAGTAGGGACAAAGATAAGAAGTTTGCAAACCTATAGTTTGTCAAAGGAACAAAATCAGCCAATTTTCCTTGCTCAGGATTTTCCTCCAAACTTTGTGTATCAACAGCAACTCTCCATACTTCACCATCATGCCATACAACAATATCTATTATAGGGCCCCTGTCATCAAAATTCTGCAAATTGATGCACATCAGGTGATATCTATAACTGTGGAACCTATAAAATTGTTCTTGAGGAATAAAGACAACTGAGAATAAAGCTTAGCTCCCTACCTCAGCTTGTTTCCTAAGGAAATCAAGTCTATCCTGAAGGTCTTCGCGACTTTTTCTCAGTTTTGTATCTTCAATTTTAACGTACTTCTGCGAGAAAGAAAAGTCATAAATGAATATCAAACTACTTTATATCAGAGATATTGGCAAATGATACAGCTAGATGTCACAACTCTGCCATGTGACAATACAACAAATATATGGAGCCATAGGCCATAACTGCAGCCAGCAGGCCCAACATTTGTAATATGTCGGTCGAGGAAATATCTAAAACATTTTTGTTTGAGGAGAAAGGAAATATCAAAAAACCATTGTAATAGATTTCTGAACATAATTGCCATGTTGTCTTAACCTCTCAGATGAGAATGAGAAATAGGACATCATATGTGCTCTAGTGTCACCAAAAGTTCATGGTGCACACACATCTAAAGAAAGAAGTTCTGAACAATACGGTCTTACAAGGTCCAAAATGAATTGCTTAATGCTGATAAAAAAAATTCTAATGTGTGAGGCCTGGACAGGATAAATGAGAAGGCTGAACTTCGCGAAATTTATATCCAACTAAAGGTTGGTATTCTTTGAATGAAAATATCTACCAAAACTCTTTCAAAAAGAAAATTCAAGAAAATTGTTTTCCTATTTCTCCTGTGTTCGTAACCAGGAAAAAAATAGACAATGAACAATCCCAGTTGACCAAGAAGTTGTATACGAATTTGGGGAAAATGTTTTGCCCTTTTTCTTGAAACGAGAAAGGATGACCAGCAAGGGGGTGGTCATCAGAGGGTTTCATTAAGTTAAGCAAAAAGTTTTACAAAGGAGGTTTGAAAAAATAAAACAGAAAACATATGTAGGAAACAGAAATTAAATTTGTCTCTTCCACCATTCAAATAGCTTTCGCACGGTAGGTGATGATGTCATCATAGGAAATGTTTTGCCCTTTTGAAGAGAAAAAGTATTTTCTTCTCTCAAATTGTCACATACACAGAAGAAATTAATGTCATTTAAATTATTTTTTTTTTGGAATCAAACATCAGAAATGTTTTTTTCAGAAAAATTTCCCTAGGCCCTTGCAACTTATTTTCATGAAACAAATACAGCCTTATGGCACAAAGAAGACTTATTAACCAATTCAGGCCTGAGTGCTAACTTCAACAATTTGGCAATATCATGTTCTTTATACCATTTCTATGGACAAAGGAAACCATTTGATGAAATTTCCGCATAATAAATATTAGATATCATGAGGAGGAAAACCACAGTACAAAAACAAGGTCTTTACTTGCTTTCTGGTGATCACTAGAGGCATTCATTTTTTTTAAACTCCAAATTATGAATTAGCACATTTACTGATGGCTTTGAACAAACCCATCGGGAACTGGAAGAAAAAATCAATACTTAAAACACAGGCAAAATACTTATAATAAATTCAGGTGAATCACCCGACACATAAGCAATCACACATGTTTCTTTCTAAAATGTGCCATACATGTGAAATCAAATATCAAGAAAATACAACAAATAAATTTTAATTGTCAAGATAAAGTAGCCAATGATTCAAATTGCTTCCTCTTTAATAAAAGAAATACAACATAAAGAAGTATGACCACTTGGATATTTGGTATCTAATTGTAAATAATGGAAATAATGAGCACCCTGATCAAGTTTGATTATATGTATTAATTTCCTGGTTGCTCCAAAGCCTCTAATTGATATCTTTAAACGTTCTAGAAATAGCTCATCTACATATGTACACAATTCTAATTAGGGAAATGTAAGAAAAATATATATATAACAGACACTATGCATTGAACTGTCTCCATATTCAGCACAAATACAAATTACAAAAAACAATAGAGAACTATGTGTAAACAAATTCCAGAGCACGTCACAAACTGAACACATTGAAAACCTTGTCAAACTCATTCAACTGCCTTAGAGCCTCTGAAATTGCTTCTTGATGGTTCTCATCCCATTTCTTCTTTCTTTCTTTCTGCCATTAGAATTGGGGAAAAAATAAGGTAAGAATAAAAGGGTAAACAAACTTAACATAAACAATAAGCAAAGCTATGCACCTTCATCCGGGATTTTAGTGTATCTGTAAAAAGTTCATAAACTAGTTTGCAACCAACATGCCACTCCTGAGAAGGATTGTTCCATGATGGATTTAGAAACAAACGGGTCCCTGAAAACAAAAATTATGGGCAGTAGGAAAGGTCATTTAAAAGTTTGGTTTTTTTACCAAATAGTGACTTCACTACTGGAAATAGCATTTACTGAACCAAACTAACCCACTGAACGTACGCATAAGTAATTTCTTTATAATAAAATATAAGAAGAGCTTAGTATACTTCAAAGATAAGTTTACGTAGCAAAATCTGTGAGATTCAATATTTTCATTACTTGCTGAATGACTAATAAATCCAATTGGACATACAGAGAGTAGTAGGAAAGCAGAAAACCGACAAACCTCAGAAGTAGATAAGCAGAAAACCTACAAGCCTCAGAAGTAGATAACAAAAGACAATAGAGGAAAACGAAACAAAAGAACAAAAGTTCAATGAAGATATAAAGATACCATATGTCGTGAAGAGTGGACAAAAAGAAATGATGAAAATTTACAGCAAAAGTGAAAGTTCAAACAAAATGTATTTGGCTAAAATGCTCTAAAATCATATATATTTAATTGTTTTTATTTCACCATCCTTCCTTGTAAAATTTTGTGTAATGTTCCTTGCCAAACTCCTTCAAGTAGAAGAGGCAAATATCTGGTCAAAGTTCAAAATTATCAATGCGCATATGTAAGAATAAAATATCATTGCAATTCCACACAAGCATCTAGAATTGGAGGTGGCCAAACAAACTCGGGATGCAGTATGACTGTTGCCTTTGTCTAGAGAAGTGAGTTTTACAATCTAAAACATCTTTTGTAAGTGCTAATAAAAAATGCCACATGTCAAAGAACCAACAAGAGTACACAACCATATGTCTAATAGAGAACATTGATCCAACCACTAAAAACAGGGGAAATGATACCCTTCTCTCAAATATTTATTTAACTTGTTGCTACTTATTTATTCACAAACATTTATTGAAAATAAATCCACAACGAACAATACAAAAGTTAAAACTGAAGATCACTTAAGACGGAACATATTACACATAAGAAAAACATGCAAATGATGAGCCATAACTTGAGTCAAGAAGATAGCACCATCAGATTTAAAGAAGTGTCTCTTCAATAAAATTCCTCCTTTTTTTTCTTTTGAGGAATTCAATACAATTCCTTTTAGCACATTTCTGCCAAACGCTGAAATGCACATGGGCAAGTGACAATCTAACCTGATGCTCCTATGATACAACCATCACCATCAGCTTTCACAACTTTGGAGGTGTCTACATCGCCACTACCAGTGCTGCCAAAGTGAAAATATTAACGTGCATCTCTCAACAAAGCAATTCCATGTCAAACAGTATTCATAGTTGAAAGAGCATTCCATTTCTTTAAAATACCAATCCAAAATGTCAAGGATTTTGGGTTTGCCATCAGATGTCACTTGTAAATTAGCAGCAGCCGGATCCACACCAGAATCTGTAACAAGAGTACATTGATCATAAATAGGTATTTTGAATGATAGGTTAGTAATCAGTCTTCTTCGATACAAAAGGAATTGAAAATCCACTTCTCAGAATTTTAAACATCGCCAACCAGGCAAAAGTTAAACAAGAGTTTAAACTGTACAGACCTCTGTAAATACATGCACCATAGCATGTGACAATCACAATCTTCCTAAATTTAAAAAAAAAATGTTGTTCATATCAAAATTTGAAAGCAAACATGATTTTTTTTTGGCCGAAAGGCAGTGGGGTTGTAAGGAATAAGCTCCAACAAAGTGATAAACATTATGGGCAAATAGCACAGACAGCCTCTTATTTTAGTGCCTCTTAGTTTAGCCAAAACTCAAATATTATAAAGTATGATGGGGCCCACACTGGATATTCCAAAATGTAGCAGAACCTCGAAAGTTGCAACCTTTCATGACTATAAAAGAACATCATCCACATAGACCAGTTCTATTTGAAATCCACGATTTAACAAGATTCAAAATGATGAAACAAAAATTAGTTTTGTACCCCCATAATAAAACTAACGAATTAAACAGTATCAGTAAGCTAAAAGGTCCTTTTCTTAGGATTTAATAAACAATGGAGAACAATCTTGAAATGACATTGTGAGCAATTGTACAACCACCGACAGATAAATTTAGGGGCTTTCAAATAGAGAAGGGATACTAGTGGCAAAAACTATCAAATGACCTACAAAACTATACATCCTAATGTAGAAAGAACATGCAATCAACCATCGACTGTTCAATATAAATGCACCTTCCAAGTTCCAACCATCAAATCTCTCTGTTGCCAATCAAATACAAAATAAAGACACTACACCCCTACTAACAAAGAACAACCGTCAAGAGAGGGATCCATCGAAGTAAATTCGTAAAAGCACCAACAACCCTCGTCAGCCTTTGGAAAAACAACTCCGTGCCTCGAGAATAAAAAAAAGGCAGCAACGCCACCCACGTCAACCGTTCGACGAAAACTCCAAATAAGGAGATCGGGACCACGGCAGTCGAGAGAGGAGTTACCAAAGATGGCGATGACAACGCCCCGGCCGTCGTACTCGGGGTGGGATTCCAGGAAACGGTCCGCGCCGATCTCATTCTTGGGCATGAGGGAGGCCAAGAAGGCCGACTCGCTCAGCTCGAACTGCCGGCCGGCGAGCAACCCCCCGCCGCTCCTACTCACAGCGATCGGCTCTCCGGATGGAGGGGGGTTCGTCGAAGAAGAAGGCATCACCCTCGCTGCAGCTGCGCCCCCACAACCGCCGCCGCCGCCGCCGCCGCCGCTGCTGCTGCTTGGCTTCCACCGGCGACTACAAGGAAGCGGTGGAGGAAGTAGCGAAGAAGTGAACAAAGATCCACTGGTACTTGTAGCACAGGCGAATAAGCGATGTGTCATTTCTCTTCGGTCCAGCTATTTATCGGGAATTGCGAACTTTTCGGGATGCGCCGTGTGGAACGAGACTTTAAAATTCGTGTTTATTGGTTCTTATTTTTTCTATTTTATGTTTTATTTTATTATTTTTTCCTGAGGCGTTTTATTTATATTTTATAGGATAGGATGACATGATGAGGTAATGATGGTTTGATGAGACTGCTATGGTATTTTGTATCACGATTCCATCAGTCTTTTTATTACTTAATGGAATATTTACTTTTTTAAAAAAATTATCGAAAAAAAAGGACTTGAGCGAGAAAAAGATTTTATGTATTACCACAAAACTTTGGGAAATGATACATTTTTTTAAAAGTTTAGTTTAATAATTTTTCTGGCACTCATATTTTTTAAAATATTTATACAACTTAACAAATTCATTGTGTGTGACATTATGAGACAATTAGAATATGCTCTAAATTAGGAGGATATATAGCATTACTTTAAATTATTCATAAACCATTAAATTCTTCAACCGATTTCAAATAAATCAGTTGATTTCCATTTTCGCAACCTCAATCAGTTTCTTTAAAAAAACAAAATTGAGTTATCAAAAAATTAAAATATATTACGTTATTAAACCATGCGGCCATGTCAGTATCTTACGATAAGAAATTGAGGACAAATATATAAAAACAATATATTGTCTGTTAATACTTATATTAATTAAAAATTGTGAGCCTTTCCAAATATATTGACTGAATAATTCACACCATTTTTTCATCTGTTTGGATAATAAATTCGTTTATTGTATTGCTCTACTTTCAAAGATTAAAGAAAAAGTATATCTAAGTTTATATTGTAACATCTCTAATATGCACTTTTGAGACACGTTACAAATATTACTTATACAAACAAAGAGGATTATTTTCATAAATCTCCATTAAATTATCATAATTTTTTAGATCTAATATCAAATTATGAGATTATTTTTTTGATCCTTCAGTGACTTTTTCACTTTAGTCCTTTCGTCCGCTTCTTTTTTCGTTACTTTTATTTTTTTATTTATAAAAAGATTAAATTATCTATCCCTTCATAAAAACATGAAATAACAAATATAAAAAAATAAAAAAATCGTTGGAATGATTAAAGTGGTAAATAAAAAATTTATCATTTGTGAAAAAAAGACTAAACTATCCTCCCCCATTTTTTTCTTTTTTTATATTTATTATTTGATGTGTTATGGAGGGAGGAGTAATTTTATCTTTTCATAAATGGAAAAAATCAAAAGTAACAAAAAAACGTAACAGAAATAGACGGAATGACTAAAGTGAAAAAGTCATGATAATTTAGAATATAAAAAAATAAGTTTGTAGTTTGATGTTAGACGCGAAAAATTACGATAATTTATGAAAAGTTTATGTAAATAACCCAAACAAAGATGTGAAAGTCTTGATAAGTTTGATACAAAATGAATCTCAAAATTCATAAATTAAATATAACTCGATAGAAAGATAAATAATATAAAGAGACTCAACATTACGAGCAAAAATCATTAGGAAATTGATTCATCACCAGCATCATCATCTCTTCACCAATGTACTTAATGTCAAACGTAAACCTAATAAAAAAATATGATAATGTGCGATAAATTAAGTTCATGTTGATCTTTCACACGTGATCAAGTCTCCTTAGTATTTTTTATTTTATCCCGTGTATTTATCATAGACTATTTGAAACGCACTTATGTTATTCGATTAATTAATAAGGTTCTGTACTCTTATAATGTCTTTTTCTAATCAAATAATGGCATTTCCTCCTTCGTAATTATGTATTTATTTTATTGAACGGTCAAAGTCTTATTTTAATTAAAATATTATACATATAAGCTGTAACCTCATTAGAGTGTATTCTAGCACCTGATAGGTCCATTTTGAAGGGTATTACAGTTAGATATCTTAGCCTAAAATTATACAATATAAATTTGACTAGTTAGATAAAAAAAAATTCTCATTAAAATTATTTTGTACAATGGTTAATTGACAAGGATACAAAAATATTTATGAACAAAAAATGCAATAATCAAATTTTGATTTATTAAATGTCTAATGTCCTATATGAATTCTCTCATCACATGTTCACCTTAAAATATATATATATATATGATTTAACTAAATTGATAATATAAATTATTTTATACAATATCGCGAAATGATTGTGACTTATTCAAATAATGTAGTGATGAAAATAGTATAGTTACGAGACTAACTATATTTCACATTAACAAGTGTTTGCAGATACGATAAAACTAAAATATACTTGATATAAGACAAATAAATTTCTAATTTTATATTTAAAATGTTTTGTGTGTATTTAGTGCTACCTACAACTTTTAAATTAGTAAGAGTATGAAATAATAAGTAGTTGACATTCATGAATATTTTATAAGTTGAACGAGATTGTTAGTATCTTCACTTCAGAAGTTGAAGGTTTTAAGTTGTCGATGTTTGCATATTGATTTGTGACTAGGTTCATATTTTAGCTCTCACACTTCAATTTGAAGTATTTACAAGTCAACTCATGATGAGTATTCATTGTTATTGAAATATATGAGTATTGTTTCACATTGTCAATTCGATGTTGAATGATTATATAAAATGAACATGAGCCTAAGCAAATGATGGAGGTTTCTCTTATGAATAGATAAAGAAAATGAATTAGTGCAAAGAGTTAGAGTATGAAGAAAAAAATAATTTAGGGACTTATAAAATCATCCACCTTATCGAAAGACAATAAAAAATAAAAGTGTTCAAAGTGAATTGATAGAGATGACCAAAGAGATTTAAAATGATGAAAAATAATAGTCATAAAATGAGTGCTAGTTATGAAGAAATCATTATATTTAACTTATTCGTTAAAAGTCTAGTTATTTAGTTGCATATGTTACAATAAATCTCTCAAATAGCTACACAAATTAGCGTCATCGAAACGGAGATGCTAGGTTGATGCCAATAGAGTTGAAACGACATCACCGCGTCAAACGGCTCACAATAGCTTTTAATTATTGTCGCCTTAGCATTATGACAAGTCGACACCATCTCGGCACTACGTCATTGCTATTAACACATGCAAAAAATAGGAAATAAGGCACGCTAAAAACACTATTGTGGCACCGATAATTGGCAATGCTAAAATGCCTAAAATAGCATCGTGGCGCGACTGACTCTATGCCAGCGCGATTGTGTACCAATTTGTGCCTTAAATGTAGTGTCTTCGTAGCATCAACATAGGCGGCTTAAAAGATTTCGAGTTGTAACTCTAACGATGCCAAGAAGACTCTATAGTGACACTAAAGCTATGGGGGTTGTGATCCTAATGTAGGGCCAATGTGAAATGTTATACTTAATTTTAATAAATAAATAAATTGAATGTAATATCTCTAAGCTAATCATGCATGATTAGTTGTATGAATGTGATGTTATATTATCTTATTGATAATCTCTATGAATGTGATGTTAAGACTTACACTTCAATATCAACTAAATGCGAAAGCGATGGAAATTTACTTAAGGCATGAAAATGTAATTTTCGAAAAAGTAAAAATTTGGAAAATTAAAGTCCCGATAATTATTCCTATATATGAAAGAATTTTAAATGTAATTTTTAAGAATTTTTAGGAGGTATATGAGTTAGGTAAAACGTAGACACAAAATCAAAAAATCTGTGAAATCGCGATTTTTGTTCTTCGGACAAAAATTTAGATTTCGATTCCTTAGTTATTTATTTTTCTAAATATGTTATTTGAATCCAAATGGGGGTAGTTTCTTATTTACATGTAATGTCTTAAGTAAATGAATAAATAAATAAATAAATGAAAAATACAAAAGCCATTTACTTATCCTTTCACCTTTTACTACCTTCTTCTGCCCTATTCATCACCCTTGGCCGAAATTAGAAAAAAATAAGGTAGAAGACACCATACTACATGATTGAAGCAAATTAGAAAAAGAGAAGGGGCAACTAGGGTTTTAAAGTTTGGTAAGTTTCTACTTCATTTTCTTTGGATTTTAATTACATAATTCTTAATTAGGGTGACTCTGAACCTTTCTTATCCATTTATTTTCGGATTTTACTTGAACATGGGGCAAAACTCATGTTGTTCATGGGTAAGATTAACCCTAGCCATGTTTAGTTGATTCACGAATATTTAGCTACATACTTTCATACCTTAGAGTGATCCACAAATTATGAAATTTATTCTGATGAGTCTACTTTCATTGAGCTTTGGAATCAAGTTAATATAATTTCTGTAGATAAAGTTATGCTCGTATCATTAAGGTACTATCACTCTGTCCGCCTAAATTACTATCCGAATTTGTAAATTATGTATTAAATTCAATATGTCGTGGATTAAATTCAATTATGAAATTATGACAGATTACGCTAGTATTGGTTAAATTTATTATGCTCAGTACAAATAGATATAAATTCAATTAATTTTATGAGTTGCACCTTAGGATGTCTACCAGAAAATTGAAATAATCAAAATAGGAAAGGTTTATTATTTTATATAAATCATAAAAATAAGGTTAATCAGTCTGTCAGAACATAGAAATAATATAAAAGTTAGGCTGAATGTTGATTCTCATGAGAGCAAACCATAATGAAGTAGGAAATTAAACTTTTATAGAATAATTTCTTTGTAATGTGAGAGTAAAGAAAATTAGAATGATGTTATTTGGGTATGTATATAAGAAGATATGGATTTTTTTTTACTGTGTGTGCAAACTGTTATATTATTAGGTCAATCCTTATGTTTAATAGTTACTTAAGTTATAAGAGTAAATACTTAAGGTTCATATACCTAAGAAATTAATTATGTTCCATGTGTGATAGGATTGTGTTCAGATTATAGTAGTAATGTGTTTCTTACTATTATTATTATAGGAATAGAAGAATAAAGTAGTGAACAAGGAAAGGAAAACATTTTGCTAGCCCTTATAGATAAGTTGATTTCTCCTACTCTATGTTTTCACCTCTTTTGAATTCGGTGTGACATTAATTATTATATGTATTGAATATGTTTTCGAATGCTATGAATTGATTTCGAGAAATGCAATTATGGGAAGTATGTGTGATATGATTTGAATGGATTGCGATGAGTGCAATTTTGTTCATTTTGAAATGGTGATGGATATGGTTCATCTTCTGATAGTCAGGAGATGTTTGTTATGTGATGAATCATGCATTGACATCTATTTGCATTTGCATATATGATGGTTGGAGCTAAGTGCTACTTCACTAATCACGATGGGAGCCACCTCTAGAGTCCAATTCATCATGTTGTTCCCCAATAATGAGATGAGATAGACTGGAGCTAAGTGTCATGTGAAGCTAAGTGCCACATCGTGAGTAGTCGCGATGGGGGCCACCTCTAAAATTCGTAGGGGCCACCTCTAGAGTTCACCTATCGATTTATGATTTGTTCTCCGAAAGAGATGAGGTAGAATGGAGCTAAGTGCTACATCGCTGATCATGATGGGAGCCACCTCTAGAGTCCACCTACCGACCACTGGTCAGTTGATGATCCGTGCATACATATGAGAGTGTTGCATTGCATAAACATGTTTGATATGTTTAAGTGACAACGAATGTAAATTGAGTGCAATGCTTTTGATTTGGATGTTATATATATATTTAATAAATGTATGAATATATTGACTTTGATATTATGATTAATGCATGTATGTTTATGTCTCCTTGAATTTATTAGATGGTAACACATAGCTTATGAGTTATCAGCTTACTGAGCTATTATTTGCTCACAGTGTCGTTGTACACTTTTTCATATCAGTAGAACTTTTGGGAGCGCGAGAGACAGCCTTAGTAGGGTGTGGATCCTTTTTGCTGCTAAGGTATTGAGAAATCATGTGCCCCACTGCGCGTGTTAGATAGAAGACTTGCAACTCTCATATTCTTCTGTTGGGATATGGAGAGAGTTTGATATGTGCTATGTATGAGAAGTAATTTTGTATCTTGTAAAATGTGAATCTTTTATGATTATGTGGTGGTGTAAATCCTAAAGTTGTTACATGATCTGAATGATCAATATGAACTGCGTGGTTTGCTTATATGTGTTATCATTTTCTTGTATTATCTAGAGGAGTTATGCACAATTTTTTTAAAAAAATAATAATAATATTTGATCGTCTGTAATTAGTCGCGAACTCTAATTTAAATCACCGTTTAAATCGGGGTTGTGACATTGAATGCTATATATATATATATATATATATATATATGATAAAATGGAGGTGAAACGCGTGTAGGTGTTACACAATGGAATACTTAAATCTAAGTGGTTAATCTTAGATGAAGACCCAAATTAAAATCACTATGGGAAAAAACCACTTTTCCCTTCTGCTCGGATAATATTGAATAGAGCAGTCCTTTTAATAAATCCATCCATCTTCTTTGTCTCATATTTAATTCCTTCTGTGAAAACAAGTATTTCAAACTCTTGTGGTCGGTAAATATTTCAAATGTTGCTCCATACAAATAATGCCTCCAAATTTTCAGTGCAAAGATTATGGAAGCAAGCTCCAAATCATGTGTAGGATAATTTTGCTCATAATCTTTTAGTTGTCTTGATGCATACGCGACCACCCGACCATTTTGCATTAGAACACAACCCAAACCCTTTCGAGAGGCATCGCTATATATAACAAACCCATTGGTGCCAAATGGAATTGTTAAGACAAGAGCGCTTATAAGTCTCTTCTTGAGTTCCTGAAAACTTCTCTCACATTCATCAGACAATATAAATTTGGTACTCTTACGTGTCAACTCTGTGAGAGGAGTGGCAATAGAAGAAAATCCTTCAACAAATCTTCTATAATATCCCGCTAACCCCAAAAAACTTCTGACTTCAGTAATAGTAGTTGGCCTCTCCCAATTAATTACAGCTTCAATTTTCGATGGGTCAACTGATATGCCTTCTTTGGATACAACATGGCCTAAGAACACCACCCTATCAAGCCAAAATTCACATTTGTTAAACTTGGCATATAACTTCTATTTTTTGAGCGTTTGTAGAATGGTCTTCAAGTGTTCTTCATGTTCTTTTTGGCTCTTGGAATATATCAGAATATCATCAATGAAAATGATCACAAATTGATCCAAAAATGTCTTGAATACTCGATTCATCATATCCATGAAAGCAGCCGGTGCATTAGTCAACTCAAATGGCATGACTAAGAACTCATAATGACCATATCGTGTTCTGAATGTAGTTTTTGAAATATTCGCTTCCTTAATTTTAAGTTGATGATATCCAGATTTGAGATCGATCTTGGAGAATATCGAGGCACCTTGTAGTTGATCAAACAAATTATCTATTCTTGATAAAGGATATTTATTTTTCACCGTCGCCTGATTCAACTGTCTATAATCAATACACAACCTGAAAGATCCATCTTTCTTCTTAACAAATAACACTGGAGCTCTCCAAGGTGATACACTTGACCGAATAAATACCTTATCTAAAAGTTCTTGAAGCAATTCTTTTAGTTCTGCAGGGGCCATACGATAGGGAACTTTAGAAATGGAAGTCGTTCTAGGGAGAAAATCGACAGAGAACTCTATCTCTCTATCAGGAGGCAAGCCTGGCAACTCCTCTGGAAACACATCTGAAAACTTCTTAATAATAGGCACATCTTTCAAATTTGTTCCTTCTTTTTTGTTCTCGACTAAGAAGGCTAAGAATCCCTCACAACCATTCTTAAGTAACTTATTAGCACATATATAGGATATTAGAGGACATCCACTTGATGCTCTCTCTCCAACAAAGTTGAATGGTTGTTCATTAGGAGGCGAAAATATAACTATTTTCCTTCGACAATCAAGGCAAGCATGATAGGAGGACAACCAGTCCATACCCAAAATCACATCAAAGTCATGCATATACAAAATAATCAGATCAGCAGTCAAAGACTTATCTTGAACTCTAACATCACATGATTTGTATACTAAATTCGAAGACAAAATATTGCCATCAGGAGTTCTGATTGTCAAACAGTATCCTAATGGTTCCCTTTTTGTCTTCAGATGGCATGCAAACTTTGGACTCACAAAGGAATGTGTAGAGCCAGAATCTATCAAAGTATGTGCCATGGTGTCACAGATAGGAAGATTGCCTGTGATCACAGCATTTGAAGCATTCGCATCTCTTTGAGTCAAGGCATAAACTTGTCCTTGTGCCATTGGTTGTTTCCCTTTTCCTATTGCTTTGTTTGGTGGTTGTGGCTGTTGTTGTATTGGGTACTTTTGTTGTTGTTGCTTCATTAGTGGACAATTTTTGATATAATGGCCCATTTTTCCACACTTAAAACAACCTCATGTCATCCTATAACATGGGGCATTGCCATGGGAATTTTCACACAATCTGCATTGTTGGGAACGTTGTGGTTGTGGTTGTTGAGGTCTACGGAAAGGCACATTGTTTTTCTCTTGAAAATTAGGACCTCTCTCTTTCTTATTTTTCTCTTGATTCCCTTGAGATGTTTGTAAATTCTTTTCTACCAATTGAGCCCTTTCATACACATCTTCATATACTCGCAACTTGAGTGCGGCAAGGTTACTCTTAATAGCTGGCTTGAGTCCTCTCTCGAACTTCTTTGCTTTTTCTGTTTCGTCAGCCACTAGGTGTGAAGCAAATCTTGATAGTTCAACAAATTTTGCCTCATATTGATTCACTGTCATATTTCCCTACTCCAGTTGGAGAAATTTAATCATTTTCTTGTCCCGAGCACAATCTGAAAAGTACTTTGCAAGAAAAATTTCAACAAATTTCTTCCACGTTAAGTTCGGGTTATCAGCCAAAACTCTAGGCTTAGTTGCCTTCCACCAGTGCTCGGCATTATCTTCAAGCATAAACTCGATAAATACTATCTTTTCTGGATCCTCACAACCTAAGGCAGCAAATATTTTTTCCAGTTTGTTTATCCAACTCTCGGCCTCCGCCGGGTTACCAATACCTTTGAAAGCATGAGGACCAAGTTTCTTAAACTGCTCCATTGTACATTTACGACCACTTTCAACTTGTTCAGCCCTAGGTTCATTGTTTCTTGTATTCTGTTCATTTTGCATCTTCAGGATATTACTAATTTCTTGCAAAGCTTGCAAGACACCCTCCAACCGAGGATCTCGTTCTGTATTTTGATTTTGGGAAGAGCTCTCCCCTCTTGTTGTCATGACCCTAATTAAATCAAGCACATGTATACTTCAAATTAATAATATGAAAGGTCATTCCTTAGACCTAATCAAACGTAAGACCACATCCTAAACCTTAAACAAACTTAAAGCATAACCATGTCATCTTAGACAAGATCATGCAACTCTTAACAAAAGGGTAGGACCTATTGCTCTGATGCCATAACTGTCACGATCTCGATTTAAACAGTGATTTAAATCAGAGTTCGCGACTAATTATAGACGATCAAATATTATTATTATTAATTTTTTTAAAAAATTGTGCATAACTCCTCTAGATAATGCAAGAAAATGATAACATATATAAGCAAACCACGCAGTTCATATTGATAATTCAGAGCATATAACAACCTTAGTATTTACACCACCACATAGTCATAAAAGATTCACATTTTACAAGATACAAAATTACTTCTCATACATAGCAAATATCAAACTCTCTCCATATCCCAACAGAGAAATATGAGAGTTGCAAGTCTTTTATCTAACACGCGTAGTGGGGCATATGACTTCTCAATACCTTAGCAGCAAAAAGGATCCACACCCTGCTAAGGCTGTCTCTCGCGCTCCCAAAAGTTCTACTGATCTGAAAAAGTGTACAACAACACTGTGAGCAAATAATAGCTCAGTAAGCTGATAACTCATAAGCTATGTGTTACCATCTAATAAATTCAAGGAGACATAAACATACATGCATTAATCATAATATCAAAGTCAATATCTTCATACATTTACTAAATATATATATAACATCCAAATCAAAAGCATTGCGCTCAATTTACATTCGTTGTCACTTAAACATATCAAACATGTTTATGCAATGCAACACTCTCATATGTATGCACGGATCATCAACTGACCAGTGGTCGGTAGGTGGACTCTAGAGGTGGCTCCCATCATGATCAGCGATGTAGCACTTAGCTCCATTCTACCTCATCCCTTTCGGAGAACAAATCATAAATCGATAGGTGAACTCTAGAGGTGGCCCCTACGAATTTTAGAGGTGGCCCCCATCGCGACTACTCACGATGTGGCACTTAGCTTCACATGACACTTAGCTCCAGTCTATCTCATCTCATTATTGGGGAACAACATGATGAATTGGACTCTAGAGGTGGCTCCCATCGTGATCAGTGAAGTAGCACTTAGCTCCAACCATCATATATGCAAATGCAAATAGATGTCAATGCATGATTCATCACATAACAAACATCTCCTGACTATCAGAAGATGAACCATATCCATCACCATTTCAAAATGAACAAAATTGCACTCATCGCAATCCATTCAAATCATATCACACATACTTCTCATAATTGCATTTCTCGAAATCAATTCATAGCATTATAAAACATATTCAATACATATAATAATTGATGTCACACCAAATTCAAAAGAGGTGAAAACATAGAGTATGGGAAATCAACTTATTTATAAGGGCTAGCAAAATGTTTTCCTTTCCTTATTCACTACTTTATTCTTCTATTCCTATAACAATAATAGCAAGAAACACATTACTACTATGATCTGAACACAATCCTATCACACATGAAACATAATTAATTGCTTAGGTATATGAACCTTAACTATTTACTCTTATAACTTAAGTAACTATTAAACATAAGGATTGACCTAATAATACAATAGATTGCACACATACTAAAGAAAAATCCATATCTTCTTATATACATACCCAAATGACATCATTCCAAATTTTTTTACTCTCACATTACAAAGACATTATTCTGTAAAAGTTTCATTTCATATTCATTATGGTTTGCTCTCATGAGAATCAACATTCAACCTAACTTTTATGTTATTTTTATATCCTGACAGACTGAGTAACCTTACTTTTATGATTTATATAAAATAATAAATCTTCCCTGTTTTGATTATTTCAATTTTATCAAATAGTAGACATCATAAGGTGCAACTCATAAAATTACTTGAATTTATATGTATTTGTACTGAGCACAATAATTTTAACCAATACTAGCATAATCTGTCATAAATTCCCTCCTGACAGACTGAGTAAGGCTCGGTATATTATTTATAACTTTCGCTACACATATCATTTTCTAGTGATTCCAATTGTCAATGAACCCTGACATCAATTTCTATGACACCCTAAATTATCAAATAATTCCACGACATATTGAATTTAATACATAATTTACAAATTCGGATAGTAATTTAGGCGGACAGAGTGATAGTACCTTAATGATACGAGCATAACTTTATCTACATAAATTATATTAACTTGATTCCAAAGCTCAATGAAAGTAGACTCATCAGAATAAATTTCATAATTTGTGGATCACTCTAAGGTATGAAAGTATGTAGCTAAATATTCGTGAATCAACTAAACATGGCTAGGGTTAATCTTACCCATGAACAACATGAGTTTTGCCCCATGTTCAAGTAAAATCCGAAAATAAATGGATAAGAAAGGTTCAGAGTCACCCTAATTAAGAATTATGTTGTTAAAATTTAAAGAAAATGAAGTAGGAACTTACCAAACTTTAAAGTCCTAGTTGCCCCTTCTCTTTTTCTAATTTGCTTCAATCATGTAGTATGGTGTCTTCTACCTTCTCTTTTTCTAATTTCGGCCAAGGGTGGTGAATAGGGCAGAAGAATATAGTAATAGGTGAAAGGATAAGTATTAAAAGGAAGGGGAGAACCGACTTCAACTGGTGGAAACCAGTTTTCCAAAAATACCCTTGTTTATATGGCTTATTCACATGTAATGCCATTTAAGTAAATGGCTTTTGCATTTTTCATTTATTTATTTATTCATTTACTTAATACATTACATGTACATAAGAAATTACCCCCATTTGGATTCAAATAAAATATTTAGAAAAATAAATAACTAAGGAATCGAAATCTAAATTTTTGTCCGAAGAACAAAAATCGTGATTTCACATATTTTTCGATTTTGTGTCTACGTTTTACTTAACTCATACACCTCCTAAAAATTCTTAAAATTACATTTAGAATTCTTTCATATATAGGAACAATTACCGGGACTTTAATTTTTCAAATTTTCATTTTTCCGAAAATCACATTTTCATGCTTTAAGTAAATTTTCATCGCTTTCACACTTTAATTGATATTGAAGTGTAAGTTTTAACATCACATTCATAGAGATTATCAATAAGATAACATAACATCACATTCATACAACTAATCATGCATGATTAACTTAGAGATATTACATTGCTTCTCGGCGCTCTAGCTACGATAGCACCTCTTTTGTCTTCCCGACCTACTTCATGCTGAATTCGACTTGTTTAAGGGATTTTTTTGAGCCATCTTAGTCTTTATTTAGCGTCACAGTGTTGGTGACGATTTTAAAATAATGTGTTGGTGACGATGAAAAAAATTACTTTAAATTATATCCCCTATTATTTTTTAGCATTTTACCTTTTTACTTCTTCCCTCCACCGCCGCTATCGCTATCACCGCTCTGTCGTTGCCGCCCGGCATGTTCGCCATCGCCCACCGCCTGCCGTCCTTCCTCGAGACTAGCACTGCCAAGCTGCCGACCCTGACGCTGCTGTTCTCCATCGCCGACCCCCAATGCCGCCGTCCTAATTCCTGCTAAGCAGCCGTCCTCCGTTCGGCGGCCCTAATTCCACCGCCACCCTCCTCTGGCCAGCACCAGTCCCCTTTTGCCTAGTACCAGCAACAAGTAACAGTTGAAAGCCGTAAGCTCGACAATGTTTTTATTTTTGCATTCGCTCAATGTTTTGCATTGTTCTTCATGATCTCGTCTCACATCTTCTTCTCCCTCCCCCCCTGCAACCTTTCTTGTTGTTTCCTGAGCGAATTGCAGCAGGAAGAGCGAACCCAGTGTCGCATGTCGTTGGCGTCGTCGCCCCGATAAGTCCCCTTTTTTTTAAAAAAATTCGAAGTTCTTAATCTAGTTGTCCTATATTAAACTTTACTGTCATCCTCCGACACTGCCATTTGATGTGTTGTCTAATTCTTGTTGTGGACATTTTTTATAGGAAAATTCGAGATCAAGAGTAGAAGATCGCAAAGAAATCACAGAAAAATTAGAGAAGATACGTAAGATTTACCCATGTTCACCTTTGATATTAGGACTACGTCCTGCAAAGAGGTTCCACTATCTTTTTTGTTACAATCACACCAAATTACATCTGAAAAATGAACAATAAATATGTCTCTCCCAAACGGGTTCGAAATCCGAACAAAATAGAGAAATTCTTAATCCGCACCACATGAACCGCCGTCGAGGGGCGGTGTCTCCCGAGCCCCTCCTTTTGTCAGTACGCCAACAGTATAAGTAATTGGGTAATACTTAAATTTCCCTAAGCTCACGTGGACGAACCCGGTGTGAGAAATAAAAGGTCCTAAAGTATTCACCAATTCCAACAATTTTATTCCTCGTACTTTATTGCAAATAATTAACAATAATATGAACTTAGTAGAACTTTGTTGCATTCCAATGCATTGATTGCCTGTCCTAATAAAATTATAACCATGTGTGTCTGCTTGTAGCTTCTGTGTTTCGCATTTACATATAGAATTGAAGGGAGCACATGATGGCACTAGTTTTGCTTGAACATTAATTTTGTTTGATTACTAGTGATTAGGGAATCTAATTAACTTTAGGGGTTAATTACTTTAACCTGCAGGTAATGGTGCTAAACTTCAGGTAAAACATACATGAACCAGCTTTGATAATAACATATAACCTGCTTAGTGCTTAAGTGCTTCAATCACTGCAAACAATTTCAGCTCATATGAGGATAACCTCGCTTTAATTCAATTTTTCACAATGTTCATTAATATGCCGATGATTTTTTATGGAAGCGAATCATGATTCGGATGGAAACCCCTTTGGAAACATTTCACCCCTTCCAAAATTTCGACTCTTTCTCTCGACGCTCTCTCTCATAATCAGCTTCCGACTAATGCACATGGAGTATTTTACTGCCAAGCAATATCATATGTTTTTTTGTTGGTTGTGACCGTTACGTATCATGGAATGTCGTGTACATGTCATGAGATGTGACATTGGCTAATATGACATGACGCCAAATGTTACGGAAGTAACCCGATATGTCGAGAGGCGTAACACACGAAATAAATGGGGACGAATTGGGGTGCGGTCATCGTGCTATAAAAAGCTCAAAGGAGCAGAAGGGGAAACTTGTCGGAAGTCCTAAATCATGTTTGTTGTTTTTCTTTTATTACAACATTTTTGGCTCATGAATATATAATTTATTTTTTGTATACATATTTCTTCTGCTTTTGTTATTTTATTTGTGACTTCTACGAACCTCTGTTAAGTGGGCATCATAAATGTTATTGGTTTTATAATTTTACATAACATGCTGTTCGTTTTGGCATCATCTATGGGCAGCTACAATACATGAATCTACAGCAGCTCCTGTCCTTTATATTATCATTATGTTGACCTGTTTCTGACCATTCATTTGTTAAGAAACAGCGTTTGATCGATTTGGAGTACTACATCAAACTGGTTATTCTTTTTCTTGTTCTCTTATTTTAAAACTGGAAAGATAAAAAACTTAGGCCCCGAGTGCACCCTAGGAGACCACAAATGGACCCTGGTGGTGCATCTAATTCTTTGATGCACCAAGTTATCATGTTTATTGGGAGTGTAAAAAGGGGACCCTGTCTATCTCTCTCTCTCCCTCCTTATCCGCAGCTAGCTAGAACATGTGAGCAAAGAAACAGTGCACGGAATAATGATGGTAGTGAGAGATCAAACTTGCTAATGGCAGTGGTGGCAAAGAAGTTGCCTTACAAAGTTACAACTAACTTTGAAGAAGGAAAAAAAGAGGGGAAAAATTAGAAGGAGAAGGAAGTTTATGCCTTTTGGAGAGATGTGTGTGTGCGTGTGTGTGTTGTGGGAACCTGTCTACCACTTTTTCTTGTGCTCTTTGGCCGGGAGGATGTGGTAGAGCCACTGCTGTGAACCTCTGATATGTGCTTTGAACCTCTGATATGTGCATTATTGAGTGGAAAAAAAGTTATAGCAATGCATGAAGGACTCAAGTATACAAGTTTTCCAAATGGGGGTAATCTGCTTCTTGGAAGTTCAAATTTACCTCTTATTACAAGATTATGCATGTGGTTTCTTTCTCTATGTTTCACCTGTATACTATAAGCTGATCCCCAAGCCATCATGGAGATGAACACTTCGGGTAGCAGAAGTGAGGACCCATTATCTATAAACACACACTCCATCATATTAATGTTGCAGGTATCAAGTGGTGGTGTATGCAGTGCAGGGCCCACGTCCTCATTTTTTTTTTCTGAATGATTGATCCTCAATTTTTATGATCTACTGCCGCATATAAGTACATACATTTTTTTCATGTATGTGCCCCTTTGCCCCTCTTGAGATCACACACTCACTCCATCATATTATGATCTTTGGGTAGCAGAAGTGAGGACCCCCCCATTATATTTAAACACTCACTCCATCACATTATTGTTGCAGGTATCAAGTAGTGGTGTGTGCAGTGCAGGGCCCACGTCCTCATTTTTTTCTGAACGATTGATCCTCTATTATTATGATCTATTGCCACATATATGTACATACATTTTTTCATATATGCGCCCCTTTACCCCTCTTGAGATCACACATTCCATATTATGATTTTTGGGTAGCAGAAGTGAGGACCCATTATCTTTAAACGCTCACTCCATCATATTAATGTTGCAGGTATCAAGTGGTGGTGTGTGCAGTGCAGGGCCCACGTCCTCATTTTTTTTTCTGAATGATTGATCCTCTATTTTTATGATCTATTGCCACATATATGTACATACATTTTTTCATATATGTGCCCCTTTACCCCTCCTGAGATCACACACTCATTCCATCGTATTATGATCTTTCGGTAGCAGAAGTGAGGACCCGTTATCTTTAAACACTCACTTCATCGTATAAGTGGTGGCATGTGCGCAATGCAGAGCCCATGACTCGTGGTTTGAAGTGCGAGGGTTAAAATGCAGAATAATGCGAAAAAATCACAATTCAACCTAGTGATTCAGAGATCAAGTTACTCTTTAAGTCACGAGACGCCTTCATTTGTGAAATCGATCCCACTTGGCAAAAAATCTCAAATCAAGTTTAATAAATTTCGAGTTGGCCGCTTTTAGAGTTCAAGTTTGATTAATTAATTTAGAGAGCTTTAGAATCAAATTTTCAAGATCCCATGAACATTAGCAGGAGACTCGCTCTTGCTGGCATCACCATTCCTCGTTGGCGTGAAATTCCCTCTCGCTGGCGCCACCAACTTGCAAGGGACTATTCTCGACCGGGAACAAGAATTGATGGAAGCGAATGGCAACATGCCAGCCAAAAAAGAGGATCACGACACCGGCACGAGATCTAATTGGACTGTGGCACGAGATGCCCAACCACTCGCCTGAGACACAGAAAATGGCAGCAGGGGTTAAGGAGTCAACAGCCGGAGCGCAAGATATGAAGTGGGAGGTTCCATAGAGCCCGACGGTGAACCATAACATCGAAGTGCTGCGCCACTGCAGGGTGGGACAACTGATAAAGGGCCCATGCATACACCTGACAACCTGTTTGTAGCAGTCCTGGATGGAAGCTATTGATAGGTTCCTAATTCAACTAGAATCCTAATTAGATCACTTCGAGAGGATCAAGCTTTCAATAGACCACTTCGAGAGGGTCAAGCCTCCAAGATACTTGTTCTAAGCAATTATAAAAAAAATTGTATTCTCATATATGATTAAAAAGAGTTTCAAGAGGACCCTATTTATTGGATAACCCAAACAAATTCTAATAGAACTAGAAATAAAAGAAAAAGAGTGCTACTCAAATTAGAAAGTAAATAACTAGAGTGCTAATCAAACTAGGTCATCAAACTAGGAAGTAAATAACTAATTCTAATTAAAGAAAATAAACTAGCCCTACTAATACTAGGTAATAGGATCCTATCATTCCTGTCTCCTTTAAATTAGTCTTGTCCTCAAGGCTGAGCAGCAACAAACTCAGGAAACCTTTTTTGCTGAGATTGATAGCGTTCCCAAGTAACATCTTCAAGTGACGAATTCTCCCATTTAATCAACCATTCAGTAGCTGCATGATTCTTTTGTTGAATAAAATGACGTTTCAAAATCATTTTCAGGTATTGACGAACATTGCCATCTGAAATCAATTCAAGAAGATGATGTAGCACAGAAACATTATTCTCAAGTTTCTTCTTAAGACAAGAAACATGGAACACTAGATGAATACGAGATGTTGAAGTTAGATCAAGATGATAAGCTACTGGCCCGATTCGCTCCAAAACTTTATAAGGCCCATAAAATCGAGTTGTTTATATGGCTGCAGATGTAAATAAACTAAGTCTCCAACTTGAAATTCTCTCTCAGTTCACTTTTTGTCAGCTTGTTGTTTCATTCGAGATTGAGCACTAGTAAGATTATTCTTTAATAGCCTTAGTCCTTGATCTCGATCACGTATTTCAATATCCACAACATTAACAATAGTAGCACCTATTGAATATTGAGCAATAACGGGAGGAGGATATCCTTACATAACTTCAAAAGGAGTAAGTTTTGTTGAAGAGTGAAAAATTATGTTGTACCACCACTCTGCCAAAGAAAGCCACTTCAATTTTTAGAATTATCAATTGAGAAACAACGAAGATAAGATTTCAAACATCTATCGACAACTTCAGTTTGTCCATCCGTTTGAGGATGATAAGCGGTGCTCATTGTCAATTGAGTTTGTTGTAAATGATAAAATTCCTTCCAAAATTGGCTAGTGAAGACTTTGTCTCTATCACTTACGATTGATTGTGGCACCCCATGCAATTTGACAACATTTTCAACAAAAACATTAGCAACAGTAACCGTCGTATATGGATGAGACATGACACAAAAGTGAGCATACTTAGTAAGACGATCCACTACCACAAATATTGTAGTTTTTCCATGCAAAGAGGGTAAACCCTCAATGAAATCCATAAATATATCTACCCATGCTTCAATAGGAATTGGAAGTGGCTACAATAAACCTGGACTTGCAATTGTTTCCCCCTTATGATGCTGGCAAACATCACATTCGGCAACAAATTTCTTGATGTCATTTTTCATGCCTGTCCAATAGAATTCTCGAGAAATATGCTTATATGTGCGAAGTACACTAGAATGCCCAGACATTGGGGAACCATGAAATTTCTTTAATAGTATTACCTTATGAGCTGAGTTTGGCATTAAAATCATTCTACCTTTATATAGAAGATTTCTGGAGTGCCAAGAATACAGTGAAACTGAAAGAGGTTCATCTTGTAACCTTTGAATTAAGATCTTAATAGTAGCATCCTCTTGTCATTCTTGATGAATAGAATCTAGAAGGACAGTGGACAAAATAGATATAGCAGATAAGATTCTATGCTCAGGAAGACGAGAGAGAGCATCAGCCACAAGATTTTCAGTTCTTCTTTTATAAGTAATCTCATAATCATATCCCAATAATTTAGATACCCACTTTTGTTGCAGTATAGAAGTGATTCTTTGCTTCAATATATGTTTTAAACTATTATGATCTGTACGAATATGAAATCGATGACCAATTAAGTAAGATCTCCATTTAGTGACAACATGAATAATGGCAAGCATCTCTTTATTATAAACAGACCAACTGAGATGTGTTTTTGTTAGAGCCTTGCTAGTATATGCAATTGGTTGACCTTCTTGCATCAACACAACACCAATCCCGATTCCTGAAGCATCAGATTCAATGACGAATAATTTATCAAAATTTGGCAAAGCTAGGTCTGGGGTTGTGGACATAGCAAGCTTAAGTTGATCAAAAGCCATTTTTTGCATTATCATTCCACTTGAAAGAATCCTTCTTCAACAAAGATGTCAGTGGTGCACTTATCTTACCATAATTCTTCACAAATTTACGATAGTATCCTGTTAAGCCCAAGAACCCTCTAAGTACTTTAATTGTACGAGGAACGGACCACTCAAGTATTACTTGAATTTTATATCAATCCACTGAAACTCCCTCATAAGAGACAATATGACCAAGGTACTCTACTTGCAATTGAGCAAAACTACATTTAGATTTCTTAACAAATAGTTTATGCTCACGAAGTATAGTAAAAATTATCTTCAAATGAGATAGGTGTTCCTGCAAGGATGAACTATAAATGAGGATATCATCAAAGAATATTAGCACAAATTTCCGTAAGTATGGTCGAAAGATGTCATTCATCAAGCTCTAAAAAATGGATGGAGCATCAGTTAATTCGAAAGGCATGACAAAAAACTCATAATGCCCATCGTGAGTTCGAAAAGTAATTTTTTGCACATCGGCTTAATGTACTCGAATTTGATGATACCCAGAACGCAAGTTGAGCTTAGTGTATAACTTTGCACCTCAAGTTCATCAAGCAACTCATCGACCACCAGAATAAGGTATTTGTCCTTGATAGTGACTTTATTAAGAGCTCTATAATCCACACACGTATGCCAGGAACCATCTTTCTTTTTTTACCAATAACACCGAAAAAGAATAAGGACTAACACTAGGATGAATTATTCCTACTTCAAGCATTTCTTGAACTATTTTTTCAATTTCAGCATTTTGAAAATGAGGATAGCGATATGGTCGAACATTAGTCGGAGAAGAGCTTGATAAGAGGGGTATTCGATGATCATGTGATCGTTGAGGTGACAATCCTTCTGGTTCTTCAAATATATCTGAAAATTCTGAAAACAAGAGCTCAAGTCTATTCTCAACAGTTGACGGTGAATGTATTACTCCCATAAGTCGGAGTTAAACAATGTAACCCCTTTTTTTTACTTTTGAAGTATTTTTTTCATGCGATGATTTGATATAGAATTGACCTTGCAACGTTTTCCTTTTAATATCACATTTTGGCCTTCAATTCAAATTTCATTATTAATTTTGAGAAGTCCCAAGATATTTCTCCCAAGGTACGTAACCACTCAATGCCGAGCACAACTTCGTAATCATCAATAGATAAAAGATATAGATCAATGAATATTACCTGCCCTTGTAAACTGAGCCTAACATGAGAGCATTTGTTGTCACATGATAATATCCGTCCGTCGGTAAGTTTGACATCAAATCTTGTACAAGGTTGAATTGATAGTCCCAATCTCTTCGCCACCTTAGCTTCAAGGAAGTTATTCGTGCTCCAGTGTCAATTAAAACAATAATATGTTACTTTTTTAAAAGCCCATCGACTTTCATTATTTGAGGGTTAGCATATCCTGCCAAGGCATGTACTGAAGATTCAACGAGTGTATTTTCCTCGTCCGATTCTTTTTCCTCAGCAATGTCAACTTCGCAATCTTCTGGTTCCATAATAAATTCAATGGCTATCAATTGACCTTTTTTGCATACGTGTCCTCTTTGTCATTTTTCATCACAATGAAAGCATAGACCTTTAATTGCGCGCTCCTTTATATCTTGTTGAGATAATTTTTTATAGAAGTTTTAGAAGAAGAAAATGAAAAATTAGTACCTCCAGCTTTGGGCAAATATATTGTCATGCTACTATTTTCCAGTGGCTTGCTAAAATTTCAATTTGATCGGTGCCTCTCGTCATTCAGACGTTCTTCTTCCACTCGAGCAAAAGAGATAGCAGCAACCATGGTGGCAGGTCGTTGAGCTTTTACTTCACGCTGAATGTCTAGAAAGAGGCCTTCAACAAAGGTTCCAACTAATTGACGTTCACTCCATTCTCTCGCATGATTTGACAATCGCTCAAATCGAGTTTGATACTTTAATATGGAAATAGTTTGCTGAATTTTTGCTAGCTCCCCATGTACATTTTCAAATTATGAAGGTCCGAACTGTGCTAACAATTCCGTGAAAGGTTTCCCATGATAATTTTCCACATCTCATTTCTAGCCAATCGAACCATTGAATAGCATCACCATCAAGACTAATGGAAGCAAGCTCCACCTTGGATGTTTTCTATGCCCGAGAAATCCATCCAACATGATCGTTTTCATCCCACCGTGGAAATTTACGAATGGTTTGCACAGATTGGTCAATTTGTTCATTGTCTTCGTGTTCTTTGCCTCGTGAAGAACATGAAGTATTGTTGTTATTCCCATTGCTTTGTTGTAGTTCTAGTCGTCTGATGTGTTCCTCAAGTTGAGTCATACGTTCGAGTAGTGATGCATTATCTGAGTTGGATGATCCCTGAGAGGCCATGGAATATTTCTGTAAGTTTGCTATGCCGAGCTTGAATTTCTGATGTCGAGTTAAGGGCATAAATCTTCTTGACGCAATAGATCATAGGCAACGGTGATGGCGATGTAGTGGCAGCAGCGGATGCGATAGATGGCAGCGGAAGACGAAGATAACTAGGTTATTGGTCCAACCAAAAATCTGAGATATCACAATTGTTCGATGAAGATCGAACAACTCTGATACCAATTGATAGGTTTCTAGTCCAATTAGGATCCTAATTAAATCACTTCAAGAGGATCAAGCCTCCAATAGACCACTTCGAGGGGGTCAAACCTTCAAGATACTTGCTCTAAGCAATTATCAAAAGAAGTTATATTCTCATATATGATTAAAAAAAGTTTCAAAGGGGTCCTATTTATAGGGTAACCCATACAAGTCCTAGTAGAACTAGAAATAAAAGAAAAAGAATGCTACTCAAACTAGGAAGTAAATAGCTAGAGTGCTAATCAAACTAGGCCATCAAATTAAGAAGTAAATAACTAGTTATAATTAAAGGAAATAAACTAGTCCTACTATTACTAGGTAATAGGATCCTATCAGCTATTCAGATTTGTCGACTATCGAAATCTTCTTTTCTCTTATGGCAAAATAGAGCAGACTGCAAAACCCTTTCTGATACACAGATGAACGTCCCCAATGAGAGTGTCATCTCCCGGAGAAAGTGGTCAATGGAGGAAGGAGGAAGAGCTCGGGCCCTAGGACAGATTACTCACTTGTCAACTATGTTGCACAGGTACAGGTACGGTACCAGTACGAGTACACGATACATTAATTCTTTAAAAACTAGGGTACGGGTACGATAATATATTTATATAATAAATATATTTTAATGATGAAAATATAAAATTTATAATTAGTTAAGTAATTCATAAATAATATATCACTTTAGTTTCTCTGATTTTTTTCTAAACTAGTTCCTGGTTGGCTTTGGGTGGCTCCCTTGACTACTCACGAAGAAGAAAATAACAAATATTTTTGTCTTTTTCCCTACTCATTTTCCTTAATGTCGTCTAGTTATGGTTGGATAATAAACTTTTCTGCCACTGATTCATTTCTTGTTTCGCCAGGAAGATTTTTCATATTTATTTTTTCTTCTTGTTGTTCTATTTTCTCATGTGCAAAGGGTCACAACCTCTCTCCATGACTTGCCTCTCATAACCCACAGCCTATCAGACGTACCATTCTCGTACCAATTTCTTTCAAATAATACTTTAATATTGGGTACGCACTGGGTACGTACAATGCGTACCCGTACTTGGTACGTACCGGGTACTGTACTCCACCCAATTTGATGTATCCGTGCTTCATAGCTTGTCAATCACCGGCATCCCCCTTCACCTCTAGGCCAGAGAGGCATTAGAAAACTTTATCTCGTCGTTTGCAGTCCTATGTGACATCTCCTTTCCTTTGACTCCGGAGATCTCGCATCCATCCAAGCAATGGTCAGGATCTTGCCGGAGCACAGAATCCCTTGATGAGCAATCTAGACAGGAGGATGTTTCCGATATAAGTATTCAAATGAAAGTAGTGACATGGAATGTTAGTGGTCTGGGTGATAGGGATGGACGTTCTACACTAGGAAGATATTTGATTCAGTGGGGTAGGGAGCAGATATAGCATTGCTTCGAGAAACCAAGTTGGAGAAATGCATGATAAACAAACTTGGCGTCAAATTGGGGGAAATGTTCTACCATCTCTTGTAGCACTAGAATCACAGGGCAAATCTAGGGGGTGCATCATTGGCCGGAAGGAGGATGCATTCGAATTACTTGATGAATGCAAGGGTATGTTTTCCATCGTTGTCTTGCGAGCAGAAGATCGGATGTAGCACGCTTCCTCTTCACATGCACCTATGGGCCACAAGCTGACACCCGCGGGAGGGAGCTATGGGCAGAGCTCCGACAAACACGAGAGGCATTTTCAGAATATCCTTAGCTGTGAGTTATTCATAATAGATGTGAAATTTAAATAATAATTATTCAAATAAATTTATTATTTTACAGTAAGAATCATCTTTCATAAAGACAAACTAAACGTTTTACGAATTGATGTTTGCTTTTAGGTAATTGTGAAATAAAAAGTTTGCATATTGAATGGTGGTGAAAGAATAATGAGACATCTTTTTGTGCACTGTTGACTTTTGTTAATCATGCAGGAGATTATCGGATAATCACATCCGACGCTTAATGTATGACGAGTAGAGATGAAATAATTTAGATCCAAATACACGATACAACATCACATCGATGTGTTCAGGATGCATGAACACAAGTTTATTCATAACTCCATTACTTTTGATAAGAGAAGGCAGATGAGATCTCGTGGGGTTAGTTTTTGAAGACTAGTGGGAGGACTCAAGTCAGGCTCATGAATAAAAATTTGAACTTAAGTTTGTGTGGTGTTACAAGTTTATGACATATGATCTTTGAGTGAGTCTCCACCACAATACTGGCTTATATACCTAGTGTCCTAAGTTGATTTTAAGACCTAAAAAATACTCTATAATTTTTTTTGTCAGAGTGTGAATATTTAAAGATTAAATAAGTACATAGATTGCTCTTAGACTATTGATTATATTTCAAAATAATGGGTTATTGTTACTACTTTAGCAAGATATTCAAAGTCTAAAATTGTATGCATTTGTGGACCCATGAATAGGAACACAATTAATTCAGAATTAAGAAATATAAGGATGAAAGGTGATTCTTCATTGGTGTTTCATATTATATGCAATGCGATTAATACTAAACATGTATGCATATAAATATGAAGTATCGTGCATGAAATTAGACGTGGGTTGTTTAGAGGATGTAAGTAAGATGTTTCTATGATAAAGCGAGCAACATGAATGTTTTCTTTAAGGGGAATTGGGAAACATGCTTATGTGTTAGTAAGTTGAGAGTTCGCATACAAAAACTGAAGAAGGCCATGAGGGGGCTCATCTTCACAAAATATACTTTAAAGCGATTGCTTTGCATAGGAGGCAAAAAAACTGAGCAACAAAGTTCGTCGATTCTCCAAATGTCCTGAATGAGAGATCTGCTTGCCGTCACCGGTAACAAGATGACCAAAATAGTTGAATTTGATTTCGCTTAAACTTTCCGCATACCCTTGGCCATACATCTATGCAATCCGTCACGCAAACTCTTGGCATTCACCTCCAATGCCAAAAACCCTTGAAGAAAATGGGCACCCACTTGGATGTTTGAGTAGTTATGTATTATTGATAAATGATAATATTGACTCATATGATAGATGAACAACTATGCAAGTTGATAAGTTATAACATTTTACATGCCATAACTTTTGGCTCTCATATTAATCGAGCAACTATCATATATAGTATAGGTTCTCACGTTCTTAGCATGTCATAGTTCTTCATTAGTTATAGTAGTGGTTGCGCTTTTATATATCATAATCAAGATTGTCAATATCAAAATCTTTATCGGAGGGGATCATAAGATCGATAATCCTAAGACCATATTAGGGATCATAAATTTCTATCTATTAAAAAAATATATTTTAAAAAATAATAAATATATTTTTGATAATTTTTTATATTGAAAATTTAAATTATACCCCACTAAGTCATTTTTTATAGATTATTAAGTCAAATTATATCAAAACATATTAAAAATAAAAAAAATATTAAACTTCATATAAATTACTTATTATCATAAAAATATTTCTAATTAATATTCAAATAATTATATTAATTATATGAGATCGTATATGTTTGAATAAGATATTAAAATCTTGTGACTCAAAATTAAGATCATATTAAAATCTTATTCATAAAATTTTCAAAATAAGATCGAAACGGTAAGAGCTAATAAGATTATAAAATTGCAGTATATCTTGACAATCATACCAGACATTTATTGAAATGAAATTTGGTAAAAAATTATGATGTGTTTCCTCGTTTCTTGACTCATAAATGTAATTTTATAAATTGCACAATAATCTTATAAACGGCTACTTGGGCGGTTATTATAATCATCACATGCTCATTATAAAAAGAAAGTTTGTGCTTTTCCTTTGAATGCACAAATGTAGATGAGATTCCGATTTGAATTGTGAATATGAGATTATTTTTTTGAGACAACAAGTTCGAATAATGTAAAAAAATAATTACGAAGACATTTGGATAATACCATTATTAATATTTATTCAAATTTTTTATTTATTTAGAATAATAAATTAGATCCCATTGTGGCATTCACCAGAAATCGCACCTCTCTCTAGAACCGTCGCGCACACAATTACACAAACATATCGCCTTTCCCTCTCGTTGTCCCCTACCTTTCAAAGCCGAAACCAGACAAAAAAAATGGCTTCTCTTTACACAATGACAATGTGATGCATATACAAACATGTACCACTGCCATCTATTTCGCTCATCTTCCCCGTTATCCCCGCGATGGCCAAACTCCCAACAACTGTTCCGCCGCTCTCCTCCTCCCGTTCCCCATTCCTCGCCCCGAGAACAGCTGTTCCACTCCCGCCCCACCAATCCCAGCCGTCACTCCATCATCTGACGGCCCTCTGTTCGCCCAAACCCCCGGACGCCACTGCCACCACGTCGCCGCCGTGGCCGTTCTTCTTCCAGTCGGTCGCCGACTGGGCGGACGCCCTCACGGAGCTCGGCGTGCGCAAGCACCGCCCGCTCTACACGCCAGACGATTGGCGCGCCCACCGCAGCTCCCAGCGCTATCTCCGCCATCTCCTCTCCGCCCTCTCCTCCCGCGTCATCCTCTCCCTCGTCCCGCCCGTGGCCGCGACCACCGCCTTCGCCGCCGCCATCGCCCTCTACAACTCCGCAGTCGTCGCCTGCTGGCTGCCCCCTGAGCTGTTCCCCCTGCTGCACGCATCGTCTCTGCCGTATCAGCTCACGGCGCCCGCCCTCGCGCTGCTGCTGGTGTTCCGGACCGAGGCCTCCTACTCGAGATTCCAGGAGGGGAGGAAGGCGTGGATGCGGGTGGTTGCCGGGGCGGCCGAGCTAGCCGGGATGGTGATGGGGGTCAAGGGGAGGGACGGCGGACCCGATGCTGGGGTGAAGCGGGCGCTGCTCAATTACATCATGGCATTTCCCGTGGCTCTCAAGGTCAGTGGAACTCTGAAATTATCATCAAACGTTTGAACCTTTTTGAGTCGTTCATCAATTTCTATAGAGATTGTGTTGTGCGGATCATAAAATGTTTTTTTTTCTCGTAATACAACTTTGGATAAATTTTGATGAATTGTCAAAATTTGAGAGAGAAATTGTTCCTTTGTAGTGAAGATTGTGTTGTGTCATTTGGATGATTGAGATGGCTGTTTTTCTCAACGTATAGTATTGGACAAACCCTCTTATTTGACATTTTGGTAGTAAGCTTCCTATTAGATATTTTGGACGGATAGTAATTTCTAAGGAATTAGGAAAGAAAAATTGCTGAATCGCTCTTAGTTAATTATATGAGTGCATGACATGAAAATTTTGTTTCTGGTATGTGAAGGTTAACACTGTATCATGATATTTCTGCATTCATGCAAGTGTATAACTAGTATAAGATTTGTGGTTTTGCTTGAGAAAGAAAGTAAAAGGAAACAGTATAGTAAATAGCAATAGATGCACAATTGTTTCCTTGAAAGAACTTATAAATTATCAATGAAGCACCCGTCAAACTGAATTATCACAAATACCTAAATCTCTTATAATCACGTAAGACTCTTTTGCATATAAATAGTCACGTCATATCTTCAACACAAAAACGCTGAGTTCGAAATCATGTTGGGTAATTATTCCCAGGCTTCTTCGATTATCTTGAAGACAAGGTCACTAGTTCACTACCTTATCATCTTGCATTAACACACAACCTAACATGGTTCCACATGCATCACTATTGACAAGAAGTCCACCCTCCCTCTTGGGAATGGTCAAAATGAGTGCTGATGTTAGTCTCCTCTTTCTCATGAAGCTTGTTTTACACTTTGGAGCTCATTCAAATTTTACTTCTTTGATTGTTCAGTAAGTCAATGGATAAGCTATCTTTATAAAGTCTTAAGTAAACCTGTAGTAGTATTCCGCCAGCTTTGGATCTTTGTCGTGGTCTTTGGCCTATTCCAATTGGCTTCGGCCTCCACATTGTTTGGATTCATCGAGATGTCATTCTTGGATATTATGTGCCCGAGAAACATTATTGTCTCTAATCAAAACTCACGCTTAAAGAATTTGACATACAACTCGTGTTGATGCAATATTTCCAACACAATACTCAAATCCCCTCTATGCTCTTCGAGGCTTAATGAGCAGGTCAAGTTGTTATCAACAAATATAATGACAAACATGGCAAAATAATGCTTAGAAACCTTGTTCACTAGTGATGAAATAGATTAGGAAGTTCAAAAGACATATCTGAGTACATGTCAATAGTTGGAGAATTAACTTATCCAAATCTCAGTCTATATAAGAAACATAAATTCGAGTGTGAGAAGTTGGAGATAAATGAAGTTTTTTTTTTTGAAAGGGAGATAAATGAAGTTATATTATATGAAATCAAATTGAGTATGCAACAAGTTCATGGATGTAGATTTGTGGAGCATTCTTATCTTAGATTTTCCATGAAGATATTGAAATATCGATATGAATTGTATGAGCTCCTTTTTTCTTTCTGGTGTGATGAAAGTTTGGGCTTAAATGCTGGAAGGTGGATGCTCTTTGAATTGCATCTCATGTGTTTGTTTGAAAAAAGAGACACTCATATTAATATTATTTATGGACCATGCAATTTCCTCATATGCTAGTAGGTAAATTGTTGCCAAAATCTTGATTGTTTCTTATGCATCTCAAATGTCAAAAAGTGTTGACAGACTTTACAAATTATGATATCTTCGTCTTCGCTAACGCAATGTTGAAGCAGTACTATGGATCAATATTGTTGTGATGACCATCTCCACGATGCGATGATTTAAGTTTAACATTGTGTTTTCTTTATAGACCTGAAGTTCTTCTCCCACTTTTTTCCACTTTATGTTTCTCTTCTTTCTTCCATTTCTTAACGTAATATAAGTAAGTGCTAATGCATTAATGATTGGCTACTCCTTATTAGGGACTCCCTAAAGGCTTAATTACTACGTTAATAAGCATAATGTTATAGATGATAACTTATCATGGCCATCTGGAGCATGTCGAACACTCAATTTGTCAAGCCAGAAGATGTGCTCGTCTAGTGGAACAGATCTCGTAGGATGACCTGGGAAAACCGTCTGAGAAGGTTCACAAGGGGATGATGGAGACTTCATGGAAAATGCAGTGGGAAAATCATGGTAGAGACCGACTTCGCGAGGGAATTTGCTCTATTAAAAAAGAGCAGAAAAAACTCACCTGTTGGGGCCCCAACTACCATATGAATTTTCTTACATTGGCATCAGAGTTCTCTGCCCCCTATTTCGATTCAAATAAAATATTTAAAGAAATTCAAGGAATCCAATTCATATTTCTTTCCGAAGAACAAAAACAATAGTTTGGCAAATTTTTCATTTTCTCACCATTAATTTACCTAATTCAGATTTCACCTAAAGTTTAGAAGTCACATTTAGAGTACTTTTATAGAGGGTACAATAACTGAGATTTTAGTTTTCCCAATTTTAATATCTTTAAAAATCATATGTTCGTGCTTTTACTAATATTTCACTGTTAACGCATGTAATCTTTCATGAATTTAATTAGGGATCTTACATCGATCATTTGATACTATCGACTTTGTTTGATCAGGTTGCCTGCTATTAGATCATATCTGCCAGTCGTCAGGTTGAACTGATTGGTTGGTTGATCCGTTTAATAGATCGAGTACTTGATAAGAAAATTGGGTTTTGTCCCCATCTTCCTAATTCCTCTCACAAACAAAACATTAAGGCAAGAAGGGACATTAAGGATCATAAAGAAGTATAATCAGAATCAAATTGCTAAACAATATCGTGGATCTATCAAGTTATGAATGAAGCAACAATGGTCACAATTCTTGATATACCAGTTAAAACTTCAATCCTTCTAACAAGGATTCATATCCACTTGAAAAAATCCTAGCATAATATAATGTATGGAAAAGCCATTTACCTAGGGTGCCACGTAATCGAAATCCAAAACACATAGTTATCAACATGTTTGTCCTAAGGAGGAAATTATATCAAAACCAAATGATAAGGAAAACCCCACACGCCAAATCATTGGAAATCCCATATCAACAACAACAACAACAAAGCCTTATCCCACTGGGTGGGGTCGGCTACATGGATCATACGACGTCTGATCCATGTTCATGAGATTCGATAGGGTTTTACGCTGGCTGTCGGGGCCTAACACAACCCTCCTCCTTTATCCGGGCTTTGGACCGGTTATAAAACATAGGCAGAGTTATTGGAAATCCCATATCATTGCCAACAAATCCACCTAACATACCTTTTTTTATGAGTTGTTAATCCCTGCATGTTAATTTTTCTTCCTTAACCTCCTCCTCCAACATCTCCTTATTCTTCTAGTCCTAAAGAAAGAAAATCTACATACTTATAAATGACATGTTAGCTTCTTTTTACTAAAATAATTTTTGCAAGTAACATTCATTAAGCATGTTAGTTCAATTAGATTCAAGGATATTTGAGTCAAAGAAAAGTTTCGTGGATATGAGCTTTAAGGTGATATTTCTATTTCATACCTTATAGATAGAGGCATAGAGCATTGAAGTTGCAACAATACTTCACAAGTAGCTGTGAGCGTTGAAATTGCATGACTACATCAATCATGTGGCAGATGTTGTAGGTGATGGTCGATCATGGCCATTTGGATGTGAAGCACGCTCAACTTATCAATATGCAAGATGTGCTTGTCAAATGGAACAAATCTTGCAGGTCGACATAGTGGAACCATTGCTGAAGATGCGGTGAGCACAACACAATAGGTGCAAATAACATGAAGGAATTTATGTTATAAATGAAGTTTGTATAGGAGTGGAAAACTGGTTTGAGAGCAAATGAGCTTTCTTTCGCATAACAAGTCTAATATTAAATGTCCTTTTGTTCTTTAGGAATTAAATTATTTGAAACTTTATACTTTGAGGCGTGAGTGCATTTGCTTTAAATTCACCCACTTCTTTTGAGATGTGAGTGCATTTGCTTTACATTCCATCATACATTGGTTTCTGAGACTGAGTTTGGATTGCCGAAATGATGGTCACCGATAAATTTACATTCCATTCCAAAGTTTCAACTTACGAACCAAATATCTATACTGTCATAGATTTTTGCCTACCTCTTGAGGAAGTATATTTTCATAACTTGTGGATCTATATTTTTTTCCAATAACAAACAAAAAAATGATAGGGAAATATGTTTTACTCTAACATAGTTTTATATAAAAATTTCTATATGTTTCTTGTGAAGTCTTGTAACTTATAGATTTTATTTGATTACTATTAGTTCATGAAGTGTTATCCTATTAAATTAATGTCCTTTACTGCAGTGTCATGTTATTAGTGGGTCAGATGTCAAGCAAGATCTGCAGGATTTGCTTGAAGAGGAGGACTTAGCAATAGTTGTAAGATCAAAGCATCGTCCACGTTGTGTCCTTGAGTTTATTTCACAAAGCATTCAGATGTTGCACATGGAAGAACAAAAAAGAAGCATCTTGGTAATCACCCTTTCTGACATGCTACAAATAATTTTTTGTGGATGCAATCTTTATTATTTGTGCAACCTACAAATTAAATAAAATCTCAATAATCACACATTTTTGTTCTTCAGTGAACTTCACAAGATTTCTTGGATTCCATTATTTTTGGGGACATGAGATATTTCCTCATTGCATTTATAAAGCATGCACTTCCATAAGACAAGATTAATAAAATATTCAAAATGCATTGAAAATGCACAACACACATGGTGAAAAGTTCGTTTAATATATGGGAATCACAGATTGGTGTGACATGTATCTTAGCAACCTCATTTTCTGACCCTTCAATTTATACCTAGTGAGATATTTATGCTTTTATACGTGCATGAGAGATCCTTCTGACCCTTCGGACTTTTGATCCTCTATCTTAATGCAATTAAATTTGCAGTACATGTTGGCTTTATGATAGAGTTCTATTAATGTGCCCTATGTTAGTCACAGAATAAATTACTATAAACTTTTAGAACAATTGTAGTAATATTTCCAATGAGATCAATTTCAAGTATAAAAAGCAGCATGTCAATGAAGTTGAGGCGTACAAGTTATTACTTTCCTGAAATATCTTGGCTCATGATGTTCACTATGATGTTCTGCCTGAACATTGCTTTTATTATGATATATATTTGTCTGATTATTTATGTAGGAGTCAAAAGTGCATTCTTTCTATGAAGGCATTGGTGCTTGTGAGCAATTAATGGGAATTCCAATTCCGCTTGCATATACCCGCTTAACATCAAGATTTCTTGTCTTATGGCATCTTACTCTTCCTGTGATTCTTTGGGATGACTGCAATTGGATTGTTATACCTGCTACCTTCATCAGTGCAGCTTCTTTGTTCTGCATCGAAGAAGTAAGGAAAATGTCTCCCTATTTTTTGGGGTTAAAGTCTCTTTGTTCTTTTGCTGTTAGCACAGAGTGTCGTATTCATATCCGTGGGTGTAAGAGTAAATGTAAGTTGCATGCTCAAAGAGCTGAAGACTAAAACAAACTCTTAGTTTGATCAACTTTGGTTCAAATAGATTGGTCTGGTCATGATGTAGCTATCAACACAGTCAGGAAATATCTTTCTCTCTCCAGAAAGAAAACTCACGATATATCTTTCTATTCAACTAAGGACTGCGTCGTACATGTATAAAAAAAAGGAAAGAAAAAACACATTTACATTAACTCTATTCCTATCCCTCCCTCTAGTTTAGACTCCCAAAACTTATTTCCTCTATTACATAAGTGGAATGTTCAACCAATGAAAAGAAGAGGGGAACAATGATGGTGCCATCTTTATATCAAGTTACCAACTGCAAAAAACTTGAAGTTTTGAAAATATATTATAAAAAATCCTTTCTTTCACACTTTTTTGTAATTAGATTGTGAAATAGTTAGAACATATGTTGGAATTTTTCAAGGGTTACAGATTCTTATTTTGTTTATCATCCTTTTTCAATAAGGCCAATGAATCTGCAGCTTATTTCTGTATCACATATAAGCAATGCACATCTGTACCATGAGATTTGACTTCAATAGGATGTACAATTATGTTAAAGATGTAGGAGTTCAAAGGTGTTCTTCATATATGCAGCACTTTTTCTGCTGCATAAACATTGCATTATTTTCTAATATCTAATTTATATATACATACCATTCTTTATATCAAGTTACCAACTGCAAAAATCTTGAAGTTTTGACAAAAATGAATGAAAGATATTATAAAAATCCTTTCACACTTTTTTGTAATTAGATTGTGAAATAGTTAGAACATATGTTGGAATTTTCAAGGGTTACAGATTCTTGTTTTGTTTTTTTACCATCCTTTTTCAATAAGGCCAATGAATCTGCAGCATATTTCTGTATCACATATATGCAATGCACATCTGTACCACGAGATTTGACTTCGATAGGATGTACAATTATGTTAAACATGTAGGAGTTCAAAAGTGTTCTTCATATATGCAAGACTTTTACTGCTGCATAAACATCTCATTATTTTCTGATATCTAATTTATATATACATATTATTTATAAGACCACAAAGTTGATCCAAGTGCATGAATGACAAACAGAATTAGCAGAATATAGCATATGCTTCATCTTAAATTGATAAAGTAAGCAGTTACCAATTATAACCGCACTTTGTTAGTGCTATGCACTTGAGAACCTGATAATGTTGTTACTTTCGCATTACTCATTAGTGGGCATCCAACTTTAAGACCTATGAAGACAAGGAAAAGACAGATTTGTCTGGACTTTTGAAAGGACCTGAGATGTTTCGTTTTTCTGTTTGTTTCTTTCCTGATTATATATTTTTTTATTGTAATACCTTTGAACTGGACATCTCATGCACCTTCTGCAGCATTCTGCTATCAAATTTTCCGTGCTCATGTGAAGCCGATGGCATCTAGTGTTGTTCCCCTATTAACTTTCAGTAGGATCCATTCAGGTTGGTGTTGTCATTGAGGAGCCATTCCCAATGCTTGCGTTGGATGACCTGTGCAAACTTCTTCATAGCACCATACATGATGCCATGACAATAGAGGCCTCTGTTCAGACGAGGCTACTTGGCAAGATGATGATTCATCCTGATCGACCAACCACCAATGGGCGACCATACACCAATAGCGAGCAAGGATAAACAGATACTAATTTGGAAAACATGAGTATGTTTTCAATTGAACAGTCTACCTACAAAAGGGTGCATTGAAACCCATATGTTGAGGTCCTATTGTAGCAACCAATCCTTGCAAGATTCATGATCAAGAAGGATAAACAGAAGAGAACATGCTCCAGGGAAGTCTGATGACTGCAACAAGAAACTGTAGCAAGAAGAAGAGGTAAGAGCAGGGAAGCATGAAGCCTATAAAAGCTGCCAGATAATAGTTTGTACAGATAAAAGTTGCTAATGGTGAGAATAACAGTGGTTCATATATTAAGAAATCATAACTAAGATTACTGGAAGCAGCAGGGAATTTTGCTGCCAATACATGTTAATTGTACAATGAGATGAGTTTTTTTTTTTCTTTTCTTTTTTTTTTTAACTTGTGAATGAAGTATATGACGGGGACAGAGGTCATGAAGGACAAACAAACTGATTGAGTTTGCATACATTGTTGATGAGAAACTCGATAAGAACAAAATGCTTTTAGGTCTTCAAACTTAATACAAGGGTGTAGATCATTGGTTTGACGCTGCACATTGGTGCCATGCCAACGAATGATGTCTTCTTCGGTACATCATCGGGCAAAGTTATTCATTATAAGAAACCAAGAACATAAATAGGATAAATAGTAACTTCCCTGGAATTAGAAACAAGCAAACCAATTTTTTTTCTCTTGCAAATAAGTTATTGTCAATTGTTAATCTGGGTAGATATTGTTAGTTATTTTGTCACATAACTAAAATATGTTTCTTTCTTTTTTTACTTTCAATCTAACTTCTACATTTTCTTGCCCACTCTGTTATGTCATATTAGTGTCCCAATGAGATCACTGTTCATATTCTTTTTGCATCTTAGGCTACAATGTTTGATGAAGCTACAAACATAGCAAGGGCATGAGGCAGCAAAAGGTTCAGATGAAGCAATGGACCCTTGAGCTCTCTATGGATTGTTCATCTACTCATATTAAATGCCCACTTTAACCTTTTGTGGTGGCAACACATTTGCCAGTGGTGTTTAGAGTGACATTTGTTTATTCAACACCAGAATGGGAAACTCACCCCCACCCCCATCCCCCCCACCCCAAGCTGTTGGTAGCACATTCTAAAGAACCAAATTAAAGAGTAGCTTTACAACCTAAAAACTCTATATAATTAAAGAGGGGGAGGAGCACCTTTTGGTCCCCCCTTTTCTTCCATTTTCAATGTTTGACCAAAGTTTGAAGGCGGCAAAGGAAAAGTGGGGAAAACTATCACCATGAACTATGAGAGAGAAGCATCCGGACATCTATTTATCTATTTTTAACAAAAAAATGAGTAAATAGGGGAAAATGATAAAGAAAATATCCAAAGATTGAATTTCGAAGTTGTCAATGTTGAGGGAAAAAATTGGGTTTTGAAGTTTTTCAGCACAAAAAAATTTATTAGTTAGGGCTTTGTATGTTTTATCGGTTTATAAAAAAAATTATAGTTAGAAAATTAGTTAATTCTCCCGGGTACAAAATATGTCTATTCTTGTTTTGCTTTATTATATCTCTTGAGTTCTAAGTCTCTTTTGTGGATCGATGTAGGGGATGAAGGAATTAGGGTTAGGGTGGGTTTTAGAGGGAGATGATGCAAACACACGGCAATGCATTTGAGTCTACGCAAGGTGTGTAATGAGACTGTCGGAAGTGGGTGGGTGTAGTTGTCGTTCAAAGCCTCTCTTTTTACACTTTCTCTCTCCCTCTCTCTTGTTCTGCTCATCTTCCTCTTTATATCGTTGTCATTGTGTTCCCACTTCCCATGAGAGCTGTTCTGCCCTGTGATGGCCTCCTCTTTACACTTTGTGGACCAAACTAGGTTTTTCTTATGCCCGGAGATGACCTCCTCTTCATATATACAATAAAATTTTCACACTATACATTCATCTTAATATTCACACTATACAATAAAATTTTTTCGGTTATATTAATTATTAAGGAAATAAAGCGGAGAGTGATGCGTTAAACATTATACAATCATTCATATTTTTTATGTTAGACCCACATAAAGCTATTAATATTCGGACAAAATAAAATAATTTAAATGGACGATTTCAATAATCAAATTCAGGACTATTTTATATCTTCACTCGTTCATCTTAACTAATCAATGCATATCTACATCGTTGTCGAACAAATAACTGAAATATACTTTTTTGCCCCAATGTTTTTTGTTGAACTAAAATAACAATAAAAGTGAGATTTGATAAGGAAAGTTTCCAAGATTTGTCATTATTGAAAAAAAAATATATATTTATTTTTAATATTCTCAATATATAAAAAATACAAATTTGCTTACTAAAAATTTAATCTAATCCGCCATTTTTTGGAAAATTGTAGCTAATTCTAGGAAGGTCCCAACTCCCAAGTTCACAGGAAAAGGACAGACCAAAGGGACGACCTCTATTGACATAAAAAAGGCTATGAGTATTAACGAGCATAGTCTCTAAATTTATGGAAATATATATATATATATATATATATAACAAAAAACCATTGGGGGGAGAGAGAGAGAGAGAGAGAGGGGGAGAGAGAGAGAGGGGGGGAGAGAGAGAGAGAGATCCAAATGCGAGTCATGTGACGGTGATCTCACAACAAATCCATGTATAAAAAAGACAGTTTATATATTTGTATGAGCATATTCGTACATTATAAAATCTTTGTACGAGTACTATTTTATTTGTTTTACATTTGCATATACGATACGAGTACCATGTTACTGTGACTCACGCCAATGTCGATGGCGACCGACAACACACCCCCCCTTGCAAAATTACAGATCTCTCCTTGGGCACCACCCTCATGTTTAAAAAAAAGAAGACATAATGGATAGGGGTTTTATTTTATTAGATGCTTTCTCTCTCATGCTGGGTCTCTTCTTTTGACCGTATGAGAACCACATGCATCCTCGGTGGACCATTTTCTCAAAATTTTATGCACAAAGCCAAAAGAAACTTTTTTGCCTCCAAAACTTTGCTAAATCTTATACCCGGCAAGGAATTCTGACATTAATGTAATTGTACTTCATCTATGAGAATTATAGATATATATTTTTTGATGAATTACTAAACCCATTTAGAAGTTTTGGATCAAATGAATTTTGGGATATTTCATATTGTTTCTCTCACATACCCACGGATCAAAGCTAGAAAACATGGTACGCAGGGGAAAAAAATACGAACGCAAAATAAATTGGCACA
This sequence comes from Pontederia crassipes, assembly GCA_030549335.1. NCBI lineage: Eukaryota > Viridiplantae > Streptophyta > Magnoliopsida > Commelinales > Pontederiaceae > Pontederia > Pontederia crassipes. The sequence goes on from CM060196.1 coordinate 23,484,711, forward strand.
AAAAAGTCACACATTACAGAAAACGATCACGACAATTTCTTTACTAATGACACAGTAAAAATGTATGATCAAATAAAAGAATTTAAATATTTTGTGGCTGAAATAGTCAATTATTAATTATATCAAAGATGTAGTTAACAAGAGATCAGTTAATTTTTAAAGGTCTATTAAATTAGTTAAATACTAATAATTTTGCACGAATAGCATAAAAGAAAAAAATAACGCTAAGAATATTAATTATCAAGTATCAACAGTAAAATATGACCTTGATTTTCCAAGTGTTGTACAATGTCACAAGTTTGTATATGTTTTCTAAGTCACTGCAAAAAGATGTTCATGCATCAAACAGACTGTCATTTACTAGAATGGCCCTGAGATTCGGAGCTTCTTTCATTCATTTGCATTGATGGAAGGGAGAGAGAGAGAAGAGAGAGAGAAAGAAAGAAAGAAAGAAAGAGGAGTGATGGAAGTGAGGTGGTAACATGTAAGTGGGGCAAGTGTCAGTGGCAAAGCATGCAAGCACCCATTAAATGCTGCAACTGCAAGATGACTCCAAAATGGCGAAGGGGAGGAGAGCTCACCACAGGCCATGCATGGCAAATTAACCCGGGGAGCATGCAGCAGGGGACAAAGTTTCCACAATTACTTTTGTTGAACAAAATCCAAAGGAGGGAGGGCAATATGGTAATCACACACCACCAGGAAGCAACAGCAGAACAGTGCGAGTGAGTGAGGACAAATCCCTCTGTTGAATGCAATTTTTTTTTCTTTTATAAAAAATTAATTGTTAGCTGCTTTGATTAGTAGCTGCTGAGGGAAGGGCACTGGACAGCAACAAAGCCTTGAGCTTATAATTATAGGCCTCGATCGAAGAGAATTAATAATAGTGATCAAACAAGGCAACAACCCGAAAAAAAATCAAATTTGCACCTTTTTTTTGTTATTAATCGTTTAATCCCTTATTTTCTGGTGAAAACAGTTTTTAATCCAGAGAACTCTTTTTTTTCTAATATTGTTTTAATTTATTTCCTCTCTTTCACAAAAGCACCGGAGATTAGTAGCAGCAGCTCCCAATGCCGCCAACTGTGCGATCCCTGCCGTAGCTTTTGCTCTTCCTCAGTCCCCAGTAATAGTAGCAAAAGACCTCTCTCTCTCTCTCTCTCTCCCCCTCTCTTTCCTCTCTCTCTTTCTCTCTCTCTCTCTCTGCCGGAGTTGCTTTTGCAGACGCTTCTTCTTCTTCCTTTTTGTGGGCACAGAGGTACACTTCATTGCTCTCTTTATGTTTCTTGAGTTATTTTCCTATGATTTTTAGCTTTCGGTTGGTGTTGAACTGGCTAGACGTGTAAAGATCGCATTTTTAGGGTCATGGAACAAGAAAAAGTAGGGGCTTTGATTTTTTGCGAGCATGCATCGCGGTGCAAGATGTGATTTTTAAGCAGAAAGATTACTCATTTATGTCGATTTAAGCCCCTTCCAGATCCATTTAGATTTCCATGGTATTGTAATAAACGAGATCTGGCGAGGTTGAAGACCATTGATATGTCACTTGCTGGTTTTTGGAAGGGATGGGGATCTCGGAGTGCTACTTATCATTTTTATGGTAGGATTTGAACCCTTAATTCACGGATTTTTCGCCCATTTCTGTTTCTTATTAAGAAACGAGATATGTGAAGATCTGCCTATCTACGTATAGGGTTTTTATTGCCTTTTATGCTTGCCATCATTTCGGATTCCTTGCTGTTCATGAGCTACTATAATGCCAGTTTCCTCTCTCCTCCCTTGCTGGTATGAGCAATAGCAAGAGATTTCCCTGTCTTCCTCCCTTCTTCCTTCAAAAGTTCCAACTATGCGCTGCTCTTTGCACTACAGTTCCCTTCGGCACAAATCAATGAGTATTTTCCCTTTTTTTTGGCCGTTTATGTCTGAATCAGGATGCCCTCAGCCTAATCCAAAGCCTTTGGATATATTTACTCATTAGGGATATTTGCAGGAGAGTTTGCGTCGAGTAGTTTTCTAGAAGTTTTGCAGTAGTATTCCTTTCTTATAATTATCTATAGGGGCGGATTTCTGCATCCACTTTCGTGCAGAACTGTTACTTTCAGTATGAGAAATTCACTAACTTTGGACACGGGTGGGCTGTTTTTCTTTTCTTTTTTTTACAATTTGTGTGCTTCTCTGCTTCCAATGTTTCATGATGTTTGTCTTTTATATCACTGGTATGATTTGTGTGATCTCATCTTATTATATTCTTCTCTGACTACTAATCAATAAGTATTTTCCAATTTGTGTCCTGCGTGAATTCTTCTGATATAACTGAATAGCAATATTCTCCTTGGATATCAAGGCTAATTTGTAGATGTAATCTGTTTATTTTTTTTTTCACTTTTGTAGTGTTTCACATCTATGGGGCAAGATGTAATTTTGGAATCTGAAGACTATTTTGAAGTGAAGCAGAGGCTTAAAGCTGTCAGCAACCATAGTCGAAGCAATAGAAGTCTACGAGAACAAGGGATAAAACAGCAGCCTACCAGCAGAAATCACCACTTCAAGCTTTTGGATCCTGATTTGCGAGAACTAAGTCGTAGCTACTCTTCGAGCATATGCTATGAAAGCATGTCTTCTAAGACTTTCGGCCAAGAAGTATTGAAGAGGGGCTCTATGTATCAGAGCTCTGAAGAGGTAAGGAGAATGAGGAAACTAAGAGAGGGGAGGAGGAAAGTAGATTCAGCCTGCAGAAAAGATGAATTTCTTTCATTCGAGATTGTGGATTCACTGCCCCAATCCTGTTCAAATCAAGATGTTCTCTTGTCACACCAGGGACGATCATCTCTTATTTCTTCAAATTCTGTGGCCAAATCTACATCTGTTGTGGCATCACACTCAATCACTACAAGATCTTCAGAGTTTCTTGATCTTTCCTTCCGCGATCTTCCCGAGAAGAATTTGAATCCTAAAAATTTGACCTCAGATTTTGATTTGTCGAGGGATAGTTCACTAGCTGATTTTGTGGAGATACGCCTAGATACAACCAAGTCTGAAACCCATCATACTCAAGTACCTTCTAAATTGTTGGATCATAGTTATTTCACGGAACAAAGACTGGACTGCACTCAAAAGATAAGCTCGAAATGTCTGAAGGAACATAGTTGTGAAACAGATAAGTTAAAAGCTCTGCCAAAATCCTTTTCGGCCAAAGTTGGGGTTTCCAATGCAGCTTCACAATTAGAATGTGAATTAGCTAATGCTATCCCCAAGACAAGGTCTATCCCCTTCCAAAAACTATTTGATCCCATCATGAAGTCCAAATCTCTCCGGAATATATCAACTACGGAAATAGAACCTGGAAACCCAGGCAATGCTCCTTCGAACATCAAGAAGAATAAAGTGTCAACTATGGAAATAGAGCCTGGAAACCCTGGTAATGCTCCTTTGAACATCAAGAAGAACAAAGTGCCAACTATGGAAATAGAACCTGGAAACCCAGGTAATGCTCCTTCAAACATCAGGAAGAACAAAGTGCTGAACAAGTCTTTGTTAAGTGACTTCTTGAAGACTACAGAGATGGAACCCAATGTAGATTTGAGAGGAGACGAGAAGATCTTGGCTGCAACTTCTTCACCTGCTCACCTGCATGCTATTCTCAAGGTGGAAATTGAAGATGGCAACACATCATTTGAATTCTCTGTTAAAGATCCAGATGATGTTCTTTCTGCAAAGACATGGAGAACAGATAATGCGTATAACTGGGTTTACACCTTTCACAACTCTAGAAAGAAAAGCAGCTCCAGGAAAGGGGCTAAAGACAAGAGTGGGCAGTCTCCTACCATGGTTGGACAAATGCAGGTGTCATGTTATCTGTGTTCAGAAGTGAGAGAGAATTCATCTCTAACTAATTCCACAGTGACAGAATTTGTTCTTTATGACATTGTCCAGGCGAGAAGGAACTTTGTTATCGAAGAGAGATCTCAATGCTCTTCAGATTCTGTTCAATCTCTTAGAAGTGATGTTATGGATAGCTTGGTCCCTCTAGATAGAAACAATACAGTGGAACCCAAAAGCCCTGCTAGGCACACTTCTAGTAATTGTGATTCAGATGCCTCAACTTCTTACCCTTGTTTACCAACAGACTTGCATCCACAACTTGAGATTGCAGCCACTGTAATCCAAATCCCTTTTAACAAAAAAGATAAATTCAAAGATATAAAAGATATCGAAATGAAAGAAAGTAGAAATGTAGCTAGTTCTTGTGCTGTGGATCCAAAAAATGAAACAGATTGTAAAAACCAGAATCCTGCAGTTGTGAAGGTCGTGACTCCAAGTGGGAAACATGGATTGTCAAATACTGATGAAGATGGCAGACCATCTACACTACTGGATAGGTGGAGATTTGGTGGAGGTTGTGATTGTGGCGGCTGGGACATGGGCTGCCCAATTATCGTATTCGACAATCACCATTCTGATGACTGGGTAAATTGTTTAGCATTAAAAAGTCAAAAGCCCATGCTTCTTTATGCTCAGGTACGTATTCCTCTTCACTTGATGCATTTCTTGTATTTCAAAATTTTCAGTTAAATGCATACTTGTTTTCAAACTCAACAAAGATTTCATGACCATTGAGGAAATGTTATACACATATAAGGTGCTAATTGTTTATATAAGTGATTTTTTTTTCAAACTTCCATATGTGAAAAAGTTGACTCAAACAAATGCTTATATTCTCAGAGAAGATAATGTGTTTTAATTCGAATGTTGTACCAATTGGAGACTTTTATATTATTTTGTTGGTATATGTTCGGTATATGAACTTTCTCTTTGGTAACCATATGTTTGGTTAAAAAATAACTAATCTAAAGCCCCATTGTTGTTTTCTCTTTTATTTTCTGGAGATAATGATTTAATGGTTCTTTCCAACCATTTTCTTCCAACCTTCTTCTCTTGTTACTCCATTCAGAAGGATATGTTACTGATTTCAGCTTTCTAATACGTTCAAACAGGGCAACAAAGACAACGTACCTGCATTGACAATAATGGCTGATGGGCAAGGACAATACTCAGTCAATTTCCATGCGCAATTATCAGCGCTACAGGCATTCTCAATCTGCATAGCAATATTGCACAGTTCTGAAGCTTCTTCCACATTGATACATGAGAAGAGCAGGCAAAGATTCTTTTCTAGTTCACTGAGATTACTCCTCGAGGAAGAAGTGCGACAGTTGCTTGAAGCCGTTGCGATCGAAGAGAAACGAAAAGAGAAGAAGAGGGTGGAACAAATCCCACCGACTTTTGTCCTAGATCCGCCATTTTCTCCAATGAGCCGAGTTTAGGTCAAATGCATCGACAAACTCAAATTGGTTTCCAATTTTGATCCAGCACCATATGGTTTGCAAGTAATGACATCCAAAATGGGGATCTGTATCCCTTCAACAGAACCAGATCCTCTGGCAGAGGATCAATCAGGACAGGAGTTAGTAGATACATACTGTTATGGAATTTGTTGCAACTCCTTGGTCATGTGTGGTGTGGAAATCATGTCCATTGATCACTCTCACCAGTGAGGAAAAGTTTTGTCATCATCAAAATAAAAGGATACAAAAGGTTCAAAGTCAGCACTGTGAATGAAGCTAGTGTGAGATCCCAATAATGTATATAACTTCTTCCTACTCCCACATATTATAAATGAAATCTCATTTATTTGATAGAGTGCGAGCATCCCTTCTCATCCATCAGTTTCTTTTTTTTTTATATCTTGATGAGTTCATCCAATTCTCCTGCTTTGCAGTACATGACCATCATGGACTTAAATCCTAAAGCATCTGCACCCTCAAGCATATTGTCAATCTGGTGCACTGAGAAACTTCTGCTACTTAAAATGTTGGATAAGAAAGATTGTATAGTGTAAGCCATTTCTTTGTGTGGGCGAAAAGGAGGTTGCGTGTGACTGATTTCGGAGGACAAGAGTTCAACTTCAAATATCAGGTTGTACTCAGGAATATCTTATTTGCTATTAGATGTCCTAAAGTCTACTTTAATGTAGGTAGTCCCTGAAAGTCATGATGCAAGGCACCCTAAAGAGGGCAACTATAAACTTACAAAAATTGTAAGAAATTATTCACAAGATAGAAAAAAAAAAAACAATCGAGCACAAAGAAATAGCTGGAAACAAGTAGCATTATTACATCCTCTCCTCTATACAAGCCACTCATGATACAGAAAGCTTACAACAAATTAATTATTGGCAGCAGCAGCAGCAGCAGGAAGAAATTAAATCACACAACAATTAATGAAACAAATGAAGAAGATACAAATGAGGGGAAAAATAATTATAAGAAGAACAACAAAATGTGGCTATATATATATGCAGCTCTCCTCTCCCATGGTCCATAATTAAGGATCAATACATGTAATGCATGCATGTGTTCTTGTGGTACGTAGTACGTAGCGGTAAATAGTAACAGTAATATATGTATAGCAGTAGATCTCATGCCGATGAAGGAGATGATGGATGAATTTGCTATGGATTTTTTTATTCCTGTTCAGCCTCGTCGGCGTAGGCGCCCTCGTCGTCCTCGTCGGCGATGGCATCCTGGTACTGCTGGTACTCGGAGACGAACCAAAATGGGGATCTGTATCCCTTCAACAGAACCAGATCCTCTGGCAGAGGATCAATCAGGACAGGAGTTAGTAGATACATACTGTTATGGAATTTGTTGCAACTCCTTGGTCATGTGTGGTGTGGAAATCATGTCCATTGATCACTCTCACCAGTGAGGAAAAGTTTTGTCATCATCAAAATAAAAGGATACAAAAGGTTCAAAGTCAGCACTGTGAATGAAGCTAGTGTGAGATCCCAATAATGTATATAACTTCTTCCTACTCCCACATATTATAAATGAAATCTCATTTATTTGATAGAGTGCGAGCATCCCTTCTCATCCATCAGTTTCTTTTTTTTTTATATCTTGATGAGTTCATCCAATTCTCCTGCTTTGCAGTACATGACCATCATGGACTTAAATCCTAAAGCATCTGCACCCTCAAGCATATTGTCAATCTGGTGCACTGAGAAACTTCTGCTACTTAAAATGTTGGATAAGAAAGATTGTATAGTGTAAGCCATTTCTTTGTGTGGGCGAAAAGGAGGTTGCGTGTGACTGATTTCGGAGGACAAGAGTTCAACTTCAAATATCAGGTTGTACTCAGGAATATCTTATTTGCTATTAGATGTCCTAAAGTCTACTTTAATGTAGGTAGTCCCTGAAAGTCATGATGCAAGGCACCCTAAAGAGGGCAACTATAAACTTACAAAAATTGTAAGAAATTATTCACAAGATAGAAAAAAAAAAACAATCGAGCACAAAGAAATAGCTGGAAACAAGTAGCATTATTACATCCTCTCCTCTATACAAGCCACTCATGATACAGAAAGCTTACAACAAATTAATTATTGGCAGCAGCAGCAGCAGCAGGAAGAAATTAAATCACACAACAATTAATGAAACAAATGAAGAAGATACAAATGAGGGGAAAAATAATTATAAGAAGAACAACAAAATGTGGCTATATATATATGCAGCTCTCCTCTCCCATGGTCCATAATTAAGGATCAATACATGTAATGCATGCATGTGTTCTTGTGGTACGTAGTACGTAGCGGTAAATAGTAACAGTAATATATGTATAGCAGTAGATCTCATGCCGATGAAGGAGATGATGGATGAATTTGCTATGGATTTTTTTATTCCTGTTCAGCCTCGTCGGCGTAGGCGCCCTCGTCGTCCTCGTCGGCGATGGCATCCTGGTACTGCTGGTACTCGGAGACGAGGTCGTTCATGTTGCTCTCGGCCTCGGTGAACTCCATCTCGTCCATTCCCTCTCCGGTGTACCAGTGAAGGAAAGCCTTGCGGCGGAACATGACGGTGAACTGCTCAGAGACGCGCTTGAACATCTCCTGGATGGAGGTGGAGTTGCCCATGAAGGTGGCGGACATCGAGAGGCCGTTGGGCGGGATGTCGCAGACGCTGGACTTGACGTTGTTCGGGATCCACTCCACGAAGTAGGAGGAGTTCTTATTCTGGACGGCGATCATCTGCTCGTCCACCTCCTTGGTGCTCATCTTGCCCCTGAACATGGCGGATGCCGTCAGGTAGCGGCCGTGGCGGGGGTCGGCGGCGCACATCATGTTCTTGGCGTCCCACATCTGCTGGGTGAGCTCCGGGATGGTCAGGGCGCGGTACTGCTGCGATCCTCGGGACGTCAGCGGCGTGAAGCCCACCATGAAGAAGTGCAGCCGAGGGAAGGGGATCAGGTTCACCGCCAGCTTCCGCAGGTCCGAGTTCAGCTGCCCGGGGAATCGCAGGCAGCACGTCACGCCGCTCATCGTCGTCGATATCAGGTGGTTCAGGTCCCCGACTGCATGCCCGCACGTTCAACAATTCCGATGTCAGATGTGCGTACTGATACATGAGATGATATGGAGATCAAGGAATAGAGCAGGGGACTCACAGCTGGGGTTGGTGAGCTTGAGGGTCCTGAAGCAGATATCGTAGAGAGCCTCGTTGTCGAGCACCATGCACTCGTCGGCGTTCTCCACCAGCTGGTGGACGGACAGCGTCGCGTTGTACGGCTCCACCACAGTGTCCGACACCTTGGGCGACGGGAACACCGAGAACGTCAGCATCATCCTGTCCGGGTATTCCTCCCGTATCTTGGATATCAGCAGCGTCCCCATCCCCGATCCCGTCCCTCCTCCTAGCGAGTGGCAGATCTGAAACCCTGTACACAGATGCAACAGCGGATTTAATATTCTTCACAACATATATGTGCGTACGAGAGGGAATTACAAGCTACGTAATGAATTCATACCTTGGAGGCAGTCGCAGTTCTCGGCCTCCTTGCGGACGACGTCGAGGACGGCGTCGATGAGCTCGGCGCCCTCGGTGTAATGGCCCTTGGCCCAGTTGTTGCCGGCGCCGTTCTGGCCGAAGACGAAGTTGTCCGGGCGGAAGAGCTGTCCGTATGGCCCCGTGCGCAGGGCGTCCATGGTGCCGGGTTCGAGGTCCATGAGCACCGCCCGGGGCACGTAGCGCCCGCCGCTGGCCTCATTGTAGTACACGTTCACGCGCTCCAGCTGCAGCCGCGAGCTGCCGACGTAGTTCCCCTTGGCGTCGATGCCGTGCTCGTCGGAGACCACCTCCCAGAACTTGCCGCCGATCTGGTTGCCGCATTGCCCGGCCTGGATGTGGAGGATTTCCCTCATGTTCGACGCGGTTATTAACTAATTACGTAATGTACAGAGAGGGAGAGAGAGAGGTGAGAGAGAATGGCAAGGGCAAGGGGAAGAGCTTGCAAGGAGCTCTGAGAAAAGGGGCATGGGCTTTTGTAGATGTTTGAGTGGGGATCTGTTGGTTGTGTGTGATATTTTTATGGTCAAGAGAACAAATGGATGGTAGAGAGAGAGAGAGAGAGAGAGAGAGAGAGAGAGAGAGAGAGAGAGAGAGAGAGAGAGAGAGAGGGATGGAGGGCTCTTGGATGAGCCAAGCCACCTAAGAAAAGAAAGGGAACGAGGCCAAGCCAAAACACTAATTATATAATTATGACAACAGCTTTAAGTTGGCCAATATTTTTATTGCTTGGTCAATAGCCCCGAAATGGTTTTACATAGTAAATTAAATTTACATGGTGCAAAGAGTTTTTGTTAGTTTTGGTTCTATATTTTTTTTTCATTACATAAAATGGACAAGTTACCAACCAACTCATATTTATTTCGGGTGATGTGAGACTTTGATTTCTACTTAAGGATGTATCTGTCTACTTAAATAAATTGTTTAAATACAGTTTCTTGTTTTTCTTTTTCAACAAAAGCACTTATGTTGTACAAGATCTCAATCGATCCTTTTTTGTATTATTTCTACAACATTTTCTCTATTGGATCTCATCTCATGATGGATTTATCTTTGTTGTGTAACTTTCTACTTGAAGTTTTCTGTGAAGAACATGATGCAGATGAGTTGAGGAGGAGGAGGAGGAGGAGGAGGAAGGGAGAGGAGGGATCACTAATTGCCATGTGACATGTTATTGAGATGGACAAGGCAACAAACAGCTTGGCAAGTGAGCTGGAAGTGGAAGGAGACAAGGAGGTGGTGCACTTGTTAAGGGCATTGAAGCAGCAGGGGTTGTTGGCTGGTCTCATTTGGCCACATGAGATCCCTTCATCATCTCCCTCCCTAAGTGCCAATGCCTCTCTCTCTCTCTCACACACACACACAAAATCATTGAGACTTTTTTTAGTTTTCTTTTCCTTTCCTGGATAAGCACCAAGTTCATGAGCCGGATTACTTTTCTCTTTCTTTCCATGGATATGAACAAACTATCATTATAGCATGCATGAATAGAGAAATAGATAGAGGTTAATATTTTAATGACTATAGCTTATACAGAGCATTTATTTTTTTACCATTTTATTAATTTAATGATTATAATTAAATTAATATATAATTCATAGATGAAATAATATATGTATATATCCATTCAATATGGCAATAGAAAAATAAATGGAGGGTGAATATAGTTGAATTAGTTATATATATATATAATATAGTTAAATTAGTTATATATAACTTGATCATGAATATTGGATAATTGAATTGAAAGTTCTTGTTCATAATCAAATTCATTATCCCACTAATAAAACAAATTAATATATGATTATTTTATTAATTTAATAATAAATGCAATGAGTTAGTGTTTTATACTCATACATTAAATGCTCTCTCTCTCTCTCTCTATTATATACATACATACATATATATATATATATATATATATATATATATATATATATATATATATATATATCCCAAAAAGATATTGCAAAAGTGTATATTTTGTTCCTTGCCTTCAACTACATTAGTAAGAGGATAACAGACAAGTGGATACTCCCCTCAATAAACCTTTGCTTTAAAAGGAAAAAAAAGAAATCACCTTGAGCTGAATTAAACCTGTAACTTCGGAAGGAAACATGCACCATTAAATATTAAGAGTGTTATACAATAATTAATGCTTAGCAAGCACTCAATATTTGTGCAGTGCTGTTCATGAATATTTACCAATAGGAAAGTACATACGACTAGTTTTATTGCAAGTAAATGACAAATAAATAGCTGGTACAGGACAATAATATACCATGTACATGTTCCAGGCATTTGTTTGTGGGGAATGGATATACGAGTGATGATGATAAGAGGAAGGTGGCCGTTCAAAGGTTACAGTCCATGCCAGCAAAAATCTACATAAAAAGTCAAGACTTTGCACAGCATTATAAAAGAAAAAAAAAAAGGCTTTTGATTTTAACTTCACACAACAGGTCATGAGTTCAGATCTGATGAGACATGCCACCTGTTCCATAACACAGAGGCTTTTCCTTTGAACAGTTTTAGTTGTCACTCTTTGTTGAGTTAAAATTAAGCCATCTAAACATGAAACAATGCAATAAACAGTGTTATGCATCATTGTGGAGACTTAAGAATTCAGTACTAGAGAGAATTCTCTGCTACCAATTCAGTAAGTGTTCCTGAAACAAATGATGCTAAAAGTAACTGAAAATCAGGATCCTCTGTACCAAGATCTTGTGAGATCAAGCATAATGAACTTCACATGGAGTTTGCAGGATTGATACTGGGACAATGACCAGTTGGCTGAAGGGCATCATCATCATCTGTCGTTATCACTGTCACATAAACTTGCAGGTGAAATATCTGAATTCAGATCAGCTGATCACACATGGGGTCTGAATTATTGGATGCACAGATAAACAAATGTATTAAACTTTTCAATCATTGCTAGGTAAGAATTAATTTCCTTTGGAGGATCCAATGCTATCTAATCTCCTTCTCGTATACTGTTATTATTATTTATAGAATAGGGGGATGGAGAGAAATGATTGGTATGGTACTGGAAGCTGTGTGTGCTGCTGTGTTAATGGGGACAGGTGAAGGGTGGAAATCAATAGAAAAGAACAAAGGGGGACATCTCATAGCCTAAGTGGCAACATGCTGTGTTTCTTAATTCTTACACTCATAATTCAATTGTTTTTTTTTTGTTGTTGAATTTTCTTCCATTCTAGAAAAATGTCATACGTTTGGTGCAAAGTAGAAACTAATGAACATTAAGTTTATATAAAAAAAATTGTGATGGCTTGTTGTCACATAAAGTGCAAAACAATAATTAAATTAACAAAATTATGAAATATCATCTACCAATCTGCTAAGTCTCAAAACAGTAATTTTTATAGAAAAAAACGTTATTTAAAAATTTCAATCAATCCATCTATCATTGAATTAAACTAATTAACAATAATTAACTAATTAATTAATTAATAGGTGACAATGGAGTGGAGATGCCAACTCCAGTGTAGAGTCCCTACTGCACTGTCGGTGCAGCTCAGCATCCATGTTCTGTGGTGGGGCCGGCCAGCATGGACACGTCCAATCTTTTGTGGGACCCGAAGATGCATGCATGCAAAACATCTTACCACACACACTCTCTCTCTCACTGAAATTATCATTCTGATTGGCTATAAATGTTTGACTAGTGATAAATTAATTGGTTGAAACCAAATTAAGAAGTATCTTATCATCATAAATATTTTTAGGATCTTAGGATTTAGCTAATAAAATATGTTAGACTTGTAGAATCACATTATCATTATGCTTAATAGAAAATATCCTGATCTTGTCAATACAAATTAGGAAAAAACGCATGTAAAAAATATTATTATTTTTATATGTTTCGGAATATGCTATATTTGTTTCACTTGGATAAAATAACAAACTTTCAAATTTTCACTAGATGTAGCTCAAACCTTTTTTCTGAGTGAAAACACCATTCTTTTTTTTATACTTTCACGTAAGTTTTTTTCTAAATGTTTTAGTGAATTAATCCTGATAAATAGAAACTATATAATTTTTTGTATGAAAAATAGATATATAACCGTGTCTGACTTTTTAAATATAAATTATTACTAGTTTCATGATTCGTACATTTATATCATTGACTTCTATTTTATATTATTTGTTAAATAATTAATTAGCATATATATAATATTTTGAGAATAATAATTATTAATGACTCACAAAAATATTTAATGTTTTTTTAAAAGAGTACTATGAGACTAACGTGAGAAGAAAAAATGAACCTTGAAGTTCTTTTGCCTAATAAAAAAGGTTTAAATAAGAGCTTTTGCCAATTTTCCTATTTTAAATAGTATTCTCAATGTTATCATAGAAAATATTTAATTGGTTGTTTTAAATTTTATGTGTCCAATTACTAATTAATTAAAAAAGGATAAAAAATCTCTTCCTTTTTCAAGTGTTACAGCTCCATGGTCATCACTTCATAATAAGGGGTGTTCACGGGTTAGATGAATAAACTCGACTCAATCCGATCAAATTTGGTCGGATCGGGTCGGGTCAAAGGGCTTTGGGGGGCAAATTCAATTCAACCCGATCCGGTTCAGGTCGGGTCGGATGGTCGGGTAATTCGACCACCTAAATTTTTTTTTATTTTTTTATTTTTTTATATTTATTTTAATATAAAAATTATTATTTAATATTTATTTTAAAGCATAAAATAAAGTTTTAAACACTTTAATGTTATTTATGTACTTAAACTATTTTATTTCAATTTTTTAAAAAAATTTAAATCAAATATAAACTTAAGTTTAAATAAAAAAGAAAAAAATTAATAAAATAAAAAATCGGGTCGAGTTAGGTCAACTCGGGTCGAAAAACTCTAATCCGTACCTGACTTGACCCATGGTCGATGTCGAGCTCGGGTTGGGTCGATCTGACCCAACCACTGATCCGACCCGATCTAAATTAGTTTGGGTCGGGTCGGGTCATCGGGATCGCGGGTCGACCCAACTCGCTGAACACCCCTACATTATATCAATAAAAGCCAGGAAATGATTTTATAGTTTATACCTAATTCCTACTTTGCACATAATATTAATTTGAAAAAAAGGTATATGTGGACCCAAAATAAGTCTACATATATGGACTCACCCTTGATTGATAAATCAATGTGATCTAAAAAAAATATTTTTTAGAGTGAATTTAAAATGAATTTAAGACCATCATTCAATGATAGTCCACATATGTGGATCTATCTTAGGTCCACACAATCCTCAATCTCAATTAATTTTTAAGCTCATGATTCATTGGTATATATTTGAAGATTATCACATTTACATCTATGTATTTTAACTATATCTAGGTAAACAATGCATTCCATTATCCATTTACATTTAGTTAGTTAAGTTATTAGCATGATTATGGGGTGAAAATAAGTTGTCCATTATTATGAACTTGTACCTTTAGTGTTCTACCAATATGTCAAATTGCAAAAACTAAAAAAATTTATACCGGTCAAAATAATTTTTAATTTCACTTGAATATTAAAATGGCTTACAGTTTCATATTTTAAAAAACTTCTTTCAGATTACAGTATCAAATTATCAATCAAAAGGGCACAAACTACTTTAGTCAAATGGGAGGTCTAACTTAAATTTTAGTCAACACACAATCTATACATTCAAAATCTAACATATGAATAATTAAAACAATAATTAATTCGCAAAGTTTGCTTCTACATATATGCTGTTTGGTTTACAACACTGATTAGATAAATTAATCCCAAGAATTGTTTCCGACAAATTATTAAAATTACCTATTTACTAACCAAGGTTGGTTGACACAGTTGGTTAGCGGGATTGGGTTTCAACTTTAGTATCTCTGAAATGGATCCTTGAAACTATCACTTTGATTAGGGGAGAATTATTTATCATTCTTTCGTCTTGACTCCAAATTAGCCGGATAGCTCTGTTAGATCTCCGATAGACTCGAGTCACCGTAACAAAATAACCTGTCTACTTTACCCTATTAACAGGTTAATTGTTTTAATGGAATTTTCGCTCCTTGACAAAAGAAGGTCCCTTGGGCATATTTTATCTATCAACGAAAATGGCCCAAGTTATCATATACATGACATCGACAGAAGAAAAATATTAACGAAGAATGTAAATAATTATGGACAAATTCCTTAATAATGTATTTTGCAGAAAATAATCATAGTCATGAAACTTGAAATTGGAGTTTCACCAGCATAAACACATACAAAAGTCAATTCAAAACCCTGATCCAGGACCAAAAAAATTGAAAAAAAAACACACAAAAAACGCAATTGAAATGAGCATGACAGGTTGAAGCAAGAGAAGACTGTGAAATGTAAAGATTAAGGACAAAAATATGGAAGACAAAAAAGTGAGAGAAAAGAGAGGATGTGAAAAAGGAGATTACAATGGAAGAATAAAAAGAAGGAATATGTTATGGAAGTTTATGGGCCGGGCCACTCTTTCCAGACCAACTACATATGGATCATTGAAATTGGGGTTAAAGTTAACTTATAGCCAAATCAAATTTAATGGAACCAGTAACCAAGTATACCAAATTATACTCATTTACATTTATAGTAACAAATATGATAAAAAAATTATAAAAAATGTTTCAGGTTGATGATATAAGATGTATTGAATATGATCCAACCCGAAATTCGTTGAGTCGTATGGGCCATTATTCTAATTATATTATATTATTTATTTATTTTATGTTTGTCCTTGTTCTTTTAGATTATTTAATATTGATTGTCTTTGTAAAAGAAAATAATAAATTATTCTTTTAGAATATTTTAATTCTAGCATCAAAATTATTCAATTTTAAATAAAAATCAAATACTTGTTGGGTCATCGAATCAAGTTGACCGGGTTCGAAAATTTAAAATCCGTTCTTGACTAATCGATAGTTGAATTTAGTCGAGTCAGCTCATGTCATTAGATTCATTATGTTGGTTTGATCTTACGAATGCCCTTATAGAATTGTAGGAAAATGTGATGAGAACAAAAAAAGCTATAGGACACAATAAACTTATGGAAAAACAAATAAAAAATAAGGTATATTTTATGAAGAAAACTCAAAAGACTTTCTACTACATTTCTTTCATTTATATGTTTTGTATATTAGAAACAAAAATAGACAATTACAACTATATACAATTACAATACTACATAAAAGGAAACTAGATTTGTTTTGAACTATTTGATCTAAATACCTTGAGGTGCAATCTCCTAATAATTGAGCATCTAAACTCGTTACATCTTTTGTTGCAAAGAAAAAAATTGAATTGCATTCCATAAACTTTAATACCCTCCCTTAATTAAGTTGACAAAATTAAGATTATAAATTCCCAATGTCTAAAAATCATAAATGACCTCATCCCAAAACTTTGGTGAAAATGTATTGTAATGAAAAATGAGTTGGAACATATGAAGCAAATATCACCTTGATTTTTAAGTTGTCACGATGCCGATCTAAACCTTAGTTTAATTCAAAGTTCATGACTCATTACGAATAATCAAGTAAAATTGAGAAAGATTATAGAAACGTGATATAATTTTTTACAACATAATAATAGAGATATCATTAAACAACTTACATAATATATGATTATTATTCATAGAAAACCAAAGCTCCTTAAGTTTTACATTCCACAATGTTCATCCACCTTTACAAAGTACAAAATTTTATACACAAAATATACACAATTAATTTTCTCGACATCCTAATAAGTGTTATCAATATCTTACCACCAAGGGTACTATAAAACCCATCTAAATCTTGTACTACCCCAACCGACTACATTAATTTGACAATTTTAGAAACAATAGAGTGAGTGAAATAACTCAGTAAGTTGATATCTCATACCCTATATGTTATCATCTAATCAACTTAGAGAGACATAAAAAGACATGCAATAATCATAATATCACTAACAAGTATTTTATATATTTGAAAGTTACATATAGTCAGTTACATCACACTCAATTTTCAATCACTATCATTTAAACATATAAACTTATTCATATGCAACACTCACATATAAATGCACAGATCATCTGGCCAATTTATATGGGCAGTAGGTGGATTCTAGAAGTGACCCATATGAATTCTAGAGATGATTCCCACATTGACTTCTCATGACGTAGAACTTAACTCCTTGTGACACTTAGCTTCATTCTACTTTATCCCTTTTGAGAATCAGTATGTGGACTCTAAAAGATTCACTACGGATTATGGAGGTTTGGCTTCCTTCATGATTTAGCATTTAGCGCCGCATGACGCTTAGTTCCATCCCATCTCAACCTATTTCTGAAGAACAAAATGATGGATTAAACTCCATGCATGACTCTCATAGTGAACAACGATGTAGTACTTAACTCCAACCACCATACATGCAAATGCATGATCCAAATAAATGATTCATTATGAACAATTATATTTCAAATATCAAAAGATGAGTCATATCGAATATTCATTAAAACAAAATAAGTTTGCATTAATATCAATCCATAAAATATCACATATTTTTTTTCAAATGTACAATGAATTGATCAATCATTCAGAACATACTTTTCATAAGAACTTATCAAAAAACATACTCAATATATATTACAATAAATATCACATTGAATTCAAAAGAGGTGAATATATAGAGTAGGAGAAACTAACTTACCTTATATAACTTTATTTAATTGCTAATCAAATTACTTCCAAGTCCTTTTTCATACTTTACTCCTTTAATCCTTTTCAAGTGATTTTGATTGAAGATGAAACCTTACACCATTACTCATTGAACCCTAAGTTATTAGATAATTAAGTGCAATATCACATTTAATAACTTATTTACAATCTCGAGTAACAATGCCATCAAACACAATGATAGCACCTTAAAGATGAACGCACATTTTTTCTATAGATATCCAATTAATCTATTGCAAAAGGTCAAAGAAAGTATACTAAAAGAAGAATGAGCATAAATAATTTTATGATTTATATTATCTTACATAAGCCTCATAAAATTATATGATGACATATATTTAGATTGGGTTTCAAAATTTAATTGATATGTAGCTATTATAATATTTATATCTTTTTCCTATACAACTTATTTTTAAGTGACTCCACTTGGCTTAAGACCTTAGTCAAACTAGGTGTAAAACACAAAAATTTTATATTCCATTTACAGGGCTGAGCACGGGCCGCATCGACCTGGTCGCCCCGACCCGCATCGACTTGAATTTTCTAGGATTTTTCTCCACCCGATGGATAACCGGGTCGGGATCGGGTCTGGGTTATTATAACCCATCTCGACTCGATTAAATATATTATGCTAGTATTAAATTATTTTAAAATATTATATTTATGTTTATTTTAAATAATTTTTTATATTTTATTTGATACATATCTTAGATATACATTATATTATATTATCATATATATAATTTAATTGATAGTTATCATATTTATATAATAATATTAATTTATTTTACTATTTTATTTATTATTTTACTTTTTTATGATCAAATCGGGATAATCGAAAATTCTCGATTTTTATCCCGGTTTGACTAGAACGTCGGGATCGGGTCAGGATCGAGTTTCCTTTTTCGGACCGATCTCGACCCCAGTTTTGCTCACCCTTATCTATTTATAAGCATATGACTTATGATATAATTTCTAATTTGTTATACAAGTTCTGCTTGAACAAAAAGATCTATGTTCAATAGAGGTTCAAATATTTTGTCCAAAAAGTTCAAGAGAAATCTTAGCAAAAATCAAGTTTGGATGTTTGAACGAAATGATTCAGATGATCGAACTTGCATTGACATATACAACGACTATTAACAGCTAGTCAATTTTGATGTCCAAAAATGGTTCGGACATTCAAAAGTTTGTTGACTCATACATAATAGTTAGGTTTGTAGTACTACAATCCTTTCAAGAGTTGGATGCTATAAAAAGAGCTCAAGAGACAACAATGAGGCCAACGCTTGAAAGGAAAATATATTCTAGCAAGAAAAGTATTTCTAAGCTCAAAGTGTTAGTTAAATCATTGTAATTTCCTTCTTCTTCAATGTGACTATGCTTGATTTAATGGCAAGAGTGTGTGCATGATTGCAATATTGTATTGCAGGTATTAACCATATTATGTTAAGAGATGTGCCCATCTTTTGAATAGAAAAAAAAGATGAGTGAATGCTTATTAAAAGGATATAAGAAAAAAGTAGTCTTACCTCATTTGGAATAGGAGGTACCAATGGATCGTTGACAGCCTCAATATCGAGGAGTCGAAGGAGGTAGTAAATGAGGCATGGTTGAACCTTATAAAAAGATTCTTGTGTCCCGTATTTTTTTTTGCATTTATTGCATTAACTATCATCTTTAATTCTGTTGTGATTTAAGTTTATGAATCAATTTTGTGCTTTCACGATTAATTTGAGAATCGATTATTAAGGTTTAACTATCAATTCACCCACCCTCTTAATGTAATGCTCGAAAGATTTAAGCCAAAACAAGAAAAGGAAAATAAAAGGAAAAGATAAAAAGGGAACAAAGGAAAAGATAAAATCTGAGTTAGATTTGATTTGATCAGGGAGAAGTTGATTCTGATTGAAACTCGGATCTTTCTCCTATAAATAAGATGCCAAGTCCATGAAATCAACCCTTTCTCTCCCTACGAAGCCAGCCCTAGTTTTCTCCTCGTACGTGCGCTCTTTTGTTTTCTTTTCGTCCCTGACGGCCACTGCAATACAGGGGACACACTGGAGGACAAGATGTGATCGGTCGCGCTTTTGAACCGAGAGAAGCGGGCAGAGGAAGAGGAAGAAGACGACTGCACGAATAATTTCTTGGACATAAACTAAAAGGTACGAAACTAGGATAGATTCTTTCAAGCTTTTAGACTTGAAGCATGCCCTAATTTATACCTAGTGTAAAATAATGTTATGTGATGATGATTAATGTCGGCCATCGTCGGAAAAGTCGAACGGAATGCGAACTGTGCGTCTGCGTAGCTTTTGCATAAGAAAAACTCAGCCCGGGCAGGTTGATCTACCATTGTTGCGCTTGCTGAGCTCTACAATTGGACGAACTCGGCCCGGGTTGAGGATGATCCGGACTAAGTTTCATGCGCGATGAATAGTCGGGCACGACGACTATCTCGACAAGAAGATGACTCGACCGGGCCCGGGTGTGACCCGAACTCAGCCCGAGTTTTTCCTGATTTTATCGAGGATGACCATGTATGAGCCCGACCCGGGTTTCTCCCTACTCGGCCCGGGTTCCGACAATGATTAAGATGATTTTACGTTGTCTAGACCCTTGATCTATGTTCATATTCCAGATCTTAATGATGTTTATGATTATGTCTCCCTGATTTACTCTTCATGATCTTGTCTTGTTATCCCGATTTAAAGTTCTTATCAAGGTTTGATTTGATTAATTAAAAGATGTAAGATAAAAGACGTAAATCATTAAATGAAGAGCTCTTTTATGATGGACTGATGACGATCAGGTTATGGGCTGACTACGGTCAGTCATGGGCTGGCTCTGCAAGTTATGATGATGATGATGGACGAGTTGAGGCAGGCCTCCCCGTGGGTTGAAACATACTCCAAATAAGTCAAAGATGAAAAATATAAGATGATGAAGAAGATGAATACATATGAATAAAGAATCTTTCTTGTGATGATCGTCTTTTGCCATTCTTATGATGATAAATCATGACCTCTTATTCATATGTCCTTTTACATACTTTCACTTTCATGTTATGATTATGATTCACTTTTCTTTCATATGATGATGTTATCTTTATAGTTCTTGTTTAGTATCATAATTTTATAATTGTCTTTATCTTACTTCCATACTGAATTATAAAACTCATAGAGAGGTTCTCCCTTACTTGTTCTTAAATGCAGGCCAAAGTCAAAATGATAAAGGTGGCCAACGGTGACAGATCGAGCTCGTAGGTGGCTGCACATGGTTACTGAGTCCTTTAGATGATGAGATAGATTTTTCCTTTCTCTTTTTAGGTTGATGTATTAGCTTTCCTTCGGACTCATATGAAGTCATTTATCAGTCTTTCGCATATTATGATATTACTCTTTTTTTAGTATTATATAATGATGATTAGTTTTCCGCTTTATATAATCTTTGTTGATTGGTCAAAGTCGTATTTTTTTGTCAATATGATATACACGTAAGGATGACTCATAGTATTTTTTAAGTGTATTCTACCACGTGGCAGGGTGCGATTTGAGGTCGTTACACTTAATGTCTTATTGTTCTATCAATTTGATACCTTTTTGTATTCCTTTCTTCCTCTTCTCATGTTCGTCCCTTTGATGAACGTAGATTGATAATGAATCCGAAATTTTAATACTAATTTGTTTTGGATATTGGGATATCGAAGAAATGACTCACAAAATAGAAGCAAGATTTATAAGTTCCGCTCTTTATTGAATTTAGTGTGGAGAATTACAAATAGACTATAAACCCAAGGTCATAGGAAAGGTCATCAAGATCTATCCTTGGAATAGTTGAGGCACAGCTGACTTTTGCCGGCCCTCATGAGTTACAAGTAATAGATAATAACTAAGGATTACAATTGAAATTTTCATACGAAGATAATAACAAAGATGCATCCATGTTTGTATCATCTTGAAAGCTTTAAATGTCATATGAAAAACACAAAATAAAAATGTAATTCTAATTGAATAACAAAACGTAATCCTAATTCAAATAGAAAAAACATAATCATAACAAAATAAGAAATAAAATCTTATCAAATAGATCACAACTTTCAAAACTAAATTCTAGTGAAACTCCAACATATGAATTGGGGAACTCATATAGATAAGAATTTTTTTTCCATTATCGTTCTTGAACGTGTACAAAATATTTTGGTTTTATAAGATTGAGTTTTCAATAACTCGTGAGGAAAAAAGGCAGCAAAAATTTTAAATTCTTCAAAACTTGATTAGTCAAGTCGATTGGATTCAGAGAGATTTTCGATTTAGGTCGGATAAGTTAAACTAGATGGTCAGATCAAGTAAAAATAATATAATATAAAACTGTAATAATCAAATTAGAATAAAATTTAGATATTCAATGTTTGTTAATTTTAAGCATGGTTAGATAACAAGAGAGACCGAAAGAAATCATTTGTTTACAAATCCAAATTGTAAAAAGTTTAATTGGCCGATTCATATGGAAACCAAACATATGGGCCGATTGAAAAAATGGACGGCCACAATCGCATGCCTCCTTCACGCTGGCTGAGTTTGTAATGAACGGCTCAGTAACAAGTGCTCAATTTGTATTGATTAATTTACCTTCATATTCCGATAGATGTTGAACACATTTGAATCATTACTTGATTAAATCTTATCTTTAATATTATTTAATTATCTTATTTATCAAAATAATTAATCAGTAGATCAATGATTGATTAATGATGCAGAACATATATATATATATATATATATATATATATATATATCATAATCACTCTTTGTGATGTGAGAGGCTAACTAATCCTTCTCCTTTTTACCGGGTTATTTTATTTCGATAGATAAGCATTAGTTTTTTTTGTAATAAGAGGAGATCTTTGAATTGATATTAATAAAAATATCTACTACCCAAACTCAATTTTTTTTTTCTGTTTTGAACTGAAGAAACAAAGCGTCAAATGATTCACCTATCTGATAAACACTATTGTTTATTTGTTTAAAAAAAATGAAGCGGATGCAGTCACCCTAACTACGTGCTCAATTTTCATCCATATTTATGTCTCTTTACTTTTAGTATTTAATTTTTTCATCAGATCCACGAGTCTCATTTCGTAATAGAAAAAAAAAAATACAAGAAAAGCCCACAAATGGCAAAGGCTGCTGTTAGTAGAACTGTATCACATGCACTAGAGACATGATGACATGTATTGATAATGTTAATGTGCCTTTTCTTTTTCCTGCGAGAACCATATTAATTTCTTAAAAAAGAAAGATGTCTTAATCATATAATTAAACCACGTTTTCATTCTAAATTTTCAAAGAAAAATCATATAAAAAATAAAACATATTCAAAGTCGAGTGCGCGAGCCATTGAGCGATATTTGTATTTCGGAATAAATTTTACCAAACGTCCTCCAATTTTGATGTTTTTCTCTAACTTTAGTTTGTAACGATATTATCTTCTATCTTTTAACTTATTTTTCAATTACGCTATCGATGTGACGTACACATGATAATTTTCTCTCTCCTCCATATGAGCAACCATCCATCATTTAATAATAAAATAATTAAAAAAGCACCACCCATGGCATTCTACTAATGAAAGGGAGGGGTGTAGGGGAGCGCCAACCCCCCTCCTTCCTTGCACCGACATAGGAAAAGAGGGAGCTGTAGCTACCCCCTTCCCTATGCGCTCTGGTGCAGGGAAAGTGGGGTTGTCACCACCCATGTGACCTCCCTCGACGTGCCAACACAAGGAAAGATGGGAGTCGTCAGAGGTAAGGGAGCGACTCCCCTACCCCCACTTTCTGGCGCACCGACGTAGGGAAAGAGGGGGGTCATCGTGCCCCCCCCCTCCAACCTTGCGTGCCGATGTAGAGAAAAAGCGGGGACGGACCCCCTTTGTGAGCAAGGAAAGACGGGGGTCGTCGTCCTCCCTGCATGCCCCAATGCAACCCTCCATCTACTACCTCGGGTAGGGGCACCACCCTCTCCCTTCAATGCCGACGAGTAGGTGGCCGAGTGGCACCTCCATTTTTTATTTTTCTAATATTATTTTATTTTTTAATGATGACATGTAGGATGACGGCTCACATTGAGGAAAAAAATCACCGTGTGGGCGCCACATCGATAGTACAATCGAAAAATGGCCAATCATAAGTTAAAAGAAAATTTGATGAAACAAATTAAAAGATGAAAAGAAATCTTGTTACAAAGTGAAGTTAGAAGGTAGCATTGGAAAAATGACTTAAGTTGGAGGGTATTTAGTGAAATTTATCTCTACATCTCGCAATTAATTTACTTTATATCAAAGGAATAAGGAATATAACCAAGGATGGTTGGCACAATTGGATAGGGGGTATTGAGATTGCTGAGTGTTAGTAGCAACAGGTTCGATTATTAGAGTCACCACTTTATCTAGGATTTATCCATGCCAGTCTCACCCGAACACCGATTAGTCAGGTGCTAGTAGGTCTCATCCGAAAAAAGGAACAAGGAATATGCATAAATTACACATGATTAAAAATAAAAATCTGATCAACGTCTATTAATTTCCTTTTCAGTTTGCTCCTTGCCTTCCTTTATCCTCGTCGTTTCCAAAAGAGATGGAGAAAAAAAAATGAAAGTGATAGAATTGAGAAAATTATGAGAGGGATCGGACGAAAACACACTTCGGCCCTATTTGGTAGAATGTTAATGAGTTCTAAAATAATATACATTTGTCCTCGTTTTGTTCTTCTTACAAGAATAGTGTTGTTCCAAGGTGGGGAAAGAACAAATTCTTCTATACTTTTTTCTGTTGTTTAGCAATTATTACTATGGGGTTCACATGTCTATAAAATTAATGTTTGATAATAAAAATGAGAATAAGGCCTTGTTCTCATGAGTTGTTCTCCTACCAAATAGGGCCATTGCGAGATATCTTTATGAACAAACATGAAGAAATGAAAAAAAATTACAAGAAAAAAAATCTACATGCAACGATGCTTTCACGAGTTCCCATTGGCTCCTTTCCCAGTCCTCCCGGCCGATCTATCGAAATTGAAGAAATAGAGTATTGGGGCCAAGAAGACTCAACAATACTACGCTGAGCTACTATCTTTGTATTTTATATTGGGGAGTTCGTACATGCAACAAAAGACAACATGCACTCAAACTAAAGAGAGCTACAGTAAAAATTGTAACAGTCGATTTGTAACATAAATTTCTAACACTATTTATACATTGTGTTGTACATGTTATGTGCGACTTATATACAAAATGATTTAATCCGTCAACACTCCCCTACAAACTTGACAGGATTCAAGCTCAACATGCCGAGTTTGGATAAAAGAAAGTTGTGATGCTTGATACTCAGTACCTTTTTAAAAATGTTTGCCAACTATTGTGAAGACTCGTTGGCTTGCGAGTTGCCAGATGAGCACGACCAAACACGACGAAAGGGGCGTTCTTGCCAGACAGGCCAGTAGTATGAGCATCCTCGAATAAGATATTGTTTGATATAACTTTTCCCGAATGAAATGGTAGTTGACCTCTATGTTTTTCATCCTTTCATGAAAGACAATATTGTTAGCAATATGAAGAGCTTACTTGTTGCCACATGCAATGACAATCGACTTAGCTACTTGAACATCTAATTCAATAAACAACCTTGCCAGCCAAACAATGTCAGCTACTAAATTTGACATGTTATGATATTTGGATTTTGCAAAAAAATGTGAAACCATCTATTGCTCCTAGCTTTCCAAGTAACAAGAGCATCACCAAACTTGACACAAAATCTAATGACTGATTGCCTCGTAAGATTGCAAGTAACCCAATCAGCATCACAAAAACCTTGTAAACAATTGTTGTCATCCACAGGAAAATAGATTCCAGCACTCAAGTCCTTTTTTAGATATCGAATCACTCTAGCAGCAACCTCCATATGCGACTTTTTGGGTTGTTGCATGAGTTGGCTAAGATGTTGTACAAATAATGAAATTTTAGGTCTAGTGATTGTGTGGTAGATCAATCGACCTAAAATATGCTAATATGAAGCAACATTAGATATCAAGAGATCTGAATCTGTTTGTGGAAAACAAGTGTCATATTCAACAGATATCAAATTCACACTCTAGTCCAAAGAAATGTCAACTACTTTCACTCCAGAAATCCCTGTATCAGCAATAAGATTCAATGTATGTTTGTGTTGATTGAGAATTATCCCTTCATTTGACCTAAAAATTTGACCACCTTGGCTTCCTCGATGAGTTCACCTGCACTGCCTGTAAGGATAATGTCGTTGACATGAAGTAGAAAAGCTACCATGTCTTGTCCCGAATACTTAGTGAACATAGAGTAATCAAGTTTACTTTGTTTAGAACCAGCATCTGAGTAAGCTTAAGCTCAAGGTTCCATTGTCAGGAAGCTTGCTTCAAACCATAGAGAGATTCTTTTGTAGCCGACGTACTTTATTAGATCCACACTACCTCAGATGATAAAAACCTTGAGGCAGCTACATGTACATTTCCTCGAAAAGGTCACCATTGTGGAAAGAGTTATTAACATCCAAATGAAACAATGACCACACTCATTGTGCTAGAACAACTAATAAGCATCGAACAAAGGACATCTTGGCAATTAGGGAGAATGTGTCCTTATAATCAATGCTCTCTAATTGTGTAAATCCTTTAGTCCCTAGTCTAACTTTATAATGCTCAATATCACCTGAAGAATTTAGTTTGATCTTATAAACCCATTTGCATCCAATTGCATTTTTAAATCAACAACATCCCAAGTTTGATTAGACTCTAATGCCTCCATTTCTTCTTGCATTGTTGTGACCCAATTAGGATCTTTAGCTACTTCCAAATAGGTGGAAGGAGCCATGACTGCATTAAGTGAGACCACGAAAGCATGATAATTAGTTGGCAAGTGTGAATATGAAATGTAAGAAGAAATGGGGTAAGGAGTTGAGTCATTGCTGCTAAAGAATTGACAACATAATCATGCAATCAGGTTTATTGATCTTTTAGGTCTAGTATAATTGGATGGACTAGTAATAGTAGGAGTACGCAACTGAGATTATTACACATCAAAAGAAATTGAATCAACACCGGATGAAGGTTATAATATAGCAATAGGAACGTAATCTATGTCTACAAGAAAAGCACCAGTTGAAAAGTCTTCATACATGAAAGAAGTAGGAGATTGCAAATGATCATAAGATAGGTATGACTTCCCAGAAGGTGTGAAAGGAAAGATGGTTTCATAAAACCAAACATTAATAGTGACTTGTCGTATAGATAAACTCATGACCTAAGAGAAGCCCAAGATTGAAACTTATCAATAATCTCATAGTAGAGGCATCCAATAACATGAAGATATTGTACATTAGGAGCATATAACATGAAGATATTGTACATCAGGAGCAATATTAAAGAGCATCTCAAATGGAGCATTCAACACCGATAATGGCATCCTATTGATAATGTGATCAACTCCAAGCACACAATCCCTCCAAAAATCAATAGGCAATGTTCCCTGAAATATGATAAAATGAGCAATTTCAAGAAGGTGATGATGTTTACGTTCCATAACCTAATTCTGTTGTGGAGTGTAAACACAAGAGGTTTGATGAATAATGCCTTTGCTAGATAAAAAAGACTGACAACTTGCATTAATAAACTCTAAGAAATTATCAGTTCTAATAATTTTAACTTTTTTTTTATCAAACTAAGTTTCAATCATATTCACAAAATGTTTCAAATATAACCCATCATCATTTTTAAATTTCAAAAAAAAATACCCATGTCATTCGAGTAAAATCGTCCATAATAATCAAGAAAAAATGAAATCAATCGTATGTAAAATGCTGATAAGGAGGTTTTTTGCTGCTATCATTTGTAACAAATTCTTTAATGAATTGAAGTCTTGAGAAAGGCAAATGTCCTAAATGATAATGTCAAAGAAGTACATTATCTAATGTTTGCTCTTTCTGAACTGTATTGGAACGAGGTGTCTTGTTACATTGCCTTGATTGCCCTAAATCCAGTGTGGAGCAAATCAACAAATAAAGTCCATTATGTCTTTTACCTAGGGCTGAGCAAATCCAGTACCGATACCAGGTCAGACCTGATAATCCAGGAATTTGATCGGGTTTGCGATCGAAAATTGCAATGGTGGTCGATCGGCCGATGTCGAGAGGACAGGGGAGGGTGAGGGGCCGAGGGGGAGGATGGACAAAGCTGAAATCACCGCCGTTCGGATCGGCCACCATCCGGCGCTTGAAGGCCATGATTTGGCGACCGGATTAACTCACCTGGTGGCTGATCCAGCGCCGGGTGGCCGACTGAATCGGTCGCAATGGCCAGATCTGATGCCTGGCATGCCAGATCGTGATTCCTAGCGACCAGATCAGCCGCCAATGACCTGATTCGGTGCCTAGCGGCCGATCTGATCGCCAGGTGCCGAATCGTGGTGCTTGGCGACTGATCCGGCCGCCAGGTGCCGGATCGTGATTCCTGATGGCCGAGTAGAGAGAGAGGGAGTCGTCGGAGTCACCGCCGTTGCCGCTGCCGCCGTGAGAGAGAGAGAGGGAGAGGGCGAGAGACGGAAAGAGATGTGAGAGAGAAATGGAGATGGTGAAATGAAATGAGGGTGTGGAAGATAAATTGTATATACTAATAATTCGGGCTGGGTCCGGGTCGGGTATCTGGACAGCAAACTCGGTCTTGACCCGAAACCCGATAGGTTTTCCATTATGTGGACCCGGTCTCGGCCCGGATCTAATCTGAGCTGGGTTATTTTCCCTCCTCGTCGGGTCGGTGTGGTTCGGGTGGATCCGGACCGTGCTCAGCCCTACTTTTACCAACTGCTATTATTGAAGAGTCCTGAAAGGTATAAAAATTAGGATAAAAGGTAACTATGCATGAAAGTTGTCTTGTGCTTTTGGAGACTGATAACGAATTATATATGAAATCTGGCAAATATAAAACTCTCGTTAGACTTTGCTTAGAATTCACAAGATAATATCTAATATGTGTGATATGAAAAACATTCTCATTTGGAAGTTTAACCTACTTGATTTGTTGCAACTCCCGAACTTCACTTAAACAATAAATGCTTGAAATCATGTGATGCTCCCGTGTCTACTATCCAATCTGCTTTTGTATTAGCAAAGTTAGAAAACTTATTACCTACCATATAAACAGACACATCATTATGGCTATTGTTCTTGTTAAGCATGTTCAGTCGTAATAAAATCATTTTTTATTATAAAATGTAAAATTTCAATTAAAGAAAGTGGAACTTTAGCTCCATGTCAGGAAATGATTCTTGAGTGGAAACAATTGAATTACTAATCTCATCGATTTGTACACTATTGACATTCTCTTGATATCCATTCATGTTGAACTTAAATCTTGGGGAAATCCAATAATTTTGTAGCATCTTCTTAATATGTCCAACCATGTGACAATGATCACAAACCAAATTCTTATGTCATTTTCCTTTTGGTGGATTCTAGATAGCTGCATTAACGTCTTGAACACTACTTGCTGAATTAGCAAGCTTGTGATTCATATCGTATAAGCTATTTTCACGATGCCGTTCTTCTTCCAAAGCATCACATATGCCTGGTTTTCAGAAGGAAATGACCTCATCAAGATTATATGTGAATGAAGAGCTAAATATGATTCATTCAAGCCCATCAAGAAGGAAATACTTTGAATTGCTGAAAGTATAAAACATTTTCTCGGCTTGCAATTCTTAGTGAAGGAATAATATTGTAAAGATCTTCCACTTGGTAATGATGAAAAAACCTTTGAGATAGAATAGAGATCTCTTTATGAATATGATAAACCCTTGATGAACTTACATAATCAAACCTTTCTTTCATGTCTTTCCACACAACTAAGACATATGAAACATATGCAATGTTGCCAAGAAGACCATGAGCAACAGTTGTAATAATCCAGGAAAAAATAAGAGCGTTGCAACGCTTCCACCGAAAGTGTAATGTTTGATCAAATTGCTGAAGATGACAAGAACCACCTATGAAACCAGCTTGTCTTTGGCTAAAAGTGCATTTGAAAAAGTATGATTCCATAGGGCATAATTCTCAAATCCAGCTAGACAAATGGGAATCCAAATAGGTCCAGACAAATATGAAGGATGTAAGTACAAAGAATATGTATTATCGAGTGCAAGAACCATAAAATAAGCACCAAAATTCGATGAACTTTCCATCAATTCATGTGTTGAACAAAGACCAGACTAGAAACAATTAAATGAAGAAGAAGAAACAGATGCAGATAAGAAAACCTTATCTGAAGATCAATTGATGAAGGATCGCAAGAATGAGATGCAGCTAAATCTTGGATCGTTTCAACCTATGATACCATGTCAAAATTGAATAAATAAAATATTGGGGCCAAGAAGACTCATCAAAACTATGCTGAGCTACTACCTTTGTTTTTATCTTGGGGAGTTCATATATGATACAAAAGATAACACAGTCTCAAACTAAAGAGAGCTAAAATAAAAATTGTAATAATCATTGATTTGTATCATAAACTTATAACACTATATATACAGTGCATTTCAACTTATATACAAAATGATTTAATCCATCAACACAACCAAGTCCGCTAATCACATTCTCATAGCGATCGAGCCATGTGCCCAACTGCAAGTGCCATCGAAGATCATCCGCTGAGACCTCTCCTTTGCGGCTAAGTTCTAGGTTGTCATTGTACTCATCATGATATGTCTGCATGCAACATTCCGGCGACAAACTTGCTCATGGTAGAACTCGGGGCTGAGGTGAGATGGATGGCATGTTAGAGGTGCAACAAATTACCTTTTTTTGTAATATTTAACAAGCTAGAAAGATAAAAGAACTACAGGAGAAACAATGGAAAACAAATACAAAAAAAATGAACGTGAATAATTATTTTTATTTGGTTGACATAATTAAAAATAAAAAAAAATTATTTAAATATTTGAATTTTTATATGATATTTATATGTTTAATTTATATTTCTAAATATCAAATTATGTGTTAAACTATTTTTCATGTTCTTTTCGCTTTAATTTGGAATCAAAAGAAAAATGAAGTGCTAAAAAAATAGAGCAAATGACTTTTTTATGGCCTTCAGAGACTAAAAGTTCTAAGGATCACTTTCACAATAAAGGTAGAAGAAAACCAAAAAAATCTATTCAACTTGCCTGCAAATAATAATAAAACTTAATTATTTTATTTAAAATGTTATTTACTATTACAAAATGTTTATGTTCTATTTTTTCGTGCATTGCATTGTTATAAATGATTTAATCAAAATTTGTGCAACTAGTACATTTTATAAAGTTCAAATTTTTTTATACAACTTTAAAATCACTTTAAGTTAATTTATTAAAATGCCGAAAATCAGAAAGGGCATTCAATAACTTGTATTTTTTCTATTACAAATGAATATATGTATCCAAGATATCAAAAGCTTAAGGAATGTTTATTTGAACCCATATATTAGTTCCAAAGGATCATAAACATTTGACTTCCATCTTTGAATCTTGTGCTTGAGGGTAATCATTTTTACAAAGTCATGGAAGTCATTTAGTTCTTTATGTTTCAATAGGGCAAGGCCCAAGGATAATAAACAAATCTTAATAAATATTATTCAAATCATTTATATGTCCATTTTGGGTAGTTTTTAATATTTATAATTATGGCAGCAAAAAATTATATTTTGTGGAATAATATAACTTAAACTAATATAAGTGATTTTCAATTCGACCACAAAACCTCTTCTCAACTAAAAAGTCATAATCAATTTGTCTAAACAAAATTTAAGTCACTCTTTTTTTTCTTCCTCGATGGTTAATATGAATTGTATATACTATCATAGGTTGTATACTTGAACAAATATATGAAAAAGTAAATGTTGGCCGCAATACAAAAACAAGCACTCATAAGGTAATTTAGACAATTGTTTAATGGTTATATTCTAGAATATATGAAAGCTAGTATTCTTGAGTTAGATTTCTTAAAATTGTCAATTTGACCAAGTTTTATTCTTTTACTTATGTTCGAACTATTGGATCACAAGACAACAAGGGGGGGGGGGGGGGGGGGGGTTGAAATCGTGTTAAATCAAAAATATTAATTTTACAAAAATTATCACAGAAGCTTAAAATCTATTTGTTAAATATTAAACTAATATTATAATAATCAAATCACATACTCAATAGAGTAGGAGGAATACAGATAAAGACAAATGCAAGATGCACGATAGTTTGTTAATGAGGTTCGACTATACTTTGACCTACATCCCCATTCTGACTTTTCGACATCGAGACTATCGAAGATTTTACTAATCCTTCATTCATTTCAAATGGGGCAAGGAAGAAATTCATTATAGTTTTGGCATTTTCTTCGCTCTGAGGGGTAAGGAAAATCTCTCATTCTCAAAAGTTTTCACTCGTCATTTATTCGTTCAAGAGGTAAGACACAATCCCTTATTACTCCAGACCATAATTACCTATACAAAGACACTTCTTCAATCTCTTTTTTACAAAATACAATCTCACCCAAAAAACTAAGAGTGAAGGATTACAACATTTGCATATTTAAGACATAAATGAACTTCACAAGTGTTTATGCAAATTTCTTCATAAGTTTTGATGATTCTACAATCTTTAAGACACTTTTGTAGCCTTCTTACCCATATGAAGTTGTTGGGGCTCATTTTCATTGTTTTGGCCATAATATGACTATCACTATGCATTCTGCGTCAAGACCAATTGAAAATATTACTGTTGAAGCTCAACCAGTCGACCTTTTTCCACCCATTGGTCGATCAGTTACCTGAATGATTGAATTATTAATTTCATCCGACAATAGTACTGATGTCACCTGCCGACCATAGCTCCAACCAGTCAGTCAGTCTTCAAATATTGTTCGATCTATGCATTTTCCATGCTGATCAGTTGACCTTACTCGACCAATGGACCGGTTCAACAAACTAACTAATCGATCACCCTATACTATTTTGCATATAACATTTCACACTTAAAATAGAAATGATGTATTTTTTTATTTTTAAGAAACCTAATAAGATTTATGTCCACCCTATACAACTTTTATATTCACATATTATGTCCAGATATGAAGGAAACATATTCAAATATTAATTAAATTCAATGCATAAACTAATTCATTCCTACTTAAATTTTTTCGTACTTTAAATATAACTCTAATTAATCAAAATTTACATAATCAAAATATAATTAATTATAGCATAAAAAAAATTTTCCAACAATTTTTTTCCTTTTTATGAAGACAAATCGAGAAATATTAAAAGTATATAAGTTTTGATGAAAAAACATTGAAGTCAAACTTTTACTCCTCTAAATTTAAACTTTTCTTTCAATGATAAATATGCACATAAGTTTTAATTACAAATTATTTTTCATCTAAAGTTATATTTATGAGGTCTACATAATTAAGTATGGGTCATATAATTTGGGGATTATATTTCTCTTATAAATTTGTTCCTATATTTTTTTTATTATATTTCTCCAATATTTCTCTCATTTTTGTCTCAAAAAGTAGTTTACACATTTGACACAAGAAAGAGACAAATGTTTATTCCTCCTTAATCATATATCATTCATACTTCTCTACTTTGATTCTTCCCCTATTGTCATATAAAATACAATATATGAAATATCATATGAGAGATGAAAAATGAAAGTTTTCATTCTTTTGATCATATTACAAAATATTTCTAGTGTAGTATATGTGATAGATAAAAATAACTCCCCTAAGTCCTTGAATGATTCACAAGAGCATCATATGGAATAAAAATTTTTAAAAGCATATAAGAAAG
This sequence comes from Pontederia crassipes, assembly GCA_030549335.1. Lineage (NCBI taxonomy): Eukaryota > Viridiplantae > Streptophyta > Magnoliopsida > Commelinales > Pontederiaceae > Pontederia > Pontederia crassipes. Next base: position 23,518,260 of record CM060196.1, read on the forward strand.
TCAAAATATTGCATAGGAATTTTGAAACAACAATGATATATCAAATTTAAATTAAATTATTGATGCAGAAATTGATAATGATATATGTTAGCAAGTGCACTAATCACTCAAGTAATAAAGTGTAACGAATACAGTTGTCCATCACACGAGAAATTAACTTATTTAATTAAACTAATATTATAGGATAATAGGAGACAACAAGATCGTCATAAATGAAATTATTAAAAATTAAACAATAGAAAAATAAATATTAAACTAAACTAAATTATCGATATCTCAAGTCCTTATGATGAGTTAAGATGATTAAGGACAATTTTTTTAACTACTATAGTTTTTTGTTTTAAAAAAATATTTAGGTTCAACTTTTATATAGATTAGGAACATTTAATGTATGATCTCCCTTACTGACTAAACCAATTATTCTTAATCTTAATAAGATGAGAATGTTTCATCTGATTCTACTCTTAATCCTACTCAGATATAATGCTATGAGCTATTATTTCTATACTACTATACAATCCAACTTAATCAATTTGGCAGACCACGTAATTTAATACTCCATTGAGCTTTATTAGATTATGACTTGAATTGCTTACAAAAAATCATGAATTTACTAAATTGATCACACTATCCAGTTAATAATCAACTAGTAATTAAACTAAAACTAATAAAATCATGAAATAGAGGAATCTTATTCTTAAAAGTTAAAAAATTATAATCAACACTAAAGAAAGATTCACAAGTTTTTCTTAATAAAAAAACTCTTGTATAAATAAAACTAAAACATAAAAGATAAAAATTGACTCTAAATAGTTCATATTACATATATTAAAAAGATAGAACTTTAAAGCATGAATTGTCCCAACACAAAAAATGGAACTACTTTCTAGACCGAACGAATGATCATTGCACGTAGAAATCTTCTCGATTGTTTTTCAAGTTGCCTCCACGTTATTGTATTAAAAACATAGATTGCATGCCCTAACATCCTCTCTTCAAGTTAGAGAAAGGCTCTATTTATAGGGGGTTTGAATTTCCATGTAATTGGAGAAGGAACATAAACATTTTCTATGTAATACAAGAAAAAATTCGGACTTCACTTGCTTATGAGATTTTGACCTTGTCAAATACCAAATTATGAGAATAATATTTTTCAATTGATTTTAGGGACATATGATATGAGTACGAGTCCTTACACATTGGAAATTCCTATGAAAATATATTTTCTAGTTGAATTTGGCCTCTATCACGTCCCATGACTTGTCGTTCACGGCTCAATCAGTATCCTTATAGTACTCGGCATAGAATTTCATGGATCGTCAATCTTCAATAATGGCTCCATTTGTTTATGTCACGGGTCGTGCCTTTAATTGTCATGGTCATTCATTGGACTAATTTATGGATGATCTTCGCAACTTCACAACTTAACATTCGTGATGATAAAGTTACGATCCATTACACAGCAACTTTCATATTTATAGCTATTGTAAGCCTCGTAATCATATAATAATGAGCTATGTAATGGCCATTATATGTTAATATTCTAATTCTATGCTCCATGATGTTTGTAAGTGAACTTCATGGTAACGACCGTGATATCTTGTAATGGCCTGTGTAATGGTAGTATAGGTAGACGTGAAACCCTTCCTTCATTTTAAATGAGGCAAAAAAGAAATCTATTACAACTCCGACCTTTTCCCGCTTCAAGAGGTACCTCCCCTATTCGAAAGCTTTCACTCGTATTTTTTTCGCTCAGAGGCAAGACACAATCTCTTATCACTCAAGAGCTTAATCATCTATACAAAAGGCACTATCACATTTCCCCAATCTTTTACAAAGTAGAAGCTCACACAAGAAAATAAGATAGAAGGATTATAAGATTTATAACGCTAGAACATAAATGTATTTTCCAAGTATTTCGCCAACTTTCTTTGAAAGTCTTGATGATTCTACAACCTTTAAGATCCCTTTTATAGCATTCTTAATTTTATTTTGCCGTTGAGACTCATTTTCCATTATTTTGGTTGAAGTATTATTGGTACTCTGCATTATGCGTACCCAATCAATTGTCCATTCTGCTCACCGGTCGACTCCTCATAGTTGTTGAAAATTTGATTGATGAAAGCTTGACTAGTGAACTTTTTTCATCCATCAGTTGACTTATTACCTGATCAGTTGAACTATCAGTCAACTACTTACTATTTTAATTTTGTCCAACCTCAATACTGATGTCACTAGTCGACCGTCAGCTCCAACCGATCGGCATGTTTTCAAATATCATTTGATTTGCATGTTTTTCATGATGATCGATTGACTAGTTTATTTGATTAGTCAATGGTTCACTAGGTCGGCTGATCGACCACCCTCCACTATTTTACATGTAACTTTTCGAGTCATTATTAGAATGGGGTGGTTTTTTTATTTGTAGAGAATCTAATAATATTACCTACAACTTTTATATTCACATGTTTGTCCATACATGAATGAAATATATTTAAATATTAGTTTCAAGTTTAGTGCATAAAAAACTCATTTCTAATTTTTTTTACTTTAAATATAATTCTTGTTAGTTAATGTCTTGAATCTTACTTTAACTCAAAATCTGTTTGGATCCCAAGAAGTAAAAGGAAACATGTCTGACATATTCTGTATATTTCTTTATCATGAGATTGTTAAGGAAATGATTTATTTTCTTATTACAAGGTAGGTGTCCTATTTTTGAGATTAATATAGAGTCTCAATTGGTCTGTAATTCATATCATCTGTTAAAGAAAGTGTCTATATCAACTCCCTAGGGGTCCAAAGAGAAATCAATCTGATCTTGTAATCCTCTTTTGTTTCTTCCATCTAATAAAATTATGCGTCGACTTAAATTTTTCATATTTTCTCGCGGTGCATAATTTCTCTCGTGCAGAAATCCTAACAAACTTATATAAGAGCGAGGTTTCATTACCGATCCTCTATCAGGCATAGAGATGACATCGCAAAACGTCAACATCGAGAAATTCACAAGGCAAAATAGTTTCAGTCTCTAGCAGATCAAGATGCGGGCACTTCTGAAAACAACAAAGAGTCTGGGCGCTGCTCGCGAACGTGCCGAAGAACAAACCAAATGAGGAAGACTCGAAGGACAAAGAAAAGGAGTCCGACTTCACAAATTTGGTGGCACAAGAAGAGAAGGCGCACTCCATGATCTTGTTGTGTCTGGCAGATGAGATTATTATTGAAGTCACTGATCAAGAAACAGTGGCCGGTATGTGATCAAAATTTGAGAGTCTCTACATGACCAAGTCTTTGACCAACAAGTTGATGTTGAAGTAACGTCTGTTCGCCCTCCGCATGCAAGAAGGTACCCCTTTGAAAAATCATCTTGATCAGATGAATACTCTATTAATGGAATTATGAAATATAGATGTGAAGATTGAAGATGAAGATGCTGCCCTACTTTTGTTGGTGTCTCTTTCTCTGTCGTACGAAAATTTCATTCAGTCTATTATTATCGTAAGAGACATAATTACTCTGGAAGAAGTAAAATTGACTCTACATACTCGTGAACTTCATCATAGGACGTTTGGCAAGGCTTTGGAGATTTAGACCGCAGGGTTGTTAACAACCGCAGAGAAGACAAACCCCAAAAAAGATAAGTAAAAAAAGAAGAACATCAATCCGAAGGACATTTGCAACTACTGTAAAGAACAGGGTCACTGAAAGAAGGATTGCCCCAAAAAGAAGAAGAAAGACACGGTAGCTACAGTAGTTCACCAGAATAACGAATCTGATGATGATTTGGCTCTTATGGTGTCTGATCAGAAATGTTTGGAGGAGAGTTAGGTTCTCGACTCAGGATGTTCCTATCATATGATTCCGCACAGGGAGTGGTTCTCAACTTATTAGAATATTGATGGCGAAAACGTCATCATAAGCAATGATGCAGCCCATAAAATAGTTGGAATCGACTCAATTCAGATCAGAAGTCATAACAATCGGGTGAGGACATTGATAGAGGTTCGTCATGTTCCGCAACTGAAAAGAAATTGATATCATTAGAAGTTCTGAACTCCAAAGGATGTCGGATGGATGTTGCAGGAAGTGTTATCACGGTCACCGAAGATGATATTGAAGTCATGGGAGGAGTCAGATAAAAGTCCTTGTACATACTACAAGGCACAATAATTTTTGACGTGGCTGCAGTAGGTAGTTCATCCAAATCAGAATTAAAAGCATCCAAGTTGTGGCACATGCGACTTTGACATATGAGTCAGAAAGGGATGGACATTCTCAGTAAACACAATCTTCTGGATGGTCAGAAGATATCTGAAAAATGATTCTGCAAGCACTATATTTTTTGCAAATAAAAATGACATCAATTTAGCAAAATCATGCACAAGACAAAGGCAACACTCGATTACATCCATACTGACTGTTGGGGCCCCTCTTGTGTTCTATCTCTAGAAGGTTCTAGATACTTCTTATCTGTGATAGATGATTACTCAAGGATAACATGAGTATTCATGATGAAGCACAAGAGCAAGACATTTGAAACTTTCAAACAGTGGAAGACTCTGGTGATAATCAAACATCGAGAAAAGTGAAATGCTTTTGTACAGATAACGACTTAAAATTCTGTTCATTTGAATTTGATCAATTCTGCAAGGATGAAGGCATTGCGAGACATCGCACCGTCAGAGATATATCGCAGCAGAATGGTGTACTAGAACGCATGAACAAAACTCTTTTAAAGAGGGCACAGCGCATGCTCTCTAATTCTGATTTGAACAAGCCATTCTGGGCTGAAGCTATTAGCACAAGTTGCTATCTTGTCAATCGGAGTCCTGCAACTGCGATTGATCTGAAGATTCCCATTGAGGTATGGTCAGAAAATCCTACTGATTATACTAATCTAAAAGTGTTTGGCTGTCCAGCATATTATCATATTAGCGAAGAAAAGTTGGAACCAAGGGCAAAAGAATGAGCTTTTGTGGAATATGGGGCAGGTGTAAAAGACTTTAGAATTTGGTCTCCCTCAGAGCCCAAGGTTATTCACAATAGAAGCATATCTTTTGATGAGATGTCTATGCTCAAGCAGAAATCAAATGTTGTTGACTCAGCAGAGGAGGATGTCAACAAATAGGTGGAGTTTGAATTAATTCCAATTCATAATGAGACAGAAGAATGTCATCAAGCTGAACAATCTGAACTTAAGGAGCAAACAGAAGAAGCAATGTCAAGTCTAGATGCAGGACGTGCTCGTATGCAAGTAGGTCCTCATCAGCGTTACGACTTTGAGGACATAATTGCATATGCATTTCAAGTAGCTGAAGAGGTGGAGTCGCCAAAGCCATCGAGTTATAAGGATGCTATCACATGTGCGGAATCAGAATAGTAGATTAGGATTGCGGCAATGAGTGAGGAGTTGGAGTCTCTTCATAAGAATCAGAGTTGGGAGTTGATCAAGTTACCAAAAGGTAGAAAGGTCGTTGGATGCAAGTAGATTTTCAAGAAGAAGGTTGGAAGTCCAGAAGCTGAAGGCATCAAATTCAAAACATGTCTAGTTGTTAAATGCTACAGTAAAAAAGAGGGAGTAGACTACAATGAGATCTTCTCTTCAGTTGTCAAGCACACTTCCATCCGAGTGCTACTTGCCATTATAGTACATCAGAATTTGGAGCTCGGGCAATTAGACGTGAAGACAATTTTTCTACATGGAGAATTTGAAGAAGACATCTTCATGAGTCAACTAGAGGATTTCTCTATCCCAGATGAAGAAGACCAAGTCTGCATATTGAAAAAGTCATTATATGGCTTGAAACAATCATCGAGGCAGTGATATAAGAGATTTGATAGTTTTATGATCAGTAAGGGATTCAACAGGAGCCCTTATGATTGTTGCGTCTATCACAAAAAGGTGGAGGGTGATTCTACCACCTATCTGCTCTTGTACATTGACGATATGTTGATTGCTGTCAAAAACATGAAAGACATTAAGAATTTGAAGAAGCTCCTTAGTGCAGAATTCGATATGAAGAATCTTGGTGCAACAAAGAAGATTTTATGAATGGAGATATACAAGGATCGCATAAAGGGTAAACTCTTTCTGTCTCAGAAGAGTTACATTCAGAAAATTTTATCCAGGTTCGGTATGTCTACAGCGAAGACTTTAAGTACTTCATCAGCTTCAAATGTGCACCTTTCTGCAACTAAATTTATGTCTGATGAAGAAAAGGAATACATGTTTCGAGTTCCATATGTTAGTGCAGTCAGGAGCTTGATGTATGCTATAGTATGCACAAGACATGATATTGCGCATGTCGTTAGTGTGGTTTGCAGATACATGAGCAATCCAAGGAAGCATCACTAGCAGATAGTAAAATGCATCTTCTGATATCCGAGAGGAACATTTGACAATGACCTCATCTACAGAAGTGAAAAGAGTGTTTGGTTGCAGGTTATTCAGACTCATATTATGCTGCAAATGTTGATGGAAGAAGATCAATGATAGGTTATGTTTTCACTCTTGACAATTCTGTTATCAGTTGGAAAGTCACACTCCAGTCATCAGTTACATTGTCTACCATAGAGGCATAGTACATGGCATTGACAGAAGCTGCTAAGAAAGGTATCTAGTTAAAAGACCTTGTTGGAGATCTTGGACTACAACAAAATCATGCATAGTGTAATGTGATAGTTTAAGTGCAATATGCTTAATCAAGGATCAAGTGCGTCATGAAGAACCAAACACATCGACGTGATCCGTATTGAGAAGAGGATCAAGGTGAAAAAGATCAGCATAGAAGATAATCCAACGGACATGTTCACCAAATCGGTTCCTATTAGCAAATTTCAACATTGTTTGGACTTGCTAAATATTGATAGGTGACAGTAGTCCCAAGTTGGGACTGACGGCGGCAGAGAGTATTAGATATCTTATTATAAGATTCAATTCAAGATGGAGATTTATTAATTAATACTTTGAATCCTACTTTAACTGGAATTCTGTTTGAATCCCAAGAGGTAAAAGAAAATCTGTCTGACATATTCTGTATATTTTTTTATCGTGAAATTATTATGGAATTGATTTATTTTCTTATTACAATGTAGGTGTTCTATTTTTGGAATTAATATAGAGTTTCAATTAGTCTGTAATTTCTATCATATGTTAAATTGAGTGTCTATATAAATTATCTAAGGGTCCAAAGAGAAATCAATCTAATCTTGTAATCATCTTATGTTTTTTCCATCTAATAAAATTCTGCGCCGCCTTAAATTTCTCGAATTTTCTCATGGTGAATAATTTCTCTCGTGTAGAAATCCTAATAATTATGATTAATCAAATCTTGTATAATTAAAATATAATTAATTAGGACATAAAAATTTTGTTCCAATGTGAACACTAAATTAATTCTAGTAGCCTTGACTAGATAGAAAAAATGCAGAGCAAATGACATGATAGTATAACTTATTATATCTAATAATTTAGAGCTAATACCTAATTAGTTGTTTCAAAAATGGAAAAATTGTCACCACACTCAAATCAACTATCCATGGCCAACTAATTTGATTAATTAATTAATAAGTTTACTAGATATGAGCTGAAAAAAATATGATGCTACAGAACAGTGAGCAATATAATGGCTAAAAAAATAAAATGGACTATTTTTTATACTTGAAAATAATTAAATAGATACTAAGATTTGATGCTAAAGATATAGGTGAAATAAGAAATACCAAAAACTTTTAGAAGCCATATTTTGAACTTGTCCATAGAAAAGAAAGCAACTACCAAGTAGCCTTAGCAGGCATGCACTAGAGTTATATAATGCAACAATGGAAGCAATGGACTGGATGGAAGGATACCGACATTTGTTAGATATTAGTAAATAGGCATTAACGGTTTGATTGTAAATTTAATAAAAGTTATTTGATAAATATAGTGATTAACTAATATATGATTACAAAATTATAAAAATGAACATAAAATTATAACTCACGCTCCTAATATATGCACAGAGTGGCACACCTATATACATGGTCTCTTGTGGAGTCAATTGACCTCAAAAAAATATAATTGTATTATCTATATAATATTATATGTATATATATGATAAGTTACATAGAATTAATAAAAAAACTAACAAATTTGATAAATAACTTAACATAATTAGTTTTCGTGTTCTCCAAGATTAAATGCAAAAAACTGGTTATATCGTCCTAAAACTTATTTGGTTTTTCTTTTTATATCTTACGGTTTTTCCTTTTTGGAAATCATTTCTCTTATTAAAAAACTTAAATGCAGGAGAAAACTATTGGATCATAAATTATCCTTCACAACAAAATCTTATTAGTCCTTGTATTTATTTTTCATTAGTCTCTTTTTAAGTAAAGTTTCCACTTTGGGCATGCCAACCAGTTTCTAACCATCTATACTTTATTGTCTCCGAGTTAATTACCATAAAAATAAAAGAAAATTTTCAAGTCGGACGGTTGAATTAAAACTCCCGTCTTTCCCAAGGGCAGGACAACTCCACATTTGGATTGATATAACTATATAAGTACAATATATAAATATTTATATGTGGTTAATAATTTGCAGTTTGTTTTGTTCTAGCTTTCAGCGTTGGAGTGGTCATTACACAGGAATATGGTGCTGTAGCATTGCAACGACCAAACGGGAACACCACAGTACCACCAAGAGAGAGAGAGAGAGAGATTGGGTGAACATTAAATGTTCATCTGTAGCAAATCACCTTCATATCTGTTGCAGTGCTTTTTTTTTTTAAACAAGATTTGAGTTGGTATATCATCTCGAAGTCTTGATGGATCGGGGCTTATCGCAATAGATAATCATCAGTTTTTTTTAAAAAAAAAAGACTTGAGTTAACATGAAACTCTGACTTCCCTGAATGACTATTATCTATCAATGAGAGTTAGGAAATGAGATCGTAGTTTTTTTCAAGCTTTTTTTTATGAATAGATAAATTGATAAATTTGTTCGAAATAAATTTAGATGGAGGGAAAGATAACGACGAGGAACCAAATAGTTGATATGATAAAAAAATAAATACGATGAATTAATTTTTAAGTATGTATTTAAATTAAAAATAACTATTATAAATATAAAATATAATTTTATTAATTATAAAAATAACAATATTAATTAATTTTTTTATTAAAAATTTGTTTAAAATATAGAATTTAAACATAATAAACCATTTTAAAAATATATTTAACAAAATATTAAAATGTTTAATTGAAAAAATAAGTAATAAATAATATTATATTAATCCTTTTATAATAAATATTTTGTATATAATAAATAAATTATTTTATATAAGAAAGGTAAGAAAAGAGGAAAATGATAAAAAAAATTGAAAGGGAAGAACAAAGAAATTGTCAAATAAAAAAAAAGAAAACAAAATAGAACACCGCCTGGTCTCACAAAATGATGAAACCGGTGAAATCATGATTATGTGATTCTAGTTTCACTTTATTTATTATGGTCTGATTTCATTTTTAAAAATCTGACCGCAACATCAGTAGTTTTTATAATTAATAAAATTTTTATTTGGGTGACTTAAGAACACAATAAAATTTTAATAAAATTTTATTTATCATAGTCAAACATATTATTCGAAATGACATTAAACTAATCAAAGTTAATAATAGATCGATATTCTAATTTATTATTGATACGCATAATTCTTAACGGTAAGCGGAACGATGGACCCGTTTCATCGATGAGATGGCAATGGCAAAAGGAATGGGTATTCATCTTGTCGAAGCGTCCACTTGTCCTGTCTTGGACCGTTTTTTTTTTATGTGGTGAATTAACTAGTACACTATATAATAATGAAATTTCCGCCCATTTCTAGGGAAAAAAAAAGAAAAGAAAAGAAAATTATGTAGTACATTACCACACGATGCGTGCGACAATGGCGACAACTACGTGCAAACTCTCATTAATATTACATTTAACATAATATATATTTAAAATTTTATGATAAAATAGCATATTATATTTAACATTATATATATATATATGTATATATGAAGTAGTTAACTTCAAAAATTAGAGGAAGATATATGTAACTATTTGTAGTACTTAACTAATTAATTTAATTTGTTATATAAATAAATTGAAATTATTAATACATGTATTACATTTTTTATAAATAGACATGTTACACTATAAATCTTTTAATAAATATACACATATTTTCTTCTGAGTATACTAACATATTCCCCAATATCAGGTTAATTACCTATATAGCACGTTCGAGGCTTGGAGCACGACCAAAAACCCTATATATAGATAATACGCCCAGATCCTTATTCCCCAATATATGAATATTGTACAAGCATTGCATGCAACAATGGCCGCAGCTAACGGTACAACGAGTCCACAAGATGTTGCAGTCGTGGTGTTCCCCTTCGTAGCCCAGAGCCATCTCAACCTGCTCTTGGACCTCTCCGTCCGCCTCGCCGGGCGGGGGCTGCACGTCTACTACGCCGCTTCCACCGCGCACATCCGGCAAGTCAAGTCCCGCGCCGTCCGCCTTTGGCCTGCCGGCGCCGTCGACGCAGTCCGCTTCCGTGAGCTCCCGCTGGCTCCTTTCCCTGTACTCCACCCCGACCCCTACTCCCCAACCAAGTTCCCTGATCACGTCCTTCCGGTGCTCGAGCCCTACGCTGGAATGCAAGCGCCGCTGGCGTCCCTCCTCCGCGACCTCTCCGCGGCCCATTCTCGCCTCATCGTCGTCCACGACATGCTGGGCGCGTTCGCCGCCGTCGAGGCCTCGCGTCTGCCCAACGCCGTCAGCTACAGCGTCAGCTGCCTTCCGGCGGTCTTCCTGCTCGCTTTAGAACTCGGGGCAGAGAAAGAAGAAGTGCTAAAAGCGCGTGGCCTGACCAGCGTGCCCCCCGTCGAGGAAGGCCTCAGGGATTTCCCGAGTTTCGTCGGGGTCCAGTTGAGCAACCACGTCCATGTCTCCGGCCTGTTGATGAACTCGTGTCGAGTGCTCGAAGGTGATTTTCTGGACTCTCTCGCTCGGGTACCTCGGTTCTCAGGCATGAAGCTGTTCTCCATCGCTCCGCTACGGCTCTGGTGCTCCGAGCAAGAATCAAGCCACACATCCAAACGGCACAAGTGCATGGATTGGTTGGACGAACAGCCTGAGAGATCCGTCGTGTACGTGTCCTTCGGAACGTTAACAACGCTCGCGGGCGAGCAGATCGAACAGCTCGCCGCCGGGCTTAGAAACAGCGGGCAACGCTTCATTTGGGCTCTGAGGGATGCCGACCTCGCCGTCGGATCCGACGAATATGACAACGAGGAAGAAGGCGCCCGGAAGACGTCTCCGCTGCCGGTCGGCTACGACAAGGACGCGGAGTTGGTAACGCCGGCGCTGGGTATGATCGTGAGAGGATGGGCGCCGCAGCCGGAGATCCTGGCACACGCGGCGACGGGCGAGGAGGCGGTCACCAGGGTAATGGTGTCCGACGAGGGGAAGGAGGTGAGACGGCGAGCCAAGGAGTTGAGCGAGGCCATTGGGGAGGCTGCGTCAGTGGGTGGAGCTTCCCAGACGGACTTAGATGCCTTCGTTGCTCACGTTACTGCGGCGAGTGTTGGTGAGTTGGTAAATGGCAAGTGATCGAAATCTATTATTAAGCACTTTTAAATCATGCGATATTATATTATTATCTTTAAAAAATAATTAATCTTGCAGTTAGTCATGTGGTCTATTTATTTAAGAAATAAGTCCGAGCCATAAAGACTTGGATATGAGAATTAGCTTCTGTAATTGTGATATTATTTTATCTATTGAGATGCTGTTATTCGCATATATAATAATTGAAATTATATTATATTACTATAAAACTGTTCCTTGAACTTTGCTTTTATATTTTTTTATTATTCCAAATCTTTTTAATATAATAGAACATTAATCAATTGCAAGTGTACTTTTTATCCCATAATTTTTCTAAATCAAACGGAACTTTCGAAATGATTTATTTGAAATCATTTAAACGATATCGTTTCTTACAACATTATTCTAGTTTGAATGTGATCCTTACAGTAAAAGCAATTTAATGACCTCTTATTAATAATTATGAATGCATTTTGTGATATATGCATGGGTAAGTAGTTGAGGAATGAGACACGTCGTATCAAAAGCTCTGGGTAATAATTTAAGTTTTTATTAATTTTTGTTAAGACTCTATCTAATGACTTATTAAATTAATTAGATTCAATTACGTGATTAGTGCATTTAATAGCATCATGTGGATTAAAAAATGAACGCATTTTCAAATATTAATGATTGACTATTAAAAAAACCCTCTGAGTTCAATAATTCATTTATTTATGCTGAACGAGGTATCAGTAGTTACAAATATATATATATATATATATATATATATATATATATATATATATATATATATATATATTCATGTACTAAAAAACCACGTGCTTAAATCGCGTGTTACTCGATCGCTAACACAATATTAATAGGCTCCCTCTGCCAATCCAATAATCTTTAGGAAATCGCATGCAAAAAGAAAAAAGTACCTATCAGCTACAATATCTCCTATTATCTTGTAGTCCCTATGTTGAATGTTTGATACTCAACCAAAGGCAAAAATAAACACAGTTTAATTATTTTTAAATTATTTGTTCTCTATAAAAATATAATTAAAATTAATAAAGCCAAATGGCAGGAAGGAAATCTATTTTTTTTCATAGCTAAAGCAATTAAAAGAAACTCATAAATAAATATAGAAAAACATGCCAACATATCTAAGAAAAAAATGCAATATGAAGTAAGAAAACAAAAGGAAATCTAGATGAATACTCCATCACACAAAAATAATATCCATAAATAAAAATTAAGGATAAAATGAGGGTTGAGCAAATTCGGTTTTGGGATTGAGCCCCGGTCATCTCGATTCCTATCCGGTTTGTTTTGGATTTTGAAAAAATGATCTCGACCTTGGTCAAGATTGGGATCAGGACATCCCGATCAAATCGGGATAAAAATCAAAAGCCTAATTTGACTTTTAAAAATATAATAATAAATATATTTAACATTATTATATAACTATAATTATTATCATTTAGACTATATATATAATAACATAATATATATGTAATAAAATGTAAACTTTTAAGAAAACTAAATATAAATATAATGTTTTAAAAAAATATCAATATAACATATTTATTGGGTCAGGATGCGGTTTAAATTTCTATAATCTAGATTCGATCTCGACTCCGTTTTGACCAGTCTCAAGGTCCGATCTCAACACAATTACTCATGGGATAAAAAAATAAAAAAATTCGGATCGGTGCAGCCGGTGCTCATCCCTAACTCCCCCTCATCCAACTCTTGAGGAAAAAGATTATTATTTTCTTTAAAGGATTAAGTTGAGATATTAAAAAATAGCATGAAATTGTCATGCTGTACTCATGGGACAAATATAAATCCCAAATTACAGAGAAGATTTAATAAACCATAATATAATATTAATCATATGAGTATTAGATTTAATAAACCATAATATAGTATGATAAAGACAATCTGCATTTCATTAATAATAATTGGGACGTCACAAAGTATTATAATTCATTTGATAAAATAATATGAAGCTTGCTCACATACATTATAGGATCTGAATTTTTACTTAAAGAATTAATTTTTTATGATATTTATTTATTAATATAGAAATTGGACATCTCTTATTTGTTTTCACATTCAAAGGATCTATAAATCTCTAGAATGTTTGACAAATAAAAGATCTGAAAGATTAAACTAGTGTTGTCAGGGGCGAACCGGACCAGCCGATCGAACCGGATCGATCGCTGATCGGTCACAAATCCGGCCCATTTGGAGCTCAAAAATCGGACTTCCATTTAGACCGGATTAAACCAGATCAAATCGGTCAAAAATCAGTTAAAATCGATAAAAACCAAATTGAACCAGGTTGAACCACATTTTTGGACCAATCAAAATTTTTTTATTATGAGATGATTTGATAAAAATTATTACAATAAATTTGAAAAATATCCAAAAATGAACTTTCTCCGCAAACATTCATATTGGCACATTAGTCACCTCCTTTATTTATAGTTATCCATTGGCTCTCACTTTGCTATTATTAATAATGTGGGATTATCTTTGTGCACTCACTTGTTCTTTTTCTCTTCATTTAGTTTTGAATTTATTAAATTTTGAGCTTTAATTCATGATCTTATTTCATTTTTTAATATCATTAATGTATATTATAATATAAATTAATTATATATTTATTATATTAATATAATATTTATCATATTAGATAAATTAATTATGAATGAATAGTGCACACTTCTTTGTTATATGTATAATACACAAAAATGCTATAATGTACTTAGTATAGTATAATATTATATATACACAACTTTAAATTTCTTTAATTTAGTATATAATAAGTCAAATTAAATAGTTAACTACTCATTATACCATATATTTATTTATAGAATATACAATCTTGTCTTAATATTTTGAAAAAAATATGTAATTTTTGCTTCTCACATAAAAAATAAAGATATGAAATACATAAAAAATAATCAATAGAAAATTTGTATATAATAATCAAATTCATAATATTTTAATTTATTAAGTGTATAATATTAAAATCAAATCTTAAAATTAATTATAAACTTATTATTTATTATTTATGATTGTTATTTTTTCTTTTGTATAATACATTTTGATATCATATATATACTTATATAATTGAAATATCATAGCTTAATTTACTATTATCATATTAAATATAATATTTTATTACTATCCGGTCCGATCGGTTCGACTTGAAACGAATATTTTTTTGAATCGTCGTCCGGTCCGATTCTAACAACATTGGATTAAACATCTACAAATTTCTTTAATGCAAATTTTTTTCTTCAAGCTTTTTGGGAAGATGTTTGGAAATGTTTTTTTTTTAAAATTTTTTATGTTGGGTACAAATGACAGGCTATCTTCTTTCTCGATACGATGAAAAGTTGATTGAAGTCTCTTTAATGCAAAGAACATAATGGTCAAAATGCTTTTATTTGAAGTGGCAATAGAGGGATCCTATTAATATTAGGATTGCCTCCACGTTGATTGGGAGCGTGTCATTCATGCATGTTAATTAGCCATGCCTCCGCTAGGTGCATCATGTGACTTATCGTCACTCGCAATGCTCACAACTATATAATCGATCACTTCACAATGTATATATTCTTGCCAACTTATCGTCATTATGATTATGATATCTAACATTTTTAATTATTCGTGAAGTTTCATTTTAATTCAATTATTCTTGACTACTATTAAAGGCAAACTAGACTAAAATATTAAGAGATCACGAAGGGATACGTATTGAGTGCAATGAAATTTAACTGTGAAGATTAAGATATTTTAAATTACTTTTATTTATGTAAAAATTCATAAGATTTGGCAACTTTGTGTTATATGTGATATGCTTTAAATATTTTATTATATAAAAAATTTAATTATTTAAATATTATATGCACTCGTATTGTTCTCTTATGTTGTATTTTTATTTCACTCACTGAGCAATTCTTGTTGAATGTTTCAGATAATTTTAAGTTCTCGAATTAAGTCAACTCATAGCTTGTCTCGATGCATAGGTTGAGCCATTGGAGCAATTTTATTTTCCATTCACTTTTATTTTTAAAAGCATGCATGTAAAAGATAAACATAAGTGTGATAATATAGTTGATTAGAAACTTTTTGTAAGATGAAATGGAACCTAATCATATGGGGTATGATTCATGAGTTCGAATAAGAGTGACAAAATGTGAATGTCATGGTTTATGCATTTCGATTAAACTTGGATGAATATATATATGCATCTATTTATGTATTGACAAATAACATAAGACAAATAAGGAAGGATATTTTGTCGAGTTTATTCTAAAATAGTTAAATAAGTTGAGTTAAAATAATTACTATTACAACTTGGTCACGGAGTTAGATGTGACATGATATATAAATAAAATGTTTACTTTCAAACTCACAATCTTTCATAATTTATTGTACAAATATAGACTTTCTAATTACATGCCATACCATACCACCACTTCTCTCATCGCATCATTTCGTCCCACCCTCCATTACTTAATTATCAAACAAACCCTAAAAATCTAAAGCGGTAAAGATATACGTCATTCATGTCCATGATCCTATAAAATGGTGCTATATGGATAACTTGGTATCCCAAGATGATACAATGTGAAATGACTCGCATAAAATGTGTATAGAGAATGCAACATGATTTAAAATTGGTGCTCTTAGCATAAAAATGATACATATGAGAGGCAATCACCCCAAGACATATGTCTACCCCTTAAACCAACATATTGCTCTTGAACACAAAGAAAAATATCTAATTAATTCTTAAAATTTATAATATCTCTATACTATCAAAATGTGATCCGCAAGTATACGGAACATCATTGTATCGATCCACATGAAAATTACTTCGTGAAATCTTCGAAAGAGAACTTCGAGTTAGACTCGATATCTAAAAATGCTAAAGACGAGGACAGAAATTTTGTGGTAAAATAATAGCAAAGGAAAATAACGCAAGTACTCTAATTTTTTTTTGTTATTTTCGGAATATAAGACCAACAAAAAAAAATAAAAACAAGAACGGAAAGGTTCGACAAATCAGTAGAAACACATGTTGGGGGCTTACAGGAGGTAATGTTCTCGTAGGACTCAAGTTCTTCTGTTCTATAGATATTAAGAGAAAATGATTGAATGTCTCTCAACATGTGTATTAGGGTAACTTCGTGGTAAATGACACTTGACTTATCCACGACACTCTCGTGCTCACGATAAATCTAGTTTACACACGTAAAGGAATTCATATGTTCAGCTCAATCGTCACTCTCGTGCACGATGCTTGAACATATGAACTGGCCCTTCCTCTTCGGATTGAGCTAGACCCTCACATCATCACAGTCTTCAATGTCCTCAAGAAAATAACCTAAGAGCAGAGACTTCCTCTTGGCCTGGATCCATATCAGGGAAATAGAATGACCCTCTCGGGTAAGAATGCAGGGAACTAAGACTACATGAAGCGAGGAGCGTTTAGATGATTTAAGGGAGAAATCGACTCAGATATGAAGTATATGATTGCCAAGAGTTTTCTAGACATAACTGGTCACAGTGTGCCCTCTCGGGTCGCCATCCCTCTCGGCGAAACTCTTAGAATTAAAAGAAATCGGAGAAAGCAATGGCAAAATAAAATGGAGAACAAAAGAAAGCCTATGTGAGCTTCGAATCCGTCTATGATGTCTAAGCTCCTATTCAACCTCTCCATCTATCACCGGAGTTTCAGAGTGTGAACGTCCCTCGTAGGCTTTCGGTTAGGAAGTTCACAACGTCTAAACTAATCAAATAACGACGGCCATTACTGACGCAACATAGAAAATACATCGAAATCACCTCGATGACACTTGATGTCTCTGTCATGCCTAGATTCCTCTCGGGGTTCAGCCGAGTAGAGCATTCAGATATGCCTCTCCGATGGTGTAATAGAGGTGATTCAAAACCAATAAGAGTGAAGGATTACAACATTTGCATATTTAGGACATAAATTTACTTCAGAAGCATTTATGCAAGTTTCTTCGGAAGTGTTGATGATTCTACAATCTCTAAGACTCCTTTTGTAGCCTTCTTACTCATGTGAAGCTGTTCGAGCGCAATTTTCGTTGTTTTGGCCAAAATATGATTGTTACTATGCATTCTGCCTCCAAACCGATTGACCATTCTGCTCATTCCTCATTGAAAATAATATTGTTGGACCAGTCGACCTTTTTCCACCCATCGATTGATCGGTTACTTGATTGATTGAATTATCGATTGATCGCTCACTATTTTAATTTCTTCTGACATCAATCACTACAAGAAAAATGGTGTTTTCCAACGATTTCGTCCGTCAGATAATCGAAAGAAACCATTGGAAATGAAAGTTTCTAACGGGTTTACCAACGAAAATTATCCGTCGAAAAGAGGGAATCGTGCAAGTTCCGATGGTTGGAACCATAGCAAAATTTCGACGGCCGCAACTGTCGAAAGGTTTCGGCAATTGCAACCGTCGAAACATTCTGGCGGTCGCAACTGTCGAAAAGTTCTGGCTGTTGCAACTGTCAAAAAGTTCTGATGGTGACAACCGTCTAAAGGTTCCGGTGGCCACAGCTATTGCAAAGAATTTTTAAAATATAAAAAAAATTTCGTCGCCAGGCGATCGGATTTAGGGATGACAACCGCCGCAGTTCGGGGCGGGGGACACCACCCCCGCCCCGACCCCGACAACCCGCCTCCGCCCCCGACCCCGCCCCGAATCCCCGGTTCGGGGGAAATTTTAACCCCTGCCCCGATCCCCGCGGGGAATCCAATTCCCCAAATTTTTTATTAAAAAATGTGAAAAAATTAGGAAATAGCCAACTATTATAAAGTATTCATGCACACAATTACAAATCTATCATTATTGTAAATTTTACAACATAAAATTCAAATTTTGACACAAATTTTATGACAATCATCTACATCTTCATTTTTGTTGAACACACTTTCCACCACAACATAATTTTCAATTCTATCTTAACATAAAGTTTAAATTACAACACCAAATATTTTAACATAAAGTTTCCACCATAAGTTTCTTAACATAAAGTTTAAATTACAACTCCAAATATTTGCAAAGTTTCCACATATTTAAATTACAACTCCAAATATTTGCAAAGTTTAAAGTTCAATAAGAGGGCATTCATCATTTCTCTTCATTTCATCCTTCACACATTTGTAAAGTTTCCTACAAGTTAATAAAAAAATGATTAGTACAATAAAATCAAATTGAATAAAATTAAAAAATGATAAAAAGTTACCATAATTTCATCATTCAATCATCTACATCTTCATCTTCGTTGATTGTGTAAAAAGCACATTTTCCATTAGAAGGACCTAACAAAAAAGCATTGTTAGTTTACAAAAAAATGACACATCATAATTTATTAAATGAATGATAAATTGTAACATTTTAATATATTATGCAACCAATCTTGATAACATATCAATGCTTCAACAGTGTCTTCTTTCAATCTACTACGGTGTGTACTCAATACATGACCTCCAGTGCTAAATGCAGATTCTGAAACAACTGTAGAAATAAGAATAGCTAAAAAGTCCCGTGCAATCTTTTGTAGAGTTGGGTACTTTAATCCAATTTATTTCCAATAACCCAATATGTCAAATATTCCATCATTTGACTTAACAATTAAAACATGCTCTTCTAAATAACTTTCCAATTCTGATTTCAAACTATTTTGTGAAGAAGTCTCAGCTACAAAATCAATATAAGCACATTCCCATTTTTGTTTTTTCAGCGGAGGACCATTTCTGTTATAACTGGAGACGAAGAATTAACAAGTGTACTTCTAGCATCATTAGCTTGATATTCAAGAAGCAAATCTTCACACAATCTTTTTACCTTGTCCAATTCATTGTTGCTTTGGCTTCCATATAGCTTTGGAAAAAAATAGTTCAACAACTTCATTTTATATCTTGGATCCAAAACATCTCCTACTGCCATCACTCCATTAATTTTTTCCCAATACTTGTCAAATTTAGAACTCATGCTCAAAGCCATCACTTGAATAACTTGATTAGGAGAAGAAGCCCATTCATCCAAAGCAATTCTTATTTCACAAACTTTAGAAAAATAAGCATTTAAAGTTGGATAGTTGAAACCAGAAAATAGTTAAGTTATATCATAAAAAACTTCCAACTTATCACAAACTTCAAATACCATTACCCAATCTTCGGAACTTGGGTAATATTTGCATTCAGAATCACGTTGCTTTAAACGATAAAAAACATCTTTATATGGCAAAGCAGAGGCCATCATCAAATAAGTAGAATTCCATCTAGTTCTGTAATCTTGCACAAGTTTTTTGGAATAAGTAATATTCAATTGTCTACATGTATCAGCAAATCTTTCTTCCCTTTTGGGTGTACCAACCCAAAAACTAACATATTCTCTAATCTTTTTCAAAGAATCTTTAATTTTAGATAAACCATCTTTGACAATCAGATTCAGAATATGAGCACAACATCGCATATGAAATATTATTCCTCCCAAAATAAAAGAAGTTGAATGAATCTTATAAAAAATCAAGGGAATCATAGCATCATTGGTTGAGCAATTATCAACAGTTAGAGTTGATACATTTCTATCCAAATTCCAATCATATAAACAATTCAAAAGAACCTTCGAAAGCCCTTCGGCATTATGCGGTGTCGGAACATAAAGAAATCTATAAGAATAAAAATGATGCATGTTAAAATTTATAATTTCAAAAGTATATAATAAACATAATATCAAGAGTAATCAATTAATTACCTCACAAGTCGGTGTTGCAAAATCCAATTGTCATCGATAAAATGAGCTGTAATGGCCATATAACCTTTATTTTGATTACTAGAAGTCCACATATCAGTAGTTATTGCAATACGACTTGAATTTCTTTCAAGAATATTTGATGTCTTATCCTTCTCAATTCCAAATAGCTTCAGAATATCACTTTTTATGGTATTACGAGAAATCACTTTGAATAAAGGTTGCATAGCACCACAAAATCGTCTAAACCCAACATGATCAACTATAGAAAGAGGATACTCGTGAAGGACAATCATATTTGCAAGTTCCTTCCTTGCAACATCTTGACTAAATGAATAATTACCAACAACAAATGTATCACCTTTATTGTCTAAAGTTGGTAAATTTTTTAAAGTTGCTTGCTTTGGTCCTCTTGTTGTACGAAACTTGCAAATTTTTAAATGATCATGCAAATGCGAAGTTCCATTTTTTGTATCACCACAAATATTTTTTTGACAATACTTGCATATTGCACGAAATTTTCCATCAATTAATTCTCTATGATAATGACTCCATGCTTGAGAAGTTAAACCTTTTTTGTTTGGGCTTCCTTCTTTCTTCTGATTTTCATTTTTGGAACTTGCCGGGGTATTCTCGGATTGAATTGTATTACTTTCGACTGGAGTAATAGATTGATTATCCGCTCCATCTATTTCTGTAAAAAAATTTAAATTAATTAAAATGTGAGTAATTTAAAAAACATTACAAAAAAATAAAAAAAAATTGCACTGTGCGCAGAGTCATCTCTGCGCACAGTGCAGAGGAGTCACCTTTGCACACAAGCGCAGTGCGGTGATCACCTCAGCGCGAAGTCGCCGAGGCGCAATCGCCTCTGTGCGCGGAGGCGAAATCGCCGCTGCGCGCGGCGGCGACTTCGCGCGGAGGCGAAATCGCCGCTGCGCGCGGCGGCGACTTCGCGCAGCGGCGAAGTCGCCGATGCGTCTGCGCGAAGTCGCCGCCGCGCGGGGCGGCGACTTCGCGCAGAAGTGAAATCGCCGTTGCACGCGGCGACGACTTCGCGCGGCGGCGACGAAAGGAGGCGCGCGGCGGCGACGAAGAGTCATCTACCTTGTGAAGATGGAATCGCCGGAGACAACATTGATCACCGACGAAGGGGGCGGTCGGCAGCTGGAGGTCGGCAGCGGCTACAGGACGGTTGAGGTGAGTTGAGGTTTGATATCTGAGAGAAAAGGGTGTTAGGGTTTGTTGATTGTATATATATGTAAAATGGACGGTTCAAATGTAATCTAATAAATATAATTATAATAATTATTAATTATATATAATTTATCAGGGAATCGGAGCCCCGACGGGGCGGGGGGAACTACCCCCACCCCGATCCCCGAAAGAGGGGGCGGGGGCAGTTTGGCCCCCATCCCCGCTCCCGCGGGGAAAAAATTCCCCGAAGATGGGGCCCCGAATGGGGAATCCCCGCGGGGCCCCGCGGGGGTGGGGAATATTGCCACCCCTAGTCGGATTAGGCCGCTTGACGCCCGATCGGAAAGGGAGATCAAGAGAGAGGGAGATCTGATAGGAGAGGGACACGTTCCAGGACGACGATCGTCGCGCCACAAGAGAGAGAGAGAGGATCGCCTGGAGGTCATCGTTCGGGACGGAGGTCGTCACTCCAATCACAGCCGATGAGAGAGAGAGGAGAGAAGGAGAAGGTGATATATAGGGGTAGAGTGAGGGGGAAGCGGGAAAAGAAAAAAGCAGTGGGAGAGTTATTTTTTAATTATCGATGGACTCGACCGTCGAAACTTTCGACGGATTTTGAGCTATCGAAAGTTTCGACGCCCGAACTGTCATAAATATTAATAAAATATATATTATGATATATATAATTATAATATTTAATTATTTTTATACTTACTGACGGTCAAGTTTCGACGATCTGACTGTCGATAATTATAATAATAAAATATAACTTATATTATATAATATTTAATTATTTTTAAAGTTACCGATGGTCCAAACTGTCATAACTTCTGACGGTCTAAATTATCAATAATTATAATAATAAAATACTACTTATATTATATATTATATAATATTTAATTATTTATAAAGTTACCAATGGTTCGAATTGTCGATAATTATAATAATTAATAACTAATTATATTATATATTATACGATGTTATATATCATGTAATATTAAATTATTTTCCACTTACTGACGGGTGTGACAGTCGAAAATTTCGACGGATACGTATCCGTAAAAAATTTCGACGTTCCTAATCATCGAAAAATGAAATAATAATATAATAGATTTCATAATTTATTATTTTTATTTCTGACGATTTCAACCGTCAAAAATTTCTACAAATTTCTATCCGTCACAAAATCCTTCGCAAATTGCAAAGGATTTTTATCCGCCTGAAATTGTCCATCGAAAAATCACAATTTTCTTATAGTGAATATTGCCCTAAATTGGTCGACTATACTATTTTGCATATAACATTTCACACTCAAAATTAGAATGAGGTGATTTTTTATTTGTAGGAAACTTAATAAGATTATATACAACTTTTATATTCACATGTTATGTTCAAATATGAGTGAAACATATTCAAATGCTTATTTTAAATTCAGTGCATAAAATAAGTCAGACCTACTTAAATTTATTCAGTACTTTAAATCCTCTAATTAATCAAAGTTTGTATCATCAAAATATAATTAATTATGATATAAAAACTTTATTCCAATAATATTTTCCTTTTTTACGAAGACAAATTGAGAAATATTAGAAGTATATAAGTTTGGAGGAAAAGATATTAAAATCATGATTTTACTCCTCTAAATCTAAACTTTTCTTTCAATAATAAATATGTGCATGCCTTAATTATAATATTTTTCATCTAAAGTTGTATTTATGAGGTCTACATAATTAAGTATGGGTTCATATAATTTGGCGATTATATTTCTCTTATAAATTTATCCTATATTTTTATTATATTTCTCTCCTTTTTGTCTCATAAAAAAGTATTTTGCACATTTGACATAAGAAAAAGACAAATGTTTATTTATCCTTAATCATACATCATTTTCATACTCCTCTATTTTCATTCTTTTCCTATTGTCATGTAAAACACAATATATGAAGTAGCACAGGAGAGATGAAAATGAAAGTTTTCATTATTTTGCTCATATCACAAAATATTTCAGGTGTAGTATATGTGATAGATAAAAATAACTCCCCATAAATCCTTAGAATGATTTAGAAGGGCATCATATGAAATGAAAATTGTCAAAAGCGCATAAGAAAATCAAAATATTGCATATAGACATTGAAACAAAACTTATATGCCAAATTAAATTAAATTAATGATGCAAAAATTGGTAACTATGTCTAATGCACTAGTCACTCAAGTAATAAAGTGAAATGAATACAATTGTCGATCACACGAGAAATTAACTTACTTAATTAAATGAAGGCTAATAGGAGACAATAAGCTCGTGATAAATGAACTTATTAAAAATTAAACAATAGAAAAATAAATTTTAAACTAAACTAAGCTATCGATATCTCAGGTCCTTATGATGAGTTAAGATGATTAAGGACAATTTTTTAACTACTATAGTTATTGATTTAATAAAAAAAATAATTGGGTTCAACTTTTAAATAGATTAGGAACACTTAACTATCTCTTACCGGCTAAACCAACTATTATTAATCTTAATATGATGAGAATATTTCATCTGATTCTATTCTCAATCCTACTCATATATGACGCTGAGTTTTGATTTCTACACTACTATACAGTCCAACCGTGTCAATTGGAAAGACCACACAATTTAATACTCCATTGAGATTTATTAGATTACGATTTAAATTGCTTACAAAAAATCATGAATTTATTAATTGATCACACTATCTAATTAATAATCAATTAATAATTCAACTAAAATTAATAAAATCATTAAATAGAGGAATCATGTTCTTAAAAGTTAAAAAAAATATAATCAACAATAAAGAAAAATTCACAAGTTTTCTTAACAAAAGAATTCTTGTAGAAATAAAGCTGAAATAAAAAGATAAAAATTGCCTCTAAATATTTCATATTACAAAGATTAAAAAGATAGAACTGTAAAGCATGAATTTACATTCCAACATAAAAAATGTAAGTACTCTCTAGAATGAACGAATGATCGTCACACGATCCTCACATGAAATCACCACGTAGAAATTTTCTCGATTTGTTCTTCAAGTTGCTCCCACATTATAGTATTAAAAATATAGATTGCATGCCCTAGCATCCTTTCTTCAAGTTATAGAAAAGATCTATTTATAGGGGTTTTGGATTTCCATGTAATTGGAGAAGGAACATAAACCTTTTCTATGTAATAAGAAATTCGGAATTCATTTACTTATGTCCTTTCTTTGAAAGTTTTGACGATTCTACAACCTTTAAGACCCTTTTATAGCATTCTTAACTCTATTTAACTATTGGGATTCATTTTTCATCATTTTGGCCGAAGTATGATTGTTACTCTACATTCTGCACACTCAATCATTTGTCCATTATGCTCACTGGTCAACTGCTCCTCATAGTCGTTGAAAGCTTGACTAGTCAACCTTTTTCACCCACCGGTTGATCGATTACTTGATCGGTCGAACTACTCGTAGACTGCTCACTATTGTAATTTTGTCCAACTTCAATATTGATGTCACCAGTCGACCATTGGCTCCAACCGATCGACATGTCACATTTTTCATACTGATTGATCTACTAGTTTATTCGATCAATCAACGGTTCACTAGGTCTGATCAATCACCCTGCACTATTTTGCATATAGCTTTTCGAGTCGTTATTAGAATGGGGTGATTTTTTTTATTTGTAGAGATCTAACAATATTACCTACAACTTTTATATTCACATGTTTGTCCATATATGAATGGAATATATTTAAATATTAATTTTAAGTTCAGTGCATAAATAACTAATTTCTACTTAAATTTTTTCGATACTTTAAATATAACTCTGATTAATCGAGTCTTGTATCATCAAAATATAATTAATTATGACATAGAAACTTTGTTCCAACATGAACACTAAATTAATTCTAGTAGCCTTGGCTAGATAGAAAAAATGCAGAGCAAATGTCATGATAGTATAACTTATGATACCTAATAATTTAGAGCTAGTACCTAATTAGTTGTTACTTGTTTCATAAATGGAAAAATTAGAACCACAGTCAAATCAACTATCCATGGCCAACTAATTTAATTAATTAGTTAAAAATTTTACTAGATATGAGCTGAAAAAATTAAGATGTTACAAAACACTGAGCAATATAATGGCTAAAAAATTAAAATGAACTACTTTTTATACTTGTAAATAGTTAAATAGATACTAAGATTTGATTCTAAAAATATAGGTTAAATAAACAATACCAAATTAAACTTATGCCATATTTTGAACTTGTCCATAGAAAAGAAAGCAACTACCAATCAGCCTTCGCAGGCATGCACTATATATATATATATATATATATATATATATATATATATATATATAATCCAAAGGCATGATGGCAGATTTGTAATTAGGATGCATGCCTTCTTCTTTCACCATCTTCATTTATCTTTTTTCCTGATTTTTTGAATTATTTAGACTTTATTTTATTTGTTTGCATTTTATTTTGTTTAAGCAAACCATAATGACATCAGTTTTCAGTTACATTCGTGTTTTTCTAACATGCTCATTAAATACTATTAATTATATTTATATTCAATTCGGATTTAAAGGGATTGGATTCATAACTTAATGAATATACAAGGATACAGAATCAACTCTCGGTTTTTTTTCTAAATTCTTTTAATGTTTTCAATTTGATAAGATCTCTTAACGGTTTGCACGATTCACTCAAACTCTTCACTTAACCACTACTCTTTCAGTTAATGTCTTCATTTCCTGATCCCACTCCCTTTTGTCATCGGGTAAAATTATGCACTATCTCCATATTAAATGACCCACTATCTCATAAAAACTCCTCTAACCCACTACTGATAAATTTTGTACTAACAATATCATCGAGCACTATATTAAGTGCATGAACTTGCTGTTTTTAAGTGGATGAAGCGACGCTTCGTATAACCATTTTTTTCCCTAAGATGCAGATAGTTTAAAAGGATGAACCTGCTGCTAATTGCTGAATATGACGCTTCATATAACCATTTTTTTTCTAAGATGCAGATAGTTTAAAGGATGAACCTGCTGCTTGCTGACCTCCAAGTCAACTATGTGCATCTACCTCCACACTTTCACAACAACAACAACTAAACCAGGTGAATGCGCTTTATCTTTTATTTCTATAATGCAATTGAGCTGTCGACAAGCTCCACGGGTCTCTCTCTCATAAAAAAACTTGCTCCCTAGCTTCGAAACCACCTCCATTTTGTCTCCTGAACTACAAGAAACAAATTGTTGCCATCCCACGCTCCAATACATAATACTCCCTTACTCTATCATGGTTCCATTTCAGCTTTCTGGAGAGGGCAACGGTCGCGTAGTAGCTGCGCAGAGGCAAATGGCAGTGGACCTGCGGCAGGTGCTGGCCGGCTTCCTCGCCATCTCCGTGTTCGCGATGCTTGACAACATGATCAAGCACGACCACTTAGACACCATCGAGGTATCATCTCTTTGTTCTTTCCTCTTTTTTTTTTCTTTCGTTTGTTCAGTTCGGTTGAGCTCCTCATGCAGTAGGATCTTATCTTGCTTCTGTTTAATTCTTAGAAATTTTACACAATCGTGGTAGATACAACCATTGTAGAATAATTGCTCGGACCTGAATTCTATATTTATAAATAGTAGGTTCAGTTAACAGTAATACTTTTTAGTGAATAGTCATGAGCATGATGGACGTTGGTGTTCTAAATTAAAATATTATGAGTACAATGTGGAATGCTCTAATTATTTTTCCATATAATTATATGTATATATTTTCTTTTGTTAAGAATAATGCATTATCAAACTATTCATTATTATGGATATCAATTTAAATTTTAAAACTCTTCATCTTCATTTTTAATGACATGTTATAAAGAATTATAATAATATATTTTTTAAAAAATATAAGTTTATATAATCATATTCCTTTACATGAATTTTTATTTAATCCATTTTATACATTTGCACCTTCTTATTTTATCACATGATCATGTAGGAATATATGTTTTGAATTGTTTCCCAAATTCTATTTTTCATAATATGTTGACTTTCCAAATTTTTTATTTTATTTAATTTTGACATATAAAAGTTCTAATATATTTACTTTTCCAAAATATATCCGTTAATGTCATGATATATTAAAATTGATTTTCTCAAGCAATTTTTTCATCTTTCTATTATTACTATATAATATTAGTTACATACTATTCTTAAGTATATTAAAATTTTGATGGAATTTTCATTTCTTTTAACGCTTTACATATTAAGATGCAATTATGTATTTTCTCTTTTGTGAAGGTTAATGCATTATAAACACTACTAGAAAAACGCTGATTACCGATGGTCCGGACCATCGGTAATTAGCCCGAAAATTGTCGGTAACATAATTACCGATGGTTTTTCAGTCGGAATCGATCCGTCGGAAAAACGCTCGTCGTAAATCGATTTGCGATGGTCGAAAAAAGTTCGTCGGAAATATTGATGGTCAGAATCGTCGGAAAAAGTACCGGCGGTTCGAACCGTCGAAAGTTTTCGACGGTCGCAACTGTCGAAACTTTCGATGGTCATCGCAACCATCGAAAAGAATTTTTTAAATATAAAAAAAATTAGCAGCCCGGATCCGAGCTGCCCGGCGGCTGATCCTGTCACGAGAGGCCGTCCACCGCCAGGCGGCCGGATCCGAACGCTCGGCGGCCGAATCTCGCCGCTGGGGCCAGATCCGGCTGCCCGGCGGCTGATCCTGTCGCGAGAGGCCGGATCCGAACGCCCGGCGGCCGAATCTCGCCGCTGGGGGCCGGATCCGGCCGAGAGACGTCGGCGTGGGAGAGGGTCGCCGGCGCAGGCCGGGAGAGGAAGAGGGGGAGAGAGAGGAGAGGAGGGAGAGAGAAAGGTGAGGAGGAGGAATGATATATAAGGGTAAAAGATGAGAGAAAGCGGGAAAAGGAAAAAAAAAAGTAGGATAACGAAATTTTAATTATCGACGGCTCCGGCCGTCGAAAACATAAATATTAACTATTTTTAAAATTACCGATAGTTGTGACCGTCGAAAATATATTTAGTTATATATAATGTTTATTTTTTATTATACCGACGGTTTGAACCGTCGGTAAACGTTACCGATGGTCGAAACCGTCAATAATTGCGACGGTTTGGGCCGTCGCTAGTTATATTAATAAAATATTTCTCATACGATATTATTATACATTTACCGACGGTTACGTCCGTCGGAAATTACGGCGAATTTTGCGACGGATGGATATCCGTCGAAAATATCGACGTTTCTAATAGTCAAAAAATTAAATAATAATATAAAAAATACATAATTTAATTTTTTCATTTTCGACGATCGTAACCATTGGAAAATCCATCAGAAAAATTAAATAATAATATAATAAATTACATAATTTATTTTTTTTTATTTTCGACGGTCGTGACCGTCGGAAAATCCGTCGAAAATTGCGATGGATGGATATCCATCGGAAATATTGACGTTCCTAATCGTCAAAAAATTAAATAATAATATAAATCACTTCCGACGGTCATAACCGTCGAAAAATCCGTCGAAAATAAAACTGTCGAAAAATCTGTCACAAATTGCGACGGATTTCGAACCGTCGGAAATTGTCCGTCGGAAAATTGCGATTTTCTTATAGTGAAATCAGTAAAATATTGATCAATACAAAATTGTTATTATTGTTATTTTTTATTGCATAAACCTATTAATATTCCTTTTTATGGTGTTATAAAAAGACATTAACAGTACATATTTCTTAAAAGCAAAATTGCAATGTCGCTTATATATGTGGACTTAATGGGTAGACTAGAAACATAGGAGAACCTTCATTTTTGTCCAAAGTCTTTAAATGAAAATGAATAAAATATGATCAGGGACACAGTGTCCCTCTTTTAAAACGGGGCGCCTCCAATTTTTCATTTATATATATATATATATATATGTGGTTGTGTTAACAAATTCTAATGCATAAAAAGGAAAAAATTTAAAACTAAGGAGAGATCAAGGCATAATCAAAATTTTCTTTACACAGTCAATCTAAAATTTTTAAAATAAATTTAATTAGCAATTTGTCTCGGAATTATAATTATATTTTAAAAAATATTTAACTTGCACGAGTATGTTACCTAGTGCAACAATATAATGGAAGCAATGGACTGGATGGAAGGATACCGATATTTGTTAGATATTAGTACATAGGGATTAAAGTTTGATTGTAAAATCAATAAAAGTTATTTGATAACTGAATATAGTGATTAACTAATATATAATTACAAAATGATAAAAATGAACATAAAAATATAACTCACACTCCTTATATATGCACAGTATGGCACGCCTAAATACATGGTCCCTTGTGGGGTCAATTGACCCAACAAAAATATAATTGTATCATCTATATAATATTATATATATATTGATAAGTTACATAGAATTAGCAAAAACTATCAGATTTTATAAATAACTTAACATAATTAATTTTCATGTTCTCCAAGATTAAATGAAAGAGCTGGTTATATTGTCCCAAAACTTTGTTTTTCTTTCTATATCTTACAGTTTTTCCTCTTTGAAAATAATTTCTCTTATTAAAAAAAAATAAAATGTAGGAGAGAACTATTGGTTCATAAATTATCCTTCACTGAAAGAAATCTTATTAGTCCGCTTTTGTTTTATTTATTTTTATTAGTCTCTATGGCTCTTTAGTCTACACTTTTTAAGAAATTCAATATTATTAGTTAATGACATGGAAACAAAAGGATGCACTAACATTTTATAATTTATTAATGATCATATAGTCCCTTAATTAATTACTTAATTGAATTAGGATACTATGGAAAAATTGATTAAGTAATGTCATTTTAAATTTTAAATGATGTAATTTATTGATTTAAAAAATTATTTTTAAATTTTCTATTTTTTATTATTCATAGTTTAATTCCATTATTATTATTATTATTATTATTATTATTATTATTATTATTATTATTATTATTATTATTATTATTATTATTATTATTATTATTATTATTATTATTATTATTATTATTATTATTATTAATAAAAAGAGTAAGTTGTTTTAATTTGCACCCATACCTGTCCTAGGTCCGCTCTTGCATGCACATGATATTTCTAACTGTTAACTTTGATATTTTTATGTCAAAAAAGTAATATTTGTTAAAATATTATTTTACTGTATAAGAATGTTGACTTTTAAAAGTAAAATATAAAATGAAATAATATTTATGATGATAAGAAAATTAAAAGGTGAAATATCAAAATAAAAAAATGGAACAATGTGTTTAAAAATTAATTAAAATTTTATTTAAAAATTAAGGACATATTTATGTATAAAAAGGTCAAACCTTTATACTATATATTTGAAGAATATTATTCTGTAATTTTTTAAATTCTTACCTTAAATAAATATTTACCAAACACACTAATTAGAATCTTTAAAGTGAAAATTCTCTTCTTTTTTTAAAACTTTGCATTTCGAGCATGCCAAACAGCTCCTAACCATTTATACTTCATTGTCTGCGACTTGGTTACTATAAAAAAATTCAAGTCAGACAGTTGAATTAAACCTCGCAGTTTGTTTTGTTGTAGCTTCTAGCGGTTGAAGTGGCCACTACACAGGAATGGAATGGTGCTGTAGCTTTGTAATGACCAAATTGGAACCACCACCGAGAGAGAGAGAGATTGTGTGAACATTAAATGTTCACCTGTAAGAAATCGCATTCATGCAACAAATGCGGGAGTGGGAATAACAAGACTTTTGAATTAATATAGTCAAGAGAGTCGGTGGAGTGCTAAATGGTTCTTACATTTTAAGTTGGAGTCACCATGAATATATAATATTTTTGTGAATCTCATCTGACACATGATGAATCTAAATAGACTTGTGGACGGTGAACTTTTTAGCGTCTCATGTAGAGACTTATGGTAGTGCACTTTTTAGCGTTACACTAGTTAAGTCATCCATACCACTTTCGAGACACTGAAAGCTGACCATAAAAAATAAACTTGAATTAACATAAAACTCTGGCTTCCGCGTGGTGATTTTGAAAACGGATAACTAAATTTCTTGAATAAGCAAAGCGTTCCAGGAATCATCTCTTTTCTTCTACTCAAAATGACTATTTCATTTAAGAGTAGAAGGTGAAAATGAAATGGATAATATCGTATAACTAAATGTCTCGTGTTGAAATTTTTTCGTGCTCTGTTTGAAAATAAAATCGTAGTTCCTTTCAAGTTCTCTTTAAGTAGTTAAATTGATAGATTAGTTCAGGAAGTATTTAAATATCATGAGGAATTAAAACATGTGATAAAAAATAAATGCAAGTGTTTGAATTAAAAATAATAATTATAAATATAAGATATAATTTATTAATTAATAAAAATAAAAATATTAATTTAATTTTTTATTAAACAATATAGAATTTAAATATAATAAATCATTTTAAAAAATTATATTAAACAAAATATTAAAATTTTAATTTAAAAGATCAGTAATAAATAATATTATATTAGTATTTTATAATAAAATATTTTAAATATAATAAATAAATTATTTTATATAAGAAAGGTAAGAAAAGAGGAAAATGATAATTGAAAAGTAAGAAAAAAGGAATTGTCAAATAATGAAATAAAAAACTGTATATTTCTCATATTTTCTTCTAAGTATACTAACATATTCCCCAATATCAAGTTAATTACCTATATACAAAAGCCTTATATAGATAATATGTACGGGTGTTCAGCGGGTCGAGTCGACCCGCGAACCCGACGACCCGACCTCGGATCCGTGGTCGGGTTGGACCCGACCCGACCCAACCATGGGTCGGATCAAAATTTTTCGACCTAAGTCAACCCGTCCCGATCCGAAGATCTGGTTTTTATTCTTTTTTAATTTTTTAAAATTTCAGCTTATATTATGTATAAAAAATTAAAAATAAATTTAAATGAAATATTTTAAATCTGTAAATTAATGTTTAAATGTTGAATAAGTTATTTTATGCTTTTAAAATAAATACCATATAATATTTTTTACATTAAATAATAGATAAAGTAAGAAAAAAAATAAAAAAAAGAAAAAATTGTGGTCGGGCACCCGACCCGATCTAACCGGGTTGAGTCGGATCCAACGTTCAAAAGTGGAGTGACCTGACCCAAATCGGGGTGGGTCGGGTCGGAGGATCCAACGTTCAAAAGTGGAAAAGTGGAGTGACCTGATCCAAATCGGGGTGGGTCGGGTCAAATCCAACACCCCTAATAATATGTCCATGTCCTTTTTTCAATAGCCAATCGTCGGTATTGAGAAGTGGTACCGAATATGTTGCATAGGTACGGGTACGGGGATACGTGTACGGGTACAGGATACATCATTTTTAAAAAAATTAAGATACAAGTACGGCAATATATTTATATAATAATTATATTTTAATAATAAAAATATAAAATTTACAATTAGTTAACTAATTAATAAATAATATATCATTTTAGTTTCTCTGATTTTTTCCTAAACTGATTCCTGGTTGGCTTTGGGTGGCTCCCCTGACCACTCACGAAGAAGAAAATAACAAATGTTTTTGTCTTTTTTTCTACGCATTTTTCTTATTTTTTCCTTCATGTCTGTTGGATAATAAACTTTTTTTTGCCGCTGATTAATTTCTTGTTTCGCCAGGATGATCTTTCTTGTTTATTTTTCTTATTTTTGCTCTCTTTTTATGATGTGCAAAGGTTTCACAACCATTTCTTTCTCTCAATGACTTTTCTCTTATACCCCACAGCCTGTTAGACGTACCATTTTTCGTACCCATTTGTTTGAAATAATACTTTTATATTAGGTACGCACTGGGTACCTATAGGGGCGTACTCAGTGCGTACCGTACGCGTACCCGTATCCAGTACGTACCGGGTGCGGGTACTCCAACCGATTTGGCATATCACTACTAGAAAAACACTGATTACCGACGGTTCGGACCGTCGGTAATCAGCTTGAAAATCGTCGGTAACGTAATTACTGACGGTTTTTCAGTCGGAATCGATCCGTCGGAAAAATGCTCGTCGCAAACGGATTTGCGACGGTTGAAAAAAATTCGTCGAAAATATCGACGGTTCTGACCGTCGGAACAGTCCCGGCGGTTCGAACCGTCGAAATTTTCCGACGGTTGCAACCGCCGGAAAAGTCTCCGGCGGTCCGAACCGTCGAAATTTCCGACGGTTGCAACCGTCGAAAAAGGCCGGCGGTTTGAGCCGTCGCAACTTTGGACGGGCGTCGCAACCGTCGATCTTTTGACGGTCGCAACCGTCGTAAATAATTTTTTAAATATAAAAAAAATTAGCGGCCGGATCGGGCCGCGGCCAGCTCCGGCCGCAAGCCGGTCGATCCGGCCGCTGGGGCTGGATCCGCCGCCATGTGGCCGGATCCGAACACCCGGCGGCCGATCCGACCGCCGGAGGCCGGATCCGCCGCCAGGCGGCCGATCCGGCCGCTGGAGGTCGGATCCGACCGCCTGGAGGCCGGATCCGATAGCCTGGCGGCGGATCCGGCCGCTGGAGGTTGGATCCGGCCAACAGCGGCCTTTGGTCGGAGAGAGAGAGATGCCGACGCGGAGCGAGAGAGAGAAAGAGAGAGAGACGCCGGTGCGGGAGAGGGTCGCCGGCGCGGGAGAGGGTCGCCGGCGCGGGAGAGGGTCGCCGGCGTCCGGCGCGGGAGAGGGTGCTTGCGGCCGGGAGGGAGAGAGAGAGGAGTGAGGAATATATATAAAGGGAAAAAGTGGAAAGAAAGCGGGAAAAGGAAAAAAAAAACGGGATAACGAAATCTTAATTATCGACGATTTCGGTCGTCGAAAATGTAAATATTAAATATTTTTTATAATTACCGACGTTGTGACCGTCGAAAATATATTTAGTTATATATAATATTTATTTTTTATTTTACCGACGATTTGAACCGTCGGTAATCGTTACCGACGGTCAAAATCGTCGGTAATTACGACGGTTTGGACCGTCGCTAGTTATATTAATAAAATACTCTTTATATGATATTATTATACATTTACCGACGGTTACGACCTTCGGAAATTGCAGCGGATTTTGCGACGAATGGATATCCGTCGGAAATATCGACGTTCCTAATCGTCGAAAAATTAAATAATAATATAATAAATTATATAATTAATTTTTTTA
The DNA here is from genome assembly GCA_030549335.1 of Pontederia crassipes. Taxonomy (NCBI): domain Eukaryota; kingdom Viridiplantae; phylum Streptophyta; class Magnoliopsida; order Commelinales; family Pontederiaceae; genus Pontederia; species Pontederia crassipes. Next base: position 23,553,130 of record CM060196.1, read on the forward strand.
TTTCCGACGGTCGTGACCGTCGGAAAAATTTAATAATAATATAAAAAATACATAATTTAATTTTTTATTTTCGACGGTCGTAACCGTCGGAAAAGTCGTCGGAAATTGCGACGGATGGATATCCGTCGGAAATATCGACGTTCCTAATCGTCGAAAAATTAAATAATAATATAAATTATTTCCGACGATCATAACCGTCGAAAAATTCGTCGGAAATGAAACCGTCGAAAAATCCGTCGCAAATTGCGACGGATTTAGAACCGTCGGAAATTATCCGTCGGAAAATCACGATTTTCTTGTAGTGTATCCATGTTTCATAGATGTCGATTGTTCAACTCACGCATCGCTACTAAGTATATTGGCCATAATTTAAAAGTTTAGCTCATCATCAAGCTTAATTAATTTGATAAGATTATCCCAAATCAGGTGACCAAACAAGTGAGGCTCCCAACCATTTCTTTTTACGTTTATAAAAACTCAAATTTGGAACCTTTTAAACGAGGAACAGCGCTACCACTCCGGCCAAGTCTTGTTGGTATATGCCCAGATCATTATTCCACAATATATGAATATTGTACATGCATCGCATGCAACAATGGCCGCAGCTAACGGTACAACGAGTCCACAAGATGCTGCAGTCGTGGTGTTCCCCTTCGTAGCCCAGAGCCATCTCAACCTGCTCTTGGACCTCTCCGTCCGCCTCGCCGGGCGGGGGCTGCACGTCTACTACGCCGCTTCCACCGCGCACATCCGGCAAGTCAAGTCCCGCGCTGTCGGCCGATGGCCTGCCGGAGCCGTCGACGCAGTCCGCTTCTGTGAGCTCCCGCTGGCTCCTTTCCCTGTACTCCATCCGGACCCGTACTCCCCACCCAATTTCCCTGATCACGTCCTCCCGGTGCTCGAGCCCTACGCCGGAATGCAAGCGCCGCTGGCGTCCCTCCTCCGCGACCTCTCCGCGGCCCACTCTCGCCTCATCGTCGTCCACGACATGCTGGGCGCGTTCGCCGCCGTCGAGGCCTCGCGTCTGCCCAACGCCGTCAGCTACAGCGTCAGCTGCCTTCCGGCGGTCTTCCTGCTCGCTTTAGAACTCGGGGCCGAGAAGGAAGAAGTGCTAAAAGCGCGCGGCCTGACCAGCGTGCCCCCCCTCGAGGAAGGCCTCAGGGATTTCTGGAGTTTCGTCGCGCTACAGTTGAGCAACCACGTCCATGTCTCCGGCCTGTTGATGAACACGTGTAGAGTGCTCGAAGGTGATTTTCTGGACTCTCTCGCTCGGGTACCGCGGTACTCAGGCATGAAGCTGTTCTCCATCGCTCCGCTACGGCTCTGGTGCTCCGAGCAAGAATCAAGCCACACACCCAAACGGCACAAGTGCATGAATTGGTTGGACGAACAGCCGGAGGGATCCGTTGTGTACGTGTCCTTCGGAACCTTAACAACGCTCGCGGGCGAGCAGATCGAACAGCTTGCCGCCGGGCTGAGAAACAGCGGGCAGCGCTTCATTTGGGTTCTGGGGGATGCCGACCTCGCCGTCGGATCCGACGAATATGACAACGAGGAAGAAGGCGCCCGGAAGACGTCTCCGCTGCCGTTCGGCTACGTCAAGGACGCGGAGTTGGTAACGCCGGCGCTGGGTATGATCGTGAGAGGATGGGCGCCGCAGCCGGAGATCCTGGCACACGCGGCGACGGGCGCGTTCATGAGCCACTGCGGGTGGAACTCCTGCATGGAGAGCCTGAGCGCGGGTGTTCCACTGCTCGCGTGGCCGATGCACTCCGACCAGCCTCTCATCGCAGCGTTGGTGACGCAGCGCTTGAAGGCCGGGGTCATAGTGGCGCAGGGCTCCTCGGCAGAGGATCAGGTCGTCCCGGCGGCGATCATAGAGGTGGCGGTCACCAGAGTAATGGTGTCCGACGAGGGGAAGGAGGTGAGACGGCGAGCCAAGGAGTTGAGCGAGGTCATTGGGGAGGCCGCGTCAGTGGGTGGAGCTTCCCAGACGGAGTTGGATGCCTTCGTTGCTCACGTTACTGCGGCGAGTGTTGGTGAGTTGGCAAATGGCAAGTGATCGAAGTCTATTATTAAGCACTTTTTAATCTTGCGATATTATGTTCTTATCTAAAAAAAAGAATTAATGTTTCAATCAATCATATATTTATTTAAGAAATAAGTCGAGTCATAAAGACTTGGACATGAGGATTAGCTTCTGTAATTGTGATATTATTTTATCTATTGTGATGTTGTTATTCGCATAATAGTTGAAATTATATTATATTACTATAAAACTGTTTCTTGAAGTTTGCTTTTATTTTTTATTATTCCGAATTTTTCATATAATAGAACTTTTTTAATATAATAGAACATTGATCAATTACAAGTGTCTTCTATATAAATTCGAAGAAATGTTTTTTTATCCCATAATTTTTCGAACGTCAATAATTTTTTTCTTCGGGAAAATTCTAAATATATTCAAACGAAACTTTTCGAAGCGATCTGTTTGAAATCATTTAAACGACATCGTTTCTTACAACATTATTCTAGTTTGAATGTGATCCTTACAGTAAAAACAATTTAAGGACCTCTTATTAGGAATTATTAATGCATTTTGTGATATTTGCATCGGTAAATGATAGACGAATGAGACACATATATTCAGCAATGTTATAAGATCTGGTTCATCATCGACCTGAATTAATGAAGTCAGGAATCGAATAATATAAATTAATAATATAAAAACCGAATCGAATCGAATGGTCGGACCGAATAATATAAATTAATAAAATAAGTTAAATAGATTATTATAATATTATTAATATATAATATCTTATTTAACAACAAATAAAATATAGTATAAAAAAGTAAAAGAAAATAATTTAAATTAAATAATATAATAAAGTAATATAAATTATGTCATCAACATAAATAAAAAACATTCTTGTGAGGTAATTATAAATAAAAAAATATTGAAAAAAATTTAGATATTTTTTATGCAAAAAAAATTAAGAGAAGTATCTACAGTTTTTATATTCATTACTCATTTCTAATAAGATTGAATCATAATTAAGTATTACTATAAACTTCGTTGCATATATTTGACTTTAAAACACCATAGATTTCCAACATTTTGCATATATATTTTTGCATAAATATGAAAGTGATACAAGTTTGATTCTTTAGAAATATAATAAAATTATCTATAAACACCATAGATATTTTTTTATGAAAAAAACTTGACATGCATACCTTCTTTCATATCTCAATATAAAACATAACTTGAGAGGGTCAAATAACAATGTGATTTTTTACACATAAGATGATACTTTTCATCTCACTTTAACCTTTTTTGGCATTAAAATTTTTAATCCTAAACAATGGAATTTTGTATAATCAAAATATAGTTACATAAGACATAAATCCTATGCTCCAACACTAATATTTCGTATGTTGGCAAATAAACCACCTTCATGTTTCATTATCATGGGTATAGCTAGTGATATTCTCTATCTCAATATATTTTTCTTTAAACTGATTTGCTCCAATGTGTTTTAGACTTATAACCTCTTAATTACCAGTCTATATGGAATAATCAATGTTTACTGTTTAGCCCTAATTTCAAAGAAAAAAAATGCTATATCTATATTTGTATGGGTGATTGTCATTGTACCAGTAATGTATTCAAATTTTTATGTGCATTTAGTTAAACATTCTTACTTTCTGCAATCTTAAAAATAGCTATACCACCCAACATTGTTATTTGATGTGATGTGAGTTTTGGATCATCAATATACTCAAAAATTCGCATTCAAATAATTTGTAGCCTCAAATGTAACAACTTGTATGTCAATCTAAACTTTGCTTTTCAAAAACCACATAGTCTTCTTAGTTGCTTCCTAATGTGTCATCCCTAGATTATTGTGTAGGGGTGTTCACAAGGTCGGGTCGACCCTTGAATCCGATGACCCGACCCGACTCGAACCGATTTGGGTCGGGTATGGGTTGGATTTTTCCAATCCAACCCGATCCGATCAACTTGAATTTTTTTATTTTTTTCTTTTTTATTCAAACTTAAGATTATATTTGATTTAAAAATTTTAAAAAATTTGAAATAAAATATTTTAATTGCAAAATAATATTAAATAGTTAGAAAACTTATTTCATGTATTTAAAATAATATTAAATAAATTTTTTATATTAAATAAAAATATAAAAATAGTAAGAAAAAATAAAAAAGAAAATTAGGTGGTCGAGTAACCCGACCACCCGACCCGACCTGACCAAATTTGGTCGGGTCGGGTCAGATTTATTCGCGGGTCGGGTTCAACCCGACCCATGAACACTCCTATTATTGTGAATTTCAACAAGTAGACTTACTGCATAAACTAACATATGCCTTATACACAATATTGCATACATCACTTTTCATCATTTGTGCATTGGAACCTTTAATTGTTTTCCTTCTTTAGGACACTTTCTTTCAAAAATATTTTTCAATTACAAGTGGTGTATATCCTCGAGTGCTACTTTACACTCTAAATGTCAGTAGTATCTTATATTAGATCATACTTAATGTTCTAGGACTTGATTTTGTCATCGACCCAAATTAATCAATTGGGGAAATTTTAATCGGCTAGACTGGGTTAAGTCGGATGGTTAGACCAGATAATATAAATTATTAAAAAAAAGAATAGATTAGAGAATGTGTTCTTATGTTTGTATCATGCAACAAATAATGATGCATAACAAATTAATAATGTAAAATATAATATAACAAAGTAACTAAAATAATGCAAGCCAAATTATATTGTAGAATAAGCGTCAATTAAATATTTGCTACACAAAAGAAGAGACAAAATCATAATAAAAAAATGATTAAATCTTATATTTTGTGACGGAAGATGAAAGAACAAAGTTGGAGCATGAATTTAAAACAAAAATATATCCAAATAATGAACCGTTTGTAGTAGTTTGCTAAGACAAGTGTCAAATGTAGATCTAGAACCCAATTGTGCATCTCCCCCTCTATGATGGTAAGAATCTTTTCTTCGCCCACCTTCAGCTTCCCACCTCCAATGATATGTCTTAAGAAGTATACTTTTGATTGAACGAAGATACACTTCTATCACCTCATATAGAGCTATTTCTGTTGTAGTATTTTGGATACTTGCCAGATATGATCATATGATCAATGTGAACCTCGAGGATGCAATTGTAGATCATAGTGTCTTTGAGGTAGATAACCATGACTCTCAAGGATTGCAATACCTTGTTCATCAGAGTGCAAAAAATTATCGGGACTTTAGTAAGGCCAAAATACATCACAAGGAACTTGAAAAAGTCATATCTTACGACACATTGTCTTTTGCACATCTTCATCAACAATTCAGACTTGTTGGTATGCTGAACGAAAATCTAATTTGGTGAACCATCTTGATTTTCCTCAATTTGATCAAACAAACCCGATATGAGAGGGGTGTGATACTTATTCTTCACTATGAGCTTATTAAGCACCTGATACTCAATGCACATCCAAAAAATATGCCATGCATTTTCTTTGTACTCAAATGATATCTCCTCTCTTACGTCTTTATCTCATACGAATTTGCACTTCGTGTCGATATGTTTTTCTTTGAAATAATATTTTTCATTCTTTACATGGGTGATGGTTACTTGACCCGATGACCCAAATTTTGATGATCTTGATCACCTGACTTGACTCGGGCTGAATCGAGTTCGAGTTAAAATTTTGTAACCCAACTTGATCCGATGTCTTGAATTTTGATGATCCCAACTAGTCGATCTGACCCGTGCTGAGTTGGGTTTGATCATAAAAAGTTTGATTCGATCCAATATAATCAAATTTGATCGAGTTGCGTTAATTTGTTAATGGATCGGGGTCAACATGACCTGAGGGTCAGTTCAGGTTTGACCTTAAAAAAATTCAATTCGATTCAACTCGAATTGACCAAATTTGATCAGGTTTGGTCAAATCAGTTCACGAATTGAGTTCAACTTGACTCATCTACATATAATAAAAGGTAAAAATGACATATAAATAAAATGTTTATTTACAAACTCACAATCTTTCATAATTTATTGTACAAATATATACTTTCTAATTACTTGCCATACCATATCACCACATTTCTCATCGCACTATTCCGCCCCATCCTCCATTACCTAATTATAAAAAAATGCTAAAAAACTAAACCAGTAAAGGTATATGTCATTTATGTCCATGATCCTATAAAATGGTGCTATATGGATAACTTGGTACCCCAAGATCATACAATGTGAAACAACTATAGATGAGCATTGGTTGACTTTTGACGAATATCAGGCTCGGCCCAAGAGTAAGGCCACTCAAGCCTAGGCTTGAGGCCCCATAAAAAAGTTAAGGCCCTTCATTTAGTACTAACTTATTATAAAAATAGGTAGTTTGAAAAACATACGTAGTTGAATTTAAGGTATTTTAATTTACAAAATAATGGGTAAATTATGTATTAATACTAATTAGCTACGTAGTAGTCAACTTGTGGTGCTTATTTTAATTTAAAATTCTATTGTCGTTTTTCTCTTTTTTTTATGCATCTACATTAATCAATCTATTGCTTTTCTTAAAGTTTATACACTTTTTTCTATCAACAATAATAAAAATATCCAGACTATTTTTTCTGACAAATATTACGAATAAAAATGGTTTTTTAGTTCTTGGCTCCATAAATTAATTTATTATCTAACTCTAATAAGAATATACAAAATTATTATTATTAATTTATTTTAATATATTTTTTAATTTTAAGTCTCGAGCCGGGTCCTGATCAAACATAACGAGTGGTGGTTGCACGAAGCTTTACGTATTTTATAACGAGAAAACATTCCATGACACGCGCAAGCTGCTACCCACGAGCAGTGCCCATTGGGCCGCGGACGACCCAGATGTTCACAAGGGAAAGCCCCCACGAAAACGGGCTTCGGCCATCTAGGGGCCCAATTAACAATTTCACTTTTTTAAAATATGAGGAGAAACTATGTATGTGGTTAGTAAATCCAAGCTCTGGCATGCATCCGACTCCATTTCTTGTTGGGCGACAAAAGTGGGCCGAGGCCCATTCAAAACTTTTTTCTATCCTCCCGACTCTTCTTTGTATACAGGTGCATATTGCCATGGGATCACAAATGTTTGCATTTTGTATACTTAGCTTAGCTTCTTTTTCCATAGTTAGTGAGTTCTTTGCTTGAGTTTGAAATATATCACTTTGACTGTGATATTTGTTACGACACCAGGGAACATACATGATCACGATTGGCCGGATGATTGGTGGGTAGATCCTTATTATGTATGTGAAAATGTGGTGATGCTCGTCCTAATATGTTTACATGCCATTTTTCTTTGATGTTTACATGCCCATGTTATCAGTATCGTTTCTTCTTGCAGCAAAGTTTTTGCTGATTGATTCCCAACAACATTAATAATTGACTGATGCTAACACAGTATACGTTTCCAGCCAATGCAGAACATACATAAAATTAGGGGGTGCTGACCATCCGATTTGACTGGATCAGCTACCCAAACATTCACATCGGTCGCCTGTGTTTCTTGGTATGAGAGACGGATATCAACAAAATCCTTCGAGTTTCGAGATATGCAGAAATCATATGAGTTCGACTTCTCTTTTGTTAACTTTTCAGCATCTTTTTCTGCCGTCAAAGACCCAACCCACAGGAACAACTTTGCCTATTTCGTGACGAGTCTTGTTCAAGTTTCAAAACTTTACACAGAGGCTTACAGCTCATCTGAACAGTAATAAATGCGCCCACAATTAACCTATTCATATCCGAAAGATATCATATGAGAAGTTAAATGTTTACAGTTGATTTTAAAGTGGCTGTGACAGTCAGAAAACAATCTTTTCTTTTTGAGATGAAAATTGTAGCAATCAAATATATACTCGAACTGAATTGATCATGAATCATTAGAATATATGAATACTTCATGCAGCTCACAGGAGGAGACTCCTCAGCTATTATGAGCCTCACTGCAGAACTTGAAGCAGGAGGTTGGATTCCATATGACCACCACATCATCGTGGGGCTGATTTGTTTGACTGTGTGGATGGTGAAAAGAGCTTTAGGATAAGGTGTAGGTGGTGCCGAGGTACCATCAATTATCAAGTGTTTGGTGAGGCACCAGAACCATGAATGGGGGCTTGGTGGAGTGGGGCCATGCAAAACATAGTTAAAGATATCATTCCAATTTCTCTGTTGGATATTTTCTTGGGGTGCCAATTTAATGCCAAAGAACGAATGCACTGCCCTCCTCCTCTCAGCATTAGAGTCCACCCCCCACATGTCTGTACCTGCCATCTGGAGAGATGGCACTTTCCTTTTCTCTTGAGCAATCTTTTGGAGAAGATAGTCAAAAGTTGAAAGTTAATAATTTTGATAATGTCCCCTACTCTCCCTATATATGATGTCCTACATATTTGATGCTTTCATTTGTTTAATTTAAAAAATCTGAATGGGAATAAGAGTACTGTTAATTGACTCATCATATGTTAACTCGTCTGAATTCTCAGTAATGAAGCTTCTGCAATGGCTTTTAGATGCATAACATGGATAGTTATCAACAAGGGCTTCCTTTTGAACCTTTGATTAAGACATTTAGTTTTTTAGTGATAATTCTACTTCTTATTGTTGTTTTCCTGTGATGAAACAACTTACATGGTAATAGACTTAGGTAGAAAAATTTATCTAACCTTCATTCTTTAATCAATTAAATACTATCTTTATTTTTCTTTGAGTACTTTTGTTATATATATATATATATATATAAGATGATTAAATCAATGAAAGTAGCATCTCATAATTTGTTCCGAAAGAATAGAAGATTAAGGAGATTCATCTTATAGCTTTTTTTTCTTGATAATTGGCTTCTGATGAAAGATCAATAATTGATTTCTCTCCAAAGCATTTGTTCAGAGTCCTTCAACTCAAACATCGCATTGATCTTGACGTGCACTGGCACAAAAGGAGGGATAATCATGTGGCATTCCGACGTTTGACAAATTTACATATAATATAAGGACACTCAAAAAATGATTGACTCCGTTACACCTTTTTTTTTAACGATACAGTGAAAATTATACTGAAAAAAAAAACCGATGCGGAAATAGACACGACACAATTCACTAGACAGGCCTACTATGATCCACCAATCAAAGGATACAGAATCTAAATTATGATACTTCCAAACAAAATTTGCAAAATTTTCATCTTTATTAAGAATTAAATTAATCAACTAGAAGGAGAAGAAGAATCCAATTGACGTCACACATGCGATTCAAGCTCGCCCTCATGTGTTCCGAATGCATGAACTACCAGGAGGAAGAGAGAAATAATTTGTGGTCATATAATCGTCTATAACAGGAGAGAGAGAGAGAGTTTTCTCAAATGGAAACCTGATATTAACCTACACAACGAATGCAAAAACATCACACCCCCTCTCTCTCTCTCTCTCTCTCTCTCTCTCATGTAGGAGCGAAATGAGAAGACTTCGAAGCCCGTGTTATTATTATGCGATCAACGAGGCAAACATCTACGTCCACGTCACCGCCTCTGGCGTAAAGCTGCCACTACCGTCCGCCCGGGTCCTCTCATCCCCATCCGCAGCGACCGCATAGAAGCTTCCCATGAGGTCGTAGGGGCACCCACGCACGCGTCCAGTCGCCATTGGCCGGAACAGATTCGTCGAGCTCGAAGGGTGCTGCGATCCGATGGCGGATCGTGAAGGCGCACGTCGATGTCTATGCGTCCTCCCCCACGCGCGTCAACGTGGGACCCATTCGTCGCCACCGAGCGATCTGGTTGGCCCACACATCCGGGACTCCGCTGTTCGGTGCCAGACATGGGAAGGGCCTCCCATTGTTTGGATGCGTCTAATCCATTGGTTATTTTGGTGTACAATCCGCCTTTTTGTTTCTCTGAAACACCCCCCCAAAAAAAAATTATACTTTTGTTAATTGTCACAAATAATATCCACGGCTCCGTATCCATCCAAATTATTGGAACTGGTGGGAAAAAATAATTTTCTTTTTTTTTATTTGCACCATCCGGTGATCCAATTTCCAAATTTTGTTCTCTCTCTCTCGTTTATAAAATTATAAATACGACTGTGTTCTGCTTCTGCTGCTGCTTTCTGCAAGCGCTGCTGCTCTCTCATTTAAGTCTTCTTCGAGTCGTAGAGCGTAGTGGTGTGCACAGAGAGGAGGGAGTCGAGAGCTTCTGGGGAACCGCTCTCGATGAAGCTTTTGGCCACTCCATTGTTCCCAAAGAGGCAGGCTTTGGGAGCTGCGAGGCCTAACAAGGCATCCATCATCTGCTTCTGGTACCTGGTTTTGGCATTTTTCAAAGAGCAGAGGTAAGGGCGCAAAGGGGGGAGGAGGAGGTAAAAAAGGTGGAAATTTTCTCTCATTTTTTCTACTGCAAGTGCACGAGCTGCTTTTGGGCCCAAAGGCGGGATCTTTTTGAGAGGAGTTTCTTCTGTTGCTTGTTCTTCTTCGTTCTTGTCGTAGAGGGGGAGGAAAAGTTTGGGAATTTTTGTTGGTTTGTTAGTTTGATCTATGCATGGACGGAAGGGATGCCATGGCGATGTCTGGACCCCCATACTATTTGCATAGAGAGATCTCACAGCAGCAGCCGGCGGGGATACATGGGAGCACCCTTCCGGGGATGCGGTCCATGCCGACTCCTAGCTTGGCCGTGCCATTTTCCGGCATAGGATCAGGGGCGTTTCAGGTGGACTCGTCGCCGGCCGTCTCCTCTCACAGCGGCAGTGGCGGCGGTGGAGGTGCTGCGGGTGGCGGAGGGTCGAGCCAGAGCGAGCATGTAAAGAGGAAGCGGGGCCGGCCGAGGAAGTACGGGCCCGAGGGGAACGTCTCGCTCGCCCTCTCGCCGTTATCTTCTCCGAGTCCCGGCATGCCCTTGGGGTCTGGTTCTGCGTCCGGCACTCCGAGCCAAAAGCGCGGCAGAGGCAGACCACCTGGAACTGGGAGGAAGCAACAGTTGGCTTCACTTGGTGAGTTAAAAATCTCATATTTTTCTCCCCATTTTTATATTTTCATCTTCGTCTGCATGGTGACTCTAACATTATTTATTGCCATTGGACAAAATTTATGAGTAATTTAAGTTTCACTTTTGTGTTGAACCCACTTCGATCTCCTGTCAGATTGCTTAAAATATATAGGAAATGTTTGCTGGAGTAGATAATGAGCAAAATATATTCAGAAACCAATTATCAGAGAATGTATTTAGCAACCAGACAAAGCTGATGTTCTTTTGGCAATCCATTAAGAGGGATACCACACAAAAGCAAAATGTGACATTAATAATAAACAACTTTTCCCCAAAGGAAAAAAAATCCTTTCTTAATACGAGGTGTTCTTTATGTTGGTGATTTATCTGAGATTTTTACTGATGTATTTTTTCTTCTGTCATATTTTTTTATTCGTGGTTCTTCCAATTTTCTTGATATGTACTCTTACTAGTTCTTTTTTAAATTATCTCGTTGGAAATTGTAGCTGTCTTTCTGTCCTATTAGTTTACTTTAAGGAAAGCTAATTAGCTATAGACCTTGAAAACAAATGGCTGTAGACCTGTAAATCAAGCATCTTGGATGTGTACCTTGACTTCATATTAAGGCACCATCATGGCTCGTTTGATGGCTGTCTGTCATGACAAATATTTTTTTTATAGCATGATGAGCCATGCTATGGGGATTACATGTCAGTATTGGGCGGTTTTTGCTTTGGATGGCTTTACTTAGTGCTGTTAGATCAAGAAATAAAATATTTATGTTGTGCGTCGTTAGCGACCTATCTTTTCCTAATCCTTCTTTTAAATATTGTTATTATACTAATGCGAACTATCTATACGCATCTAATTAACTCTTAACAACGTGAACGCATTGCACCGCCATCCCAAAATTTGGGAAGCTGTCTTGAGTTCTCGTGGTGTGTCATGTTTTTTGTATATTTTGCTTCTCAAAATCTGAGCAATTGTGCCCCTCTCATGGCACTATAGTTCTTGATAAATATGAAATATAAAACAGTCTTTCTGGTAGTCCTGTGTTGATGACCAAGCGGTCACTGCAATTAGTGCGTGCCATATTTAACCTTCTCATCCGCATAAGATATGATTTTATAATTCTGAAGGCGTGCTTATCATCTATAAAATCGAGACTTTTATCTCCAACTGTTTGCAGAAGTTAAAAAAAGATCTTTCCAATTTTTATTGTGAGTATTATGTGGAATATATTTGGACATTTTAAATTATCGGAAATTTGAAGTTTTGCACATGCATTTTGTTAATTGAGCACACATGTCACATGCAGTAGAATCCTCAGTGCCAAATATACTACTTTTAGAATGTCCATCCTTTTTTTTCTGATTGATGAAACGTTATTTTTCCTGCAATGTACCCAGGGGTGGACCCAGGGGGGTTTGTGGCCCCCCTCAAATTTTTTTATCTCCTGTATAATATTATATATATTTCATATACAAATTTGTAAAAAAATAAAATAAGTATAATCCTTATACATATGGCCCCCACTGATTTTTGGGCTGGGTCCGCTCCTGAATGTACCTCAGTATGTAACATTTTCATTTGAACTGGAGGCAGTTTCTGGTGGTAGTTGCTACATAAGTGTATTAACTCACCTTCAACTCCTGTACTTATTTGCTTACTCTATTTACAGGGGAATGGGTTGCTGGTTCAGCTGGAATGGGCTTCACTCCACACATCATAACTATTGCAGAAGGAGAGGTATGAGTGGTTATATCATCTATTTATGCAATTCATAACTGACAAGACTCTCTCAGGAAAAAAAAAATGAAAAAAGGTTCATGAAAAACTATCAGCAAGGTTGTAATCCATCAAATATCTCATAACTCTAGCTCACCACTAATATATTGGTCATGTTTCACTTTTCTGCAGGATATTGCAACAAAGATTATGTCATTTTCTCAGCAGGGGCCAAGGGCTATTTGTATCCTCTCAGCTAATGGTGCTGTCTCCAGAGTGACCCTCCGCCAGCCTGCATCTGCTGGTGGCATTGTGACTTATGAGGTTAGGTATTTTTTTAATATTAGGCGATTGACTAAAAGAATTCTCAACCATTCAAAAGAGTTATTTTCCTGTGTCTTTGACTTGAATAATTTTTAGATATTCTTTGGTGTAAGATTGATTTTATAAAAAAACTTAATTTCCATGCTAGATGCAGTGATCATCTCGGAATTTGTTTTAAGGGTTTCTTCCGGAAAAAAATGTGGTATGCCAATCAAATATAATAATCTTTTACTTCATATAAAGGTGAAAGCAAAGCTTGCATGGGCTACATTTCCAGATTCAAGAATGTCAATTTTATAAAACATAATATGTGAACCAAAATGGTTTGGTCTAGAGTTGCAGATTGTGATTTAACTACCATTGTTAATCTAAAAGAAGGGTGGGGTTCAATGTCAAAATATGTGTAACTTTAAAACATGGTAGTAGAATATTATTTCCTTTTATCATATAAGGATTATTTTTTTGGTAGAAGAAAACTTAATTTTTGTTTTTCTTCTTAAAAGGAATAGTTTATCTTGGTGCTTGTAGCTCTTTTTTTGCATATTTATTTTTTAGCATTTCTAGAACATTCTTCTGCTCAGAAGGTAATGCAGGTTGGTGGATAAGAGAAAGCATGCACCTAGATGGATGCAGTAAGTTGATGAGCAATGTAATGAAAGACTGATTGACAAATCAAATATCGGAACGGTATCCTGTATTCCCACATCGAAAGGGAAAAAATATAAGGCTTCATTGATAAATCAAATTGAGGAATTATTTCCCTGCATCAAAAAAGGAGAAATATAGGTTGTAGATGTGTTCTTACTACCAGAGTTTTTTTTTGTCTTTTACATAATAAAATTGTTTATTTATAGATATTGATAGACAAAATTTTCCTCGCTGCTAAAGTTGACCAATGCGCAAGCCATTCTTTGTTGAGATAGTTGATTTTTTTCTTTCCACATGAAGTAATGCATCATCCATGTTTAGTTATGAATTTTCTTAGAATTTGTCATAGATTGGGTGGTGTGGTGGTGTTTAGTGAAAAAACTGTGAAATAACAGCTTCTTAGTGCTGTCACTATTTCTATCTCAGTTTTTACATGCAGTTTAAGAGGATTATGTGACAGTCTAGATTCATGTGGTACTTTTGTATCACCTTACTTTGAGTGATGCATGAGGACCAACTTACTCATCCCTCCCTCTCCTCTCTGTTTAAGACAATTAGTCTGCAGATTGCATCAAGACTGTATTTCTGTATCAAAGTCAATCTCTTGGCCGCATTCTCCGCTCATTTTCTTCATACAAACTTCAATGCATTCGACTAGATTGTCATTTCAAGACATCTTTGAGTGCTTCTACACTTGTGAATTCAGCAAACAAACCCTTGATACAAGAGGGACATATTGAGGATCTTGATGACAATCTTTACGTGTGTTTATTCATTGTGTCTTTTCTTCCAAGCACCCTGATGATTGGAGAGGCTCTTTAGTATTTTATTTTCTGGATGCAATCTTTTGTTGATGTCTATTTCCTTCCTGGATGCAGTCCCATTGTAAAGTTTGTTGGGCTCCACGAGGGACTCATGGTTTTTCCTATGAAATTTCAAGTAACGGTGACTTTTTCAGGGTCGCTTTGAAATACTTTGCCTGTCCGGGTCATATATGCGTGCTGATAAAGATGGCTCACGAAGTCGGAGCGGGGGACTTAACATCTCTCTTTCTAGCCCTGACGGCCGAGTAATTGGAGGCGGCGTTGGCGGACTGCTGATAGCAGCAACTCCTGTGCAGGTGCTCATATTTGTTTCATCTTTTAGGTTAAATGAACTAATTTTTTTGTCACTCGTGCATCCCACATGTTACACTAAATTTGAAGGAAAAAATGTTAAAGCATAATGTGATTCTTAATAGGTTATCGTGGGGAGTTTTATGCATGGGGGATCCAAGGGGAAGAACAAAAACAAAGCCAGCCATGAACCAGCCGTCGAATCTGATATCCACTCCGGCGACAAGCAGAGCACACCCTCAGCACTCTCCAATCAAAATGTTATTACCCCGTCCCCAATGATGGGGGGATGGCCTGGTTCAAGGCAGCTGGACATGAGGAATGCTCACTTAGATATTGACTTGACTCGTGGGTAGATCTTGTCGGAATTCTATCTGCTTAGGAGTGTGGCTGTTAATATGCACGGTTTGGTGACACAATTGGCACGTCCATTGGAGTGAGACTGAACAAAACTCACATTAAAAAGACGTGTACTAATTTTTTTTGGCTCAAGAATTAGTCCGTCTGTTTC
Organism: Pontederia crassipes; assembly: GCA_030549335.1. Classification (NCBI taxonomy): domain Eukaryota; kingdom Viridiplantae; phylum Streptophyta; class Magnoliopsida; order Commelinales; family Pontederiaceae; genus Pontederia; species Pontederia crassipes. Next base: position 23,568,520 of record CM060196.1, read on the forward strand.
ATGCCTTTTGAAAATTTATATTGGGTATGTGCCATGGAGTGAGACTGAACAAAACTCACTAAAAAGACCTATACTAATTTTTTTGGCTCAAGAATTAGTCCGTCTGTTTCATGCCTTTTGAAAATTTATATTGGGTATGTGCCATGGAAACCCCAAGAACATCTATTTTCGTGCAGTTTGTTAAAAGGTGCCTGCAAAATTTAGATATGAAACTTAGAAATATAGAATTTCTTAGCAGAGCTTCGTACCTTACCACTTAACCTGTTACTCTACGCGCAACAGTATAGCAATGAAAGGAACTATGTCAACTTAATTCCTAGGAATGACCTGACCAAAGTCGAACATTTATTATTGCATAGGTCTATAACGGAATACAAATAGCATCTCATGCAATTATTAATTACAGATATATTTTGTTCCTTGGTACAAGATTAAGCATTGGCGTCAAAAGGCCGCTACCGTTCTTTCAGTTGAATACGCCCATGAAGCATTTTAGATAAGTAGCCAGTAGGCGTGCCTAGCGTCTAGGAAACCCCCAAGAGCTTCTTGATGTCCTTCTGCAGAAGGTCAACGTTCACAAGTGAGTCTCAATGCAGAGTTGATGCAAAGTCAACATTTCGCATTTGTGAGATTAGGCATTTAATTCACCTCAATGCTGAGTGGGGAGGTGGTTGGTGCGTAGCGATCCACAACGTTACCATCCTTGTCCACCAAGAACTTGGAGAAGTTCCACTTGATGCTGTCACCAAAAATGCCACCTTTGCTCGACTTGAGGTACTTGTAAAGAGGTGCAGCATTTGAACCATTCACATCAACCTAAATGCAAGATAGTTTATCACAAAGTTGAAAACATTAACTAGTTCCAACAATCAAGAATCTAGAGATTTCATGGCATACCTTGTCAAAAATTGGATATTCAGCTTTGAATCGAGTGCAAGCAAATTCAACAATCTCGTCATTGGTTCCTGGTTCTTGTCCTCCAAATTGATTGCATGGAAAAGCTAGAATCTCAAGGCCTAATTGCACAAGCAATTGTAGACATGAGACCCATGATAAAGAACCAGATAAATAACAGCAATGGATGGCCACGTAATTTATAAACTGATCAATTATGGGGCTCAAAACGAACCAGATTTAGCACCATCGATAGACTAATGATTTCTAGGAATATAATTGGCTAATTAAAATCCTTGAGAGAACACAGAATCGTGGTAGTCTCAAAAACACTGAGTTTTATGACTAAGGAGAAAGTGATGTAAAGGTTTAGATGATTCCCTTGAAGTATTTGTAAGGTATAGATGTTCCTGCTTATTGCAATTACATTAGCTTTAAATCAAGAATCATGTTATTAAAAAGTAAAGAGTTATGGATCTAAAAGAATGTAGGTTTTATTGTGGACCACGAATCCTTGAACCATCAATCTATCATCTGAAAAACATGCAAATTTTTCCATTTTAGAACTCAAAAAAGTTGCGATGACTAACATTTTTATGTAAACAACTAGTTCCCAGTTTGATATGGCCAATCAGATCACTCCTTGCTTATGACATCTTTGAAGGAACACAAAGTGCATTAACTTAAAGCAATACAAGAGTTGAGACCAGTTGCTTGGGAATACAAAGTGCAACTTAAAGCAAATTAAGCTTGGGAAACCAGTTGAAGGAACACAAAGTTCTATTGCTTTAAGTACAAACATCTTTGAAGGAATACAAAGTGCATTAACTCAGTATCCATTTTTATCGTTCAACAGTGCTCTGAAATACTATTGTTGGCAGAAGAACACCACATACAATTATAATACAGAAAATAATGCCGAGGAATCATTGAAGTATACCTTGTTCCTTGTACTTCTCATACACCTGACTCAGTTCAGTATAATTTGAATTAGTCAAGCCACTGAAACAGAGAAAACAAACTTAGCAATGAGCATGTTGGTGTCCAAAGCAATAATCAAAGCTACAAATTACTTAGAATTCTCAAATACCACCACTTGACACTTCTGAGATGAAACGTTCTGGTGGGGTACCGTTGAGTAATTCATTAAAAGGTTAAAAGATTACTTATAATATGATGGCAGTTAGAGATAGCACCAATTTACATAACAAGGCAGACAAATATTAGGCAGAACTTGAGGAGAAGTTGCAGCAGTACCATTGAGAAGCAACATTGACGATCAGAAGGACCTTGCCCTTGTAAGTGCTGAGATCCACATCGCTTCCTCTTGCATCCTACATGCAAAATTGCACAAGTCAAATTTACAATTGGTGTGACCGCAGAAATAGTGTTCAAGAGGGGAAACTGTGTTCATTGAGGGGAAATAATTGGAAATTATTCAACCACTTTGAACCATAACTTAGATAACAAAGTACAACATTCTATTATTCGAGAATAGAGAAATCATTACTGAATTGAAGAACAACACCAAGCATATTGATTCCCTAACTGCCCATTTTGGCTTGAAAAGCCCCCTTTTTCATGGCAAAAATAGAAGACCTTTCGGCCAATTCCAAATTAGGAGTTTGGATTCACACAATCTAATCGCAGACCCGCAAGAAACTAGCATCAGAGAAAACGAAAGCAAACCCACGAATCTAAACAGTGGATTGAGCACGAAAATCCCAATCGAATTCAGCAGGAACCCTAAAACTTACCGACCAAGGGAACAAAAAAAAGAAAAAAAGATGGAAATCACGTCCACGTGCAAAGAAAAAGCAACAAAGCATCTCGGGCACGGACCTTCACGGTGAAGTCATGAACGGAAGCGGCGGACTTCGAGGACGCCATTCCTGAGGGAAATCTCGACGTCGAGGTCGTCGGAAACGGGAAGAGTTCGAGATTCTTGGAGGAGGAAGCGAGGAGTTTTACGAAGCAAATGGGAAGCGTCGGTCGTTATAAATAAGATATTTTAGAGGCCGCATTGGGGGAAACGTGAGCTGTAAAATTTATTCGAGGAATTGGTGCACCTGTTCCACGTTGTGGTTAACAGTCGAGCCACGTGTGCTTGGCCTCGCCTCATGTATCCCACGTCTATATTATTCTTTTCATAGCTTGCTTATTTGTTTTCAATGACGGATACAAATATTACTTTTTATTTTTATTTTTTCTAATAAAAGTGCAAGCTGGAAAATTGTAAATGCCTAATTTTCTGTTTACCTGGAATTAAAATGAATACTTGATGGCAACGCCAAGGTTATGAAAAAAATAAAATAAAATGAATAATTGATGAGTTGAATCCATACTTAATCTTAATAAAAAGAAAAGGGGAATCAAAGTTTTGGTAACGTAAACGTTAGATATGGATAAGAAGAACATGTTATCTAGAATAGTCTAGAATTTCTTGCATTGTGTACAACTTGTGGAAGATTAGAGAGATAGGGTGGTCAGTTTATCAGTATGGATTATGGATGGAGTGCAATGTGAAAGGAGAAGTCAAACAACAGAAATATTACACCTGTGGAACGGCAGCAAGTCCATCGGAGTCGTCAAGGGGAACCTGCACGCATTAGCTCAAATGCGGAATTAATTCGGTCTGGTCAGGCTGGAATTAAGCATCACAGTTCACATATCGAGTTGAACTAGATTCGATCCGGCTATTCAAATAAAATTCGATTCGTTTCGATTCATTGGGTTAGATTACTCGATCACTTAATTTTTAAATTTTTTTACTATTTTTATATTTATTTAATATAAAAATATTATTTAATATTTATTTTAAAACATAAAATAAGTTTTCTAATTATTTTTAGTATTTCAATACTTAAAATATTTTATTTCATTTTTTAAAAATTGAATAAAATATAAGATTAAGTTTAAATAAAAAAATAAAAGAAGTCGGGTCGTCGGGGTGGATCAACTCATATCGAGTTGAAAAAATTTAACATGTACCTGATCCAACTCGCGAGTGAGTCGACCCGACCTAATGAATAGCTTACGTGGAATAAAATCAAAGAACCAAATAAGCACGCTGGGAAGGACCTTAGTTAATTTCAGTGTGGCACTCCTAGTTGAATTGTTAGGTAGGGGGATCCTTATTCAAACTAGGGAATTAGAAGCACAGAAATGTGTTAAGGTTGCAAAGTAGAAGTGAAATTTGTACCTACCTCACTTTTGTAATATAAGGTTGTCCCATGGGGGCACTGCTCAATTATATTATTTAACTTTTTTTCCTTACTTTGACTGCTTAATATACAACTTAATACTTAATTACAATATACTTAATATACTACTCAGTTAGCGGACACAAATTATATAATGATCTTGATTTTAAGAGAAGTAATCTATACTTTATTGAATAACACATGGACTATGAGACTACTTTTATTCAATGTTAAATATTTATTAATGCACATATGTGCATGTCAAACGTTAGAGGAGTAACTATAATCATCCATCAACAACAATATAAAACATATGTCAATATCCATAATAAATATCAGTATTATAAATAATCAAAAAATGATTTATGATTTTCAAAATTATGACAATTAACAATAGATAATTGATCATCACAATAATTATCAATTATATTTGATGATTAATATCCAATGATTGCTTATCACAATAATTATTCACATAAAATTCAATTATTTAATCAATCATTAAGTCACTGAAGACCTCTTTTAACAATAATCAATTTTACACGTCAAGTACAAAAGTTCACAATTTATTATCCATCAATCATCAATTATCCACCCACTATGACAAAATCAATTATTCATCAATTACTAGAGCACAATTCAATTATCAATAAATTATAGTTCAATTATTATTTAATCTTTAGAGTTGTCTATCAACTATTTTAGCTTCAATTAATTTGAGGGCTCTCAGTTATTAAGAAAAATATCACACCACTTTCATGCATATCAATAGGGGATTAGTGTCATAGCAAGCCAATTAAATTCAATTTATTAGATTCATATATACGAGAGGACGTATGGTCATACACCGAACATTCATAGTTTTCATTAAAAGGTGTCATGTCAGTCCACTAGTTATACTAAATTCAATTCAATAATGACTCGATTAACAATTAATCTCTTCCTTGAGTGATTAATATATGTGATGACCCCTTAGTTTTGGGATTTTATTTTATTTACCTAAACTGTCAATATTTATCCATTTTAAATTAGATGTGACAAAACTCAATCCATATATAATCGAGTTATCATCAAATATTATATTCAATTCATCAACCGACAAAACTCAATTTGTGATATATTATTATCGTAGCAATTATAACGACAATTCAATCATCAATGATCAATTATAATAACAAAAATATGATAATAAATAATCAATACATCATAATAAATATGACAATTCATATATCAATACTATAATCATGAAAATCAATAATAATAAGCAATATAATTAACTATAAATAAATAGTTATAAATTTTAAACACTAGAACTCGACTTGAACTCCAACTCATTTTTAAACCTTGGAACTTGACTCAAAACTCAACATACATTAAGGGAAACCCAAGCCATGTCATTAATTACCATTTCACCCATAGTCAAGTGAAACTCGGCCCAAGCATGATGCGAACCTGGGCCGAATCGATTTAACTCCTATTATGATATGATTGATAAAAATTGGGCCGAACATGATGCGAACTTGGGTCAGATCGATTCATCATCATGCTCGGATTGTTGGAACTTAGGCCACACTCATAGGAACTCAAGCGGAGTTTATCAAATTCGATACAATCTATTCCAAATCCCATATGGATCCAAGGGAACTTGAGTTGCATACTACATAGTTCATCACATTTTCATCAAACTTTCCAACCCATTTCAATAGAATGAACTATTCAATTATGTCCATAATTTAACCCTACAATACTTCACATATAGGACAAGAGTTTAGAAGATCTATACCTATGAAATCATCTATATAAGGATCTCTTTACACGCCTTAAGTTGATTAAAAATCAACTGCATATCTTGTCTGAATTTCCTGGACAAATCGTGAACTCTGACAGTTGATTACTCCATGGTGCCACCTTCAAACACGTGCAAACTAACTCGGTGATGATCTTTGATATCGGGACATAAAATTCAATCACTGGTTATCATCAGTGTGCCTCAATTTACATGAAAATGAGAAATGAAACTTTTCATATTTTGAAATTTGTGTGTATTTGGGCTAAATTTTTAACACATAACATTACAAACTACTTATTTTGAAATTTATCGATTTTATGCTGAGACAATTCTTCATATTTTCATGCACAATACTAACTATTACATCAATAGTCATCCAACTTTATCCACTACAAGAAAAATGAGTCTTTAACTACTAACTATTAGCGTCGAGACAAAAAATGACCATTGTAAATAGTCAATAATGTCCAAAAATAAATATGAACATTATTAAATACATCATTAACAAAAGGTAAAAGTGCTCATCTCAAAAAGATATATTATGGTCATTACAAGTAATTATTAATGATCATTCAAATTTGTCATCATTAATTATAGGATTAGCGGGATAACTAAACATTTCCCTCCAACAACAACAACATTAATGTTAAAAAAATAAATTTGTTTATGTATTTAATTAACTTACAATCAAAATTGAAAAAAGTTGGTTATAAAAAGTTGGAAACCCTCGGATGTGAACTCATTTTTCCCTCTCCTCTTTCTCTCCTGTTTGTTTCTCCTCTTTACTATCCGATGGCGACGAGCAATCGTCGACTCCTCGCCGACCTCACCAACCTGCGATGACCTCCGAGCCTGTCCACCATAGATCTGCCCGTCGCCGATCCCCGCGACCCTCAGCCAAATTTGCGACCCCGTCGATCTCGCGCCGACCTCCTCCGAGCTCGTATGCCGCAGATCTGTTTGCCGACCCCCACAACCCTCGGCCAGATCTGTGATCCCTCCGACCTCACGTCGACCTCGCTAACCCCTATCACCAGCGAGCCTGCCTCCCTCACGTTGACGTCGGTTCTCGTGCCTCAGATCTATCTCCTCTCCTATCGACGTTGATGATGGACCATATCTGCGCGACCTCCGGCCAAATTTGCCAAGCCTCACTGACCCCACCTTAAGTTGACCCTTGCCGATCTCTATGTGTTGTTGTTGTCACGACCCCGATTTAACCTGCGAGTTAAACCAGAGTTTATGACTCATTACGGACGATCAAATAGAATTATGAAGAAATACGAAAACGTGATGTCATTCACTCTTCTTTTATAACATAAGAGTAAAAGTATATCATTAAATAAATTATACAATATGTGATCATTTCAGAGCAAACTGATACTCCTTAAGTCTTTCATTTGACAAAATGACTTTATTTTCAATATAACTTATTTTGACATAAGTAATAAACACGACTAGCTCTCTCGATATCTTAATAGAAAGATACGAGAGACATAAATCCTCTCATCATACCACCAAGGATGTTATAGAATCCCTTTATGGCTATCACCTCGCACGAACCCCAACGAGCTATATAAATTTGAAAAAATATTAAAAATAGCATCATGAGCAAAAGTAACTCAGTAATCATAAGTTATGTGTTATCATTTAATAAGTTCGGAAAGACAAAAAAATAAGCATTAATCATGATGTCAAAATCAATGTTTTCATATGTTTAATAAATACATATATAACATTCCAATCAAAATCATCACACTCAATTTACAATCATAGTCATTTAAACATATCAAACATGTGTATGCAATGCAACACTCTCATATGTATGCACAGATCAGCAACTGGCCAGTGGTCGGTAGGTGGACTCTAGAGGTGACTCCCATCATGATCAGTGATGTAGCACTTAGCTTCATTCTACCTTATCTCTTTCGGGGAACAAATTATATAGCGATAGGTAGACTCTAGAGGTGGCCCCCATCGTGACTACTCACGATGTGACACTTAGCTCTGCATGACATTTAACTCTAGTCTATCTCATCCCATTATTGGCGAACAAAATAACGGAATGAACTCTAGAAGTGATTCCCATCATATTCAACAATGTAGCACTTAGCTCCAACAATCAAACATGCAATGTAGGTAGATGCAGATTCATAATTTATCATATAACAATTATGTCTCAATATCAAAAGATGAATCATATCAAATACCATTTCAAACGGAATAAGATTGCACTTCTCGTAATCCATTCATATCATATCACATATGCAATCATACAATCATTCATATATACTTTATAATTGCATTTATCGAAATTAATTCATAATCTATCCAAAACATATTAAGTACATATAACAATCGATGTCACACTAAATTTAAAAGAGGTGAAATTATAGAATAGGAAAAATCAACGTACCTATAAGAGCTACCAAAAGATTTTTTTCTTTCCTTTTTCACTACTTTACTCTTCTACTCCTATACAATAATAATAAGAACACATCACTTTTATGATATGAACACAAACCTATCACACATGAAACATAATTAATTGAAGATGTACATAACCCTTAAGTATTTACTCTCATAACTTAAGTAATTATTTATCACAAGAGTTGGCCTACTATTAAGACAAATTGTATACATAATAAAAGAAAATTCGTATCTACTTGAATTGATAACCAAATTTGTTCATTCCAATTTTGTTTACTTCCTAGTTGCAAATATCTTAATTTATAAAAGTTTCAGATCTTATTTCATTGTGGTTTGTTCACAGGAAAATCAATATTCAGTCTAATTTTTATCTTATTTATATGTTCAGACAGACTGAGTGACCTTATTTTTATGATTTATATAAAATAATAACCATTCCCTGTTTTGATACTTTTAATTTTTTTCAAATAGTAGACATCCTATGGTGCAAATCATAAAATTACTTTAATTAATATTTATTTGTATTGAGCATAATAAATTTAACCAATATTAGCATAATTTGCCCTAAGTTCCATCTTGACAGACTGAGTAAGGATCAGTAAAACATTTATAACTTTCTCTACACATATAATTTTAGAGTAATTCCAATTTTCAAGTAAATGACCTTTGCATTGTTCATTTATTTTTATATTTATTTATTCATTTACTTAAGACATTACATATAAATAAAAAACTACACCCCAATTGGATTCAAATAAAATATTAATAAAAATAAATAATTGCATATAAAATTTTGTCCGAAGAACAAAAATTGCAAATTCACAAATTTTCTAATTTTGCATCTATGTTTTACCTAAGTAAAACACCTCCTAAAAAATGGTTAAAAATCACATCTATAATTCTTTGATATATAGGAACAATTATCGGAACTTTAATTTTTTTAATTCTAATATTTTCAAAGATCATGTTTTCATGGCTTAGACTAATTTTCGCCAAATTTCAGTGATAAAAAACTATGAGTTATAACTCATGCCTTAACACATATATTAATTTTCTTATCAATAACATGATATAATATTAACCCATGTGATTACATATGAATTAAATTTGGGATATTATAGTCGCGCCTGTCTTCGGGCTTAGCCGTCGACCTCCAGCGCATCGCAACCCTGCCAATCTTCGTGTGTCGCCGCGCCCACCTCCGAGCTTCACCGCCGACCTCGAGCACACCGTGCCCCCTACCGGTCTGTGTGTCTCCCCGTCGACTCCGAGCTCGTGCACTGCCACCGCCGAGCTCGCCCACCCCACTGTTACCGAGCTCGTGCACCTCCGTTGCCGAGCTCGCGTACCGCTGTCGTCGAGCCCGCTGGCCCCACCACTACTGAACTCGTGCACCGCTGTTGTCGACCTCGTGGCCCGTCGCTATCGAGCTCACCCCGCTCTGCCGCCGCCTATCTCGTTGTTAATCATGTTGTTATATAATTCTTGGCCCCATAAATTTTTATTGTTTAATCGATGTTGTTAACTAGTTAAACTTTTGTTAATCCATGTTGTGATTAGTTACACTTTTGTTAAATGGTCATTATATGAATTTAGCAATCGAAACATTGATGGCTTTTAACGATTGGATAGTATGTCATTCAAGATTACCAAAACATTTAACGACCAACTAAATGGTCATTATATAAATGGTCAATTGGATTATTCACGGACGTTGATGACTTTTTAATGATTGGAATCTTAGTCGTTGAAGAATATCAATGAAAAAGATATATATAGTCATTAATGCGTTTAATGACCAATACACTTATCATTATATAGATTTAACGATCGGATTACTTATGGCCATCGATGACTTTTAACGATCGTATTAGCAGTTGCTGAAGATTATCAATGACAAAAATATTATTGGCCATTAATGTATTTAACAACCAACTAAATGGTCATTATATGGAATTAATGACTGAATTATTTGTAGTCGTTGATGACCTTTAACGATCGACATTTTTAAATCGTCATTGTTGACTTTTAATGGCAACATCTACAATTGGTGATGATGGAAAATGTTGGTCGTTAATGATCAATAATGATCAAAATTTAAATAATAGTGATCGTATTTCTCTTTTCTAATGATGTGTTTTCTTGTAGTGATCATAGAAACAACACGGTCATTCAACTTTTTGCTTAAGAAAAGGAATAACCATCTTTAGCTTTGAAACATCATAATCATCTAACTTTATTCTTCAAAAGCATACAACCATCTTAGATTATTCTAACTTATTACTTAATACTATCATCCAACTTTATAGTTGAGAAACAAAAGGTCTATTTTAAACTTAAAAATGAAAGTCATTATAGTTTCTTTAGAGAACTATCAAGGTCATCTTTCTTTTGTAAACTAATTTGGATGGTCACCTAGTTTTTCACCGTGAAGAATAAAGGTCATGTAGAACAAAAGTATAAAATGTTGACAATTACTTGACAATGCAATACAAGAACATGCACTGCACTAGAACATCCATCAGTCAGAACAAGTTTGTGGAAAAAAGTTAGCACAAAATTGACATCAATGAAATGTAACCATTAATCTACAAAAATTGAAAGAAACAAAAAATTGGCACAAAAATTTACATCAACAAAAACATCAATAAACATAATGTAGTAATCTACATGCACACACACCCTTTTTATTACTAATGTGGCTGGAATGGACATCACTTCTTTTCTTCAACAGCCTTAATTAAGATGACATTTCTTATAAATATAAAATTTTATGACATTTCCAATTGACAATTCGTTATATTGAAAGAACATACTTGAGTGGTTGTTGTGAATCAGGTCATTTCTTCTTGTTTTTGTCTTGTGCTATTGACTTGAATTCTAATTAGCACAAGTTGGGGTGAAATATTAACATATGAATTCTAAGGAATCATAGATAAATAAAAAATTGAAAACTAGAATGTTGTGAATTCAGAAAATGACCTGAGTGACAACTTGGCGTAACATCAAAGTGTTCTGGACTAGTGACATAATTTCTCTTCTTCCTTATATAAAACTAGGTTTCTTTATATGGAACACTCATGAACCTTTGTTGTTCACCTTGTGAAGTTTGGTCACTTTTTCTTGCCTGCAATAAGTTATAGTTGTGAATAGCTCATGAGGCATGAAATAAATCAAAGAATAATATAGAACTTAAGAATTACATGAAATCTCATATTGTGTCCAATCATTGCACGTTGATTAAACTTCATCTGAACTCTCCCTCTCTTCCCTAATTGATCTTAGCAACTTTAGCCTTCTTTAGTTCTTCGACCCCTTGTCATATGTTATGCTTTATTTTTATTAACAAATGGAGGTGGAGTTATTGACATGGTATGGCGCAGCACCAAAATCTTAATAGAATAAAGAAGACAAAAGGATACGAAGATAGACTGAAGTACTATCCAAGAAAGGCACAGAACAGAATTCTAGTGCTTGAAATTAGCAAATCCACACTATAAACAAATGTGAATTTCTGAAGCAAAGATGAGATAGTCTTTTCTCTATTCATTGGCTCCTTTTATAGACTATTACAACAGTCTCTGTTTTAGGAAATAAAAAAAGGAAACATAAATTAAGGAAACAAAAAATATTGAAATAACTAATGAGCCAATAAATCAGTCACCTAATTAATTTCAACTGATTAGTGTAATTATTATGATATAATTTCCTATTAATCAACATCTGCCAAGATTTAATCATTATTATGATATGTTCCCTATTAATCAGCGATAGCCAAAATCATGCCAGGATTTGTGGGGTATCCTACATCATGGTATCTTACCAGTAGATCATTCAATGATGCTATGACATTATCATAAATTTTTAGTTATGTTTTTTTCTACTATCATTTGCCAAAAATATAGATATGGATCCTCATTATTTTCAAAATGTCGACATATATGCATGTGACAGCTATTAACTTCCATCATTGTAATTGAATGTCTTTTACTTTGTATCAACAATGTATTGTGCACCCTTTGAATTCACTTGAACTTTAGGATGACATGAATAGGTAGGCTCTCATATTGCTCCCCATCATTTGATCTCATCCAACTTGTTTTTTTATTTTTTTGACACAAGATGCCAACATTCCTTCTATTTATGGCTTATTTTTTCCTCTAGAATAGTGTCATGAACCTGATATGTGTCATCAATATCATTGTGAGATCTAAAATGTACTTGTTAAAACATTAACACATATTGTTGATTGACATGTCACACTTTGAAATTCATGAAAAGCAAGTCCTACTTGAACTAGAGCATGATCTTTAGCCTCACAAGATTTTTTCTCCAGCTTGTTCATGTACTTCGACATTTCTTGTTTGGTAGTGGATCTGATCATTTTCCACAAAAGCATTTAAATTCTTTACTTTTGAAACCCTTGTCACTAAAATTTCTTCATTTGTATCTCAGACACATTTAATGCTATATAGAGGGGCATACATTCCTTATACTATTAATCAGTCCCTAAAAATATAAATATGAGAGATTTAAATAGTTATGCAACATGATAAAAACATGACCAAATGAATAAAATATCTTTTGTTTATCACTAAAAAATGCTGATTCCCTACCATTTGTTGTGCTCAAGATAGATCCCTATGCTCTTTAATAACCACATTCAAATAGTAAAACTATCATCCGCAAATGAAAAGATTCAATTACTCACATCTATTTCTACAATTGTTAGTAATTGACTCTCAAAATCATCATTCATAAAGCAACCATAAACACATATAAGTGACATACAACCGTATTTAAAACTGAATAAAAGGTATTTGAGAGAAATATAAATACTCTCCCATTGTATGTTATTATAAAGACCTTACATTGTACAATCATAATTACCCCTCAGCAACTTTGCTCCATATTTGTACAACACACTATATTTCTCAGCATTTCATATGAATCTCAAAATGAGAATTCATTTAAGGACCCTATGGGCAAAAAATTCGACACAACCCAATCCGATTCGGGTCGGGTCGGGTGGTCGAATCATCATATCCCTCTTTTTTTATTTTTTTCTTACTTTCTATATTTTTTAACATAAAAATTAGTTAATAACTATTATAAAATATAATTTTTGTTTTTTTGAAAATTTGAGCATTATTAAAATATTTTATTTTAATCTTTTTAAAATTTTAAATAAAGTATAGGACTAAAGTTAGGGACACTACAAGAAAAATAACTTTCAGCGACTATAATTAATGAAGAAAATTAAATATGATCGTTAAATATTATTATTAACGATCAGAAAAAATTTTGGTCGTCAACAATAAGGAAAAAAAATTGGTCCTTAATATTTTTATGACTAGACGTTAAAAGTCAATAATAAGGATAAAAAAACTGATCTTTAATATTCAAATTAACGAACCATCTTGTCGTTAAGAATATTATGAGTAAAATTAAAAAATCTCTTAAAATGATATTAGTGATTTTTAGAAGATATAATTTTTTATTTTGTTTTCTTATGTTTTCTTATTTTAAATTTAAAATAAAAATTTAAATTATACCTTATGTTTTAATATTACTTTTCAAGTTTTTCATATCATTAATAGAAAATAAACAAATATCTTCTCTATTAATTTTTAATATTTATTTTTATTAATATAATAAAGAGTATCAACATCTCTTTATTTATAATAATTAATAATATTTAATTATACATTTTTTATTTTTATGTATGTTTAACTTTTTCTCCTTTTTTTTAACTTTGAGTAGCATTTAAGATATATATATATATATATTACATTGTTTTTTTTATTTTCTAAAATAATGATGAAAGCAAAACAAAAAAATATATATTATTTTAAGATTAAAGCTAAAAAAAATTACTTTTACCATCATAATTTTGTTAATAATTATTAGGCTATTAGGTGATAACTAATTAAATTTTAACCTTTTTTTTTTACTTTTTCTCTTCTCACGTGCGAATCATCTTCTTCCCTCCATCAGACAACTGTAGTGAGAGGCGACCGTTACGATAGGTGGCCGTCGGAGTGCGCGTGAGGCGGCCACCTGATGCCAGACGGCCATTGTGTGCGAGGCGCCCCCGACGGATGCCTTTGTGCCAAAGGTGGCTCCGGCGGTCGCCTCTCGCGTAAGAGGCGGCTTTGGCGGCCGCCTCTGCGTGAGAGACGGCCACCGGGATTGCCTCTTCACGAGATTGGCTCCTCACGCACAGAGGCCACCCCGGCGGCGGCCATAGGGCCGCCTGCCGCACAGCCTTTGCCCAGGACTAAAATTTTAATATAATGATTATTTTTAATATAAATCACAATATGACTCTTTAAAAATATATAAAAGGACACATTATAGAATACATTATATGTTTTTTTTTATAAAAAAGTGTATCCATGTTTGTTTTTTTATTTTTAATAAATATTTCTTGTTATAAGATAATAAACATTAAATTGACATTTCACAGTTAATTAAAAAACTTAATAGATTAAATTTATAACTAATTTTATAAATAATGATTAACTATTTTATAAATCACAAATGACCCTTTAAAGTATAAAAAGTGACATATTATAAAAAACATATGTATATATAGTATTAACGTTAATCAATATGTGTACATACTATCCATATTACGTATATTAAAAATATCATTAGATTTCCTTAGATAAAGAATAAGTGAATTGTTAGAACTTAGAATACTTATCATTCAAAAATTTTAAAATACTTTTTATGAATAAGAGGAAATCCATAAATTTATACTTATGATTAAAACTAATTTATATTATGACTAAAATTAGTTATATCTGGGATAAGAAGTTAACCTAATTTATCTTTATTAAAATTTATCTATTTTATATTCTAAATTTATATAATCTATATTCTATATGTAAATATATTAAAGGAAATAAGTAAAAAGATAAAATATTAAAGAAAATTATGAGAAAATGAAAAATAATGATAATTTATTTGATATATTATTTTATTAATACGTCAAGAAAAGAATAAAAGTAAATGTAAAAATAGAAATATGCATTATATTATAAATATTAATAATATATTATTATTTTAATTATCGACGATCATATTCTTTGAAATTATGGATAGATTTTAAATTCGTCAGTAATTAAGAAGGCTAGACCCGTTAGTAATTTTAATAATAAAATATTAAACACATATTTATATTATATTACGTATATATTATTACAAAATTATTTACCGACAGGATTGGCCTTGGAAATTACTCACGGATGTGGATCCGTCGATAATGGTGAAGGCTAAGACAGCCAGTAATTAAAATAATAAAATAGTAAGCTTATATTACATATATATTATTATAAAATAAATTACTGACAAACTAGCCTTTGGAATTATCGATGAATTTAGGGCCAACAGTAATTTCGAAGGCTTACCCGTCGGTAATGTACCGATGAAAATTTGTCATTCGTAGTAACGAAGGACTTTTTTGTGTTCGGTATTTCGGAAAGTTTTTACAATCCGTCGCAAATGTCGTCGGAAAATGGGAAGAATTTCTATCAGTCAAAAATAGTCCATCAAAATAGATGATTTTCTTGTAATGTATAATGGTCTCTAAATCAAGATTGTAACAACCATATTCGACTTTCTTTCCATTGAGGTGTATATGCAACTCAAAGAGGTAGAGCTTTAAAAAATATTTCAAGAAGTAAAATAATTAACTGTTTATACAACTAAAATAATTAACAATTTTAAAAATACCGTAAAGTAGACAAGTCATTAGTTAACAAGCATTCTTCAAAAAGTAGCTATTTATTTAACTACATTAAATACAATTAGTAGATAGTTGATTAGTTTTAGTTAACATTCTTCATTAAGTAGCTAGGTAATTAACATCATAAAAAAGTTAATTTTGTCAATTAAGAAAAACCAAGGACTAACAAGAGGATATTTAGAAACTAATATAAGACTAACATGTATACTAGTATGTTGATGTTGATGGCTCACAAGCTTCATATTGCCTCATCTTAATATAGAACAATTAGTATTGCAAAAATGGTAAATGGCATTAGAAATGTGGAGTCATATGACACAGAGCAGAAGTCCACATACCATGTTGTTTAGTGCAACATTGTATTAATTAGGGTAACAAACTTAAAGTAAGAAAATAATCTCATATGTTTTTTTTAATTCGGGTTTAACTTTACTACAACATACTTATGTGAAAATGAATAGCTAGAGACATTTGATGTGGAGAATATATATATATATATATATATATAGACCTTTGTTCTACATGCATTTGATTCCTAAATGACTATAATTTCAGCCATATAATTGTACTTATTGATGAAAAAAGCTTAATTTGTATCAACTTTAGTGCCTTAACCCCTTGCAGGAACTTCTACCTGGCTGAAAGGTGGAGGGATGTGATGTTGACCAAGTTACATAAGCTATCTTGAAGAACAGTTGCTTTGGTTATGGTGAATGTAGCCAAACAACTAATAGGAAATAACCCTTTTGCGATGGAGGACCAGCCATACACTACTGTAGACCCGGCTATGAAGGAAGCTTGGTTAGGACATGAAGGCACTAGGGGACAAAAAGCATAAAAAAAAGAAAAAAGAGAGAAGAAAAAGGGGGCAAGCAGAATGGCAGTTGGCAGGGCATGATGCTGAGCTATAAAAGGAAGGCTGAAGGCAATGAAAGGGGGATCCGGAGAGACTCAACTAGAAAGAAGGAAAATGGATTGGGGGCTAAAAAGTTCTCTGGTTCATCTTTATCGCCGGAGAGAAAGAAAGGGAGAGGAGGAGAATTTCTGGCAACAAACTTTTTGTGTTATGAACATTACCATGGATGTATTCGAGAGTACTTGTGTCACTCCTTATGAACATGTTGTGTAACTAACTAGCCTCTAAGGCTGGGGGATGTACTTGCTTCGGATGCTTTTGTTCTTTGTTAATTTCCTCACTTTACTTTGTTAGACTGTTCGATTTCTTTGCTGAGATAATGAATTATTTTCTGCTTCATCCTATTTAATTTGTTGTAATGATTCTATGTGTTGATTGAGCTCTGGAGCTCGTCTTGAATGCAACCCGAGAGGGAGTTCTACTCTCTATTCAGCCGCTTGCCGAGAGATACAATGCTAAACAAAGTTATCTTCTTGCAACTTGGATGAGCTCTAATTTTGTGATATTGGTGTTCATGTGATGGTGTTCGTCAATCTTCAGTTCAAGAAACACATGTTCTTTGATTCTTCCCCCGAGAGGGATCTTTTTCATTGAAGTCTTGTATGCATGCCGAGAGGTCGGACAAAGCTTCGATCACTAGAGAAGGAATCGTGAGCTGCGCATTTTGGAGCTGAAGTTGTTTTCGCTCCTTGCTTTGCATTACCATTTTTTTTCATTTTTTCTTATTTTTTATTAATTTTGCGACCTCCTACCTGAGTGGGAACTTCTATCATCTCCATCCATGGAAGATTCGAGAGGACACACAACCATAGAATCATACTTAGAGAGGTCATCGAGAGTCACAACCTTCATTTCTAGATAGGACTTCATTCGCCTGAACTCTCCCCATTTTGCGCGACCTTTGACCATGATGGTTCTCACTCGAGAGGGTGGTCTTTACAAGTAGAGGTTCAACTCAGGCCAAGAGGTTGATTTGGATCCTCTGTTACCATCCTGAGAATCTAGTAGGATCATGCGAAACCCAACTTAATCCTAGTTGAGAGAGGGATCGATTCCTTTACTCGCTCAGTGCACACGAGCGTGTTACCCGAGCTGGATATTGGATTCCGTACGCAAATTGAGCCATTTGTGTACATGAGAGTGTCATTAATGAGTTAAGTGATTCTTAGCTCAAACATATATCTATGCACATGCTAAGGGGTAGTTTGAATACTTAACCATGATTTAAAGCTACTTTTCGTATTGGACCAGTTAGCTCTACCAGTGGAGTTATCACGTATTTATGATGTCGTTCATGTCACTATGCTTCAACGATACCGATCAGATCCTTCTCATGTGTTGGAGCTCCAATCTATTCAAGTACGAAAGGATTTGTCATATGAAGAGAATTCGATGCAAATTATTGGAAGAAAGGGAAAAGAACTACGGAATCAAAAGATTCCATTAGTTTTGGTGCTTTGGAGAAATCATTCAAGAGAAGAGGCAACTTGGGAGCGAGAAGATCAAATAAGAGAAAAGATCCATTTTTATTTCCTGAAATAGGTAACTAAATCTTGGGGACGAAATTTTTTAAGGGAGAATCATCACATCGTGCTCCACAAACGTCATTTTTACATAATTATTATTTAATTAACATATTAAGTTAGTTTGAATGTTCATTTAGTGATATTTGTATATAGTAATTAATATCCTGATTATAGCATAATGAGTACTTAATTATTAATAAACCTTATAAAGTAATTATATAATGTTATTAGGAATAAATTATAAAATTCATAAATATTGTAATATACATGTTTAAATATGATTAAGTAAGTTTAAATTAAAACACTTGGTTATAATAAAAAATGTGATTGCCCATAACTTAAGGTTCCAAGTAGTTGAAGCAAACAAGTCAATAGATGAGATTTTTCTGAACCGTCGTATGACTTCATAAAAATTTGAAAAAAAATATAATACCGAGCGAAATGGAGGTATTCGAGAGAGTCAACTATTTCAAGTGAGTTCTTAATTAGAAAATTGACCTTCCAATTGAGATATTCATTTCTTCATGGTTTTAAACCGATAAAATATGATGGATAATCCATTTGAAGTTAGTTTTCTATGACAACCAGAATCATCTAAAACTAATTTTTTATAGAGGAAGTTATGAATCAATATCTACATGTCATCTATCCTGTCCTGAATAAGATACATGTTCACTTGGCACGACTAGAATGGTCCGAATTAGAGTTTGAAATTTGGATATATTTAATCCTTGTATATGGGGAGAAATGACTATTTCATTTCGTATGGCCTCTTCTGTCAACTTTTAGGATATTGACAGAACATGAACTTAATTGATTATTTTTGCTAGAAGGGCATACAAGGAGTTACATTCTAATATTTTTATGACGAAATAATATTGAAGTCTAGTTTACAATTATGATTAAGAAGTTATGAATTATTTATTGACAGACACAGTCTAGAATTGTGAGATAACACCTAGTTAAGCTTTGAAAGACTAAGAAGTTCCAAATATGAAATAGCCTATGAATATATATATTTGAAATTAGACATTAGTATCAGAAGAGATTATATACATTTTAAGGTGCATAAAGATTCATGCATCATGAGCATGCATTGCATACTATTTTACTATGATTGAAAAGCAAAAAGGCATTAGTGCTTGTTAGAAAACATCAAGTTGCAAGTGAAAGGGAGGAAATCTAGTAAGGATAAAATACCAAGGTGTTTACAATATAGAAAAATATTATATGATATTTCTTTTATTTATGGTAGTATTTCAAACAAGAATTCTGATGATTATTATTATTGAAAACATATCTTGTGTAATGAAAAGTATCTATGATATTATTTAAGAACTTCATATGAGATGAAGTAACATCTTACATGAAAATATTTTCAGAGAACAATGCTTGTGATGTGAAAATCGATTTTACTAGATATTGATATGTGATTATGAGGATATTGATATGTGATTATGACATGTGTATTTTGATATTGTTAAACTCAATTTATTCATTGAACATACTGGTTGAAAAAGATCTTTGAAGCTGCATTCGATATATTGATGTCTTTTGAGTGTATATCGAGTGCTTAGCCCTTTGAGGGCTCCTCTGCGTGCACATATGGCTCATGTTATTCTATGCATATATGGGAATCATGATTCTAAAACTCTGCTTAATTGTATGACACTTGATCATAGAGGGATATGTATTGATCATAAAATATTTTGCGTATTCGAGACACATGATTGCGAAGCTCTACTTAACTGTATGACACATAATCATGAAGGAATACATATTAACCCATGTTTAGTGTGTGCAATGACATATCTTGAGTTACTTTATATTTGATAACCTATGAGATATGTATTATGCTTTAAATATTTTTCATATGAAAAGTATTGTTATTTAAATATTATGCACTCGTATTATTTTGTACTTTTATTTCACTCACTGAGCAAATGATTGTTACTCATAGTACATTTTTTAAAATTTTTGAAGTACATGTAAATTCTCGAGTTGAGACGATTCAGAGCTTTTTTTTTGCTACATATAGGAAAGATCGAGCCACTAGAGCACTTTTAATTCTCCTTCACTTTTGTTTTTGGAAGTATGCATGTAATAGATAAACATAGATGTTATAATAGAGTTTAGTAGAAACCTTTTTGTAAGGTTGCATGGATGGGGTGTCATATGTGAGGTGGTTTGTGAAGCAATAGTGACGAATACCATGTCTTAAGCTTTGGTTGTAAGTTGAGTTTATATGCAACTATTGTATGTAATGACAAATAACGAGAGATAAGTAAGGGAGGAGATTTTGTCAATTTTATTTTTAAAATTTCTAAACAAAATTATGGGATATAATAAATGGGATTAAAACTGTTTGAGCAAAGTTTTAATGCCCTATAAAATTATATTTTGATGATACAAATGAAAGATTAGAGTTAAATGCTGAAAAAGTTTAAATAGAAATTGACAACTTTATGCACTAAACTTTGATTGAATATTTGAATATGATCTCATTAGATTTTGGATGAATCATAAGTATCAAAATTGTAAAAAATTCTGTTAACTTTTCATAGAATAAAAATCATCTCATTTGAATAACTATGCAAAATGTTATGCTTAAAATAGTGCAATGCGGTCGACCTAGCGACTGAAATACTGGCTGACCAGTCAGGCACACCGGTCAGTACAGAAAATAACCAATTTCAGCAAACAGAATATCGAAACTATACCGGTCGAGGTACTGGTCGATCGGTTGGTCAACCGGACAGTGTAGAATTCGTCAATGGTCATATTTTTCATAAAAGCGATCGACTGGTGAGGCAAAACGGTCGGCCGATCAGCGTGCAAAATGCACTAAAATCATCATATTTTGACCCTAAAAAGGAAACAAATCCCAACGGCTAAATGGAGTTAAAAATCCTATAAAAAGAATATCAAGGGGTCCAAAATTCACCAAGCATTCAAAGGAAACTTCAAGCATCAAAGAAAATTATTTTCTTGAAGTCATTGTTATATTTTCTCCTCTTTCTCTCTTCTTTTCTTGTGAGGTTGACATTGTAAAAGAGGAAAATACTTTCTTAAAGATTTGAGTGTGAGCTCTTGTGTAGTAGAGGTTTTATCTTACCTTTCATGCTAGAGAAAAGACCCATGGAACTAATCCATCAAAAAAATGGTCATCGCAAAATAATTTTCGACGGTTGAAAAAAACTCGTCAGAAGTTCTGACGGTGGCAACCGTCCCAAAAGTCCAACGGCTGCAACCGTCAAAAAGGCCAACGGACTCAACCGTCGAAAAGATCTGCCAGTCACAACTGTCAAAACATTGCGATGGCCGCAACCGTTGTAAAGAATTTTCAAAATATAAAAAAATAGCCCGCCGCCAAGCAGCCGATCCGGCCGTCCATGACAAGATTCGGTCGTCTAGCGCCAATCATGCCGCCGCTGGCCTGATCCGGCCGCCTGGCGACCAAATTAGGCCGAATGCAGACGGATCGGCCGCTTGGTGACCGGATCACGTCGCTTAGCGGCAAATCACGCCACGGCCGACCAGATCAGGCCGACTTTCGGCCGCCAGGAGGCCGATCCGATCCCCCGCGGTCAGATCCGACCGCCAGACTATTAATCCGGCCCCCACGGTAAGATCCGGCTGTCAGGCCACCGATTCAATATCCCGTGGCCAGATCCGACCGAACTGACCCCCCACGGTTAGTTTCGGTCGCAGGCGGCCGATCGGCCCCCGAGCTGGTGAGAGAGAGAGAGAGAGAGGGAGGGAGAGGGTCGCCGATGGATCATTGTCTGGGAGTTCGTCGCGCCAAGATAGAAGAGGGAGAGAGAGAGGAGAGAGGGAAAGAAGTTGAGAGAGGAGAGAGGGAGAAGATATATATATATATATATAGGAGTAGATAGAGGAGAAAGCGGGAAAACGAAAAAAAAAGTAGCGGGAGAGTTATTTTTAATTATCGACGTTCATGATCGTCGAAAACTTTGGAAATATTAATAATATATATTATGATATATATTATTATAATATTTAATTATTTTTTCAATTACCGATGGTCCAGATCGTCGAAACTATCGACGGTCGTAACTGTCAATAATTATATTAATAAAATACTACTTATATTATATTATTATGTAATATTTAGTTATTTTTAAAATTACCGACGGTCCAAACCGTCAAAAGTTCCGATCATCCGAACTATTGATAATTATAGTAATAAAATACTACTTATATTATATATTATATAATATTTACTTATTTTTTAAAGTTGCCGACAGTTCAGAACGTCAAAACTTCTAACGGTCTGAACTGTCGATAATTATAATAATAAAATACTACTTACATTATATAATATTTATTTTTATTAAGTTACTGACGGTCGAGACCGTAATAAATTTCAACGGTCTGAACTGTCGCTAATTATATTAATAAAATATCACTTATATTACATTATTTTTCACTTGCCGACGGTCATGACCGTCGGAAGTTTCGACGGATACGTATCCGTCAAAACTTTCGACGTTCCTAATCGTCAAAAAATAAAATAATAAAATAATAGATTTAATAATTTATTATTTTTATTTTTGATGGTTTCAATCGTTGAAAATATCGACAGATACCTATCCGTCGCAAAATTCGTTGCAAATTGCGACAGATTTCGTTCCGTCGGAAATCGCTCACAGGAAAAAATGCAATTTTCTTGTAGTGGGTGAATCAAATGACTCGTCAAGCTCTTCTAGTGATGATGCATACGTATGCTTAATGATACATAACGATGAGGTAACTTCTAACCCTTCAAATTCAAATATGACTCGTCAAGCTCTTCTGAAGAAGATATTTCCTTTGATGTGTATAAAGAATTTTCCTTTATTATAAAAAGGTATCTTACACTTAAAGAGGAAAATGAGAAATTACTACATGAGCTTGAGAAATTAAAAGAAGAAAAAGGATACATATTTTGTGAAAAATGAAAACTTGAAAAATGAAATTAATTTTTTGAAAATTACACATGCATGTGAAATTGTAAAGCTGACATGTTCTTTAGAAATAGTAAATAAGAAAAATATTTTTTTGAAAAATTCAAAAAATAATGATAGTTCTTATGCAAAGAAAAGTAATCCCAGGAAATACTTTGGACATAAAAATTCTTATTGGAAATCTAAACATTCTTGTGACAAATCCTTTAAAAATTCACATATTACTTGTTTCGCACATGAATTTCATAGTCATTATACTTATCCACATGGAACGATATGGGTTCCGAAAAGAACCTTGACTAACAAAATTGGATCCAAAGAAGTTTGAGTATCGAAAGTTAAATAATTATTTTTCAGATGTACCTCTCACGTAAAGCAAAGGACAAGTGGAATTGAAATGCGAAGGTACAAAGATCATGGTAAAATATCATTACTTCAAATTATGAGCAAGTGAAATTGGTTATTCTTTTCAATTAAACATGTGTGATTGCAATTGAAATGAGTCAAAATTTTTGAAACATTACCAAAATTTTAGAGAACTATTAAAAATATCAAGTCTTTGGATTTCATGAGCATAATCATACATTTTTGGAAAAATTACCCATTATTATGGCTCCTATGTGATAAGTTAAAATCTTCATATTATAAAGCTTTTGACTCCTCATTCCCAATGTTATATTGTTATTTTTTTAAAAAAGAAAACCTATATAGGACCAAAGAATGATAGATAGAAAAAATTGGTCATAGGGAGTTTGTTTAAAAATTCGAAATATCATTCCTCCAATTTTTTAATATGATGTACTACCCTTAATGTTAAATATTTGGTTATTTAGTTCAATTTAAATTTAACATATCATTGTTGTCTTAAAGTTTTATGCAATGCTTTGATCCTTTATTATATGAGACATGTTATACATTTGATTTCGTATTTTGCCATTATAAATTAGTCATGAATTTAAGGGGAGTTATTTTTTAACTATCGCATATATTACTTTTATGATGTGATACTTTACATATTTCCTATATGACAAAAGGGGAGAATAAATATTTTTTATGACATGATTAAGTGGGAGTTACATATTGTTACTTAAATGCTTCAGGTGCAAATTACTTTTTGATTAAACAAAGGAGGAGAAATATATGAAAAATATGATAAAAATATAGGGGAGATCTATATATGTGAAATATATAACCCCTGAGTTATTACGTGGAATCTATGAATATAACTCTATATGAAAAGTACCTTACAAATAGTATTTATGTGCATATCTATTATTATAAGGAAAGTACGTTACAAAGTACCTTGTTTTTATCCTTACAAAGTACCTTACAAAGTAACTTTTTGTAAGGTTGTATAAGATTTGATCCTGTGGGGTTATATGTGAGATGGTTTATGAAAAAAATATAATGACAATATGTGAATGTCCTATCTTATAGCTTTTTATTAAACTTTGATGCATATATATATGTGTCTTTTATATGTATTGACAAATAACATAAGATAAGTAAGGGAGGAGGTTTTGTCGATTTTAATTTTGAAATTGCTAAACATAGCTTAGAGTGTGATGATTGGGATTAGAACTTGGTCACGGAGTTGGGTGTGACATTGATTAAATATTCTATCCATACCCTTTAACCATACCTCTGCCTCTGATGGGTCAACTGTACCTTCAAAATCAAGTGCACCTTGTTTTCTAATTTTGGTGTAATCTCTCATAATTCTGTAAGCAGGTGGGGGTGGTGGTAATTGGTACTCAATCTGCCTTGGTTGTTCTGCCATCTTAACAATAGTAGAAATTTTCTTTTTCAATCTTCTGGTAGTTTTCTCTATTTCAGGATCAAACACTAATGGTTCGCCTAACCTCGTGTATTATGCCTATGTCCCAAGGCGTTAGTGCTAGAATCCTCCAGGATGTGTGGATTATGAACTCTTCAATTCCTGCAATCACACCAATACAAATGAATGGTAATAGTTCTCAAATTAATAAGAAAGATAAGAAATTAATTATTAACAAGTCCCCGGCAACGGCGTCAAAAACTTGATGCGTATAGAATTGATAGCAAGTGCACTAGTCGCTCAAGTAATAAAATGATGAGTATAAAGTATCGTTCCCACGAGGACAAGAAATAATTAATAACTTCTCTTACTTATAACTTGAGAAAAGATGAATAAATTGTTTAATGTGAAAACAAGTTGAATAATTAATAAAAATATAAGAATATGATCAATGGAGTTTAAAAGTATAGATTTGATGAATAAGACTTATCTTGATTAATACCACTACTCACATATGAATTCTAGACAAAAGATGATGAATTAATAAAGTAAAATTCCCAATTTGATTTAATCAATATTTCAGGCTTTAAACCCTATTTTGAGATCAATAAAAGAGAGTAATCCTTTCAGTTTTTAATCTAATTTATTCAATCTCAAAACACATTCAATTGGAATATAAAGTTAAGGGCTTTCTCAAGTCACCTTAACAATAACACAATTGGGTCTCTTGCAATTTCCCCAATTATGGCATGTAAGAGAAAAATCAGAGAAAAACTCTAGAGAATCTAAAGACTTCTTTTCAGATAATCGAAAGATTCAAAGGAATAAATCTCAGGCAACAATCAATAAAACCATCAAACATGCTATTGATCCATCAACTAATCGTACAAAGAATTCATAAAGAATAGAGTTCAATCAAGAAAATCCTAAAGAACTACTCTAATAAACTAGAGTACATCAATCTAAATAATGTTTCAGGAAAAGAAAAGAGAACAAGAAGAACTACTCCTAATTCTACCGTCCTCTTTCGAGTTTCCGCCAGAATTTCGTTGTAGCCTCTGGATCTCCTTCACCAAGCCTTCAACTTCTGAATTATGCCCTCCAAAGATGCTTTTCCAGGCTCTCTTCTACCTCCTTGTATAGGTTTTCTCATCCCCTAAGGAAAGAAACAAAAAATATATCCAAAAAATAAATAAAAATAGCTTTAAAACGGCCTAACAGACCGTCGTCATGGCCGTGAAAGGCTCCGGCGCAGTAGTGACAGAAGGCTGAAAAGGCTAAAAAATACTTAGCCATTTTTTGCTGGAAAATGTCTCTGTCACGGCCATGACAAGCTCTTTCACGGCGGTGACAGGGACTTAGTCAAATTTCTGCTTGAAAATCTTTCTATCACGGCCATGACCAGAACTGTCACGGCCGTGACAGTCTTATTGGCTGTTTTAGGCCTTTTCTTGCTTTGATTTCGACGTTCTCTCGTATCCTGTCATGAATAATTTCTAGATCTAGGTAGAAATCAAATCTAAAGGAAATTATATGAAAACAAATCAAAACTCCTCTTTTCTAAACATAAAAATATTATAAAGTGTTAATCAAATGATCCAAACTAATGCATGATTTTCCGTGCATCAAATACCCCAAGCTTAATATTTTGTTTGTCCTGAAGCAAATTTCAGATAAGGCATAGTGCTCCATCACAAAACTAATATTTTCCTCCCACTGTTTTTTTACACGACCATCACTACAGTATCTATTCTCAATCAATATCCAGTCTTGTAGAATACTTAGCATTCAAACATGTCTTTTCTGCATATCTACAAATAATATTAGTCAATCTCATAAGAGTATCAATATTGAACCACAAGTCTTTAAGGAGCTTATTTTCATACTAATATCATTTCATATTTCAGCATTAATTTTTTTTTCACTTTAAGAATTTAGTATTCCTCCATATTGCACAAAGTGGTCCATGTAACGGGCTTTCGACCGACGGATCCCAGAGCCGATGCCCTTAGGTCGCCAAGCAAGAATCCCCTACGGATCTAATCACCCAGACACACCAAGGTTCCAGAGAGTACTTTATACTTTTCACTTAACTGTTGGAGCTCAACTAGCTCTCTTTTCATTCACTTTAACATTAAAATTAATTAGCATAATTATAAGCTCCAAAAAGACTTAATGCTTTCAATAGAGATGCAATTATAATCAAGACTAACATCATAGTAAATAATAGAGAAATTCATCATTTAAAAGCTAGTCCTTCTACTTAGCAACAAACTCAATCCAAATTCCAATACTTTAGTGATACCCGATAAAAAAAAAACAATGATTGAATTTCATAGATTAAGCGATGTTCTGAAAATAAACTTAAAGACGACAAAATAGTAAACAAAGAGAAATGAGATGACACACAAATTTTTTTCTCAAAAATTTTCATAGTTAAATGCATGCCAAACAAAATAAGATGATCGATTCAAAAAACTTAAATAAGACATGCCATGCAAATGCAAAATGAATTAAGTCCCTCCCCCAAGCTTGAACAATTGAGAAAAGAAACACATAAGTGAGAAAATGTAAAGGAGAAGAAACAACCAAGGCTTAGTCTTCTGGAGGTGGCGATGGCGAGAAGGAATATTCTTCAAGTCTTGAGAACGGTCACGAAAATAGTCGTAACCAAAGTTTTTGGTTTTTTCTGAACATGAGCATAACTAAGTAAATATCAAATCTACTCCACAACTAAGAAACTAAAAGAAGTAAAGAGAAAAGAGTTTAGACAGTGTAGTTCTAAGTTATAGTCGTTGGCTTGACTTTTGCCCTTTCATCTTTAGGGGTCTAATAAGGGCACTGAGTGGCCACTTATTAAGGTGATTGAATTCGCTTGCTCTCTTGGATTTTTCTCTGTATTGCTAGGCAAGCTCCCTAGCTGTCTTCCAGATACCATGTTTGCAAATTGTCCGATCTGTGTTTCTAAGTTTCTGATTGATGCATCTTGATTAGTAAACTTGGTCTCCACAATGAGGATGGACTTTGATAAGACATTTTTCAAATCACTTTTTGGTTCGGTATAAGGTTGATAAGCAGGGGATTGTGCTGAACTCCTATTATTCACCCAAGAGTAATTAGGAGGAGCCCTTAGCCCACTGTTGTATGCATTTCCTCCACCATTATTCCTGAAAGCATTATTAGAAACAAAGTTAGCATCTTCAATATTTTGCTGATTACAATTTATACCTGCTTGGCATTCATGATTAGGATGTCCTCCTCCACACATGTCATATGTGATGTTCGAAACCTTGTTGATAGATTTTTGAGTCATCAACATATCCATTTTCTTTGCTAAGGCATCTAACTGGGCTTGAATTGGGTAGCTTTATCAACTTCATAAAGTCCAGCCTTCTTTGCCCTTGAGTTTTGCCAATTGTTCAAGGCAAGATTGTCGAATAACTTATAAAGATCTTTAGGGGATCTATCAGCAATGGTTCCTCCAGCAGTGGTGTCGATCTTGTCCTTTATCTCTACTGAAGCCCCATTGTAAAAGTATTGGATCTGTTGGTAAAGAGGGATGTTATAATTTGGAACTTTACTGACGAGATCCTTGAACCTATCCCAAGCTTCATGCATAGACTTTGTATCCTGCTGGCAAAAAGAAGAAACTTCAGATAAGCATCTAGCAGCTTTTTGTGGTGGACAGTACTTGTTAATGAATGCTTGACACATTTCTTCCCAATTTGTTATGGTTCCTATCGGCAATGTAGTGAGCCAAGTATAAGCTTTTCCTTTCAAAGAAAAAGAAAAAAGTTTTAGACGAACTGCATCATTTGTTACTCCTTGAAATTTGAAAGTTGAACATAATTGGACAAATTTCGTAATGTGGCCGAATGGATCTTCATCTCAATCTCCTCCAAATCGTGTGTTTGATATCATTTGAACTGTTCCCTGCTGGAATTAAAAATTGTTAGCACCAATTTCAGGAAGTGTAATACTCCCTCTCTCATCGATCATTGGTCCCATGGTGTAATCTCTCATAGTTCTGTAAGCAGATGGGGGTGGTGGTAATTGGTTCTCAATCTGCCTTTGTTGTTCTGCCATCTTAACAATAGTAGAAATTTTCTTTTTCAATCTTCTAGTAGTTCTCTCTATTTCAGGATCAAACACTAGTGGTTCGCCTAAACCTCGTGTATTATGTCTATGTCTATGTCCCAAGGCATTAGTGCTAGAATCCTCCAGGATGTGTGGATTATGAACTCTTTAATTCCTGCAACCACACCAATACAAATGAATGGTAATAGATCTCAAATTAATAAGAAAGATAAGAAATTAATTATTAACAAGTCCCCGGCAACAGCGTCAAAAATTTGATACGTGTAGAATTGATAGCAAGTGCACTAGTCGCTTAAGTAATAAAATGATGAGTATAAAATATCGTTCTCACGAGGACAAGAAATAATTAATAACTTCTCTTACTTATAACTTGAGAAAAGATGAATAAATTGTTTAATGTGAAAATAAGTTGAATAATTAATAAAAATATAAGAATATGATCAATGGAGTTTAAAAATATAGATTTGATGAATAGGACTTATCTTGATTAATACCACTACTCACATATGAATTCTAGACAAAAGATGATGAATTAATAAAGTAAAATTCTCAATTTAATTTAACCAATATTTCAGGCTTTAAACCCTATTTTGAGATCAATAAAAGAGAGTAATCCTTTCGGTTTTTAATCTAATTTATTCAATCTCAAAACGCATTCAATTGGAATATAAAGTTAAGGGCTTTCTCAAGTCACCTTAACAACAACACAATTGGGTCTCTTGCGATTTTCCTAGTTATGGCATGTAAGAGAAAAATCAGAGAAAAACTCTAAAGAATTTAAAGACTTCTTTTCAGATAATCGAAAGATTCAAAGGAATAAATCTCAGGCAACAATCAATAAAACCATCAAACATGCTATTGATCCATCAACTAATCGTACAAAGAATTCATAAAGAATAGAGTTCAATCAAGAAAATCCTAAAGAACTACTCTAATAAACTAGAGTACATCAATCTAAATAATGTTTCAGGAAAAGAAAAGAGAACAAGAAGAACTACTCCTAATTCTACCGTCCTCTTTCGAGTTTCCGCCAGAATTTCGTTGTAGCCTCTGGATCTCCTTCACCAAGCCTTCAACTTCTGAATTATGCCCTCCAAAGATGCTTTTCCAGGCTCTCTTCTACCTCCTTTTATAGGGTTTCTCGTCCCCCAAGGAAAAAAATCAAAAATATATCCAAAAAGTGAATAAAAATAGCTTTAAAATGACTTAACAGACCGCCGTCACGACCGTGAAAGGCTCCGGCACGGCCGTGATAGGGACTTAGTCAAATTTTTACTTGAAAATCTTTCTGTCATGGCCATGACCAAAACTGTCACGGCCGTGACAGTATTATTGGTTGTTTTAGGCCTTTTCTTACCTTGATTTCGACGTTCTCTCGTATCTTGCCATGAATAATTTCCAGATTTAGGTAGAGATCAAATCTAAAGGAAATTATATGAAAACAAATCAAAACTCCTCTTTTCTAAACATAAAAATATTTTAAAGTGTTAGTCAAATGATTCAAACTAATGCATGATTTTCCGTGCATCACTTATCTCAAAAGAGATGAGAAAGTTGATTATTGCATCGACTCAAATGAGTTAGCACCCATTACAAGAGGACATAATCACAAGGGTTTGAAGAGCAATGGGGGACTAAATGAAAAAAACAAGAAAGATCTCTATTTCACTTGATGCTGGCATAATGACAAGTAGAATATCTTTTTTTCAACAAGTATGTCGAAAAATCACCAAGAAGCTTCTAGACGTTTGTTTGAAATATTTTACATGATTTGACATTGATTATTCTTATGATTTGAGATTTGATATCTGCAGTTGTTGGACTTCTAATTGAATATTAGCCCAAGGATACATACGATGGTTTAGGAATCTTACTTAGCATATTCCTGGACGTCATAGTTATAGCATGCAGTGACTCATTACAATATAGAGACTTTAGATAAGGAAAGGAAAAAAATCTTGATCCAATTGCTCAAAGATGGACATAGACAAAAACTTTTGTTGACGACTTGTTGATTGATGAGCTTGTCTACAAAGAATTTGATCAATATCATTGAACATGAAAACATTGAAGATATTGTAAATACACAATATCTTTCTTGGCAATTTCATCAATGTACAACTTGGCTAATGTATTACCCAAATAGTGTCATGATTTCGTTTCGTTCTTGGAAAATCCGTTATAAAATCCATAGTGATTTCATCCCACTTGTATTCTAGTATCGGAATTGATTGAAGAGTTCCAACTGGAGCTTTGTGTTCTGCTTTTACTTGCTGACATATTAAACATCGAGAGATGTATTCTGCTATGTCCTTCTTCATACCGTGCCACCAAAAGTTTCTCCTCAAATCTCTATACATCTTAGTACTTCCTGGATGTATAGCATAAGGCGAAAAATGAGCTTCCTCCATTATTTCTTGCCTAAGATTTTCAACATTAGGAACACATAACCTGCTGTCAAATATTAAAGTCCCATCATCCTTTAATGAGAATTGTGTTTGCTCTCCATTCTTTATTTGATTGATGATTTTCACTAACTCTTTATCTTGATACTTTATTTTGCGTATCCTCTCAGCTAGAATGGGTCTAATTCTAAAGTGTGCAAAGAGTGTTCCTTTCTCACTTGACTTCAACTCAACTCCTAAGGATTTCAGTTTAAGTAGCAATGGTAACTGATAAACTTTTATATGGGCTCGAAGACTCGATGATTTTCGGCTAAGTGCATCTGCAACCACATTAGCTTTACCCGGATGATAATCAATTATGCAATCATAGTCCTTTAGTAACTCCATCCATCTTCTTTGACGTAAATTTAATTCTTTTTGTGTAAGGAGATATTTCAAACTCTTGTGATCTATAAAAATATGACACGTCTCTCCATAAAGATAATGCCTCCATATCTTAAGAGCAAAAATAACTACCACCAACTCTAAATCATGTGTTGGGTAGTTTAACTCATGTGGTTTGAGTTGTCGAGAAGCGTATGCAATAACTTTTCCATGTTGCATTAGAACACAACCCAATCATTGTCGAGAAGCATCGCTATACACCACATAACCTCCATTTTTTGTTGGGAGCGTTAACACTGGAGCAGATGTTAAACATCTCTTTAACCTTTCGAAGCTATCTTGACATTTCTCTGTCCATTCAAACTTTACATTCTTTCGAAGAAGTCTAGTTAATGGAACTGCAATCATAGAAAAACCTTCAATAAAATGTCGATAATATCCCGTTAAGCCAAGAAAACTTCTCACTTCTGTTACACTTTTTGGAGGCTCCCACTTTAATATTGCATCAACCTTTGCTGGGTCCACACAAATGCCCTCTGCTGAGATTACATGTCCCAGAAATACTACTGAGTTGAGTCAAAATTCACATTTACTAAACTTTGCAAATAATTGTTTCTCTCGAAGTATTTGCAAAATAATTCTTAAATGCTCTTCATGCTCTTCTTCGCTTCGGGAATAGACTAGTATATCATCGATGAAAACAATCACAAACTTATCCAAATAAGATTTGAAAACACGGTTCATGAGATCCATAAAAGCTGTGGGCACATTTGTTAAACCAAATGGCATCACTAGAAATTCATAATGTCCATACGAGTTATGAAGGCAGTATCAGTATCTTTAATTCTCAACTGATGATATCCTGATCTCAAGTCTATTTTTGAAAATACCTTTGCTCCTTGCAGTTGATAAAAAAGATCATTGATCCGTGGCAAAGGATATTTATTCTTTATAGTAACTCTATTTAATTATCTATAATCGATGCACAACCGTAATGTTCCATCTTTCTTTTTCACGAATAATACTGGTGCACCCCAAGGAGAAACACTCGGCCGGATGAAAGTCTTGTCTAATAATTCTTGTAATTGTAACTTTAACTCTTTCAGTTCTGCTGGTGCCATTCGATAAGGAGCAATAGATATGGGTGTTGTTCCTGGAATAAGGCCAATACTGAACTCAATCTCTCTTTGCGGTGGTAATCTTGGAAGATCCTCTGAGAAAACATCTGTAAATTCAGATATGATTGGAATATCTTCCAATCGTGGTCCTTCTACTTTAGTGTCAATCACAGAAGCAAGGTAAGCTTCATATCCTTTCTTGATTAATTTATGTGCCACCATCGCAGAAATAATACAAGAGGGAAGAATTTGACGTTTACCACAAAAGATAACTCTCTCTTTCTTGGGTGACTCAAAGTAAACTTCTTTCTTAAAACAATTTATAGTGGCATGATGACGAGCTAACCAATCCATTCCAAGTATAACATCAAAGTCTTGAATATTTAAAGGAATGAGATCTGCCATCATATCTTGCTCAACAACTTTGACTCTACAATCTTTATATGATTGTGCGACAATGATAGAATCTCCCACGGGTGTATGTACTAACATAGAACATTCTAAAGGACTAAGTTTTCTATCGGCATGCATGGAAAAGTCTTTTGATATGAATGAATGAGTAGATCCAGGATCAATAAGAACATGTGCGCTTTTATCAAAGATAGACAACGTACTCATCACTACGTCAGGAGTAGCTAAAGCATCGGGTTCAGTCATTGAAAAGACACGTGCTTGAGTTTGTGATCTCCCTGGTGGATTTGTTGGTTTCGATATACTTGGGACATTTTGATTACTCGCTTTCACGCTTGCACTAAGAGTAGCTTTGATTTGAGACTTTACAGGAGGATAGGCTACTGTTTCAGAAATGTTTTTGTCCTTTTTCATGAATCGACAATCTTGTATCTTGTGTCCCCTTTGACCACATTTAAAGCAAGCTCCTGTGAATACTGAGCATTTTCCAAAATGATATCTTCCACAAGTTGTGCAATATGCATTTGTGTGATATTGTTCTTGTCTTAGTCCAACTCTACTTTGATTTTCTGAATATGTTCTTCTGACTGCACTTGCTTGTGTACTCATATTTTTCTGATTGGTATGATATTTTTATGTACCTTGTGATCCATTTCCATGTCTCCTGTTATTGTAAAAGTTACCGTGAGATTGAAATGTACTATCACCGTATCTTGCCATTTTATTACTTGGCCTAGTCTGAGTAAAGTTGAAGTTTGGTCTTTTCAAATGTTGGTTAACTTGATTCCTTTCCTCTATAAACTTTTCAGCTCTTAGTGCTGCTGCCACCAACTTGGAGTAGTCAGTGAACTCCAACATTTCAACTTTTTCTCTGATGTTTAAGTGAAGTCCTCCTTCGAATTGCCTACACTTGTCATTTTCATCTGACACCAAGCTCGGTGCATATTTTGATAGTTGTGTGAACTTTAATTCATACTCAGCAACTGATAATGCTCCTTGTGTGAGATTTAGGAATTCCTTCTGCTTCCTATCAGTATATACTTTGGGTAAATAATTCTTTCGAAATTCTCAAAGAAAGTCCTCCCATCCAACAGTAGCCGGAAAATTTTGACTTCTAGGAATTGTCTCCCACCAATCCAAAGCATCTTTTTGCAACAAGGAAACAATATAATCAAACTTTTCTTCAATGGAGCACCTCATCTGATTAAATATTCTATCCATACGCTTTAACCATGCCTCTGCCTCTGATGGGTCAACTGTACCTTCAAAATCAACTGCACCTTATTTTCTAATTTTGTCGTAGAACCTATTTCTTTGCATAACTTGGGAGGTCGGGTTTACTCCACTCATAATAGCCCTTAAAGCTTGTGCAAGAACTTGTGCAGCACTTTGATTTTCAATAGGATTGACTTGCTCAACAACATGAGGAAGTCTTGATGGACCCGCTGGGATCTCATCATCATATAAGGGAGAGTTATCATTCACATCTCGTGCCACACCTTGTACCGATGCATGAGATGAAATTGATGGACTCCTATTAGGTTGACTGCCTGGTGGAGCAGAATGACTTGGGCCAATAATAGCAAATTGGCCATCGCCACGACGCCTACGCAGTGGCATTTTGACCCCTTCAAAATGAAAATAAAAAGAAAGTTAAAAGCATACACTATCAATCTAATACAAATAATGTCACATAGCCTTAACTTAGGTTATACTGTCTACAGAATCTTATAACCTAATCTCTGGTACCAAAAACTGTGACACCAAACTCTGTGACTAAGTTCCAATTCCAATCATCACACTCTTAGCTATGTTTAGCAATTCCAAAAATAAAATCGATAAAACCTCCTCCCTTACTTATTTTATGTTATTTGTCAATACATATAAAAGACACATATATATGCATCAAAGTTTAATAAAAAGCTATAAGATAGGACATTCATATATTGTCATTATATTTTTTTCATAAACCATCTCACATATAACCCCACATGATCAAATCTTATACAACCTTACAAAAAGTTTCTCACAAACTTAATTACAACATCTAAGACTATCTATTATATATGCATGCTTCAAAAAAACAAAAGTGAAGGGGGATTAAAGTGCTCCAGCGGCTCGACCTCCTCTATATGCAGCAAAAACAAGCTCCGAGTCGTCTCAACTTGAGAACTTACAAGTATCTGGAAAAAAAACATTTAAAATGGGCTTTATGAGCAACAATCGTTTGTTCAATGAGTGGAATAAAAGTACAACATAAGAGAACAATACGAGTGCATATATCATTTAAATAACCATATTTCTTTCATATGAGAAAACATTTAAAGCATATCACATATAGCATAACTTGTCAAATCATATGAACTTTCATAGAAGTAAAAGTAACTCAAGATATCATAATTTTCATATTTAAACTCCACAGATGTATCATTGCACATACTCATCATGGGTCAATACGTATCCCTCTATAATCATGTGTCATACAGTTAAGCAGAACTTCATAATCAAGAGTCATGAATACGCAGAGCAAATCATAGGTCAATACGTATCCCTCTATGATTGTGTGTCATACAGTTAAGCAGAGCTTCACAATCAAGAGTCTCAGATACGCAGAGCAAATTATGGGTTAATACGTATCCCAATCATGATCGTGTGCCACCCAATCATGACTCTCAGATACGCAGAGCGATCATGGGTCAATACGTGTACGCAGAGCAGCCCCCAAATGGCAAAGACACCCGATATATGCCCCAAAGGCTTCATGTATATCGAATGCGGTCCCAAAGACCTTTTTCAAACATCATAGTATTAGAGTCACTCCGCGTGAGCCTCTGTGCATGGTGGGGTGCGATCACTCAACGAGGGCGTTGAGTCCCCTAAGGGGGGAAGGATGCATGGGGCATGCCTTGGATTAGTCTCACATGCATAAGCCACGGGAGAGATGCTGGGTATATATGGGAACATGTTCTTCAATATGTGTGACGCGTTAGAAAACTGTGAGCCTAGGGAAGGGGCAGAGCGGACAATACCACGCTGAGTATAGAGGTGAGCCACTGCGCTACTCTGATACCAGGTGACGCGTTAGAAAACTGTGTGCCTAGGGTGGGGGCAGAACGAACAGTATCACGCTGAGTATAGAGGTGAGCCGCTGCACTACTCTGATATCAGATGACGAGTTTATCCTACGCAAGTGCAAGAATATTACATATGATATCAGAACCACTCCGCGTGAGCCTCTGTGCATGGTGGGATGCGATCACTCAATGAGGGCGTTGAGTCCCCTAAGGAGGGAAGGATGCATGAGGCATACTTTGCATTAGTCCCACATGCATAAGTCACGAGAGAGATACTGGGTATATATGGGAGCATGACCTTGATTTGGGAGGACGCGTTTTGGGAAAACCTTGCAGGTGGAGGCCCAAAGCGGACAATATCCTACGCAAGTGCAAGAGTGTTACATGCATGCTTCCAAAAACAAAAGTGAAGGGGGATTAAAGTGCTCCAGCGGCTCGACCTCTTCTATATGCAGCAAAACAAGCTCTGAGTCGACTCAACTTAAGAACTTACGAGTATACTCATCATACAGTTAAGCAGAGCTTCATAATCAAGAGTCACGGATACGCAGAGCAAATCATGGGTCAATACATATCCCTCTATGATTGTGTGTCATACAGCTAAGCAGAGCTTCATAATCAAGAGTCTCAGATACGTAGAGCAAATCATGGGTCAATACGTATCCCAATCATGATTGTGTGCCATCCAATCATGACTCTCAGATACGCAAAGTGATTATGGGTCAATACGTGCACGCAGAGCAGCCCCCAAAGGGAAAAGACATTTGATATACGCCCCAAAAGCTTCATGTATATCGAATGCGGTCCCAAAGACCTTTTTCAAATAGCATAGCTAATGAACACATGGAGTTTAACAATATCAAAATACACATGTCATAATCTCATATCATCATCAAATAAAACTTATTTTCACTTCACAAGCATTGTTCCCTGAAAATATTTTTGTATAAGATATTACTCCATCTCATATGAAATCCTTGAAACATATCATAAATACTTTTCATAGCGCAAGATACGTTTCAATAATAATCTTTGCTTGAGGTAATACCATAAATAATAGAATTAACATATAACATTTTACTATGTTATAAATTTACCCACTCACCTTGTACTTTATTCAAGGAGGTTTATTAGATTTCCTCCCTTTCACTTGCAACTTGATGTTTTCCTACAAGCAATAATGCCTTTTTACTTTTCAATCACTAATAAGGTAATATGCAATGCATGCTCATGATGCATGAATGATTATGAACCCTAAAATACATGTAATCATCTCTAATACCAATTTCTAGCTTCAGGTATTCATATTCATAAGTTATTCCATACTTGAAACTTTTCAATTCTCCAAAGCTTAACTACATGTTGTCTCAGGATTTCAGACTGAGTGTCTGACAATCAATAATTCATAACTTCTTAACCACATGGTAAAATCTTATTATTTTAGATTAATTAGAAACTAGACATATAAAGTTTTCAACCCCCAAATATCATTATCAAATTACAAGTGAATAAGTTAGAACATTCTAAGCAATCTGACTTAGGGTTTGTGCCCTGGCAGATTTTATGTCACAGAAATATTGATTTATATGTTTATTCATACTTGTCCATTTAATTAGGGCATATATTTTCTGAAAACTAGACTTCATTAATATTTTTACATAAAAATTAGAGAATTTAGCTCGCTATATAGACTTATAACAAAAATAGTTAATTCGGGTCACAATCTGTCAATGTCTTGGAATCTGACAGAAGCATCACTATGAAATAAAAAATTCATTTCTCCCAAAAGACAAGTTAAAATAGGATGATTCCACCTCTCACCGAACCATTGGAATGTCTATTAAGCATATCTAAATTTCAACCCCTAATTCACTATATTCTAACCCTGGCCTAACTTACAAATGGAACTTGTATCAAACTTGGGACAGGATGAGTGACTTGCTAACGTAAGCTCATAACTTCCTCTATAAAACTCCTTTTTAGTGATTCCAGAGGCCATGGAAAGCTAACTTCGAATGTATGAACCATACAAAATTTCATAATTTATGATGCTTTTATCACCAATTAATGATTCTCTCAATCAGAGGAAAACTTTTCGGATCAAAACTCACCTGGAACAGCCGACTTTTCCGATTTTTCCCAGGTCGTTTCGCTCGAGGTCTTCCTATGATAAATTTTCTACTGTGAAATGATGAGGTTAAGTGACTTATATATTTTTATCCGAATTTTCTGAGGTCGTATGGAGGTTTGAAAAAATATCCCTTTGAATAGCTCTCACCTGTCTTCTTCACCTGCTTGGAACTTAAGTGATGGCCAATCATATTTTTTTGTCATAACTAAGTGTTTTAACCCTAATTAAGCTTACTCAATCTCATTTAAACATATATATTATAATATTTAGAAATTTTATGATTTATTCCTAATAACCCTATATAACTACTTTGTAAAGTTTATCGATAATTAAGTAATCATTATGCTCTAATCGAAATATTAATTATTATATACAAATCTCACTAAATGGACATCCAAACTAACTTAGTATGTTAATTAAATGCATGATTAAGCACAATGATGTTTGTAGAGTACGTCCGTGACAATTCTCCCCTCCTTAAAAAAAAAATTTGTCCCCGGAATTTAGATATATGTTGTGAAGGATAAGAATGAATACTTCATTCTTATTTGGTCATTCTCACTTCCAACTTTCTCTTTACTTGATTGAATTTTTTTTATAACACAAATACTAATGGAAATTTTCATTTATGAAGTTCATTTTCCTTGACTCTTATAATTTATACTATATTTTTCTTCTCAAGATAAATTCTCTTATACTCGAATGGATTGAGTTACTCTTTATGTGCAGAAGGCTGCTATGCAATTTATTCATGGTGCAATCTTTAATTCTGTATGAGCAGAAGGTAATTGTATATATTATTCTTTAATGGTGTTATGCTCTTTTTGGTTTTTGGTTTAACGCGACTACTAGCACACCTTATCTCAAAAGAGATGAGAAAGTTGATTATTGCATCGACTCAAATGAGTTAGCACTCATTGCACGAGGACATAATCACAAGGGTTTGAAGAGCAATGGGGGACTAAATGAAAAAAAAATAAGGAAGATCTCTATTTCACTTGATGCTGGCATAATGACAAGCAGAATATCTTTTTTTCAACAAGTATGTCAAAAAATCACTAAGAAGCTTCTAGATGTTTGTTTGGAATATTTTACATGATTTGATATTGATCATTCTTATGATTTGAGATTTGATATCTGCAGTTGTTGGACTTCTAATTGAATATTAGCCCAATGATACATACGATGGTTTAGGAATCTTACTTAGCATATTCCTGGTCATCAGAGTTATAGCATCCAGTACTCATTACAATTTAGAGACTTTAAATAAGGAAAGGAAAAAGATCTTGATCCAATTGCTCAGAGATGGACATAGACAAAAAATTTTGTTGACGACTTGTTGATTGATGAGCTTGTCTATAAAGGATTTGATCAATTCGAAAGGACGATTCTCTTAATACATTTGCCAAGTTGTACATTGATGAAATTATGAGACTACATGGTATTCCAACATCTATCATATCTCATAGAGATCCTCGGTTTACCTCTCGATTCTAGCATAGTTTACAAAATTCCTCAGGTACAAAATTAAAGTTTAGCACTTCATTTCATCCTCAAACAGATGGTCAATCGGAGAGAACCATTCAAACACTTGAAGAAATGCTCAGAGCTTGTATTCTAGAATTTAAGGGATCTTGGGATGAACACTTGTCATTAGCAGAGTTTGCTTATAACAATAGTTTTCATTCAAGTATCGAGATGGCTCCTTTTTAAGCATTATATGATAGAAAATGTAGGACACCGATATGTTGGGATGAAGAAGGTGCAAGAGTCCTTTTGGGACCACAAAAGGTGCAAGAGACTGTTGACAACCTAAAAATCATTAAACAAAAGTTAGAGGCAACACAAGATCGGCAAAAGAGTTATGCAGATCAATGTCGTCGATAAATGAAGTATGAAGTGGGAAGTAAAGTCTTCTTAAAGGTTTCACCTTGGAAAGGTGCTATACGATTTGGAAAGAAAGGAAAGTTAAGTCCGAGATATGTAGAACCATATGAAATTTTGGAGTGTATTGGGCCAGCTGCATATAGGTTAGCTCTACCGCCAGAGCTATCACGTATTCATGATGTCTTTTATGTCTCTATGCTTCGACGATATCGATAAGATCCTTCTCATGTGTTGGAGCACCAATCTATTCAAGTACAAGAGGATTTATCATATGAAGAAAATCCAGTGCAAATTATTGGAAGAAAGAAAAAAGAACTATGGAATTGAAAGATTCCATTAGTTTTGGTTCTTTGGAGAAATCATTCAAGAGAAGAGGCAACTTGGGAGCGAGATGATCAAATAAGAGAAAAGTATCCATTCTTATTCCCTGAAACAAGTAACCAAATTTCGGGGACGAAATTTTTTTTAAGGAGAGGAGAATTGTCACGGACGTGCCCTAGAAATATCATTTATGCATAATTATGCATTTAAGTAACATAATAAATTAGTTTGAATATCCATTTAGTGATATTTGTATATAGTAATTAATATCTCGATTAGTGTATAATGATCACTTAATTATTGATAAACTTTACAAAATAATTATATAGGTTTATTAGGAATAAATAATAAAATTTCTAAATATTATAATATATATGTTTAAATAAGATTAAGTAAGCTTAATTAGGGTTAAAATACTTAGTTATGACAAAAAAATGTAATTGGCTATCACTTAAGTTCCAAGCAGCTGAAGCAGACAGGCGATAGCTGCTCAAAGGGATATTTTTTAAAACCGCCATAAGACCTCCAAAAATTCTGGAAAAAATATATAAGTCACTTAACATTATATTTTCACCGTAGAAAAATTACCAGAGGAAGAACTCGAGCGAACCGACTTAGGGAAAATCGGGAACGTCAGTTGTCCCAGGTGAGTTTTGATCCGGAAATTTTTCTTCTGATTGAGAGAATAGGTACTTTGTGATAAACGAATCATAAATTATGAAATGTTGTATGGTTCTCCATTCGAAGTTAGGGCCTTTGGAATCATCTATAAAGGAGTTTTATAGAGGAAGTTATGAACTTGCCTTTGCAAGTCACTCATCCTGTCCCGAGTCTGATACAAGTTCCATTTGTAAATTAGGGCACGGTTATAATAGAGTGAATTAGGGTTTGAAATTTGTATATGCTTAAATAGACATTCCAAGGGTTCGGTGAGAGTGGGATCATCATATTTGAACTTGTATTTTGGGAGAAATGAATTTTTCATTTCATAGTGATGCTTCTGTCAGATTCCAAAACATTGACAGATTGCGACCGGAATTAATTATTTTTGTTATAAGTCTATATAGCGAGTTAAATTCTCTAATTTTTATGACAACTAATGAAGTCTAGTTTTCATAAAAAATTATGCTCTAGTTAAATGGACAAGTACGAGGAAACATATAAATCAATATTTCAGTGACATACAGTCTGCCAGGGCACAAACCCTAGGTCAAATTGCTTGGGTGTCCTGACTTACTCACTTGGTATTTTGATAATAATATTAGGGGGTTGAAAACCTTAGTATGTATAGTTTCTAATTAATCCAGAATCATAAGATTTGCCCATGTGGTTAAGAAGTTATGAATAATTTATTGACAGACACTCAGTCTGAAATTCTGAGACAGCATCTAGTTAAGCTTTGGAGAACTAAAAAGTTTTAAGTATGGAATAGCTTATGAATACGAATACCTGAAGCTAGAAATTGGTATTAGAGATGATTACATGCATTTTAAGGTGCATA
This sequence comes from Pontederia crassipes, assembly GCA_030549335.1. Lineage (NCBI taxonomy): Eukaryota > Viridiplantae > Streptophyta > Magnoliopsida > Commelinales > Pontederiaceae > Pontederia > Pontederia crassipes. The sequence goes on from CM060196.1 coordinate 23,611,105, forward strand.
ATTATTCATGCATCATGAGCATGCATTGCATATTATCTTATTAGTGACTGAGAAGTAAAAAGGCATTATTGCTTGTAGGAAAACATCAAGTTGCAAGTGAAAGGGAGGAAATCTAATAAACCTCCTTGAAGTGATAAAGTACAAGGCGAGTTAATGCAAGTGAAATAGATATTTTCAATATGCCATCAGCAAGTGAAATAGAGATCTTCCTTGCTATTCCATCTAGTCCCCCGTTGCTATTCAAACCCTTGTTATTATGTTCACGTACAATGGATGCTAACTCATCTGAGTTAATGCAATAATCAATTTTTCTTATATCTTTTGAGATGTGATATTTTTGTGTGCTATGCCTTAAAGCAAAAATCAAAAGGAGCAGAACATCAACAGAGAACCAAAGAGAGCAAAACATTAACAGAGAATAATACATGCAATTACCTTCTGCTCATATAGAATTAAAGATTGCACCATCAATAAATTGCAGAGCAGTCTTTTGCACATAAAGAGTAACTCAATCCATTCGAGTATAAGAGAATTTGTCTTGAGAAGAAAAATATAGTATAAATCATAAGAGTCAAGAAAAATGAACTTCATAAATGAAAATTTTCTTTAGTATTTGTGTTATAAAAAAAATTCATTTAAGTAAAGAGAAAGTTGGAAGTGAGAATGACCAAATAAGAAGGAAGTATTCATTCTTATCATTCACAACATATATCTAAATTTCGGGGACGAAATTTTTTTAAGGATGAGAGAATTGTCACCGATGTGCTCTACAAATATCATTGTGCATAATCATGCATTTAATTAACATACTAAGTTAGTTTGGATGTTCATTTAGTGAGATTTGTATATAGTAATTAATATTTCGATTAGAGCATAATGATTACTTAATTATCGACAAACTCTACAAAGTAATTATATAGGGTTATTAGGAATAAATTATAAAATTTCTAAATATTATATAATATATTTTTAAATAGGATTAAGTAAGCTTAATTAAGGTTAAAACACTTAGCTATGACAAAAAAATGTGATTGACCATCACTTAAGTTCCAAGCAGCTGAAGCAGACAGGTGAGAGCTGCTCAAATGGATATTTTCCCAAACTGCCATACGACTCAGAAAATTTCTAGAAAAATATATATAAGGCACAACCTTATAGTTTCACCGTAGAAAATTTAGCAGAGGAAGAACTCGAGCGAAAAGACCTGGGGAAAATCGGGAAGGTCGGCTGTTCCAGGTGAGTTTTGATCCGGAAATTTTTCCTTTGATTGAGAGAATCATTAATTGGTGATAAATAAACCATAAATTATGACATTTTGTATGATTCATCCGTTCGAAGTTAGCTTTCCATGGCCTCTGGAATCACCTAAAAAAGAGTTTTATATAGAAAGTTATGAGCTTACCTCCACAAGTCACTTATTCTGTCCCGAGTCTGATACAAGTTCCATTTGTAAGTTAGGGCACGGTTAGAATATAGTGAATTAGGGTTTGAAATTTGGATATGATTATATAAACATTCCAAGGGTTCAGTGAGAGGTGGAATAATCCTATTTGAGCTTGTATTTTGGGAAAAAATGAAATTTTCATTTCTTAGTGATGCTTCTGTCAGATTTCAGGACATTGACAGATTGCGACCCGAACTAACTATTTTTGTTATAAGTCTATATAGCGAGTTAAATTCTCTAATTTTTATTACAAAATACTAATGAAGTCTAGTTTTTAGAAAAATTATGCCCTAATTAAATGGACAAGTATGAAGAAATATATAAATCAATATTTCAGTGACATACAGTCTGCCAGGGCACAAACCCTAGGTCAGATTGCTTGGGATGTTCTGACTTATTCACTTGAAATTTGATAATGATATTTGGGGGTTGAAGACTTTAGTATGTCTAGTTTCTAATTAATCTATAATCATAAGATTTTCCTATGTGGTTAAGAAGTTATGAATTATTGATTGTCAGATACTCATTCTGAAATCTTGAGACAACACTTAGTTAAGTTTTAGGAGATTGGGTAGAAATAAGTAGTTGAAGTGTGTAATAGCCTATGGACATAAACACCTGAGATTGAACAATGAATACTTAGAAGAAATTACATGCATTCTAATGTGTATAATTATTCATGCATCACGAGCATGCATTGCATAGTATTTTTACTAATGATGGAAAAGTAAAAAGACATCATTGCTTGTAGGGAACCAACAAGCTGCAAGTGAAAGGAGAAATATCAAGTAAACCTCCTTGAAGAGATAAAGTACAAGGTGAGTGGATAAATTTACAACATAGCAAAATGTTATATGTTAATTCTTTTATTTATGATATTATTTCAAGCAAAGACTACTAGTATTATTATTATTGAAACATATCTTGAACTATGAAAAGTATTTATGATATGTTTCAATGATTTTATATGAGATGGAACAACCTTTTACATGAAAATGTTTTCAGGGAACAATGCTTGTGAAGTTAAAATAAGTTTTATTTGATAATGATATGATATTATGACATGTGTATTTTGATATTGTTAAACTCTATGTGTTCATTAGTCATTCTATTTGAAAAAAGATTTTTGGGATCGCATTCGATATACATGAAGCTTTTGGAGCGTATATCGGGTGTCTTTGCCCTTTGGGGGCCGCTCTGTGTGCACGTATTGGCCCATGATCACTCTGCGTATCTGAAAATCATGATTGAGTGGCGCACAATCATGATTGGGATACGTATTGACCCATGATTTGCTCTGCGTATCTGAGACTCTTGATTGTGAAGCTCTGCTTAACTGTATGACACACAATCATAGAGGGATACGTATTAACCCATGATTTGCTTTGCATATCCGTGACTCTTGATTATGAAGCTCTGCTTAACTGTATGACACATGATTATAGAGGGATACGTATTGCCCCATGATGAGTATGTGCAATGACACATGTGTGGAGTTTAACTGTGAATATGATGATATCTTGAATAATTTATATTTATGATAAAAGCTCATATGATTTAAAAAGTTATGTGATAGTAGTTATGCTTTAAGCATTTTCTTATATGAAAGAAATATGATTATTTAAATGTTATATGCACTCGTATTATTTCCCTATGTTGTACTTTTATTTCACTCACTGAGCAAATGATTGTTGCTCATAAAACCCATTTTAATTCAGATACTCGTAAGTTCTTGAGTTGAGTCGACTGAGAGCTTGTTTTGATGCATATAGAAGAGGTCGAGCCGTTGGAGTACTTTTATTTTCTCTCCACTTTCATTTTTAAAAAGCATGCATGTAATAGATAAACTCGAGAGTTGTACTAGAGCTTATTAGAATAATTTTGTAAGGTTGTATGAAACTTGATCCTATGAGATTATATGTGAAATAGTTTGAGGAAAAAAAATATAATGACCATATGCGAATGTCATATCTTATAATTTTTTTATTAAACTTTGATGAATATGTATCCATCTTTTGTATGTGTTGGCTAATAATACAGGAAAGTAAGGGAGGGAGCTTTTGTCGATTTTATTTTTGGAATGGCTAAACGTAATTAAGATTTATGATAATTGGAATTAGCACTTAGTCATGGAGTTGGGTGTGGGTGTGACATCCTAATTATATTATGAGTTGAGATTATAATGAGATTAGGGATTTAAAATTGAATTTGAATCTAATAAGTTTAGAGAATAAAGGATTACTAAGGAGAGTTAAGATAAGAGTTTTATGTTAAAAAATATCTAGAAGATAAAATAATATTATTTTCTCTAAAAGTTAGAAGATAAGAATAATATTTATTTATTTATTTTCAAAAATTTAGGAATAACTATGTTTAGGAAGATAGAATAAATAAAATATGATTAGGAAAGGATTAGGGATAAAGTTTGTTAAAGGATTGAATTAGGACTCTTAAGGAGGTTAAAATTAGGAGTTTTAAAGTTAAAATTATTCAGAAAATAAAATAAAAATAAATTATTATTTTAATTAATTCAATGTTGGAAATAATTATTCTTATTTAATTTCGAAATTAAAGGGAAATTAGAAGATAAGAGGATGTTATAAAGGAATAGGAATTTGATTGAAAGAAGAAAATAAAAGAAGAAAGAAAATGGATTGGGAATTTATTTTAAAATAGAGAATAACGAAGTGAAGAAAAGATAGGAAGAAGTTAAGGAAAGATAAGACTTTGAATTAAACAACAAAAAGAAGAAAATGTTAAATGATTTTTCAGATTTAATTAAATATAAAATAATTAGTTATTTAGTCAATTATGAAAATTATGTTAAATAAAAGATAATAAAAGTTATGAAGTGGAAAAGAAGAAGTTATGTATAAATAAGATTTTGAGAAGAAGAAAAGAAAAAAAGTGGATAATGTATTTGAATTGGATTATTAGTTGTGGTTATGATTAAGATTCATGATTAGATTTGGAGTTGATTAACAAACTAATCATGGATTGGATTTTAACCCATCAAGACTCAAAGTTTTCCTTCCTATAAATAAGTCCACTCAGCCATCTTCCTATTTTGAGCCTTTGTTTCTTCTTTTTCAGTGCACGTGCACGCCCATTTCGGTTGACAATCTAATCTTTGATCTACCCTCTATCAAAGCACATCGGACTTCTCATCAAGAGCATCTCCATCGTCTCAAAAATTGTGGAAAATGTTAGGATTCCAAGAAGTATTGCCTAGAGAGGTATGTGTAGATTCTGGTTCACTTTTGGATGCAATATCTTGATAAAATAAACAAGATTAAAAGACTATTAAAGTATAATTTATGTTCACTGATGATTCAAAAATGATTTTTTTTTGTTTCATGTTAAAAGCATGTATAGATTGATTAGAAAATGATGTCAAAATTTTAGTATTTCGGCATCAACGTTTCGATGTATGGGAACCTGGCCTGAGTTGGGATGAACTCAGCTCGGGTTCAGGTTCATCTAGGATGGATGATACCCAGGCACGCCAACTGAATATGACCCGGATTCGATTTGTGTCCAACTCGGCTTTGTAGTGACTTGACCCGAGTTACTTGGCCGAAGTCATCATGACCTTGATTTCACCATGCAAGACACCCATCTCAGGTTTTGAAGGCTGAAAAAATTGATGCACGTTTGGCCCGGTCTGAGTCTCCCTTGACCCGATCGATATCAAAGTAAATTTGGTCGGGGTTTGAGGTTCGGATTCTACACAGTTTGTATATATGATTTTATATTGATTTGCATAGATGTTGAATGATATTTTTGTCCTTATATTGACACTTGATAAATTGAACATAAAATATTGATAAATAAGAAAAGATAAAAGTTTTAAAATGAAATCCTCATGTAAATTGATTGTTATAGGTCAACAAGTGGATATTAATAGTTCCACCACGATAACTCCATTAGGTGGGTATTAATAGTGCCACTATGATGGTTTTGAAGAAGGGGATCCTTGTGGTCCCACTTGGGTGGATATGTGAAGTTCAAGTTTTTTGTGAGTAAGTAAACACTCACTTGGTAGTGGTTTGATCCACATTGACCCATTGTTATAGTCAAATCAAAATGCCATGTTGATCTATAATAAAAGAAGTTGAGCTCGCCTAAGACAACTAATATAGAAATTCATAAGAATTGTTTAAGTAAAAGATGTACAACGCATCAAAGAAGAATTGTTAAGAAAAGAAAGGATTGAAAAGTATAACAAAGAACGGAAAAGAATGGAAAAATATAGCAAGGAATAGAAAAGAAATAAAAAATAACGTATAAAAATGTTATGATGTATTTTGACTTAAATGTTAATTTGGCTTCTATTTAAGTTATTTCATCTAATTATATTATGGGGCGTAATTGCTTACGAATATTTCATGTAGATGGATGTGCGTATAGCAATAGAGTTCGTAGTGATGCACACGTGAGAGTCTATCTTTAGAATTGCTATTTATTTACATTGTCGCCACTATGACCTTAAAGATGTTTTATAGCATATGATAGTTGGAGGACTTTTCATAATAGAAGTATTAGCTTCTGCACTATTATTATTATTTAGTCAGCTTTGACATTCTTATGAAAATAATTATTATTGAATTATGAAAGTTAAGAAAGAGTTATAAGTAACAATTATCACATGTGAGGAGGATAAAATTTGGGGCATTAGACATGCTCCCATTTACTACTAAAAAGAATGACGGAGCAAATGAAATTTTGCATTGAACCATCATTTTTTTTCCATATGGAGATCACATATATACATATATGATACTAACAAGACCAAAACTATGCAGCGTGCGTGATATATATGTCCGTCTTTAGGACAGGAGCACCATCATTTTATTCTAATTTCTTATATGAAGCCCCACGTAACTATATATTTTAAAGTACCCAAACATAGAGATGAAGACATGAAAGTTTTGGAAAATTCTTCCGTTCAGATCAAACTGTCAGCCCTGGTGGGCAATCGCCGGAAAAAATTCATCGCCCAAGATGGCGTCTCTTGCCGAAACGTGTGGGGCCACATGAGGTAGAACCCCCCGAGGAAGATAACCACCTGGATGGGGGTCGCATAGAGCACCAGCGCGGCCAGCAGGCAGAACACCATGAACATGGCCGTGGCACGGGGGTCTCTCCATGTCAGCAGCAGCTGCAGCCGCTCACCCTGCGTCGCGATGTCGCCGATGGTGGTTTGCATCTTTCCGGCCAGATGCCTCAGCCTGCCATATCTCATCCGGATAATATCGGAGGACTGGGTTGTCGAGAACCAACCGAACTCCTCGTCGAGATCGTCCGGCGACGAGGAGTCGGCCAGAGACAACTTTATGTCCATGTGGGGCGGGTGGAGCTGTCGGAACCGGTAGTGCCACACCCCTATGAGGAACATGTAGAGGAAGACCGTCGGAAATATGAGCTCGGGGAAGCAGACGAGCATGACGAACAGGATGTGGACTAAGACGGTCGTCATGGGGTTGTTCCACTTGCGCACGCCCTGGAACCATTTCCATATGGCCATGGGCCCTGAGAACACGTTTTGTAGCCGGGCCAAGTTGGCATTACTTCGGCGCATGCTCCACAGGTGCGTCTCCGCGTCGGACATGTACTCCACCACCTCCCGCCTCAGGGGCGGCTCCATGCGGCTGAGCCGATCTGCCACGATCTGGACGGCATCATGGCGACATTTCTCTTGGTAACGCGGATTCACCGGATTCGTATAGTGCATCTTTGGCAGGAGGGGCTTCGAGTATAGGTACATAGACTCAATCATGGAGGTCGTGGAAAAGCGGATGGCCAGGTGGAGCTCCCCCATTTTCTTCACGCCGGAGGGTAGGAGGACGAGGAGAGGGTACGTGTGGGAGTAGACGCGCCCGGTATGAAGCGTGGAGAGGCGGATGCGCACCTTGCCGACGATGGCGTCCCTGTTGCCGTGGGAGCTTCCGGAGCCGTTCTCGTCGAGGTTGTGATTGTAGAAGACGCCGATGGTGAGGACGGTGCCGTGGTCGTAGACGTCCCAGGTGTACTGCTCCTGGAACTTGGGGTTCGGGTCGTCGACGACGGTGCGGGTACGCACCCACTTCTGGCCGTACTTGGCGACGCAATAGGCATTGCAGTTGCCCTTTCCGGTCTTTGTGTGATGGAGGCCGTCAGCTTTCAGGATGCCCAGCTCGAGCAGCCCGATGGGGGCCTTCCAAAGTTGCTTCGCCGTCGGCCGGAGATCGCTACTGTAGTGCGTGGACTCGTGGAGTACGTGGTAGCCCCCGTCCAGAGAAGCGCAGACTTGTATCTTGCTGGCGAACTTGTCCTCCTTCAGTTGGTCCACGTCGATGATCACCTCCTTCTTGAGGTCGTGCCACTTCTCCCGCACCTTCCGGTCATCGTGGCGCTTCTCTATCTGCGAGAGAGGCAGATGGACCTGCCCAATGACTTCCTCTTTGTTGCGTCTAACCCGGTCCTCCACTGACAGAAGCAACTGCTCTTCGAACGGCTCGGCGGCCACAAAGATGAACTCTTCGTTCCAAACATAGTACGATGTCGGTGATTGAGTCGCCAACGTTGTATGCATCTGCCTGCCCAGTTGCACCCTGCACTGGACCTCCGGGTACCTGCTCCGGTCCTTTGAGTAGACATCCTCGGCGGCGATGACTTTGACGCGAAGGTACCACATCCTGGGCGCGTGGTAGACCTTCGCGCGGTGTTGGCTGTTGGGGCTGCCGAAGCTGGCGCTCTTCAAGTTTTCGTAGTGCGTCGCGTTAGCGAAACACTCGTCCGCTTGCGTGCCATTCCAAACGGCAAGCATTAGCTCGCCCTTCACCTTGTCCCCTTTCTTGTCCTCGAGCCGGTACCACTCCGGCGCCAGCGGGCTGTCAGGGGGCACCCGCTTGGGCACTTCGTTCAGCTCGAAGTGCACGCGCCCTACGAAGTCGTCCCGCCCTAAGTCCTTGTCCTTCACCACCACCTCGACGACTGTCGCCTGGAGCCGATCTTTGCTGAAAGCGAACACTTTGTTCCACTCGGGATTCTGGTTCTTCTCGAAGTACATGGTCTCTCCCTTGTAGTTGCCCAGCTTCACCTCCACATACGGGTCGAGGCTCCCCGTGATGTCCATAGCCGGAAGATCGCGCGCCTTCACAACCCGCACGAAGAGGTACTCCATCTTTTCGACCAGGTCGAAGGCGCCGGCGTTCCTACCATCCGGTATCACTCGACCGTCGACGACGCGCCCGCCGCCAAGGGAAGGACTGGTCTCCTTCACGATATCCTCTGTTTGCTGACCGAACGCAGGGGACATCCGGTAAGTGGCCGTTTCCGACGTTACCCTCACGCCCCGGAATGCAGGGTCGCTATCAACCGTAGCAGTAGCACGGGAATAGTATTGCGGCGGCTGCTGCTGCTGCCGTTGCTGTTCCTCTCTAGGTACGTTAAAGAAGGACTGAACCGGGTCAACGGGGGCCGTGGATGCCCTGATAGAAGGGTCGTCGGTGATGAACAACTTGAGGCTGAGCTCGCCGCGGACGCGGGAGAATACCTTGAGTCCGTACTTCTCCAGAGGATAAGCAAGGGCCTCACCGGCCGCATCGGCGTGGGAGAAGAAGGAGCTCCCGGGGAGCTTGACTCTTCCGAGGAAGGCCTTGTTGTGGCTCGCCCTGTCGACGTGGTAGACAACGGCCTCCAGGGGCTTGTCCTGGAGAGCGGAAGAGTCGGTGACGTTGAAGTAGAAGATCTCGTTCCAGACGGGGTTAACGTCCTTCTCCTTCACGGTGGTTCGGAACGTTTGGCCGTCGAAGTGGAGCTCAACACAGGGGTTGGCGGCGCCGTGGCCGTCCTTGGGCACGAGGTCGTGCGCGCTGACCACCACCACGCCGAGCTTGAGACTGCTCATTTTGCCTGCTTAGTTGGGCACTTGACGGCAGTAGCTGGTACGCTTTCGCCTGCTGAAACGGATACCTGAACAGAGCAAATGCACGACGCAGGTTAAGCATCAAAACTGAAGCGAGCAGTTGGAAGAAAGGGTCAAGCTGAGAACTGGTTCTGAACATATAATTGTGTCTGTGTTACGTGTGTACTTCCAAAAAAGTATAAGAAATAAATAGTATTACCACCCCACACCCACCCACCCAAAAAAAAAGTAAAGAAATAGGGGGTCAAAGACAATGCTTTTGAGATGACATAGTCATAATATTAATTATAATTATTGTTTTTTTAGGTTAAAATATTTTTTGTTATTCACCATGCATATTTTTTTCTGTTTTTACGTTAATTTGATTTTTTTATAGAAAAAGTCAAAATTAGTAGTGCATATATTATATTTTCATAAATACACACATTATACTATAATATTTTATAAATATACACATATCCTATCGTTAATATAATAACATATTACAATTATGTAAGTTCACAAAATTAAAAGGTCTTATCATATATTTTAAATACCGTGTAATCACAAAAAGTAATTATAACTTCTAACCATCCAATCTCCGTTAGATCGGTGATTGATTGGACGCTGATAAATAAATATAAAAAGATAAAAAAAAATAACTAGTCATCGATCCACAGCTAAGATCGGATGATTACTAATCATTTTTTTAATAATTACACGGTACTTAAACTCAATATATAATAGTATATAAATGTAATATCGCAATGGTGCCTCCGTCTATGCACCCACTCTATCGGACCTAACAATTCTACAAATTCTAATAAAAAAAAATTCGACCTGACTTTCTTTATTTATCCTCTAAAAAATTATGTTTTCCTAAATAATTTCAAGCTGATAGCTGATTTGAAAATTAAAAAATATTAAAATAGAAAATCTAAAATTTAGCAATAATATTTGATTATTTTGAAAACTTTGTTATATTAAATAAAATAAAAAAAAATAAAAAATGAGTAATCCAATCACCAGACTTCGGTCTTATTGGATCAGGTCAAGAAATATTTTTATAGCAGGATCAAAGTTATGTAAGATATTTAGGGTATTTAATTATTTATGCCCTAGACCATGTTAGTTGGGGCAAAATTTCGAGGCCTAAGGCTAGCACAAGATCGAATTTAGAAAAGCATATGCTGAGAAGAAAGGCTATTACCATAACGCCTGATTTGCCAGACTGAATTAGTCATGTTTTGGCAAACTGTGATGAGAGGGACTCAAGTCAACTAAGAACACCTCTTCAATTACCTACTCTCTAATTAATAGTTTCCATGTACACCTTGCCTGCAAATAATGTTATTAAAATCGGACCGGACGGTTCAATTACGAACCGGCCGGTGAACCGATCCGGTTAGACATTTAAAATCATTTTGACATTGAATCGGGCAAAACTGATTGAACCGGCTAGTTGAATCGGGCTGGTTGAATTGGTTCAACTCGGTTCAATACAGATTTTGAAAAAAAATTAAAAAATAGTAAAAATAGAAAAGTTATAAGGAAATTTAAAGAGGAGGGAATATCATATGTATAGAATTAAATAAGAATTGAAATAAAAAAGGTAAGTATTTGAAATTGAATAATATTAGAATAGAAATTTATCAAAAGGCATAAAATAAAGGAAATAAAAAGGAAAGTGTTAAACAAAAAAATAAATAAGAATAATTTAAGATAAAATTTATTAATATAACATCTATCATCATTAAATAGTAGATATTAAATTATTAATAATTTATTTATATTATCCTTATAAAACTTTTAATTAATAAAAATTATGTTATATTATTTTTTAATATTTTTAATAAGTCATTAGTACAATATTAATATACTATATCATATAACTTATATTATATCTTTATAATTATTATAAATAATATTATTTTAATAAAATTTGATTCAATTCGATCGAATTCGGTCCGATCGATCCAACCGCGACTCAGTGATGAGTCCGATCCGATCGTCGGTCAAGTTATGAAAACATTGCTGCAAAGACATCTAAAGGCTCCAAAAGTCAATTACCTTCCGAGTTAGACACAGTCAGACCGAGAGGTTGAGAGGTCACTGGTTCAACATACAAGTGGCAATACCATTGTTTTCAAGTTCTGAATTCTTTCGCAAGCTCAAGCAAAGATTTAAGAGCAAACTCGGCACAGTATGAGATACTTTTTTGTGTGTGTGGAGTGTAAAATACAGTATGAGATACTTGATAAGAATCAGATTTCTGCCTCACGTTTATGTATACTCAATCAGATTTTTTTCCCTGATTAAGACTACTTAATTAAGTGGGGGTTTGTGCAAAGCCCTCAAGACCTTACTGTATATCGGCATAATCAAGAGAAATATACAGAAGTGATCAAAGTTCGAGTCCTAGAATGGAAAATATTTGCTGACAGAAACTTTGTACCTTATCACTACAATCATATGAACTGAAAATTTAAATATTAAAGAGCAGCTTGCAACAGGAGAAAATTAGGAAAAAAGTTTGCTTCTGAGCAAACTTCCTGTTTCTCAGCAATACAACTCGTATCTGTTCTTTGATGCAAACAGGAAGGATGCACTTCCGTGCTGATGCTTAAATTTCCAAACATATTTCAGAAACATTATGGAAAAAAAAATCAGATGATTGATTAAAAAACAGCAAGAGGAGCAAGAGAATTAGAGGGATTACTCACCCTTCCGAGTTCCGAGCCAAAACTCCTGTGCGTTGCTTCAATACCATATACAGAGAGTTAAAATTGGAGCAAGAACTTGGAACAGAGAAGAACTAAAAGCAGCACACAGAAGGAAGACTTGGAAAGAGAAGAGAAAAGAAGTACACGGAAGAGGGGGGAAGAGAGAGAGAGAGAGGAGGAGGAGGAGGAGGAGGAGGAGGAGGAGAGAGAGGCAGAGGGGGTGTGGTGATCATGATAGAGTTCAGTGGGAATATGAGGTAGAATCCTCTCCATGGCCACCCTCTCAGGACAAACATATCTCAAGCTTTTCTGCTGCTGCTATCTTCCTTTTTTCTTCTTTTTCTCCTCTGTCGTGGCACTTCTATTTAAATCAAAATGATGATGGATACTGATGGCGATCACATTTTGAATTGTTTGGCAGCACAACAAACCCGACAGTGCAGTGATGAAATACGAGTCTCCCACCCTTTTTTTAGCTCGTACTTGTCTTCCTTTTTTGTTGATATTTGTTTATGTATTGGTAGGTTATAATTTTTTTCTTTGTCATTGATTTCTACGTGACTGAGCTACACCCTTGTTCCCATATTGATATATTACCCGGTCTGCGTCAGAGTAAATTTGATCGGAGTTTGAGGTCCGGATTCTACGCAGTTTGTATATATGATTTTGTATTTGATTTGTATAGATGTTGAATTATCCTTTTGTCCTTATATTGACACCTGATAAACTGAACAAAAAATATTGATAAATATGAAAAATAACAGTTATAATATGGAATCCTCATGTACATGGATTGTATAGGCTAATCGGTAGACATTAATAGTTCCACCACGATAATTTCATGAGGTGGATATTAATAGTCCCGCTATTATGATTCTAAAGAAATGGAATCCTTGTTGTTCCACTTGGGTGGATATGTGAAGCACAAACACTCACCTAGTACTAGTTTGATTCATATTGACTCATTGTTATAGTCACGAAAGTGTATCTACAATAAAAGAAGTCGAGCTCACCTAGGACAACTAATATAGAAGTTCATAGGAATTGTTAAAGCAAAGGATGTAATACAACACATTAGAAAAGAATTATTAAGAAGAGAAGGATTGAAAAGTATAACAAAGAACGTAAAAGAATGAAAAAGTATAGCAAGAAATAGAAAAGAAATGAAAAGTAAAGTATAGAAATGTTATGATGTGTTTTGACTTAAACATTAATTTGGCTTCTATTAAGTTTTTTCATCCAATTATATTATCCGGCGTAATTGCTCACGAATGTTTCATGTCCCTGTGCATACAGCAATAGAGTTCATAGTGACGTACACATGAGAGTCTATCTTTAGAATTGCTATTTATTTATATTGTCGCCACTCTGACCTTATAGATGTTTTATAGCATATGATAGCTGGAAGACTTTTCATAATAGAAGAAGTATTAGCTTCCCCACTATTATTATTATTTAGTCAGCTTTCACAATTATTATTGAACTTGGGAACACCAACGCGCTTCGCGCGATTTAAGTTATTATTTCATGATAATTAGATATTTTTATTATTTATATGTATAAAATACAATTTTAAAATAAAATATTAAATTAGTTTATCAAATTTATTAGATATTTTTTATAGAATTTTTAAAATATTATAAATATTTAAAACCTTTTATTATGTAGTCTCATTTAAATTTATAATAAAAATTTATTGAAATATATTTAATATTAAATTATATTGATTTAGCTCAATTTCTTAACTAGGGAATTGGTTGAGTCTCGTGTCAATAAAAATAGGATATTATCAAGTTTTCTTTTATTTATAATTTTTTGTTATTTCTTTTTTGCTCCAATACCTTTTCCTAATATCCTAACATTTATGTTGTAGACATTGTTGGATGCCTATTAGGATTTTCAGAAATTAAAATTAAGAGACATCGAAGTTGTGGCAGATTAATAAGTAAATATTATTTTCTTATTACCAACATTATTCAAATATTTTTTACATTCAAAATGTTTCAAAATTATATATTCTTTTATTACTTTTCATTAATTTTTCCAATTCTTTTTTCCATCTCATTTGATTCATAAAATTTTTTGTGCAGTTTTCTTTCAACAAAAATTACTTTATGAGGAGAGTTGAGCGATAACTTCATTCCAAATCTATATAAGAAGGAAAGCGGCCATTTCATTGTGATTGTTATCTCTATGAAAATATTTTGAGGTGTGAAAATTCAAAAAAAACCTAGAAAAAAGATAGATAGGAATGCTAAGCAAATAAGCAATATAGACTATTCACAAAATTATCATTGAATAAATATTTATTGAAATATATTTAATATTAAATTATATTGATTTGGCTCAATTTCTTAACTAGGGAATTGATTGAGTCTCGTGTCAATAATAATAGGATATTATCAAGTTTTCTTTTATTTATAATTTTTTGTTATTTCTTTTTTGCTCCAATACTTTTTCCTAATATCCTTTTGCTTCTAACATTTATGTTGTAGACATTGTTGGATGCCTATCAGGGTTTTCAAAATTTGAAATTAAGAGACATCGAAGTTGTGACATATTAGTAAGTAAATATTATATTCTTACTGCCAACATTATTTAAATATTTTTTACATTCAAAATGCTTCAAATTTATATATTCTTTTAATACTTTTCATTAATGTTTCCAATTCTTTTTTTCACGATTCATAAAATTTTTTATGCAATTTTCTTTCAACGAAAATCACTTTATGGGGAGAGTTGAGCTACAACTTCATACCAAATCTATATAAGAAAGAAAGCGGCCATTGCATTGTGATTGTTACCTCTATATTAGTGAAAACAGTTTGAGGTGTGAAAATTCTAAAAAACTTAGAAAATGATAAATAGGAATGCTAAGCAAATAAGCAACGTAGACTATTCATAAAACTACCACTGAATATATTAATATTAAATTATATTGATTTAGCTTAATTTCTTAACTATGGAATTGGTTGAGTTTCGTGTCAATAATAGTAGGATATTATCAAGTTTTCTTTTATTTATATTTTTTTGTTATTTCTTTTTTGCTCCAATATCTTTTTCTAATATCCTTTTGCTTCTAAAACATTCATGTTGTAGACATTGTTGGATGCCTATTAGGATTTTCAGAAATTAAAATTAAGAGACATGTGACAGATTAGTAAGTAAATATTATATTCTTATTGCCAACATTATTCAAATATTTTTTACATTCAAAATGTTTCAAATTTATATATTCTTTTAATGCTTTTCATTAATTTTTCCAATTCTTTTTTCCACCTCATTTGATTCATAAAAATTTTTGTGCAATTTTCTTTTAGCGAAAATCAATTTATGAGGAGAGTTGAGCGATAACTTCATACCAAATCTATATAAGAAGGAAAATGGCCATTGCATTGTGATTGTTACCTCTATATTAATGAAAACATTTTGAGGTGTGAAAATTCTAAAAAACTCACAAAAAAAGATAAATAGGAATGCTAATAAAATAAACAATGTAGACTATTCAAAAAATTATCACTGAATCCTCAAAATTATATATATATATATATATTTATTTGCAATTAATACATGTCATTTATAACATTCTTAAAAAATGAGGTGCATTTAACATTCTTAGAAAAATGAGGTGTAAAAATTCTAAAAAACTAAGAAAAAAAATAAATAAGAATGCTGAGCAAAAAAACAATGTAGACTATTAACAAAACTATCAATGAATCCTCATATATATATATAATATTATTAAAACATATCATTTATAACATTTGCAATTAATACGTGTCATTTATAACATTCTTAGAAAAATGAGATGTGAAAATTTTAAAAAAACTCGAAAAAAATAAATAAAAATGCTAAGCAAAGAAGCAACGTAGACTATTCACAAAACTATCACTGAATTCTCAAAATTATATATATATATTATAATATTCATAAAAAGTGTCATTTATAACATTTGCAATCAATGCGTGCCATTTATAACATTCTTAAAAAAATGAGGTGTGCAATTAATACATGTCGTTTAACATTTTTTAAAAAAAATGAGATGTGAAAATTCTAAGAAACTCATATAAAAGATAAATAGAAATGTGGAGCCCAGAAGCAATGTAGATGATTCACAAAACTATCATTGAATCCTCAGAATTATATATATATATATATATATATAATTATATAATATTCTTAAAATGTGCTATTTATAACATTCTTAAAAAATGAGGTGTGAAAAATTTTAGAAAATTCAGAAAAAAGATAAATAGGAATGCTGAGCAAAAAAATAATGTAGACTATTCACAAAACTGTCATTGAATCCTCAGAAGAAAGATTTAGTGAGGCCAATACTTTTGGCCTCACTAAACAGCCATAAATATACAACGTACATTTCCCGATGTGTGGATGGATTTTCATCGCGCACCAAACTAGTAATAAGCCAATGTCAATTTTTAACTCGTCCGTCGGATTAAAACGTGAGGCCCAGATTTTACCATTCATCTCCTCCACACCAAAACCCACATTCTTCTCTCTCCATGTCTTTGCCACTAGCGGCTAGGGCACAAGCATATCTCTTCCCATCTTGCTTCAGTTTTGATCGGCAACTTCAAGAACCAGCAAGAGTGATCTGTCTGGCAACTTCCGATGAAGGAGATTTGTCCAGCGGCTTCCCACGACGAACTTGTAGGAGCAGATCTGTCTGGCAACGAGCTTCGTTTGGTTCGGCGGTTGCTAGCGACGATCCAGCAAGAGTATATCTGCCCGACGACTTTCGTCAAAGAAGATCTGTCCAGTGATTTTGTTTGTTTAGTAATGTTGCAATCTTTCTACCAAGATGAAATAGGAATTGAGAAAGTTTAGTATATTTTTTTATCTTCGCCATTTTAAGGTGTTATGAAATTTAACTATTATATTATTGTTGTCATCATCGTATAACTTTTAGTATGTTCCTGATGCCATCTTGTTTATTTCCTTTTCTTTCCTACTAGTTAAAAAAATAACTTGAGGCATAGTTTCTTAGTGATTTTCCAACTTTTTGTAATAGGCACATTTGTACAGATATGGAGAAGTGTTGAAGGGCTACTTGTAGACAACCAAGTGGAGGCAAGTTTTCTATTTTTGATCCACCATTTCAGCTAGATGGTGACTTGGCACTCAAATGATCTCGTTTGAATTATCACTGTCTGATTACTTTTATGTGACATTTGAGTAATGATTAGCTCTTGTTTACTCTTTGATAAGTTAATTATTTACTTTTGAGTTATTGCATTTTACTGTTATTTATCTGCACAATTTAAATTAATAAAACATCACGTTTGCTAAGATTGTTCATTTGTACTAAACTTTTATTAATTTTTTATGTGTTTTACTAGGATTTCATGACATCAAACATGAGTAATGACATCGATGTGTGTGAGATATATTCTCAAGAATATTGCATTGAAGGATTGGATGATCGACAACAAAGGTACACATTGTTGCTTATATTTCTCACTTATAATTTTTTAATTATATTAATCCAAATTTTATGATAACAGTGGGCAAAATCATGAAGATGTTAATCCAGAGTTGCATGTTGAATATGATAGATTCTCATGGATTCGATACACATGATGAAGCATATAATTATTATAACTTATATGCGAGAGTCATTGGCTTTTCTGTTAGGAAGTCATACTTTCACAAGCCTAGTAAAACTAGAAAATTTGCAAATAGACTGCTTGTTTGCTCAAAGCAAGGCCATAAGGATCTAAATCGATATTCTTAAAAGGAGGTGAAACGGAGAAGGAATGTTAGAGATGGTTGTAATGCTCATTTTTTACTTAGTGAAATAAAATATGGAATGTGGGAAGTTAGAAAATTTGAGGAAGCACACTCTCATGTTCTAACAACTCCATCTAAAGTCACACAACTCCGTTCTCATCATACTTTATCAGCTCATTCAAAAGAAATGATGACTGCATTACATGATCGTGGGTTTGGCCCATTAAATATAGTAAAGGTTCTTAATTATAGTGGAGAGACATCCATCACAAGTCAAATGTGTAGGAATCATTTGAAATCGGTAAGAAAGAATAATATTGGCGGAGAATGCATGAAGATTTTTGCATATTTCTTAGATAAACAAGCTTATGATGAGGGTTTCTTTTTCCAATGGAAGAAGGATGAAAATAACAATGCAAGAAGACTCTTTCGGGAAAATAGCAAGTCTAGGGATAATTACTTGACATTTGGAAACGTTGTTATTTTCGATACGACATATAGGACAAATTTAGGTGATTCCAAAGCTCAATGAAAGTAGATGCACAGAGGATCAATCATAAGAAATGTCATAATTTTTGGAGAAGACTTGACGACTAAAAGATGATCATGAAAAGGACCATTAGGTTAGGATTAGAATTGCCACCTTGAGTGATCGGTGTTGTAAAATTTCCTCCGCCCCCACAGAAAGGATCAAGATCTGATAATTTAGGTGAAATTTCTAAACATGTAATGGAGACAGGGGATTTTTTTCGGATTTTTATCGCATGAGAAAGACGGTTAAAAAAATCAACTAAGCGTGAGGTGGCAAGTTGCTAGCTTGCTGACAGCTTGCATGTAAGCAACTTTTTTATCCAATAGAATTATTAATGGACAGTAATTATTCATTATTAAGTATATATTATGATAATATAACCCAAATAATTTATTCATACATTTTCTATATTGAATATTTTTACACATACTTTTCCTAGGTGCCACTTGACAACATTTGATTGGTTCTTGAGATTTAATCTAAATGTTAATAACTATATGCATACTTAATAATATGAGTATATGCTTTAGCATAACATGTCTATTAATTATATCTTAATACTTTATTTAAATTGAATAAAATTTTAAAAATTTGATAAGTGTCATTAGAATGAACACATATATCGTTCATCATCATAGGTTATAATATTACAACATATAATGATATACGAATTAGATTTGGGATATTACATTCTATCCCCCTTAAAATAAATTTCGTCCTCGAAATTTAACATATCTCATTATTCAAAGAAATTTAGATCATGTTCACACATATTTTTTCCCTAGTTTCTTAATATCATAATACCAACACAAAATCTCACGATAATGATTTCGTGAGATTAATCTGCCCTAAGTTCCCTCTTCACAGACTGCGTAAGGCTCGATAAATTATTTATAACTTTCGCTACACATATCATTTTTTAGTGATTTCAATTGTCAATGAAACCTAACATCAATTTCTATAACATCATGATTTATCAAATAATTACACGACATATTAGATTTAATACATAATTTATAAATTTGGATAACAATTTCGGCGGACAGAATGATAGTACCTTAAAGATAAGAGCATAACTTTATCTACAGAAATCATATTAACTTGATTCCAAAGCTCAATGAAAATAGACTCATAGGGGATAAATAAGAATAAATTTTATAATTTTTGGATCACTAGAAGGTATGGAATTATGTAGCTAAAGATTCGGAAACTAATTGAACATGGCTAAGGTTAATTTTACTCATGAACAACATGAGTTTTGCCCCATGTTCAAGTAAAATCCGAAAATGAATGAGATGGAAAAGGTTCACAGAAACCCTAATTAAGAATGATGTAGTTAAAATTCAAAGAAAATGAAGTAGGAACTTATCAAAATCTAAAACCCTAGTTACCCCTTCTCTTCCTCCAATTCCTTCAATCTCTTGCCTTAGGTGTTCGGCCAAAGTGGTGAAAATGGTAGAGAAATATAGTAAAAGGTAAAAAGAATAAGTATTAGAAGGAGGGGGAACCAACTTCAGCTGGTGGAAATAATTGTTCCAAAAATACCCTTCAGAAGTAAATGGCTTTGTATTTTTCATTTATTTATTCATTTACTTAAGACATTACATGTAAATAAGGAACTACTCCCCATTTGGATTCAAATAAAATATCTAGAAAAATAAATAACCAAGAAATCGAAATCTAAATTTTTGTCTGAAGAACAAAAATCGTGATTTTACAAATTTTTTAATTTTGTGTCTACGTTTTACTTAACTCACACAGCTCCTAAAAATTCTTAAAAATTACTTTTAGAATCATTTCATATATAAGAATAATTAACGGGACTTTAATGTTCCAAATTTTCACTTTTTCGAAAATCACATTTCCATGCCTTAAGTAAATTTTAATCGCTTTCGCACTCCAATAGTTGTCATTGAAGTGTAAGTCTTAACATCACATTCATAAAGCTTATCGATAAGAAATATATCATCACATTCATACATCTAATCATGCATGATTAATTTAGGGATATTACATTCTACCCCCCTTTAAAAAAATTTTCGTCCTCAAAATTTAACGTACCTTAATGACCAAACAAATACAGATATCGCTCATACATATCTTGTTCAGTCTCTCATGTGGCTTCCTCTACATGATGCTGCCACAAGACCTTCACCAAAGGAATCCTTTTAGACCGGAGCACTTGTTCCTTTCGATCCAAAATACGAATCGGTTGTTTGATATACGACATGTCTTCCTTCCAATCAATGGGCTCATATTCGATTACATGTGATGGATCTGGGTCATATTTTCTAAGCATAGATACATGAAATACATCGTGCACATTTTCCATATGAGGAGGTACGGCCAATCGATAAGCAACGGATCCAATTCGCTCGAGTATTTCGAATGGTCCTATGTTTCGCGGACTTAGTTTTCCTTTCTTTCCGAACCTTGTGACACCCTTTGATGGCGATACTTTTAAGAAAACATGATCTTCTTGTTGAAACTCAAGAGGTCTTCTATGCTTATCAGCATAACTTTTCTGTCTATTCTATGACTTTAAGCTTTTCTTGAACAACTTTAATCTTCTCGGAAGTGGTTTGAACTAATACTGGACCCATTAGTTGTTTTTCACCAATTTCTTCCTAGCAAATAAGAGACCTGCAACTTCTTCCATATATTGCCTCATATGGTGCCATTTCGATACTACTATGATAGCTATTGTTATAAGCGAATTCTGCAAGAGCTATATGATCATCCCAATTCCCACCAAAGTCCAAAACATATGCACGAAGCATATCTTCTAGGGTTTGAATAGTCCTTTCCGATTGTCCATCCGTCTGAGGATGAAAAGAAGAACTAAACTGCAGCTTTGTGCCCAAAGCTACTTGTAACGCCGTCCAAAAACGTGATGTGAGACGAGGATGTCGATCAAAGGTAATACTAGTTGGAACTCCATGTAGTCGAACAATCTCTTGAATATAAATTTGTGCCAACTTTTTCAAGGAGTAGTCCATCCGAATATTGAATAGAGCAGTCATAGTATTTTAGCAAATCCATCCATCTTTTCTGTCTCATATTTAATTCCTTCTGTGAAAACAAGTATTCCAAACTTTTATGGTCGGTAAATATTTCAAACGTTGCTCCATACAAATAATGCCTCTAGATTTTCAATGCAAAAATTATGGCTGCAAACTCCAAATCATGTGTAGGATAATTTTGCTCATGATCTTTTAGTTGTCTGGATGCATACGTGACCACCCCACTATTTTGCATTAAAACACAACCCAAGTCCTTCCGAGAGGCATCACTATATATAACAAACCCATCGGTGCCAGATGGAATTGTTAGGACATGAGCGCTTGTAAGTCTCTTCTTGAGTTCCTGAAAACTTCTCTCACATTCATCGGACCATATAAATTTGGTACTCTTACATGTCAACTTTGTGAGAGGAGTGGCAATAGAAGAAAATCCTTCAACAAATCTTCTATAATGTCTCGCTAACCCCAAGAAACTTCTAACTTCAGTAACAGTAGTTGATCTCTCCCAATTAATTACAGCTTCAATTTTCGATGGGTTAACTGATATGCCTTCTTTGGATACAACATGGCCTAAGAACACCACCCTATCAAGCCAAAACTCACACTTGCTAAACTTGGCATATAACTTTTGTTCTTTGAGTGTTTGTAGAATGATCTTCAAGTGTTCTTCATGTTCTTCTTGGCTCTTGGAATATATCAGAATATTATCAATAAAATCACAAACTGATCCAAAAATCACTTGAATATTCGATGAAAGCAGCCGGTGCATTAGTCAACCCAAATGGCATGACCAAGAACTCATTATGACCATATCGTGTTCTGAATGCGGTTTTTGAAATATCAGCTTCGTTAATTTTAAGTTGATGGTATCCAGATCTGAGATCGATCTTGGAGAATACCGAGGCACCTTGTAGTTGATTAAACAAATCATCTATTCTCGGTAGAGGATATTTATTTTTCACCGTCACCTGATTCAATTGTCTATAATCAATGCACAACCTGAGAGACCCATCTTTCTTCTTAATAAATAACACCGGAGCTCCCCAAGGTGATACACTTGGCCGAATAAATCCCTTATCTAAAAGTTCTTGAAGCTGTCCTTTCAATTCTTTTAGTTCTGCAGGGGCCATACGATAGGGAGCTTTAGAAATGGGAGTCGTTCCAGGAAGAAGATCGATAGAGAACTCTATCTCTCTATCAGGAGCCAAGCCTAGCAACTCTTCTAGGAACACATCTGAAAACTCCTTAACAATAGGCACATCCTTCAAACTTGTTCTTTCTTTTTTGTTCTCGACCAAGAACGCTAAGAATCTCTCACAACCCTTCTCGAATAACTTATTGGCACGTATATAGGATATTAGAGAACATCCACTCGATGCCCTCTCTCCAACAAAGTTGAATGGTTGTTCATTATGGGACAAAAATGTAACTATTTTCCTTCGACAATCAAGGCAAGCATGATAAAAGGACAACTAGTTCATATCCAAAATCACATCAAAGTCATGCATATACAAAACAATCATATCAGTAGTCAAAGACTTATCTTGAACTCTAACATCACATGATTTGTATACTAAATCTGAAGACAGAGTATTACCATCGAGAATTCTGATTGCTAAACAGTATTCCAATGGTTTCCTTCTTATCTTCAAATGGCATGCAAACTTTGGACTCACAAAGGAATGTCTAGAGCCAGAATCTATCAAAGTATGTGCTATGGTGTCTAGGCATAAACTTGTCCTTGTGCCATTGGTTGTTTCCTTTTTCCTATTGCTCTGTTTGGTGGTTGTTGTTGTGGTTGGTACTTTTGTTGTTGTTGTTGCTGTTGTTGCATTAACGGACAATCTTTGATGTAGTGGCTCATTTTTTCACACTTAAAATAACCTCCTATCATCTTATAACATGGGGCATTTCCATGGGAATTTCCACACAATCTGCATTGTTGGAAACATTGTGGTTGTGGTTGTTGAGATCTGCGGAAAGGCACATTGTTTCTTCTCTTCTTAAAATCAAAATTTCTTGACCTGAAATGTTGAAAATTAGAACCTCTCTCTTTCTTGTTTTCCTCTTGATTTGCTTGAGATGTTTGTAAATCCTTCTCTACCAATTGAGCCCTTTCATACACATCTTCATATACTCACAACTTGAGTGCGGCAAGGTTACTCTTAATAGCTGGTTTGAGTCCTCTCTCGAACTTCTTTGCCTTTTCTATTTCGTCAGCCACTAGGTGTGAAGCAAATCTTGATAGTTCAGCAAACTTGGCCTCATATTGATCTACTATCATATTTTCTTGCTCCAGCTGGAGAAATTTAATCATTTTCTTGTCCCAAGAACAATCAGAAAAGTATTTTGCAAGAAAAACTTCAACAAATTTCTTTCACGTTAAGTTCGGGTTGTCAGCCAAAACTCTAGACTTAGTTGCCTTCCACCAGTGCTCGGCATTACCTTTAAGCATAAACTCGGCAAATACTATCTTTTCTGCATCCTCACAACCTAAAGCGGCAAATATCTTTTCCAGTTTGTTTATCCAACTCTTGACCTCCCCGGGTCACCAATACCTTTGAAAGCAGGAAGACCAAGTTTCTTAAATTGCTCCACTGTACATTTACGACCACCTTCAACTTGTTCAGCCCTAGTTCATTGTTTTTTGTATTCTGTTCATTTTGCATCCTCAGGATAATACTCATTTCTTGCAAGGCTTGCAAGACACTCTCCAACCGAGGATCTTGTTCCGCATTTTGATTTTGGGATGAGCTTTCCCCTCTTGTCGTCATGACCCTAATTAAATCAAGCACATGTATACTTCAAATTAATAATAGAAAGGTCATTCCTTAGACCTAAACAAACGTAAGACAACATCCTAAACCTTAAACAACTTAAAGCATAACCATGTCATCCTAGACAAGATCATGCAACACTTAACAAAAGAGTAGGACCTATTGCTCTGATACCATAATTATCACAACCCTAATTTAAACGGTGATTTAAACCAGAGCTCGTGACTGATTACAAACGATCAAATAATTTTTTTTAAGAAAAAATGTGCATAACTCCTCTAGATAATGCAAAAAAATGATAACACAAATAAGCAAACCACGCAGTTTATATTGATCATTCAGAGCATGTAACAACCTAGGAAGAGATGCTGGGTATATACGAGAGCATGATCTTGACTTGGAAGGATGCATTTTGGTAAAACCGTGCGGACAGAGGCCCAAAGCGAACAATATCTTATGCAAATGTAAGGATGTTACATATGATATCAGAGCCACTCCGCATGAGCCTCTATGCATGGTGGAGTGCGATAAGTCAACGGGGGCGCTGAGTCCCTTGAAGGGGAAGGATGCATGAGGCATGCCTTGGATTAGTCTCACATGCATAAGTCACGGGAGGGATGTTGGGTATATATGGGAGCATGGTCCTGACTTGATAGGACGCGTTTTGGTAAATCCGTGCGGGCTTAGGCCCAAAGCGGACAATATCCTACGCAGGTGCAAGGGTGTTACATATGGTATTAGAGCCACTCCGCGTGGACCTCTATGCATGGTGAGGTGTGATTACTCAACGAAGGCGTTGAGTCCCCTAAGGGGGGAAGGATGCATGAGGCATGACTTGGATTAGTCCTACATGCATAAGTCACGGGAGAGATGCTGGGTATATATGGGAGTATGGCCGTGACTTGGTAGGACGCGTTTTGGTAAAACCGTGTAGGCAGAGGCCCAAATAACTATCATGACCCCGATTTAAATTGGAGTTAAACCAGAGTTCGCGACTCGTTACGGACGATCAAATAAAATTATAAAGAAATGCGAAAACGTGATGTAATTTACTATTTTTTATAACATAAGAGTAAAAGTATATCATTAAATAAATTACACAATATGCAATCATTTTAAAGTAAACTGATACTCCTTAAGTCGAACATTTTACAAAATGAATTTATTTTTGTTACAATTTATTTTAAAAAAAATAATAAACTCGACCAATTCTTTCAACATCCTAACAAAAGGACACGAGCATAACAACTCCCATCAATACCTTTACATCAAAAGAGTTATCCCTGCTAAGATTATAAGCTCGCTCAATCCAAGAAACTATACTGATATGAAAAATATTAGAAACAACATTATGAGCAAAATAGCTTAGTAAGTTGATAACTCATAAGCTATGTGTTACCATCTAATAAATTTGGAGGGATATGCAAAAATATGAAAAAATTATAATATGACAAATAACGTTTCCATATATTTGAAAATAATATATATAATTTCCTAATAAAAATCATCACACTCCAATTGCAATCAATATCATTCAAATCATATCAAATAGATGTATGCAAATGCAACACTCTCATATGAATGCACGGATCACCAACTGGCCAGTGGTCGGTAGGTGAACTGTAGAGGTGGCTCCCATTGTGAAACAAATCATATAATGATAGGTGGACTCTAGAGGTGGCCCCTACGGATTCTAGAGATGACCCCCATCGCGACTACTCACGATGTGGCACTTAACTCCGCATGGCACTTAGCTCCAGCTTATCTCATCCCATTATTGAGGAACAAAATGATGGATTAGACTCTAGAGATGGCTCCCATCGTGATCAGCGATGTAGCACTTAACTCCAACCATCAAACATGCAATCCAGGCATATGCAGATTCATGATTCATCATATAACAATTATATCTCAAATATCAGAAGATGAATCATATCAAATATCATTTCAAACCGAATAAGATTGCAGTTCTCATAACCCATTCATATCATATCATATCATATATGCTTTTCAAATGTGCAATCATACAATCATTAAGATATACTTTTCACAATTGCATTTCTCAAAATCAATTCATAACATTTCAAAACATCTTCACTACATATAATAATCGATGTCACACCGAATTCAAAAGAGGTGAAAACATAGAGTAGGAGAAATCAACTTACCTATAAGAGCTACCAAAAGATTTTTTCTTTCCTTTTTCACTACTTTACTCTTCTACTCCTATACAATAATAATAATACATCACTTCTATGATATGAACACAAACCTATCACACAGGAAACATAATTAATTGAAGAGGTACATGACCCTTAAATATTTACTCTCATAACTTGAGTAACTATTTATCACAAGAGTTGGCCTACTATTAAGACAGATTGTATACATAATAAAAGAAAATTCGGATCTTCTTGAATTGATAACCAAATTTGTTCATTCAAATTTTGCTTACTTCCTGGTTGCTAATATCTTAATCCATTAAAGTTTCATATCTTATTTCATTGTAGTTTGTTCACAAGAAAATCAACATTCAGCCTAACTTTTATCTTATTTCTATGATATGACAGACTGAGTGACCTCACTTTTATGATTTATATAAAATAATAATCATTCATTGTTCTGATACTTTTAATTTTTCCAAATAGTAGACATCCTAGGGTACAACTCATAAAATTACTTGAATTTATATCTCTTTGTATTGAACACAATTTAACAAATACTAGCATAATTTGTCCTAAGTTCCATCTTGACAGACTGAGTAAGGCTCAGTAACACATTTAAACTTTCTCTACACATATCATTTTAGCATGATTCTAATTGTCAATGAAACCTAACATTAATATCTATAACATCCTAAATTATCAAATAATTCCACGAAATATTGAATTTAATACATAATTTACAAATTTGGGTAACAATTTCGATGGACAGAGTGATAGTACCTTAAAGATAAGAGCATAACTTTTTCTACATAAGTCATATTAATTTGATTCCAAAGCTAAATGAAAGTAGACTCACAAAGGATCAATCATAAAAAATTTCATAATTGTTGGAGAAGACTTGATGACTAAAAGATGATCATGAAAAGGACCATTAGGTTAGGGTTAGAATTGCCACCTTGAGTGATCGGTGTTATAGAATTTCCTCCGCCATCCACAAAAAGGATCAAGATAAGATAATTTAGGTGAAATTTCTACACATGTAATGGAGACAGGAGGATTTTTTTTCCGATTTTTATCACATGATAAAGGTGGTTGAAAAAAATCAGCTAAGCATGAGTTGGCAAGCTGCTTGCTAGCAGTTTGCATGTAAGCAACTTTTTTATCCAATAGAATTTTGACATCTAAAATAACTTATTAATGGACAGTAATTATTCATTATTAAGTATATATTATGATAATATAGCCCAAATAATTTATTCATACATTTTCTATATTGAATATTTTTACACATACTTTTCATAGGTGCCACTTGATAACAATTGAATGGTTCTTGAGATTTAATCTACATGTTAATAACTATATGCATACTTAATAATATGAGTATATGATTTAGCATAGCATGTTTATTAATTATATCTTAATACTTTATTTAAATTGAATAAAATTTTAAAAATTTGATAAGTGTCATTAGAATGAACACATATATCATATCGTTCATCAATCATAGGTTATAATATTACAACATATAATGATATACGAATTAGATTTGGGATATTACATTAAACCTACAAATTCATTACATCATATGGATATTATAAAACCAAATACAAATACTATCAACAATATCATCATTTTACAACATAAACTACGACAATTTTTCTTGCTTCTTGTTTCTTCTTTGAACTTATTTATCTGAGTCAATAGTTCATTGATTACTTTGCTTTTCATTTCATCCTCGGCTTTCATCTTATCGATGACTTCTTTGTATTGAGATTCATCAATCGGATCCATCCATTGAAAAAAAATGTCATGCTCCATATTGCTTGTAAGAAAGACAACAGAAAAATTTAAATAACATATAATCAAGAAAATATAAATTTGAAAACAAATGGAATACTAGGTAATAACTCACCCCATAATATCAACAACCTCACCTTGGGTTATTCTCTGTCCAAGATGTTTTAATTGCTGCTTCTTTATCACAATAACACTTGGGTAATACTAAGTTGATTTTTGCCATTATCTACAAAGAAGAAATGATGTAGTAGTTAATAACTAAATTCCTATTAATAGCTCAAATAACAAGCAATCTATAGCTATAATAGTTATAAATATTGGTAGCATTAATATATACCAAAATAGTTATAAACTCATATTTGACGGAACGTGTTGAATGCATAATATAATAGTTACAAACTCATATCTGGCGCCACATACCCACTTGTTACAACTGCAATTGCTAATTTGGAGTTTATAAATATGGAATGCTAATATGATTACAACAATTAAAGCCACCAGACCACTATGGGAACTAAACATGAAACACTAAGATCTAAAAAGTTCAGCAAAGAGATCACTATGCTAATATGGTTACAGCAAATAACATGAAGCAGTAAGATCTAAAAAGTTCAGCAAAGAGACCTTTAATCTCTCCCTTTCCCTTTTCCTTCTCTATGAGAAAAAACATAACAAGCAAAATCTCATTCTGGCATTTCCCTCTTCATAACAAGGAGATAAGAAGACACAAAATCACTTACCTATGTCGGGTGCGTTCTTGTGAAATACTATGGGAAACCGCTGGATAGATCTTTGTCGAAAGTTACCGTCGCGATATATTGTCGAACACAAGTAAAGCTCGTCACTGGACAAATATGCTATTGCTGGACAGATCTCCTTGGTCGGAAGTCACCAGGCAGATATGCTCTTGCTGGATAGATCTCCTTGTCATGGGAAGCCGTTGGTCAGATCTCCTTCGTCGGAAGTCGCCAGGCAGATCTGTTCCTGCTGGTTCGTCGCTTCTCCTTCGTTGTGTGATGCTGGATAGATCTCCTTCGTCGAAAGTCGCCAGGCAAATGCTCTTGCTGGTTCATCGTTGAAAGCCGCCGAACAAAATTGAAACTCATCGTCAGACAAATATGCTCCTACAAGTTC
The DNA here is from genome assembly GCA_030549335.1 of Pontederia crassipes. Classification (NCBI taxonomy): domain Eukaryota; kingdom Viridiplantae; phylum Streptophyta; class Magnoliopsida; order Commelinales; family Pontederiaceae; genus Pontederia; species Pontederia crassipes. The sequence goes on from CM060196.1 coordinate 23,640,339, forward strand.
GTCGTGGAAAGCCGTTGGACAGATCTTCTTCGTCGGAAGTTGCCAGGCAGTTCTGCTCTTGTTGGTTCGTCGCTGGCAGCCGCTGAACAAAACGAAGCTTGTTGCAGGACAAATCAGCTCCTACAAGTCGCCGGACAGATCACTCTTGCTGGTTCTGGAAGCTGCCGAACAAAACTAAAGCAAGATGGGAAGAGATATGCTTGTGCCCTAGCCGCAGGTGGCAAAGACATGGAGAGAGAAGAATGTGGGTTTTGGTGTGGAGGGGATGAATGGTAAAATCTGGGCCTCACGTTTTAATCCGACGGACGAGTTAAAAGTTGTCATTGGCTTATTAATAGTTTGGTGCGCGAGGAAAATCTGTCCACACATCGGGAAATGTACGTTGCATATTTAGTGTCCGTTTAGTGAGGTCAAAAATACTGGCCTCGCTAAACCTTTCCCCTATATATATATATATATATTTATATATATATATTTATATTTATATATATATTCTTAAAACGTGCCATTTATAACATTTGCAATTAATATGTACCATTTATAACATTCTTAGAAAAATAAGGTGTGAAAATTCTAAAAAATCCAAAAAAAAGATAAATATGAATGCTAAGCAAAGAAGTAATATAGACTATTCACAAAACTGCCACAGAATCCTCAGAATTATATATATATATATATATATATATATATTTATTTATTTATAATATTCTTAAAATGTGCTATTTTTAACATTCTTAGAAAAATGACGTGTGAAAATTGTAAAAAAACTAGAAAAAAGATAAATAAGAATGCTAAGTAAACAAGCAATATTGACTATTCACAAAATTGCCATATATATATATATATATACATTCTTAAAAAGTGTCATTTATAACATTTGCAATTAATACGTACCATTTATAACATTATTAAAAAAATGAGGTGTGCAATTAATACATGCCATTTAACATTCTTAAAAAAATGAGATGTGAAAATTCTAAAAAACAAAGAAAAAATATCAATAAAAATGCTGAGCAAAGAAGCATCGTAAACTATTCATAAAACTGACACTAAATCCTCAGAATTATATATATATATATATATTCTTAAAACATATCATTTATAACATTTACAACTAATACATGCTATTTATAACATTCTTAAAAAATGAGGTATGAAAATTCTAAAAAACTCAAAAAAAAAGATAAATAGGAATATTGAGCAAAAAAATAATATAGACTATTCACAAAACTGTCACTAAATCCTCAGAATTATATATATATATATAATATTTTTAAAACATGTTATTTATAATATTTGCAATTAATACGTGCCATTTATAACACTAAAAAAATGAGGTGTGCAATTAATACATGCCGTTTAACATTCTTAAAAAAAATGAGATGTGAAAATACTAAAAAACTCAGAAAAAAGACAAGTAGAAATGCTGAGCAAAGAATTATTGTAAACTATTCACAAAACTGATTCTGAATCCTCGAAATTATATATATATATATATATATATATATTATTAAAACATGTCATTTATAACATTTGCAATTAATACGTACCATTTATAACATTCTTAAAAGAATGAAGTGTGAAAATTTTTAAAAACTCAGAAAAAAGTTAAATATAAATACTGAGCAAAAAAGTAATGTAGACTATTAACAAAACTATCACTGAATCCTCAGAATTATATGTATATATATATATATATATATATATATATATATATTTATAATATTCTTAAAACTTGTCATTTATAACATTTACAATTAATGCATGCCATTTATAACATTCTTAGATAAATGAGGTGTAAAAATTCTAAAAAACTCAGGAAAAAGATAAATAGGAATGCTAAGCATAGAAGCAGGTAGACTATTCACAAAACTGCCACTGAATCCTCAGAATTATATATATATATATATATATATTCTTAAAACGTGTCATTTATAACATTTGCAATTAATATGTGCCATTTATAACATTCTTAGAAACAGAAGGTGTGAAAATTATGAAAACAAATAGAAAAAACATAAATAGGAATGTTAAGTAAAGAAGCAATGTAGAGTATTCACAAAACTGCCATTGAATACTTAGAATTATATATATAGTTTCAAAGTGATGAAATTTGAGGATTGCTATTTATCTCCTTTGTCATTTTTTTTCCATAAAAAATAGAAGTCAAATTCTGTCTGTAGTCGTTTGAGGTGTAACACCCCCAAAATCGCACCTCCCACCACGTAGGCGGTCAGATTGACTCTGGGAGTGCTACACTGCTTATTACTCTACTGACCTTGACCATTCAACAAAACAGCTTATGAGGCAATAATAAAATAATAATAAGTGAAATAGAGAACTTTAAATACGAAAATTTAATAATCGAAATGTCACTATGAAGAACCTTAAATGCGGAAGTTCAATGATGTCTCATATTATAGAAAATATGCGGAAGTTCATGATGTCTTTCAATATAGAAAATATGCGGAAGTTCATGATGTCTTTCAATATAGAAAATATGCGGAACATAATAAGACAAGTTGGAAAGTTCTATGAGCGGAAGAAAAACATGATGTTTCTAAACAATAAAATGATTAAACAGGTATGCAGAAAGAAAGCTCGGAGTAGAAATATCAGTCATGTGCAGCGTTCTCCAAGCTCTGCGCCCTCCGTCACCTCATCAGTTGGCATTCTCACCTGCAAAATCCCATTGTAGGGGAATAGAATACCCATGAGCAAAGATGCCCAGTACAATAGCAATAGCCGGTGAAATAAGGATCAAATGATGATCATGAAATTAATATATCAATCTCTAGTCATATCAGTACTCTGTTCTTTACTATGACAATACTTTATCTTTGCGTTACTCTGCTTTTATTTTACAATATCTCTGCTATGCTATGCAATACTTTACTTTACAATATCTCTGCTTTACTTTACAATACTTTGCTTTAAATTACTTTACTCTGCTTTGCTTTGCTATGAGTTGTACTACGCCTTTTACTTTGCTAAAATATCCTTAGAGTTTGTTGTCCTATGCGAGCTCGACTTTATTAGTTAGGATGCCAGAGGTGCCTCTCTGAATCTCTGATGCCAGTAAGCCCATAAAGGGAAGAGGGGTGGGTATTACTAACTCACCCAGTTCGGAAGGTATGGGGAAGAATTCCTACAATTCAGGAACAGTGGTCGGTTAATAGACCTGTAGGTTCACTGTCTCTTCAGCTAGCTACCTGTCCCTCTGGCATAATACTTTAATCTTTAAGGGAAGAGGTATGACCTCAGCACCATCATTCATTTGAGATACAGGTGGGAGAAGACCTAATATCTCAGGAATAGTGGTCATTCAAGATAGTAGCTTCGTTGTCCCCTCAGCTAACTACCTATCCCTCCTCTGCTTTAATCTTTGATCTTTGCTTTAACTTTGGAGGCGGCACATAGCAATCACATGTCTTGATCCGATTAAAATCAGATTTCATGGGTCTCTGTAGAACCGGTCGATCGCTCCTGGTGGGCCGGTCGACCGTTCATTAGCACCGGTCGACCGACCATGTTCTTGATCTAGTGTTTGTGAATCGGTCGATCGATCAGGGAACTGCGCATCGGATCGGTCGACCGTTCTCTGGAACTGGTCGATCGATCCTAGGATCGAATCTATCCTGTTGACAGATTGATCGGTCGACTGCCATGGTGAGGCCGGTCGACCGATATAGAAGAACTATGCATTCTGTACGCAGACCGTTCGACTGCTCCCTGGAAATGGTCGACCGGTTCCTGCGATAAAACAAGGCCGCCGAACTTTATCTCCATTTCCGACGATCCTTCGACCATAATTACATCACGACATGAATAGAAAAAACATAGATAACAATCTCAGGATTATAATGAACCATTTACGAGCATTAATCAATCACTATTTCTTCGTCTAGGGATTTAGAATGCTAAGGGTACCTCTTTCATCGGAATTTTGAATCTGTCGATCGTTGTTTCTTCGTCCGATCGTTGTCGATCGCCTTTGGATTGATAGGGAAATGTTCGCTGGATCTTTGCGCACGTCGAGGAGGTTCGAGGTGCGCCGGAGAGGGGTCGATTCACGTGTGTTCGGGTCGCCTCTGCTCCTGCTGCTCGCGCACGCCGGTCGTCGAACGAGAGGAAGATGAAGAAGGCGAGAGGAGAGGTCGGCCGAGGATCCAAGGGGTCACAAAGGCACCCCTTTGGCCCCCTTATATAATCCCGGCCGACTCTTGGTCGGCCGGAGATGAAACGATCGGAGGTCGGGGGTGGCATTTCGCCTCCCCCGCCGACCGTTCATTTCGTTCCTCTTTTTTTTATTTATGCAAAATATGTGTTACATTATTACCCTTTAAAAAGAAAATTCATCCTCAATTTTGGATAAAGATTAAGACTTACCGAAAAGTTCAGGAAATTTCTCTCGCATTTCTGATTCTACTTTCCAAGTGGCTTCTTTTCCTTGGTGATGCCTCCATGCCACTTTGACCAGTGCTACTTCCTTCTTCTCTTGTCGATGTTCTTAGTATTCCAATATCTCCGTAGGTTGTTCTTCATATGTCAGATCCTCCTTGAGGTTTGGTTCCTCAATTTGGATCACGTTGGTGTAGTCGTGCTTGTACATCCGGAGTAGGGAGACATGAAAGATATTGTGTACTCTTGAATAGGCTGGAGGCAGGGCCAACCTGCATGCTGAATCTCCAACCACGTCTAATATTTTAAACGGGCCTACATACCTTGGGCTCAATTTCTCCCGTTTGCTAAAACGCATTACTCCTTTGGTGGGGGAGACCTTTAGCAGAACTTGATCACCCGCCTTGAACTTATGCTCTCGGCGCCTCTTGTCCACGTAGGCCTTTTGACGATCTTGAGCAGACTTCATTCTTTTCTTTATTAGTTCAACCCTGTCCATGTACTCTTGTGTCTGTTTCTGTAATTCAGCACTCAAATTTTCCTTTCACCCACATCGCCCCAACATGTCGGAGAGCGGCATGGACGACCATACAATGCTTCAAAGGGAGACATCTCGATGCTAGCATGGAAGCTGTTGTTGTAGGAAAACTCTATGAGAGGAAGATGTTTATACCAATTATCGTGCCAATCCAAAGCGCATGCTCTCAGCATATCTTCTAAGGTTTGAATGGTTCTCTCCGATTGGCCGTCTGTCTGTGGATGGAAAGCGGTACTATACCGGAGCCTTGTCCCAAAGGCATTCTGGAGGCTCTTCCAGAATCTTGACGTGAACCTGGGATCTCTATCAGACACAATGGCTGATGGAATTCCGTGAAGCCTAACAATCTCCTGTACATATAGATCCATGATGCTTTCAAGAGATTGTTTTACCTTAATGGGTAGGAAGTGAGCCGATTTAGTGAGTCGATCCACTATAACTCAAATGGCATCATGTCCTTTCTGCGTCCGAGGTAATGAAATCCATTGATATCTCTTCCCACTTCCACTGTGGGATGCCCAAACTCTTCAAAGTTCTTTGTGGTTTCTGGTGTTCCACCTTGACCTGTTGGCACACTATGCATTTGGAGACATATTCAACTATCTCCTTCTTCATGTCTGGCCACCAGAAACTCCTCTCTACGTCTTTGTACATTTTTGTACTCCTTGGGTGGATTGCGAACTCGGACTTGCGGCATTCATCTAGCACTTCTCTTCGGAGTTCAAGATTATTCGGTACCCATAGTAGGTCGCGATACCTGATGCCACCATCCGAAGAGACCTTGAAATTAGTAGTTTTTAGGCTAGTCTTTATCATCATTGTCTGGTATTCTGAGTCTTCCACTTGTGCTTCGATGATCCTTCCTATCATATACGGTACTATGCGTTGCATCATCATTAGCGATCCATCGTGCTTCACTCTTGGTGTCCATTTGAACAGTTCTTCCATAAGTTCGAACCGTCGCAGGCGCATGTAGGCTAAGAATCCTTCCCATTTTCGGCTGAGAGTGTCAGCTACTGAGTTTGCCTTACCAGGTTGGTAGTTGATGGAAAACTCGTAATCCTTTAAGAACTCCATCCAACGCCTTTGACGCATATTCAGCTCCTTCTGTGTAAATACATACTTCAAGCTTTTGTGATCGGTATAGACCACAAATTCTTCTCCATACAAATAGTGGCGCCAAAGCTTGAGGGCAAACACTACCGCTGCCAATTTGAGGTCATGCGTTGGATAATTGACTTCGTTCTTCTTCAACTGTCTGGATGCGTATGCCACTACTTTCCCATATTGCATCAATACGCACCCCAATCCTATTCCACTAGCATCGCTGTAAACCACATAACCACTGTTGCCCGATGGTAACGTCCGAATTGGCGATGAAGTTAGCCGTTTCTTTAATTCTTGAAAGCTTTCTTCGCACTTGGGCGACCAGATGAACTTTTCTCCTTTTCTTGTAAGCTTGGTCGGCGGTAATGCGATTATGGAGAAATCTTTACTGAAACATCTGTAGTAGCCTGCTAAACCAAGAAAACTCCTAATCTCGGATATGTTCTTTGGTTGAGTCCAGTTGGATACTGCTTCTACTTTTGCGGGATCTACCGCAACTCCATCTTTAGAGACGATGTGTTCGAGGAACATTATCTGCTCTAACCAGAATTCACATTTAAAAAATTTTGCATACAGCTTCTTTGCCCGCAAAGTTTCCAGCACTGTCATCAGGTGTTCTCTGTGCTGCTCCTCGTTTGACGAGTAGATGAGAATATCGTCAACGAAGATGACGAACTTATCCAGGTGTTCGCGGAAAGTTCGATTCAAGAGATCCATGAATGCTGCCGGGGCATTTGTTAACCCAAACGGCATCACCAGGAACTCATAATGTCCATATCTTGACCAGAATGCCGTCTTTGAAACGTCTTCTTCTGCCACCCTTAGCTAATGGTATCCGCTCCTCAGATCAATTTTTGAAAACACCTTGGCTTTAGACAGTTGATCAAACAAATCGTCAATACGAAGTAGCGGGTACCTGTTCTTTATTGTGACTTTATTCAACATTCTGTAGTCGATATAAAGCCTTAATGATCCGTCCCTTTTCTTGACGAAGAGAACTGGAGCACCCCATGGTGAGACACTAGGCCTGATGAAACTTTTATCCGGTAGCTCTTGAATCTGGTCCTTCAATTCCTTCATCTCTGCTGGGGCCATGCGGCATGAGGCTTTGGAAATTGGTGTCGTTCCAGGCGCTACTTCAATATGAAAGTCTATCTCCCTTCTGGGCGGTAGACCACTAACATCATCAGGGAACACATTAGGAAATTCCCTAATCACTTCTATGTCTTGAGGAGTCTTCTTTTGTTCCTCTATTTTGGTCACACTTGCTACATAATCTCTACATCTCTTTTGAAGTAACTTCTATGCCTTCATGGCAGATACTATGATCTTTGGTTACTTTTGTGCAATGCCTCTGACTATAACCTTATCTGTACTTTGTGTGTCTATGATTACTTTCTTTTGCTTGCACAATATGAAAGCATCATTGAGGTTAGCCAATCCATGCTCAAAATTATATCATAATTTCTCATAGGGATAATGATAAGATTTGCAGGATGGTTCTTTTTTTCTATCTCTATGGGTACATTAGGAAGATGTTTTGTGGTAATGAGAGTTCCTTGAGGGGTCAAGATGTTCATCTTATGCTCTAAATTTGTTGCAGTTAACCCTAATATTTTGGCACACTCCTCAGATATAAACGAATGGAGGCACCAGAATCGAACAGTACTTTTGTGGGTAAATCAACTATGAATAGAGTACCTCGAATGACTTCTACGTCATTATGTAGAGCATCCTCTTCCAAATTGAAGAGTCTTCCTTGCACCAACTACTGTTGTCCATGTCTTGGACAATTCGTTGTGATGTGACCCATTCCACCGCAGTAGTAACAAGCTCCAAACTTCATTCGGCATTCCCCAGCATGGGTCCTGTCACAGGTGTTGCATAAAACCCGCTCACTTTGTGCGGATGGTGCCTGAGGGGCTCTAGGAGGCTGTTGCCTCTGCTGCTAAGCTGGGCGCCTCTGCGCCTGCTGAGGAGGTCATCGTTGTTGTTGTTGTTGTTATTGCTGTTGCGGTGGAGGAGGAGCTTGCTGTGGAGGACGGTATGGCTACTATTGTTGTTGAGGATGGTGGTTCTGTTGAGGCACTGCATATGGGTGGTACTGGTTATCCCATCTTTGGTGCTGTCGATTGTTCCCACGAAACTATTGCTGCTGATGTGTACTCTGCCCCACATTCTGCTGGGCCTTTTTCTCCTTCAGGAGATCCTGATGGTCCTTCTCGGTCAGGGTAGCCAAACTGATGGCGTCCTCTAAGGTTCTGCAGTTCCCAAACCTTGTGTGAGACCTCAGGGTGGGGTTCAGCCTATCCACAAAACGCTTAGTTACATCCAGTTCATCCATGATCAACCTGGAGTACTTTCTCAGTCTAACGAACTTTGCCATGTATTGATCTACAGTCATGGTCCCTTGCACTAGTTCCAGGAACTACTTCTGTCTCAAGTCCCTTTGGAACTTAGAGAAATACCGTGTCTCAAATGCTTGACGGAAATCTTCCCAGGTGACAATTCTTACATTAGGAAAACTAGTGGCTTTTCTTTCCTTCCACCACTCTTTTGCGTCTTTATGGAGAGTGTCTCCAGCGAACAACACCTTCTTATTTTCGGGCACGTCGAGCATATCAAATTTGTCCTCTATTGCCTCCATCCACTGCTCTGCTACTACGAGGCCTCCTCCGTTAAACATTGGAGGTTTTGACCTCCAGAAGTCTTGTAGTGTGCAGATAAAAGGGACTTGACGCCCCTGCTGGGCTAGTGGTTCTGGTGGAGGAGGAGAAGGTGGAAGTGGAGGTGGGGGAACAAATGGGATCTCCCCTTCGTTGTACGTCTCTGCCTCACTGGTATAGGCATATTCCCCTCTTTGATATGACATCTAAAAAAAAGGACCATAGCAATAATTTAGAGAAGCACATATAGTCAAAAAAATTTAATCTAAATAAAAATCTTAGATAAAGTTGAGACCGAAATGCTCAACATTCATTAAAGCAAACATTAATCTCTTGATAAGGTTTGTAAAACATAATATCGGTCTTAGGCGCACTAAGGCCTTAACATCGAGAATATAAAATACAAATCACTACGTCTAGAAGGCTCCCCAAGTTCATTCCCAGAATTCTTCTCATTCGTCGAAGGGTTTGGGCACTCATCATCATAGTGTCCCTCCTGATGGCAGAGACCACAGTATTCCTCTGGATCTGTCTGACTGATGGGACTAGGGTCTCTGAACCGTAATCCCCTTAGTGGTGCAGGGACTTCTTCTTTATCATCAGAGGATATATAAATCGGATGGTCGATATGTCCTCCCCTCGTTTGCAAGTGCCACCTTTAGTTCATCTCTTCACGTATCTCAAAAGGGTAGAAGTGGCGTGGGGAGAGTAACACCGGATCATTACTTCCCACGCTCTCTGAATCTGAATGCTCCGGTCTCTTTGGAGCAGGCTGTGGCAGGGTTGGAGGATCTAGTGGGTATACGTGTATCCCAACTATATGACCCCTACCCCTTCGTAAAATCTTGGTTACCATGCGGCGAGGGGGCATCTATAACATAAATTAATAACATAAGTATGATTCACATATGAATGTACTTAATACTTACTTGAGGAGTGGAACCGCAGATGCTTGAGAAGCTTGCACATGACTTTACTTTGAGCTGTGTAAAATATGGACAATGAATGCTATGCATGAACCTCTACTCTACTATGACCAATGAAGGAGCCAAGAACTTAGGCTCTGATACCAAACTATAACGCTCCAAAAATCGCACCTCCCGCCACGTAGACGGTCAGATTGACCCCGGGAGCGCTACACTGCCTATTAATCTACTGACCTTGACCATTCAACAAAACAGCTTATGTGGCACTAATAAAATAATAATAAGTAAAATAGAGAACTTTAAATGCGAAAATTTAATAATTGAAATGTCACTATGAAGAACCTTAAATGCGGAAGTTCAATGATGTCTCATACTATAGAAAATATGCGGAAGTTCATGATGTCTTTCAATATAGAAAATATGCGGAAGTTCATGATGTCTTTCAATATAGAAAATATGCGGAACATAATAAGACAAGTCGAAAAGTTCTATGAGCGCAAGAAAAACATGATGTTTCTAAACAATAAAATGATTAAACAGGTATGCAGAAAGAAAGCTCGGAGTAGAAATATCAGTCATGTGCAGCGTTCTCCAAGCTCTGCGCCCTCCATCACCTCATCAGTTGGCATTCTCACCTGCAAAATCCCATTGCAGGGGAATAGAATACTCATGAGCAAAGATGCCCAGTACACTAGCAATAGACGGTGAAATAAGGATCATATGATGATCATGAAATCAATATATCAATCTCTAGTCATATCAGTACTCTGTTCTTTACTATGATAATACTTTATATTTGCGTTACTCTGCTTTTACTTTATAATGTCTCTACTATGCTATGCAATACTTTACTTTACAATATCTCTGCTTTACTTTACAATACTTTGCTTTACATTACTTTACTCTGCTTTGCTTTGCTATGAGTTATACTACGCCTTTTACTTTACTAAAATATTCTTAGAGTTTGTTGTCCTATGCCAGCTCGACTTTATTAGTTAGGGTGACAGAGGTGCCTCTCTGAATCTCTGATGCTAGTAAGCCCATAAAGGGAAGAGGATGGGTGTTACTACCTCACCCAGTTCGAAAGGTGGGGGAAGAATTCCTACAATCCAGGAACAGTGGTCGGTTAATAGACCTGTAGGTTCACTGTCTCCTCAGCTTGCTACCTGCCCCTCTGGCATAATACTTTAATCTTTAAGGGAAGGGGTATGACCTCAGCACCACCCTTCATTCGAGATACAGGTGGGAGAAGACCTGAAATCTCGGGAATAGTGGTCATTCAAGATAGTAGTTTCACTGTCCCCTCAGCTAACTACCTATCCCTCCTCTGCTTTAATCTCTAATCTTTGCTTTAACTTTGGGTGCGGCACATAGCAATCTCATGTCTTTGTCCTTGCTTTATTTATCTTTAATCATTATAAATATATAATTTAGGATCCAATTGAACGTTGATATTTGTACGATAAGATTCATCCAATGAAGATGAACTGGTCAGAGTCTCAATTACGTTGAAAGTGGTTCAGTCAGATTAAAATTAGATTTCATGGGTCTCTATAGAACCGATCGATCGCTCCTGGTGGACCGATCGACCGTTCATTGGCACCGGTCGACTAGTCCTCTAGGATCGATCGACCATGTTCTTGATTTAGTGTCTGTGAATCGGTCGACCGATCAGGGTGTCGGTCGACCGCTCATTAGGCCATGAAGATGCACACTGCGCATCGGATCGATCGATCGTTCTTTGGAACCGGTCGACCGATCCTAGGGTCGAATCTGTCCTGTTGATAGATTGATCGGTCGACCGCCATGGTGAGGCCGGTCGACTGATATAGAAGAACTATGCATTCTATACGCAGACCGGTCGACCGCTCCCTGGAATCGGTCGACCGGTCCCTACGATAAAACAGGGCCGCCGGACTTTATCTCCGTTTCCGGCAGTCCTTCGGCCATAATTACATCACGACATGAATAGAAAAAATGTAGATAACAATCTCAGAATTATAATGAACCATTTACGAACATTAATCGATCACTATTTGTTCGTTTAGGAATTTAGAATGCTAAGGGTACCTCTTTCGTCGGAATTTCGAATCTGCCGATCGTTGTTTCTCCGTCCGGTCGTCGCCGATCGCCTCTGGATCGACAGGGAAATGTTCACCGGATCTTTGCGCACGTCGAGGAGGTTCGAGGTGCGCCGGAGAGGGGTCGATTCACGTGTGTTCCGATCGCCTTTGCTCCTGCTGCTCGCGCACGTCGGTCGCCGGACGAGAGGAAGATGAAGAAGGCGAGAGGAGAGGTCGGTCGAGGGTCCAAGGGTCGCAAAGGCGCCCCTTTGGCCCTCTTATATTATCCCAGCCGACTCTTGGACGGCCGGAGACGAAATGATCGGAGGTCGGGGGTGGCATTTCGCCTCCCCCGCCGACCGTTTGTTTCATTTCTCTTTTTTTTTATTTATGCAGAATATGATGCGTTACATGAGGAGTTAACAATAAATTTTGACGTATAGTTTCAAAGTCTCTCTCTGCCCCATGATCTCTCTCTCAGGCATTAGACATATTTTTTCGTCTCCCGTAGGCAGTCGTTTCCAACTCTTCTCATCACAGCTTTGCACAATTAAATCTCATTTATTGTTAAATGAAAGCACCACTTTTTTAACCTGCAACCTTTCATATTTGATCCCTTAAAATTCTCCACGCTGGTTCTTCTACTACTTTGTGAGATACAAACCTTTCATTCTTTCGTTTTAATTTTTTCTGTCGGCTACCTGATCTTCTTCGCCATCACATTTGCGCACCTCCGCCTACATCCTTGCAGCTGGGCCTCATCTCCATCAAGGTCCTGACGCTGCTTGCACCCGTCACCTTCTTCCCCGACATCGTTGATCTCGTCCTCGGCTTCCCCAGCGAAGCGGTCTTCACATTCGTCGGATTCCTCTACTCCTCCGGGTTCGTAATGATCTAATGCTTTCGGCAACGATGAAGCAATTAAAATTTAATCCATATATCGACTCATTTCTCTAAAGCATCTGCGTGCTGCATATGATGACGTGATAGGATCGTAATATTGTCGAGGGAGGTGGACATCTTGATGGTGCGTGCTGCATATGCACCGGCTGTCGCTGCCGGCGCTGGCACACCCATACCGAATCAAGTGGCTAAAGCAGGTGTGCGAATCTTGGTTGGCCGCACAGCTGAGGATGGAGAACTTGGTGGATGCGCTGAAGATGGCGAAACTGTGTGACGTGCCGAAGTTCTACCTGTGTTGCATGAAGTTCATGGCTAAGAATCTGGCGGGCGTCCAAGCGCCGGAAGGCTGGAGCTTCCTTCGAAAGCATGATCCCGCATTGGAGCATGAGATCCTCCAGTTCCTACACGAAGACGAATAGGTACATAAGTCGTTCAATTATAGAATATAAATCATACAGGTAAGTTGAATGAAAAGTCTCAATATGATTTGTCATATGACTGTGACATCAACGGAAGAGGTGGAAGGGGAAAGAGCAAAACATGTACCAAGAGCTGAGCGAGGGCAATGAGTTGCCTGAAACGAATCTTCGACGCCGACGTTGGTGGCAGAGAGTTTGCAGCGGTGTCACAGAGCGGAGTGTGAAGAACTATCGGCCCTTGTGATCAGGGCGGCGACTCTCGCACCTGCGACGGCTGCTTCACCTCATTGGCCACTCGTGAGATGCAACAAGAAGCTGCAGACGCCACATAGCTGAATGCACTACAAGAGGCTCTCGCAGCTCTTTCGACTGCATTCTTTCCTCTGTGATCATGCTAACACCTGCAAGGTCCCTCTTTGCAAGTAAGATCAGACTCCTCTAACAAGATTAAAGTCCGTCCTTTTATATATCATATAATTTTATTATCACATGTTTGATGCATCATGCATGCATGGTGCTGCCGGCAGTTCAAATATAGGATCCAAGAGGATAAGGCAACTAAGATGTGGAGATTTCCGATGAAGAAGGTTGCCATGTCTTCTTTGCCCAACAGGATGAGACCAGAGCAAGTGCAGGTTGTGAAGAGCTCGTGGTTGTGATATAAGGGCCACAGCAAAAGATACTTTAGTCTCATCTTGACCATGATCCATGCATATAGACACATTTATTGTTTTCATTCTGTTTAAGCCTTTTAGCCCCTTTTATCCTTTTCTTCTCTGTATATATATCAACATTACCATTATTAGTAGAAGAAAGTGGGGAACGCACATATAAGGTATGGTTTTGAAACTTGATATGTGTGACATTAAAAGACCGACACATGGTTTTGCATATATTTGCGCTCAACACATGGTGAGGAAATTTTAGATTGAAATCTATTGTTGCATTTTTATATTGGTTGGTTTCTTTGTCGTAGGGAGCACTCGATCGCGACAGCCTCATGATCTACGAGCTTCATCTACATTAGGTGTAATATCCCTAAGTTAATCATGCATGATTAGTTATATGAATGTGATGTTATATTATCTTATTGGTAATCTCTATGAATGTGATGTTAAGACTTGCACTTCAATATCAACTAAAGTGCGAAAACGATGAAAATTTACTTAAGGCATGAAAATGTGATTTTCGGAAAAGTAAAAATTTGGAAAATTAAAGTCCCGGTAATTGTTCCTATATATGAAAGAATTCTAAATGTGATTTTTAAGAATTTTTAAGAGGTGTATGAGTTAGGTAAAACGTAGACACAAAATCGAAAAATCTGTGAAATCGCGATTTTTATTCTTCGGACAAAAATTTAGATTTCGATTCCTTAGTTATTTATTTTTCTAAATATTTTATTTGAATCCAAATGGGGGGTAATGTAATGTATGAAGTAAATGAATAAATAATAAATTAAGTAAATGAATAAATAATAAATAAATGAAAAATACAAAACCATGTAAATAAGGCAAAAAGTAAGGGCAATTTGGTCCCATCTTTGGCCGACTTGGTAAGTCAGTTTTTCTTTGCATTCTTATCCTTCGACTACTACCTTTTACCACCATTTTCTACCCCTTTCACCAGCCTTGGCCGAATTGCAAAGGTAGAAGAAAAGATGCTACATGGTTGAAGGAAATTAGAAAAAAGAGGAGGGGCAACTAGGGTTTTAGATTTTGGTAAGTTTCTACTTAATTTCTTTTGGATTTTAACCACATAGTTCCTAATTAGGGTTTCTCTGAACCTGTCTCACCTATTCATTTTCGGATTTTACTTGAACATGGGGCAAAACTCATGTTGTTTATGGGTAAGATTAACCCTAGCTATGTTCAGTTGATTCATGAATATTTAGCTACATAATTCAACACCTTCGAGTGATCCAAAAATTATGAAATTTATTCTGGGGATCCCCTATGGGTCTAGTTTCATTGAGCTTTTGACTCAAGTTAAAATGATTTCTGTAGACAAAGTTATGCTCATATCTTTAAGGTACTATCACTCTGTTCGCCGAAGTTGCTACCCGAATTTGTAAATTATGTATTAAATTCAATGTGTCATGAAATTTTTTGATAATTTAGGGTGTTATATATATTGATGTTAGGCTTCATGGAAAATTGGAATAACTAGAAAATGATATGTGTAGCGAAAGCTATAAATATTTTACCGAGCCTTACTCAGTCTGCCAAAATGGAGCTTAGGGCAGATTATGCTAGTATTGATTAATTTTATTGTGCTCAGTAAAAATAGAGAGAAATTCAAATAATTTTATGACTTGCACCCTAGGATGTCTGAAATATGGGAAAATTAAAATTACTAGAACATGGAATGTTTATTATTTTATATAAATCATAAAAGTAAGGTTACTCAACCTGTCAGGACATAGAAACAACATAAAAGTTAGGCTGAATGTTGATTTTCATGAGAGCAAATCATAATGAAACAGGAAATGAAACTTTTACAGATGAATGTATATGTAATATGAAACTAAAGAAAATTTGAATGATGTCATTTGGTTATGTATATAAGAAGATGTGGATTTTTTTTACTATGTGTGCAATCTGTCATATTATTAGGTCAATCCTTATGCTAAATAGTTACTTAAGTTATAAGGGTAAATACTTAAGATTCATATACCCTTTAAAATTAATTATGTTTCATGTGTTATAAGCTTGTGCTCATATCATAGTAGTAATGTGTTCCTTACTATTATTGTTATAGGAGTAGAAGAGTAAAGTAGTGAAAGGGAAAGGAAAACATTTTGTTAGCCCTTATAGGTAAGTTGATTTCTCCTACTCTATGTTTTCACCTCTTTTGAATTCGGTGTGACATCGATTATTATATATATTGAATATGTTTTAGAATGCTATGAATTGATTTCGAGAAATATAATTACGGAAAGTATATGTGATATGATTTAAATGGATTGCGATGAGTGCAATCTTGTTCATTTTGAAATGGTGTTGTATATGATTCATCTTCTGATAATCAGGAGATGTTTGTGATGTGATGAATGATGCATCGACATCCATCTGCATTTTCATATATGATGGTTGGAGCTAAGTGCTACATCGCTGATCACGATGGGAGCCACCTCTAGAATCTAATGCATCATTTATGTTCCCTAGATATGGGATGAGATAGACTGGAGCTAAGTGTCATGCGGAGCTAAGTGCCACATCGTGAGTAGTCGCGATGAGGGCCACCTCTAGAATCCGTAGGGGCCACCTCTAGAATCCACCTATCGCTATATGATTGTTCCCCGAAAGGGATGAGGTAGAATGGAGCTAAGTGCTGCATCGCCGATCACGATGGGAGCCACCTCTAGAATCCACCTACCGACCACTGGCCAGTTGGTGATTCGTGCATACATATGAGAGTGTTGCATTGCATACACATGTTTGATATGTTTAAGTGACAATGAATGTAAATTGAGTGTAATGATTATGATTGGGATGTTACATATGTATTTAGTAAATGTATGAAGATATAGACCATGATATTATGATTATTGCATGCTTTTCTATGTCCCATCAAATTGATTAGTTGGTAACACTTAGGCTATGAATTATCAACTTACTGAGCTATTTTAGTTCATTCTGTTGCTTCTAATATTTTTCAGATAATTCTTGGGAATCATGCAAGATGATATTATTTGAAGGGTTCATGGTAAGATGGAAAGATTTGAGTCCTTCGTATCCTTCTATTAGGATGTCGAAGGGTTTAGTTATGTACAATTCATATGTATTATTTTGTAAGAAGGCAAAAGCATTTTGTGAAATGTAAAACTTAAGGATTATTGGTTTGCTCTGAAGGATCATCATAAATTGTGTAGTTTATTTTGTGATATTTTCATTCTTATGCATGTTGTAAAAGGAAAGAGTAAATTACATCACGTTTCCGCATTTCTTCATAATTTTATTTGATCGTCCGTAATGAGTCACGAACTCTAGTTTAACTCGTGGGTTAAATTGGGGTCGTGACATTAGGTGTGCGGCGCGACTGCTGTCGAAGATGGCACGATCCGAGTGGCCAATTGACATCAGCCGGATTATTTATTATATTATTTATTTAATATTTCTTCTATATTTTTCCTTATCTAATTTATCATAGTCTTCATTCTTAATTTTTTTGAATTTTTTATTCATCTACTAACAATTATAGTTCATAATCCATCATTTAATGATTTCATAATCTCTTAGCATTACAACGTTAGATTTTCTTGCTTTAATCAATTTGATGTCATAAATATTATTAACTAACTTTAAAATTAATATTGCAATCCACTACCACTTAAATATCACTATAATCTTTAATCTTAACGTAGAACATTTGTTCTATTCCCTTCATCAAAGTTAATTATTTAACATTAATTAATTCTAATCCAATAACTTCTTAATTTCTCTTTGTTGTATTTTGATGATTTAATTTAAATATATTTTTAACTGATATTTGTTGTATTTTGTATTTGATAAATTATATTTGAAATCATATTTTCATCATTTAGAGAATATTAGTATGAAACAATAGAGTTTCACCAATTTTTAAAATAAAATTTTTTGTCTTATTTCTTTTCCTGCGATGCACATGGGGTTATCAATTTTTAAACTTAAAATGTATATGATAGATATGTGTTTTTTATCGTGAGAGATAAATGTTTCATTTGTTTAATCTTCTTCGTGTAATAAATACTTAATATTATCGCACCTTTGACAATTGCGCGAAGCGCGATAGGTTTCCTTCTTAAAAAAATGAGATGTAAAAATTTTAAAAAAACTCAAAAAAAATATAAATAGGAATTCTAAGCAAAAAAGCAAGATAGACTATTCACAAAATTGTCACTGAATCCTGAAAATTATATATATATATTTATTTATTTATAATATTCTTAAAATGTATCATTTATAATATTTGCAATTAATACGTACCATTTATAACGATGTGTGAAAATTTTAAAAAACCCAATAAAAGGATAAATAGGAATTGTGAGAAAAGAAGCAATATAGACTATTCACAAAAATTACAGAATCCTCATAATTATATATATGACCATTTATAAAATTCTTAAAACATGAGGTGTGCAATTAATACATGTCATTTAACTTATAAAAATGAGCTGTGAAAATTCAAAAAAATACAGAAAAAAGATAAATATCAATGCTGAGCAAAAAAACAATGTATACTATTCATAAAACTACTACTGAATCCTTAGAATTATATAATATATATATAATAGATGTGGCCATTTATAATATTCTTAAAATATGTCTTTTATAACATTAGACAATTCACAAAACTGCCACTGAATCCTTAGAATTATATATATATATATATATATATTTGCAATTAATACGTGTCATTTATAACATTCTTAAAAAATGAGGTATGCAATTAATACATGCCATTTAATATTATTAAAAAAAATGAGTTGTGAAAATTATAAAAACTTCAGAAAAAAAGATAAATAGGAATGTTAAGCAAAGAAGCAATATGGACAATTCACAAAACTGTCACTGAATTCTCAAAATTATATATATATATATATATGGAATAATGTGTATGTGAAGCAGGTCATGCACCGCATCAGAGCCATCCGATCGAGATCCAGTGGAGATCGTTGGAGCGCTCGTATGATCGGCATCGAACGGCTGAAATTCATCTCATGAGATTTTGGCTCCGCACTCTCGCCTACCCGCCTTCTCAATTTTTTCTTTTTCATTTCTCCCTTTCTCTCTTTCACCTCTTTCGAACTTGGTCTCTGATAATTGAGTATTTATGCATTAATAGTGGTATAATTATCAACTTATATTTCTGATTATTGGACTATATATGTTGAAGATTTCGGAGTCTACACCATTTCTTTACATGTTTCAGGAACTTCCGAACATCGAGGAAAAGGCGCAAAAACACCAAGAAATGAGTACAATACGGTCAGACCGTATTATCAGCGTGTCAACCGTATTGGACGTCTCCAGGCCGTATTGCACTCGCACCAGAATTTACGGTCTGACTGTATTGAAGGAGGACAGACCGTATCAAACAAGTTCAGGCCGTATTACACTCGCAGTGGAAATTATGGTCTGCCCGTATTGGAAGTGTGGCGCCCGTATTGAAGCAACTTGAACCGTATCGTCTTGAGGACATTACGACCAAACCGTAGTGCATACGACCAGGCCGTATCTTATCGACTTCGACCGTATTGGGCTGATGTTTGAAGTATTTTGGACCTGTTTGTAACCCTAATTTGAGGGGGACTATAAAAGGGATTTGTGTAGATGAAAATAGGGGTCCAGACTTTATTTTAGAGAGGATCTAGACGGCTAGGACGAACGCATTTTCTGCTCTGCACTTCTGTACTTTCTTAGACTAAATATCATTTTCTTTTCATGAACTCTTACGTTTCAATGATGATTTCTTTCTCTATGCATGACTAAACTTCTTTTCTCGGGTTTGATGAAACCTAGGGTTGATCCTTAGGGAATATTTTTATTGGATCTGATATGTTCTTTGTCTTTCATGTGCTTCATGTAATGCTTATATTAGATTGGCCACATAGTTAAGCAACCGAAGATTTTCCTGATTACGAAAGTATTTCATCAAGATTAGTTCAAATGAATGACATGAAATGTATTGTTTCTTAGAAATAAGGATAATCATTTTACTTATGAATCTTGGCTTATAATGCAATTAAAATAATCTAAATGACCACGAAAGTAGGCGTTTATTATTTTAATTAGAATTGTGTTTGCCTGAAAAGGAGATGCATGACTTTGAAGATTGAGTAGGACGCTAATAATTTTATTCTCTCTAAATTCCCTATGATCAATACCCTAGGTGGATTCAAAATCCGAGAACTTTTATTCTCATTTATTTTTCATAATCAATTCTCGTTCTTTCTCATCATTTTCTGCATTCATTTTGACATTTGATTTTGATTTTATTATTATTTTACCCTTCTGACCATTTAGATATCAATTAGAATCGTATAATTCTAATACTTGAACTCTTCCTTGTGGGACGATATTTTATATACTACGACATTAACTCCGTATACTTGCGGAAGAATTGTCAAGTTTTTGGCGCCGTTGTCGGGGAAGAGCATCAATATTAGAATTTTGATTTTATTTGTTAATCTAGACAAAAATTTCTTTTCTTTTTGTGTATGTACCACAGAAACAAGACACTTGAACCATATATTCCTGAAATTGAAAGACAGTGCCGAGCAAATCGAAGAGCAAGAAGAGAACAACAAATGGCCAATAATCAGAACAGAATTCTGAACATGGAAGAAAGCCAACAGCAACAGCAGCAGATAGAGGAAGTTGAACCTCCAATGAGGGATCTAGTCAGAAGGTCTTATAGAGGCACCACCCCGAGTATTGTGGGCCCGAGGATTGCTGCAAATAATTTTGAACTGAAGTCTGGACTCATTCAGATGGTGCAACTGAATCAGTTTAAAGGAGAATGCAATGAAGACCCTTTATCTCATATCAATCGGTTTCTACAAATGTGCGCCACTATCAAAATGAATGGCATTGAAGAAGATGCCATCAAGATGAAGCTTTTTTCATTCTCTCTCAGGGATGAAGCGCAAGACTAGTTAGACTCACAACCCCCGGGAGCATTCAATACATGGGATGAATTATTCCAAGCTTTCATGAAGAGATTCTTTCCTCCGGGCAAGTTCATTAAATTAAGGAATGAAATCACTTGCTTCAAGCAAAAAGAAAATGAATCTCTTGGCAGTGCATGGAAGAGATTTAAGAAGACAATGTCCACACCATGCAGTACCTGCTTGGCTCCTGATATAGACCTTTCATAATGGTCCCTCACCCAGTATGAAATTTAACATTGATTCAGCAGGAGTCGGTGGATCCATTATGAATTTACCATACTCTCAAGCTTGCAATCTATTGGATCAGCTAGCGATGAAGACTGTGAAGAGGGACCGTCTAGGGCAGCTTCTGTGAGGGAAAATGATAATTACAGAGAACTGAATGCCAAGGTGGATTCCATAGTGCAATTGATGGCTAATATGAACCAAGCCCAAGCAAATCAGATTTCTATGTCCCACGCAATATGTAACACATGTGGGGGACCCCATAATATTTTGGAATGTATGTTACCAGAACAAGCAAGTTATGTGGCAAATCAAAGCAAAGGAAACAATCCGTATGCCACTACATATAATTTGGGATGGAGAAATCACCCCAATTTTTCTTGGGGTAATCAAACTGGGCAATCTCAGCAAATACGCCCACCACCTCCTAGCATTCCACCTCGACCACAGTATAGGTTCCATACCAACTGCCATTTCAACAACAACCCCAGTATCAACAACCACCGTCACAACCTCAGGTGGAAAAAAATAATCTTGGGAGTTGGCGATAGAAAAGTTAGCAAATGCGACAAGTGATAGATTTGAAAAAATAGAGAAAGGAATGGAACAACTCATTACTTCAAATAGAAATTTGGAATACCAAATGGGACAAATAGCCAGCTCCATAAATTCTAGAGAAGAGGGCAGCTTACCAAGTAAGACTCAGATGAACCCTCATGAGCATTGCAAGGCAGTGGAATTGTGAAGTGGCAAAGCATTGGAGCCACTTTTGAACAAAACCACAAGAAAAGAAAAACAAGTGGTGGAAAACAAGGAAGAGGAGCAACCAACTAATGATTCTAAACCATCAGAGCCTTCATATAAGCCTCCACCGCTCTATGTACCCCCAATTCCATTTCCACAGAGACTTCAAAAGCCTAAATTGGATAAACAGTTTGAAAATTTTGTCCAACTATTCAAACAACTGCACATCAATATCCCTTTTGCAGATGCCATTGCTCAAATTCCTGCATATGCCAATTTTTTAAAAGAAATAATGTCAAAGAAACGATCATTGGAGGAACATGTGACAATCGCATTGACAAAAGAATGCAGTGCGGTAATTCAAAGAAAACTCCCACCCAAGTTAAGAGATCTAGGGAGCTTTTCTATCCCTTGTACTATCGGTAACTTGAACATTGCCAAGGCGTTGTGTGATATTGGGGCAAGTGTATCATTGATGCCTCTAACCGTATGCAAGAAACTGGGGTTAAAAGAGCTCAAGCCCACTATTGTGTCTTTGCAATTGGCAGATCGATCCATCACCTATCCCAAGGGCGTTCTAGAGAATGTCCTACTGAAGGTGGACAAGTTTTTTGTACCTGTGGACTTCATCATTTTGGACATGGAGGAAGATAGAGAGATATCCATAATTTTGGGTAGACAATTTTTAGTCACAGCCGGAGCTCTCATAGATGTGAAGAATGGAAAACTATCACTCACTATTGGGGAAGAGAAAGTAGAATTTGACTTATCAGAATCTTCTAGATTTCCTTCCTTAACTAGTCAAGTTTTCTTTGTAGATTGTATTGATGACTTGGCACAAGGAGTCTTGAAAATGATGGTGCATGAAGATCCCCTTGAACAAGCTCTATTGAATTTAAATATGGAGGAAGACGACAATCAAGAAGAAACCTATGCCCTCCAAACATGCACCGAACAATCATATGTGAGAGGTAATAGATATGAAGAGCTGGGAAAAGGTAAGTCACTGCCCCCACCATCTCATATCTCACCTCCAACTCTAGAGCTTAAGCCGTTGCCATCTCATTTAAAATATGCATTTTTGGGATTTAATGAGCAACTCCCTGTGATTGTAAGTGCAGATCTCTCACCTGTGCAGCTAGATAAATTGTTAAGAGTGTTGAGAGAAAAACAACAAGCCATAGGGTGGACGTAGTTGACCTCAAGGGCATTAGCACTTCACTTGTCATGCATAGAATCTTCATGGAGGAGAACCACAAGCCGACCATAGAACATCAGAGAAGGTTGAATCCAAATATGAAGGAAGTGGTCAGAAATGAAGTAGTGAAGTGGTTGGATGAGGGTATCATTTACCCAATTTCTGATAGTTCTTGGGTGAGTCCTGTCCAATGTGTCCCGAAAAAAGGAGGGATGACTGTCGTGAAAAATAATAAGAATGAATTAATTCCTACTCGGACTGTCACGGGGTGGAGAGTGTGTATTGACTATAGAAAGCTAAATACCGCCACCTGAAAAGACCATTTTTCACTGTCATTCTTGGACCAAATGTTAGAAAGACTAGCTGGGCATAGCTACTACTATTTTCTTGATGGTTATTCAGGATATAACCAGATTCATATTGCTCCTGAGGATCAAGAGAAAACTACTTTCACTTGTCCTTATGGTACCTTTGCGTTTAAACGTATGCCCTTTGGGCTTTGCAATGCCCCTGCCACATTTTCTGATCTCATCGAGCGAATCATGGAAATATTTATGGATGACTTTTCTGTCTTTGGGTCCTCATATGATAACTGTTTGGATAATCTGACTGAAGTTTTGTCTAGATGTGAGAAGGCTAATTTGGTATTAAACTGGGAGAAGTGCCATTTCATGGTACAAGAAGGCATAGTGTTAGGTCACAAAATCTCCTCTAAAGGCATAGAGGTGGATAAGGCAAAGATAGAGTGTATTGAGAGATTACCTCTACTAACTTCAGTGAGAGGAATCAGGAGTTTCCTTGGGCATGCAGGTTTTTATCGCAGATTTATTAAAGATTTTTCAAAAATTACACAACCACTATGTTCACTTGCCAAGGATACTAACTTTGTCTTTGATGAGGAATGTTTACTTGCGTTTAACAAATTGAAATAGGAGCTCATTTCAGCACCCATTATGACAGCACCAGACTGGAGTCTCCCCTTCGAGTTGATGTGTGACGCAAGTGATTATGCAATCGGAGCAGTGCTAGGACAGAAAAAGCAAAAAAGGACGCACGTCATCTATTATGCTAGCAGAACATTAGATGATTCCCAGCAGAATTACACTATGACAGAAAAAGAGTTTCTCGCAGTTGTTTTTGCTTTGGATAAATTTCGTCCATATCTAATTGGCTCTAAAGTTGTTGTTTTTACTGACCATGCAACCATTAAGTACTTGATGTCAAAGAAAGAAGCTAAACCTCGACTGATCCGATGGATTTTACTCTTACAAGAATTCGACTTGGAAATTCGAGACAAGAAGGGCCTAGAAAACACTGTAGATGGTCACTTGTCCAGATTGGAAGGACCAGAAGAAAAGGACAAGATCCCAATCAATGAGGCATTCCCCGATGAGATGTTACTAGCCATCGCCTCCTTACCTTGGTATGCTGATTTGGTAAATTATTTGGTAAGAGACATAATTCCCCCTGATTTTTCCTATCAACAACGCAAGAGGTTTATGTGGGATGCTAAACAATATTTTTGGGAAGAACCATTGTTATATAGATTTTGTGCGGATGGAATTATCAGAAGGTGTATTCCAGAAGATGAGGTTTTCGGGGTGTTGAACCATTGTCACTCATTACCGTGTGGAGGCCATTTCTCCATGAACAAAACAGTGTCAAAAGTCACACAAAGTGGCTTTTATTGGCCAACCATGTACAAAGATGCAAAGAGTTTTGTGAGCTCATGTGATAAATGTCAAAGGGTTGGCAACATTTCTCGTAGAAATGAGATGCCGCAACAACCCATTATTGAGGTTGAACTTTTTGATGTATGGGGTATAGATTTCATGGGCCCTTTTCCCTCCTCTCATAACAACCTGGTTGCAGTAGACTATGTCTCGAAGTGGGTGGAAGCAATTGCTACCCCGAGTAATGACAACAAAGTGGTGCAAAACTTCCTGAAAAAGCATATATTTTCTAGATTCGGAGTACCTCGAGCTATTATAAGTGATGGTGGCTCTCACTTCTGCAATAAGCTCTTAGATGCACTATTGGCAAAATATAATGTTAAGCATAAGGTCACCACGCCTTATCATCCACAAGCCAATGGACAAGTAGAATTAGCCAATAGAGAGTTAAAACTCATTCTTGAGAAAACTGTAGGAACTTCAAAAAAGGACTAAGCCTTAAGGCTTGATGATGCCTTATGGGCATATCGAACAACGTTCAAAACTCCCTTAGGTATGTCTTCTTATCATCTGGTATTTGGAAAGCCCTACCACCTTCCTGTTGAGTTAGAACATAGAGCTTATTGGACAATTAAACAGCTAAATATGGATTTTCAGCTTGCAGGTGCGAAAAGATTACTCCAATTAAATGAATTGGAAGAGTTAAGAAGAGAATCATATGAGAACACCAAACTGTATAAGGAAAAAGTTAAAGCATGGCATGACAAACATATTTCTCGTAAGAATTTTGAAATAGGACAATTTGTTTTGTTATTTAACTCGAGAATGAGACTTTTTCCAGGAAAACTTAAGTCCGGGTGGTCCGGACCATTTCAAATCACCAAAGTTTTGAAGAATGGAGCTGTCGAGATCACTAGTGAAGCTACTGGATCGTTCATGGTCAATGGACAAAGACTGAAGCCATATCTGTTGAATGAAGAACTTGAGAAGAAACATATCATGCTTCTCAATGATACCCATTGACAAGAAAATTCCGTCGAGCTAACGACGATAAACAAAAGCGCTTGTTGGGAGGCAACCCAAATTTATATTTTCTTTATGTTTCAGCAATTATATATATATATATATATATATATATATAAGAGCGTGAATATGATTCTGATATACATACAATTTTTTGTTTGTAGGAAAAATCAAGAAGACATCATTACGGTCGGGCCATAAAAATGACATCACAGCCGTATCGGGTGCAGATGGGTCGTATCAAATATCCAGAAAACTGACTTTGCCTAATCATAGAATTCAAGGCTGGATTAACTTCAAATTTTGCCACAGGTGCTAAGGCTCCTCCCCCTTGTTGATTCCTTGCATTGCTTGGTGAATAACAATCCCTAAGATTTCTAGGAGCTGCCATATTTTGATTCATAACTCTTTCAAATTCAGGATTGTATGCCTCTTCCTCTTCTTCTTCAAATATCCTTCTCCTTGCCTCAAGCCTTTGTAATCTCCTTCTTCTTAAAAATCTTCTTTCAGGTTCAGGATCTGATTGGTAATGTTCCTCTTGATAGTCCAAGTCCTGCATAAAGAGATTCAGAAGTATCAAATTCAAGAAAGAAATGAAAACTAGACAAAAATGAAAAGTAAGAAATGATAACTTGCAAAAACTGAAAATTAGCCTAACAAATAAACTAAAAACTAATCTAAAACTAATCTAAACTATCTAAGTTAGCCTAATTGACCTCAAATCCCCGGCAACGGCGCCAAAAACTTGATAGTGATATTTGGATTTTCTAGTGATAACTTGCTGAAATTAAAGAAAATGTCAATTTTTCATTTTTTGGTCTCCCAACTCACTAGCTGCAAGTGTACAGGTAAGTTGTAGTAGACTCAGGTTGTCGTATCCACAAGAATTTGAAGTCTAAGGCACCCTAAAATAATCTAAATTAGTTCTACTTTAATGGCTAAAAACAGATTTTCAAAGGGAAGTGAAAACAGATTTTTTTTTATGGAAAGTGAAATGATAGCAGATTTTTGGGTTTTGGAAATTTATCAAAACTGAATTATAAATGCTAGAATGAATTCTAAAAAGGTTTAACTATCTATGAAGAAGGTTCTTCTAGGATTTGGGGTTCATCTAAATTAATTAAGGATGGAATGGAACAACTTTTGATTCAACTTGAAAATGGTTGTTCCCACAGCTCAATTGGCCTCTAACTAAGCAATATATGATTATATAGTTGTTAGCTACGTTGAATCAAGAGAGGGTCCTCACTGAAAATCAAGTTATCATTGGGCTCAAAAGAAAGTTCAATGCTGATTTTTGCAATTCAAGGAAGTTTGGAATGATAACTTGCATTTGCAATCATAAAAAGATGGAATCATTCCAATCAACCAAACCAGGATATAAAATACTCAATAATGGTGCTTGTGTTCCATGATTCATCTCTGAATTCAAGGAAGATTCAAAATCAACCTCTCGGTTGCAAAATAAATTGAAATCCACACAAACACACTCAATTGGAAATGCAAAACATATGGCCACATGAGTTCATAATTCCCATTGCTCCTTGGCCCATCTCTGGATCTCAAAGAAGCCCTTAAGACTACCTCTCAGTATTGGATTAATATGAAGGTTAACAATGGAAATCAGAAGTTAATTAAATAAGAAAATAGAAATCAACATTTCAGAAAATCAGCAATGTGGATTGATGGAATTCAAGTTTGCCAAATGTCCCTTGACCCATCTCTGGACTGCAAGGGATTTCTAGAGTACACCTCTCAGTGATTTGAATAAAATAGGGATTAACAATTGGCAAATCAGATTCCAAACAATTAGAAAATAGAATTAGAATCAAACTAAGAAATCAGATTTTGGAAAAATCAGATTTGAATTCTGAATTGTCAAAGATCTTGATTCATTTCTGAATAAGATCAGGGCATATATTAGCCTCTCAACTATTCAATTAATCCAATCCTTGATGACAATCAGATCCAAAGCCCAAGAAATCAAATTTTAGGAATTTCAGGAAACCAAAAATCAGCAACTCATTCAACTCATTCAAATCAGGAAAAACCAAATCAGATTTGAATCATAGGAATGTCAAAGCTTCTCAATTCATTTCTGAACAAGATTGGGATAGATGTTAACCTCTCAGTTGTTCAATTAATTCAATCCACAATGACAATCAGATTCAAACAGCCCAAGAAAATCAGAATTCAGATTTCAGAAAAATCAGATTTCAGAAAGTAGAAATCAGAATTCTAATTGGGTTTGTATCTAGAACTTGGCATTGATTCTTGATTCATTTCTGAACAAGGGTTAGACCAAATGATAACTTCTCAGTTACAAATACAAATAGGGTCTTCAAATGACAAGATCAGATTTATAACACTTCAGATTTCAGAAATGTAAAACCAAAAAAATCAGATTTCTGATTTCTGTTCAGGAATTAATGGAAAATCTGGTTTGAGTCAAATGATTGCCCAAACAATCTTGATTCATTTCTGAACAAGATAGAGACAATACCAACATCCCAAAGACTCAATTAATCAGGTTAGAAATGAAGAACAGATTCTGATATTTATAGGAATCAGATTCAGAAATCAGAAAACTGAAATTCAGAAATCAGAAAACCAAATCAGAAATCAGAATTGCAATTGAATGAAATCAGAAAACTGACATTAACTCTTAATTCACTTCTGTAGAATGATTAGATCAAGTAATACTTCTCAGTCATTGGTTACAATTAGATCTAATAGTAGCATAGCATAAATCAGTAAAAAAGTTTCTGAAATCTGAAAATCAGAAATGATTCAGTGCAGGAATTATAAAACAGTCCATATCCATCCAAAACTAATCTAAACTACTACCCTATCCTAGAAGAAATGGAGTTTAGCTCTTCATATTTACAAGATTTGACATCAAATGGGATAAGAAACAGATACAATTCATGGTTCTTTGAAGCTTCTCGGCCAGCAGCTCCTCCAGCAGAATCCTTTGCAGCCTTGCCTTCCTCCAAACCCTTGAATGACCAGCCTCTCTTCTCCTCCAGAAAAATCCAGCTTATATATCACTCCTTTCCACCCTTTGATCAGCATCTAAATGTTCTAATCCTCCTGATTAAGCCACCTGTCCATCTGCAGAAATTCCAGCAGTGATAGCTTCCCTTTTGTGCAGGAAAAAGTAGTGGTCCCCCCTACTTTTTCCACCTTTTGGCCACCTTTTCTTCTTGCTACAAAAACCCAAACAGCAAGCATCAAAGCTCTTGAGTAGTATTTTGACAAATAAGGATTAGGATAATGCTGGTAACTAGTTCAATTATTAGATGGGATTATGTGTTGTGCAAGAATGAAAACTTATATCGATATGAATGAATTCAAGGGCCCGGAATGATAACTTTATGGAAATCTTGGAAAATGTCTTAATATGGGTGGTTCAAAGCATTTTAGGCATCAAATTTATTAGAGTGACAAGTGAGTGAGGTCAGAAATCAAATATGAATGAGATTCCTAAAAGTGATAACTTGAGTGCCCCCAAAATGATAACTTATATGACTTAAAAACGATAACTTGTCATAACTTGAGTTTTGATTATCCAAATGTGATGAAATTTGACCAGCAATGAGTTAGAACAATAATAAGATGATTGCTTAAGGTCCTTGTGCAGAATTAACGATTTTGCATGTCGAAATGACAGAATTGCCCTTTAACGATAACTTGGCACTTGAAAAATGATAACTTGTTCAAATGGACTTAAAAATTTGCACAAGTTGAGATGTGACTATCCAAATATGATTTATACATGATAATGATGGATTTAGGGCAAGAAAACCATTGAAAATCAGTTCATTCAAAATAATGATAACTTGACACTTAGGAATGATGTCCTCAAAATGATAACTTGGCATAGAATTTAAATATTAATGGATTTTGGCATTTCAGAACCTCTATGCACATGGAATTAAGTATGAAATGAGGAATATCAACTAGTTACCACAATGTTTGCATTCCAAGTATAATTGGCCCAAAAATAGGTAAAAGTGGGACTCGATATGTATGAATTGCATCTAAAATGGGTTAGAATCATATAGTGATCAGCAAGTGATCAAACTCCCCCAAGCTTAGCCTTTTGCTTGTCCTCAAGCAAAACATTCAGAAATTAAGGACAAACTTGAATTAAAAGTCCACAAATGAAGTAAAGTCTAGCTGAATTTGAATCCAATGAGTTTCCCACTTTGCCAACACTTCACTCTTTCCAAAAAACTCAATTTCTAGCTAGGGAATCACAGAGGCTAAAGCAAATTTAAGCCATGGAAGAAGTACTAGCAATAACATGTTTGAATTGTAAGAATTGTCAACTTTACAAAGGGTTTGAACTACAAATCTCTTCATGAACAGGTTTTCAAATGATTAAACAGGTTTAACACCTGACTTTTATTCATGAAATGCATATAAATAGGTTTAGCACCTGATTTTTATTCATGCTTTCTTTAGGAGAGATTCCTTTGGAAGTTTTGCTCTCTTAAATTTTTTTTTTTCTTTTTGCATTGAAGAGAGATTCCTTTGGAAGTTTTGCTCTCTTCCTTTTTTTTCTATGCATGCATATGACTTTTTACTTTTCCTTTTCTCATTTTTCTATCCTGTTCATGAAGTGAGCAATAGTTCAAACTCAAGTATAGTTAATCCCTTTATCCAAAAAGTCAAGTTTTCCTATTTAGCATGGCAGCAAGAGCCTTGACTCCCTTCTAGACATCTGATATTACTAATTCAATCCATAAGTATCAACTAGTGTGACCCACAAAAAGGAAAAAAATTCAGCTAGAAATTTCATTCAAATGCATCTGAATTCATAATGCCAATTAAAGCAAGAAGGCTAATGGCCAAGTTGGCCACTTGGTATTGGAGTGCACCCACTGTCAAAATAAAGTATTCTACCCATTTCAGAGTCAAAATGAATTCAGAATTGAGTTGGGTCCAAAAATTGATAACCGAGTGATAACTTGTGAAAACCAATGATAACCTGGTATGAATTATGATATGAACATTAAAATCAATTGAAAACATGGTGTAAAGGTTAGAAAAGCACCATGTTTCCTCCCCCAAGCTTATTCTCAACACTGTCCTCAGGGTTGAAAAATAAAGGCAAGGGAGAGGGGTGGGTGGGATTGAAATGCATTAAATTGGGCATTTGAATGCTCTTGGCACTTCATCCAGAAACTTTGGGTGATCTAATCTTCATTAGTAGCAATTGATCCTGCAGAGAACCAAAGGATATCAGTGAAATAGTGAAATCAGAGTTTTGAGCGCACAATTTCAACAATGCATTGGAAATTTCTGAAGTTCACTAAAATTAATCTAAAACAGATTTGGATAACTGAAATGAATGTTAATTCAGATGATGATATGATCAATGTATCATAATAAAAAAGATATTATCAGTTATCATTGAGTTTTCAGTGGAAAAATCAAAAGTAAAGGGTATGGGTACTCCCTAAATTTGAGACTTGTGAATTGAACCTGTTCCTCATTCTTATTCCTGCAAAAATAGAAAGATTAGGTTGATAATGGCTTGGGTTACCTCCCAAGAAGTGCCTTTCTTTAATGTCTTTGGCTAGACATTGTTACAAGGTGAAATCAGCTAGGTGGTAGTGGCAAATCAGCTAGAGTCAGCTCCTCCTTTGCAGAATCCATGGCTGTGGGATTGTAAAGCTTTAACCTCTGTCCATTTACCTTAAATATGTCATCTTTGTCATTCAAAAGGTCCACAGTACCAAATGGATATACTTTATGAATTTTGAATGGTCCACTCCACCTTGACTTCAACTTTCCTGGAAAAATCTTTAATCTTGAGTTGAAGAGTAATACAAGGTCTCCAACCTTGAAATCCCTTTTCAGAATCCTTCCATCATGCCATCTTTTAGTCCTTTCCTTGTAGAATTCTGAATTATGGTAGGCATTTAGCCTAATTTCATCAAGTTCATCAATTTGGAGAAGCCTCTTTTGCCCACATGCATGCATATCATAATTGAGTGCCTTGACTGCCCAATATGCCTTATGCTTCAACTCAATTGGCAAATGGCAGGTTTTTCCATAGACAAGCTTGTAGGGAGAAGTACCAATTGGAGTCTTGTATGCTGTCCTATATGCCCAAAGAGCTTCATTCAACTTCAAACTCCAATCTTTTCTTGTCAAAGAAACTGTTTTCTCCAATATGGCCTTTACCTTCCTATTTGACACTTCTGCTTGGCCATTTGTTTGGGGGTGATATGAAGTGGAAACTTTGTGCCTCACTCCATATTTAATTAGGAGGTTTTCAAAACACCTTTCAATAAAGTGGCTACCCCCATCACTTATGACCACTCTAGGAATTCCAAACCTTGGAAAGATAACTTCCTTGAACAACTTGATTACTGCACTGGAATCAGCTGCAATGGTGGGAATGGCCTCAATCCATTTGGACACATAGTCCACAACTAGAAGAATAAACTTGTAACCACATGAACTAGGGAAAGGCCCCATGTAGTAAATTCCCCAAACATCAAATATTTCCACTTCTAGAATTCCTTGTTGTGGCATTTCATTCCTTTTTGAAATGGAACCAGCTCTTTGGCATTGATCACAACCCTTCACAAAGATATGTGCATCCTTGAATAAACTTGACCAATAAAATCCAGATTGGAGGACTTTGGCAGCAGTCTAGTGTGTGGCTCCATGACCTCCATAAGGGGATGAATGGCATGCCTCCAAGATTTCTTGAAATTCAGATTGGGTACACATCTTCTATACATGCCATCAGGAGATTTTCTGAATAGAAAGGGATCATCCCAATAATAATCTTTCAAGTCATGAAAGAATTTCTTTCTTTGCTGATATGTGTAGTCAGGAGGGGTAATTCCACATGCAAGATAATTGACCAAGTCAGCATACCAGAGAATTTGATTAATTGCCACAGCCATCAAACTATCATCAGGAAATGCATCATTGATAGGAAGTGTAGATGATTCCTGTATCCCTTCCATTCTTGATAGGTGGTCAGCTACTAGATTTTCACTTCCCCTTTTGTCCCTGATTTCAACATCAAATTCTTGAAGCAATAAGATCCACCTGATTAGCCTTGGCTTGGATTCTTTCTTGTTGATTAAGTGTCTCACAGCTTGGTGGTCTGTGAAAACAATGACCTTGGATCCCACCAGGTATGGCCTGAATTTGTCAAATGCATACACCACAGCAAGAAGTTCTTTCTCAGTAGTTGCATAATTGATTTGTGCTTCATCTAAAGTTTTGCTTGCATAGCATATGACATGGTGCTTCTTCTCCTTGGTTTGCCCCAGCACAGCTCCTACTGCCTGGTCAGAAGCATCACACATGATCTCAAAAGGGAGAGTCCAGTCAGGTGGCTGCACTATAGGGGTTGAGATGAGGGCTTCCTTCAACTTCTTGAATGCCTTCATACACTCTTCATCAAATTGAAACTCAACATCCTTGGCCAGCAACTTGGTGAGGGGCCTAGTTATCATGGAGAAATCTTTAATAAACCTCCTGTAGAAGCCTGCATGCCCCAAAAAACTCCTAATTGCCTTGACACTTGTGGGTGGTGGTAGTTTCTCAATCACTTCAATTTTTGCCTTGTCCACTTCAATGCCTTTGCTTGAGACCACATGTCCTAAGACAACTCCTTCTTGGACCATAAAGTGGCATTTCTCCCAATTGAGTATCAAATTGGATTCCCTACATCTTTGTAGCACTTTTGTTAAATTGTCCAAGCAAGCATCAAATGAGTCTCCATACACTGAAAAATCATCCATGAAGACCTCCATAATTTCTTCAATGAAGTCTGAAAATATAGACATCATACACCTTTGGAAAGTTGCAGGGGCATTGCATAAGCCAAAGGGCATTCTCCTATAGGCAAAAGTCTCATATGGACAAGTGAATGTAGTCTTGTGTTGATCTTGAGGGTGAATTGGAATTTGCAAGAAATCTAAGTTGCCATCAAGATAACAGAAATGAGAATGCCTAGCCAGCCTTTCCAACATCTGATCAATGAATGGCAATGGGAAATGGTCCTTTCTTGTGGCCTTGTTTAACTTCCTGAAGTCAATGCACATCCTCCAACCTGTAATGGTTCTTGTGGATATCAATTCATCATAATCTGACTTCACCACTGTAATTCCTCCCTTCTTTGGCACCACCTGCACTGGACTGACCCATTCACTATCTGAAATGGAGTATATGATTCCTGCATTTAGCAACTTCAATACTTCTTTCTTTACCACTTCTTTCATGGTTGGGTTGAGTCTCCTTTGACATTCAATGGAGGGCTTGTAGCTGTCCTCCATAGGGATCCTATGCATGCAAATGGAGGGATTAATACCCTTGATATCTTCAATTTAGTAGCCTATCACCTCCCTATACAATTTCAACCTCTTCAGCAGCTCTTCCACCTGATCCTGAGGCAAATTAGCATTAATGATAACAGGAAAAGTTGAATTCTCCCCCAAGAATTCATACTTCAAATTGCTAGGAAGAGGCTTGAGTTCCAACTTGGAATTGGCTTGAACTGGATTGCCTTGGCATTCAGCAATGATAACCTGTTGTACCTCACCTTGAATTCCTACATTTTCCACTGATATTGAAGAGTTCAGTACTGATTTATATGCCATAGCCTCTGGATCTTCCAATTCTCTCAAATGGTCAAAAATTAGACACCATTGCAATGGATCTTCAATAGGGATTATAGCTGAAACTTGCTCCACCACCTGATTCAATTGCCCATCTTCAAAATCATTTTCTAAAAAACTTGGCCTACTGATAACTTGGGCCAAATTGAATTCAATCTTCTCCTCTCCAATTTGGAAGGTCAATCTCCCTTTCTTAACATTAATTACAGCCCCTGCAGTGGCTAGAAAGGGCCTTCCAAGGAGAATGGGGGTGTTCACATCTTCATCCATATCCAATACAATAAAATCAACTGGAATATAGAATTTACCAACTTTGAGGGGTATGTCCTCAATAATCCCATGTGGGTATTTGATGGATCTGTCTGCCAGCTGAAGGGACATATTTGTTGGCTTCAAATCTCCAACTTCAAGTTTTCTACACAATGATAAGGGTATGACACTCACAGAAGCTCCCAAGTCACACATGGCTCTTTGAATTTTTCTATTGCCTATCTCACATGGAATTGAGAAGCTTCCTGGATCCTTGAGCTTTGGAGGCAACTTATTCTGGATAATTGCAGAAGCCTCTTCAGTCAATGCTATAGTCTCATGCTCCAATACCCTTCTCTTCTTGGTTAGGATTTCCTTTAGGAACTTGGCATATGATGGCATTTCCTGGATGGCTTCAACAAAAGGAACATTTATGTATAGCTTCTTCAGGATTTCCAAGAACCTTCCATATTGTTGGTCTTGTCTTGCCTTGATTAACCTTTGAGGGAAGGGTACCTTGTAAAAAACCCTTGGATTTACTTCAATTTGAGGGCTTGAATTCCTGATTTCCTCACTTGGTTGTTCACTTGGCTTTTCAGCAACTCTTGAGTCTGAATTGACTTGATTATCATCCACTTTCTTCATTGGTTCCTCCACCATTTTACCACTTCTGAGCTGGATGGCCTTTGCTTGCTCCTTTGGATTTACTTCTGACTGTCCAGGAAAGAATAAGGGAGGTCTAGTGGATGTACTGGCCTGTTGAGCAATTTGGCTTTCCAACAGTTTCTGATTTGCATTCATGGCATCCAATCTAGAATTGATCTTCAATATCTTCTCTCCTTGGCTGTCCTGCTTCTTCAGAATTTGTTGGAGCATCTCCTTCATTTCATTTTGGAATTGGGGTGCTTGGACTTGAGGTGGTGGCTGTTGCTCAAAAGGAGGTCTCTGCACTTGAACACCTTGGGACTGATTTGGATATGGAAATGGTTGGTTTCTAGGCAAAATCCTTGGCTGCCAACTAGGATTCTGCATGGAAGCTCCTTGATAGTTGCTGCCCTTGTAAGAAAGGTATGGATGATTCCTGTTTTCTGGAGTATAAAATTCAGCAGGAGGTTTGATTCCATAATTGCCCACAGCATTGATTTGATCCACATTTTGGTCCACTTGCTGCATAATTAAATTGCAATTCTCTGACACATGGCCTTGATTTCCACATACACAACATCTTGTTTCAGAATTGGAAGTCCTATTGCCATTGGGAGTCAAGTTCAACCTCTCCAAAGTCTTGTACAGCACCTCTTCAAGTTGAGTGGACAATTGATTCACTGAATTGTCCATGGGTGGCTTCCTGGTTCTATCATGGGTAAGGAAGTGGTGATTCTTGGCTATGTTTTCAATGAGTTGATAAGGTTCATCAATGTTTTTAGATGCAAAGATGCCTCCTGCAGCAGTATCCAATGCCACCTTGCTAGGGTAGTTCAACCCCTTATGAAAATAGTTGACTAGCTGCCACTTCTCAAAACCATGATGGGGACATGCCCTTAATAATCCTTGAAGCCTTTGCCATGCCTCACAAATATTTTCTTGGTCCAACTGATAGAACCTCACTATTTGATCCCTGAAGTTATCAGTTTTTGAAGGAGGAAAGAATTCTGAAAGAAACAATTGAACAATTGATTCCCAAGTGGCTACCTCTTCAGGATTCAATCCTTTAAACCATATCTTGGCCTTGTCCTTGAGTGAGAAGGGAAATAATCTCATATAAACTGCATTCATGGGGATATTATTGAAGTTCACAGCGTTGCATATCTCCTTGAAATTGTCCAAATGACATGCTGGATTTTCAGTCCCAAGTCCAGAAAACTGACTTTGCCTAATCATAGAAATCAAGGCTGGATTAACTTCAAAATTTGCCACAGGTGCTAAGGCTCCTCCCCCTTATTGATTCCTTGCATTGCTTGGTGAATAACAGTCCCTAAGAGTTCTAGGAGCTGCCATATTTTGATTCATAACTCTTTCAAATTCAGGGTTGTATGCCTCTTCCTCTTCTTCTTCAAATATCCTTCTCCTTGCCTCAAGCCTTTGTAATCTCCTTCTTCTTAAAAATCTTCTTTCAGGTTCAGGATCTGATTGGTAATGTTCCTCTTGATAGTCCAAGTCCTGCATAAAGAGATTCAGAAGTATCAAATTCAAGAAAGAAATGAAAACTAGACAAAAATGAAAAGTAAGAAATGATAACTTGCAAAAACTGAAAATTAGCCTAACAAATAAACTAAAAACTAATCTAAAACTAATCTAAACTATCTAAGTTAGCCTAATTGACCTCAAATCCCCGGCAACGGCGCCAAAAACTTGATAGTGATATTTGGGTTTTCTAGTGATAACTTGCTGAAATTAAAGAAAACGTCAATTTTTCATTTTTTTGGTCTCCCAACTCACTAGCTGAAAGTGCACAGGTAAGTTGTAGTAGACTCAGGTTGTCGTATCCATAAGAATTTGAAGTCTAAGGCACCCTAAAACAATCTAAATTAGTTCTACTTTAATGGCTAAAAACAGATTTTCAAAGGGAAGTGAAAACAGATTTTTTTTATGGAAAGTGAAATGATAACAGATTTTTGGGTTTTGGAAATTTATCAAAACTGAATTATAAATGCTAGAATGAATTCTAAAAAGGTTTAACTATCTATGAGGAAGGTTCTTCTAGGATTTGGGGTTCATCTAAATTAATTAAGGATGGAATGGAACAAGTTATCATTAAATGTCCAATTTTTTATTCAACTTGAAAATGGTTGTTCCCACAGCTCAATTGGCCTCTAACTAAGCAATATATGATTATATACTTGTTAGCTAGGTTGAATCAAGAGAGGGTCCTCACTGAAAATCAAGTTATCATTGGGCTCAAAAGAAAGTTCAATGCTGATTTTTGCAATTCAAGGAAGTTTGGAATGATAACTTGTATTTGCAATCATAAAAAGATGGAATCATTCCAATCAACCAAACCATGATAAAATATACTCAATAATGGTGCTTGTGTTCCATGATTCATCTCTGAATTCAAGGAAGATTCAAAATCAACCTCTCGGTTGCAAAATAAATTGAAATCCACACAAACACACTCAATTGGAAATGCAAAACATATGGCCACATGAGTTCATAATTCCCATTGCTCCTTGGCCCATCTCTGGATCTCAATGAAGCCCTTAAGACTACCTCTCAGTAGTGGATTAATATGAGGGTTGACAATGGAAATCAGAAGTTAATTAAATGAGAAAATAGAAATCAACATTTCAGAAAATCAGCAATGTGGATTGATGGAATTCAAGTTTGTCAAATGCCCCTTGACCCATCTCTGGACTGCAAGGGATTTCTAGAGTACACCTCTCAGTGATTTGAATAAAATAGGGATTAACAATTGGCAAATCAGATTCCAAACAATCAGAAAATAGAATTAGAATCAAACTAAGAAATCAGATTTTGGAAAAATCAGATTTGAATTCTGAATTGTCAAAGATCTTGATTCATTTCTGAATAAGATCAGGGCATATATTAGCCTCTCAACTATTCAATTAATCCAATCCTTGATGACAATCAGATCCAAAGCCCAGGAAATCAAATTTCAGGAATTTCAAGAAACCAGAAATCAGCAACTCATTCAACTCATTCAAATCAGGAAAAACCAAATCAGATTTGAATCATAGGAATGTCAAAGCTTCTCAATTCATTTCTGAACAAGATTGGGATAGATGTTAACCTCTCAGTTGTTCAATTAATTCAATCCACAATGACAATCAGATTCAAACAGCCCAAGAAAATCAGAATTCAGATTTCAGAAAAATCAGATTTCAGAAAGTAGAAATCAGAATTCTAATTGGGTTTGTATCTAGAACTTGGCATTGATTCTTGATTCATTTCTGAACAAGGGTTAGACCAAATGATAATTTCTCAGTTATAAATACAAATAGGGTCTTCAAATGACAAGATCAGATTTATAACACTTCAGATTTCAGAAATGTAAAACCAGAAAAATCAGATTTCTGATTTCTGTTCAGGAATTAATGGAAAATCTGGTTTGAGTCAAATGATTGCCCAAACAATCTTGACTCATTTCTGAACAAGATAGAGATAATACCAACATCCCAAAGACTCAATTAATCAGGTTAGAAATGAAGAACAGATTCTGATATTTATAGGAATCAGATTCAGAAATCAGAAAACTGAAATTCAGAAATCAGAAAACTAAATCAGAAATCAGAATTGCAATTGAATGAAATCAGAAAACTGACATTAACTCTTAATTCACTTCTGTAGAATGATTAGATCAAGTAATACTTCTCAGTCATTGGTTACAATTAGATCTAATAGTAGCATAGCATAAATCAGTAAAGAAGTTTCTGAAATCTGAAAATCAGAAATGATTCAGTGTAGGAATTATAAAACAGTCCATATCCATCCAAAACTAATCTAAACTACTACACTATCCTAGAAGAAATGGAGTTTAGCTCCTCATATTTACAAGATTTGACATCAAATGAGATAAGAAACAGATACAATTCATGGTTCTTTGAAGCTTCTCGGCCAGCAGCTCCTTCAGCAGAATCCTTTGCAGCCTTGCCTTCCTCCAAACCCTTGAATGACCAGCCTCTCTTCTCCTCCAGAAAAATCCAGCTTATATATCACTCCTTTCCACCCTTTGATCAGCATCTAAATGTTCTAATCCTCCTGATTAAGACACCTGTCCATCTGCAGAAATTCCAGCAGTGACAGCTTCCCTTTTGTGCAGGAAAAAGTAGTGGTCCCCCCTACTTTTTACACCTTTTGGCCACCTTTTCTTCTTGCTACAAAAACCCAAACAGCAAGCATCAAAGCTCTTGAGTAGTATTTTGACAAATAAGGATTAGGATAATGCTGGTAACTAGTTCAATTATCAGATGGGATTATGTGTTGTGCAAGAATGAAAACTTATATCGATATGAATGAATTCAAGGGCCCGGAATGATAACTTTATGGAAATCTTGGAAAATGTCCTAATATGGGTGGTTCAAAGCATTTTAGGCATCAAATTTATTAGAGTGACAAGTGAGTGAGGTCAGAAATCAAATATGAATGAGATTCCTAAAAGTGATAATTTGAGTGCCCCAAAAATGATAACTTATATGACTTAAAAATGATAATTTGTCATAACTTGAGTTTTGATTATCCAAATGTGATGAAATTTGACCAGCAATGAGTTAGAACAATAATAAGGTGATTTCTTAAGGTCCTTGT
The DNA here is from genome assembly GCA_030549335.1 of Pontederia crassipes. Taxonomy (NCBI): domain Eukaryota; kingdom Viridiplantae; phylum Streptophyta; class Magnoliopsida; order Commelinales; family Pontederiaceae; genus Pontederia; species Pontederia crassipes. Next base: position 23,680,047 of record CM060196.1, read on the forward strand.
GCAGAATTAATGGTTTTGCATGTCGAAATGATAGAATTGCCCTTTAACGATAACTTGGCACTTGAAAAATGATAACTTGTTCAAATGGACTTGAAACTTTGCACAAGTTGAGATGTGACTATCCAAATATGATTTATACATGATAATGATGGATTTAGGGCAAGAAAACCATTGAAAATCAGTTCATTCAAAATAATGATAACTTGACACTTAGGAATGATAACTTGCCCTCAAAATGATAACTTGGCATAGAATTTAAATATTAATGGATTTTGGCATTTCAGAACCTCTATGAACATGGAATTAAGTATGAAATAAGGAATGTCAACTAGTTATCACAATGTTTGCATTCCAGGTATAATTGGCCCAGAAATAGGTAAAAGTGGGACTCGATATGTATGAATTGCATCTAAAATGGGTTAGAATCATATAGTGATCAGCAAGTGATCATCTGCCCGTATTAGTTCAAGGTTGTCCATATTAAGACGATGATAACCGTATTGTACGCGCACTGGGAAATATGGTCGAACCGTATTAATGGGCATTTGACCGTAATTATGGCTTCGTGCCCGTATTGATCAATACGGGCCAAAAATTAGGGAGCCCGTTTTATCAGCTTGGCCGTATTATCGTCCATCGGGCCATATTGATGGAGGCACGCCCGTAATGTGACGACTTTAACCGTATTGTCGCGCAGGAGCAGTATAAAGCAAAGTTTTTTTTGTGCTTCTTCTACATCTGTTTTCTAGGGCATCGTCGTCCTTCAACCGCGCGACTCCTTTCGACGACTCCTTCTGGTGACTCCCCTCCCTGCCGGCAAATCCTCCTCCGGCAACCCCGTTGAGAAAACATCGAAGGCTGATCGCTGCTGTGTTGTGGATAGAAAGATATCGAGATTAGATTTGGGTCAAGCTCCAACTAGATTCCGACGGGATTCCGACCAAAGCACAGCGACAACTACAAATTAGTTTCATTAGAGTTGAATTATTGTAGTGCAGCGGACAGGAAAATCAGCAAGTGCATATCCATTTCAGAGCCTTTGACGCATACCAGGTGTTCGATCAATTATTTCTGAACCAATTTGGCTCATATGGCACCCAAGACTCGTGGTGGATATCGTCGACGCCCTCGGCCTGCAAATCCAGAAGGTATAATCTTCAGAGATGACACACAAGAGAAGCGTTACTTTATATTGAAGACAAGAGAATTAGTGAACACTCAGTATTTGGACGAGAGGACGATGAATGAATTAGGTCTTCAAGATGATGTGGAAAATCTGATTAATGCACTAGAAATGAGATACTTCATGTACACCAGATTGAAAACTTATGTGATGCCAACTCTAGAATTTTTTAGCTCGTTGGACGTCAAGATTCCACTCGCTGAGTGTGATCCGGGTATACTCTTTTTTCGACTGTTTAATTCTGAATATAAACTTACTTTGGATGAGCTAAATGATATTTATCAATTGTCGCGGCATGGAATACGTTTGCACAAATACTGCACTCAGTTTGATAGGTGTTCAGTGTGGTATAGTCTCACACATCGTGACTATGACACTTTATCATCATGTAAGGCATCCAAACTTTGAAACCCAGTTTTTCGATATTTGCTCAGGGTATTGGCATCAAATTATTTGGCCGAGGAGGTAGTGATGGCGTGGTGCGCGACAGTGAGATGTTCTTCTTATGGGCGATGATAAAAAAGATGGATGTCAATGTAGGCGCTTTTGTAGCCAAGCAATTACTCAAGCAAACACATTCATCTACTGGTAAGATTGTGATGGGTGGTCTCATTACTCCTATTATTTTGTCACTTGGATTTAGTGTGGATGAACTTGAGGAAGCCCAAGGATCTTCTCGAATCAATCTGGAAACTTGTGTGAACATGAAAATGATTAAGTGTGTGGGTGACTTCTATCATTTGACCTTCAAGGATGAAGAGTACACTCATACCCTACCGGATGTCGAAAAGACTACTACTGCCAGACGAGCAAACTGGATTTTTCCATCGGCTGGGTTTGAGCAGTTGAGGCCTACTTATGCAGAATGGCATAGCGACCACCCTACCACTTATGATACGAAAAACACTCCGCAAGACATTCCCGCTGCCACATTTGAAATCGGACAATTCTCAGGTACTCATCATGAAACCTAGTATGTTACTCACATCGATATGCAAGAACTTCTCCTAGGCCAAAGGCAGCTCCAATAACAGTTAGGCCGAATGGAATCGCGCCAAGAAGAAATCTATCACATGGTACACCGAATTAATACGTGGCACATCGAGCGAGATGATTGGCCGACTTCGGCACCCCAGATAGATACCTTTTCCTTCCATCTAGATTTATAGTGTTAATGTGTCAAACATTGAGGACAATGTTTATTTCAAGTTTGGGGGAAAAGGGGGTTAGTTAATGTTAGCATGAGTCGGTGTGCTATTATGAGTGTCTACTAATCAGTTGTGAGTTTAGTCATGTCGTTAAGTATTTGCTTTTGCATGTGTCGGGTCTAATCAGCGGTTATGTATGAACCCCTTATCTTTTAATCCATGTTGTTGACACGTTTTAAATATACATGAGTTAATGTATCTTATCATATACATATTTGTTTGCATTCTCTCATATCGCCAAAGAATAGTGCATGTCATCAAGTATGAATTAGGAAATATTATACATAACAGTGTTGATCCTCTAATCTGCATGACTGATTTATTTTGAACATTCCTGAAGAAGAACATAAAAACATAAATGACTTTAGCTTGGAACCAAAGCGACTGACATGTAGCCTGACCTTGCACATAACTTCGTCTAGGATCTTACATCAGCACCCACTTAGATGATGCTCAATTTTGACCTGCTGTATTGTAGATATAATAAATTATGTAGTTAATACATGCTTCATAATTGTACTTCTCTTCTCGAGTAAGTTGGAGAATTTCTTTTCTTTACTTAATAAAAGTCCCAAGTGCCTCATCTTAAAAAAAAGGTGAGGAAAATCGTGGGCAACTTCTCTTCTCTAGAAATAACTACTCCTCCGTCTCCTCACTTGAGGAAAACATGAGTATGCCACTTATGGCACCGCTAGCACCCAAGCCAAGTATTCTCGAAAGAAAAGTGAGGCTCGTGCCCAGTGGAAATCTTCTTTTTAATTTTAATTCCCCAAATTACAAAAGAAAAGAAGTGACAAATGTGGCTAAATGAAAAGAGGGTTAGTTGAACCCAAGGACAGGTAATTGTCCTCTACATGTGCATATCAACCTTGAGTGTTAATGTAAGTTGGGGATTAGTGCAAGATCTTAAGAGGTAGTTATGTGAAAGTTCAGTCTGCAGGACGATCTTAATTAACGTCCATAGAGTACATGCTTCAGTGGTTCCAAGTAAAGAGTTTAACAAGGCTTTAATGCGTAAATAATGTTCAAGTAGAGAAGTCTGAGGGCTAGGGAGATATAATGTTATCTATAATGTGGTCAGAAAAATCTGAAGATTTTTTTTATTGACCCTAAGTTCCTAATTGTTGCTTGAGGACAAGCAAAGTTTAAGTTTGGGGGAGTTGATAATTGAGTATTTATGCATTAATAGTGGTATAATTATCAACTTATTAAAGTTATATTTCTGATTATTGGACTATATATGTTGAAGATTTCGGAGTCTACACCATTTCTTTACATGTTTCAGGAACTTCCGAACATCGAGGAAAAGACGCAAAAACACCAGGAAACAAGTACAATACGGTCAGACCGTATTATCAGCGTGTCAACCGTATTGGACGTCTCCAGGCCGTATTGCACTCGCACGGTCTGACCATATTGAAGGAGGACAGACCGTATCAAACAAGTTCAGGCCGTATTACACTCGCAGTGGAAATTACGATATGCATGTATTGGAAGTGTGGCACCTGTATTGAAGCAACTTGAACCGTATCATCTTGAGGACATTACGACCAAACCGTAGTGCATACGACCGGGTCATATCTTATCGACTTCGACCGTATTGGGCTGATGTTTGAAGTATTTTGGACCTGTTTGTAACCCTAATTTGAGGAGGACTATAAAAGGGATTTGTGTAGATGAAAATAGGGGTCCAGACTTTATTTTAGAGAGGATCCAGACGGCTAGGACGAACACATTTTCTTCTCTGCACTTTTATACTTTTCTTAGACTAAATATCATTTTCTTTTCATGAACTCTTACGTTTCAATGATGATTTCTTTCTCTATGCGTGATTAAACTTCTTTTCTCGGGTTTGATGAAACCTAGGGTTAATCCTTAGGGAATATTTTTATTGGATCTGATGTGTTCTTTGTCTTTCATGTGCTTCATGTAATTCTTATATTAGATTGGCCACATAGTTAAGCAACCGAAGATTTTCCTGATTACGAAAGTATTTCATCAAGATTAGTTCAAATGAATGACATGAAATGTATTGTTTCTTAGAAATAAGGATAATCATTTTACTTATGAATCTTGGCTTATAATGCAATTAAAATAATCTAAATGACCACGAAAGTAGGCGTTTATTATTTTAATTAGAATTGTGTTTGCCTGAAAAGGAGATGCATGACTTTGAAGATTGAGTATGACACTAATGATTTTATTATCTCTAAATTCCCCATGATCAATACCCTAGGTGGATTCAAACCCGAGAACTTTTATTCTCATTTATTTTCCATAATCAATTCTCGTTCTTTCTCGTCATTTTTTGCACTCATTTCGACATTTGATTTTGATTTTATTATTATTTCACCCCTTCTGACCTTTTAGATATCAATTAGAATCGTATAATTCTAATACTTGAACTCTTCCCTGTGGGACGATATTTTATATACTACGACATTGACTCCGTATACTTGCGGGAGAATTGTCAGTCTCCGGCATTTCGATCTCGGTCTCCAGCATTTCGATCTCGATCTCCAACGTTCGATCTCGATCTCCAGCAATTAGACAGGCAACGAGAGCACGGTGGTGCCTCCGTCCTCTCTCACGTTCTCGCTCAGTTGCAGTGATCGGCCCCATTTTCGTCCGATGAGCTACGATCCTCTCCGATGAGAGCACGGCATTCCAAGTAACTCTCCCCTTTGCCTCGCGCGTTGTCCCTGATTGCCACTATCACCACCATGATTCCCTCCTCTCTCGCGTTCTTGCTCAGGTGCACGGATCGACCTATTTTTCGTTCAGCGAACATAGTTCTCTAGCGAGAGCACGCCATTTTCAAGTAACCCCCTCCCTGATGGGAAAATCCGAGAACAAGGAGAGAAGATCGTAGAGAGACTGCAGAAAAATAGAGGAGACACACGAATTTACCCAGGTTCACCCTTGAGATGAGGGCTACGTCCTGCAAAGAGGTTCCACTATATCGTTTAGGTTTACAGCCGCCACACCAAATTACATCAGAAATTAGGCTATTAATAGCCTCTCCAAACCGGGTTTAAAACTCAAACAAACAGAGAAAAAAACCTAATCCGAACCACACGGGCCGGTGAGCGGGACCGCCGTCGGGGGGCGGGCCCCCCCGAACTCCCCCTTTTGTTCATACGCCAGCAATACTGTTAATTGGGTAATACTCAGATTCCCCTAAGCTCACGTGGGCGAACCCGGTGTGAGAAACAAGGGGCCCTGAAGTATTCACCAACTCTAACATTCTCCCACTTGGTGGATACTTCACACCAATGAGAGCCTTGCCAGCAACATTCTTCTTCAATCCGACAGCAGTAGAGCACACATCAAACTTTACACCTGTAACTGCTTTAGTCAGAAAATCAGAACTATTCTCTGTTGTATCAACCTTTTCAAGCTGAACCTCTTTCTTTTCCACCTTTTCCCGAATAAAGTGGTATTGGATGTCAATATGCTTTGTACGTGAGTGAAATGCGGAATTCTTAGCTAACTGAATAGCACCTTGATTATCACATCTCACCTCTATAGCACCTTGCTCAAATCCGAGCTCCAAGCACAACCATCGTAGCCATATGGCCTCTTTTGCAGCATGAGTAAGAGCCATATATTCTGCTTCTGTAGAAGAAAGTGCTACCACGCTTTGTCTCTTGCTCATCCAACTTAGTGCAGCCCCAAATAATGTAAAAACATATCCGCTAGTGGATCGTCTACTATCAATGTCTCCACCCCAATCAGCATCTACATAGCCCACAATATCAAGCATCTTTCCTTTCCTTGTACCTTCAAAACACAACGAAAAATTTGAAGTTCCACGAAGGTACCTGAAAACTCTCTTGATAGCATTCCAATGTTCCCTGCTTGGGTTAGACATATATCGACTCAAGACTCCCATTGCTTGGGCTATATCTGGACGCGTGCACACCATGGCATACATCAAGCTGCCCACTGCACTTGCATATGGTACACGATCCATCTCTTCAGCTTCTTCATTCGTCTTCGGGCATTGCTCTACAGAAAGTTTGGTTTCTAGAGACATAGGAGTACCCACTGGCTTGCAGTCTGTCATGTTAAATTTCTTCAACACTTCTTTTATGTACTTCTCCTGTCCTAGCCACAACTTTCGCTTCTGACGATCTCTTCTAATCTGCATACCCAAAATAAAATTCGCCGGCCCTAAGTCTTTCATCTCAAACTTCTTGGCCAACAAACCCTTCACTGAATTTACCATCTTCATACTGTTTCCAATCAGTAACATGTCATCCACATACAGTGTAAGAATGACAAATTGATCGCCAACTCTCTTCACGTAAACATAGTGATCTGAATCTGAACGTACAAACTTGAGTTCGAGCATGTACGTATCAAACTTCTTGTACCACATCCTTGGCGACTGCTTCAATCCATACAAAGACTTCTTCAATTTGCACACCAGCTTTTCTTTACCTTGAACTTCAAAGCCTTCTGGTTGCCTCATATATATCTCTTCCTCCAAGTCCCCATGAAGGAATGCCATCTTCACATCCATCTGCTCTACCTCAAGATTATATGCTGCTGCCAGAGATAGAACAAATCTGATTGAAGTTATTTTCGCCACGGGAGAAAAAATCTCATCATAGTCGACTCCCTCAACCTGAGAGTACCCTTTAGCTACCAGCCTCGCCTTGTACTTCTCTACAGACCCATCCGGTTTCAGCTTTCGCTTGAACACCCATTTGCAACCAATTGCCTTTCTATCCTTAGGCAATTTACACAAACTCCATGTTTCATTCTTATCCAGTGACTGCATCTCATCTGCCATAGCAAGCTCCCATTGATTTGCATCATCCATAGACCTTGCATCTTTTACAGAACTAGGTTCTTCTCCGATGATGCTCAAAGCATGAAACGAACTCACAGCACTAAGAGAGTATCTCAAAGGTGCTCTTCTTTCTCGTGTCAATCTCCTGAGAACTGGTATGGTAGTACCAATATCTGGATCTTCATCTGAATTTGCATCTTCAACTTCATTAACCGAGTCCTCTTGATCCGGTTCTATAACAGATTCAACTGAAGTATCTTGTGCATCCACCTCTGAAGTTTCAGAATCAGAATCTTCTTCAAGCACTACCACTTTCTTAGGTTCATCACCTTTTTGAACTTTAACTTGGGAACGTGATTCACGGAAAACAACATCCCTGCTGTAAACAATAGTCCTTGACTTTGGATTCCACAGTTTGTAGCCCTTGACCCCTTCCTTGTATCCGACAAATATGTTCTTCTCAGATTTACTGTCAAGCTTACCCCGCTTTTCCTTGGGTATATGAACATATGCGTCACATCCGAACACCCGAACATGAGACAAATTTAGCTTCTTCCCAAACATTGCCTCATAAGGTGTCTGATCCTTCACTGATGAGGTCGGTGAGCGGTTCTTCAGGTAGTTTGCTGTGGCTACAGCTTCTGCCCAGAATTCTTGCTCCAATTCAGCCCAACTCAGCATACATCTGGCCTTCTCTATGAGTGACCGATTTAACATTTCAGCTACTCCATTCTGCTCAGGTGTATATGGAGTTGTCGTCTGCCTAGCAATACCATTGCCCACGCAGAACTGCTCAAATTTATCTGAACAAAATTCACCTCCATTATCTGTACGAAGGACCTTGATCTTGCAGCTCAATTGATTTTCCACCAAAACTTTAAATTCTCGAAACTTATCGAATACATCTGATTTATTCTTGATAAAATAAATCCAACTGTATCTCGAAAAATCATATATAAAAGAAACATAGTACCTGGACCCTCCAATAGATGGAGTCGGAGTTGGTCCAAAGACATCACTATGAATTAGTTCGAGAATCTTCGTTGCTCTTGAACCTGTGTGTTGAAAACTGACTCGGTTCTGTTTTCCATGGAGGCAATGTTCACAGAACCCGAAGCCCACAGAACAATCCGGAACTCCTTCTACCATCTGACTTGATGCTATAGTGGAGAGTCCTTTTTCACTGATATGGCCTAATCTCCGATGCCACAACATAGATTTGTTGTCTTCATCTTCTTTGGCCTCTTCAGAAATAAATCTACAGCCCACAGATATTGTCTCTCTGAGCAACTTGTACAACGTGCCATAGCGAACCTCTCGTGCAATTACAATCGACCCTCTTATCATCTTGCACGAATCCTTATCGCAACTGAATATAACACCCGAGTTAGCCATTGTACCAACAGATAATAAACTCCTGCTCATAAGTGGTATATGCATCACATCTGGTAGAGTCTTCACCGTGCCATCATTCATCCTCAACTTCACCCTGCCACGTCCAACAATCTGAACCGCAGTATCATCTTCGAGCATGACATCCCCACCATTATACTCCTCATATTCATAGAACCAGTATTTATGAGGCGTCATGTGGTACGAAGCACCAGTGTCGATAAGCCAGACATCTTTATCTGACTGTGTCGTACATGCAGAAGCCACATACATATCTCCTGCCTCAACCTCCTTTTTGTCCGAGGTTGACTCAGCTTCTTTCTTATGAACTGGCTTGTTTTTGCAATCTCGCTTCAGATGGCCCCACTCTTGACATCTCCAGCATTGCACCTTCTTATCCTTACTCTTCGAACGCCCACGAGATTTGGATCTCCCTCTCTGATTTTGATTCCTTTCTGGTTGCCTTCCTCTGGCCGCCAGCGCCTCTTTACCAGAACTTGCTGATCCCTTTCTCCGTATTTCCTCTGATAACAAGGCAGCACATACACTTTCATACGAAAGTTCTTTATCCCCGCCACCAATCACAACAATCAGATTGTCCCATGAATCCGGCAGCGAACAGAGCAATGTTATTGCCTTATCATCATTTTGAAACTTAACACCGATTGATACAAGTTGACTGATCACCGTGTTAAAGTTATAAAGATGAGTAGAAAATGAGTCACCCTCCTGCATCCGAAGATTGTACAATTTCTTCCTCAGAAATAACTTGTTAACCAACGACTTACTTTGATATAAGGATTCCAACTTCCTCCACAGATCTCTGGCAGTAGATTCGCCCATCACATTCGTAAGAATTGAATCCGCGAGACACAGCCGAATCAAACCCTTCGCCTTTCTATCAATCCGATCCCACTCTTCGATCGCCTTTGGATCTGCCTGACTGAAGGAGGCCTCGTCCGCGACCTTCGCCGCCTCCATGCCTGGTCTCTCCTTCTCGATTGCCGTTCAAAGATCTCGATCACAAAGGAGATCCTCCATCTTCATCTTTCAGAGATCAAACTGTGTTCCATCAAATTTTTCTATCTCGATTCGCGACCCTCCTGACATCTCAAATAAACCCTAATTCCTTGAACAACCTGTGCTCTGATACCAATTGATGGGAAAATCCGAGAACAAGGAGAGAAGATCGTAGAGAGACTGCAGAAAAATAGAGGAGACACACGAATTTACCCAGGTTCACCCTTGAGATGAGGGCTACGTCATGCAAAGAGGTTCCACTATATCGTTTAGGTTTACAGCCGCCACACCAAATTACATCAGAAATTAGGCTATTAATAGCCTCTCCAAACCGGGTTTAAAACCCAAACAAACAGAGAAAAAAACCTAATCCGAACCACACGGGCCGGCTAAACAAAAGCCCAAAACCCGTCTAGGTTTCGGGGGCACTGCCCCCGAACCCCCGCCCGCTCACCGGCGAGCGAGACCGCCGTCGGGAGGCGGGCCCCCCCGAACTCCCCCTTTCGTTCGTACGCCAGAAATATTGTTAATTGGGTAATACTCAGATTCCCCTAAGCTCACGTGGGCGAACCCGGTGTGAGAAACAAGGGGCCCTGAAGTATTCACCAACTCTAACACTCCCCCCCCCCCCCGGCGCATTGTCTCTCTGGTTGCCCCTATCACCTCCATGACTCCTTCCTCTCTTGCATTCTCACTCGGGTGCAGTGATCCACCCCATTTTCGTCTGGGCGAGAACATGACAGTTCCATATAACCCCCCTCATGCATTGTCTCTCTATGTTCCTCTACCACCACCATTGTCTCGCTCAGGTGCTGGAATCCGTCCCCTTTTGGTTTCTATTTGTATGGTTATCAGAATGTTACGAATGCTGCTGAAAATGTGGACATGATGCCATAGAAAATGTAGTTCATCCTTTCTTTTGTATTGTATGTAATTTTGATGACCAATGTTTCTTTTATTTACCAAGTGAAAGGGTCTGGAATTACTGAATGTCCCATGCAAATACGAATTTAGCATTAGCTCATTGCATGCAAAAAAATCAATTAGTTTATGCATCACATAGCAAAGTATGCAACATACAACATTTATGTGTATATGTGATGATAATCGTATTAATCTATTCTATATTATGTTATGTTACGTTACATCTTATTTTAATAGATGGATGAACCCCGAGTCCAAGAAATTGAAGAGCTAGGAGATAATGAGAATGATATGGATATTAGCAAGCCATATGTTGGAATGAAGTTTGATAGTGAAGATCAGGCATTGAATTCTACAATGCATATGCTAGATCAAGAGGTTTTTCAATAAGGAGGGACTATAGTTATAAATCAAGGAAAACAAATGAACCCATCGGTAGAAAACATGTTTGCTCAAAAGAAGGACATAAGGACCTCAAAAGAAAGGATTGTGACAAAGATGTGAAAAGAAGAAGGGATGTGAGGGAAGACTGTTGTGCACAACTATTAGTTAAGGTTGTAAACAATGGCAAATGGGAGGTAAAAAAGTTTCATGAAGACCACACACATCCCCTTGTTTCTTCGAATGACGTTTCAAGATTACGTTCACATAATAAATTGTCAAGTCCTTCAAAGCAAGCAATGATTGATATGAAAAAAGTTGGGATTGCTCCTTCGAAGATAGCTAAATTTCTCAACATGTCGGGGAGAAATTTATAACATCTCAACAATGCATTGACCATATCAGAACATCAAGGAAGGATTGCATTGGTAAAGAATGCATGGCAGTGCTTTCTTATTTTGAGAAGAAATTAGAAAATGATGAATCCTTCTTTTTCAGAATAGTAGCCAATGAAAAATCAGAGGCAAAGAGTTTTTTTTTGGGCAGATGGTAGATCACGGGACAATTATATTACTTTTGGTGACGTCGTAGTGTTCAATACAACCTATAGGACTAACTAATTTAAAATGTCATTTGCACCCTTCACCGGTGTTAACCACCATAGACAGTCTATATTACTTGGATGTACTCTACTAGCCGATGAGACTAAAGACACTTTTGTTTGGTTATTTGAAACATGATTGGAATGCATGAATGGAAAGGAGCCTATATGTATTATAACTGATCAAGATGTGGCAATGGGTAAGGCTATTCATATAGTGTTTCCTAATACATGCCATATGTTTTGTATATGGCATATTACGAAGAATGCCATAACATATCTTCGCGATTTATACATGCATGAGAACTTCAGAAAAGATTACAATGATTATTTTTTGGGACCGTGACCAAACAAGAATTTGAGGAGAAGTGGTTTTCTTTGAAAGAGAAATACGATATTCCAGATGGACATTGGTTGGAACAAATGTATAAGAAGCATGAACACCGGGTCCCGATTTATTTAAATGACACTTTCTGTGCAGGCATGCAATCCACGCATAGGGTTGAGAGTATTAACGCATTCTTCGATGGATTTGTCAATTCTAATACTTCACTTGATGAATTTGTCCATCAGTATGACTTAGCTCTGTCTACTCGTCGTGAGGCCAAAGAACGAGAAAATTTTAAAAATTTGTATTCTCTTCCTGTCATAGCTTCAAAAAGTCTTTTGGAGATTCAAGCCGGAAAAGTCTACACTCAAAATGTTTTTACTATATTTCAGGAAGAATTCAAGAAAATCATGCATTTGTGGTCACAACTTCTTTTAGAATTATGGAAAAATTATTTATTTTGTGTATTTATTGGGTGAAGTAGATCAACAAAGAATTATTGTGGAGTACTAGCACAGCCAAAAATCCATATAAAATGTTCCTGCAAAATGTATGAACAAGAAGGAATCCTGTGTGCACATGCATTATTGATTCTTAATGAAAGAAGAGTTGTGACATTACCTGAGCATTATATTCTTCATCGTTGGACGATGAGTGCTTGGTATTCAACTGTGGCACATGACATCTGGCGATGGTCTCTTGCTTGGTGAATCTGATATCACTCCTTTGCGAAAAATGAACTTTAAAAGAAATTAGCGTAAGGTAGCGGAAATGAGTTTATGATCATCAAAACATCTGGATGTTAGTTTTGCGATTTTGAAGGAAGCTATTCAGAAGTTATCTTGTATAAAGATAAGTGATACAGTTGAAGCTTCGCAAGTTGAGATGAATTCAAACCGAGGGGAAGGGAAATGTTCTTCAATTGAAGGTGTTAATGTTATCATACACGATCCATGTGCCACCAAAGCAAAGGGAAGGCCAAGAAACATATAACACTACAAGAAAATGGACTTTTAATGACCACCTTTTAATGACCAGTGAAAACATTGGTCATTGTAAGCGCTAAATAGCGATTGGAAAAATGCATGGCCATTATTAACCTTGTTACTAACGATGAGCAAAATTTTTCGCTATTAAAAATATGCAACTCATCGTTGAAAGTAATCAATAATGATTATTGTTTTATCTGGTCATTAAAACTTAGCAATAATGACCGAGCTAACTGATGATCGTTAATGATCCTATGTTATGCTCTCTGAAATATTCACTTAACATCCTAATAAAAGAAATTATCGCATCATCTCCATTAAGAAAAAAATCCCTAGCCTCGAGAAACAACACGCCGCTAACTTTTCCTTCTCCTTTCTTAACAACAACCCATATGGAATGACATTCTCCTCTGTGGATGATTTGCAAGCAAGAGAGGAAAAATTTTCTCCTCATCCTCCTCAGATGATCTACTTTTCTTCTCCTTCCTCCACACAAATTGAGTAAAAGGGACCACGCTCATATCTCCAATATATTTCTCCCTGTTGGCTATGCCTCCACCAATTTGTCATCCACACAATGCATACATCCTCTCAAGGATCAATGTCTCACTGTAAATACTCATTTGTTACCTTATGACTTGATCTATGCATGGTTCGTCTCCAGCGAGTTACCTTACAGTCTTTTGCTTATTTTTATTGAGTTTAATCATTAATTTCTGATATTTTATTTTGTCTAGGTGTATAAGTTTCTCAAGTAAATACAGTTGTACCGGATCAATCATAATCTAGACTTATGTCCTTCATCTTATTTGGGTAAATAAATATATGCATATTCCATTTTGATTTGTCTCGTCAAATAAATTTTTCTTGCATCATGTCATTCTCTTAAGAGAGTGGACTTAGAGACAATGAGGGCATGTTTATAAGTTCCATGGTTTTAAGTCACACATCATTATATTGATATTGATGCATATTCCCACAAGGTAATGATATTTGGTTTATTGATGAAATGCTTAAATTTAATTCTAAGATATTGTTGTTGTACGCATGTAATGTTTTATTTATTTTTTCGTCTTCCTACATTGGTTTAGCCAACATAATCACTGGGGTAAAATATGTGGTGTCCATTTTATGACTTCTAATCCTAATAATCACAGGAAGCTTCTCTAGACAAGATGGAATGAAGTTTTTTTCAGCATTAGCAAGGTGAATTATTTGCCTTATGTTCTTTCCCCATTCTTGCTTTCTTTATTTTTCTTAATCTAATTTATTTTGGTTTTTTTTCTATTGCAAAAATCCTAATTACTGTCAACCGTGAATGCATCTTTTGAATCTCAAACAAACTTGTTATTCCATGATTTTGATTTTAATTTGTGTACATGCTTCATACCCTTTGAAATTATTTCTCTCATGTTTTCGTATTACATATCTTCATTATCTATCATTTTTTCAATGCTTTACGTGAGTAGCTTCTCTTTTGGGTGACAAATGCTCTTGCATTGATTGTAGACAATCCTCAGGATGTATAAAGTTTCTAGGCATTATGTCAAGTTTTAATCTCTCACTCACTTTTGGTCATTTTTCTCTTTAAGAAAGAAAATTGATGTTAACATCTCTTGCTAATTGTTGGTCCTTTTTCTCTTTCTCTTTAAAATAGAATGTTCTATTCTCAAGATTTCTCTCATATTGTCATCTCTTGCTCACTGTTGGGCCTTTTTCTTTAAGAAAAAAAACTAATGTTTTATTCTCAAGGGTTTTTGTATTCCTTTCACTATGGTATTAACATTTGAAACCTTATTCATGTGAAATTAGTTTAATGTGTGTGCATGTATTAAAATCGACTTTATGAATTTGAACATTATATTATTATGAGCCACAAGATAAAATTTTTAACAACATTTATTTTTCTAGCATTGGTTTAACCATTTGTATTGTAATTTATAGGTTTTGAAGATACAAAATGCAATGATAGTAGGGAATACAGTGAAGATGAAGTCTCAAATGCAACATTATGTTTTTTAAGCAATAATGTTTGATTTTATTTTATTTTTAATCTATGCCAAGCATATTGATGTTTGTGTAAGGTAGTTGGCTAGATGCCATGTTGAATGTAAACTTGAATGGGATGAGCACTTGCTATCCTTCAATGTCATGAATATTTTTCCCCGTCATATGATATATCAAAGTCCATTTTTGCTTTGTGATCCATTTAAGTTAAAAATTTGTTGAAACATATCAGTAACAATTTCAAGTCAAACTTTTTAGCTGAAATGTATTGGGACAATTTTAACGACCATGTGATAATGGTAGCATTCTAATATTCCGACTTGTCATTAATCTTTTTAGTGACCCGGTCGATGATGGTATAATGCTTTTAAGAGCCATTCTTTTTTTCTAGTCGAAGATGACTTTAATGTGGAACTATGTGATTGTTAAAGACCTTTCTTCATTATCTATTTGCTGGTCACTAGTACTTTATAACGGCAGGATTTGTGGTCATTGAAGACAATTAATGGCCACATGTTTTCTGGTCGTTAATGCTTTTTAATGACCTATTTTTGTACTCCGTTGTTATTTATCTTTAACGGCAGAGCCTATAACGACCGGTGACGACCAAATTTGCTGGTCGCTATTAATTTTCAACGACCGGAATTTTATTTTTAATGGCCACATTTCCCTTCGCTAAAGATTACTTTTCTTGTAGTGCAACGAATGAAATCTAATGTTGAGGTTTCAATGTCGCAGAGGCTCCTAAAAAATGAACATGCAGTTATTGTTTAACAAAGGGATATTATGTCACTTTTTGTCCATTGAAAAGGGCACAAGTAATATCTTTTACAACCTATCATGAATTATTTTGCTTCAATTTCTTTATGTATCTTATATGGCATGTTTTACTAACATACTTTATACTTTATGTTGCAGCAATTGAATAGTACACAAGAGGAACAAACATATAGTACTAATTAGTCGAGACATGCTACAAAACAGGTTAGGTGAACAGCCTCCTGAACTACTTGTTTTTTTAGCCTACTTCTCACAAATGATATGCATGTAATATTATATGATTCATGAGTTTCCTCGCACTGCTTTCCTTACTTTCATTTACAGGGAAATATATGTTTCTTTTGGTGGCTGCTCATGTTGCTCAAGGGGATCCCTCCAAACTTGATGAGGAAGTTGTGAACTATATATCTTTGACATTATTTATTAACCGGTTGATGTTCTTGTAATATTATATGCTCATGTTGCTCAAGGGGATCCCTCCAAACTTGATGTTGAGGCTTTCCTTACTTTTTTTGTTGATGAGGAAGTTGTGAACTATATACGTTATCGGATGTCAGCTTTCCTTACTTTCCTTACTTCTTGCAATGTCAGAAGCTCTGGATGTCGGACTGCTCTCTCATGAGCTTCAATCTCTTGTGACACAGATCGAGCAAGGAAGTGAACACTTCGCCTCCTGTTAGCATCAGGATGGTGAGCACAAGAAGCTGGGAGTTTGAGAAACCTCCATCAGGATGGTGGGCCTGCCGAGATGGTTCTTTGCCTTGACTGATCTCAGAAGTAGGAAAGTGATCAGAGAGATCAATATGAAGTAAACACAGTTGATTATAGCAGCCGAAAGATTTTGATCCAGGAGCCTACATGCCAACAGAGACCTTTCTTTTAGAGGAGGAATTGCTGCACTGCTTAGGCGAGCAAGTGAGCTGCTCCGAATCGAGCACCATTGCAAAGTTGGCCAAGTTTTGGTGAACACATGGAAGACAGCGGAAGAATGATGAGAAGATCCAACTTATCCAACATCTCATCGACTGCTCCATTGGAAGTCTCTCCTAACTCTGGCTTTTCCGAAATGGATGAGTTTGGTGTGTCGATAGTTTGGAGTACATTGTAGATAGTACATTGCTAAGAATATTGGAGTACATTACAGAAAGTAGATTGCAGTTATCTTAAGTAGTAGTACATAACAAATATTCTATCACAGTAGTACATAACAAATAGTCCAAGTTTCACAATACATAACAATAGTCACTATGACTATTTCATCACCGTTACTATAACTAACATAAGTAAAAAGAAGGTTGAATATTTCCAAAACAACGAAGGAGTTCCATGTTTTGGATTTTTCATCGTATGAAATTCCTCCTTCAGGTGTAGGATTTTGACTTTACTCTCGAGTCTATTTATCTTGCGTAGCAATCTATTAACGATATTTCTGTAGTGATCTTCGAGAGATCCATCCATCCAACGAAAAAATTGGCATGCTTCAATTATCTTCAAAAAGTGAAATTAGCAAATGATTTAATGTTAACATCGTGTAATGAACAAAAGATAAGTTAAATATATACTTACTCCATGATTCTTGCAACCATAGAACTGTCGACCAAGATTGAGCTCCGTCCAAGATGTCGCAACGTCCGCTTCTTCATTACAATAGCTTGAAGCACCATTTTTGGAGTGATGAAACCTTAACATATTAGAACAAATTATATCCAAATTAAGTTCTTATCAGAAGAGAAAAAAAAAAAGCAAAACCAGAAGATGAAACCTATATTTTTGCATCATCATCAGAACAAAAAAAGAAAATTTCATACGATATATCAATGTAATGAATGAGAATACATAGAACAGAAATGTGCACTTTTGGCGTTCTGCCAAAAATGGAAATCAAAGAAGAGGAAAAAACTACAGAAAGAAGGAAACTTCATGAGTCTTTTATTTTCCTTCATCGTGATTTATGAACACTGCACCTCATAAGGGCGAGATCAAATGAAGATCGAGATCGTGCGACAGAGCAAATTAGGGCAAAGGGTAAAAGTAAGTGATAGGGGCAACCAAAGAGACAATGCACGAGGGGGAGGGGGGAGTTACCTGGAACTGTCATGCTCTCGACGAAGAAGATCGTAGCTCGCTGGACGAAAATGGGACGGATCACTGCACCTGAGCAAGAACGCGAGAGAGGAGGGAGTCACGGAGGTGATAGGGGCAACCAGAGAGACAATGCGCGCGCGGGGTGGGGGGTTACCTCGAAATGTCGTGCTCTCGTCGGAGAAAACCTATGCTCGTCGGATGAAAAGGGGGTGGATCCCTACACTTGAGCGACCTGGAACTGTCATGCTCTCACCAGCTATCCGATCGTTGGAGCATAACTATGCTCTATGGATCCCTGCACTTGAGCTCACCGAAGACCGAGAGGGAAGAGGGGAAAGAAAGAGAGAGAGAGTGTGAGAATGCCGTAGACCGAGAGGTAAAGAGGGGAAAATAGAGAGAGAACACCGGAGATCGACAGGGAAAGAGGGGAAAACAGAGAGAGAGAGAGTGTCGAATACCGAGAGGGAAAGAGGGGAAAGAGAGAGAGCAAAGAAATGAGAAAGGAAAATGAGAGGGCGGGGCAGACGACCACACCTATTAAATGCCGGAGACCGAGATCTCACAACGGAGTCCAAGATCTCACGCCGGAGATCAAGAGGGAAAGAGGGAAAAGTCGAAAGAGGGAAAAAAGAGAGAGAGAGCGGGGAAATGAAAAAGGAAAATGAGAGGGCGGGGCGGACGACCACACCTGTTAGAGTGCGAAACCAAAATCTTGTGAGATGGATTTCAGCCATTCGATGTCGATCATACGGGCGCTCCAACGATCTCCACTGGATCTCAATCGGACGGCTCATGCGATGCATGACTTGCTTCACATACACATATATATATATATATATATATATATATATATATATATGTGTGTGTGTGTGTGTGTGTGTGTAATATTCCTAAGTTAATCATGCATGATTAGTTGTATGAATATGATGTTATATTATCTTATTGATAATCTCTATGAATGTGATGTTAAGACTTACACTTCAATATCAACTAAAGTGCGAAAGCGATGGGAATTTACTTAAGGCATGAAAATGTGATTTTCAGAAAAGTGAAAATTTGGAAAATTAAAGTCTCGGTAATTGTTCCTATATATGAAAGAATTCTAAATGTGATTTTTAAGAATTTTTAGGAGGTGTATGAGTTAGGTAAAACGTAGACACCAAATCAAAAAATCTGTGAAATCGTGATTTTTGTTCTTCGGACAAAAATTTAAATTTCGATTCCTTAGTTATTTATTTTTCTAAATATTTTATTTGAATCCAAATGGGAGGTAGTTTCTTATTTATATGTAATGTCTTAAGTAAATGAATAAATAAATAAATAATGCAAAGGCCATTTACTTAAATGGCATTACATGTGAATAAGCCATATAAACAAAGGTATTTTTGGAAAATTGGTTTCCACCACTTGAAGTCGGTTCCCCCCTTCCTTTTAATACTTATCCTTTCACCTTTTACTACCTTCCTCTGCCCTATTCACCATCCTTGGCCGAAATTGGAAAAAGAGAAGGTAGAAGACACCATACTACATGATTGAAGCAAATTAGAAAAAGAGAAGGGGCAACTAGGGTTTTAAAGTTTGGTAAGTTCCTACTTCATTTTCTTTAGATTTTAACTACATAATTCTTAATTAGGGTGACTATGAACCCTTCTCATCCATTTATTTTCGGATTTTACTTGAACATGGGGCAAAACTCATGTTGTTCATGGGTAAGATTAACCCTAGCCATATTCAATTGATTCACGAATCTTTAGCTACATAATTCAATACCTTTGATGATCCAAAAATTATGAAATTTATTCAGATTGATCCCCTACGAGTCTACTTTCATTGAGCATTGGAATCAAGTTAATATGATTTCTGTAGATAAAGTTATGCTCTTATCTTTGAGGTACTATCACTCTATCCGCCGAAATTGCTACCCGAATTTGTAAACTATGTATTAAATTCAATATGTCGTGGAATTATTTGATAATTTATGGTGGATTGATGTTAGGTTTCATTTACCATTGGAATCACTAAAAATGATATGTGTAGCGAAAGTTCTAAATAATTTACCGAGCCTTATTCAGTCTGTTAGGAGGGAGCTTAGGGCAGATTATGCTAGGATTGTTTAAATTTATTGTGCTTAGTACAATTAGATATAAATTCAAATAATTTTATGAGTTGCACCTTAGAATGTCTACTATTTGGAAAAATTAAAAGAATCAGAACATGGAAGGCTTATTATTTTATATAAATCATAAAATTAAGGTTACACAGTCTATCAAGACATAAGAACAACATAAAAGTTAGACTGAATGTTGATTTTCATGAGAGCAAAGCATAATGAAGTAGGAAATGAAACTTTTACAGAATAATGTATCTATAATGTGAAAGTAAAGAAAATTGGAATGATGTCATTTGGGTATGTATATAAGAAGATATGAATTTTTCTTTACTATGTGTGCAATCTGTTATATTATTAGGTCAATCCTTATGCTTAATAGTTACTTAAGTTATAAGAGTAAATACTTAAGGTTCATATACCTAAGCAATTAATTATGTTTCATGTGTGATAGGATTGTGTTCAGATCATAGTAGTAATGTGTTTCTTACTATTATTGTTATAGGAGTAGAAGAATAAAGTAGTGAACAAGGAAAGGAAAACATTTTGCTAGCTCTTATAGGTAAGTTATTTTCTCCTACTCTATGTTTTCACTTCTTTTGAATTCGGTGTGACGTCTATTATTATATGTATTGAATATGTTTTGGAATTCTATGAATTGGTTTTGAGAAATGCAATTATGGAAAGTTTATGAGATATGATCTGAATGGATTGCGATGAGTGCAATCTTGATCATTTTGAAATGGTATTGAATATGATTCATCTTCTGATATTCAGGAGATGTTTGTTATATGATGAATTTTGCATCGACATCCATTTGTATTTGCATATATGATGGTTGGAGCTAAGTGCTACATCGCTGATCACGATGGGAGCCACCTCTAGAATCCAATGCATCATTTCTGTTCCCCGGATATGGGATGATATAGAGTGGAGCTAAGTGTCATGCGAAGCTAAGTGCCACATCGTGAGTAGTCGCGATGGGGGTCACCTCTAGAATCCGTAGGGGCCATCTCTAGAATCCATCTATCGCTATACGATTGTTCTCTGAAAGGGATGAGATAGAATAGAGCTAAGTGTTACATCGCCAATCACGATGGGAGCCACATCTAGAATCTACCTACCGACCAATTGTCAGTTGGTGATCCGTGCATACATATGAGAGTGTTGCATTACGTACACATGTTTGATATGTTTAAGTGACAATGAATGTAAATTGAGTGCAATGCTTTTGATTGGGATGTTATATATATATTTGATAAATGTATGAAGATATTGACTTTGATATTATGATTAATGCATATATTTTTATGTCTCCTCGAATTTATTAGATGGTAACACATAGCTTATGAGTTATCAGCTTACTGAGCTATTATTTGCTCACAGTGTTATTGTACACTTTTCAGATCAGTAGAAGTTTTGGGAGCGCGAGAGACAGCCTTAGCAGGTGTGGATCCTTTTTGCTGCTAAGGTATTAAGAAGTTATGTACTCCACTGCGCGTGTTAGATCATATTCCTCCGTTAGGATATGGAGGGAGTTTGATATGTGCTATATATGAAAAGTAATTTTGTATCTTGTAAAATGTGAATCTTTTATGTCTATGTGGTGGTGTAAATCCTAAAGTTGTTACATACTCTGAATGATTAATATAAACTGCGTGGTTTGCTTATATGTATTATCATTTTCTTGTATTATCTAGAGGAGTTATGCACAATTTTTTAAAAAAAATTAATATTTGATCGTTTGTAATTAGTCGCGAACTCTTATTTAAATCACCGTTTAAATTGAGGTCGTGACAGTTATGGTATCAGAGCAATATGTCCTACCCTTTTGTTAAGAGTTGGATGATCTTGTCTAGGATGACATGGTTATGCTTTAAGTTTGTTTAAGGTTTAGGATGTTGTCTTACGTTTGATTAGGTCTAAGGAATGATCTTTCATATTATTAATTTGAAGTATACATGTGCTTGATTTAATTAGGGTCATGACGACAAGAGGGGAGAGCTCATCCCAAAATCAAAATGCAGAACGAGATCCTCGGTTGGAGGGTGTCTTGCAAGCTTTGCAAGAAATGAGTAATATCCTGAGGATGCAAAACGAACAGAATACAAGAAACAATGAACCTAGGGCTGAACAAGTTGAAGGTGGTCGTAAATGTACAATGGAGCAGTTAAGAAACTTGGTCCTCATGCTTTCAAAAGTATTGGTGACCCGGCGGAGGCCGAGAGTTGGATAAACAAACTGGAAAAGATATTTGCTGTCTTAGGTTGTGAGGATCCAGAAAGGATAGTATTTGTCAAGTTTATGCTTGAAGATAACGCTGAGCACTGGTGGAAGGCAACTAAGCCTAGAGTTTTGGCTGATAACCCAAACTTAACATGGAAGAAATTTGTTGAAGTTTTTCTTGCAAAGTACTTTTCAGATTGTGCTCGGGACAAGAAAATAATTGAATTTCTCCAACTAGAGCAGGGAAATATGACAGTGGATCAATATGAAGCAAAGTTTGCTGAACTATCAAGATTTGCTTCACACCTAGTGGCTGACGAAACAGAAAAAGCAAAGAAGTTCGAGAGAGGACTCAAGCCAGCTATAAGAGTAACCTTGCCGCACTCAAGTTACGAGTATATGAAGATGTGTATGAAAGGGCTCAATTGGTAGAAAAGGATTTACAAACATCTCAAGGGAATCAAGAGGAAAATAAGAAAGAGAGAGGTCCTAATTTTCAACACTTCAGGCCAAAAAATTTTGACTTTAAGAAGAGAAGAAACAATGTGTCTTTCCGCAGACCTCAACAATCACAACCACAATGCTCCCAACAATACAGATTGTGTGGAAATTCCCATGGCAATGCCCCATGTTATAGGATGACATGAGGTTGTTTTAAGTGTGGAAAAATTGGCCATTATATCAAAGATTGCCCACTAATGCAGCAGTAGCAACAACAACAACAAAAGTACCCACTACAACAACAGTCACAACCACCAAACAGAGCAATAGGAAAAGGGAAACAACCAATGGCACAAGAACAAGTTTATGCCTTGACTCAAAGAGATGCAGATGCTTCAAATGTTGTTATCATAGGTAATCTTCCTATCTGTGACACCATGGCACATACTTTGATAGATTCTGGCTCTACACATTCCTTTGTGAGTCCAAAGTTTGCATGCCATCTGAAGACAAAAAGGGAACCATTGGGATATTGTTTGACAATCAGAACTCCTGATGGCAATACTCTGTCTTCGAATTTAGTATATAAATCATGTGATGTTAGAGTTCAAGATAAGTCTTTGACTGTTGATCTGATTGTTTTGTATATGCATGACTTTGATGTGATTTTGGGTATGGACTGGTTGTCCTCCTATCATGCTTGCCTTGATTGTCGAAGGAAAATAGTTACATTTTCGCCTCCTAATGAACAATCATTCAACTTTGTTGGAGAGAGGGCATCGAGTGGATGTCCTCTAATATCCTATATATGTGCTAATAAGTTACTTAAGAAGGGTTGTGTGGGATTCTTAGCCTTCTTAGTTGAGAACAAAAAAGAAGGAACAAATTTGAAAGATGTGCCTATTGTTAAGGAGTTTTCAGATGTGTTTCCAGAGGAGTTGTCAGGCTTGCCTCCTGATAGAGAGATAGAGTTCTCTATCGATATTCTTCCTAGAATGACTCCCATTTCTAAAGCTCCCTATCGTATGACCCCTGCAGAACTAAAAGAATTGAAAGAACAACTTCAAGAACTTTTAGATAAGGGATTTATTCGGCCAAATGTATCACCTTGGGGAGCTCCGGTGTTATTTGTTAAGAAGAAAGATGGATCTCTCAGGTTGTGTATTGATTATAGACAGTTGAATCAGGTGACGGTAAAAAATAAATATCCTTTACCAAGAATAGATGATTTGTTTGATCAACTACAAGGTGCCTCGGTATTCTCCAAGATCGATCTCAGATCTGGATATCATCAACTTAAAATTAAGAAAACTGATATTTCAAAAACTGCATTCAGAACACGATATGGTCATTATGAGTTCTTGGTCATGCCATTTGGATTGACCAATGCACCGGTTGCCTTCATGGATATGATGACTCGAGTATTCAAGCCATTTTTGGATCAGTTTGTGAACGTTTTCATTGATGATATTCTAATATATTCCAAGAGCCAAGAAGAACATAAAGAACACTTGAAGACTATTTTACAAATGCTCAGAGAACAAAAGTTATATGCCAAGTTTAGCAAGTGTGAGTTTTGGCTTGATAGGGTGGTGTTCTTAGGCCATGTTGTATCCAAAGAAGACATATCAGTTGATCCCTCTAAAATTGAGGCTATAATTAATTGGGAGAGGCCAACTACTGTTACTGAAGTCAGAAGTTTCTTGGGGTTAGCTGGATATTATAGAAGATTTGTTGAAGGATTTTCTTCTATTGCCATTCCTCTCACAAAGTTAACATGTAAGAGTACAAAATTTATATGGTCAGATGAATGTGAGAGAAGTTTTCACGAACTCAAGAAGAGACTTACAAGCGCTCCTGTCTTAACAATTCCATCTGACACCGATGGGTTTGTTATATATAGTGATGCCTCTCGAAAGGGTTTGGGTTGTGTTCTAATGCAAAATGGTCGGGTGGTCACGTATGCATCAAGACAACTAAAAGATTATGAGCAAAATTATCCTACACATGATTTGGAGCTTGTTGCCATAATCTTTGCACTAAAAATTTGGAGGCATTATTTGTATGGAGCAACGTTTGAAATATTTACACCACAAAAGTTTGAAATACTTATTTTCACAGAAGGAATTAAATATGAGACAAAGAAGATGGATGGATTTGTTAAAAGACTACGACTACTCTATTCAATATCATTCGGGCAAGGCGAATATAGTAGCAGATGCATTGAGTAGAAAGTCAACCTTTTTAGCTAACATGATGGTTAGCGAGTGGAAACTTTTGGAACAATTAAGGGATTCAAGTTTTAAATTTATAGAGAAGACTCCTAATGGAATTTTAGCTACAATGAAGGTGGAACCCACATTGATACGAAGGATCAAAGAAGCTCAGCAAAAGGATCCTAAGTTGTTAGCATTGCAAACTACAAGAAAAGAAGAACAAAATCTAGACTTTCAGATGCATGAAGATGGGATACTAAGGTGTGGGAACAGGATTTGCGTTCCTAACGATACTGAGTTACGAAGAGTGATTTTAGAAGAGGCACATCAAACACCTTATAGTGTGCACCCAAAAAATACTAAAATGTACCAGAACCTGAAGAAGCATTATTGGTGGAGTGACATGAAGAAGGATATTGCTGAATTTGTATCGAAATGTTTGACATGTCAACAAATTAAAGCAGAACATAAGAAACCTGGAGGTACATTACAACCACTTCCTATTCCTCAGTAGAAATGGGAAGACATAAACATGGATTTTATTCAAGGACTACCAAGGACTAGTAAAGGGCACAACACAATATGGGTGATAGTGGATCGATTAACAAAATCGGCTCACTTTATACCTATTCGGATGGACTATTCTTTGAACAAGTTGGCATAAATTTATATTTAGGAGATTGTTCGACTACATGGAGTTCCAACTAGTATTACCTCTGATCGAGATCCTCGTTTCACATCGCATTTACAGTTTAGTTCTGCCTTTCATCCTCAGACGGATGGACAATCAGAAAGGACTATTCAGACTCTAGAAGATATGCTTCGTGCATGTGTTTTGGACTTTGGGGGAAATTGGGATGATCATATAGCTCTTACAGAATTCGCTTATAACAATAGCTATCATAGTAGCATCGAAATGGCACCATATGAGGCATTATATGGAAGAAGTTGTAGGTCTCCTATTTGTTGGGAAGAAATTGGTGAGAAACAATTAATAGGTCTAGTATTAGTTCAAACCACTACCGAGAAGATCAGAGTTGTTCAAGAAAAACTTAAAGTGGCACAGAATAGATAGAAAAGTTATGTTGATAATCGTCGAAGACCTCTTGAGTTTCAGCAAGGAGATCATGTTTTCTTAAAGGTATCGCCATCAAAAGGTGTCACAAGGTTCGGAAAGAAAGGAAAACTAAGTCCGCGATACATAGGACCATTTGAAATACTCGAGCGAGTTGGATCGATTGCTTATCGTTTGGCCCTACCTCCTCATATGGAAAACGTGCATGATGTATTTCATGTATCTATGTTACGAAAGTATGAGCCAGATCCATCACATGTAATTGAATATGAGCCCATTGATTGGGAGGAAGACATGTCCTACATCGAACAACCGATACGTATTTTAGATCGAAAGGAACAAGTGCTCTGGTCTAAAAGGATTCCTTTGGTGAAGGTATTGCGGCAACATCATAATGTTGAGGAAGCCACATGGGAGACTAAGCAAGATATGCATAAGCGATATCCATATTTGTTTGGTCATTAAGGTACGTTAAATTTCGAGGACGAAATTTTTTTTAAGGGGGGTAGAATGTAATATTCCTAAGTTAATCATGCATGATTAGTTGTATGAATGTGATGTTATATTATCTTATTGATAATCTCTATGAATGTGATGTTAAGACTTACACTTCAATATCAACTAAAGTGCGAAAGCGATGGGAATTTACTTAAGGCACGAAAATGTGATTTTCAGAAAAGTGAAAATTTGGAAAATTAAAGTCCCAGTAATTGTTCCTATATATGAAAGAATTCTAAATGTGATTTTTAAGAATTTTTAGGAGGTGTATGAGTTAGGTAAAACGTAGACACAAAATCGAAAAATCTGTGAAATCGCAATTTTTGTTCTTCGGACAAAAATTTAGATTTCGATTCCTTAGTTATTTATTTTTCTAAATATTTTATTTGAATCCAAATGAGGGGTAGTTTCTTATTTACATGTAATGTCTTAAGTAAATAAATAAATAAATGAAAAATGCATAAGCCATATAAACAAGGGTATTTTTGGAAAATTGGTTTCCATCGGTTGAAGTCGGTTCCCCTTCCTTTTAATACTTATCCTTTGAGCTTTTACTACCTTCTTCTGCCCTATTCACCACCCTTGGACGAAATTAGGAAAAGAGAAAGTATAAGACACCATACTACATGATTGAAGCAAATTAGAAAAAGAGAAGAGGCAACTAGGGTTTTAAAGTTTGGTAAGTTCCTATTTCATTTTCTTTGGTTTTTAACTACATAATTCTTAATTAGGGTGACTCTGAACCTTTCTTGAACATGGGGCAAAACTCATGTTGTTCATGGGTAAGATTAACCCTAGCCATGTTCAATTGATTCATGAATCTTTAGCTACATAATTCAATACCATCGAGTGATCCAAAAATTATGAAATTTATTCTGATTGATCCCCTATGAGTCTAATTTCATTGAGCTTTGGAATCAAGTTAATATGATTTCTGTAGATAAAGTTATGCTCTTATCTTTGAGGTACTATCACTCTGTCCGCTGAAATTGCTACCCGAATTTGTAAATTATGTATTAAATTCAATATGTCGTGGAATTCTTTGATAGGTTATGGTGTTATAGACATTGATGTTAGGTTTCATTTACCATTAGAATCACTAAATAATGATATGATTAGCGAAAGTTGTAAATAATTTACCGAGCCTTACTCAGTCTGTCAGGAGGGAGCTTAGGGCAGATTATGCTAGTATTGGTTAAATTTATTGTGCTCAGTATAATTAGATATAAATTCAAATAATTTTATGAGTTGCACCTTAGGATGCCTGCTATTTGGGAAAATTAAAATAATCAGAACATGGAAGGCTTATTATTTTATATAAATCATAAAATTAAGGTTACCCAGTCTATCAAGACATAAGAACAACATAAAAGTTAGGCTGAATGTTGATTTTCACGAGAGCAAACCATAGTGAAGTAGGAAATGAAACTTTTACAGAATAATGTCTCTGTAATATGAAAGTAAAGAAAATTAGAATGATGTCATTTGGGTATGTATATAAGAATATATGGATTTTTCTTTACTATGTGTGCAATCTGTTATATTATTAGGTCAATCCTTATGCTTAATAGTTACTTAAGTTATAAGAGTAAATACTTAAGGTTCATATACCTAAGCAATTAATTATGTTTCATGTGTGATAGGATTGTGTTCAGATCACAGTAGTAATGTGTTTCTTACTATTATTATTATAGGAGTAGAAGAATAAAGTAGTGAACAAGGAAAGGAAAACATTTTGCTAGCCCTTATAGGTAAGTTATTTTCTCTTACTCTATGTTTTCACCTCTTTTGAATTCGGTGTGACATCTATTATTATATGTATTGAATATGTTTTGGAATTCTATGAATTGGTTTTGAGAAATGCAATTATGGAAAGTTTATGAGATATGATATGAATGGATTGCGATGAGTGCAATCTTGTTCATTTTAAAACAGTATTGAATATGATTCATCTTCTGATATTCAGAAGATATTTGTTATACAAGGAATTGTGCATCGACATCCATTTGTATTTGCATAT
Source organism: Pontederia crassipes (assembly GCA_030549335.1). NCBI lineage: Eukaryota > Viridiplantae > Streptophyta > Magnoliopsida > Commelinales > Pontederiaceae > Pontederia > Pontederia crassipes. Next base: position 23,708,329 of record CM060196.1, read on the forward strand.
ATAATGGTTAGAGCTAAGTGCTACATCGCTGATCACGATGGGAGCAACCTCTAGAATTCAATGCATCATTTTTGTTCCTCGGATATGGGATGAGATAGAGTGGAGCTAAGTGCCATGCGGAACTAAGTGCCACATCGTGAGTAGTCGCGATGGGGTCACCTCTAGAATTCGTAGGGGCTACCTCTAGAATCCATCTATCGCTATATGATTGTTCTCCGAAAGGGATGAGATAGAATGGAGCTAAGTGTTACATCGCCGATCACGATGGGAGCCACATCTAGAATCTACCTACCGACCAATTGTCAGTTGGTGATCCGTGCATACATATGAGAGTGTTGCATTGCGTACACATGTTTGATATGTTTAAGTGACAATGAATGTAAATTGAGTGCAATACTTTTGATTGGGATGTTATATATATATTTGATAAATGTATGAAGATATTGACTTTGATATTATGATTAATGCATATATGTTTATGTCTCCTCGAATTTATTAGATAGTAACACATAGCTTATGAGTTATCAGCTTACTGAGCTATTATTTGCTCACAGTGTTATTGTACACTTTTTCATATCAGTAGAAGTTTTGGGAGCGCGAGAGACAGCCTTAGCAGAGTGTGGATCCTTTTTGCTGCTAAGGTATTGAGAAGTTATGTACTCCACTGCGCGTGTTAGATAGAAGACTTGCACCTCTCATATTCCTCCGTTGGGATATGGAGGGAGTTTGATATGTGCTATATATGAAAAGTAATTTTATATCTTGTAAAATGTGAATCTTTTATGACTATGTGGTGGTGTAAATCCTAAGGTTGTTACATACTTTGAATGATTAATATAAACTGCGTGATTTGCTTATATGTGTTATCATTTTCTTGTATTATCTAGAGGAGTTATGCACAATTTTTTAAAAAAAAATTAATATTTGATCGTCTGTAATTAGTCGCGAACTCTTATTTAAATCACCGTTTAAATCGGGATCGTGACAGCGTGTATGAAAGTTGAGGAGAGGAGAATGGAATTTAATGTTAAGTTATTAAATTTAATATAACAATCTAATCATCATCCAACAATTTAGATTCATTGAATGCATCTTGGTTCTACAACTTTCGATTATATATATATATATATATATATATATATATATATATATATATATATGGTACTAACAAGACCAAACTATGCAGGCGTGCGTGATATATATGTCCTTAGGACAGGAGCACAATCATTTTATTCTAATTTCTTATATCAAGCCCCACGTAACTATTTTAAAGTACCCAAAGATACAGATGAGGACCTGAAAGTTTTGGAAAATTCTTCCGTTCAGATCAAACTGTCTGCCCTGGTGGGCAATCGCCGGAAAAAATTCATCGCCCAAGATGGCGTCTTGTGCCGAAACTTGGGGTGCCGCATGAGGTAGAACCCGCCGAGGAAGATAACCACCTGGATGGGGGTCGCATAGAACACCAGCGCGGCCAGCAGGCAGAACACCATGAACATGGCCGTGGCACGGGGGTCTCTCCATGTCAGCAGCAGTTGCAGCCGCTCACCCTGCGTCGCGATGTTCCCGATGATGGTTTGCATCTTTCCGGCCAGATGCCTCAGCTTGTCATACCTCATCCGGATAATATCGGGGGTCTGGGTTGTCGGGAACCTATCGAACTCCTCGTCGAGATCGTCCGGCGACGAGGAGTCGGCCTGAGACAACTTTATGTCCATGTGGGGCGGGTGGAGGAGTCGGAACCGGTAGTGCCACACCCCTATGAGGAACATGTAGAGGAAGACCGTCGGAAATATGAGCTCTGGGAAGCAGACGAGCATGACGAACAGGATGTGGACTAAGACGGTTGTCATGGGGTTGTTCCAGTTGCACACGCCCTGGAACCATTTCCATATGGCCATGGGCCCTGCGAACACGTTTACTAGCCGGAAGTAGTTGGCCTTGCTTCGGCGCATGCTCCACAGGTGCGTCTCCGCGTCGGACATATACTCCACCACCTCCCGCCTCAGGGGCGGCTCCATGCGGCTGAGCCGATCTGCCACGATCTGGACGGCGATATGGCGCAGCCTCTCTTGGTCAAGCGGATTCATCGGCTTCGTATAGTGCATCTTTGGCAGGAGGGGTTTCGAGTATAGGTACATAGCCTCAATCATGGAGGTCGTGGAGAAGCGGATGGCCAGGTGGAGCTCCCCCATATTCTTGACGCCGGAGGGTAGGAGGACGAGGAGAGGGTACGTGTGCGAGTAGACGCGCCCGGTGTGAAGCGTGGAGAGGCGGATGCGCACCTTGCCGATGATGGCGTCCCTGTTGCCGTGGGAGCTCCCGGAGCCCTTCTCGTCGAGGTTGTGATTGTCGAAGACGCCGATGGTGAGGACGGTGCCGTGGTCGTAGACGTCCCAGGTGTACTGCTCCTGGAACTTGGGGTTCGGGTCGTCGACGACGGTGCGGGTACGCACCCACTTCTGGCCGTACTTGGCGACGCAGTAGGCGTCGCAGGTGCCCTTTCCGTCGCGAGTCTTTGTGGGATGGAGGCGGTCGGCTTTCAGGATGCCCAGCTCGAGCAGCCCGATGGGGTGGGACTTCCAAAGTTGCTTCGCCGTAGGCCGGAGATCGCTGCTGTAGTGCGTGGGCTCGTGGAGTACGTGGTAACCGCCGTCCAGAGACGCGCGGACTTGTATCTTGCTGGCGAACTTGTCCTCCTTCAGTTGGTCCACGTCGATGGTCACCTCCTTCTTGAGGTCGTGCCACTTCTCCCGCACCTTCCGGTCATCGTGGCGCTTCTCTATCTGCGAGAGAGGCAGGTGGACTTGCCCAATGACTTCGTCTTTGTTGGGTCCAACCTGGTCCTCCACTGACAGAAGCAACTGCTCTTCGAACGGCTCGGCGGCCACAAAGATGAACTCATTGTTCCAAACGTAGTACGACGTCGGTGATCGAATTGCCGACGTTTTATACATCTGCCTGCCCAGTTGCACCCTGCACTGGACGTTCGGGTGCTTGCTTCGGTCCTTTGAATAGACATCCTGGGCGGCGATGACTTCGACGCGAAGGTACCAAATCCTGGGCGCGTGGTAGACCTTCGCACGGTGTTGGTTGTTGAGGCCGGAGAAGCCGGCGCCCTTCAAGTTTTCGTAGTGCGTCGCGTAAGCGAAACACTCGTCCGCCTGCGTGCCATGCCAGACGGCAAGCATCAGCTCGCCCTTCACCTTGTCCCCCTTCTTGTCCTCGAGCCGGTACCACTCCGGCGCCAGCGGGCTGTCAGGGGGAACCCGCTTGGGCACTTCGTTCAGCTCGAAGCGCACACGCCCAACGAAGTCGTCCCGCCCTATGTCCTTGTCCTTCACCACCACGTCCACGACCGTCGCCTGGAGCCGATCTTTGCTGAAAGAGAACACTTCGTTCCACTCGGGATTCTGGTTCTTCTCGAAGTACTTGGTCTCTCCCTTGTAGTTCCCCAGCTTCACCTCCACATACGGGTCGAGGCTCCCCGTGATGTCCATAGCCGGAAGATCGCGCGCCTTCACGACCCGCACGAAGAGGTACTCCATTTTTTCGACCAGGTCGAAGGCGCCGGCGTGCGTACCCTCCGGTATCACTCGACCGCCGACGACCCGCCCGCCTCCGAGGGAAGGACTGGTCTCCTTCACTCTGTCTGCTGTTTGCTGACCGAACGGAGGAGGTATCCAGCGAGTGTCCACTCCCGCCATTGCCGTCACGCCCCGGAATGCAGGGTCGCTACCAACCGTAGCAGTAGCACGGGAATAGTATTGCGGCGGCTGCCGTGGCTGTTCCTCTCTAGAGACGTTAAAGAAGGACTGAACCGGGTCAACGGGGGCCGTGGATGCCCTGATGGAAGGGTCGTCGGTGATGAACAACTTGAGGCTGAGCTCGCCGCGGACGCGGGAGAACACCTTGAGTCCGTACTTCTCCAGAGGATAAGCAAGGGCTTCGCCGGCCGCGTCGGCGTGGGAGAAGAAGGAGCTCCCGGGGAGCTTGACTCTTCCGAGGAAGGCCTTGTTGCGGCTCGCCCTGTCGACGTGGTAGACGACGGCCTCCAGGGGCTTGTCCTGGAGAGCAGAAGAGTCGGTGACGTTGAAGTAGAAGATCTCGTTCCAGACGGGGTTAACGTCCTTCTCCTTCACGGTGGTTCGGAACGTTTGGCCGTCGAAGTGGAGCTCAACACAGGGGTTGGCGGCGCCGTGGCCGTCCTTGGGCACGAGGTCGTGCGCGCTGACCACCACCACGCCGAGCTTGAGACTGCTCATTTTGCCTGCTTAGTTGGGCACTTGGCGGCAGTAGCTGGTACGCTTTCGCCTGCTGAAACGGATACCTGAACAGAGCAAATGCACGACGCAGGTTAAGCATCAAAACTGAAGCGAGCAGTTGGAAGAAAGGGTCAAGCTGAGAACTGGTTCTGAACATATAATTGTGTCCTTTAGAAGTGTTACGTGTGTACTGCCAAAAGTATAAGAAATAAATGGTATAGAAAAAGGGGATCAAAGACTGCTTTTGAGATGACATAGTCAAAATATATAATTTTAATTATTTTATTTAGATTAAAATATTTTTTTATTCACCATACATATTTTTTTCTCTTTTTACGTTAATTTGATTTTTTTATGAAAAAGTCAAAACTAGTAGTCATATATTATATTTTAAAAAATACACATATTATACTATAATCTTTTATAAATATACACATATATTCTATTGTTAATGTAATAACATATTATAATTGCGTAGGTTCACAAAATTAAAAGGTCTTATCATATATATTTTAGTATCGTATAATTACAAAAAGTGACGCCGATAAATAAGTGTAAAAAGATTAAAAAAAAAACTAGTCATCAATCCACGGCTAAGATCAGATTATTACTAATCATTTTTTATGATAATTACCTACTCTCTAATTATGATCAAGTTCCCTGCTCTGATTGCTTAAACTTTTGTAGTTCAAACCAAAATCAACATATTTAATAGTTTTCCATGCACACCTTTGCCTGCAAAGTCATCTAAAGGCTCCAAAAGTCAATGTACCTTCCGAGTTTAGACAGAGTCAGACCGAGAGGTTGAGAGGTCACTCGTTCCACATACAAGTGGCAATACCATTAAAGTTTCTTGTTATTTTCTTCTTCATTCTTGTCTGATAACATTGTTTGAATTCTATCGCAATCTCAAGCAAAGATTTAAAAGCAAACTCGGCACAGTATGAGATACTTTCTTCTTGTGTGTGTGGAGGGTAAAATACAGTATGAGATACTTGATAAGAATCAGATTTTTGCCTCATGTTTATGCATATACAATCAGATTTTTTTCTCTGATTAAGGCTACTTAATTAAGTGGGGGTTTGTGCAAAGCCCTCAAGACCTTACTGTATATCGGCATAATCAAGAGAAATATACAGAAGTGATCAAAGTTCGAGTCCTGGAATGGAAAATATTTGCTGACAGAAACTTGTGCCTTATCACTACAATCATACGAACTGAAATTTTAAATATTAAAGAGCAGCTTGTAACAGGAGAAGATTAGGAAAAAAGTATGCTTCTGAGCAAGCTTCCTGTTTCTCAGCAATACAATTCGTATCTGTTCTTTGATGCAAACAGGAAGAGGATGCACTTCCGTGCTGATGCTTAAATTTCCAAACATATTTCAGAAACATTATGGAAAAAAAAACAGATGATCGATTAACAAACAGCAAGCGGAGCAAGAGAATTAGAGGGATTACTCACCCTTCCGACTTCCGAGCCAAAACTCCTGTGCGTTGCTTCAATACCATATACAGAGAGTTAGAATTGGAGCAAGAACTTGGAACAGAGAAGAACTAAAAGCAGCACACAGAAGGAAGACTTCGAGAGAGAGGAGAAAAAAGAAGTACACGGAAGAGGGGGGAAGACAGAGAGAGAGAGAGATGAGGAGGAGGAGAGAGAGGCAGAGGGGGTGTGGTGATCATGATAGAGTTCAGTGGGAATATGAGGTAGAATCCTCTCCATGGCCACCCTCTCAGGACAAACACATCTCTCTCAAGCTTTTCTGCTGCTGCTATCTTCCTTTTTTTCTTCTTTTTCTCCTCTGTTGTGGCACTTCTATTTAATGATGGATACTGATGGCGATCACATTTTGAATTGTTTGGCAGCACAACAAACCCAACAGTGCAGTGATGAAATAGGAGTCTCCCACCCTTTTTTAGCTTGTACTTGCCTTCATTTTCTGTTGATATTTGTTTATAATTTTTTTTCTTTGCGTTACATAGACACATACCTTAGCCGAAGAGTTCGAACTCATGATCTCTTTGTCTGAGTGATGTCTGTGTTTACACCCTTGTTCTGTATTAATAGTTTACAATTGATATGCAGATGGAAGGAAGTGTGTAAGAAGGAACAAGGAAGCTTTCACCAACCATAAGAAATGTAAGAAGAGATGGATTGCAACATGAGATATCATCTAATAAGGTTCAATTTTTTTTTAAAAAAAAAAAGATCAACTTTTGGATACTAGTGTGGAAATCAATTATTCAAAAATTAATAGTTTATTCACAATGTTTGGAGGTTCAATTAAATTTTAATTTCAGTGACTTGCATGCAGATTTACTTATAGGACCATTTTACCTAATGACTGAGCGAGATGAAGATTCTATAAGGAGCGAGTTATGTATATTTGCCATATCTTAAAATTTTCTTGCTAATATATTTGCCACATGTTATATTATTGGAAGAGCCAAGGCCTCTCCCAAATATGATCGAAAATAAATATAAACAAAAAATATTGGTACATGAATTTTCACACATGAGATCTTTTTTTAAAAAAAAGAAAATCAAGACTTGTACTGTTAAATTACTCATGTATTTCACATTCATGAAATCTTAATGAAAAATCACCGTAAGAAATTACTTGGGATCTTTTTTTTCTCTCTCACACACAAACATTCGTTATTTTAAGCTGGTAAATCCATCTTTAATACCTATAATAATTTCATTAGTTTATTTTCCTTATCGACCCTTTAATACACAAACATTATTTTTATTTTTCAAATAGTATTTAAGAAGATTGAAGGTTGTAAGGATTATTCATTTATATGATAGATGACTTGGGATCAACGTGGCACAAATCAATTTATATTTATTTATCACAGCACTCTTCCAAATTGGAGTGTACTGCTTTTTATGCATCTTCTTGTATCCATGGAGACTCGTTAAGTAAAATAATTAAGTCAATTACAATAAAATTAAATATGACCCCAACGCCTTTTTCATTTGTTAAATAAAAATTAATTAAAAAGAAAAAGAAGAAGAAGAAGAAAAGACGGTGACGGATGACGCGTCGAGTTGACCTTTCAATGGTTGGATCGAGTTCTGGGTCGCCATGAGACAAAGTGCGTGGGGTCACGTATATCTCGGTGCTTCGATTCCGGCGGCCCACAAAAGGTGTCATTGTGTGCAAAGTTGATGTGGCCATCTGAAAGGTCAATAATATTTCAATATATTTTTGTTAAAAAAATTAATCTTACTTCATCTTATTCCTTCCGATCTTTTTAATATCATTAGATCTTTATCTAGTAGTGATAATCTATTTAAAAAATTCAATCATGAACTATTAATAATGAAGATGATAAGAAACAATGTGAGGACATCAAAATTGAATCCTATATATTTATATATTAATGTGTTATATTATTATTAAAATATATAAATTAGCCATAAAAATCATTGATCCATCTGTGTGAGAAGAAAAATAGCATTGCATCAAAATTAGAACTGAGCCTCGAATTAATTAATTAGTTAAATGAATAAAAAAGGAAATTACGGAGTAAACTTCGAGGTGATCACCTTTCTGTTTTGATATGGATTTTACTTTATTTTTTTAAAAAAAAGTAACGTTAAAAAGAAATCAATATTATGACATAAATTCTCATGTGGAGATTGAAAAAGATTTCTCAAGCTCCGGCTTTACCTTGAACTCGTCATTTTTTTTTCTTTTATTTATCTGTCAGATAGACAGGTATCCAAAAATCACATATAGAGGACAATAAGGTTCATAAATTTAACAAAATTTGATGTCTAATCTTGATCTTCCAAAACTTTAATGTGCTATTGAAAGAAGTCGGTTACAATATTCTATTTAGAAAAAATGATTATTTAGTATTTACAATAATTATTAATAATTTTTATCGTTTTTACGTTTAATTAGAATTGCGAATAATTTAAGTTGTGCAACTAAGAGATATGGCCATTTATACTTTTTGTTCCTTTCCTATTTGCTCGACATAAAATAAAAAGATTACTTTCATGATATCCACGTTATAAATATCTTTTAATTTGATAATGTGGACCGACCATTTTGCATTAAATGCATTGAATAAATGAAGTCTCGTATTAATTGTATTGTATTAGATTAGATGAAATGACCCGACTTTGTTAAAACGTCTGTTCTGGTTGGTCAAATTTAGTGGAAAAATTAGTTAAAATTCTAAAATCAAACGTGTACGGTAGAGAGTAGTTGGTTGTTCACTTGTTCTCTCTGAGTGAAAAAAAAGTCATATATGTTGAAAAAAATGAAATTAAATTACGAAATGTCAAAGTAGGTTACACAATTCAAGGTATTCTTTATTTGCTCCAATGAATATTACTGTGATTAAGGGAATATTAAAAAAATAAAATAGTATTATTTTAATCTAAAAACAAGAGAATAAACGAGAGGCACATATTATATATACAATAGGTTGAAACAATATAAAATAATTGTAATGTTTCTTAATCATCCTGAACACGTTTTCAGGATTCCACTCCACATGCATTACTCAATTTTAACTTTGACCGATCAACTTTCATGTTTCCTTTTTTTTTTTTCAACTTTCATGTTTGCATGATCAGAAGACTTCCATATAACAATTCTAGTGTCACTGAAAGTGAATTATGGGCTTATGTTTATACTAACTATTAGGTCTCTATCTATTTTGATATCCATGTGTAACCAATCCATCAAAGAAGCCAATCATTGTAACACCCGAGGATCTAACAAGGACAATAAAGTAATTTACTAATTGAATTGAATATGTTGATGAATTAAAGGAGAATTTTGAAAAGAAATACGAATATAGTTTGAGAAAGAATATGAATATGATTGGAAAATGAAGTACCAAAAGAAAGAAAGTTATTAGAAATTATAATCAGAATAATATTAGGGATTTCAAATTTATTTGAGATTTAATAGAATCTTTAATGGACATAGAACTTTCACATATAATAGGATTGAGAGTTTTATGATGTAAAAATATTTTAATCATTAAAATAATATTTAATAATAATATTATTATTATTATTTAAAAATAAAATGTAAAAATATTATTTTATTAATTAATTAAGAAAATTAAAGAAAATATATTTTTGAATTAAATAGATCCGAAAATCCTTATTTTAATTATTTGAATTATTTAATTCTAAAATTAGGAAGGAAAAAATAAAGGAGAAGTTGAAAAGATAAAAGAGGAGTAATGCATATTTACTCCTAAGAGAAAGTGAAATTGTTTTACATATGGTTATTGTATAACTAATTAAATTCATATTTGATTAAATATGAGAGATTATCAGATGATTAACTAAAGACGGATGATTAGGATTAACTCCATGGCTGAAAATCATCAGCAGCCAAACTGAATTTCTACAATACAAATTCTACTTCTCTCCTCCTTTGGACACGAACTGAGGCGTTTCAGAGTGCAAGAAGCCGTGCGTTTGGAAGCTCCCAAATAAGAGATCGCCGTTCAAATGTTGGTCGAGAGTTGTTGGATGACATCAGAGAGAAATTGCTGGTTAAAGTTTGACGTTTGTACGATCGACAAACAATAGGAAATAATTGATTTCTTTTTCAACTAACATACGAGGATCCCTATATTAACAATTTTCGTTGGTATAATCACTTAGAACCTTTGTCCTATAATTGAAGTTAGTATGAATTAATTTCTTATATAATTGCATAGAGTGCCGACCTCACCTAGTGGGATAAGGCTTTGTTGTTGTTGTATAATTGCATAGAGTATGGCATAGAAAATAGAGTAAAAAATCATATCGAAAATATGACTTCCCAATAACGGCAAGACCCCACCCGACCCGACCCGCCCGATTTTGATCGGATTGGGTCGGGTCAGGTCAGCCCCCTTTGGAAGGTTGGGTTGGATCCAAATAAAGCATAATTTTTTTGTAATTTTTTTATTATATAAAAAATTTGAAAATTTTAAATTATATAAAATAAGTCAGTCCTCTTTTTTTATTTTTTTCTTACTTTTCTATTTCTTGTAACGATTGTAAACAAAATAGAGAAGTTACAATTCTGTAGGAGGTAACAACTGTAACGTACCAACAGGAGTTGGGGTGAAGTGGATTGTGGATGCAGAAAATTTTCGTTGGATGTATCATCTGTCATAGTCAGGCATACTGCGCGGCGACACCAGAATAGTCAAGCCCGATGATGCACTGAGATTCCAACTCGTAACTAGTGCGCATAATTTTTAGCGCCGGACGATTAGCACCGCTTCCCGGTCACTAGGTGGCAACCCAAGAAAACAAAAAAAATAACTGTAACGTTAAAATTTAAAAAGCATGAAATGATTCATAAGCATTTAAATATTATTTTACACATTTAAAATATTTTATTTTTAAATACAAAATATAAACTGAAAAATCAAAAAATAAAAAAGTCAAGTCTTCGGGTCAAAAATTTTTGACTCATACTCGACCCGACCCAAAGTCGAGTTAAGCTCGAGTAGGGTTGGGTCCTCGGGTTCGCGGGTTGACCTGACCCGCAAAATACCCTTAGACCTGGTTCCTTCGAACCCAGGTGTGATTCGGACCGGGTCTTATTAACTTGGCCCGAGTTTTGTGGAGCAGAGTCCGGGTGTTGGCAACCTGAATGCGACTCATATTGATAAGTGAAAACTGAACTATCCGGCTCGGGTTCCAACGATAGAAATTGATATGGTGGAATTGGAGTTGATCTAGCCCTTATTTCGATTGCAACATATTGATGGAATTGGAATGGAACAACATCAACACGGTCCATGTTTCATTGGACCCGACTTAGATTTGACTAATGGATGAACATGACTCGAGTTCTAGAGTTAAAATTGACTGAATTCAGAAAAGAAAAATATGACCCGAGTTTCACCCCACCCGTCTTGAATTTAGGTTGGAAAATGTTATTGGTATATTATTGTTTATCATTAATTATGATAATTAGTATTTTAATGATTTCTGAATATAGTAGTATCATAATTTATCATTAATTATTGATTATTAATTGATTGTTAAGATTAAATTATTGATATGATAATAATTTATCATAAATTATTATATAGAATGATTGTTAATTGGCTGTTGATAATCATCTTATCGATAAGATTGAGTTATGCATATGATGACACTACATCGCAAATTTTGAAAATCAATAACGGAAAATTAGAATCGATGAAAAATGGATTATTGTTAATAAGTGTATTGATTTATTGATTGACACATAATATGTTTTCATGATTGTATCCCAAATTGAAATGACCTATAATGAATAATTGATAAAAGATAGATGTCATAAGTAAATAAGATAAAAGACTGATGCGTAGAATTTGTAACAATAAAATTGCTAGCAAGTGCACTAGTCGTATCAAGAAATAAAATAAATAATACGATGTCGAACTCATGAGAAACTAGTTAAATATAATCTATCTCAATAATCTACTAGAAGAAGAAAATGGTTTTATGGTGAAAATAGAAAAGTAAAGGTGCAGAAAATAAATGATAAACAAATAAAATAAATTGATATTGAGTTTTAAGAATTATGAATGAATAATGTAAAGATAAATATGTATGGTCCTCTGTAATAATTGAGTTATACCAGTAAATAATAGCTTCGATTCTTATGACAGATTAAGAGTACCTAAAGTATTGACATCTCAAAACGAGTAAATCAAACTACCTTAACTTTTAATAAAACTAATAATCGCAAATGCAAGTCAATTGTTAATTTTACAGAGAATTAAAATGCATGAAAATATATTTCCTACACTATTATTCACCCACATATCTGAATAGAAAAATAGACCGTATGAAATTCGGCACAAACAACGAGTTACCGAACATGCATTATATATGCTTCAACTTAAAAGCATGAATTTTTTTCCGCCGACCCCCCTTGAACTATGAATCCCCTCTGAACTATATCACATTTTCCACTTAAGTTCATCCGTCAACCTCTGTTAACTTTCCCAATAATTTTTATTTTTTATTTATGAAATAATCAAATTACCCTCAAAACTTAAAATAATATAAATAGTAAATATAAAAAATGCGGGGGCGGGGGGTTGCCCCTCTGATGCCCCCAGCAAAGTAAACTTTTTTATTTTTATAATATATTATTTTATATTTTTCAATATTAGAGGGAAGAGTAATTTGATTATTTCATAAATCAAAAAAATAAAAATTAACAGAAAAGTTGACAAAGGTTGACGGATTGACTTAAGTGAAAAAGACGGTATAGTTCAAGAGAGATCAGCGGAATATACGAAACACATGGATAGACGCAAAAAAAGTCCATAGTTCAAGGGGGTAAGTTGAAAAACCCTAAAAGTAAAAGATCGATCATCAAAGCAATAATAATTCCTAAAACTAATCACCCTCTTACAGGTTTGTAATCTAATCTCGGAAATCAAATCACTCATCAAAAGGTAAGAACTTAGCATGCATAATAAAAAAAATCGAAAAGTTTAATTAACTTAACTAATAACAAGGTTCAAATAATTTTTCTTCTTGAACAAAATATAAAATCTCTATTACAGAAATAATGAACTATAAGAACTAGGTAAAAGAGCATCTAACTAAAAGATAGAAGAAGAATTCTTAGCCTTCGGAACCTCTGGCAATCAACGAGTTACCGCGCAGCCTTCTCTTTCGGGTGATCTTCACGCTTCGAAATTCGTCCTCTGTAATATGGCACGTCTCCCAGGTCTCAAGCACACACTTTTTTGTATTGTAGGACATTTATTTATAGCCTTTATTTGTTATAAGAATTTTGATGAAATTTTGATTTGATTGAGAGTTTAATGTCAAAATAATAAAATTTCGAAATAGACTTTGATTGAACTTTAAAACCATCCAAAACTTCTTCAAATCCGAATAAATATGTAACGCTCTCAAATCGCACCCTGCCGCATAGCAAAATATGCTTCGAGGACAATACGAGTTATCCTTATGTGTACATCATATTGACCAAAAAGAAAATTTTGACTGGTCAATATATATCAATTAAAGCGGAAGACTAATCATTATTAAATAATAAATAGAGTACGACATCATAATATACGAAAGACTGATAAAGAACTTCATATGAGTACAAAAGAAAGCTAATATATCAAACTAATATGCGGAAAAGAAAAACTATCCCATCATCCAAAGGACTCAAAACACCCATTTGCAGCCACCTACGAGCTCGATCTATTATCGTTGGCCACCTTCATCATTCTGATCTTAGCCTACATTTAAGAACATGCAAGGGAGAACCTCCCTATGAGTTTTACAACTTAGTACGAAAGTAAGATAAGTATCATCATAAAATTATGAAACTAGACAGGAATCAATATGGACATCGTTATCATATAATTGGAATAAATGATGATCATCATAAAATAATGGGAACATATAAAGAAACATATAAATAAGAGATCAAAGATCATAATTAAATCATCCTAAAAAGGTGACAAGAGCCGATCATCATCAGAGTGATTCTTTATTCGCATGTATTCATCTTGTTCATCATCTTATTATTAATCTTTGACTTATTTGATGTATATTTTAACCCACGGATATGCCTGTCTCAATCCGTCCATCATCATCAGTCATATGTGCCAGAATTGGCTTTTAATGTCAGCCCGGTCCGAGTATGATGTCAACCCGTCCCGAATTTTTCTCGAAGTTAGTCATATGTGCTCGTTGTACTCTATTTTGTGTGCTTTTCCGATCCAATCGTTTTGCACCTCCAAAATATTGATCTTGAGAATAAAATAGAACATGAGTGGGTAGCTTTAGACTTAAAAAAGAAATTAAGAAAATATATGTATTCAATGATAAAAATTATGAAAAATAACTTAAATAATGTATGTAAAACATATATGAAAATGCATGCATCAAGTATATCTTTAGAAATGCTATTTATTTACATTGTCGCCACTTCATCCTTATAGATGTTTTATAGCATATGATAGTTGGACGACTTTTCATAATAGAAGAAGTATTAGCTTCCGCACTATTATTATTTATTTAGTCAACTTTCACATTCTTATCAAAATAATTATTATTAAATTATGAAAGTTGAGTTACAACTAATAATTATCACACGTGAGGAGGATGAAATTTGGGCATGCATTATACATGCTCCCATTTACTACTGAAAAAGCTGACAGAGAAAATGAAATTTTGCATTGAACCAACATTTTTTTTTTTCCATATGGAGATCATATATGTATATGATACTAACAAGACCAAAACTATGCAGGCTGCGTGATATACATGTCCTTAGGACATCAGCACCATCATTTGATGCTAATTTCTTAGCAGAAGCCCCACGTAACTATTTTAAAGTACCCAAACATACAGATGACGACCTGAAAGTTTTGGAAAATTCTTCCGTTCAGATCAAACTGTCTGCCCTGGTGGGCAATCGCCGGAAAAAATTCATCGCCCGAGATGGCGTCTTGTGCCGAAACTTGGGGTGCCTCATGAGGTAGAACCCGCCGAGGAAGATAACCACCTGGATGGGGCATAGAGCACCAGCGCGGCCAGCAGGCAGAACACCATGAACATGGCCGTGGCACGGGGGTCTCTCCACGAAAGCAGCAGCTGCAGCCGCTCACCCTGCGTCGCGATGTCCCCGATGGTGGTTTGCATCTTTCCGGCCAGATGCCTCATCCGGATAATATCGGGGGTCTGGGTTGTCGGGAACCTATTGAACTCCTCGTCGAGCTCGTCCGGCGACGAGGAGTCGGCATGAGACAACTTTATGTCCATGTGGGGCGGGTGGAGCGGTCGGAACCGGTAATGCCAC
The DNA here is from genome assembly GCA_030549335.1 of Pontederia crassipes. Lineage (NCBI taxonomy): Eukaryota > Viridiplantae > Streptophyta > Magnoliopsida > Commelinales > Pontederiaceae > Pontederia > Pontederia crassipes. The sequence continues at coordinate 23,723,410 of CM060196.1, forward strand.
ATCCCTATGAGGAACATGTAGAGGAAGACCGTCGGAAATATGAGCTCTGGGAAGCAGACGAGCATGACGAACAGGATGTGGACTAAGACGGTCGTCATGGGGTTGTTCCAGTTGCACACGCCCTGGAACCATTTCCATATGGCCATGGGCCCTGCGAACACGTTTACTAGCCGGAAGTAGTTGGCCTTGCTTCGGCGCATACTCCACAGGTGCGTCTCCGCGTCGGACATATACTCCACCACCTCCCGCCCCAGGGGCGGCTCCATGCGGCTGAGCTGATCTGCCACGATCTGGACGGCGATATGGCGCAGCCTCTCTTGGTCCGGCGGATTCATCGGCTTCGTATAGTGCATCTTTGGCAGGAGGGGTTTCGAGTATAGGTACATAGCCTCAATCATGGAGGTCGTGGAGAAGCGGATGGCCAGGTGGAGCTCCCCCATATTCTTGACGCCGGAGGGTAGGAGGACGAGGAGAGGGTACGTGTGGGAGTAGACGCGCCCGGTGTGAAGTGTGGAGAGGCGGATGCGCACCTTGCCGATGATGGCGTCCCTGTTGCCGTGGGAGCTCCCGGAGCCCTTCTCGTCGAGGTTGTGATTGTCGAAGACGCCGATGGTGAGGACGGTGCTGTGGTCGTAGACGTCCCAGGTGTATTGCTCCTGGAACTTGGGGTTCGGGTCGTCGACGACGGTGCGGGTACGCACCCACTTCTGGCCGTACTTGGCGACGCAGTAGGCGTCGCAGGTACCCTTTCCGTCGCGGATCTTTGTGGGATGGAGGCGGTCGGCTTTCAGGATGCCCAGCTCGAGCAGCCCGATGGGGTGGGACTTCCAAAGTTGCTTCGCCGTCGGCCGGAGATCGCTGCTGTAATGCGTGGGCTCGTGGAGTACGTGGTAACCGCCGTCCAGAGACGCGCGGACTTGTATCTTGCTGGCGAACTTGTCCTCCTTCAGTTGGTCCACGTCGATGGTCACCTCCTTCTTGAGGTCGTGCCACTTCTCCCGCACCTTCCGGTCATCGTGGCGCTTCTCTATCTGCGAGAGGGCAAATGGACCTGCCCAATGACTTCTTCTTTGTTGGGTCCAACCTGGTCCTCCACTGACAGAAGCAACTGCTCTTCGAACGGCTCGGCGGCCACAAAGATGAACTCATGGTTCCAAACATAGTACGATGTCGGCGATCGAATCGGAAACGTTTTATACATCTGCCTGCCCAGTTGCACCCTGCACTGGACGTTCGGGTGCTTGCTCCGGTCCTTTGAGTAGACATCCTGGGCGGCGATGACTTCGACGCGAAGGTACCACATCCTGGGCGCGTGGTAGACCTTCGCGCGGTGTTGGCTGTTGGGGCCGGCGAAGCTGGCGCTCTTCAAGTTTTCGTAGTGCGTCGCGTTAGCGAAACACTCGTCCGCTTGCGTGCCATTCCAGACGGCAAGCATCAGCTCGCCCTTCACCTTGTCCCCTTTCTTGTCCTCGAGCCGGTACCACTCCGGCGCCAGCGGGCTGTCAGGGGGAACCCGCTTGGGCACTTCGTTCAGCTCGAAGTGCACGCGCCCAACGAAGTCGTCCCTCCCTATGTCCTTGTCCTTCACCACCACGTCAACGACCGTCGCCTGGAGCCGATCTTTGCTGAAAGCGAACACTTCGTTCCACTCGGGATTCTGGTTCTTCTCGAAGTACTTGGTCTCTCCCGTGTAGTTCCCCAGCTTCACGTCCACATACGGGTCGAGGCTCCCTGTGATGTCCATAGCCGGAAGATCGCGCGCCTTTACGACCCGCACGAAGAGGTACTCCATTTTTTCGACCAGGTCGAAGGCGCCGGCGTTCCTACCCTCCGGTATCACTCGACCGCCGACGACCCGCCCGCCTCCAAGGGAAGGACTGGTTTCCTTCACGCTGTTTGCTGTTTGCTGATCGAACGAAGGGGTATCCAGCGAGTGTCCACTCCCGACATTGCCGTCAGGCCGTCTCTATCAACCGTAGCACGGGAATAGTATTGCGGCGGCTGCTGCTGCTGCCGTGGCTGTTCCTCTCTAGAGACGTTAAAGAAGGACTGAACCGGGTCAACGGCGGGCGTGGATGCCCTGATGGAAGGGTCGTCGGTGATGAACAACTTGAGGCTGAGCTCGCCGCGGACGCGGGAGAACACCTTGAGTCCGTACTTCTCCAGAGGATAAGCAAGGGCTTCGCCGGCCGCGTCGGCGTGGGAGAAGAAGGAGCTCCCGGGGAGCTTGACTCTTCCGAGGAAGGCCTTGTTGCGGCTCGCCCTGTCGACGTGGTAGACGACGGCCTCCAGGGGCTTGTCCTGGAGAGCGGAAGAGTCGGTGACGTTGAAGTAGAAGATCTCGTTCCAGACGGGGTTCACGTCCTTCTCCTTCACGGTGGTTCGGAACGCTTGGCCGTCGAAGTGGAGCTCAACGCAGGGTTGGCGGCGCCGTGGCCGTCCTTGGGCACGAGGTCGTGCGCGCTGACCACCACCACGCCGAGCTTGAGACTGCTCATTTTGCCTGCTTAGTTGGGCACTTGGCGGCGGTGGCTGGTACGCTTTCGCCTGCTGAAACGGATACCTGAACAGAGCAAATGCACGACGCAGGTTAAGCATTAAAACTGAAGCGAGCAGTTGGAAGAAAGGGTCAAGCCGAGAGGTTGAGGTCACTGACTCACTGGTTCAACATACAAGTGGCAATACCATTAAAGTTTCTTGTTATTTTCTTCTTCATTTTTGTCTGATAACATTGTTTTCAAGTTCTGAATTCTATCGCAAGCTCAAGCAAAGATTTAAGAGTAAACTCGGCACAGTATGAGATACTTTTTTGTGTGTGTGGAGTGTAAAATACAGTATGAGATACTTGATAAGAATCAGATTTTTGCCTCACGTTTATGCATATTTAATCAGATTTTTTCCCTGATTAAGGATACTTAATTAAGTGGGGATTGGTGCAAACCCCTCATGACCTTACTGTATCGGCATAATCAAGAGAAATATACAGAAGTGATCAATGTTGGAGTCCTGGAAAATATTTGCTGACAGAAACTTAGTGCCTTATCACTACGATCATACGAACTGGAAATTTAAATATTAATGAGCAGCATGCAACAGGAGAAGATTAGGAAAAAAGTTTGCTTCTGAGCAAGCTTCCTATTTCTCAGCAATACAACTCGTATCTGTTCTTTGATGCAAACAGGAAGGATGCACTTCCGTGCTGATGCTTAAATTTCCAAACATATTTCGGAAACATTATGGAAGAAAAAGACAGATGATTGATTAACAAACAGCAAGCGGAGTAAGAGAATTAGAGAATTACTCACCCTTCCGAGTTCCGAGCCAAAACTCCTGTGCGTTGCTTCAATACCATATACAGAGTTAGAATTGGAGCAAGAACTTGGAACAGAGAAGAACTAAAAGCAGCACACAGAAGGAAGACTTCGCGAGAGAGGAGAAAAAGAAGTACAGGGAAGAAGGGGGAAGACAGAGAGAGAGAGATGAGGAGGAGGAGGAGAGAGAGGCAGAGGGTGTGTGGTGATCATGATAGAGCTCAGTGGGAATATGAGGTAGAACCCTTTCCATGGCCACCCTCTCAGGACAAACACATCTCTCCCAAGCTTTTCTCCTGCTGCTATCTTCCTTTTTTTCTTCTTTTTCTCCTCTGTTGTGGCACTTCTATTTAAATCAAAATGACGATGGATACTGTAACGACCCTAATTTTTGAGAGTTAGAAAAATAATATTTTATTATTTATTTTGAGAAAAATGATCATTAATATTATTATAATAAATAATTCCGAAAATAAAGGAAAATAAGGGAGGAGTTTAATTAAGGATAAAAGTGTATTATGGGATATTTATTTAAATTCGGAATTATTTAATTATTAAAACAAATCAAAATTGTTAAAAGGGATTAATTAAAAGATTAAATTTGATTAGGATTGTAAGTTATAGATGAATTGGAGATAAAGATTTAAGAGCCCTATAAATAAATCCTTAGAGTCGATCGTCAAAAGAGTTTTCTTTTCTAGGGGTTCTTGATGTTCGACGGCAGAGGCATGGCAAGGCATGATTCAACGTCGAACGGCTACGAGATACGTAGAGGGGATCCGTAGGTTCTTTGATTATTTTTTTTATTTGGATTAATACTGTACGTGATGGTTTAAAAAAAAGAATAGATTAGTTAATGGCCGAAGTAAAGAACGAATTGCTCGAAAGAAGAAAAAAAAATTCGGCCAACAATGTTTCGGCGCTGAAGGAGAAAGGAAAAAAATATATATATATACAGTGATAACAAAAAGGATGAGAGGCGCCATATGTGATCGTGTTAAATAATTTGAAGAAAGAGACTAAAGAGATTAAGGGAGAGAGATTAAAGTAAGCCAAGAAGAAAATAAAAAGGAATTATAGAAGAAGTGTAAGGGCCTTAAAGGATGTGGAGAGAGAGAGGCAAAAACATATGGTATCATATTTTTTTCATGTGCCAGAGGAGAGATTGCAGTCGTATGCTAATAGAGGAAGAAAAAAAAATAATCGTGAGAAAAAAAAGGGGTGTGTAAACGTGACATAGAGAAGAAGAATTAAAGAAAAAAAATGGAAGGGAAGGTCTCTTGGGAAAAAGAATGAACCGGAGAGAGAAGGAATTAAAAAAAAACGAAAAGAAACAATACAATGTGTATCCGAGAAGTGGAAGAAAAGTCTTTGATTTCTTTCTTGATTTTCTCGGAAAGGAATCTACCTTCATTTTTTTAACATTCTCGACAACTGCGAGGAAGAGCAGGTGGTAATTTATTTAGTTAATATGATTAATTATCAGTTTTATAATAATTACGTTGATGTTATTATTGCTAGTTATATTGGTCTTGTTATTAATATTGTGATATATTGATTAGATTATTATTGATTGGTCTTGATTAAATTGTCATCATACTTTATTATATTATTATCACGCCTGACCATAGTATTATCTTATCAAATCATATTGTCATCATATCTGATCATATTTTATTATCCTATCCGATATTATTATTGATTATGATACTGATCCAGTAGTCTTTCGGATTGGGTCTTGTATTTTACCTAAATTAAATTGTTTAAAGATAGACATTTTAGGTAAACAAGATAAAAGCCGAAAGCTACTGGGCCCATGTTCACTGATTGCCACTAAGCCGGGACCAATTGAATTGAATTGAATTGAATGGGGCAGATAGTGTAAAAACTATGGCTGTCCTGTGTATGGTCACTCGTCCCCCACCATACACGAACCCATTGAATCGTATTGGGCTTGCTGTGGCACTGATCCCCCACTGGCCTGCATGAAAGTGGCATGGTGTCCCTTAATTGACCGAGCGCTCCTCATTGAATTGGATAACTCCGAACATTATAAATTGAATTGAATTGAATTAAAATTGAATCGAATTGAATTGGACTGAAATCGAATTGAATTGAATAGATCATGGTCATTTGGATACTGGCGTTGACTGGCATTGCCTCCGCCCATTGAATCGAATTGAATTGTAATTGACCAATGACCATTGATATTGAATTGAAAATTATTAAATTGAATAGTGTCATAGTGATCAGACATTTAATTGCTAAATCAATATTGATCGATCATCTGATCTTTTTCTGATCCTTCCTATTGATTTATGACTTTATTGTCCTATTATTATATTGAATCATCGATCCAATTGATTAAGCAATTATTAATTGCTATCTCTATTGATTGGTCTTTTGACCATAACTTGATATAGTTGCTCATATTGATAAATCGTTATATTGTAAATTGATTATTGTATTGATTGCTCAATTGACTCATCATTGATTATATCTTATTTTTGATTGAGCATATTGATTATTTAGTAGACCCTACGTACTGAGTATTTTTATACTCATGGATATTTCCCTGTACCTGGATCCGTGCAGGTGAGAATACTTCGATAGAGGATGATCCTGCAGGTGGCTATGCTCAGTGATAGACAGATGTTGCACATGTTCTAGATTGAGTTGTCTAGTTTTTATTATTTCCGCATTTATTAGAATTGTGAACTTATTAATATTTTAATTATTTTGAATATAATGGATTATTAGCTGTTATTGAAAAAGTCTTCCGCATTTATTGTTTATATTCCGCAAAAATGTTTTATAGAAAATTGAGTAGCGCCTTTGGGACGACTCTGAGCACGTGAAAGTCACGTGGGTCTCGGGGCGTTACAGAAGGTATCAGAGCCTAAGGAGAGACACTTCTTAGCTATCTCTAATAGATAGAATTGAGTCCATGTGCAACTGTCACGAGTAACCACTGCAGCCATCCAGTAGGGTCAAGTAAGTTTTCATTATGATATTGATATTGAATTATTACTTATTAAATTGTATTGTATTATTTATTGTTGGGTGAGCACAGATGTTTCCCAAATTGATGACATCTCATCAATTTTATCGTGGATCGAGAAATAGATATCGATGATCGAATCCCAAAATGCATAGGATGATGGTCAAGCGATCCAAGGCCCATGAGTAAATAATGAATGGGCCGATACACATCAGGAGGAACATATGAATCTCGTTCAACATATAGAGAATATAGCAATACTTATGGTGATGACGTTTCTCCTCACGATGATTGAAAAGAGATGGTTAAAAGTTTTCTCAGATTACAGCCTCCCCAATTTGACGGGAAGGGCGACTTCGAGAAAGCCTATAGGTGGCTGAAAGAAATTGACCAAACTCTAGTGAAGATGGACTGCGGTGAGAACTGCAAGACTATATGTGCTACGAGGCGTTTAACAGGTGACGCTAGGCATTGGTGGAACACAACAAAGGCTGGCACATTATCCGGAAAAGGACCTAATTTCTTGGAGAAAGTTTAAAAAGATATTCAAGGATCGCTATTTACCTATTTCCTGAAGAGCGAGAAAATGGAAGGAATATCGAGATCCACAACAGGATACCATGACAGTCGAGGACTACACGATCGAATTCTTAAAGTTGGAGAAGTATGTTACTCGACGTCAATCAGAGAGAAATCGCGTTAAGCAATGGGTGGAAGGTCTCAAGCCAAGTCTCCGAGGACGGGTAAAATGTTGTAACTATCATACCCTTCAAGTTGCGAAAGAGTTTGCTACCATGCTTGAAAATGACGACATAACAAACGCAACTCAACCGAATCAAGAGGATATAGATAATGATCAGAATCATATTTGGAGTAAAGATAGAAGACATCAAAGAAGAGAGAAGCGGCATCAAGAAAACTACAATCGAGGAAGGTCATATCCAACACGGAATGATCCTCCACCACATAGAGAATCATGTAACTATTGCCACAATTGCATCTCGGTGAATGTTATTGGGCGACGGGTGCATGCCTAAATTGTGGCAAGAGGAGTCACTTCGCAAGAGATTGCGATGAATCAAAATGGGTCGAACCTCTATGACAACAATAGGCCTTCAAGAATGGTGCTGAAATCACCCAAATAGATTGATATGTTATGACATATGACTTGAAGCTTAATCAAGTCGAAATTGAAATCTCCACTCCAACTAGTCCTTATATATTTTGTATATCCAAATAGCATGTGTAATATGGAATGAATATAGTTTATAGTTTACTTTTCAAAAAAAAAAATTGACCATTGAAAAGTAGAGTGTTTAATGAAAGCACTCATATGACAATATTTCTAAGGAGGTTATCGATTAGTTGGTGCTCATAATTTACCGTAAAAAGTCGAGCACTCGAACTCAATAGAAAAAGTGATGAAGTGCACACATAATGGTATGGAAGAAGGACAGTATCCAAGTATGTTGAAAAATTATAGTATAGTTGTTACTACATTGGTTAACCCAAGATCGATGACATTCTATTATATTTGTCGAGCCTAGAGGAACATGCGAAACATATTGCAGATTGCACTCCAACATTAAGAGAAATAAGTATGTGTCAAAGTCTCGAAATACAAATTTTGGCAGAATGAGATAATGTTCTCCAGAAATATCGCATAGATGGAATATCAAAAGATGAATGTTATAATCAAATGGATTCAACCAATGGACGTGTTAAAGAGGAAAAAAAACTTCTTTAGACTTGCAAGATATTTTTGAACAATCGCATTAGACTTGCAGAATATTAGCGGAGAGTCGCACCAGATTACTACATGATAGTATTGCCATGGACGAACCTCATCAAGAAGGACAAAAAGATATCAAAAAAATTGAATGGCTCAAGAAAGGCTAAAAATATGTTTTAAAAATTGGAGAAGGAATTGGCAACGATGCCCATTTTTTTTAAAAAAAAAAGACCTTCAAGCCAAGGAGGTTATGTCGCCCACAACTATGCATACAACCCCCGCATAGCATGAGTCGTGATGCTATATAGGAAGAAGATAGTTGCCAATACATTAAGACGATTAGATATCGAATTAGCAATTGTGGTTTTCATCCCAAGAATTGGTGACACAATGTGTAGGATGAAGAGTTTGAATTCTCCACGAACCACCAAAGTTGAGGTACACTTCCGAACATTTGGGAATCCAATTATTGAAAGATTACGAGTTTGTCAAAGCAAACTCAATTGAGCATATGTTAAGCAGAAAGGTCACTTGCTCATTTGGCGGTGAGCCGACAGAATATGAGCAATGAGCAATCGTATCATCCAAGTCAGTCTAGTGACCAACAGTGATAGTGCAAGGATAGCAACACATCTTACATGCAATCGAAATTACTATGGAAGGTCGGCAAATGAAAGTGAAGCATCAGATGTCACATGATGTACTACAAGAGCTTGAAAATCCTCAATAGTATTAAAAAAAAAAAAGATAACGATGGATGTTATTAGAGGGCTTGACATGGACACAATGTGATATGAGTAATAGAGGATCGATATATTAAAATAGCCAATGTCATACCCATTAGAGAAAGGTCAGTCCATCGAAAGCCTCATGGTCATTTTTTTTAAGGAGGTTATCCGACTACATGGAGTGTTGATATCCATCGTGTCGGATAAGAATCTACAATGCATAGACCAATTCTGATGGAGCATCTATAGAGCAATTGGGATGTGGTTGAACTTCTAGATCACCTTCCATTCACAGACGAATGAGTAGTCTGAATGGCCAATTCAGACCTTAAAAAAAAATATGTTCTGGACTTGCATTAGACCGGAGTGATAGTTGGAACAATCAGCTCCCACTAGCGAAGTTAGTATGTGGCAACAGTCGCCACTCTGACATAGGCATGCCACTTCATAGTCATGTATGGAAGGCATTATTGCTCACCTATCAGCTGGAGCGAGGTTGATGGACAGTTCGTTGATGACAATTCTCGTCATGAGAATAACTGACGCACATTCAAAAGGATGTTGACAAAATTTGCTTCATCAAGAAATGTTGAAGGTAGTCCACATGAGACAAAAATAGTAGGCTGACGTAGTGAGATTACAAGAATTGAATCAAAATGGAGATCTAACATACGTAGGACACATCATGAAGATGAAGATGACATTTTAAAACGAAAAGTTGAAATCAGAAAAGATTTTTCAAATCCGTTAGGTAGATGATGTAGTTTCGTTTACGCAAATTCGAGGACGAATTTATTTTTAAGGAGGTTATGATGTAACGACCCTAATTTTTTAGAGTTAGAAAAATAATATTTTATTATTTATTTTGAGAGAAATGACCATTAATATTATTATAATAAATAATTCCGAAAATAAAGGAAAATAGGGGAGGAGTTTAATTAAGGATAAAAGTGTATTATGGGATATTTATTTAAATTCGGAATTATTTAATTATTAAAACAAATCAAAATTGTTAAAAGGGATTAATTAAAAGATTAAATTTGATTAGGATTGTAAGTTATAGATGAATTGGAGATAAAGATTTAAGAGCCCTATAAATAAATCCTTAGAGTCGATCGTCAAAAGAGTTTTCTTTTCTAGGGGTTCTTGATGTTCGACGGCAGAGGCATGGCAAGGCATGATTCAACGTCGAACGGCTACGAGGTACGTAGAGGGGATCCGTAGGTTCTTTGATTATTTTTTTTATTTGGATTAATACTGTACGTGATGGTTTAAAAAAAAGAATAGATTAGTTAATGGCCGAAGTAAAGAACGAATTGCTCGAAAGAAGAAAAAAAAATTCGGCCAACAATGTTTCGGCGCTGAAGGAGAAAGGAAAAAAATATATATACAGTGATAACAAAAAGGATGAGAGGCGCCATATGTGATCGTGTTAAATAATTTGAAGAAAGAGACTAAAGAGATTAAGGGAGAGAGATTAAAGTAAGCCAAGAAGAAAATAAAAAGGAATTATAGAAGAAGCGTAAGGGCCTTAAAGGATGTGGAGAGAGAGAGGCAAAAACATATGGTATCATATTTTTTTCATGTGCCAGAGGAGAGATTGCAGTCGTATGCTAATAGAGGAAGAAAAAAAAATAATCGTGAGAAAAAAAAGGGGTATGTAAACGTGACATAGAGAAGAAGAATTAAAGAAAAAAAAATGGAAGGGAAGGTCTCTTGGGAAAAAGAATGAACCGGAGAGAGAAGGAATTAAAAAAAACGAAAAGAAACAATACAATGTGTATCCGAGAAGTGGAAGAAAAGTCTTTGATTTCTTTCTTGATTTTCTCGGAAAGGAATCTACCTTCATTTTTTTAACATTCTCGACAACTGCGAGGAAGAGCAGGTGGTAATTTATTTAGTTAATATGATTAATTATCAGTTTTATAATAATTACGTTGATGTTATTATTGCTAGTTATATTGGTCTTGTTATTAATATTGTGATATATTGATTAGATTATTATTGATTGGTCTTGATTAAATTGTCATCATACTTTATTATATTATTATCACACCTGACCATAGTATTATCTTATCAAATCATATTGTCATCATATCTGATCATATTTTATTATACTATCCGATATTATTATTGATTATGATACTGATCCAGTAGTCTTTCGGATTGGGTCTTGTGTTTTACCTAAATTAAATTATTTAAAGATAGACATTTTAGGTAAACAAGATAAAAGCCGAAAGCTACTGGGCCCATGTTCACTGATTGCCACTAAGCCGGGACCAATTGAATTGAATTGAATTGAATGGGGCAGATAGTGTAAAAACTATGGCTGTCCTGTGTATGGTCACTCGTCCCCCACCATACACGAACCCATTGAATCGTATTGGGCTTACTGTGGCACTGATCCCCCACTGGCCTGCATGAAAGTGGCATGGTGTCCCTTAATTGACCGAGCGCTCCTCATTGAATTGGATAACTCCGAACATTATAAATTGAATTGAATTGAATTAAAATTGAATCGAATTGAATTGGACTGAAATCGAATTGAATTGAATAGATCATGGTCATTTGGATACTGGCGTTGACTGGCATTGCCTCCGCCCATTGAATCGAATTGAATTGTAATTGACCAATGGCCATTGATATTGAATTGAAAATTATTAAATTGAATAGTGTCATAGTGATCAGACATTTAATTGCTAAATCAATATTGATCGATCATTTGATCTTTTTCTGATCCTTCCTATTGATTTATGACTTTATTGTCCTATTATTATATTGAATCATCGATCCAATTGATTAAGCAATTATTAATTGCTATCTCTATTGATTGGTCTTTTGACCATAACTTGATATAGTTGCTCATATTGATAAATCGTTATATTGTAAATTGATTATTGTATTGATTGCTCAATTGACTCATCATTGATTATATCTTATTTTCGATTGAGCATATTGATTATTTAGTAGACCCTACGTACTGAGTATTTTTATACTCATGGATATTTCCCTGTACCTGGATCCGTGCAGGTGAGAGTACTTCGATAGATGATGATCCTGCAGGTGGCTATGCTCAGTGATAGACAGATGTTGCACATGTTCTAGATTGAGTTGTCTAGTTTTTATTATTTCCGCATTTATTAGAATTGTGAACTTATTAATATTTTAATTATTTTGAATATAATGGATTATTAGCTATTATTATTAAAAAAGTCTTCCGCATTTATTGTTTATATTCCGCAAAAATGTTTTATAGAAAATTGAGTAGCGCCTTTGGGACGACTCTGAGCACGTGAAAGTCACGTGGGTCTCGGGGCGTTACAGATACTGATGGCGATCACATTTTGAATTGTTTGGCAGCACAACAAACCCAACAGTGCAGTGATGAAATAGGAGTCTCCCACCCTTTTTTAGCTTGTACCTTGTCTTCATCTTCTGTTGATATTTGTTTATGTATTGGTAGGTTATAATTTTATTTTCTTTGCGTTACATAGGCACATACCTTAGCCGAGGAATTCGTACTCATGATCTCTTTGTCTTCGAGTGATGTCTGCGCCACTGTGCTATACCTTTGTTCTGTATTGATAGTTTATAATTGATATGCAGATGGACCGAAGTGTGTAAGAAGGAAGAAGGAAACTTTCACCAACCATAAAAAATGTTAGAAGAGATGGATTGCAACATGAGATATCATCTAGTAAGGTTCAACTTTTTTGAAAAAAAAAGATCAACTTATAGATAATACTTGTTTGGAAATCAATTGTTCAAAAATTTATAATTTATTCACAATGTATGGAAGGTCCAATTAAATTTTAATTTCGATGACTTTCGTGCAAACTTACTTATAGGACCATTTTACATAATGACTGAGCGAGATGAAGATTCTAGAGGGACCGAGTTATGTATATTTGCCATATCTTAAAATTTTCTTGCTGATATATTTGCCATATATTATATTATTGGAAGAGCCAAGGCCTCTCCCAAATATCGCTTTCTCCGTCCCTGCATAATAATGATCGATAATAAATATAAACAAAAAATATTAGTACATGAAATTTCACATATGAGATCTTTTTTTTGTTGAAAAATCAAGACCTGTACTATTAAATTACTCACGTATTTCACGTTGATGGAATCTTAGGGGGTGTTTGCCAATTGGAATCGGATGAAATTAATCTCTTGTTCCATCCGGTTTTTCAAACATCTCAACGATCTGATTCTTGAGGCGAAATCAAGCTGCATAGATTACGTGACCCTAGTTCTAAGATGCTAGTTCCATCTTTTCATATTTTTTTTCATTTTGGTGGAATCAACGACACCGGTTAGTTTTTTTCATTTTTTAGTTGACATTTTTCTTTTTTTTTCAAATATTTTTCTTTTATTATTTTCTTTTTTAACCTCTCTTATATAAATTAATATTATTTATTATTCATTAAAAAATTTAATATTTCATTAAATATGAATTATTAAAACTTGATTTTTTATATTTAAATAATATATTTTTAACAAAATTGTTGGCATAAATTTTTTTAACATATATTTATTTTAATTTTTTTTAAAAATTTATAATTTATATTTATAGTGCATATTTTTAATTCAAACACCCACTAAAATTAACCTATCAAATTTACTTTTTTTTTTCTGACACATAAACTATCTTATTTCTCATTATCAAATTTTACTCCATCCAAATCCTAATATGTCAATTCAATTATTCACCTAAAACTCAGAGGAATTTCAGTTATAGTCGGGGCCATCTCTAGAGATCTGTAGGCATAAAGCGATAATATAATTTTTTTATTTAGATAAAAAATAATAACATATGTAAGGTTTTTCTAACGTTTGATATGAAAACTTTTATTTTTAACAATGATTAGTTTATGAAGATAAATTTAAGTGTACTTTTTCAATGTAAGAAAATAATGTTAATCATGAAAATGTAATAAAATTTTTTTTTGATTAATTATGAGAAAATTTAATTGAAGTACTAATGATTGTTGATAATGAATTAAATATGAAATGAATTCATAAATTGAATTAAAAAGAAAAAAAATATATTTATTGTTATAAATTAATTATGATTTAGGTGAATGATATTAGAAATAAAAGATAATAAATATATTTATTGATTATTAAAATTAATAAAAATCTTATATTACTAATTTTCATATTATTTCGGTATTATTGATATTAATTAACGTATGATAAAGGACTTGTATAGAGGTGAGGCCTTAAGCAAGTGCTTGAATGGCCTCCCCTTGAGCCGACCTTGGTTCTAATTTTCCAAATGGTCCCTTAATGAAAATTCACTATGGGACCGTTTGATAACGAAAATTAGAGTTCCATCAAGTTCTTGTGAATAGTTGAAGTAACAAATTAATTCGGGTTATGTTTGGATAAAGTGAAATTTGATGATGAGGAATAAGAAAGTAGATGTGATAGAAAAAGTAGATGTGATGGATTAATTTTAGTGGGTGATTGAATTAAAATATGTATTATAAATATAGATTATAATATTAATAAAAAATTAACATACATAATATAAATTAAAAATATATATGTCAAAATTTTTGTCAAAAAATATATTAGTTAAATATAAAAATTCAATTTTTTAATAATTTATATTTAATGAAAATATTTAAAATTTATAATGAAATAATAAATAATGATAAAGAAAAAAAATATATAATAAAATAAATTAACTTATATAAGAAAAGTTATAAAAGAAAATGATAAAGAAAAAAAAAATTGAAAAAAAGTCAAAACGTCATTTTAAAAAAAAGAGTCAAAAAGTAAAAAAAAACGTCAACAAGGAACCGACTGCTTGAAACTAGGGTCATGTGACCCTGTTTCTAAGTTAAAATCAGATAAAGATGTTTGAAAGAATCGAATGGAACTAAGAGGCTTGTTCCACCGGTTCCACTTTTCAAACAGTCGTTATAAAAAATTACTTAGGATTTTTTTCTCTCTCTCTCACACACATTCCTTATTCTAAGCTGGTAAGTCCATCTTTATTACCTATAATAATTTCATTAATTTATTTTCCTTATCGACCCTTTAATACGCAAACATTATTCTATTTTTCAAATAGTATTTAAGAAGATTGAAGGTTGCAAGGATTATTCATTTATATGATAGATGACTTGGGGTCAGTCAACGTGGCACAAATCAATTTATATTTATTTATCACAGCACTCTTCCAAATTGGCGTGCACTGCTTCTTTATGCATCTTCTTGTACCCATGGAGACTCATTAACTAAAATAATTAAGTTAATTACAATAAAATTAAATATGATCCCCAACGTCTTCTTCATTTGTACCTTTCGATGGTTGGATGTTGGATCGATCTCTGGGTCGCCATGAGACGAAGTGCGTGGGGTCCGGGTGGGGGTGGGAGATTGGGTCCAGTAATCTCGGTGCTTCGCCGGCGGCCCACAAAAGGTGTCATTGCGTGCAAAGGTGATGTGGTCATCTGAAAGGTCAATAATATTTAAATATATATATATATATATTAATGTGTTATATTATTATTAAAATATATAAATTAGCTATAAAAATCATTGGTCCATCCGTGTGAGAAGAAAAATAGCATTGCATCAAAATTAGAACTGAGCCTAGAATTAATTAATTAGTTAAATGAATAAAAAAGGAAATTACGGAGTAAACTTCGAAGTGATCATTATTATGCCCTTTCTGCTTTGATATGGATTTTACTTTATCTTTGAAAAAAAAAGTAACGTTAAAAAGAAAATCAATATTATGACATAAATTCTCATGTGGAGATTGAAAAAGATTTCTCAAGCTCCGGCTTTACCTTGAACTCGTCATTTTTTTTTTTCTTTTATTTATCTGTCAGATAGACAGGCATCCAAAAATCACATATAGAGGACAATAAGGTTCATAAATTTAACAAGATTTGATGTCTAATCTTGATCGTCCAAAACTTTAATGTGCGATTGAAAGAGGTCAGTTACAATGTTCTAGTTAGGAAAATGATTATTTAGTATTTACAAGAATTATTAATAGTTTTATCATTTTTACGTTTATTTAATTAGAATTGCGAATAATTTAAGTTGTGCAACAAGAACAAGAGATATGGCCATTTATACTTTTTATTCCTTTCCTATTTCTCGACATAAAATAAAAAGATTACTTTCATGATATCCACGTAATAAATATCTTTTAATTTGATAATATGGACCGACCATTTTGCATTAAATGCGTTGAATAAACGAAGTCTCGCATTAAAACGTATTTGCATTAAATTAAATGAAATGACACGACTTGTTAAAACGTCTGTTCTAGTTGGTGAAATTTAGTGGAAAATTAGTTAAAATTTTAAAATCAAACGTGTACGGTAGAGAGTAGTTGGTTGTTCACTTGTTCTTTCTAAGTGAAAAAAGTCAGATATGTTGAAAAAAAATTAAATTAAATTACAAAATGTCAACGTAGGATATACAATTCATTCTTTGCTCCAATGAATTTTACTGTGATTAAGGGAATATTAAAAAAGTAAAATAATATTATTTTAATCTAAAAATAGGAGAATAAAAAGAGAGGCATACAAAAGTTTGAAACAACATAAAATAATTGTAATGTTTCTTAATCATCCTGAACACGTTTTCAGGAGTCTACTCCACATGCATTACTCAATTTTAACTTTGACCGATCAACATGATCAGAAGACCTCCATGTAACAATTCTAGTTTCAGTGAAAGTGAATTATGGGCTTATATTTGTACTAACTATTAGGTCTCTATCTATTTTGGTATCCATGTGTAATCAATCCATCAAAGAAGCCAATAATTGTAACACCCGAGGATCTAATAAGGACAATAAAATAACTTACTAATTGAATTGGATATATTGATGAATTAAAAGGTATTAAAGGAGAATTTTGAAAAGAATATACGAATATAGTTTGAGAAAGATATGGATATGATTGGAAAAGGGAGTATGAAAAGAAAGAAAGTTAAAATTTATTTAGAGTAGAAATTATAATTAGAATGATATTAGAGATTTTAATTTGATTTGAGATTTAAAATAATGTTCAATGAACATAGGACTCTCACATATAATAGGATTGAGAGTTTTACGACATAGAAATATTTTAATCATTAAAATAATATAAAAATAAATGAAAAAATATTATTATATTAATTAATTAAAAAACTAAAGAAAATATGTTTTTTAATTAAATAGAATGAAAATCCTTATTTTAACTATTTGGAATTATTTAATTCTGAAATTAGAAAGAAAAAAATAAAGGAGAAATTGGAAAGACAAAAGAGGAGTTTGAGAGAAAGTGAAATTATTTTAGAGATGGTTATTGTATAACTAATTGAATTAATATTTGATTAAATTTGAGAGATTGTCATATGATTAACTAATGATGGATGATTAGGATTAATGCCATGGCAAAAAATCATAAGCAGCCAAACTAAATTTGTGCAATACAAATGCTACTTCTCTCCTCCTTTGGACATGAACCGAGGCGTTCCAGAGTGCAAGAAGCGGGGCGTTTGGAAGCCCCCACATAGGAGATCGTCGTCCAAGTATTGGCCGAGAGTTTCTGGATGACATTAGAGAGAAGTTGCCGGCCAAAGTTTGATCTTTGTACGGCCAGCAGACAACAAGAACATAGTTGAATTTTTTCAATCAAATTAACATAGGTTAGGATCCCTATATGGACGATTTTCGTCAGTATAGTTCCTTAGGACCTTTGTCCTATAATTGAATTATAGTATGAATTAATTGCTTATATAATTGCATAGATTATAGAATAAAAAATAGAGTAAAATATCACATAAAAATGCGACTTCCCGACAACGGCAAAACCTAACCCCGACCCGCCTGATTTTGATCGATTGGGACAAGTCGAGTCAGGACACCCTCTTTGGAAGGTTGGATCCGCATCAATCCGATCCGACATAAATATTAAATAAAGTGTAATTTTTTTATAAATTTTAAATTATATAAAAATAAGTTTTAAAATTTTTTTTAATTATATAAAACATGTCAGTCCTCTTTTATAAAATTTTTTTCTTATATTTTTCTATTATATAATATTTATTTAAAAAGCATAAAATAATTCATAAACATTTAAATATTATTACACATGTCAAATATTTATTAGGTTCATGGATTGATCCAACCCACTGAACACCCTTAGATTCGATTCCTTTGAATGCTCGTGCGATTCGGATCGGGTCTTGTTAACGTGGCTCGAGTTTTGTGGAGCAGAATCCGGGTGTTGGCAACTCGAACGCGACTCGTATTGATAAGTAAAAATTGAACTATCCAGCTTGGGTTTCGACGATAGAAATTGATATAGTGGAATTGGATTGGAACAACACGGTCCATGTTTGATTGGACCCGACTTAGATTTGACCTAATGAACAAACACGACCCGAGTTCTAGAGTTAAAATCGATTGAATTCAAAAAATGAAAATTTGACTCGAGTTTCACCCCACCCGTCTCGAGTTTAGGTTGGAAAAATATTATTGATAGATTATTGCTTATTGTTAATTATGATTATTATTATTTTAATGATTTTTAATATAGTAGTATCATAATTGAGCATTGATTATTGATTATTAATTGATTGTTAAGATTAAATTATTGATATGATAATAACTTATCATAAATTGTTATATAGAATGATTGTTAATTGGCTATTGATAATTGTAACGCCCGAGACATTTATCGAAAAAGAAAAACAAAAGGAAAAGATAGAAAGGGGAATAAAAGAAGAGATAAAATCTGAGTTGTATTTGATTTGATCAGGGAGAAGTTAAATTCTGATTTAAACTCTAATCCTCTCCCTATAAATATGAGGCTAAATCAAATCAAAACCCCCTTTTTCGTTTTCCTCACGAAGTCGCCCCTAATTTCTCCTCTACGTGCGCCATTTTCGTTCTTCTCGTCCTTGACGGCCGCCGCCTTACAGGGGACACACCGGAGGACGCGGACGACGTCAGACGTGCACACGAACAGAGAGGAGCGGGCAAAGGAAGAGGAAGAAGAGGAAAAGGAAGAGGAAGACAGCAGTAAAGTTTCTCGGACAGAAACTTCGAGGTATGGAACTGGGATAGATTCGTAATAGAATCTTGATTTTAGACTTGAAGCATGTTCTAGGTCGTTCCTGGTTATTGCATGATGAGTTATGATGTTAATTGGTGCCGGCCATCGCCGGAAAAGATGAACGGAACACGAACTGCGCGAAGCATAGTTTCTGCGAAAGATGAACCCGGCCCGAGTTCACCCAAACTCGGCCCGGGTAGGTCCTTCGCCGGATTGAGTTCGGAGGAACTCGGCCCGGATCCGCCATTGCCGATGCTCTTCGAGCTCTGCAACCGGACGAATCTGGCCCGGTTTGAGGATGACCCGGACCGAGTTCTGCGTACGGAAAATAGTTGGGCGAGACGGCTGTTCCGACTCGAAGATGATCCGACCCAGCCCGGGTGTAACCCGAACCCGGCCCGGGTTTTACCTAGATTTTTCCGAAGATGATGACCGATCAACTCGGCCCGGGTTTCTCCCTACTCAACCCGGGTTCCGACCTGAATAAGCATATTATTATGATTTCTTAGTCTCTATTCCATGTGATTAATCCTGATCTATGTATGATGATGATGATGTCGAATTTTATTCCTGATTTACTCTCCATGATTATGTCCTTTATCCTGATTTAAAGTTCTTATCAAAATATGTTTTGTTTAATTAAAAGATGCAAAATAAAAGACGTAAAATGTTAAATGGAGAGCTCTTTTATGATGAACTAATGACGACCAGTTATGGACTGTCCTCGGACAGTTATGGGTTGACCTCTGTCAGTTATGAACTGGCTCTGCCAGATATAATGATGATGATGGACGGGTTGAGGTAGGCCTCCCCATGGGTTGAAATATACCCCAAATAAGTCAAAGATGAAATCAAGATGAAATTAAGATGATGAAGAAGATGAACACATATGAATAAAGAATCTCTCTTATGATATCTGGCTTTTGCCTTATCTTATGATGATTATTTATGATCTCTTATTCATATGTTCCTATGCATGCTCCTATCATTCCATATTATGATCATGATTCACTTTCCTATCTGATGATGATGTTACCTTATGATGTTACCTTTTATGATTCATGCCTAGTATCATGATCCTACTATGATGTTTATCTTACATCCATACTAAGTTGTAAAACTCATAAGGAGGTTTCTCATCTGCATGTTCTTAAATGCAGGGCAAGGTCTCAATGATGATGGTGGCCAACGGTGACAGATTGAGCTCGTAGGTGACTGCATATGGTTATCGAGTCCTTTAGATGATGGATAGCTTTTTCCTTTCTTTTTATTTCTTAATGTATTAGCTTTCCTTTGGACTCCTATGAAGTCAGTTATCAGTCTTTCGCATTTCAAGATATTACTCTATTTTATTTCTAATGATGATTTATCTATTCCGCATTTATCGTTGATGAGTTGACCAGTCAAAGTCTTTATTTCAGTCAACATGATGTACACGTAAGGATGACCCGTAGCGTCTTCGAACCGTATTCTACCATGTGGCGGGGTGCGATTTGGGGGCGTTAAAGTTAGGTATCAGAGCCTAAAGTTAGGCCATTCTCATGTTCTAAAGTATGATGTCAAGTCCATGTGCAAGCGCTACGAGCAGTCACCGCGCCACCTGAAGTCAAGTAAGTTTATCTTGTCTCTTAAGATGTAGGTTGTTTTTCTAAGATGATAATGTAGATGCCTCCACGCCGTGCACCTGTTACTAGACCTTGGGGTCGGAGGCGACCTTGAAATAGCGGCGGGATGAGAAATCCACTACAAGAGGGGGACAGACCATAATGATGTTCAGATGAGTCAGGTTCGAGCTGTAGAGTCGATTGTACAGTCCCCACTGGTATAGCCCCCACCATGACGGGCACAAACGGTTCCGCCCGTATCGACACCATCTGTTCAGGCCGTACCAGCCCTGACACCATCGGTGCAGCTTCCTTCTATACAGCCTACGCCACTTGTGCCCTCTAAGGACACTATTCAGGCGTTTATGAAGTTACGCCCTTCGGAGTACGATGGTTTGGGCGAGTTCGACAAGGCTGAGAGATGGCTGAGGATAATTAAAGAGAAGCTGCAACAGATGAACTGTGGTGAAGATAAGAAGGTCATGTTTGCTACCAGCGTGTTAACAGAGGATACTTTGAACTGGTGGAGAACTGTGATTGACACACAGTATGATGGACAGAACGACGTTCCTTGGGAACGTTTCTATAAAGCATTCGAAGCACGCTACTTTCCACCATACCATCGTGCACTGAAGCAGAGGGAGTTCCTACAACTGAGCCAGGATCAGATGACAGTGGCTCGGTATCATGTCAAATTCATTCGTCTGGAGAGGTACAACACTCTCAAGATGAGTGATAGACAAAAGATGGATCATTTTTGCCAATGCTTCAACCCAACCTTCAGGACCAGCACCTTAGCTGGCCAATGTGCTAATGTGAGCCTGACAGTAGAATTAACAACCACAATGGAAATAAATTATGCCAGGGAGCAACAGGAACTGAAAGATGCAAAAGGAAAGACTCCTAAGCAACTCCCTACTCAGAACCAACCATGATGGAATGACCGTCGTCGGAGTCGAGGAGGACCCGACCGTAGGAACCAACGTCGTAATAACCGGGCAAGGCCTTATGAGCCTCGTGAGGCTAACCGCCAACAACAGCCCCAATATCAGGTAAAGATGATGAGCATGAAGTTAAAAGATGTTTATGATGAAGAAGAATTAAGTCATGACCCCTTTTTGCATCCCTAACGGCAGCAGTCCCAGCAGCAGGCACAGGGCACTGGTGCTTGTCCCCACTGTAGGAGGTTCCACATTGGGGAATGTAAGATGAAGGCTGCGGTATGCCTGCACTGTGGTCAACAAGGACATTTCATTCGTAATTGTCCTACTAAGAAGGATGAACCCGCACCAGCTCAGCGTGACGCAAGAGGTGGAAACAACATGGTGCGTGGAAGAGTCTTCCACTTGGAGGAAGATGCAGTACCGACGGACACCGAAGTCATTAGAAGTACACTATCCATAGCCAGTCTTCCTACTACAGTGCTATTTGATTCGGGTGCATCACACTCTTTTATATCTAAAGACTGTGCTACTGCTTTAAGTTTGCCTCTACATGATATAAGTCACCCTATGGAGATAATTACTCTTATGAGAATGCTCTACGCCACCAAGTACCTTCCCGAGGTACCAATAGAGATACAAGGCAAGAACTTTTCTGCAGATCTAGTAATCATCCCCATGACGGACTATGATGTCATTCTTGGTATGAATTGTCTATCCTACCATGACATAGTCGTACTATGCAAATAGAAGAAGGTGATCATTGGTACCCAAGGTGAACGCAAGGCCAGCGTTAGAGGCACCACAGGAAGGGATGAGAAGGTGATCATATCTGCCCTGAAAGAACAGAGGATGATACAGAAGGGATGCAGAGATTTTCTTGCAAATGTGATGATGATGGACAACCCATGGACCCAACTACAACAATTGGACGTAGTTCGGGAGTTTTCGGATGTCTTTTTTGACAATATTTCCGGATTACCACCTTCACGAGAGATTGATTTTCGGATCGATCTCCTTCCAGGCACTGCCCCGATCTCGAAGGCCCCTTACAGGATGGCACCGGCCGAGATGCACGAACTAAAGAAGCAAATTCAAGAACCTTTAAACAAAAGGTTTATCAGGCCGAGTGTATCTCCTTGGGGTGTTCCAGTGCTTTTTGTTAAGAAGAAGGACGGCTCTCTAAGACTGTGCATCGACTACTGGATGCTAAACAAAGTCACAATCAAGAATAAGTACCCTCTACCGCGGATTAATGATCTCTCGACCAACTTTTCAATGCCGCGGTGTTTTTCAAGATTGACTTACGAAGTGAGTACCACCAGCTTAGAGTAGCCGATGAAGATGTATAGAAGACGACTTTCCGATCAAGGTATGGTCACTATGAATTTCTAGTGATGCCTTTTGGACTGACGAACGCCCCTGCAGCTTTCATGGACCTCATGAATCGGGTGTTCAAACCATACCTAGACCAGTTCATCATCGTCTTCGTAGATGATATCCTGATTTATTTGAAAAATGAAGAACAACACAAGGAACACTTGAAGATAGTTTTGGAAAAGTTAAGGCAACACAAGTTGTATGGAAAACTATCAAAGTGCGAGTTCTGGCTGGATCGGATTATGTTTCTTGGACACATAATTTTGAAGAAGGGCATTTCTATGGATCCTTCCAAGGTAGAAGCGGTATCCCACTGGCTAAGGCCAAAACATGCTATTGAAATCCGCAGCTTCCTCGGATTGGCAGGTTACTACCGTAGGTTCATCAAGGATTTTTCAAAGATTACATCTCCCTTGACGAACCTAACGAAGAAAGGAGTGAAGTACATCTGGACACAGAAATGTGAAGACAGTTTTCAGGAACTGAAGCCAGACTGACCACTGTACCCATACTCACCATTCCGAAAGGTACAAATGGATATGTAGTGTACAGTGATGCTTGTGGCACAAGATTAGAATGTGTGCTCATGCAACATGAAAAAGTGATCGCATATGCATCTAGGCAGCTGAAGAAGCATGAGGTGAACTACCCAACTCATGATCTGGAATTGGCAGCGGTAGTCTTCGCATTGAAGATTTGGCGACACTACCTATATGGGGTACAGTTTGAGGTGTTCACCGACCATAAGAGCCTCAAGTATGTCTTCTCTCAGCGAGACCTTAATATGCGACAACGAAGATGGATGGAATATTTGAAGGATTATGAGTTCTCCATTAATTACCACCCTAGTAAGGCGAACTCAGTTGCAGACGCACTCAGTAGCAAGTGGGAAGGCTCACTAGCTCACATGATGATAGGTATGTATAAGATGATGAAGGAGCTAAGCCTATGGAAGTCAAGACCTGGAAGGAATGGAGCAGTACTGATGATGCACCAAATACAGCTAAATTTGGTGGATAGGCTCATTAAGGCTTAGGCCCAAGATCCTGAGTATACCAAGATGTTAGGAAGATGTCAGAAGGAAGATGAGGATTTCAAGCTCTCAATAGATGGTGGAATCCGATATAGAGATCGTCTATGGGTTCCGAGTGATGAAGCTCTTAAAAGGGAAGTGATGAATGAATGCCACAAGTTTGAATTTGCGATCCATCCGGGCAGCACCAAGATGTACAATGATGTGCAAAAAAACCTTCTGGTGGAATGACATGAAGCGAGAGATTGCTAAATACGTTTCCAAGTGTCTGGTCTGCCAACAGGTAAAAGTGGAACATCAGAAGCCCTATGGAAAGATTACATCTCTTGCCATTCCACAGTGGAAGTGGGAAGACATTTCTATGGATTTCATAACATGTCTACCCCGCACCTAGAAGGGACATGATGCTATATGGGTAGTGGTGGATCGGTTAACGAAATTGACACACTTTCTACCCATAAAGTCAAAATAATCAGTGCAGAGCCTTATGAATCTATATGTACAAGTACTTCATGGGATCCCCATCTCTATTGTATCAGATCAGGATCCAAGGTTCACAGTCAGATTCTGGAGAGGCTTACAAGACTCTTTTGGAATGAGGCTGAATTATAGTACGGCATTCCATTCACAAACGTACGGTCAGACTGAAAGGACCATCCAAACAGTTGAAGACATGTTAAGAGCTTATGCCCTTTACTGGAAGGGCAACTCGGATGATCACCTACCACTCATCAAGTTCTCCTATAATAATAGTTATTATTCTAGCATTCATATGGCTCTCTTTGCAGCCTTGTATGGAAGACCATGTCATTCACCTGCATGCTGGAATGAGGTAGGTGAGAGGAAGATTTTAGATGAAAAAGAACTGAAGAAGATAGAGGAATATTCAGCAAGGGTCGAGCTGATACAAGAAAGGATGAAGGCAGCCCAAGCTCGACAAAAGTTTTATACTGATAGAGGACGACGTGAACAAAGTTTTCAGACATGTGATCAAGTACTCCTGAAGGTTTCCCCAACCAAGGGAGTGATGAGATTCAGTAAAAGAGGAAAGCTCAGCCCCAGAAATGTGGGTCCATTTGAGGTACTTGAGCTAGTCGGAGAGGGAGCTTGTAGACTAGCATTATCTCCATCCTATGGGCGAGTTCACAATGTGTTTCACGTCTCTATGCTCCGGAAGTATAAACATGATGATGCTAATGTTATACGGTATGAAGAACCCAACCTCAAAGATGACCTGACCTATGAAGAGCAGCCTATCCAGATTCTAGAGATAAAGGTTCAACGTCACAACAACAAAGATGTACCACTGGTCAAGGTGACTTGGAGCCATCACCGAGGTGATGAAGCAACCTGGGAACTCGAGTTTGAGATGCGAAGGAAATTTCTCGCACTTTTTGATAAGTCCTGACTTCTGACTGAATTCGAGGACGAATTATATTTTAAGGGGTTTATGATGTAACGCCCGAGACATTTATCGGAAAAGAAAAACAAAAGAAAAAGATAAAAAGGAGAATAAAAGAAGAGATAAAATCTGAGTTGGATTTGATTTGATCAGGGCGAAGTTAAATTCTGATTTAAACTCTAATCCTCTCCCTATAAATATGAGGCTAAATCAAATCAAAACTCCCTTTTTCATTTTCCTCACGAAGCCGGCTCTAATTTCTCCTCTACTTGCGCCCTTTTCATTCTTCTCATTCCCGACGGCCGCCGCCTTACAGGGGACACACCGGAGGACGCGGACGACGCCAGACGTGCACACGAACATAGAGGAGCGGGCAGAGGAAGAGGAAGAAGAGGAAAAGGAAGAGGAAGACAGTAGTAAAGTTTCTCGGACAGAAACTTCGAGGTATGGAACTGGGATAGATTCGTAATAGAATCTTAATTTTAGACTTGAAGCATGTTCTAGGTCGTTTCTGATTATTGCATGCTGAGTTATGATGTTAATTGGTGCCGGCCATCGCCGAAAAAGATGAACGAAACACGAACTGTGCGAAACGCAATTTCTGCGAAAGATGAACCCGGCCCGGGTTCACCCAAACCCGGCCCGGGCAAGTCCTTCGCCGGACCAAGTTCGGAGGAACTCGGCCCGGATCCGCCATTGCCGACGCTCTCCGAAATCGGACGAACCCGGCCCAGGTTGAGGATGACCCGGACCAGGTCTGCTTATGGAAAATAGTCAGGTGAGACGGCCGCTCCGACTAGAAGATGATCCGACCCGGCCCGAGTGTAACCCGAACCCGGCCCGGATTTTACCCAGATTTTTTCAAAGATGATGACCGATCAACTCAGCCCGAGTTTCTCCCTACTCAGCTCGGGTTCTGACCTGAATAAGCATATGATTATGATTTCTTAATCCCTATTCCATGTGATTAATCCTGATCTATGTATGATGATGATGATGTCGAATTTTATCCTTGATTTACTCTCCATGATTATGTCATTTATCCTGATTTAAAGTTCTTATCAAAATATGTTTTGTTTAATTAAAAGATGCAAGATAAAAGACGTAAAATATTAAATGGAGAGCTCTTTTATGATGGACTGGTGACGATCAGTTATGGACTGTCCTTGGACAGTTATGGGCTGACCTCTGTCAGTTATGAATTGGCTCTGCCAGTTATAATAATGATGATGGATGAGTTGAGGCAGGCCTCCCCATGGGTTGAAATATATCCCAAATAAGTCAAAGATGAAATTAAGATGATGAAGAAGATGAACACATGAATAAAGAATCTCTCTTATGATATCTGACTTTTGCCTTATCTTATGATGATTATTTATGATCTCTTATTCATATGTTTCTATGCATGCTCCTATCATTCCATATTATGATCATGATTCACTTTCCTATCTGATGATAATGTTACCTTATGATGTTACCTTTTATGATTCATGCCTAGTATCATGATCCTACTATGATATTTATCTTACATCCATACTGAGTTGTAAAACTCATAAGGAGGTTTCTCCTCTGCATGTTCTTAAATGCAGAGCAAGGTCTCAATGATGATGGTGGCCAACGATGACAGATCGAGCTCGTAGGTGACTGCACATGGTTATCGAGTCCTTTATATGATGGATAGCTTTTTCCTTTCTTTTTATTTCTTAATATATTAGTTTTCCTTTGGAATCCTATGAAGTTAGTTATCAGTCTTTCGCATTTCAAGATATTACTCTATTTTATTTCTAATGATGATTTAGCTATTCCGCTGGAGCTGCGGTTCGACCCCCTGCGAGCTCTCGCTATAGCTCACAGGGGGGAAGGGGGCGGGCCCCCAGCTCCGACGAGCTCATAGGGGAGAGGGGGTGACCCCCCTCCCATCTACCTGTGCGCCGGTGACACACGTAGGTAGGAGGGGGTCGCCTCCCCGCGAGCTCGTCGGAGCTCAAAAGTGAGGGCGACCCCCCCCCATTCGCTTGCGTGCGTGCATCAACGACGCACACAGATAGGAGGGGGCTCGCTTCCCCGCGAGCTCGCCGAAGCTCGGTGCAAGTACGCAGGCGGATGGGGGGGGGGGGTCGTCTCCCCCCTTTCGAGCTTCGGTGAGCTCTAGGGGGCGACCTCCTCCCCCCTCCCCCCTCCTGCTTGCGTGCATCGCCGACGCACGTAGGCGTATGGGGGGTAACCTCCCCGCGAGCTCCCCCCCTTGCCTGCGTGCGTCACTGGTGCAAGCATGCAGGCGGATGGGGGGATCATCCCCTTGCGAGCTTCGATGGGCTCTCGCAGGGGGACGATCCCAGCTCCAGCAGTGGGCTCCGACAGCTCCCATCACACAATGTGACATTTTTTTATTTTTTAAATTATGTTTTAGTTTTTAATATTGCCATCTTATTGCATGGAGAGGAGAGAGTTAGCGCCACATCAGCTTTATGATTGGAAAATCGTCGATTGTAGGTAATGAGGGCATCTCATGAAACGAGTTAAAAGATAGAGAGTATTCATGTTACAAAGTGAAATTGGAGAGCATCGCTGAGCAACTTTAAAGTTGGAGGACATTTGGTGTAATTTATCCTCTATCTTATGATATCCATCTTTATTAGTTATTCACTTGAGTGCCATTTAAATTTAGTGTACAGTCACAAAAACATAAAGAAATCATCGTGTCATATCAATTAGGTCTTCATCAATTAAACAAATACACATATTATCAATAACTAATTTTTAGTTGATTTTAATTCTCTATTATTGATTTTTAATAAATGATTTGTGACCCCCTCCCCCCTCCTGCTTGCGTGCGTCGCCGGCGCACGCATGCACGTAGGCGTATGGGGGGTCGCCCCCCCTTGCCTACATGCATCACCGGCGTAGGCACGCAAGCGGATGGGGGGGGGGGGGGTCGTCTCCCTACGAGCTCCGACGAGCTCTCGTAGGGGTCGACCCCAGCTCCAGGGGTGGGCTCCGACAGCACCCATCGCGCGATGTGGCATTTTTTATTTTTTAAATTATTTTTTTAGTTTTTAATATTGCCATGTTATTGCATGGAGAGGAGAGAGTCAGAGTCACGTTAGGTTTATGATCAGGAAATCGTCGATTGTAGGTAAGGAGGGCATCGCGTGAAACGAGTTAAAAGATGGAGTGTATTCGTGTTACAAAGTGAAGTTGAAGGACATCGCTGAGCATACTTCAAAGTTGAAGGGTATTTAGTGTAATTTATCATCTATATTATGACATCCATCTTTATCAATTATTCACTCTATCTCTCAACCTATCGGTGTATCTATAAATTAAGAAGAGAGTAGCCGCTAATCACTAAATTAATATTACTGATTAATAAGATTCTCATCCTTAATCAAAAGAAGAGTTCGATCTCTCGATCTTCTACAACTCATTCTTTTAATCTTAATCAAGTGATCAAAATGCAATTGACACCTCATACGACTATAAGGATTCTCATCTCATAACAGTCACTATAGCATATCTCTCGATCCTTAAATGAACAGTAAACCAGCAATTACTAGAAACATAGCAAGTAATGTGGCTAATTTCTCCTCTCGGATGAAATTAGTTAAAGCAGAAAAATAATTGATCTCTCGATCTAATTGAAATCAGACATAAATTCTAAACAGTCATGCATCCTGTAAATAGAAATGAGGTGTCACGACCCCGATTTAAATCGTGATTTAAACCAGAGTTCGCGACTCATTACAGACGATCAAATAAAATTAGAAAAGATTGCGGAAACGTGATGTAATTTTATTTTCAAATAGCATACATAAGAATGAAGATATCATAAAATAAACTACACAATTTATGATGATCCTTCAGAACAAATCAATAATCCTTAAGTTTTACATCTCATAAAATGATTTTGTCTTCTTACAACATATAAAATATTACATATGCATTATGCATAACCAAACCTCTCGACATCCTAATAGAAGGATACGAGGGATTCAAATCTTCCCATCTTACCACGAACCCTTCAAATACTATCACATCGCATGATTCCCAAGAATTATCTAAAAAATGTTGGAAACAACAGAGTGAGCTAAAATAGTTCAGTAAGTTGATAACTCATAGCCTATGTGTTACCAACTAATCAATTCAGATGGACATGCAAGGTATAAAAGAATAATAATATCACAATGGGTGTTTTCATATATTTGAAAATAATAAATACAATATCCTAATCAAAATCATCACACTCCAATTGCATCAATATCACTCAAATCATATCAAACAGATGTATGCAAATGCAACACTTTCATATGAATGCACGAATCACCAACTGGTCAGTGGTCGGTAGGTGGACTCTAGAGGTGGCTCGCATCGTGATCAGCGATGTAGCACTTAACTCCATTCTACCTCATCCCTTTCGGGGAACAAATCATAAAATGATAGGTGGACTTTAGAGGTGACCCCTACGGATTCTAGAGGTGGCCCCCATCGTGACTACTCACGATGTGGCACTTAGCTCCGCATAGCACTTAGCTCCAGTCTATCTCATTTCATTACTAGGGAACAGAATGATGGATTGGACTCTAGAGGTGGCTCCCATCGTGATCAGCGATGTAGCACTTAGCTCCAACCATCAAACATGCAATGCAGGCAGATGCAGATTCATGATTCATCATATAACAATTATATCTCGAATATCAAAAGATGAATCATATCAAATACCATTTCAAACCGAACAAGATTGCACTTCTCATAACTCATTCATATCATATCACATATGCTTTTCAAATGTGCAATCATATAATCATTCAAATATACTTTTCACAATTGCATTTTTCGAAATCAATTCATAACATTTCAAAATATATTCAATACATATAATAATCGATGTCACACCGAATTCAAAAGAGGTGAAAACATAGAGTATGAGAAACCAACTTACCTGACATAAGCGATCACACATATTGTTCCTCATTTCTTTTTTCTTATCATTCGTCTAACCCTATAGCAATGATATAGGTTCATACTACTCTTAGGATATAGATGTCAATATAATGTATACAACCGTACTGACATAAAATTATATGACATTTATAGCTCAAGTAATTCAACTCGTTGCAATTGGTTATCTTATATTATGACTTATTGTACACCTAGTTTAGAAAAATCATAACTCTTACCACAAGTAATAAAATCACATGATTCCACTTTCACTTAGCAAATCTCAATTCGTATATGTTTCAAATTTTATTTCATTAGGCATTGTTCACATGAAAATCATAATTCAACCTAAGTTTTGTGTCGGTTGTGTGTTTTGACAGATTGAGTGAGGTTCGATTAACCATTTATATTCACTAAACATATCCGTTTCAAGTGATTCCAATTGTAAAAGCAACCTAACATATGTATCTTTATGACTATAAATTATCAAATAATTCTGTAATATATTTTATTTAATATATAATTTACAAAATTGGCTAACAGATTTAGGAAATAGAGTAATAGCACCCTAAAGATGAATACATAAATTTCTCTACAGATATCTGATTGACCTGATTCCAAAGCTTAGTGAAATTAGACATGAAATGGAGTATACATACATAATTTCATAATTTATACTATTCTATATAACAACTAGAAAATCCCGTGGTTGTACATATTTAGATTTAGCTTTAAAATCTATCCGATAGAGAGATAATCAATGTAAATTTGATAACTTTTATACATAATAATTTTTTAGTAATTTCAATTGAATTAGGTAGCATTCAGAAGCAACAAACTAACATAAAATTTTCAAACTTTTATATGATTAATATGGATGAGAGCATAATTTACAATTGACTATATCCTTTCCCCAAACAGCATGACAACTACCCCTATTTTGCCGACAACACAATATTCATATAAGATTTTGAGATAATTCCAAGTCCCATGAAAACTACACTTTCAGATGATCAATTCATATAAATTTTATAATTTTCTGAGTAGATTTTATATTTATTACAAGTAATGTTTCGGCCATATAGAAATCAGGAAGCAAAGGTTTCATAATCTATTTGATTTCATGGGATACTTTAAATTAGTATACGCCTATTTAAAACTTCTTAGTTCAATCCTATAATAATAATAAAAATAAATCACTGACCATCTGAAAGGCATTTCGTTACAAACCTTACCAAGTTCTCTTTGATTTTTCCTTTATTTGTTTTTCTTCCTCTTCTCCTCCTCCGATTGGTTCGGCCAGCATGAGGTAAAATTTCTTTCGTTCCCTTCAGTATTCATCCTTCAACCGACAGCAAATGGAAAGAGGAAACACGTTTTTTTTCTAACTCTCCTCATTCGGCTAATATATAGAAAACAATTTACTTATGAATATATATATATATATATATGACCAGGTATATATTTATATAATATTATACATATATGTATGGTGGTGGCGTGAGGCGGTTGTAGGCATAGTAAAAAAAATAAAAATAAAGGTGGCATCATTTGGTGGCTATGGATCAAAGTTGAGGCGGTAGCAACTTGTGGCCAGCAAATTAACTTGTGGTCATGGTTCATGACGTCACGTAGTACATAATGACAATTATGTATGTAAATTAATTTAATCAATTAATTAGGTATTGTATGTTAAGTAGTTGGACTTAATGATTGTATTGGTAATTTGAATGAATTGTAATTAGTACTTAATTAATAGTGATTAACAATTAAGATATTCTACACATACAAGCCATAAGCCATGTTACTATATAATAATGAATGCACTCTATACCAAATTAATCAATTATGTCACCCAATAGGCAGTTAATTAGATTTAATTGATTCACAAGAGTTATGAACATTAAAATCGTACTTATAATTTTAGCATTAATATTGAAATACTTGCAATATCACTTATAAGTCGCGATTCATATACGATTTACTTACAATCATACTTATATAAAATAGACTAATTAACTTAATTAATTATATATTTAAGAAGATTAGTACATTCATAAATATGGAGATATTACATGAGGAGTCAAATTCACGACATCAAAAAGTCGGAATAAAAGTCAGCATCAAGAAAGTTTCATCACGAGAGAATCTAGAATCTTCTTTAGTTTATCTTCATTCTTCCCATCCTTTCACTCCCCCCTGCTTGCTTCCTCCTCTGTCCGGCTTCTTCTCTTCTTTTTGTTTCACCCCCTACTCAAAATTCAAATTTCGAAAAGTGGTTAGTCCTCTCTTTTACTCATTCAACTTCTTCATTAAAAAATGATAAAAACATTTAGATATGCTCAATATTTGCGTAAATTCATGGATTTAATTGCAGTGATTATAAGTACATAAAAGAGGTGATCAAATTCTCCCAAACTTAGCTTTTTGCTTGTCCTCAAGCAATGTTCAAGATAGAGGTAGTTTTCATCTTGCTTTCCCGCCAACCTTTTAATATACCAACCTAATATTCTTAGTGCCCTCTCTGTTCCTTCATTCCCTGACTTTAATGAAGATATTAATAGAAAGACATTTTTAACTTCCTCTTTTTAGCTCAAGCCAGAAATTTCAAATAAGAAAAACAGATAATAAGAGTGTTAATGCTAAATCTACCGGTGCAATATAAGTTTTCTTTGAATTTTTATTTCTTTTCATTTGTCTGGTACTCATGTGATTATCCATAATGCTCAAGGAAATTTATGTAGCAAGTTTTTTATCGACACAGCCCAGGGCAGTTGCTCTTAGGGTACCAGGCATGAACCCCTATGGATCTACTCACCCAAATTCACCTTGGCTCAGGAATGCACCTTTTTTGTACCTTCTGGGGCTCTCTTGGCCCTCTTTTCTTTTGCTTTTAACTTTTGTTTTGCTTATTGCTTTTTTTCATTTGGTTTCATACTGCACTGGAAAATATTAGTATTAACAATATTATTAGCAGTTATTTGAATTTAGAGGCAAGCTTAAATAAGATTGGTCGTCAAGCTCTTAATATATCAAAATAGTCACTTTCCACTAGCCTTTGCCCTTTCACTTTAAGCATTAAATTTGGTTGCAAATTATGTTAAAATGTTAGGGGCTAGCAAGATGTTCTTGAACAAAGTTTCAGTAGGTTGCAAAAGTGGCTATAACTACGAGATGAGTTTGAAATCTCTTACTGTACTATGTGAGGTTAACATGAAATTGTGAAAAATGAAAGTTAAATAAAGAGTAGAAATGTATAAATAGAGAATAGAAATGTACCATGTTGCACTCTCCCCCAAGCTTAGTATCGACTCTGTCCTCAGTGTCGATCATGCCAGGAAGAGGGACCCGGAGTTGGTTGAAGCTCAAGTATACGGTCAGTGACTTGCTGGATGTCGCTGAGGGTTGTTAGGACAGAATTCTGGACATCTTCCACTCCTTGGACTCGCTGTTGGTGCACCAAGTTCTGTTGTTCCAGTTTATGCAGTTGATTTTTAAGCTCTTGGATATCCTGGTGATTGCGGGTTATGGCTTCCGCAAGTTTTGTCACTTGGTCCAAAATAAGGTCCAATTTGTTGGATGTGGTGAGTGGTAAAGATGGAGAGGCATCTGGAGCTGATGAGGAGGAGGAAGAGACAATACGCTTTCGAGGAGTTCTGGAACTAGAGGGAAGTTGTGAAGTGGTTTTGAAGTCCAAAAGTAGTGGGGGTAGTGTTGGAATAGGCCTTGTGACCTGAATGAAATCATTCATCCATCAATTCTGGCCTTCCAGGATTGAAGTCCATCGAGGGTCAGGTAGTTGGAAGAGGGCAGATGGATTATATTATCGCAAAAAATGTTGATCGTTTACCATGACAAGAACCCCTTCCTTGGTCAAAAAATCCAAGTCGATTAATGTTGCAGGTGCGGGGGTGGTGTCTGCTAAGAACACATAGTGTTCTGCTAGGGTGTAATGAGGTTGCTGCGGAGGATTGGACTAATTTCACGGGTTAACTTCGTAATCAAACTTTGCAAGAAGAACGAGGCAAGGTTAATCTCTGTTTGGACAGCAGACACTAGAAAATAAAAAGTTCATCGGTAGAAACAAGGTCCCGCTCGTATTTATTAGGGCGGATTAGGACGGTGTTGGTAAGAAGGATATGGGGATATCGAAGAACATGGTTCTTCAGGTCGTGACCGACTTGGTGTAACATGTTATCTGTTCGACGGCCAGTAAGTTGATACCAAACTTCAAATGTAGGGAAAGAGGGCGGAGGGGTTCTATAGACAACATTAGGCAGATTCATGAAACGGGCTAAAGTGTCTAGACCCATGGCGAGTTCTTGATTACACAACCGAAACTCAATGTGATCAGGAACTCCATCTTCATCGAAACTGGTGAGATACAGAGTTCCTAAGAACTCGATTGATACCTCTTTGTACAGGTCCCACCGTTTCATAAAGAAAGGGAGGAGACGAGATCGATGAAGTATGGTCCTGATGTCGTCAAATAGTCCGAGAGATTCGAGAGTGGAAAAATCCAGGAATCGAGTAGAAGAAAAATTTTGAACCTTGTATTACGGAGACGTTGTGTTAACTCCGCCTATATTTTATAGCCGGTCCCAAGTCCGGATAAAGGAGGAGGGTTGTGTTAGGCCCCGACAGCCAGCATAAAATCATGTCGAATCTTATGAACATGGATCAACGAATATAATGGCATCGTATGATCCATGTAGCCGACCCCACCTAGTGGGATAAGGCTTTGTTGTTGTTGTTGTTGTTTGTTGTTGTATTACGGAGACGTTGAGCTTCATGGCTATCTTCTGGCTATCGTAGGTTGGTTGTAGAAGACCATCCGGACGAAGCCGTCGCCTGATGGACTCAGAAGAACTGTTGGTCGGGGAATCAGACGATGTACGAGTTCTCTTCATGTTGCCGGTTGAAAATATTGACGATCGTAAGGGTGGAGAATGGCTGAGGTTTCACGGAGGACGGTGGAGCGCTGTTAGGAATTTCGAGAGGTAGCTGAGGGATGATGGGTGTTGGGGAAGGGATTAGTCGATCGGGTGGAAAACGAAGCGACGTGGAGGAGTTCGTGTGGGACTTGGAAAAGTGGGTAGATATGATGTTAGATTTTGTTGGGATTCTCAACTAAATCTAAAATGTGTACTTTCAGGTGATTTTTCTGATACTTCTGACCTTGTGGGTGCTGACGTGGCTGCTGACCATTTATTTGGTTGGGTAGCCTCTCTATAGCGCCTTTTTTTAATGTCATTGGCTCGATCTTATTTCTTCTAGTAGTCCGATTGCAGATGTAGCACTTCTTCAAACCTTGCTGTGCCTGGATTGTAACATTTCAATCTTTGGCCATTGACCTTGAAGGTTTCTGAATTACTATTTTTGATATACACTGTGCCATGGGGTATATTTTTTCGATGATAAATGGTCCAGACTATCGCGTTCTTAACTTTCTGGGAAAAAGTCATAGTGGGGAATTAAATAGCAGAACCTGATCTCCCTCTTTAAAACTCCTTCTCAATATGTGCATATCATGACATTTCTTTGTTTTTTCTTTATAGATGAGGGAATTGTTATAGGCATCTAATATCAATTCATCTAGCTCATTGAGCTGCAATAAACATTTTCCAAAGACTGCTTGGAAATCATAGTTCAGTGTTTTTGCCCAAAAAGCCTTATGTTCTAATTCCACCGGTAGGTAACAATGTTTGACATAAATCAGCCTGAATGGTGTTGTCCCAATTGGTGTTTTATATGTAGTCCGATATACCCACAGTGTTTCATTGAGTTTCAGGCTCCAATCCTTCTTGATTATTGAAACGGTTTTCTCGAGAATTAGTTTGATCTCTCTATTTGAAACTTCTGCTTGCCCGTTGGTTTGAGGGTGATAAGCGATAGAAATTCGATGCTTGATCCCATATTTAAGCAGCAATTTTTCAAAACTCCGTTCAATAAAATGTGATCCTCCATCACTAATAACCAATCTCGGCATCCTGAACCTTGGAAATATTATGTCTTTAAAGAGTTTAGCAACCGATCTTGAGTCTGCTGAGATTGTAGGGATAGCCTCAATCCATTTTGAGACATAATCAATAGCTAGAAGTATGAACTTGTATCTGCAAGAGGGGGGAAAGGTCCCATGTAGTCCACTCCCCATACATCAAATATTTCTACCTCGAGTATAGGTTGCTGAGGTGCTTCATTTCTTCTGCCTATATTTATAATTCTTTGACAGGCATCACATGATTTAACAACATTGATTGCATCCTTGAATAGGGTTGGCCAATAAAAACCTGTTTGAAAAACTTTAGTGGCTATTTTCTGATATCCTCCATGACCACCATAAGGAGATGAATGGCATTCCTGTAATATAGCATATTGTTCTTCGTCTGGTATACACCTATGATATATTTCATCCGCACATTTTTTGAATAGAAATGGTTCATTCCAGAAGTAGTATTTGATATTAAAGAAAATTTTCTTTTTTTTGTTGATAGGACAGATCAAGTCGTAGAACTCCGGAAGCTAAGTAGTTAGCATAATCAGCAAACCAAGGAAGTTGTGTTTTATGAATAAAAAATAATTGATCATTTGGAAAAGAGTCGTTAATAGCACTGTGGACGCCAGGGTTAACATCTCCTTCTGATAATTGAAGTCGAGAGAGATGATCAGCTACTAAATTTTCTGTCCCCCTTTGATCTTTGATTTCTAAATCGAATTTCTGTAACAAAAGGATCCATCTGATGAGTCTAGGTTTGACATCTTTTTTAGCAATCAAGTATCGCACAGCTTGATGATCAGTGTACACGATGACTTTGGAGCCAACTAGGTAGGATTTGAATTTGTCCATTGCAAAAATGACTGCTAGAAATTCTTTTTTAGTTGTAAGTTTTGCTAGCATAATAGATTGCATGTTGCTTTTTATCCTTGTTTATCCCAATACAGCTCACACAGCTTGATCACTAGCATCACACATAATTTCGAATGGCAAAGACCAATCGGGTGGTTGGATGATTGGAGCTGCTGTAAGAGCTTTTTTCAGGGTATCAAAAGCCTCTAAACAATGTTCATCAAATATAAACTCTGCTTCCTTAGATAGTAGTTTTGACAAAGGCCTTGCAATTAGAGAAAAGTTCTTAATGAAACGTCGATAGAACCCATCATGTCCAAGAAATTCCTTTGATATTAGTAGGGGGAGGTAATTTTTCAATTACTTCTGTCTTAACTTTGTCAACTTCAATGTCCCGGCCTGAAATAATATGCCCTAGGACTACACCTTCTTGTACCATGAAGTGACATTTCTCCCAGTTCAACACGAGATTAGATTCGGCGCATCTTTGTAATACTTTTCCTAAATTCTAAAAACAAATTTCAAAGGAAGTGTCATACACTGAAAAGTCATCCATAAATATCTCAATTATTTCTTCAATGTAATCAGAAAAGATTGACATCATGCACCTTTGAAAGCTTGCTGGAGCATTACATAATCCAAAGGGCATCCTTCTGTATGCAAAGGTTCCATAGAGACAAGATAGTTTTTTCCTGATCTTTTGGATGAATAGGAATTTGATGAAATCTAGAAAATTCGTCCAAGTAACAAAAATAAGAGCGGTTTGCTAGCCTTTCTAACATCTGATCAATGAAAGATAATGAAAAATGATCCTTTCTTGT
The DNA here is from genome assembly GCA_030549335.1 of Pontederia crassipes. NCBI lineage: Eukaryota > Viridiplantae > Streptophyta > Magnoliopsida > Commelinales > Pontederiaceae > Pontederia > Pontederia crassipes. The sequence continues at coordinate 23,761,233 of CM060196.1, forward strand.
TGCTTTATTAAGTTTACTAAAATCGATACACATCCTCCATCCGGTTACCATTTGTGTGGGAATGAATTTATCCGACTCTGTCTTTACTACAGTCATTCCACCCTTTTTTGGCACAACCTACATAGGGCTCATCCACTGACTGTCTGATATGGGGTAGATAATTCCTGCATCCAAAAGTTTAATCACTTCTTTTTTCACTACTTCCTTCATTGCTGGATTAAGCCTTCTTTGTCCCTCTATGGAAGGTTTATAGTCATTTTCCATATGGATGCGATGCATGCATATAGCAGGATTAATTCCTTTGAGATCATCTAATGTGTATTCGATGACATGCTTGTAAGCTTTCAACTTATTCAATAGCTACTGTTGTTAAGTTGTCTTTAGATCTGCACTGACAATTACTGGATAAGTGAAGTCTTCTCCTAAAAATTCATACTTGAGATTTTAAGAAAGTTTCTTTAACTCTGGCTTTGTTGGCTTCTTTGAGTTAGACTATTGCATGAACTCTGCAGATTGGTCTTCTAGTAGAGTGTCAGGATGTTGTATTTTAGTTGAGAGCATATGACTTGTCAGAATGCCTACTTCTTCTTCTGTCCACAAAGATGATTCTTGGGCTTCAAGGGATACTTCCAGAGAGTTTGTTGACTGATGCCACTTTTTGTATAAGGGAATTCAGTTGCTCAGGTTGAAGATGGTGGTCTTCCATGTCTGGGCAATTAATAATGTGATTCAGTCGGAATTCGACTGTCATCGCCTATTTGAAAGGTAAGACGACCTTGTTTAACGTCTATCACTGCTCTTGCGGTAGCCAGGAAGGGTCTCCCCAACAAAATGAGAGTTTAATTGTCTTCATCCATGTCTAAAACTACAAAGTTGGTTGGTATGTAGAAATTGCCTACTTTGATGGGTATGTCTTCTAGAATTCCTTGTGGATTTTTATAGATCTGTCTGCTAATTGGAGAGACATATTCATGGGCTTAATATCACACATTTCAAGTTTCCTACACAACCACAGAGGAATAACACTCACTGAGGCACCAAGATCACACAAGGCTCTTCGTATCCTTCGGTTTCCAATTTCACAAGGTATAGAAAAACTCCTCGGATCTTTTAGCTTCGGAGGTAATTTGTTTTGAATTACAGCACTTGCCTCAGCAGTTAGCGCGACTGTTTCATTTTCTTGTATCCTCCTATTCTTCGATAGAATGTCCTTCAGAAATTTGGCATATGCTGGCATTTCTTGAATAGCTTCCACGAAAGGTACATTGATATAGAGTTTCTTTAGGATCTCTATAAACTTGCCAAATTGTTGATCCTGTCGAGATTTCTCAAGGGCTTTAGGAAATGGTATCCGAGAAGAATAACTAGGATGTCCTTCAGCAAGCTGTTGTTTGGATTTATTTTGTCCATTCATTGTATCTTCTGGTTGAACCGCCTGACTTTGATCACCAATTCTTTCAGTTGCCTCTGTCGAGACCTTTGCTCTTGTTCTTTTAGTGTTATTTATTATTTTTCCACTTCTTAAAGTTACAGCTTGAACTTGTTCTTTTGGATTCTTCTCTGGCTATCCAGGTAAGATTCCCGGTTGTCTTGAAGAGGATGCAGCTTGTTGAGCTATTTGAGTTTCCAGCATTTTATTATGAATGGAAAGACTTTCAATTTTCTCGAACATTTTTTGCATCAGAGTGTCCTGTTTTGACATATATTTTTCCATCATTACTTCTAACTTGTTAGTGGAAGGTGACCCTTGGTCTCACGAAGAGTTTTGAGGTTGTGCTCTCTGATTAAATCTATTTTTTCAAGTGGGAACTTGAGTTTGTTGAGGATTGTCTCTGTAGAAAAATTTTGGATTGTTCCTCCATCCAGAATTGAAAGTGTTAGAATATGGGTCATTATTCAATGGATAAGGGCCTATCTCATTAGCCTATTGTTGATGCCCTTGCTATTTTAGTAGCTCACAATGCACGGAAATGTGATCAGGTGAACCACATATTTCGCAACATCTTACTATCATATTGACAGTAGGAGTAGCTTCGTTGAGTCCCAGTCTACTAATTGCTTTTTGAACTATATACTCCACTTTAGAAGAAAAATCCTCACCGTCAAATCGAGTTTGAGTTAATGCAGTTGACTCATTAGACCTTGAATGAGTTAGGAAATGTTAATTCATGACTATTTCTTCTATAAGTTGATAGGTTTCATCTACATTTTTCTTTATAAACACACCATCGACATCGTTATCTAGCACCATTTTTGAAGTGTAGTTGAGTCCATCGTGGAAGGATTGAACCAAAATCCATTTGCTTAAGTCATGATGAGGACATGACCTTAGCAATATCTTAAACATTTGCCATGTTTCATACAACATCTCCTGATCTTTTTGCACAAAACCGATTATTTGATTTTTGATTTTTATAGTTTTATTGGCAGGAAAATATTCTGACAAAAATGCTTTTACTAGTTGCTCCCAGGTAGTTAATTTTCGGGGTTCCAATGATTGTAGTCATTGCTTGGCTTTACCCCTTTACAAGAAAGAGAAGACCCTTAGTCTCAATGCCACTGGCGATACTCCATTCAACTTGGTTGTCTCGCATATTTCTATAAAGTCTTTAAGATGTTGATTTGGGTCCTCATCTGGAGTTCCTCCAAATTGGTTCTGTTGGATTGTAGAGATTAGAGATGATTTTAACTCGAAATTATTGGCTTGAATGGCAGACTTCAAAATCGCAGACTCCAGTCCATCTACAGTGGGAGTATAGAGTTCTTCTAATGATGGGACTGGTGGTCATGGTTGGAGTGGCTCTTGTTGTTCAGCCATCATTTCTGCTTTTGGATTAAAATCCTCCTCGAGCTCTATGGATTGAGTGCTGCTTGCACCTTCAAGAAGGGATGTTATGTTCTTACACTCGCACCTCGATCTATTTCAGGGTCTACTTCAAGCCGTTGGCTACAGATGTTTCTGGGCATATACTAATCCATGAAATCAATGAAAAAGATTCAACCGTGAATAGCACTTAAATAAACTAAGCAAGGATATAAACAGAAAATAAATAAATAATCTAAATCCCCGACAACGGCGCCAAAAACTTGACGTGAACTTATCGTAGTTATGAAATTTTGGATTCTCACACAAGAAATAATTCTAGTCACATTTTAATTTTACTCAAGAGTTCACGTAACTGCAAGTGCACAGGTCGAGTAGAAACCCTGAGTGTCGTAACCTCGTTGATTTAGATTAATTACTTATTCTACTTATATCTTGGAAATTGTCACGAAATTATAAAAGAATAAACCAGATGAATAAATGAACATGGATTAAGAATAATAAAGAAAGGTAAGAAAAGATCAAGGAGTGATGGAAGATATTCCCTCGTAATGAACTCGTTGATGCTATTGCAATCGTCGTATCCGACTTACTGATTTTATGATCTCACTCTATCTCTCAACCTATCGGTGTATCTATAAATTAAAAAGAAAGTAGCCGCTAATCATTAAATTAAGATTACTGATTAATAAGATTTTCATCCTTAATCAAAAGAAGAGTTCGATCTCTCGATCTCCTACAACTCATTCTTTTAATCTTAATCAAGTGATCAGAATGCAATTGACACCTCACACAACTGTAAGGATTCTCATCTCATAATAGTCACTATAGCATATCTCTCGATCCTTAAATGAACAGTAAACCAGCAATTACTAGAAACATAGCAAGTAATGTGGCTAATTTCTCCTCTCGGATGAAATTATCTAAAGCAGAAAAACAATTGATCTCTCGATCTAATTGAAATCAGACAAATTCTAAACAGCCATGCATCCCGTAAATAGAAATGAGGAGTCAAATTCACGATATCAAAAAGTCAGAATAAAAATCAACATCAACAAAGTTTCATCACGAGAGAATCTAGAATCTTCTTTAGTTCATCTTCATTCTTCCCAGCCTTCGTCTTTCTCCTTTCACTCCCCCCTGCTCGCTTCCTCCTCTGTCCGGCTTCTTCTCCCCTTTTTGTTTCATTCCCTACTCAAAATTCAAATTTTGAAAAGTGGTTAGTCCTCTCTTTTACTCATTCAACTTCTTCACTAAAAATGATAAAAACATTTAGATATGTTCAATATTTGTGTAAATTCGTGGATTTAATTGCAGTGATTATAAGTACATAAAAGATGTGATCAACCACATATTGTCTATTCAATATTCAATTTGATTTGTCTCTAGAATCTGAACTGAGTCGGGGTTGAACCACGACCATGCTAGTCCATTAGGCATAAATTGGGTCGGGTCCAACGACACTCGAATCATGTCAATATGTTTTGATTTCATTATTCATTGTCATAGGAACCCAGGCCAAGTGGCTTCAAATCTATTGAATCAATTGTAGGTTTTTTTTGTGAATTCTTTTTTATCAAAATCCATATCAGACTAGCCAAAGTCTGATCTAGTTTTCCATTGTCCAAAGGCATCGAACTCATGTTTGTAGAACCTTGAGTTGTGTCAAGTCCTCCGAACTTGATTTGGATTTTACTTGCCCTAGTCAGATCCCTCAGAATTGGGGTTATTGCTGAACCCGAATCAAATTCCATAGTCCGTCTGAAGTTGTGCTCTCCGACGTGACTTCTAGATTGATTTTCAATGTGATTAATAATGTTATTTTATCCACAATTAATCTGGATAAGAGCCTCGAAGATCCTGGTGATAAAATATATCGATATATGAATTCTTTTACATACCATAAGTTGGTTGAAACATCAACATCAATCCACTACTATGTTTGTTACACGAACTTTACCCGATGATTATTCCATGGTGTCGCCTTGAAATTCTTGTGAACTTCTTCAGTGATATCCTCCCATGTTAGGATATCGAAATGGATCATTAGTTGCTCTCATATATGCCTCAATTTACATGAAAATAAGATGAAAGGGAGAGGATTTTGTGCAGAAGTAAGGTTCTTGTAACTACTTACTCCCAACTCGGCCCGGGTCCTATTCAATCACAGTCCGGGTTCAATAGACCCGGACCGAGCCAGAGCTTTGATGTATCATCGAAGTCACGACTTCAGAACCCGGCCCAAGTCCAAGTACACCCGGACCGGGCTGCTTCGCCGACAATGTCACGAAGTACGATCGAAAACCCATCCGGAGATAGAGAAGATGATCGGACGCGATGAAGTCATGGAGATCAGAACCCGGCCCGGGCCTTACCGGGTGGGATCGGATGCGAGTTCGACCCGACCTTGATCAATGCATTGTCAACGACCCAGACCGAGTCAGACCTCGACTCGGACCGGGTCAGGCGTGTTTATTTCCCGACGGAAACTCGGCCCGGGTCCCCATCAACCCGGCCTGGGTTCTGTCAACCAGAAATGCAAACTTTTCCGTAGATTCACACCCTTCGGAAGTTAGGTCCCATTTTCATCCGAAGTTATATAGAACCTTATTTAAGACTTATCAAAGACCATTAAAGCAAAGTAAAGTAAAGATAAAGATGTGAGATTGCTATGTGCCGCCTCCAGAGGTAAAACAGAGATCAGATTAAAGTAGATGAGGGATAGGTAGTTAGCTGAGGGGACAGCGACACTACTGTCTTAAATGACCACTATTCTTGAGATTTCAGGTCTTCTCCCACCTGCATCTCGAATGAAGGGTGATGCTAAAGGACATACCCCTTTCCTTAAAAATTAAAGTGTTATGCCAGATGGACAGGTAGCTAGTTGAGGAGATAGTGAACTTACAGGTCTTATAACCGACCACTATTCCTGGATTGTAGGAATTCTTCCCCCTACCTTCCAAACTGGGTGAGGTAGTAACACCCACCCCTCTTTCTCTTATGGGCTTTCTAGCATCAGAGAAGCACCTCTGGCTTTCCAACCTAATAAAGACGAGCTCGCATAGGACAATAAACCCTAAGGATATTCTAGTAATGTAAAAGATGTAGTACAACTCACAGTAAAGCAATGTAAAATAAAGCAAAGTATTGTAAAATAAAGCAGAGATATTGTAAAGTAAAGTATTGCACAGTATAGTAAAGACATTGTAAAGCAAAGTCAAAGTAAAGCAAAGATAAAGTATTGCTATAGTAAAGAACAGAGTACTGATATGAATAAAGACTTATACATTGATTTCATGATCATCGTTGATCCTTATCTCACCATCTATTGCTATTGTACTGGCATCTTTGTTCATGGGTATTCTATTCCCCTGCATTGGGATTTTACAGGTGAGAATGCCAACTGAGGAGATGATGGAAGGCGCAGAGCTTGGAGAATGTTGCACATGACTGATCTGTCTAATCCGAGTCTTTCTATCGCATTTCTGTTTAAATCATATTATGTTCAGAGACATCATATTTTTCTTCCGCATATAGGACTTCAGGCAAGTTTTATTATATTTCTGCATAAATCTCTATATTGCAAGACACTATGAACTTCCGCATGTTTATATGATATGAACCATCATAGACTTCCGCATATTTTTCTATAATATGAGACATTACAAATCTTCCGCATTTTGTCACTTCATCATGGCATTTCGACTACTCATCTGCATTTAAAGTCCTATATTATGTTTATTATTATTTTATTAGTGCCACGTGAGCAGTTTTATTGAATAGTCAAGGTCAGTAGAGCAATAGACAGTGTAGCACCCCCGGGATCAAACTGACGCCAACATGGCGGGAGGTGCAATTTTAGGGGCATTATAGTTTGGTATCAGAGCCTAAGTACTTGGCTCCTTCACTGATCATAGTAGAGTAGATGTTCATGCATGCATTCATTGTTCATATTGTACATAGCTCACAGTAAAGTCATGTGCAAGCTTCTCAAGTATCTGCGGCTCCACTCCTCAAGTAAGTAATAAATACATTCATATGTCAATCATACTTATAATATCGGATTTATTGCATTATAGATGCCTCCACGTCGCATGATCACCAGGATTTTACATAGAGGGGATCATATAATTGGAATGAATAGGCGCCCACTAGATCCCCCAACCCCTCCACAACCTACTCTAGAGAGACCGGCGTATTCAGATTCGGATTTGGAAAGCGTTGGAAGTAATAATCCTGATTTATCCTCCCCACCCATGGGGACATGGGAAGAAGTAATCTCAGGGAGGAACTGACTGATGGAGGGAAGACATATAGACAATCCGATTTATATATCCTCCGATGATGAAGAAGAAGCTCCTGCACCACCACGGGAGCTACAGTTCAAAGACGCGAGCCCTATCAGTCAGACCGATGCTGTGATCTCTGCTACATGGGACACACTGATGATGAGTGCCCCTATCGTTCTAGACGTAGTGATTAATGTTGGATGTATCTCGATGTGAAGGCCTTAGTGCGCCTCAGACATATGTTATGCTTTTCGAACCTAATCAAGAGAATAATATTTGCTTTAATGAATATTGAGCATCTTGGTTTCAAGTTTTATCTAAGATTTTTATTTAGATTAAGAATCTTTGATTATATGTGCCTCTCTCAAAGTATTACTATGGCCCTTTTCTTTTTTTTTATATAGATGTCTTATCAAAGAAGAGAGTACGCCTATACCAGTGAGAATGAGAATTTCGAGGAAGGGGAGAACCTATATGTTCCCCCACCTCCACTGTACCCACCTCCATCGTATCCACCTCCACCTCCACCTTCTCCTCCTCTACTAGAGCCACCGGCCCAGCAAGGACGTCAAGTCCCTTCCGTCTGCACACTCCAAGATTTCTAGAGGTCAAAACCTCCAATGTTCAACGGGGAATGAGGCCTCGTGGTAGTAGAGCAATGGATAGAGGCCATCGAGGACAAGTTCGACATCCTCAACGTGCCCGACGACAAGAAGGTTCTTTTCGCTGGGGACACCCTCCAAAAGGATGCCAAGGAATGGTGGAAGGCGAGAAAGGCTACTAGTTTCCCTGAAGTGAGGATTGTTGCATGGGAGGATTTTTGTCAGGCATTTGAGACGCGGTATTTCCCTAGGTTTCAAAGGGATCTGAAGCAGAAGGAATTCTTGGACTTGGTACAAGGGACCATGACGGTAGAGCAATATATGAAGAAGTTCATCAGGTTGAAGAAGTATTCCAAGTTAACCATGGACGAATTGGATGTGACCAAGCGTTTTGTGGACGGGCTGAATCCCGTCCTGAGGCCTCATACAAGATCTGGAAACTGCAAGACCTTAGAGGACGCTATCATTTTGACTACTCTGTCGGAGAAGGACCATCAAGATCTACAGAAAGTTCAAAAGGCTCAGCAGAATGTGGGGCAGAGTTCCCAGCAGCAGCAGCAATAGTTTCGTGGGAACAACCGGCAACACCAACGACGGGATAACCGGTACCACCCGTATGCAGCGCCCTAACAGAACCACCGCCTTCAACAATAGCAACAGCCGTACCGTCCACCACAACAAGCCCCTCCCCCACCGCAACAGCAAGCACAACAACAACAACAGCAGCGACCCCCTCAGCAGGCGCAGAGGCGCCCAGCTCAGCAGCAGAGGCAACAGCCTCCTAGAGCCCCTCAAACACCACCTGCACAAGATGAGCGAGTTTTATGCAATACTTGCGGCAGGACCCATGCTAGGGAATACCGAATGAAGTCAGGAGCTTGCTACTACTACGGCGGAATAGGGCATATAGCGGTGAACTGTCCGAGACGCGGACAACAACAGTTGGTACAAGGAAGACTCTTCAATCTGGAAGAGGATGCATCGTAGAATGACGCTGATGTCATTCGAGGTACGCTATTCATGGCCGATTTACCTACTAAAGTGTTGTTTGATTCCGGTGCCTCACATTCCTTTATATTTGAAGAATATGCCAAAATCTTAGGGTTAGCTACCACGAACTTAGAGCATAAGATGAACATCTTAACCCCACAGGGCACACTATTTACAATAAAGTATCTTCCCAATGTACTCATAGAGATAGAGAAAAAGAATTATCCTGCCAAGCTGATCATTATCCCCATGAGGAATTATGATATAATATTGGGCATGGATTGGCTAACCTCACACGACGTCTCCATTTTGTGCAAACAAAAGAAAGTAATCATAGGCACACAGAGTACAGATAAAGTTATAGTCAGGGGTATTGCACAGAAGGAACCAAGAATTATAGTCTTTGCCATAAAGGCACAAAAAATGCTTCAGAAAGGATGTAGATGTTACCTAACCAGTATAACCAAAATAGAGGAACCAAAGAAGACTCTCCAAGACATAGAAGTGGTGAGGGAATTTCCTGATGTATTCACTGAGGATGTTAGTGGTCTACCGTCCCGAAGGGAGATAGACTTCCACATCGAAGTAGCGCCCGGAATTGCATCAATCTTCAAAGCCCCATACCGCATGACTCCGGCAGAGATGAAGGAATTGAAGGATCAGATTCAAAAGCTGCTGGATAAATGTTTCATAAGGCCTAGTGTCTCACCTTGGGGAACACTAGTTCTTTTTGTCAAAAAGAAGGATAGGTCGTTAAGACTTTGTATCGACTACAGAATGTTGAACAAAGTCACAATAAAGAACAGGTACCTACTACCTCGTATCGACGACCTATTTGATCAGCTGTCTAAGGAAAGGGTATTCTCAAAGATCGATCTGAGGAGTAAATACCATCAGTTAAGGGTGGCAGAAGAAGACATCCCAAAAATGGCTTTCCGATCAAGATATGGACATTATGAGTTCATGGTGATGCCGTTTGGGTTGACAAATGCCCCGGCAGCATACATGGACCTCATGAATCGAACTTTCCACGAACACCTAGATAAGTTCATAATTGTTTTCATCGACGACATCCTCGTCTATTCGTCGAGCATGGAACAACATAGAGAGCATCTGAGGACAGTACTGGAAACATTGCGAGCAAAGAAACTATGTGGAAAGTTTTCAAAATGCGAATTTTGATTAGAGTAGATCATGTTCCTCGGACATATCATCTTTAAAGACGGAGTTGCAGTGGATCTTACGAAGGTTGAAGCGGTGTCCAACTGGACCCAACTGAAGAATGTCTCCGAGATTAAGAGTTTCCTCGGTTTGGTCAGCTACTACAGACATTTTATTAAAGACTTCTCTAGAATAGCATTGCCGCTGGCCAAGCTCACAAGGAGAGGAGAAAAGTTCATCTGATCGCCCAAATGCGAAGAAAGTTTTCAAGAGTTAGCGACTAACTTCAGCACCAATCCTGACGTTACCATCGGGCAATGGTAGCTACGTGATTTATAGCGATGCTAGTGGCACAGGATTGGGATGCGTATTAATGCAACATGGGATGGTGGTGGCATACGCATCTAGGCAGCTGAAGAAGCATGAGGTCAATTATCTCACGCATGACCTCGAGTTGGCAACAGTAGTGTTCGCCCTCAAGCTTTGGCGTCACTACTTATATGGAGAATAATTTGTGGTCTATACATACCACAAGAGCTTAAATATGTTTTTACACAGAAGGAGCTGAATATGCGTCAGAGGCGTTGGATGAAATTTTTAAAGGATTACGAGTTTGTCATTAACTACCAACCCGATAAGGCAAACTCAGTAGCTGACGCTCTCAGCCGAAAATGGGAAGGATCCTTAGCCTACATGCGCCTACGGCGGTTTGAACTCATGGAAGAATTATTCAAATGGACATCAAAAGTAAAGCATGATGGATCACTAATGATGATGCAGCGCATAGTACAGACGTGATAGGAAGGAATATAGGAGCACAAGTGGAAGACGCAGAGTATCAAGATATGATGATAAAGACAAGTATGAAAACAACGAACCTCAAGGTCTCTTCGGATGGTGGCATCAGGTACCGTGACCGGCTATGGGTACCGAACAACCCGGAACTCCGAAGAGAAGTGCTAGACGAATGCCACAAATCTAAATTTGCAATCCACCCAGGGAGTACAAAGATGTACAAGGATGTACAGAGAAGTTTCTTGTGGCCAGACATGAAGAAGGAGATAGCGGAGTATGTCTCCAAATGCATTGTGTGCCAACAGGCCAAGATCGAACATCAGAAGCCATAGGAAACCTTGAAGAGTCTGGGCATCCCACAGTAAAAGTGGGAAGAAATATCGATGGATTTTATCACAGGTCTACCTCGGACTCTGAAGGGGCACGACGCCATTTGGGTTATAGTGGATCGACTTACTAAATCAGCCTACTTCCTACCCATTAAGGTAAAACAATCTCTGGAAAGCCTCATGGATCTATATGTGCAGGAGATTGTTAGGCTTCACGGGATCCCGGCAACTATTGTATCCGATAGAGATCCCAGGTTCACCTCCAGATTCTGGAAGAATCTCCAAAATGCTTTTGGGATAAGGCTCCGGTATAGCACAGCATTTCATCCTCAGACGGACGGTCAATCGGAGAGGACAATTCAGATGTTGGGAGACATGTTGAGAATATGCGCTTTGGATTGGCATGGTAATTGGGATAAACATCTTCCTCTCATAGAGTTTTCCTACAACAATAGTTTCCATGCTAGCATAGAGATGTCTCCCTTTGAAGCATTGTATGGTCGCTCATATCGTTCTCCAGCATGTTGGGGCGAAGTTGGAGAAAGAAAAGTCTTAAGTGCTGAGTTACAGAAGCAGACACATGAGTATACATTCAGGGTGGAACTAATAAAGAAAAGGATGAAATCTGCTCAAGACCGTCAGAAGACCTACGCGGATAAGAAGAGTCGAGAACATAAGTTTAAGGCAGGCGATCAAGTTCTGCTCAAGGTCTCTCCCACTAAAGGAGTAATGCATTTCACCAAACGGGGAAAATTGAGCCCAAGGTACTTAGGCACATTCAAAATACTCAAAATGGTTGGAGACTCAGCGTGTAGGTTGGCCCTGCCTTCGGCGTATTCAAGGGTACACAACGTCTTCCATGTCTCGCTACTCCGGATGTACAAGCACGACTACGCCAACGTGATCCAAATTGAGGAACCAAACCTCAAAGAGGATCTGACGTATGAGGAACAGCCCACGGAGATTTTGGAATACCAAGAACATCAACAAGGGAAGAAACGTGTGGCACTGGTTAAGGTCGCATGGAAGCATCATCAAGGAAAAGAAGCGACTTGGGAAGTCGAATCGGAAATGCGAGAGAAGTTTCCTAAACTTTTCGGTAAGCCTTAACCCTTATCCAAATTCGGGGACGAATTTTCTTTTTAGAGGATAATAATGTAACGTATCGGCCTTAATTAATTAAAAAAATGTAAAGAAATTTGAAACGAACGGTCGGCAGGGGAGGCGTCGCCTCTCCTAGCCTTCCGTCGTTTCGCCTCCGGCCGACCAAGGGTCGGCGGGGGCGTATAAGAGGGGGGGGGGGGGGGGGAGGGACGCACTTGCGCCCTCTTGGAACCCCAATCTCCTCCCTCTCTCTCGTCTTCTTCTCCCTCTCGTTCGGCGACCGGTGACGACGTGCACGAGAGACAGAGGCGACATCGAACGACCTCACGAATCGACCGATCCATCTCTGGCGCACCTCGACCTCCCTCGACGTGTGCAAGGATCCAGCGAACCCTTCCAGGCGACAGCGAACGTCCGACGATCGACGGACGATGAGAAAACACCGACGAATTTGTTTGAACGAAAACAAGGTACCCGTGGCGTTTTAATCCCATAGACAAAGAGATATTGATCTATTGTTGCACATAAAGATATCATAGTGATCATAGATGTCATAGAATCATTTTTCATATTGTAACTTAATCGATTCACCGATCGGATCATCGTCGGAAATCCAGAAACTTTCCGGTGAAATTTTGCTCGTCGAGTACCCGGCCCGAGTTACTCCCAACTCGGCCCGGGTCCTGTTCAATCACAGTCCGGGTTCGATAGACCCGAACCGAGCCAGAGCTTTGACGTATCATCGAAGTCACGACTTTAGAACCCGGCGCAAGTCCAAGTACACCCGGACCGGGCTGCTTCGCCGACGACATCGCGAAGTACGATCGGAAACACCCATTCGGAGATAGAGAACATGATCGGACGCGATGAAGTCACGGTGCTCAGAACTTGGCCCGAGTCGACTATTAACTCGGCCCGGGTCTTATCGGGTGGGATCGGGTGCGAGTTCGACCCGACCTTGATCAATGCATTATCAACGACCCAGCCCGAGTCCGACCTCGACTCGGACCGGGTCAGGCGTGTTTATTTCCCGATGGAAACTCGGCCCGGGTCCCCATCAACCCGGCCCGTTCTGTCGGCCAGAAATGCAAACTTTTCCATAGATTCACACCCTTCGGAAGTTAGGTCCCATTTTCATCCGAAGTTATATAGAACCTTATTGAAGACTTATCAAAGACCACTAAAGCAAAGTAAAATAAAGATAAAGATGTGGGATTGCTATGTGCCGCCCCTAGAGATAAAGCAGAGATCAGATTAAAGCAGAGGAGGGATAGGTAGTTAGTTGAGGGGACAGCGACACTACTGTCTTAAATGACCACTATTCCTGAGATTTCAGGTCTTCTCCCACCTGCATCTCGAATGAAGGGTGATGCTAAAGGACATACCCTTTTCCTTAAAGATTAAAGTGTTATGCCAGAGTGACATGTAGCTAGCTGATGAGACAGTGAACCTACATGTTTTATAACCGACTACTATTTCTGAATTGTAGGAATTCTTCTTCCTACCTTTCGAAATGGGTGATGTAGTAACACCCACCCATCTTTCCCTTATGAGCTTTCTGGCATCAGAGAATCAGAGAGGCACTTCTGACTTCCCAACCTAATAAAGACGAGCTCGCATAGGACAACCAACCTTAAGAATATTCTAGTAATGTAAAAGACGTAGTACAACTCATAATAAAGTAATGAAAAGTAAAGCAAAGTATTATAAAGAAAAGCAGAGATATTATAAAGTAAAATATTGCACAGTATAGTAAAGACATTGTAAAGCAAAGTCAGAGTGAAGCAAAGATAAAGTATTGTTATAGTAAAGAATAGAGTACTGCTATGAATAAAGACTTATACATTGATTTAATGATCATCGTTGATCCTTATCTCACCGTCTATTGCTATTGTACTGGGCATATTTGCTCATGGGTATTCTATTCCCCTGCATTGGGATTTTGCAGGTGAGAATACCAAATGAGGAGATGATGAAAGGCGCAGAGCTTGGAGAATGCTACACATGACTGATCTGTCTACTCTGAGCCTTTTTATTGCATTTCTGTTTAAATCATATTATGTTCAGAGACATCATGTTTTTCTTCCGCATATAGGACTTTAAACAAGTTTTATTATATTTCTGCATAAATCTCTATATTGCAAGACACTATGAACTTCCACATATTTATATGATATGAACCATCATAGACTTTCGCATATTTTTCTATAATATGAGACATTACGAATCTTTCGCATTTTGTCACTTTATCATGGCATTTCGACTACTTATCCGCATTTAAAGTCCTCTATTATGTTTATTTTTTTTTATTAGTGCCACATGAGCAGTTTTGTTGAATAGTCAAGGTCAGTAGAGTAATAGACAGTGTAGTACCCCCGAAGTCAAACTGACCGCCTACATGGCGGGAGGTGCGATTTTGGAGGCGTTACAGAGATAGAGTAGTAGCGGCTCATTTTCGTTTAAGCAGAGATTTCGAGTTCGAGTATGAAAACTCTTGTTGGGGTCTCACCACTGTTAGATACGCGACTCGATCTTATGAAATTAGTTGGGCTTGATGATGAGCCGATCTTTCAATTTGTGACCACACTCAGTAGCCGTGTGGATTGGAACTACTTTCCAAATATGACTATCGAAAAATAGACTTGGACAATGTGCAAGGAGTGAAATCGCCCGGGACGAGATTGTTTTTTGGCTGTCGTTCATTTGTATTAGTTTTTTTTATTTTTATAATATTACGAGATAAAATATTCACAATTGATTAAGAAATAAATGATCAGGATTGATCTTATAATTTTCCTTTATTAATTAGTAGGTGAAATCAAGCCATTGGCATATATCCAATGGTCAGGATTTGCATATAAACTTCTTTGCCTAATTCTCTATTAAAATTAATTTTTTTATAAAAGATGTGTCTATAATTACCATTTGTATGGTGTTTTTCTCGTACGTGGCCTCCACAATTCAAAGGAAGCAAATAAATTAAATCACTTGGGACATCATTGTCATTGTCATTTCTTTTCATTTTTTTTTTCTTTACTAAAAACTAAAGAGACATTGGCTTCATATATTGGTCCTAGGTTGTCCACGTTGTTGTACATGGAAATGCAAAATGCAAACATATTGGGGGTGGAAGAAAAGAATATTTGAAAATTGTAATTTTAATTCATGGAATGATCAGAAAATGTTCCTATGTTGAAATTCGAACTTCTTTTCCCATTTAACATTAAGGATATTCCTCTATTTCATTAGTTTATTTTTAATTCTCCCTCTACAATGAATTTAATTAAGTCATACCATCATTGATGCGTTTCAACTGTCAATTTCCTTTTATCATACGACAATTGACACATTTCTTTCCATTTATTTTCAAGAAGAAAAAATCACCAGGACTCAAATTTGGTAACGATTATACTGTAATCAACCAAACAATTATTTAAATTTAAAAAATATTACTATATACGAAGTTTGCGTGGCAAGGAATCCTTTTAATTTATTATCTATCTATCTATATATCAATTAAAACTTTAAGGAAATAAATAAGGACGGCCTCGATTGTTACACACGGAGATCAAAATGATTACTGTTCTCTTATCATCATCATATGACAAAATGAAATGTTCCTTTCCATTTGCAAGGAAGTTTGATAAGGACTCAAATTTGGAAAACGATCTCCCTAATCACCCATATAATTATTTTAAATCTGTAAAAAGAAAAAAAAATACTACGTATGAAGTTTACCTGCAAGGAAATCCCTTTCATTTATTTACATATTCAAACTTAAAATAAGGAAATATATAGAGGATGACATCAATCGATCGTTACACACATATGGAGTTCAAAAATAACGTTTTTTTTTATCATAGTCAATGATAAATATTAGGGTTCTTTCCGTGTGTGTATATATATATATATATATATATATATATATATATATATAAAGTTATCCAACAATGCAGCGAATTAAGGCATCTTTCCTTGGTCAAATGATAACTTCTAAAAATAAATGTAGACTTTTTACTCGACGAAGAAGAAGAAAGAAGAAAGAAGAAGATGTCCATCTGTGTCATTCATGACTCATCGCGCGCGTCGTAAGCCTTACATTGTAGCAGCGCACGACTCCTCCTCAATAAAGCCGTCCGTCCCTCTCCTGCAACACCGCCACCACCCAACTCGTCCGCCGTGTCCCATGCTCACGCGCGCCACATCAACCTTTCTTTATAAAGCTCCCGCGGCCACGACCAAGTTTGGAAACCACCGCCCGTCTTTGACCATGGCCGTGGCTCCGAAGCTCGCATCCAAACTCCGCCCGCCACACGCCGCCCGATGCCTCTCCTCCGTCGCCCTCGCCGGCGGCAAGGTCTCCTCCGTCGGTCCTGCCGTCTCCGGGGACGCACCGAGGGGTGCCATCGACCTCGATGACACCGGCCGGCTCTTCGCGTCGGCGTCCACGGGCGCCCTCCTCCGCTCCCTGGCCATCCTGCAGGCCATGGCCGTCGGCCCGCTGGTCGACGTCGGGTCGGCCATCATGCGATCGGAGGCAGTTATCGGGAGCCGGCTCGGCCGCGCCGCCGTCCGGGCCACGGTGCACCGGCAATTCTGCGCCGGGGAGGGTCCGGAGGAGGCGGGGCGGGCCGCGAGGGCGATGTGGGAGGGGCAGGGGCTGCGCGGCATATTGGACTACGGGATGGAGGACGCCGAGGACGCGGAGGCGTGCAGCCGGAACGTTGCCGGGTTCCGGCAGACGGTGGAGACGGCGGCGTCGCTGCCTCCCGATTCCGTAAGCATCTTTCTGAACTCCCAATAGAATCTTGGTCGGAGGGGATCTCTGTGAAAACTCGCCACGTGGTACAAAAAGAGAACCCAAACGTGGGGCTCTGAGCATTATTTTTTTACGTTTTTTTATGTTCTGGCTTTAACGGCCTTTGGACGTGTGATCATAATTATCCAGAAACGAGAACATTTATTTTTCGTAACGCAAATTTAACTCATTTCGTAATTTTCCCCCCAATATGTATCTATGTTTCCTGAGTCGTTTTGTTCCGGTTGTTGCGAAAAATTTACAGGTCAGTGTTTGTATCAAGATTACTGCACTGTGTCCGATTTCTCTGCTGGAAAGGATCAGCGACCTGCTGCGATGGGAGCACAAGGACGCAATGTTCCACCTCCCATGGAGATCGCACTCGTTTCCCGTCCTCTCCACCGGCAGTCCCCTATATTTCACCCAGTCGGCGCCGGACCCCTTGACTCCGGCGGAGGAAGCCGAGCTCCTGCGAGTTCACGAGAGGCTGTCTGACATCTGCCAGAGGTGTGCGGACGCGGGGGTGCCGCTGCTGATCGACGCCGAGTACGCCTCCGTGCAGCCCGCCATCGACTACTTCACCTACGCCGCTGCGCTAAGGTTCAACCGCGGCGAGCGGCCCGTCGTTTTCGGCACGCTGCAAGCTTACTTGAGGGACGCCAAGGAGAGGCTGGCGGGGGCAGTCGCGGCCGCGGAGCGCGAGGGTATCTGTTTCGGCGTCAAGCTGGTGAGAGGTGCCTACATGTCGAGGGAGGCGCGGGTTGCCGCGTCCCTGGGCGCGCTGTCGCCGGTTCACCGGAACATCGAGGACACCCACGAGTGCTACAATAGCTCTGCTCTGTTCCTGCTGGAGAAGGTCAGGAGGGGATCTGCCGCCGTGGTGCTCGCTACGCATAATCTCGAATCTGGTAAGAAGCTTGAACCAATGCTCTCACAACTACAACAGTTCAGAATTATTCTTTTTCTTGACAAATTTTTGTTCATGATCTGATCTGGACCTTGGGTGCTGCTCACTGTTCATCTGATATGAATTCTGAAATCCAATCAAGCTCAGGATACCTGGACTTATATGTCACAAGGAGACATTAAGAAAAAAAGTTATCTGCAAATTGAGAACATGTGTCTCAACAGAATTTGACAGAATGATCAGTTGATCACTGAAGCATGTGTTTCATCTTGATAGTGATCTCTATATGATTAAACATGGTGGGGGGATTTGTGCAGGGAAACTTGCTGCAGCAAAGGCAGAGGAACTGGGGCTGAGGAAGGAGAGCCAGAGCCTGCAGTTTGCGCAGCTGATGGGGATGGCAGAGGGGCTGTCCCTGGGGCTGAGGAACGCAGGGTTCCAGGTGAGCAAGTACCTGCCTTTTGGGCCTGTGCAGCAGGTGGTTCCTTACCTTCTCAGGAGAGCTGAGGAGAACAGGGGGTTCCTCTCCACTGCCACACTCGACAGACGACTCATAAGGTCTGTAGCTGTAAGACAACAATTCAATGCAAATTGTTACATGTTCATTGCTTGATATCTATTCTGACATGTCACAATGTTTCTGTTCTTTTCTTTCTTAATATTCACTTGCAGGAAAGAGCTGATGAGGAGGGCAGCTGCTGCATTTGTTGGGAAATAGGAGCTGAAAGCAGATGCATTGGGGTGTCTTTTAGGCATTTGATGTGCAACTTCTGTTGCAGGACAGTGATCATTGGTTGTTCAGTAGAACATTGTTATGTACATAGCTCTTATGCTTGACGAAGAAAAGAAATGAACATACTTCCAAATCTGTTGCATGTCTTCCACCAAAATAGTAATTTATCTTTTTTTTAATCTGCATGACTATGATAACTCGATGACTGCGAAACTGGAATTGCTCATTTAGGTATAACTTTTTTTTTTATTTTCCGTTTTCTTCTATCCATAAAATGAAATTTTCGAGATCATATAATAACTTCCATAGAAGATGTTTAGCCCGTCGTGAGACAATTTATTGTAATTTGGGATGAGTTTAACCCAATTAACACTGTCAATTTAATTCGAACTCGTTATTTTTTATCGAGTTAGATTTGATCAGAAGCGGATCAAATTTGACGCCAGTTATCAATTTACACGGACGGAATTTATGATTGAAATTTTAGGTTAGCAATATCAATAATAATTTAAAATTTGAAAAATAATATGTTTCTTATCTGTCATAATATTTTTTAATTAAATTAATTTCTTGAATACCACTACTGATTAATTTAAAATCGAGAAGAAAAAAAAAAACAGAAATGACATTCTCCTATTTTGTGGCTATTTAGCACCAAGGGCGGATCCATATACGACTAGAACAAAAGATGGAAAACTCAATCATCTCTAAAAAAAAAATGCAATAATATTGAATAGAAAATTATCTTACAAATATAGCTTGGCGGGAACAAATACAAGTGACTAGAAAAAGAGAAAAGCATGCACTTTAAGCGAGAAGAAAATTAATCAATTCCCTCGTGAACGACGAATGAATGTCACATCCCCCTGCTCTCGTTCCGTCCCTCCCTCTGAACCCCAAGCGATGCGTCCTCCTCCTCCGATCCCTCACCCGCTCGCGATCCCTTCGCCCCGGTACTCAACTCCACGCCCTCCTCCTCTCCTCCGGCCTCCTCCTCCCCCCCTCCGTCGACCGCCCCCCTCCTCCCTCCCCTCTCCTGCTCCTCTCCAAGTTCGCCGCCTTCTACTCCCTTTGCGGTCGACTCCCTTACGCCCGCAGCCTGTTCGACCGAATACCCCACAGGTCGCCCTTCCTCTGGAACACCCTCATCCGCGGCCACGTCCAGTGCGGCCTCCACGTCGACGCCCTCCGCGCCTTCTCCCGCATGGCGTCCTCCGGCTGCCGCCCCGACAACTTCACCTTCCCCTTCGCCATCAAGGCCTGCGGGGAGCTCTCGTCCCCGGAGCTCCTGGCTCGAATCCACGCGATGGCCGTTGCGTCCGGGTTCGGTTCCGACGAGTACGTGCAGAACTCCTTGATGGCTGCGTACATGGACTGCGGGGAAAGGGGCGCCGCCGCCACGGTATTCGATCGCATGTCTGCCCGCTCTGTTGTTTCCTGGAATACCATGATCGCCGGATGCTGTCACAACTCGTGCCCGGATCAGGCGTTGATGCTGTTCGACCAAATGATGGACGCTGGTTTGGATATGGATGAAGCTACTGTTGTTGCAGTGCTTCCTGCCTGCGCCATTCTGAAGGATCTGCTGAGAGGTCGACTGGTGCATGAGCTGGTGGGAGAGAAAGGGCTCGGAGCACACGTTCCTGTCAGAAATGCATTGGTCGATATGTATGCTAAATGTGGGAGCTTGGAGGAGGCAAGACGTGTATTTGATGATGGACTTTGTGACAAGGACATTATTGCTTGGACTGCAATGATCGGAGGGTATACTTTGCATGGACATGAAATAGAAGCTCTGGTTCTTGCTCGGCAAATGCAGCTCACAGGAATCACACCCAACTCTGTGACGATGGCTGCATTGCTTGCGTCCTGCGCTGCCTTGCGCTCTATAAAGCTTTGCAACTGTGTCCACGGGTTGTGCATTAAACTCTTGCTTAAGACAGATATCGTTGTGGAGACTGCACTCATTGATATGTATGCTAAATGCAATCGCATGGACCTCAGCTCAAGAGTGTTCTCTGAGGGTTCGAGAAGAACTGCAACATGGAATGCAATTATATCAGGGTTTTCGAGGAATGGAGGAGCAGTTGATGGTATCAAGTATTTCAAGCTTATGCTAGGAGAAGAGGTAAAGCCAGACTTGGTCACAATTTCAAGCGTCCTCCCAGCATATGCGGATTCAGCAGACTTGCAACTAGCAGATAACATACATTCTTACTTAATCATCACAGGTTTCATGGAAAATTTAGAAGTTACGACCGGATTGGTAGATGCATATACAAAGGCTGGTAATCTGGTTGTGGCTTGGGAGCTCTTCCATATCCTGACTGTCAAGGACTTTATTTCCTGGAGTACGATAATATCTGGATTTGCAATGCATGGACATGCAAAAACTGCAATTTGGCTCTTCAATAAAATGGTGGAGTCTGGGGTGGCCCCTAGTGAAGTGACCTTCACATCCCTGTTATATGCTTGTAGTCATGCTGGTCTGGTAAAGGAGGGGTTGAACTTGTTTAATAGAATGATCGATGTGCATCACTTGAAACCCATTGCTGAGCATTATTCTTGTGTTATCGACCTTCTTGGCCGAGCTGGGAGGTTGCAGGAAGCATATAACCTGATAAGAGGAATGTCATTTGAGCCAGATCACACAACATGGGGTGCTCTTCTTGGTGCCTGTGTTATCCATGAGAATGTGGAACTAGGAGAATTGGCTGCCAAGCATCTCTTTGAGCTTCAGCCAGATAATAGTGGAAATTATGTGCTTTTAGGCAATATCTATGCTGCAGCTGGGAGATGGGTTGATGTGGAATCTGTAAGAAGCATGATGATGGAAAGAGGATTGAAGAAAAACTCAGGATGTAGCCTAATTGAGACTACAAATGCAAACACTTTTGGGTTTATTTCCTCTGAAGCAATCTAAGAATCAAAGAGATATAAAATAATTGCTTGACAGCACAGTGGCTGTTGTCACATGGTATGCAAACATTCTATACTTGTTTCCATAGCCTGCAGAATTTTCTGCTTAAATGCAGTACTATCGATATGCATCGGCTGCTAAAATCAATCCAAAAATCAAGGAATACGAATTGCTTGGTAGCATGGTGGCTGTTGTTACATGGTATGCAAAGATTTTATACATGTTTGTGTAGCCTGCAGATTTCTACTCCAATGCAGTACTATGGTTATGCATCGACTGACAAATTTTTCTTGACCTTTTATTTTGATAACTGAAAACATTGCATACTTGATGCATATGAAATATAAATGTTGGATTTACAACAAAAAAATGATATAGGATCTCCAAGAAAAGGATGTAGGAGTTATAAGCTCAAACTTTTCTCTTGAGCATATTTTGATACTTGTTTTACATGCAAACCGCATGTATATCATGCATTAGATGTCAAAAGAAACATCAATGCATGAAAGGAGTCAACAAAGAATCTACTTTGCAACATATGGGTTATGCAAATATGTAACTGTACAGAGATAAAAGCCATACAAATCATAATACTTTTACCCAACAATAATTCTTGGGTTTTGATCTGAAGGCTTTTAAATTCTTGAGTTTTCTTTAGTATTTGAATATCGGAGTAACAAACTGCACTGACTGCGAAAGTTTCTATTGCAGCAGCAGCATCCATTGAGGCAAGAGGAATCTAGTGGATGACAAAAGCATTCTAGTAGAAATTGGTAGGCCAATGATGTTGTAACCAATTGGCCCAATGTAGTACATGCTGATTCTCAAGAATGTTTTCCTTGGAAATATATGGCAGTTACCACATCCTCCAAGTTGTTCGTTGCAAAAACAATATCAGTGGTTTCGCTGTTTGTTGCAGAACCTCTCCAGGCATCCAACACCAGCTGATACAGGTACAGGCGAATCAACAAATCCCATTGGCATCCAATTTCATTGTCGAGTCATGCATCTGCAAAGGCGATGCCAACATTAGTTTCACACACCAGCAATGTTGCTGATGAGCATTTGGCGCTCAAATTATCCATCAAAATCTGGAAGTGAGTGAGCCAAAGACCCGCATGGAAAACGAAAAGAGAAACAAGAATATTAAGCATCACTTATTCATATATAATTTTATTTTACAACAGACTGGCTACACAGTGCATCAAAGTACAAAGATCTAAGACATAAATTATATAACCTTTATTCAATAGTAAGCTTGCTCATTGGAAATTTAGCTAAACTCTTGGGTCTTCTGTAGTTCTTCAACATTAGAGAGGAGCAAACTACACTAACCGAAGACGCTGCCATTGCAGCACCAGCAATCCATGGAGGCAAGCGGAATCCTGTGGATGGGAACAGTACTCCAGCAGCAACCGGTATGCCAATAATGTTGTAACCCAGTGCCCAGATGTAGTTCATGCGGATTCTAAAGAAAGCTTTCCTGGAGAGATCTATGGCAGTCACCACATCCTCCAAGTTGCTCCTCACAAGAACAATATCAGCAGCTTCAATTGCAATGTCTGTTCCAGCACCTATGGCCATCCCAACATCAGCAGATACAAGTGCAGGTGAATCATTAATTCCGTCTCCAACCATGGCCACTGTTAAGCCAGACATCTGGAATCAAAATGTAGTATATTCATCGTGTACCTCCTTTGAATTAAAAGAAGAAACTTTATCCAGTTTTATCAGATTATGTGCTTATGTAAGTCTTTACGTGTGTTCTGAATGTATGATGTAATAATCTCATTTATTCTCGTATGTTCAATATGCAATGGGAACAAAAACGAATCCACCGATGTTTTCTTTTTGAAGAGGAAATATCCACTTGTGTAGTCAATGGATTATGAGATTTAAAATTAGTTTATGTTCGTGAATCTATATCCTCGTGAGTAGGGAAGAAAAACCTACTTGCTTAAAACATGGAAAATAACATATACCTGTAGTTCTTGTACTTTTTTTGCCTTTCCATCGGGCTTTGCCTCAGCAAAAACTGTGTCGATTCCAACTTCTTTTGCAATCGCATTTGCAGTCCCCCCATTATCGCCTGTTACCATAATAGTTTTCACCTTCATGGACTGTAGAAGAGATATGACTTCTCGGGCACCAGGTTTCAGGGAGTCAGATATAGCTATTATTCCAGTAACTTCTCTATTAATTGAAACAATTATTCCTGTTTGTGCCAGTTTTTCTGTTTCTGCAATAATATCAGAGACTTCATCTGTGATACTAATGCCTGAATCTAACATCAATCTCTTGTTTCCAATGATGACTTCCTTGTTTCTTACTAGGGCTTTGACACCATGGCCAGATATAGAGGTGAAACCGTGTGCTTCTGGCAATATAAAATTTCGTTCTGTGTTGAACTGTTTGGCATATTCAACTGTAGCCTTTGCTAGAGGATGCTCACTGTTTACCTGTTAAGAATGCAGCACATTGCAACACAATGAGATGTACTGCTAGTATATCAATTAAAATTCTGATTTCCCTTGAAAGTCAATAATAAATTGAAAACCTCCCTCAGAAGAAAAAAAGAAAAGACAGCAGGATATGAGTAAAGAGAGCCTCTGAAAATAAGCTGAGTAAAGATCTTAAAACAGGAAGCCTACTTCAGCAGCAGCAACATAGCAATAGAAGTCCAACAGCATCATATTCTTCACAAGTTTTGTGCTAACAACAACAGGTCTTCCCATTGTCAATGTGCCGGTCTTGTCGAACACAACACAGTTCACCTACAAATAGTTATATTCAGGTATGAGTATAAATTCCTGACAGAAAAGTAAAACCAAGAAAGATGCCCACTTTAATATTTCAATCTGTTTGTTATTTTACGAGGTAGTATTTTTTGTATTTTCAAATCATAATGGAAAATTAAGTGCATTTGTGTTATGTGCTCTCTCGTTTCGTTGCTATTTTATGATGGATGCTTATGGTTTGAAACGTGCAATTTATGTGACATCATTGAAACAAACATTGCTGGTAAATGTAGTAGTCACAGAGACAATCAGAACTAGTCGATGTATCCAGTATACATACCCTGTGAGCACTCTCCAGTGCTTGCCCTCCCTTAATCAGCACACCTTGAGAGGCTCCTACACCAGTTCCAACCATCACAGCTGTAGGAGTTGCAAGCCCAAGGGCACATGGACAGGCTATCACCATGACTGATATGCCAAACTGCAGGGCCAGTTCAAAGCTATCCATGGAAGCTGGCAGCCAAGATTTTGGGTAGCAGTCAAACTTTCCAGCTAGAAACCATGTGAGCCAAGTAACCAATGCAACAAGGATAACCTGAAGATGCAAAGAACAGGATTCAAATGTCGTTTCATAAAAGCATTATCTGGATGTATATGACTGGGAAGTGATTTGATTCAACTTACAAAGGGTACAAAAAACTTGGAAATCCGGTCTGCGAATTTCTGCACAGGAGCTTTTGCCATTTGCGCAGATTCGACAAGGCGAACAATCTGAGCAAGGGCGCTTTCTGATCCGACGCGCGTCGCTCGGACATACAGAACACCATGCTCATTGACAGTTCCTCCTATGACAGCATCACCCTTTCTTTTTGCAACAGGTAGTGATTCCCCGGTAATCATGCTCTCGTTGACATGGCTCTGCCCCCATACAACGAACCCATCGCAAGCCACCTTCCCTCCGGGCATCACCTTGATCACGTCTTTCTTCTGAATCAGGCGGCTGTCGATTTCTCTTTCACCACTCACATTTCCTTGTCTGTCATAGCTTAACAGGATTGCAGTCTCAGGTGCCAGATCCATGAGCTTGGAGATGGCTTCAGATGTCTTCCCTTTGGCCAACACCTCAAGATACTTCCCAAGAAGGATAAACGAGATGAGCATTGAGCTAGTCTCAAAGAAATCCATGGGCTCGAAAACTTTCGAAGTTGCGGCTCTGAGCACAGAGTAAACCGAGTACCAGTATGCAGCATTTGTTCCGAGGGTGATCAAGACATCCATGTTTGCAGACCTATGCTTCAAGGCTTTGTACGTGCCTGAGTAAAATCTCTTCCCTATGATGAATTGCACAGGAGTTGACAATATCCATCTGAGCAGTGCTCCGATGCTCAACATGTTCACTGCCTTCTTATCTAGTCCCCGTCTGATGGGTGGGATGTACATCAACACCATGGAAGTCAGAAATACTGGTACGGTGAAAACCAAACTCCAAAGGAAGGTTTTCTGATACTGATCAATCTCTCTGTGCTTGTGAAGCTCCCTTCCTCTTCCCTCTGGATACAACGATGCTTTGAGATGTCCGAAGGAGGCCGACTGGATTATTTCAATTAAGTTCCTTGGACCAGCTTGATCCGGTTTGTAAGAAACAGTAACCTTCCCGACTGCAGCGTCAATGTACACATCGTCTACACCAGGGAGTAATTGAAGAGCATTCTGAACTGCGTCCATGTACTCTTCCAGCGCCCCATCAACTTTGAGCTCTATTCTGTCCTCATCTTGGCCTGTGGCAATAAGCAGGGCTTCAAAACCGGCATCGTCGACTGCTTGCATAATTTCACTGGCAGTTAGCACTCGGGGGTCGTACCGAACCTCGGCCTCCTCGGTCGCTAAGGCTACTGAAGCCTTCTGCACACCTCGGACAGCTCGTAGAGAAGACTCAACGGTAGATGAGCAAGCAGTGCAGGTCATCCCATTTATGTGCAGCCTGCAGACGAGCGTGGTATTTTCTTCCATCGCCAGTTTATACAGCGCTGCTTCGAAGCCAACATCTTCAATTGCTTCTCTAATTGTCTCTTCCTGCAAGAGAATGCGACCATGAGATCACTGATTCACAGAGGTCATACTGATACGTAACACATAAAGCTCCGTGTGGTGCAGCCTGCAAACTATATATAGCAAAATGGCTGAAGAATAGACATGGACTCACTGTTACGAAGGCCGGATAGAAGACGACATGTGCATGGTCATTGAGCACGTCCACGGAAACTTCATGAACCCCCGGTAGCCGCTTGACTGATTTCTCCACTGATCCTGCACAACCGTCACAGGCCATACCAACCACCAAGAACTGCGCCACCTTCTTCTTCTTCCTCGCCTCGTCTTGTTCAGGAGTTGCATCTCCAGGTTGTGCAGCCGCTCTCCTGGGCATTGACGGGCAGTGCGGTCTCGGCGATAGGCTCGGCCGGGAGAAGCAGGCCTCGCCGCCGAAGCACGTCGACGACATCAGGAGCTGCGCCTTGTCCATAGGCACGTCTTGCACCACCCTTCACGTCTATTCCTCCTTTTTCTTTTCTTCTACTTTTTGCAGTACCGCTCTCTATGGTCTGGCCCCAGACACACAATAAGCGTGCGCCGGTCAGGAAGATTCTTCACAAAGTATGCACCCTTAATTACCCGCCCTCTCCTATTTATACTAAATCTCAATCTATATATACAGTCTACTTTGAGTTTCCTGATTTATGTGGACATGATCTTTGAATGAATTAACTGAAATCAACGAGCATTCAAATAGATCATACACGTTAGTTGGAATATCCAATAAGAAATTAAACACCAATAGAGTGGAAAGTCTGATTACAATGCACGAGTTTGGTCGTATGGAGTTTGACGTAAAAGTCGGTGTTTTCTTAAATATATCATTAATCAAAGTTCTTGCAACTTGCTGACCGAATGGATTCTGAGTGCAGCAGGATAAGATCATTATGAAGCGCACCAATGAGCTTTTTGTGCAGGGTTGCAGTCTCAAAAGCTTTTGGCACAAGGGGTCCGCAGGAACTCGAGTGCAATGAAGAAGAGTTTCATTAATAGGGATTAATGTACCTTCAAAACATTTTCAACGTTTGATATCCACTGATCAACGGTTGAAATAATTGATATTTTTTTATGATGAAATTTAATCACTTTTGATCAGATCAATAATTGAGATGTACTCAACATTCTTTTAGAATGGAAAATACTTTGGAGGTACATTAATCGCGCTTCATAATAATAATTGTCAACTATACTTGGAAGTATGAATTTCTGCCACTAACAAATTAGAAAACTTCATCTTAAAGTCCATAAGTTTATTTGGTCATATTATTTTATTATTTTTATTATATTACGACGATAATGTAATCGAGAAATTCACTATCACCTTTAGGGGAATAACAAGCGTAAAAAAATTGAAACTTTGATAATAGTTTGATTATAAATTAAAGTTAGAAGAAAATATAGATATTGATTTAAAGTTGGAGATTGGAGATCGATGGTACAGGAAAGGAATATTTGTTGCAAAGCCAATGAGAGAATTCTGATTCCTGCAAGGACATGCCAGTGATACCGTGATAGGTGGAGTAACGATACGGTGTGATGATGCTGGCTCAAAATGTTTGACTTGCACTAGGGATTCATCTAATTAACTTTTTATTGTGAACAAACGCATTATAGTAAGGATGTAACATTGTCATTTCATCTATATCCAAAATTTTTAACTTATGCGTTAATTAAAGTTTTATTTCCTTTTATATTAATTATATTAGTAATAAATAATTTTGGTTGATTGATCTTAGTAAATAATTTAATTATAATCGAAACATCGTATAGTGTCTTAGAGAGAGGATCTTGCCACTTGACTTTTGAAGGCTTTGCATTCGGTTATCCTTTTAAAAATCATTAAAAACCTAATCTAATAACGACATTATGAATCATAACGATGTGATTTCAAATCAGCAAGGCCGTTTGGAGCATTTCCTAATAGGGGACAAATAACACGCGAATTAGAAAAGGTTACTTCTTTTTTTCTCTCCACCATCACAAGAGGGTCTCTCTCTCTCTCTCTCTCTCTCTCTCTATATATATATATATATATATATATATGTATGTATTTTTTTCTTTTTTTCTTTTTTTCCTTTTTTTTTTTTTGCTTCAAGCAGACAATGAAGAATGCATGAATAGCTAAAAAAACAGAAAAGGTTAGGCAACATTACATTCTTGTTCATATATTTTTTGATGTGATATCTCTTCAAGTTCTGCAAGCCTAACTTTTTTTTATCAATCATGATGGCGTCACGTCCTTGTTTGTTTCCATATTATGATCTATTTCCATTTAGAAAAAGAACAACTAATAGGTTGTGGCGGCGGCATTAATGCTGATTGGAGAAGCATTAATGCTTGTCTTACGATTGATTACAAACTATCAACGTATTATTTAATTCTTCAAGTTGCTTCTTTAATTCAGTGACAAACAAAAATTTGTTTGTGGCAAATACTATTATGATAATATAATATATGTTTGTGTGTGCCGATCATGATTGCAATCAGATAAGCTTGCTGTCATGGGGTTCAGTTTTTATATGTTGATGAAGGCCCTGCTTAAAGTTTTTATATAGTAAAGTCAATGAAAATTGCCAACGAAATCCAATAAAGTATTAAAAGATAACCAATCAATTTAACAAGGGATATAACTAAATGAAAATGTACAAGACAAAATACTGGTATTTAAGCCGAATTTCTCGTAAAATCCAAGTTTATTGTGCCTCATGAGTAATTGGACTTATTTGTAGTGAAAGAAATAATTAGAGTTCGAAAGGGATTAGAAATCCTAATCACCAAGTTTTAGGGTTAGGACAAAATACAACAGATAATAGCGTCTAAATTAGGGTGGAAATTTTGATTGGGCTTTTGAAGCCTGCTTGACTATTGGGCTTGATAAATTCATGTATTAGGTAGCCCATAATAATAATCTTAATAAACAGAAGGAAAATAAATAGGATTTAACGAGGTCATGCACCATCTCATGCACATGCATATGACCCTCATACGACTGTGCGCCCACATCAGACGATGGGTGATAGATCACTCCTCTTCCATCTTGCTCGACGCCATCTACCACTCCATGGATAATGAGTGCGGTAGGACCGACAGCGTCGAAACTAGATCATTGGATCATCGCGATTGCGGACCGACTCCTACATTCACATCGTCGGTAGGAAGTCCACTGCGGCTGACCTTGATTTTTTATAAATAAATAAATGAATATTTTATTCATTAATGGGATATGAAAAATCATTATTTAATATTATGGAATTATTTAATTATGAAATTGATGAAAATTATGGAGAAGTTGGAAAGAAAAAATAGAGTTTGAGAAGAGGGGAAATTGTTATGGAGATATTTATGGGAGTATTAAGTTAATTCAGATTTAATTAAATCTAAAAAATTATGGGATGATTTATTAATGATGGATGATTAAGATTGATTCTAAATGAGTCCAAGGCCTAATAAAAGTTGTAACCTTAGCATGCATTTATAAATAAGCATTAAAGGGTGTCTGAAAACTCCCTTTTAGCCAAATAGAATTTACGCAATACGAGCTTCATTTTGTCTCTCATTTTCACGCAATCGGCGGCTAATTTTGAAGCCTTGTCATCGTGGAGAAGTCTCGAGGTTATGAACGTGGATTTCAAGTCACATCGTGGAGTTATCGTTGGCCAAAATTCAACTCACCAAAGAGATCTCAGTTGCTTTTTAGCCAACTTTAGGTACATAGAGAGAATCTCTATATCGTCGATTGTCCGCAACATGAAACTCTATTCTCTTCTTCTTTGTACCAAGATTTCATTGATAGAGATTTTCCATAGTTTAGATATCGTATGCTATGGTTATGGTGATCCAAAGTTCACGTCGAAATGCGATTCTTCGTCGGCAGTAAAACCCAGCCCGGGTTCTATTGTGCCCGACTCGAGTTGTTGTGGCTTCAACGTAGCTTGGGTGCAATGCGATCGAATTGGAGGTGAACCAGCCAACTTGGCCTAGGTTCACCATACACTCGGCTCGGGTTTGACCCTGCCGAGGGCGTGGGCCTGGTTTTGAGCACATAAATTTTATTTTTGAATATTGTACTGTGAATAATTGAATACTTGTTATGGTTAATCATTCCTGATCATCCATGATCACATATTTTAGACTTGATTATGATTATTGATATTATTATTCCATCAAATCATGTGATCATTATAATATTAATCTAGTACTTTTCCTCTGATTGGATCCTTATTTAACCTAAATAAATTGATAAAAATAAATGTATTAGGTAAACAAAATGAAAGATAAAAACTGTTGAATCTCATGTTCTCCGATTGTTTCTAAACCATCTGTATCATATTCTTATCATATTGTATGATGGTAGATAGTGTACCTAAATATTTGAAATGTCATCCTTTAGAAAAACTATGATTGTCCTGTGAACGGTCATGATCCTCTGCCATCACGAATTATTGTTTAGTGTTATTATTGGAGGGTGGCTTCTTGTGGCTTGATCCCTCACTGGTCTACATGAAAGAGTCATGGAGTTTTTCGTAATTAATCGAGCGTTCTCTATTGTATTGGATAACTCCAAACATTGAATTAAATTGAATCGAATATAATGGAAATGAAATTGAATTAAATCATGGTCATTCGAATATTATCGTTGACTGGCATTACCTCCGTCGATTATTGAATTGAATGAAAATTATTATTGTCTAATGATAATTAATATCAATATTGAATTGAAATTATTAAATTGGATAGTGTCATAGTGATCATGAATCATTGATTATTATTAATTATTAGCACGCTGATTCTGAAAAAAAGGAAAGAGGGTGATATTGATTGGTTTTTCTAACCAATTTTTCTAATCCTCCTTATTGATCTATGGCTTTATTGATATATTGATCTATTGAGCTCTTATTCTGTTGATTCATCAGTGTTCTATTACTTATCGTATCGTATTGTTATTTGTTCTACACCCTACGTACTGAATATTGTTATACTCATAAATTTTTTCATGAGTTTGGATTCATACAAGTAAGATGATGATAGAGGATGGTGATGCGGGTGGTCAAACTCAGTGACAGAGATGTTGCACATGGCATAGGACGGTGTCCTACTAGAGTTATTTGTTAGTAATTAGTTTTTCGCAATTTTAGTATTGTTGGGTCGTGGAAGTTTTAGCTCCTTTGACATTATAGACTATTAGATGTTCTTATTATTATTGTCGCACTTTATAGAATTTATTTTATTGATTGTGTAGCGTCTTTAAGATGACTTTGAGCACATGAAAGTTGGGTCTCGGATGTTACACATAGGCTTGACGCTGAGCGGAGGAACTTGGCGGGGGAAAGATGGTCTTCGGCCGACGCCATGAAGGCACCGGGGGAAGCGGGTTTTCTTTGCCAATCTCGACATCGAGCTCCTCGGAGAGGGTTCTCGTCATCGGAACCCAAGTCCGCCACGGTCCACCCGTCAAACCGGCTAAGGCCCATTCACACCTCCGCCTCTATCTCCACTCCGTCGTGGCCATCTATCCATGCTCTGCCACTGCCACCTCCAAAGTCGGCAACATTGAAGTTGGTGCCCTTGCCATCATCGCCGATCGTGTATCACCAAGAGAAGAAGAAAACGGGCTCGATCCAGAGCAAGTTCTGAGACTTGCGAAAGTTGAAGATGCCGACGCCGCCTAGGCGCGCCTTGCCGGGTTCATCAACTCTCTCTTCGGCTCGGCCAGCAGAACCTGCGAAAGTTGAAGGAATTGCCCGTTGTGGCGTCCTCCACCATCGCGAGGCAATCGGTGAGCTCGACGTTGTTTATCACCCCCGTCCGATCTAATCGGACTATGGATGCACAAGCGAATGTGGTCATACCCTCTAGACGGCGTATGACCCCCAAGATATGATAAGATTGAATCGAATTTAATGGGAATATATGTATCTCATTATACTATAATTATGTTCCCTATAACAATACTTTCTTGGAGTCTTATGCCAATGAAATTAAGTAATTAACTTAAAATAAAGGAACGCAAGAAGTTGATTGTGATCGAAGTCAAGATTAAGATCCTTTGATTTACGAACTCTTAACCTTTTTCATATTTTTGTATAATTAACTTTCACACTTGACGTGCAATCCATTTTCATTTGAAAAAAAAATCGAATTTGATCATTTATATGTATATTATTTTTATATTAAAATTTAATTCATTATTTTTTTACATCATAGAATTTAAGTGATAAAATTGAGATACACAGTCACGAGATGAGGGTGAGATAGATAATATTAGTTTTAACTGAAAGTTTGAAACAATTGGGATGGGTGACCAAAAGATAAAAGTTTCAACAGCAATTCCACTTTTCTGGTTCACCCATTAAAAAAGGCTATACGGGGACTCTCTCTCCGCCTGAAAACCCAAAGGAAGAGAGAGAGAGTAATGGGTTTACTAATTTTATAGCTTTGGATATGCATAAACTACGCTGCTTGCACAAGGTGCAGCTTTCAGGTCAGATTCATATCATGATGAAGAATTATTAGAAGGGGGATATCACCCTTTTCTCCAATGTTGAACGTGATCGTAATACACAGATTTTATACATTATATATATATAAAAGGGCAGTTGTCCTATATTACAAACTAAAGGGTCATTTGGTTGGAGAATAATTTTGAAAGAATATTAAATTTTATTTTAGAGAATATAGTATTCTCATCTTATTTTTATTTTACTTCTTCTTTGGTTGAAAAAAATAAATTTTATATTTTATAATAAAAATATTTTATTATAAATAGTTGATATTTATTATTATTATCATTATAAAATTCATAATAAAACAATATATATTAAAATAATGAGAAATAATAAATGATGATAAAAATGATAAAATAAGAGAATATCTCTATTCTCATATTTTAGAAGAATAGAAATATGGTGTTGAATGGATTAAAAATGGTGGTTTCACATTCTTTAAGATGGTTTTGAGAAAAATGAAGTTTGACCAAGTTATTCTTATTTTGCTTGTGTTTGGTTGTATTATGGGAATTATTGGGATATTCTAACTTATATTCCACAACCAAACAGCCCCTTAGGGCACCAGATGGTTTATCAAACACACATATGTTATGGTGTGTGTAAATGGCTTGTAACGCCCCCAGAATCGCACCTCCCGCCACGTAGGTGGTCGGATTGACCCTGGAGGCGCTACACTGCCTATTACTCTACTGATCTTGACCATTCAACAAAACAGCTTATGTGACGCTAATAAAATAATAATAAATATAATAGAGAACTTTAAATGCGGAAATTTAATAGTTGAATTGTCACGATGAAGGACTTTAATGCGAAAATTCATGTCTCATATTATAGAAAATATGCGAAAGTTCATGATGTTTTTCAATATAGAAAATATACGGAAACATAATAAGACTGGTCGGAAAGTTCTAGGAGCGGAAGAAAACATGATGTCTCTGAATGATTAAACATATATGCAGTAAGAAAACTCAGAGCCGAAATATCAGTCATATGCAGCGTTCTCCAAGCTCTGCGCCCTCCATCACCTCATCAGTTGGCATTCTCACCTGTAAAATCCCAATGCAGGGGAATAAAATACCCATGAGTAAAGATGTCCAGTACACTAGCAATAGGACGATGAAATAAGGATCAATGATGAATCATGAAATTAATGTATTAGTCTTTAATCATATCAGTACTCTATTCTTTACTATAACAATACTTTGTCTTTGCATTACTCTACTTTTACTTTACAATGTCTCTGTTATGCTATTCAATATTTTATTTTACAATATCTCTGCTTTACTTTACAGTACTTTACTTTACATTGCTTTACTTTGCTGTGAGTTGGACTACGTCTTTTATATTACTAAAATATCCTTAGAGTTTGTTGTCCTATGCGAGCTCAGCTTTATGAGTTAGGATGTCAGAGGTGCCTCTCTAAATCTCTGATGTCAGTAAGCCCATAAAAGAAGAGGGGTGTGTGTTACTACCTCACCCAGTTCGAAAGGTAGGGAGAAGAATTCTTACAAACCAGGAACAGTGGTCGGTTAATAGATCTGTAGGTTCACTGTCTTCTTAGCTAGGTACCTGTCCCTCTTACATAATACTTTAAATCTTTAAGGGAAGATGTGTGACCATAGCACCCCCTTCATTCGAGATACAAGTAGAAGAAGACCTAAAATATCAGGAATAGTGGTCATTTAAGAGAATAGCTTCGTTGTCCCATCAGCTAACTATCTATCCCTCATCTGCTTTAATCTCTGATTTTTGCTTTAACTTTGGGGGCGGCACATATCAATCACATGTCTTTGTCTTTGTTTTATTTATCTTTAGTCATTGTGAAATCTATAATTTAGGATTCAACTGACGTTGGTCTTTGTACAATAGGACTCAACCAGTATAGGTAAACTGGTCAAAGTCTCAGTTATGATTGTAAGTGGATCGACCCGATTAGGTCAGACCAATGGGTCTGACTGTCGGACCGGTCGACCGTTCTCTTGGCACCAGTCGTCCGGTCCTCTGGGATCGGTCGACCTTGTTCTTGTTTAGAGGTCGGTAAATCGATCGACCGTCTAGAGTGTCGATCGACTGTTCATTAGGTTATGAAGATACGCACTGCGTATCGAATCGATCGACCGTTCACTGGGACTGGTCGACCGATCGCAAGATCAAATCCTGTCTGTCAACATATAAATCGGTCGACCGCCATGGTGAGGCCGGTCGACCGATAAGGAAGAACTCTTATGAGTTCTATAAGCGGACCTGTCGACCGCTGGTAGAATCGATCGACCGGTCCCTGCGATAAAACAGGGCCGCCGAAATTTATCTCCGATTCCTGCGGTCCTCCGGCCGTCCAACGACGATGATCACAATACGAAAAATATTGCTAACAACTTTAGGATCATAATGAATCAACTTTACGCATCAAATAATCCTTAATTCATCATCTGTGGGATTTAAATGTTTAGGGTACCTTTTATGTTCGTCGGTTTTTGAACCCATCGATCACTATTCGTCGGCCGATGATCATCGATCGTCCTTGGCGGGTGTAAAGGTGCGCTCGTTCTTCACGAACGTCGGGGAAGTCGTGGTGCGTCGAGGGAGACGCCGGACCAGGGTTCATTCGTCGTCGACGTCGTGCTCTATTTCGATTCCGGAGCGCGTCGTTCGTTCACTGTCGTGGTCGCCGGTCGCCGGTTCGGGAGAAAGAGGAAGGAGGCGAGAGGAGAGGTCGGCCGAGGGTCCAAGGGGTCGCAAAGGCGCCCCTTTGGCCCCCTTATATAACCTTGGCCGACCCTTGGTCCGCTGGAGATGAAACGACCGGTCAGGGGTGGCATTTCGTCTCCCCTGTCAACCGTTCGTTTCGTTCCTTTTTTTAAGAATACGATACGTTACATTATTACCCTCTAAATAAAAATTTCACCCTCGAATTTGGATAAAAGTTAAGGCTTACTGAAAAGTTCAGGAAATTTCTCTCGCATTTCGGATTCTACTTTCCAAATGGCCTCTTTTCCTTGGTGATGCTTCCATGCCACTTTAACCAGTGCTACTATCTTCTTTCCTTGTTGATGTTCTTGGTATTCTAATATCTCTGTGGGTTGTTCTTCATATGTCAGATCCTCCTTGAGATTCGGTTCCTCAATTTGGATCACGTTGGCGTAGTCGTGCTTGTACATTCGGAGTAGGGATACATGAAAGACATTGTGTACTCTTGAATATGTTGGAGGTAGGGCCAACCTGCATGCTGAATCTCCAACCATATCTAATATTTCAAACGGCCATATATACTTTGGGCTCAATTTTCCCGTTTGCTAAAACACATTACTCCTTTGGTGGGGGAGACCTTGAGCAGAACTTGATCACCCGCCTTGAACTTATGTTATCGGCGCTTCTTGTCCGCGTAGGCCTTCTAACGATCTTGAGCCGACTTCATCATCTTCTTTATCAGTTCAACTCTGTCTGTATACTCTTATGTTTGTTTCTGTAATTCCGCACTCAAGATCTTTTTTTCTCCAACTTCGCCCCAACATGCCGGAGAGCGACATGAGCGACCTTACAATACTTCAAAGGGAGACATCTCGATGCTAGCATGGAAGTTGTTATTGTAAGAAAACTCTATGAGAGGAAGATGTTTATCCCATTATCATGCAAATCCAAAGCGCATGCTCTCAGCATGTCCTCCAATGTCTAGATCGTCTCTTTGATTGTCCATCAATCTGTGGATGGAAGGCAGTGCTATACCGGAGCCTTGTCTCAAAAGCATTCTGCAGACTCTTCCAGAATCTTGACGTGAACCTGGGATTATGGCTGATAGAATCCCGTGAAGCCTAACAATCTCCTGCACATATAGATCTATGAGACTTTCAAGAGATTGTTTTACCTTAATGAGTAGGAAGTGAGCCGATTTAGTGAGTCGGTCCACTATAACCCAAATGGCATCATGTCCTTTCTACGTTCGAGGTAAGTCTGTGATGAAATCCATTGATATCTCTTCTCATTTCTACTGTGGGATGCCTAGACTCTTCAAAGTTCCTTGTGATTTCTGGTGTTCCACTTTGACTTGTTGGCACACAATGCATTTGGAGACATACTCCGCTATCTCCTTCTTCATGTCTGACCACCAGAAACTTCTTTGAACGTCTTTGTACATTTTTGTACTCCCTAGGTGGATTGCAAACTCGGACTTGCGGCATTCATATAGCACTTCTCTTCGGAGTTCAGGATTATTCGGTATTCATATTGCAAACTCGGATTATTCTCTTCGAAGAGACCTTGAATTTGGTAGTTTCTAGGCTAGTCTTTATCATCATCGTCTGGTATTCTGAGTCTTCTACTTGTGCTTCGATGATCCTCCCTATCATATCCGGTACTATATATTGTATCATCATTAGTGACCCATCATGATTCACTCTTGGTGTCCATCTGAACAGTTCTTCCATAAGCTCGAACCGTCGTAGATGCATGTAAGCTAAGGATCCTTCTCATTTTCGGCTGAGGGCGTCAGCTACTGAGTTTGTCTTACCCGGTTGGTAGTTGATGGCAAACTCGTAATCCTTTAAGAATTCCATCCAACGCATTTGACGCATATTCAGCTCCTTCTGTGTAAATACATATTTCAAGCTCTCGTGATTTGTATAGACCACAAATTCTTCTCCATATAAGTAGTGACGCCAAAGCTTGAGGGCGAACACTACTGCTGCCAATTCGAGGTCATGCGTTGGATAATTAACTTCATGCTTCTTCAGCTGTCTGGATGCGTATGCCACTACTTTCCCATGTTGCATTAATACGCATCACAATCATGTACCACTAGCATCGCTGTAAATCACGTAACCATCGTTGTCCGATGGTAACGTCAGAATTGGCGCTGAAGTTAGTCGTTCCTTTAACTCTTGAAAGGTTTCTTCGCACTTGGGCGACCAGGTGAACTTTTCTCTCTTCCTTGTAAGCTTGGTCAGTGGCAGTGCAATTCTGGAGAAATATTTGATGAAACGCCTATAGTAGCCTGCTAAACAAAAAAAACTCATAATTTCGGAGACGTTCTTTGGTTGAGTCCAATTGGACATTGCTTCTACTTTTACAGGATCCACTGCAACTCCATCTTTAGAGACGATGTGGCCAAGGAACATCATTTGTTCTAACCAGAATTCACATTTTGAAAATTTCGCATACAACTTCTTTGCCCACAACATTTTCAGCACTATCCTCAGATGTTCTCTGTGCTGCTCCTCGCTTGACGAGTAGTGAGAATATCGTCAACGAAGACGATGACGAACTTATCCAGGTGTTCGTGGAATGTTCGATTCATGAGATTCATGAATGCTGCCGGGACATTTGTTAACCCAAACGGCATCACCAGGAACTCATAATGTTCATATCTTGATCGGAATGCCGTCTTTGGGATGTCTTCTTCTGCCGTCCTTAGCTGATGGTATCCGCTCCTCAGATCAATTTTTAAGAACACCTTGGGTTTAGACAGTTGATCAAATAGATCATCAATGCGAGGTAGCGGATACCTATTCTTTATCGTGACTTTGTTCAACATTCTGTAGTCGATACAAAGTTTCAACGATCCGTCCTTCTTTTTGACGAAGAGAACTAGTGCACCCCATGTTGAGACGCTAAGCCTTATGAAACCTTTATCCAGTAACTCTTGAATCTGGTCCTTCAATTCCTTCATCTCTACTGGGGCCATGCGGTATGGGGCTTTGTAAATTGGTGCAGTTCCGGACGCTACTTCAATATAAAATTCTATCTCTCTTCTGGGCGATAGACCACTAACATTATCAGAGAACACATCAAGAAATTCCCTAATCACTTCTATGTCTTGAGGAGTATTCTTTGGTTCCTCTATTTTGGTCACACTTGCTAGATAATCTTTACATCCCTTTTGAAGTAACTTCTGTGCCTTTATGACAGATACTATGATCTTTAGTTCTTTCTGTGCAATACCTCTGACTATAACCTTATATGTACTTTGTGTGCCTATGATTGCTTTTTTTTGTTTGCACAATATGGAGACATCATGTGAGGTTAGCAAATTCATGTTCAAAATTATATCATAATCTCTCATAGGGATAATGATAAGGTTTGCAGGATGGTTCTTTTTCTCTATCTCTATGGGTACATTCAATAGATACGTTGTGGTAATCAGGGTGTCTTATGGGGTCAAGATATTCATCTTATGCTCTAAATTCATGACAGCTAACCCTAATGTTTTGGCACATTCCTCTAATATAAATGAATGAGAGACACCAGAATCGAACAATACTTTTGTAGGTAAATCAGTTACGAATAGCGTACCTCGAATGATCTCAGCGTCATTTTACGGAGCATCCTCTTCCAGATTGAAGAGTCTTCCTTGCACCAACTATTGTTGTCCACGTCTTGAATAGTTCGCTGCGATGTGACCCATTCCACCGCAGTAGTAACAAGTTCCAAACTTCATTCGGCATTCTCCAACATGGGTCCTGCCACAGGTGTTGCATAAAATACGCTCACCTTGTGCGGGTGGTGCCTGAGGGGCTCTGAGAGGCTGTTGCGTCTGCTGCTCTGAGGGGGTCACTGTTGTTGCTGCTGTTGTTGTTGTTGTTGCTGTGGGGAAGGGACTTGCTGTGGAGGACGGTATGGCTATTGTTGTTGTTGAGGGTGGTGGTTCTGTTGAGGCGCTGAATATGGGTGGTACCGGTTATCCCGTCGTTGGTGTTTCATGTTGTTCCTATGAAACTGTTGCTGCTGATGGGAACTCTGTCCTATATTCTATTGGGCCATCTTCTCCTTCACGAGATCCCGATGGTCCTTCTCGATCAGGGTAGTCAAACTGATGGCGTCCTCTAAAGTTCTGCAATTCCCAGACCTTGTATGAGATCTCAGAGTGGGGTTCAGCCCGTCCACAAAACGCTTGGTTACATCCAGTTCGTCCATGATCAACCTGGAGTATTTTCTAAGCTTGACAAACTTTATCATGTATTGATCCACAGTCATGGTCTCTTGCACTAGGTTCAGGAACTCCTTCTGTTTCAAGTCCCTTTGGAACTTAGGGAAATACCGCGTCTCGAATGCCTGACGAAAATCTTCCCAGGCAATAATTTTTACTTTAGGAAAACCGGTGGCCTTTCTTGATTTCAACCACTCCTTAGCATCTTTTTGGAGTGTCTCCAGCGAACAACACTTTCTTGTTCTCGGGCACGTCGAGGATGTCGAATTTGTCCTCTATTGCCTCCATCCGTTGCTCTGCTACTACGAGGCCTCCTTCTCCGTTAAACATTGGAGATTTCGACCTCCAGAAGTCTTGTAATGTGCAGATAGAAAGGATTTGACGCCCCTGCTGCACTGACGAATCCGGCAAGGGAGGGGATGGCGGAGGCGGATACGGTGGAGGTGGGGGAACATAGTGGGTCTCTACTTCGTTATACATCTCATTCTCACTGGTGGACGTTGATCCTCTTCTTTGAGAAGCCATCTATAAAAAGATCACGGCAATATTTGAGAAGAAGTGCATAATCAAAGATCATTAACATAGATGAAAATCTTAGATCAAGATTGAGACTGAAATGCTCAACGTTCATTAAAGTAAACATTGATTTCTTGATAAGGTTCGTAAAAACATAATATTAGTCTGAGGCGCACTAAGGCCTTCATATCGAGAAATATCAAATACTAATCGCTACGTCTAGAAGGCTCCCCAGGGAGATTGGGGCACTCATCATCAATGTGTCCCTCTTAATAGCAGAGACTACAACATTCCTCTAGAACAGTCTGACTGATAAGACTCGGGTCTCTGAACCGTAATCCCCTTAGTGGTGCAGGAACTTCTTCTTTATCACCAGTGGTTATATAAATTGGATTGTCGATACGTCTCCCTCTCGTCTGCAAGTGCCACCTTTGATTCATCTCTTCACGTATCTCCATGGGGTAGAAGTGGTGTTGGGAGAGTAACTCCGGATCATTACTTCCCACGCTCTTTAAATCTGAATGCTTCGATCTCTCTGAAGCAGGCTGTGGCGGGATTGGAGGATCTAGTGGGTATACATGTATCCCAACTATATGATCCCTACCCCTTCGTACAATTCTGGTTACCATGCGGCGTGGAGGCATCTATAACATAAATTAACTCAATAATATAAGTATGATTCACATAGGAATGTACTTATTACTTACTTGAGGAGTGGAGCCGCAAATGCTTGAGAAGCTTGCACGTGACTTTACTGTGAGCTGTGTACAATATGAACAATGAATGCCATGCATGAACATCTACTTTACTATGATCAATGAAGGAGCCAAGAACTTAAGCTTTGATACCAAACTGGAACGCCCTCAGAATCGCACATCCCGCCACGTAGGCGGTCGGATTGACCCTGGAGGCGCTACACTGCCTATTACTCTACTGACCTTGACCATTCAACAAAACAACTGATGTGACACTAATAAAATAATAATAAATATAATAGAGAACTTTAAATGCAGAAATTTAATAGTTGAATTGTCACGATGAAGGACTTTAATGCGAAAGTTCATGATGTCTTATATTATAGAAAATATGCGGAAGTTCATGATGTTTTTCAATATAGAAAATATGCGGAAACATAATAAGACTGGTCGGAAAGTTCTAGGAGCGGAAGAAAATATGATGTCTCTGAATGATTAAATAGATATGCAATAAGAAAGCTCGGAGCTGAAATATCAGTCATGTGCAGCGTTCTCCAAGCTCTGCGCCCTCCATCACCTCATCAGTTGGCATTCTCACATGCAAAATCTCAATGCAGGGGAATAGAATACCCATGAGCAAAGATGCCCAGTACACTAGCAATACACGGTGAAATAAGGATCAGTGATGAATCATGAATCAATGTATTAGTCTTTAATCATACCAGTACTCTATTCTTTACTATAACAATACTTTGTCTTTGCATTACTCTACTTTTACTTTACAATGTCTCTGTTATGCTATGCAATATTTACTTTACAATATCTCTGTTTTACTTTAGAGTACTTTGCTTTACTTTGCATTGCTTTGCTGTGAGT
The DNA here is from genome assembly GCA_030549335.1 of Pontederia crassipes. NCBI lineage: Eukaryota > Viridiplantae > Streptophyta > Magnoliopsida > Commelinales > Pontederiaceae > Pontederia > Pontederia crassipes. Next base: position 23,803,026 of record CM060196.1, read on the forward strand.
TGGACTAGGTCTTTTATATTACTAAAATATCCTTAGAGTTTGTTGTCCTATGCGAGCTCGGCTTTATGAGTTAGGATGCCAGAGGTGTCTCTTTGAATCTCTGATGCCAGTAAACCAAGCCCATAAAGGAAAGATTTGTACAATAGGACTCAACCAGTGTAGGTTAACTGGTCAGAGTCTCAGTTATGATTAGAAATGGATCGATCTGATTAGGTCAGACCAATGGGTCTGACTGTTGGACCAGTCGACCGTTCCTGATGGACCGATCGGCCATTCTCTTGGCATCGGTCGACCGATCCTCTGGGATCGGTCGACCTTGTTCTTGTTTAGAGGTCGATAAATCGGTCGACCGTCCAGGGTGTCGGTCAACCGTTCATTAGGTTATGAAGATACACACTGCGTATCGAATCGGTCGACCGTTCACTGGGATCGGTCGACCGATCGCAAGATCAAATCATGTATGTCAACATATAAATCGATCGACCGCCATGGTGAGGCCGATCGACCACCATGGTGAGGCGGGTCGACCGGTAAGGAAGAATTCTTATGAGTTCTGTAAGTGGACTAGTCAACCGCTGGTAGAATCGGTCGACCGGTCCCTGTGATAAAACAGAGCCGCCGGACTTTATCTTCGATTCTGGCGATTCTCCTGCCGTCCAACGGCGATGATCACAATACGAAAAATATTACTAACAACTTTAGGATCATAATGAATCAAATTTACGCATCAAATAATCCTTAATTCATCATCTATGAGATTTAAACGCTAAAGGTACCTTTTACGTTCGTCGGTTTTTGAACCCATCGATCACTATTCGTCGGCCGATGATCACTGGTCATCCTTGGCCGGTGTAAAGGTGCGCTTGTTCTTCACGAACGTCGGGGAAGTCGCGGTGCATCGAGGGAGACGCCGGACTGGGGTTCGTTAGTCGTCGAGGTCGTGCTCTGTTTCGGTTCCGGAGCGCGTCGTTCGTTCGCCGTCGTGGTCGCCGGTTCGGGAGAAAGAAGAAGGAGGCGAGAGGAGAGGTCGGCCGAGGGTCCAAGGGGTTGCAAAGGCACCCCTTTGGCCCCCTTATATAACCCCGGCCGACCCTTGGTCGGCCGGAGACGAAACTACCGGTCAGGGGTGGCATTTCGTCTCCCCTGCCGACCGTTCATTTCGTTCCTTTTTTTTTAAGAATACGATACGTTACATGGCTCATCAAAGGTTGATTTTGACCAAACAAGAACCGAATGATTTCCATGTTATCCGACTCTAGAATTATGTGCCTAAAGCCTCGCTCCATGCAATTTTCATACTTGTGATTGCTCTTCGGCATTTTTCTATTATACTCACAGTGTCCTGTTGAATGTTTTGTTGAAAGCCAAAATCTACTCGCCTCCAGGTCCATCCTTCCCCGATGTGCTTGTGGCCGCACCATCTGCATTTAGCTTTAACCACCCAATATATAGGAGGTGGCTCCCACTTGATAAACTACATCCCGACTTCCCTGTCGTTTACATGGTTAGCTATTTGATGAATTGACACCATAAGAGTAGCTTGGATCCTTTAAAGTCAATCTCAAAAGTGAGTGCCTTCCTCCAACTTCATGTCTTCTAGGATGCTGTCCCAAATAGGGTTGCCCATGAAACACACCATGGTTCTCCTCCTCAGCGCGCCAAGTTAGTTCTCATTGGGCGCGTTTGGTTGGGAACATTTCGCGAGAACATCGCGAAATGTTCCCAAACAACCATCGTGATGGGAACATTAACGTGAGTTTGACGAGAACTTTTTACGAAAAGTTCTCGTCAAAGTTTTAAGTTCTTGCCGCATTTCTTTTTTTTTCAACTTCTCTGTCACATTCTTTGACTTTTGATGAAGTGCCACATGAGTGGATATATAGGAATTCAAATCTGCTGAATAACTCATGCTATGATTTTCTACATCCTAGATCTTCCCGTTCCGTCATCTGGCTTATGTTCTTCATGTAGCATTTAGACCGAATGACTCTATGAAATTACGCGTAAAAAGTTCTCGTCAAAGTTTTAAGTTCTTGCCGCATTTCTTTTTTTTTTCAACTTCTCTGTCACATTCTTTGACTTTTTTTTAATTTCATTTATTTTTTAATTGTTTTATAATGTATGCATATATAATTTAGAATAAGTTAATACATTATTAGGGATATTATAACATAATTTATTAAATGTTATTAATTAAAAATTATAAAATAATTAGTTCTAGTAATTAATAAATATTTTATTAATTAAACTATTCAATTATTTTTTAAAAAAATATATTATATTTGGATCTTAAAATGTATGTAAATTATAATATTAATAATATTTAAAAGATTTAATCAAAATAAATAAAAATAATATTAATAATATAATAATTTACGTAAAATATAATATTAATAACATATTTTATTTATTATATTTTTATACCTCATAAAATAATAAATTATATTCTTAGTTCTCCTTTTTTATCCAAACACTTACTAAAACTTATTCATCACATCAACTTTTTAAATCCGCATCATTACACTTTTTCATCCAAACATCAATCCAAACTTTTTTATCAAATCAATTAGTTCTCGAGAACTAATGTTCTCTCAATATTCTCGTACCAAACGCAACCATTGAGCCCTATAAGGAAAGGGAAAAAGTATCAAATTCTCTTGCATTTAGGAGACCGCTTCTATATTGCACTTTCCCAGTGACAATCTCAAAGGACTTTTTTGTAGTGTATTTTCAATTACACCTGCACATCTTGGACATACGACTGTTTTATCAAGGTGTCGATGAATCCTTCCATAGTTTGTCACCAGTCGCCCATGCTAAAAAAATCTAGAGAAATGAATGTATTCTTTGTGTTCCTTCCCAACTCCATATTAGCTTCCAAATTCTAGTGGGATGATGATGCCAGCAATTGTATGCTAATTTTGTAAAAAAACTATTATGATCCCTCAAGTACCCACCACACCCTATCCTCCTCTTTCCCATATGAGGTGGTTGAGGCGAGGTGTAACATGGTGCGCATACCCCATATACAGTTCAATACTGCTTCATTTCCATCCAGTTCTATCCCTCAATTCGGCCACTGACTTGGTGGATGCATTAGCTGGGATACGTGCCATCGCTCCCTCGTTTCAACAATATCCTGGTAGACAAGGATTAGATCAAAATTTTGCTCTTCTAACATCACCTACAATCCAAGCTGCCCCTCTTCTAGTTAGATTTCATGTATCACAGTATCAGTAATATCTTGTCAAAGCCGTGAGTCTCTAGATTTGGATATCAACTGTTGTTCTTTCTTCTGACACCATATTTTCTAACAAGCACCTCACCGAGATATCATGCAGTTTGAAGAGGACTCCCCAGCCTAGTTTGGCAAGGGGAGCCATATTTGTGGTTCTACAGCCCTCCATTTTCATTCGCTTGCTCAGGTGATTGCTCTCCAGTCTATAATAGCATGGGACTTTCTTTGATCTACCCCATGTCCTCATGCAAAGCTTCTACTCCATTTATCTATTTCTGAGCAGATGAATTGAGGTAGCATCATTGATTGCATAAAATGTGACGGCATTGCTTGGATCACTGACTGTGCAAGTGTCACCCTTCCTACGAATGAGAGTGTGGATGCTGCCCTGCCCAAGATTGGACCCCATTGACAAGCCTTTGAAAGTGTTCCTTTCGCACCCTCCCATGGGAAATATTTAATTCATTCTGTCCTCCACTAATTTTGTTGACCTCGTCCACACACTAGTACTTTTTCCTTTCTATAACAACCCAAAATTTTAAATTGAATTAAATAGATAAATAAAATAAATTATTTTTTTAAAATTTGAAATTCTTTTAGAAAATATTTAGAGTTAAGGCAAAAGAGGAAGTTATGGATAAGAGTTTGAATAGAAGAAAAAAAGAAGAAGAAGTTAAAGTATTTAATTAGGATAATTATAAATAAGATCTAGAATCATAGGAGGTTTCGCAGCTAATCTAGTATTATAAATTATAAATTAATCTTGTATTATAAATACACCCATCAATCCAACTAGTTCCGCTCTATCCAAAAAAAAAATTTCTTTAATTTTAAGTCCTTGTTTCTTCCTCCTAGATGCACATTTCCAACCGTAATCTTTGATCATCCCTTCGTGGTTGATAGCTCTGTCAAAGGATGGTAGAGTTGTCGTCGGAAGCCAAGCGGGATCAACTGAAAAGTTGTGTCAAAATTCAGGTTCCAAGTATTTCTACCTGGAATAAGTTTTTCAAATTCATTTTGCACGTGATATCTTAATAAAATAATTAAGTTAAAGAAAGAGAAAAGTATATATTATGTTCTATTATGATCCAAGAATAGTTTCCATTAGATTTCACATCTGAAGTGTGTATTGGTCTGGAAAGTGTTGTCAAACACTCGAAAGAGGGGCGGCCCCCCTCGTGCGTCGTCGACGACAACGATGATGCGGGAGGGCGGCGACCGCCCCCCTCCCCTTCTTTCTCTTTCCCGATGTCGGGAAATTAGGGGGGGGGGTCGCCGCCCCCTGCGTCGTCGTCGTTGACGATGATGGCACAGGGGGGGCGGCGACCCCCCCCCCCCTCTCTTTCCCGACGCAGGGAAAGAGAGGGGGAGGGGCCTGCGTGCGGAGGGGGCAGCGAGCCCCTCCCTTCACGTATTTTTTTAATTATTTTTATAATATTATTATATATTACTTTAATATAAAAATAGAATTCAATTGCAGGGCTATAATGAACTTTTCACAAATGCAAAAAATAATGGGGAAGTCGACGGAATTGGACAGAAAGATCAAACTGAAATAATTATGATAGTTTAGGTACTGAAAAAATGAAATTCGTAATATGAGGTTAAATGTGGTAATTCGTGATAGTTTAAGAATAGTTAGAGGAAATAATCCTTGAAGTTAAGACGGAAGCATGTGCTATTCTCATGTAATAATTATTTGATAGTTTTATGAAAATAGTTCATCATCATCATCTAAGAAGAAGCGTCCAAAATAACCAAATTGCAATGTATAATTTTGGGAGCATTATACATTCTCTCTATTGAATTTAACCAACAATCATCCAACTATATTCTTGTTTACAATTCGGTCACCTAATTTTTATTTATAATTAAATGATCATCAAACTTTAATAATCTTACAAAATATTGATGTGACATCCCATCATATTTTCTCTCCTCTATTGAATTTTATGAAATTAAAAATATCACGTAAAAAAAATTTCTCTCGTTTCAACTCAAACGTAATAAGAGATTTTCTCTCGTATTCCCATAGTGATTCAACTTTTCAAAAATTTTAATCATGATCATCATTAAAAAATATTAAAATTATAAAAAATAAGAGAAATAATTAAATTTTAAAAATAAAAAAGAGTATTACAGAGAACATTCAATTATTGTAATGATTATTTTTTTTAAAAAATATCATCACATCAGTATTTTATGTAAAATAATAAATAAATAAACATTAAAGAAAAAGGCAGCAATCCTATAAAGTGGCTATCGCTCTTTTTTTTATTTTTTTTATCGTTTTACTATTTTAAAATTTAAGTGGAGAGAGAACATGCTAATATGATATCATCAGTTTTTTTTAAATAAGCTGCTAAAAAATGAACACCCCTATAACAATCTTTCTTATTATTTATTTCTGTCGTTTTTAAATATTTTAGTTTTTTAATTATAATTATGACTGAAATTTGTAAAGTTCAAAGAAAAAATATTGATGTGATCATTTTTAATTTTTTAAGATTTAACGTGAAGGAGAAAAAAATAATAAGATAATGTCACATCAACAATTTTATTGTTAACCTTCTATCACCAGTCAGACAAGTTTAATAATTATTTAATTACAAACTAAAGTTCCATTACTGAAATATAAATAAAATAATAGTGAATAAAGATATAATTGAATAATCATAAATGAATTACTTTTTTTCTCTCTCTCATTTTCTTCCATTTTCAACGGTAACACTCCTAAACTTTGACTTCCCTTTACTAAAAGAAAATTCTGATGGAAATTGGGAGTACTAAAGAAAAGCACTTACTGGCAGTTGTAACCAAAAAGCTTAGAATCGATATTGTACATAGCATTGCTTTCTGAAGGAAAAGAAAAGGCAACAAATACCAACATACATAAGAAAGTAAGCCAGGAAAGTGGCTTACAAACGGATCCTAGGATTCTTTGATGATAATTTCCTTTTACGACACAGCGTCAATTAATTGATTGCAGCAAGATGGCACACCTTTATATACAGGAGTCAGGTGTGCACAATGTTTACAATTCACTGTTCGATTGAAATTGTGCGGATTGGGAGGTTGTCTAATTTCTTGGGTCTTTTGTAGTTTTTCAGCAAGAGGGAGCAACAAACCACACTAACAGAAGAAGCTGCCATTGCAGCACCAGCAATCCATGGAGGCAAGCGGAATCCAGTGGATGGGAAAAGTGCTCCGGCAGCAATTGGTATGCCGATTATGTTGTAACCAAGTGCCCAAATGTAGTTCAAGCGGATGCGAGAGAAAGTTTTCCTCGAGAGGTCTATGGCAGTTACTACATCCTCCAGGTTGCTCCTCATGAGGACAATATCAGCAGCTTCAATGGCGATGTCTGTTCCAGCTCCTATAGCCATCCCAACATCAGCAGAAACAAGTGCAGGTGAGTCATTAATCCCATCGCCTACCATTGCCACCTTCAGGCCAGTCATCTGCCAAAACCAAATGTGTTTCCGAGATTATTATTTGAAATAACGAGTGTGTGCCAACAAATGGTTGGCACAAGAGCAGAAGTCATTGAATATGTGAAGGACTACAATATCAAATTCCGTAAACTTCATTGTTAAGAGATTTATGGTAAATAAAATACTAATGATCTATTAGACTTTTGAGTTTCGGGATTTATACAAACAGAAACGTATTGGGCTATGTAGCATTTTTGGGACAGCTTCAGTAACTGTCATCAACATATCTTTTAGTCTAAGAAAAGGTCAACTTCATATTAATTGCTAGGTGCAACATTCTTAAACATCAAATAAAGTATTAATGTGTTTCATGACTTTGTTACTGCATCTGCATGATTTAAATGAAAATAATGGATAATGATGCAGAGACAAGATTGAAAATTAAGAGATACCTGTAATTCTTTGATCTTCCTCGCTTTTTCATCTGGTTTTGCTTCAGCAATATATTCGTCAATACCAACCTCCTCAGCAATTGCCTTTGCAGTGCCCAAGTTATCCCCTGTTACCATTATGCTTTTAACTTTCATGGACCTCAAAAGAGAGATTACTTCTTGAGCACCAGGCTTCAGTGGATCAGATATTGCTATAATTCCAATGACCTCACGATTTATTGAGATGATAATCCCTGTTTGTGCCATTTTTTCTGTCTCTGAAAGAATCTCAGAGGCTTCATCTGGGATCTGGATACCTGAATCCAACATCAAGCTTTTATTGCCAACCATGACTTCCTTATTTCTGATCAAGGCTTTGACACCATGGCCTGTGATAGCAGTGAAATCTCTAGCTTCTGGCAATACATGGTATTCATCTTCTGTGTTAAACCTTTTGGCGTGTTCAACAATGGCCTTAGCAAGAGGGTGTTCACTGTTCACCTGTTAAGGATGAATGATGATATAAATATTATGTGAAAAAACTTGGAGGGATATGTATTGGTAAGACCAATCATGACAGTTATGCAAGAAACTTGGAATGATATAAACATATAATATATATTGAGTTGCCAAATTGATATGATGATATTATGTTTTCTTTTTCCTTTCGAACTAGCTTCATTTACATAATAATGTTGTAGAATTTCATAGTGACAGAGCATACCTCAGCAGATGTCACATACTCATAAAATTCTCTCAAAGCCATATTTTTCAGGAGTTTTGTGCTAACAACTGAAGGTTTCCCCGTAGTAAGTGTGCCTGTCTTGTCAAACACAACGCAATTCACCTGCAAAGCATAATGAGCTTCTTTTAGAAAAGAACTCAGAGGTATTCACCAATCTACTATACATATAAGCTTTTACAACTCCATGTCATCAATATCCATTAACCACTGCACATAGCCTCAAAATAATTGAGCCGGGATAAATTAGATTCAGAAACAAAAATTGGTAATAAAAGACCATCATCCAAAAAGTATTCTGTGGAAGATAGACTTAAGTGCCTACATGAAAACATTCTGCAGATATTCTCTTAAATTTACCAAACCAATCAGTGTCAACAATAGCTATCAACTGAACTAGTGTACACATATAAAATAGAACATAACATCATCAGAAAATAAAAGTCGAAGGAGTATAAAATTAAAATTTTATTTGTACCTTGTGTGCACTTTCCAGTGCCTGTCCACCTTTAATAAGCACACCTTGAGATGCTCCCACGCCAGTCCCAACCATAACAGCAGTTGGAGTTGCAAGGCCAAGGGCACATGGGCAAGCTATCACCATGACAGATATCCCAAACTGTAGAGCCAATTGAAAACTATCCATCGCCGAGGGTATCCATGATTTTGGGTAGCTATTGAGCTTTCCAGCTAAAAACCATGCAAGCCAAGTACAGAATGAAAGAAGAATAACCTGAGATGAAGAAAAATTTTATAATTAAGCAGGGTCAATGGATGCATATCATATTTTTAAGCAGTGTCCGGACTTGCATTATATTGTTTTAGAGACATTTGTAACTTTATAAGATGTAAAATGATTTAGCAGATTATCTTGAATGGTACAAGTAAAGATCAGTGTTACTTACTAAAGGCACAAAATACTTGGAAATGCGGTCAGCAAATTTTTGTACGGGGGCTTTAGCCATTTGCGCAGACTCAACAAGGCGGACAATCTGTGAAAGGGCACTTTCTGACCCAACATGTGTTGCTCGGACATGAAGAACACCATTTTCATTTACCGTACCTCCTATAACAGTATCACCCTTCCTCTTCGCAACTGCCCTTGATTCACCAGTGATCATGCTCTCATTGACATAGCTCTGACCCCATATAACGAATCCATCGCAAGCTAACTTTCCACCAGGCACTACTTTAATGATGTCATTCTTTTGAATCAGGCGGCTATCTATTTCTTTTTCATTCACCACATTTCCTTCATTGTCATATATTAATAGTACTGCAGAGTCGGGTGCCAAATCCATAAGTTTTGCAATGGCTTCAGATGTCTTCCCTTTGGCTAAAATTTCAAGATATTTTCCTAGAAGTATAAATGAAATTAACATTGAACTAGTCTCGAAGAAATCAGTTGCCTCAAAATGTTGTGAATTTGCCGCTCTAAGCACAGAATAGACTGAATAGAAATATGCTGCATTGGTTCCAAGGGCAATCAAGACATCCATGTTTGCAGATCCATGACGTAAAGCTTTATATGAACCAACATAAAACCTTCGCCCTATAACGAACTGGACAGGAGTCGATAAAAACCATCTCAAAAGTGATCCAACACTTAACATATTAACTACTTTCTCATCTAACCCTTGTTTGATCCATGGAATATACATAAACACCATAGACGTGAGAAACACTGGTACAGTGAAAACCAAGCTCCAAAGGAAGGATTTATAGTATTGATTAATCTCTTCATGCTTTTGAAGATCCTTTCCACTTACTTTTGGATAAATTGATGCCTTTAGATGTGTGGTGCCTGATGATTCAATAATTTCGATGAAATTCCTAGGACCTGTCTGATCTGGTTTGTAAGAAACTGTTACCTTTTGAAGGATATCATCAATGTCTACATCATCCACCCCAGCCAGTCCTTGAAGAGAATCCTTAATCATTGACATACATTTTATGTCAACTTCTCCATCAACTTTTAGCTCTATTTTGTTCCTATCTTCTCCTGTAGAAATTAGTACGGCCTCAAAACCTGTCTCTTCAACTGTTCGCATGAGTGTGCCAACATTTACAACCCTAGGATCATAATGAATCTCAGCTTCTTCAGTTGCCAAGGCTACTATAGCCTTCTGAACACCTGGAACAGATTGCACAGAAGACTCAACTGTGGTTGAACAAGAAGTGCAAGTCATTCCCATGATGTGCATCCTGCACACTAGAATAGATTTTTCTTTCAATTCATCTTTAATCAACTCGGCCTCGAAACCAGCATCCTCAATTGTTTCTCTAATTGCATCTTCCTGCAAGTGAATGTAACTGTGTCGTCAGAAAGCTCAGTGCTGAACATTAACATAGTTTAGATAATTTTTGTACTATTAGTGAGTATTGGCAGAAGATCCTATAGTTAGCTTAATATACTTTTTAGATTTATAATATATGTCCTTACCCAGTGTAACTGGCCTAAACCTTCAATGATGGCTAATAAATCTGCACAAAAACTTGAGGTATTGCTTTCTAATTTTCAACATTCAAATATGATGAGCAGATTTCAACTTTGGTAAATGATATATTTGGCACACTAAGAGGTCAAAGAAAATAATTTCCAATTCAACTAAGCAACTACATTTTGTTATATACCAAAGCAACAATTACTTTTTCTGCTTACTAAATGTTATACTTTCCAGTTTTGTTTACCTAAACTTTAGCAAGCATATGCAGATAATCTTAAGAAGCTTCTTTCTTCTTTCCTTCTGCATGAAATCTGGTATCCAAAGTTTAACATATCTGACTACTCCAGACCAGATGAGTGAATACTTAACTACAATCCACTCGCAACAAGGGCACTTCCCAAAATTTTTTTAGCATTCTATTGTTTGTGCCAAAGACATTCCATCATTTAAGTCAACCTTTTGTTTGAAACCATTTAAGTGAAAGCAAATGAACTTTTTAAATGTGAAAATTCAACATGTAAAAACTGTTGGCACCAGAAGCACCTCTACATAAAGACAAATGGATTTGCATCATCTAAGTCCACATTACAGCAGTACCATAAAAGCATCATCCCTCTCAGAAACTATTTTGGGTGGTGCTGCTAGATGAGTTTTCTCCATCTCTCAGTACCATAAAATAGAGAATGCTAGTTGGTGCATAAGATAAGCAACAGACTTAGTATTTTAAAATATCCTGAAGCTATTACACATATGTGAACAACACCGAAATATAAAAAAGAATGCTTTTTTTATGATGCTAAACTGGGGAAAAGAAAGAGACTTGGTCAATGAATAAAAGAGCACAAATAAGAAACCATCAATCTCACGGAGCATGTATGTCCAAAGTCAAACAATAGAAGACGGAAGATCAATCTTCCGCCTTTCAAGATACAAGTTTGATTTCATATTTGAGCATATATCATTATCCAGATCTTCCAAAGCAAAACATAAATAAATTGTCCAATTCTCTTACCTAAAGATCACCTCAAAGGTGCAACCCCAATTCATCCATCTCAAACTTGACGATATTAACCAAATTTTCAGAAAAATATAAAAGTATTGAACTGAGATGCGTCTCTATTTATAACTTGAACAAACCAACTACCGCTCAAGCAAGAAGGCAAATAAAAATCATCAAAAGTGTCAGGTTCTGAAATAAAGCCGAAGGGAAAGATCAGGAAACTCACGCCCACAAATCCAGGATGGTACACGACCTGCGCCCGATTGTTGAGCACGTCGACGGCGGCCTCGCGGATTCCGGGGAGCCGCTTGATCGCCTTCTCCACCGACCCGGCGCAGGCCGCGCAGGTCATGCCGACGACCGACAGCATCGCCGTCCTCTCCAACGACTCCGTGCGCTCGAGCTCCTCGTATCCGATCTCCTTCTTGGGGTACGTCGGCATCGAGGGGTAGTGCGCCCTCGGCGCCAGGCTCCGCGACGACGACCCCCCTTCGCTGCCGAAGCACGACATCAGAAGCGCCCTGCTGCTTCCCATCTCTCTCCCTCTCCTCTTCTTCTCTTCTCTTCTCTCTTCTCTTTTCTCTCTCTTTCTCCCCCAACAATTGCGGCTGTGTTTCTTTTTATACACCGTCCGTTCTCCCTCTCAATTCAAATTAAATTCTGTTAGTTGACATTTCACATTTTGATTTGAGAAGCGGAGAACGCGACAACATGAAGATTGAGACGCATCCGGGTCGTCGGTAGTGGGCCTTCCCGAATCTCAAAGTGAAAACGCGTGGGCTTTACGTAGTGCTCGAGGGCCTGTGTCCAGCAGGTTGTGCGGACGCCGAATGGACACGTGGAACAGATGCCGTCAGATATGGGCCGTCTTTTCAGTTGGGCTTTTGTTTATTGGGCGATAAGGAGTTGACCCGAGATTCGGAAGCTTCTGGGCGGATGGGAGTTTGAGCCCAACACGTCAAGACTTCTTATTTTACTTTAAAAAAGTATTATTATATATCAATTTATGTCATATGGGTTGGGCTTTGAGCTGACCGAAGTTTCTCGAAGGGCCACGAAATTTAGCCCGATACGGCAACGATTGCTTATAGTATATGATAAAAAATAATATTTAATAATAATGTTATAGTATATGATAATATTTAGGGTTATTTTCATAAACATCTTCTAAACTATCACGATTTTTTACATCTAACTTTAAATTATGAATTTATTTTTTTATTCTTAAACTATCGTGATTTTTTTACTTTAGTCTTTCCGTCACTTCTGTTGTCTTCTGTTAGTTTTATTTTTTTCTCATTTATGAAAAGACTAAATTATTCTTCCTTCTAGAAAAATATGAAATAATAAATATAAAAATAAATTTTTTTTGGAAGGATTAAAGTGATAAATAAAAAAATTATCATTTATGAAAAAGACCAAATTATCTTTTCCTTGATTTTTTTATATTTATTATTTGATATGTTATGGAGGGAGGGATAATTTAGTCTTTTTATAAATAAGAAAAATCAAAAGTAACGAAAAATTTAACAGAAGTAAATGGAATGATACAATAAAGTTCGTAATTTAAAATTAGATGTGAAAAATCATAATAATTTAAAAGAAGCTTATGATGCTTGCATGAGAACTTGGTCTTCTCGGATGTGTCGTTGGGTTGGAATTAGGAGATATTTAATTAGTATTTGATAAAGATGAGCAAAAAAGTTAAATTTATTTATTAAAACAATTGAAAAATAACAATATATATCTAATATTATTTATTACTCCAGGACTATTTTCATAAAATACATTGATCGTCATTATACAATGGTAATTCAAATGTTAAATAATATGAATAGCATGGTTGTTTGGACCGGACCGGACCGGCCGGTCCGACCGGTCCAACCGTCGACCGCCACTCTGGGCGGGTTTGGTTCGACCCCAAAACCGGATTAGGATTCAGACCGTTTCGAACCGGTCAAGACCGGTCAAAACCCGCCTAAAACCGGGTTGAACCGTTGAACCGGCGGTTTTGCAAGAACCGGCCAGTCCAAAAATTGAAAATATCTTGAAATAATGTGGACACTGAGTTTTGAACTCAAGACCTCCTGAAACCAACTTATGTGTATATACCACTGTGCTATATTTATTTATCTGAATGCCAAGTTATTTTATATTATACAATGGTTATCATCAGTCATTTATATAATTATTTTGTTTGATAAGAAATTTTATAATATTTTAAATGTCAAAAATTAAATATGAAAAGATTAGTTACCTAATTAAATTAAAAAATAGAAACTACAATAATCTTTCTAGTTTAAGTAAAGTTAAATTTGAGAAAATGAATTTGTAAATTGTAATTGAATATATTAAAATCACATAAAACTCATATCAATAGTTAAATATGTCACATTTGATTTTTTAATTTTAATTAAAATGATTTAATCATATGTACTTTGTTGTAGAAATATATTAATTATTGATAAGAATATATAAGTATTTCAATTTATCTTTTTATATTATTTTATTAATATCCGGTCCGACCGTCCGGGTTAACCGGTTCGACCGGTCCAACCTGACCCGGAGACTTATCCGGGTCGACGTCCGGTCCGGGTCTTACAACATTGATGAATAGTGAACAATAATTCTGAAATAATTTTAACTCTCGTTTTGTAAATATACAATTAATATAGTCCTTGGTTAAAATTTTAGTTAAATAAAAACTTATTTATTTAACTATTTTAAAAAAAATGGAAAAAAGGAGAGTACTGCTTCCTCTTGCGCTCCAGTTTTTCAAGTTTCCAAAGCATGAAATAGGATTTCCATTTGAGAACCAGTTCAAAATATCTCTGTAATACCCCCTAATTTTTCAAATTAAAAAATTAATTTCGTAATTAAAATAAATTTATAATTTTTTCAAGAAAGTTAAAAGTTCCAAAGGAAATAAAAGTATTATTAGAGGAGTGATAAGATAAGATGAAAAGATAAGATAAGAAAAGTTTGAATAAAATAGAAGTGTTATTAAATAAGAGATAAGAAAAGATAATTCCTAATTAGATTAGGAGTTGAAATTATAGTAAGATTAGAGATTTAAAATTGAATTTAAATCTAACTAGAATTTTAGGATATAACGGACTTCTAATGAGAGTTAAAATAAGTATTTTATGTTAAAAAATATCTACAAGATAAAATAATATATATATTATTTTATTTCGAAAATTAAAATATAATAATATTTATTTATTTATTTAATTCAGGAATAATTATGTTTAAGAGAGATATAATAAAGAAAAGATAATCAAAAGAAGATAAGTGATGAAGTTTGATGTAGAGTTGGATTAGTACTTGTTGTTGAAATCAGAAGTTTTAAAAATAAAAATATTTAGGAAATATAATAAAAATTTTATTATTTTCAATACAAAAATAAGGAAATATTAATTTTAGTTAATTATTTAAATAAAAAATTTGTGGAAAATAAAAGATAAATTATAGTTGGGAAGTCTCATTAGGAGCTCTAATTAGATTAGAACTTCATGGGATTTGTATAAATAGAACTAGGGAACACCCTTGTGCTTCGTACAAATAAATACATGATGTTAAATACATTAATAAATGGCGTAACTATAATATTTTGTCATTAAAAAGTAACAATAGAATTGGAGACAGAGAAGATAGAGATAAAAATAAATAAGAAAAAAATGAAAAGATCAAATGTAAAGAATTTTTGTACATAGTCCTTTTTCAAATATTAAATAGGATATAATTACTAATAAATTATTTTAAAACACAATAATATAAATGGACTCGAGATAAAGAGTGGGCTGGATGCGACGGAACGAAACATGTCGGGAAAGTTGTAGGGGCATCAGAGCCATCATTCCACAACTGACTTGGCCCAAGCTTGCGATGCCGTCCACAAATTCTATGTGATCAGGGACGTGGATATACACCGTATTGATTGTGAAGCCAATAGCACCCTTGATGGTGACGTGTCAAAGCATAAGAAGGCCTTGCAATCAGAGGATAGTCCTCATATGTAGCTGCAATCGCTAGATATGGAAGCGAAGGTGTGATTACAGAATGCGTCGAATATGTTCACTACGCCACGAGTAAGAGTAATGATGAAGCATTGGATGATGTGTGGCTTTATTAGCAGTTACGTTATTGGTGGTTATGTTCAGATCCTTGTAGTTATGTTTGGAAACTCCTATAAAAGGCATGTATGACACTGATAAGTTTTGTAGTAGTGAATTAAGATTATTCAGTTTTCTTAGTGCTACAATCATTTCGTGTCTTGTCTTCTTCAGAAATTATTTGGTCTTATTTTTTTAAACAATTGTTCTTCATCTGTTTCACTGCAATTTCTGGCATGGTATCAGAGCCATCTCTGTAGGAACAGAGTTTGTGGTCGAGGATCAGTCATGTAGAGACAAGGATTGCAGAACATTCTTGTCATCTTGGGAATCATTGTATCTTCTGCAGACTACTGGATTGCAGAACATTCTTCTCATCTTGGGAATCATTGTATCTTCTGCAGACTACTGGTCAGATTTATCTTGCTCTAAAATTATTATCTCAAATCAATCTTTCGTCTGAATTCTGAGATTTGCATTGTTCTTTTGAGCATTTTTTATGACCATGTCTTCGAATCCTGGTACTTCTTCAAATGTTAATACCTTGGTTGATTCCTCAAGCCCTCTGTTCTTGAGCAATTCTGACTCACCGGGACAAATTTTAGTTCCCCATCAACTCATAGATTCAGATAATTATGGTGTGTGGAGTAGTTCATTGTATAATGCACTTTTGGCCAAAAATAAGCATGTGTTCGTTGATGGTAGTTTTCCTATTGATCAAGTAGATTCAACACTCCACTTCCAATGGAAACGGTGCAATGCGTTGGTAATCTCCTGGATTTCTAATACATGTACAAAGGGTCTGATAAGCAATGTAGCTTACAGTCAAACTGCTGCTGCAGTCTGGCAAGATTTAAAAGAACGATTTGATAAGATTAATGGCATGAAAGTATATTCTGTTGAACAACAACAACAAAGCCTTATCCCAATAGGTGAGGTCGGCTACATGGATCATACGACGTCAATTCGTTGATCCATGTTCATGAGATTCGACAAGATTTTACGCTGGCTGTCGGGGCCTAACACAACCCTCCTCCTTTATCCGAGCTTGGGACCAGCTATAAAACATAGGCGTAGTTGAAAGTATATTCTATTGAAAATCAGATTTATTCATGTTCGCAAGGCAATTCCTCTATTGCAGAGTATTATACGAGACTCAAAAATCTCTGGGAAGAATTAGATCTGATCATTCCATCAATTCCTTCATTGGATGTTCTGAATGATTATTCTGCATATCTCAAGCAGCAAAGACTATATAGATTCTTGATGGGATTAAATGATAGGTTCGCTAATGCTAGATCACATATACTTCTTATGAATCCTTTGCCTTCAATCAATCAGGTATATGCTTTGCTCATTGAAGAAGAACAAAGACAAAGACAAGTTGATACTACAGAAAGTTCAGATCGGTTGGCTTTTCTTGGGACAAAATCACAAGTTTACAGACAGAAGAAGGATAATTCGATTATCTGTGATTACTGCAAAAAATCAGGTCATAGGAAAAGCCAGTGTTACAGATTGATTGGGTATCCTACAGGTTTTAAGTTCAGCAAAGGAAAGAACTTTGTTCAAAATTCTAATAGTTGCTTAGTCTAACAGTCGAGCAGTGAAAATTCAGATTTTCTTAACTCCAAAAAGTCCTTGACATTTACAGAAGAAGAATACAACAAGATAATTCAGCTTCTAAATAAGGAACAACCATCTACTTCAGATCCCATTGTCAATATGGCAGGTATGAAGATAAGTGATAAATTATCAGATTTCTAGATTCTAGATACTGGGGCATCTAATCATATGACCTTCAACTTAGATTGGCTTACTAATTTAAAAAAGCTAGAAGGCCAAAATTGTGTAATTCTACCTAATGGTAGTACTTCATTAGTTACACATAGAGGCTCTTATCAGTTGGAGCCTGTAGGAAGCTAACAAATGTCCTTTGTATTCCTGAATTCAAATTTAATCTTATCTCCGTTCCAAAATTGATTAAAGAACTAAATTGCTCAGTGATTTTTACAGACAATTGTTGTTTGATTCATGACCTATCCAGTGGCAGGGTGAAGCAGATTGGTAGGAGAAAGGATGGATTGTATCATCTGGTGATTGGAGAAGAGATAATGAAAAATTACAACTCCTGTATTGCGGCTGCAGTTCAGAAAACTTCCTTGGAACTTTGGAATCAGAGGATGGGCCACATGCCATTAGATAGATTGCATTTTGTTCCCAATATCACCATATGCAAAAAACAGGATGACATGCATTGTAGCATTTGTCCCTTAGCTAAGAAACACAAGTTATCTTTTCCTGTAAAAACAGTTCAGGTTATTAAGAGTATAAATATATTAGAGTTGATCCATGTTGATACATGGGGACCTTTTAAGACTTCAACACATGATGGGTTCCATTCTTTTGTCACTATTGTTGATGATTTCAGCAGAATGACATGGGTTTACTTGATCAAATCAAAGGCTGAATGTCATAAGATACTTGTGCAATTTCTTGCTTCATCTGAGAATTTATTTGGATCTAAAGTTAAAATCATAAGAACTGATAATGGGACTGAATACCATAGCAAAGAATGCAGGGATTTGTTCACCACCAGAGGCATTCTAAATCAAAGTAGTTGTGTGTACACTCCTCAACAAAATGGCATTGTTGAAAGAAAACACAAACATATTCTTGAAGTCGCAAGAAGCTTAATGTTTCAATCAAGTTTACCCAAAAGGTTCTGGGGTGAAAGTATAAGGACTGCTGTGCACATCATAAATAGGATGCCACTCAAGATTCTTTCAAACTCTTTAGCTTATGAAAAATTCTTCCAAAAGGCCCCTGATATTTTGAATCTCAAGGTCTTTGGATGCTTATGTTATGTTTCAAATAAAGTAATTTCTGACAAATTTGATAAAAGAGCTACTCCGTGTGTATTTATTGGATATTCATTGACACAAAAAGGCTATAAAGTATTAGATCTGGATACTCGAAAAATCACTATCAGCAGGGATGTCAAATTCCATGAACAAATATTTCCTTTTAGCCTGCCAATGAAAAATATTGACATTTCCTTTGATGACCTTTTCAGAAATCAAACAATGAGTAATTGGCTTGATGATGCACCAACAGGTGTTCATTCATCTTCTCCTGTCAACCTAGAAATTACAGAAGCTTTTCTACAGGATATCACTTTAGGAAATTCAGTAGAAGAACCACCTATAGACTCCAATTCAATTTGTCATGAATCTGTACCTAATCAGGATCAACATTTCAAAGAGAGCTTCCAGTGTCCAATACACATCAAGTAATTCAGCCACCAAGAGAAACTCGAGAAAGAAAAACTCCTACATGACTTCAAGATTATGTAACTGGTAATGCAATAGCATCAACAATCACTTATCCCATCTCTGATTATGTTACATATCAGTCTTGCTCATCCCAGTATAAATCTTTTTTAACTGCTCTTTCTTCCATATATGAACCGCATACATATAATCAAGCAATCAAAGATAGCAGGTGGATTGAAGCCATGAATGCAGAATTACAAGCCCTTGAATCCAATGGTACATGGGAAATTGTCACTCTACCAAAAGGGAAGAAAACAGTAGGTTGTAAATGGATCTATAAGGTAAAGTTAACTGCAACAGGAGAAATTGAAAGGTTCAAGGCTAGATTGGTTGCAAAAGGGTACACTCAAGAAGAAGGGGTTGATTACAATGATACATTCTCCCTAGTGGCAAAGGCAGTAACTATTAGAGCAGTCATTATCACAGCTTCACAATACAACTGGCCTTTGTTTCATTTAGATGTTAACAATGTTTTTTTAAATGGGGAGTTGGATGAAGATGTCTACATGAAACTGCCAGAAGGCTTATCGGGTTATCCACATGATTCCAACAAGGTTTGTAGATTGAAAAAATCATTATATGGTCTTAAACAGTCTTCTAGACAATGGAACATCAAGTTTACTCATATTTTATCCTCAGTTGGTTTTACTCAAAGCAGAAATGATTATACACTATTCACTAAATCTGTTCATTCCTATTTTGTGGCATTATTAGTATATGTAGATGATATACTGATCACTGGAAACCATATGGGAATTATTACTGAGGCAAAGGATGCAATTCAGTCACAACTAAAGATTAAAGATCTTGGGGAGTTAAAATTTTTTCTTTGGATGGAAATTCTTAGATCAGAAAAAGGCATCATTTTAACTCAGCGAAAATATGCTTTAGATCTTTTAACTGATATTGGTTTTACTGCTTCCAAGCCAGCGGGTACACCTCTGGTGTTAAATTAAAAGTTGACTACTTTTGATTATGATGAACATCTAAGGAAAACTCAACACCCAACCCAGAATTCATATGACTATCTTCTTGCAGATCGAACTCAATTTCAGAGATTGATCGGTAGACTAATATATCTCACCAACACTCGGCCGGATATCACGTTCGCAGTTAGGCATTTGAGCCAGTTTATGCATAAGCCAAAAAATTCACATTTAGAAGCAGCATTTCGTGTGCTTCGATATCCAAAAAGAACGCCTGGGCGTGGATTATTCTTTCCTGCCAAACGAAACTCTATTGTATCAGCATATTGTGATGCTGATTGGGGGGCCTGTGCCTTCACTCGCAGGTCTGTCTCTACTTTTTGTGTCAAGATTGGGGAATCTCTTGTTTCGTGGAAATAAAAAAAATAGGACACTGTATCTCGAAGTTCAGCTGAATCTGAATTTCGTAGTATTGCTCTTCTTGTTACAGAATTGCTTTGGCTCATTCGATTATTTGCTGAATTGTCACTTCCTCTCTCTATACATATATCAGTTTTTTGTGATAATGAAGCGGCGATTCAGATCGCTGAGAACCCTATTTTCCATGAACGCACGAAGCATGTGGATGTGGATTGTTTCTTTGTACGTGAACTTTATCTTCGACGTCTAATCAAGTTCACTCATGTCCGCACGAATGACCAGTTTAGCTGACCTACTTACCAAAGCACTGTCTAAGCAACAACATGATCGGTTTTCCGGCAAGTTGGGGATGGTCGACATCTTCCACCCTCCAACTTGAGGGGGGTATTAGCAGTTACGTTACTGGTAGTTATGTTCAGATCCCGGTAGTTATGTTTGGAAACTCCTATAAAAGGCATGTATGACACTGATAAGTTTTGTAGTAGTGAATTAAGATGATTCAGTTTTCTTAGTGCTACTAGAAAATATTTGGTCTTATTTTCTTAAACAATTGTTCTTCATCTATTTCACTACAGTTTCTGGCAGGCTTCTAGCCGATGACGACGCAGATGACACCGGCGGAGAATGCACTGGTGATTGGAAAATTGTAGATTGGAACAAAGACACTGGCAAGGTGATGCCATACGCTTCTCCGGGTTCGAAGACTTTGCCCATGGCGACTGCCACAGCTATCACCGTCACGGCATGGACCGAGAGCTTCATTGGAGTATGGAGATGAGGACCTAGAAGCCCACGAACCGGTGACAGGGAAGATTTTCTCCTTTACCACAAAGAAAAATACATATAGATTTAGGAGATAGTGGTGCTGGTGGAATAATTAATTATATATATATATTGAGGTATTAAATCTTTTTAATTTCCAATTGGTGAATGATTCACAAAAGATAAATTGATGTATTAAATATCTTAAAATGTATCTTAATTTGTGTACTTATATATATATATATATATATATATTAATTGATGTAGTTTAAAAAAAATAACTTCAAATGAAAATATTAAATAATTATAATGTAATAATTAAATTAAATTATACGTTAAATAGGATGTCATTAATGATGACATTGTGAAATTTAATGTCTTCATAATGCTATTCAAATAAAATAAGGTGGAATTAAAAATTTTAATAATTAAAAAAAGATAGAAAGAACGATGGAAGGAGACAGCTTCAAAATTAATTAAAAAATGTCATATTACATGAATTTATATTATATATAGATATAGATGTTAATATATAAATTCAATAATAAAGGGGTCGGCAGCAGCAGCTCCAGTGGCCGGACCAATCGCGCCCCGCGCGCGCCTCTTCCTCTGCCTCGTACATGTCGAACAACGCGTTCAGGTCGTCGTCAAAGAGCAGCCGACTGAGTCGGACCCCCATTGCAGATGTGTGCGATCCCTCACTCGTCAAAGGTTGCTGCTCAATCGCATCAACTGTGACGGCTCCTATGGCCGGACAAACTGCGCTCCACACGTGTGCCTCTCCCTCTGCCTCGCTCGTCGCGGACTCGTACGTGCTGAACAACTCATTCAGGTTGTCGTCGAAGAGCAGTTGGTCGACCCCATCGCAGATGTATGCGATCCCCTGCACAGCAAAGGCTGCTGTTGAGCCTCGTCAGCTGCGGCGGCACCTGTGGCTGGACTAGGTGCCCGCACACGCGCTTCTTCTTCCCCTGGCTTGCCGCGGCCTCGTACACGCCGAACAACATGTTCAGGTCATCGTTCAAGAGAACCTGGCCAACCTGTTGCAGATGTGCACGATGCGGAGGCTGTTGCTCAACCTCGTGAGCTTGGGCGGCGCATGTGACTGACCAAATGCGCCCCGCGCGCACATCTTCCTCTGCCTCGCTCGCCGCGGCCTCGTACGCGCCAAACAACACGTTCAGGCCATGGTCGAAGAGTAGTCGGCCAACATCGTCATAAACGTGCACGTACCCCCGCATGACGAGACAACACTTGATCGTGCACGTTCCTGTGGATTCTTTCAAAAAGAACCCTTTGGAGGACAAAAGATAAATGCCCTCTTATATATGAATTAATTGGGAGGATTATTATTAGTTATAAAATGATTTTTATGTATAATTATTAGTGAGATAGTGGACTGGAGTGTGGCGTAACTCATGGAGAGAAGTGAGGAGTGCGCAAGAGAAATAATAAGGTTACTATTTGGTTATAATAGAACTAGAGAATTTATGTGTAATTATTAGCTAGGTAGTGTGTAGGAGTGTTCCTAACTCATGAAGAGGTGCGGAGTGGGCAAGAGAAACAATAAGTTTACTATTCAATTACAATAGAATTAGGGAATTGAAAAATCTTAAAAAAATTTTAAAAATAGATAAATAAAAATGGAGCTTTGACGATGATCTCCAAACCTTAGAATTATATATAGATAGAGTTATTTTAATTGGTATAATTTAAAGAAATATTTTAAAGTAACTTTAATTATTGAAGATAAGATATAGATATATAAACTTTAAATTAAGATATTAAATAGCTTAAATGTATTTTAATTGTTGTACGTTTAATATCTAGAGAAAAAGAGTTATTTTAATTGGTATAATTTAAAGAATAAAATAGTTTCAAATGAAAATATTAAATAAATATTTTAAAGTACCTTTAATTATTGAAGATAAGATATAGATATATAAACTTTAAATACGATATTAAATAGCTTAAATGTATTTTAATTGTTGCACTTTTAATATATAGAGAGAAAGAGTTATTTTAAAGAATTAAAGAATAAAATAGTTTCAAATGGAAATATTAAATATTTTAAAGTACCTTTAATTAAATTTAATAATAACTTAAATAGGATATCATTAATGGTGATATTGTGAAATTTAATGTTTTCATAATGTCATTATTTTTGGGAGTTACACCACAAATAATGAATTCAAAGTTTTGATAACTAAAAAAATGAGAAAAAACATAGAAGGAATTGTGGAAGGAGAGAGCTCAAAAATAATTACAAAAATGCCATGATGCATGACTTTATATCATGTATAGATAAAATGATCATATGAAGAGTGGCCTTGAAGTTTCAAGGTGCATACCACTTCATATTCCAAAGAGAGGAAAATGAGAGTAAAAAGATAAATAACAAAGAAAATGAGAAAAAGATAAATAACAATATTGAATGGAGAACAATGTGAAACCTCCTCTTGTCATTGGCTTTATATAAGTCATTGGTGGACCTTCATATTCTAAATAATCATTGTCATAAGCATAAAATACCAATAATATGAACAATACTCATTGTAGCTATTACACATTAGACTCTTATTATTCATGGCATAATTTGTAAGATAATGCATAAAGATTTTGATCATCTGACAACTCGATGATCACTACCATTATTAGAATAAACTATTGAACTAACGATCTAAATCAATAAAATACTCATTCTATATTCCTATTTTCTTGTAAGATAAAAAAAGGGCTAATAAATGTAAATCTCACGAGTCTAGAAGCACACATGTTACGACGTAAAAACTACACAGTTGGTGATAATAGTTCTCGTAATACAATTCCCACCAACCATTAATGATTTATTGGACTGAGATCGATCAGTCATCAAATTGATTCAAACACAATGAGCCTGTGACACCCAAAAAATAGCTCCACCATCTAATGCGTGCAATGCATGCACTTCCATCTGCATTGTAATCCTCTCTGCTCCACATCTACTCCACTCTAAATAACATAACATAACTTATGGCAATGCTGCAGCCACCATCTCCCTGCTCCCTTCAATTGCTAGAAGGTGTAGATAATAATGACAGAAAAAAAGGCATGCATGCAAATAGATAAAATAAATATATGCATACAATATATTGTCAAATAGATCTTTACTTTTTCTATTAGCGGTCAGAAAGTTACAGTGCCGAATGAGATGTAGCTTTTTCTAGGTGTGCATGTTTGCAAGTTGGAGGGCGGGGTGGTATTGATGTAACAACCGTCACACACAAAAAAAATAAAAAATAGAAATAAAAAGAGAGAAAAAGAAAACCTGGAAGACTTGGGTTGCTGGGAGAGTTATCCAAAATCTCCCATCGAATCAAAGATATAATAGATTAGATGAATTCCACTAAATCAGGAAATTTAATTGGATTACTTTGAATCAGATTAGATTTAAAAGGACAAGAGACTTTTAATAGTTAAACAATATTTCATTAACCATCTCTCCCCTCGTGAGGCGACCTCACGAAATCTGCCTCCCTGGTTTTTGTTGGAGCGCTGGACAACTCCAAAACAGTTTCGATAGGCTTGGGTGTATCCAGAGATCCTTCCTCCTCTCCCACACTCGCCTCTCGATATTGCAATATGTAGCGAGTTACTGAACCTTTTTGACCAGATTTCAGGTGGGGAACGAGAAGAAGAACAAAGAAAAAAAAAGGGAGGAAACAGGGGATTCGGTCTTTAGGTTTCACCGGATCGACACAAGGATCAAACGCGAAAAAAGATGGGTGAATTAAAATCACCTTGCATAACTTGGAATAGATCGAATCCTCTCCCCGTCATGATTTGACCATGTTAATAGATGAAAAGAATCAAGAAACATTGCATGCCATGTTTTCCTTCTTAATTTCGTGCTTTTATGACTGTTTGATCAATTGCTTGCTGATTTGATTTCTTTTGTTAAGCTGTTGTTTGATTGATTGTTAGAAAGTAGAAAATAGTCCAGGATGTATTCATGTTGGAGTTTTAAGGGATTTTTCAAATATGAGAGTCAACCAGAACGTCGATCGTCGACCGGCCCTTATGCTTTGCAGCCAACTGGTTGACCGATTTATCGACTCATCAACAGATTTCAATATACATCGACTGAACGACCGATCCACTAATCTGATGACTTGATCGGTCAACCGATCCCTGAGCCTCACTAGTCGACCGATCGATCGTTCAATAGAATGGAACGATTGATCCTTCAATCCTACCATCCGACTTTTTGAACCCACCGGTCAACTGATAGGAGCTGATCGGTCGACTGATCCATAGCCCACCGGTCGACCCTTCCCCATAACCAGTCAACCGATTTCCAGTGATTTTTTGTCATATTTATCAACTATCCACTCTCGTTTAGGACTAATTCAATTTTCCTACCCTCACCGAGATCCACCTCTGATTTTAAGATAAATTCTTTTACTGATTTATTTCTCATCAATTTTATTACCTTCATTATAAGAAGAACAAAAAGTAATAAATTATTAAAGAGATTAATAAGTTCATATAGAAGATGAATAATGGGTTGCTAGTCCAAGACAAGTGCCTCAAGATAAGGATCGCTCCCTTGGTCATGGTTTGATCACTCATTGATCTGCATAAGGCTGTATCATTTACTTGACATACCCCAAAAATTAAAGGTACCTAAAGTCACCCTGATTTTTTTATTATGAACCAAGATTAAGAAATATGAATAAGACAATCAAATATGAATGTCAAGTCAAGTTATTGGTATTCTTATGTCACGATTCTAATGATTACGAGCATCATTTGATTTTACTGCCTTATGATTCTATTTATCTCTCTCATGATTATTTACGGTGCTCTCATGTTCCACTTTTTTTTATTCAAGATAAGTATTCTATGTTACCGTTGATTTCTCTATTCAAATTATGCATTGTATATTATGTGATTCCCCTCTAGACTATAAAACTTACGGGAGGACCTCCTCCCCTGTCTGATTTTCACATGACCAGATCAGTGATAAGGCGGAGTAGGTGTGTTGCGACAAAGCTCTGATGAGGTGGAGTAGGTGTGTTGCGACAAGGCTCCGATGACAAGAAAGCACATGAACCATAAGGTTTATTAGATTCTTTTTTCCTTCTGCATTTATAGATTCATGATGTAGAACTTTATTATATTTCGTGGATATAATGTAGCCACTTTTTAGACTTCCACAATTAAAGTTATTTTTTTCTTTATTTCCTTATTATTCTTTCTTTCGTTGATATGTCTTGGTTCTTAATTGAGATATGGTCAACATAATGGTCAAAGTCATAGCGTCCGTAGTATTTCCAGGTTGGACTTCATCACATGGCGGAAGTCGATTTGGGGGCGTTACATTTATGGTATCATAACTTAAAGTCAGGACTCTCTTGACGTCCTAATGTATAGAATAGTATGGTATTGGTTCATGTACTATCGCCGAGCAGTCGTCACACTCTCCACCGAAAAGCATTATAAGTCAAGTTCACGTTTAAGATAAGTTATCGTTTATTGATGTATGATTTTTCTTTTATGATTGGAGGATAAGCATGTCATGAAGGTCAAAGCGAATTCAGGAGCTGCAAGTGGTCAGATCGGCCCAGAATGCTCATGAGATACCTGAAGGCCCACTCCACGAGATATTGACCCAATAGGGTCGCGGACGTGGACGTGGCCGAGGCCGTGCTCCAGACCACAGACGAGGTAGAGATCATGTTGCTAGAGCACCAATAGAGGAGCACTTTGATGAGATTGCCCCACCTAAGGGTAGTCATGCAGGAGGCACTCCGTCGGCATCTAGTCGTCGTAATCAGGGAGCACGACATGAAGCACCAAAGACATGATCCAGACATTTCTAAAGCTGCACCCGCCTCATTATGATGGTAAGGCGGACTTTTTCAAGGCTGAAGAATGGATAGAGACCTTGGATCGTATTTTCAAATTGGCAAGGTGCGCTGACGGACGCAAGGTTTTATATGCCACTCACATTCTCACTAGTACTGTAGTGGATTGATGGAAGACTACAAGGGCCACCAAGTTTAGAGGGCTGGAAGAGGAGGAAATAGCATGGGAAGAGTTCAGGAAGGCCTTCAAGGCTCGTTACACATCTGAGCACGAGCACATCGGGAAGCAAGAGAAGTTCCTATAGCTGCAGTAGGGAACTATGTCTGTGGCAGACTACCACACCCAATTCATCCAACTAGAGCAAAATTGTTTGATGTCATTCGAAGTGCGTATTAGAGCCAACAAATTCATTAACGGGTTACAACAAGCACTGAAGACTGAAGTCCTGACAGGGGAATGTGAAGATTTGGAAAAGGCAGTGAGGTTGGCAACACGTATGAAAAAAATCTAGCTGAACACAAGGCCAAAACTCCAACTAAACAAGTAAAGCAGCCCAGGCCTCGAACAGATGATCGCCAGCCGTTTAGGAGGGACGATCGTCATTTCTGGCCATACCCACGGAGGGAAGCTCCACGACAAGTTCATGCACAGTCACACCCTGCGCCATTGCAAGCAGAACCACTGAGAAAGCTACCACCACCACCGCACTAGCCACAAGTACCACAAAAGCCCTTATGTCCTCACTGTGGTCATCACCATGATGGAGAGTGTCATAGGCTGAATGGCTCATGCATTCAGTGTGGACAGTTCATGTATTCAGTATGGACAGTTCAGATACTTCATCCAAAACTGCCCGCAGGCTGCCAGAGGAGGTCAAGAGAATTGGGCAGCAGGTGGCGTAAATCCCATTGTGCAAGGTTGTGCACAACCTGAAAGCAGAAGCAACTCAAAATGACAATGATGTCATTAGAGATACTCTTCCTATCGCAAATTTATCTGCCACTATTTTATTTAACTCTGGGGCCACACACTCATTTATTCCGAAGTCGTGTGCCTAAACTCTTAATTTGCCTTTAAAATAGATGCCCCATGCTATGCGTGTGAGTGCGCCTATGGGGGCTCTCCATGCTGCTAGGTACATCCTGAATGTATCTGTCAATGTAGAAAAGAAAATTTTTTTTGCAAATCTCATCATTATCCTCATGGTGGATTATGATATTATTTTGGGGATGGACTAGCTTTCATATCATAACGCAGCCTTACACTATAAGCAGAAGAAGATTGTTATAGGAACGCAAGGCAAACCCAATGCAGTAATCAGAGGCACTCCATCCACGAATAATAATGTCATCGTCTCAGCTATTAAGGCACAGAAGCTACTTCAAAAGGGATCTAGCGGGTATTTAGCTAGTGTGGTCAAGACAGATGCACATGTCACTGAGCTCCAATAAATAGATGTGGTGCGAGAATTCCTAGACGTTTTCCCAGAGGACACATCCGGACTACCGCCAAAGCGTGAGATTGATTTCAAGATAGAGCTCCTGCCAGAGACATCACCCATCTCCAAAGCACCCTACCGCATGGCACCTGCTGAGATGCAAGAATTGAAGAAGTAGATACAGGACCTACTAGATAAGAGATTTATTAGACTGAGCATCTCACCTTAGGACGCACCGGCCTTATTCGTCAAGAAGAAGGACAGCTCCATGCGGCTTTGCATCGACTATAGGATGTTCAATAAAGTAATAGTGAAGAATAAGTACCCCCTGCCTCGCATAGATGATCTTTTCGATCAGCTGTCAAAAGCATCAGTGTTCTCCAAAATTGACTTGCGTGATGGCTACCACCAACTGAGAGTGGTCGAGGAAGATATACCGAAAACTATCTTTCGGTCAAGATATGGCCACTACGAATTTTTAATCATGCCGTTTGGACTGACGAACGCTCCCACAATATTTATGGATCTAATGAATAGGGTCTTTCGATCATATCTAGATTAGTTTGTCATCATGTTCGTGAATGACATTCTGATCTATTCTTTCGATTCAGAATAATACCGAGAGCACCTCAAGATAGTATTGGAGACCCTGAGGCAGCATAAGTTTTACGGCAAGTTTTCAAAATGTGAGTTTTGACTGAATGAGATTATGTTTTTGGGACATATAGTCTCCAAGAAGGGCATTGCGGTAGACCCTGCGAAAGTGGAAGCGATGATGAATTAGTAAGACCGAATAATACATTTGAGATTCGCAACTTTCTTGATCTCACAAGTTATTATAGAAGATTTATCAGGGACTTCTCCAAGATTGCTGCACCCCTCACAAATCTCACGAAGAAGGTGGAAAAGTTTATTTGGACAAACCAATGTGAGCATAGTTTCCAGACTCTGGAGGACCGTCTGACTTCGGCACAAATTCTCACCATAACGATAGGTAGTGGAGGTTACGTGGTCTATAGTGATGCATGTAGAACAGATTTAGGCTGTGTACTGATGCAACATGGCAAGGTAGTGGCATATGCTTCACGGCAACTGAAGAGACATTAGGTCAACTACCCCACACATGATCTGGAATTGGCGATGGTGGTCTTTGCTTTGAAGATATGGAGACATTATTTGTATGGAGAGTTGTTCGAGATCTTCACTGATCACAAAAGTCTCAAGTACATCTTCGATCAGAGGGATCTCAATATGAGACAGCGCCGATGGCTAAAGCTCCTGAAAGACTATGAATTTGCCATCAACTACCACCCGAGTAAGGAAAATTCCGTTACTGATGCACAAAGTAGGAAGTGAGAAGGCTCGCTAGCTTATATGAGATTACGCGAGTATGAAATGTCGGAAGAAATCGAGCAATGGTGTCTCAAGTTGGGCACAAATGGAGCTCTATGGATGATGCATCAGATGAAACCAAGTTTAATTGACAGGATCATAGCAGCCTAGAAAATGAATCCAAAATATCAAAAGGTCCTGAAGAGATGTTAGAACGAACCGGTAGATCTTTGCAGATGGATGAATTAGATATCGAGACAGATTATGGTTCCCACAAATGCTGCTGTCCGATGAGAGGTACTGGATGAGTGCCAAAAGTCGGAGTTCGCTATCCATCCCGGTAGTACCAAAATGTATAAGGATGTACAGCGCAGCTACTGTGGCATGATATGAAGAGAGAAATAGCTGAATATGCATCCCGATGTCTAGTGTGCCAGCAAGTCAAGATCAAGCATCAACGACTATATGGCAAGTTGAAACCTTTGGAAATTTCACAATGAAAGTGGGATAAGATCACTAAGGACTTTATGTCCAACTTGTCTAGGACTAAGAAAGGTCATGATGCCATATGGATAGTTGTGGATCAATTCACGAAGGCAGCACATTTTATTCTCATAAAATGGAAACAATATGTGGAGGGTTTGCTGGATTTATATGTGAGAGAGGTGATTAGACTTCACGGTATTCCAGCCTCCATAGTGTCTGATCGAGGCCCCAAATTCATTGCCAAATTCTAGAAGACCATGCAACAAGTCTTTGGTACAAGGCTTAATTTTAGCATAGTATTTCATCCTCAGACAGATGGACAGTCTAAGAGGACCATTCAGATACTAGAAGACATGTTACGGGCCTGTGCACTGGATTGGCATGATAGTTGGGATGAATATATTCATCTGATTGAATTTCTTATAATAACAACTATCATTCCAGTATTGGTATGACACCCTTTGAGGTTTTGTATGGCCGACCTTGCCGTTCACCTGCCCAATGGGGTGAAGTAGGCGAGGAGAAGATTATGAACAAGGAAGAAGTGAAGGAAGCAGTGGAGTATGCAAAAAGATAGAATTGATCAAGTAGAGAATGAAAACGATTCAGGACAGACAAAAGAGTTATGCTGATAAGGATAGACGAGAACAAAATTTTCAAGCTGGTAACCAAGTTCTTTTGAAAGTATCCCCTATGAAAGGGGTCATGAGATTCAACAAGCGAGAAAAGCTCAGTCCTCGTTATGTAGGTCCCTTCGAGATACTCGAGCTGGTAGGCGAGGCAACATGCAGACTGACTCTACCCCCATCTTATGGGAGAGTGCATAATGTATTCCATGTATTTATGCACAAGAAGTACAAGCACGATGCTGCAAATGTTCTAAGGATAGAAGAACCAAATCTAGCTTGACCTTCGCTGAGTATCCAACACACATAGTGGAGCGCAAGATGCAACGTCAGAAAAATAAGGATGTACCCATGGTCCGGATAGCTTGGCATTTTCATCATGGAAATGATGCAACATGGGAGCTTGAGTCAGAAATGCGCCAAGCGTTTCCACAGCTCTTCGGTAAGCACTCTACCCTATGCAAAATTCGAGGACGAATTTTTTTTAAGGGGTAAGAATGTAACAACCGACACACATAAAAATATAAATAAATAAATAAAAAGAGAGAGAAAAAGAAAACATGGAAGACTTGGGTTGCTGGGAGAGTTATCCAAAATCCCCCATCAAATCAAAGATATAATAGATTAGATGAATTCCACTAAATCAGGAAATTTAATTTGATTACTTCGAATCACATTAGATTTAAAAGGAGAAGAGACTTCTAATAGTTAAACAAGATTTCATTAACCCTCTCTTCCCTGAAACCTCACGAAATCTGCCTCCCTGGTTTTTGTTGGAGCGCTGGACAACTCCATAATAGTTTCGATAGGCTTGAGTTCATCCAGAGATCCTTTCTCCTCTCCCACACTCGCCTCTAGATATTGCAATCTAGAGCGAGTTGCTGAACCTTTTTGGCCGAATTTCAGGTGGGGAACGAGAGGAAGAACAGAGAGATCAAGGAGGAAATAGGGGATTCGACCCTTAGGTTTCACCGGATCAAAACAAGGATCAAATGCAAAAAAAGGTGGGTGAATTGAAATCACATTGCATAACTTGGAATAGATCGAATCATCTCCCTGCCACGATTTGACAATGTTAATAGATGAAAAGAATCAAGAAACTATTCATGCCCTATTTTCCTTCTTGATTTCGCGCTTTTATGATTGTTTGATCAATTGCTTGCTGAATTTGATTTCTTTTGTTAAGTTGTTGTTTGACTGATTGTTAGAAAGTAGAAACTAATCCAGGATGTATTCACGTTGGAGTTTTAAGGGATTTTTTGAATCTGAGAGTCAGCCAGAACGCCGACCGGTCGACCGGCCCTTATGCTTTGTAGCCAACCAGTCGACCGATTTATCGATTCCTCAACTGATTTCAACATACATCGACTGGTCGACCGATCCACTAATCTGATGACCTGATCGGTCGATCGATCCCGGAGCCTCCAGTCGACTGGTCGACCGTTCAACAGAACGGATCGACCGATCCTTCAATCCTACCGTCCAAAGAACTGGTCGACCGATTCCCAATGATTTCTTTTTGTCATATTTATCAACTAATCCACTCCCGTTTAGGACTGATTCAATTTCTTGCCCTCACCGAGATCCACCCCTGATTTTAAGATAAATTCTTTTACTGATTTATTTCTCATCGATTTGATTACCTCCATTATAAGAAGAACAAAGAATAACAAGTTAATAAAATTGATTAATAAGTTGAGATAGAAGATGAATAATGGGTTGCCAGTCCAAGTCAAGTGTCTCAAGATAAGGGTCGCTCCCTTGGTAATAGTTTGATCATCCATTAACCTGCATAAAGCTGTATTATTTACTTGGCATACCCCAAGAATTAAAGGCACCTAAAGTCACCCTAATTTTTTATTATGAATCAAGATTAAGAAATATGAATAAGACAAGCAAGTATAAATGTCAAGTCAAGTTATCGGTATTCTTATGTCATGATTCTAATGATTGCGAGCATCATTTGATTTTACTGTCTTATGATTCTATTTATCTCTCTCATGATTATTTACGGTGCTCTCATGTTTCACTTTTTTATTCAAGACAAGTATTCTATCTTACCGTTGATTTCTCTATTTGAATTATGCATTGTATATTATGTAGTTCTCCACAAGGATGTAAAGCTTACGAAAAGACCTCTTTCCATATGTCTAATTTTCATAGGACCATATTAGTGATGAGGTGGAGTAGGTGTGTTGCGACAAGGCTCTAGCGACAATAAAGCACATGAACCACTTATTAGATTTTTTTTCTTTCCACATTTATAAATTCATGATGTAGAACTTTATTATATTCCTTATAGATGATGTAGCCACTTTTCAGACTTCCATAATTAAAGTTATCTTTTTCTTTATTCCCCTATTATTCTTTATTTCGTTCACATATTTCGATTCTTGACTGAGATATGATCAACATGATAATCAAAGTCATAACGTCCATTCTCCAGCCACGGTGCTTGGGTCATGGTCGCCACCGTCGTAAAGGACAACGAAGGCCGAGCCCTCTGTCAAGACCTTAAGGTCGGTGGTGCTGCCTCCTGCGTGAGCTGCGACGTGACCAATGAATCCGATGTCTCACGCACGGTGGACACTTCCATTTCCCTCCACGGCAAGCTGGACATCATGCTCAACAATGCCGGGATCCTCGGGGAGCCGGACATTTGGCTGTTTTAGTCGGGCAGGGACAACTTTGAATGCGTCCTCAGGACCAACGTCGGGTGCTTCTTGGGGACTAAGCACATGACACGCGTCATGATCCCGGTGGGAGCATCGTGATGATGGAAAGTGTGGCATCGGCGAGGGCAAGTCTGATGCTGGCAGCGTACACCTGCTTGAAGCATGCGGTGCAGGGGCTGATGCGGAGTGCGCTGGAGTGGCAAAAAAAATTGAACACGAAAGGTGAGTAACTCATAAAAATAGCAGACAGAGCAGATGCTGAAGGGTTCATTTTTAAATGTTAAAGATTGAAACGTAGGAATTGGAAGAGAATTAACAGTCATTTTAAGCCATTTCAGATTAATCACTAATTTGACAGTTAAAAGAACTTAAATGGAGTTAAGTAGTGAGATTGAAACGTTAGGAAAACTAACAGGACACCTCATCTAAAGAAAATATGTTTTTTCACCCAAAAGAAAAAATATTAAAAAGCACTAATTGAACTTATCAGCATGTCTTTGGAATTCAGGGAAAATCGCAAAGACAAAGAAAAGTAAAACGAAGAAGATGGAACCATGGAAAGGAGGATTTGCAAAAGAGAAGAGAAGGATGGGTTTTTGGGAGAAGAATAGAAGAGTTGGTGAGGAAAAAGTGAAAAAGTACTTCCTGAGTTCTAGATGGTGGATAGTGGAAAACGAGAGTTACAAGGAAGAAAATTTGGTGAGTTAATGTTACATAGAAATTAAATGGAGGTTTAATTGGTGAGTTAGTGGATTAATATTTGGAAGCATTTTAAGGTTACACTCCCTCGTAAAAAGGGAGGTGAAAGATCTAATCACATTTTGCGTATTAAAATATGTGGAAAATCAAAGCATTGGATAAAAAAGATAAATCTCAATCATGCAATTTGAAGCCTCTCAATGCATCAGCCTCATATACATATACATATATATATATATATATATATATATATATATATATATATATATGTATGTATATATATATATATTTCAAAGGCCTCTTCCAATCTCCTCTCCACATTTTTCTTTTTTTTTTTTCAACTTTGGGTTACATTTTCTCCCTTCTCGGTGCGCACATGTGACTAAAACTTTCGACCATTTTTTAGTGACAAATTCCTCTGTCAAAAGGCTGAAGTCATCATTGAGAAAACAATATAATCACTAAAAAATATGCCTAAAGTTTTGAGTTTCGAGTAGTAAGATTCCGATTTATTTTTTAATATGTTTATCAATGGAATAGATAAGATGAAGTATGGTTAAGGCACAATTTATGTTTCTTTGTGATGCATGAATAGTTTTATATAATTTTTATATTGAAACAATAGTTTATGAATTGATATTAATTGTTAAACTTTCAAAAAAAATGGCACCACCGAAACTCGACACGAGTATGAAGAACCCGGTCCGGGATCTTTCATAAAATGTCAACCTAATGTAGTTCGGTTTCAAGCCCGACCCGGATGTAGAGATAAGCCCAGTCTGACCCACTGAAACCGGCCCATATTCTACTAGAAATAGGATTAAACGATGTGTCAAGGACTCGGCATGAGTTTCCTTCAACTCGGCCCATGCCTTGATTAAACTTGGGCCGAGTTTGATTGTACTCCGCTTGATTTTTGCCTTATTTTTTGAAGGGATTTTTTATTTTGAATTGAGATATTAAATGGTCATTTTACCTCTGCTTTGGTGCATGACAAACCGAAATAAAAAAGGTTAATTAGGGTATAAGATAAAGGACGTAAATAACATAAATTTCTTATTTATATTAATTTTGTTTTACGATAGATGATAACGTGAAATGTCAATAAGTTTGAAAGAAGCTAATACAGTAATTGCATGTTAACATGAATTATCAATCGATTCACTTGTCAAGTCAAAAAAATTATTGGGTCAAAGAAAACTCTGATTAACAAAAACCCACATGTGGAAAGGTTAAATAAGTAAAATAAAATTAAAAAAGGCTAATTACATTGAAAAATTCAACTGCATTGAAAAACTAAAATTACTTGATGAAAAGTAAAGTTCACATTTTGTATGCATAAGGAATAGAAAGAATGGTAATGTATCAAAAAGAAAGATGAAAAAAAAGTTAATTGTAAAATAGCTACCTTTGGAAGACTATTAAGAAAAGTATAGTTCACTTTCTCACTCTGTTAAAAGTAGTTAAGAGTTATTTTCCTTCCGCATTATATGTTAAAAGTAGTTTAAGAAAAAAAGATTGTAGGTAACATGGCCTAAAATAAATCTAGTTATCACTTGTCATCGGGGTGAAATTTCAGGACATTATACGCTCTCTCATCTATGATTGGATATGGAACTTAGAACAAAAATAGTTCTGTCAAACTCAACGAGAAAATAACAATGGTATTAAAATCGAACCAAATCGACCGGTTCAATCGGTTCAACTGCAAATTGGTCGGTGATCCAGTCCGTTTCCATGTAAAAATCAGTTTTGACATTGAACCGGAAAAAGCCAATTGAACCGTCTGGTTGAATTGTTTCCATCCGGTTCAATTAAAATTTTGAAAAACAAAATAAAAAAATGACAAAAATAAGAAAGTTAAAAAAGGAGAAAAAAAAGGAATAGAAGGAAAGTTGAGGGATTATGATATGTATAAAATTAAATAGGAATTGAAATGAAAAAGGTAAGTATTCAAAAGTGAATAGTATTAAAATGAAAAATTATTAAAGGCCATAAATAAAGGAGATAAAAAGAAAGTATTAAAGAAAAAATGAATAAAAATAATTTAAGATAAAATTTCTAAATATAGTATCTGTCATCATTAAATAATAGATATTAAATTAACAATAATCTATTCATATTTATATGTTAATCAATATTATTTATCATTATTAAAACTTTTAACAAATAAAAAATATGTCATTAATTTTTAATATTATTAATAGGTTATTAGTACAATATTCATATACTATATTATATAACTTATATTATATCTTTATAATTATTATAAGTAATATTATTTTAATAAAATATAGAATCTAGTCAGACCGGTCCAATCCGGTAAAAAGTCCGGTCTGATCATCGGTTCAATTTTGAAAAAATTGGAAAATAATGATTCACCATAAAATGGAGATTTCAATTATCTCTAGAAGCATGAGCCCATTTTTTTATTTTGGCTTTTTTCTTTTGTTTTTTTTTTCTCTCAGTTAACTTTTTAAAGTATATATGATTAATATTTATTAATATATTATTATTCACCTTATAAAATAAAACATTTAATGTGCTATTAAATAATTATTTTCCCAATTATTTATTATAATTAAATTAGTATTATTGTTTATAAAATAATCTTAATTATTATTTATTAAATTATGGTAAAGGGTTCTACCACAAAAGGCAAAAGCAATTAAACTTTTAGCCAAAGCTGCTATATAGTTGTGGCCAAACCACCCCAAGCACATGTCGATTATAGTTGATTATTATATATTCTCTTATGTTTAATTATTATGATTATCATTATTATTCATGATCTAATTATTTAATGATTGTCTTATTAATTATAATCCTATTTGTATTAATATGATGATCGATTATGCTTTTGTGATTGGGTCTTGTTACATCTAAACAAAAAGAAACAAAGATATTTCTAGATAAACAAAATGAAAATTAAAAATTATTAGACATTGGGATCGCTTCTAAAGTTGAGGTTATTGAATTATCACTTAATAGAGTAGGTAGTGTAACTATGAAAATGACACCTAGACCTTCAAAGAAAATTAGGATTGTCTTATTATATAGTTCCTCGCCTCCCACTCTACAACAAATCTCAAAGGGATATTATGATGTGCACAC
Source organism: Pontederia crassipes (assembly GCA_030549335.1). Classification (NCBI taxonomy): domain Eukaryota; kingdom Viridiplantae; phylum Streptophyta; class Magnoliopsida; order Commelinales; family Pontederiaceae; genus Pontederia; species Pontederia crassipes. The sequence continues at coordinate 23,840,096 of CM060196.1, forward strand.
CATTGATAAAGATAAATATGAAATAATATGACGAACAAACATTATTAAGGTAGTCTTTATGCTTGAAGGATGACTTCAAATAATTAAAGAATGATAACAGTAGGTTTTATAATTGAATTATAAGTTAAATTATAATTAATTGGAAATATTTACAATTGATGATAGATGATAATTACAGTCAAGCAATCATTATAGCTGATGGATAATACCTAATTGAATTATTAAATGGGATCGAAAATGATTATGATGAATTAATGACTGATTCAAAAATAAAAATTGGTAATTGATACCAACACCAATTGATAATCTATAAAGATATTGGATATTTGATTGTACCCATCATATTGTCATGAGATTTTTTCTTGTAATTAGATCAGGAGATGATTCTTTTGACGATTGATTTATACATGAACAAGTTTATGATGACATTTTTTTCATTTAAATGAATTGAATTGTCCTAGTCATTTTTTTCAAGTTATTTCTTCCTATCCAATGAATAAACTCTTGCATTGTTTTACCCTTTAATCAAATGGATTTCCCTTTTGGGACCCAAGTCACCATTCAGTTCTCTTTCCTGCTGGCGATCTTGAACCACTAACTTTGCGGACTGCAACTCCCGTCCTCGTTGTTTATGCAGACGTAGGGGTTCGTCACAATGCTGCCATCTGCGCTCGCTTCAAAGCATATCGGGGTGTCGCCGCTGCTGAGAATCCTGGAAGCAAGGTGCATCCCAGACGCGGAAATCGGTTGCCACCTTGTGCTACTACGGTCCCTCCCAACACTTGCTGCCTGCCCTATTACGTCGGCCGACACGCAGCAGCCTTTATCCTTGATCATTAAATTCAGTTCCGCCGTATGGAACCACTCGTCCGAATCTGCACAGGAGCCCAGCACAAGCTCATTCATTCCATTCTTTGCTACTGCACAAAGCCCTGTGAGAGGATGGAATAGCACACTCTAAGGATCCTTGATTTGCAGTCCAGGACCTGCATGCACCATGAGATCAGTCATACCTTTTGCTTCCTTGCGTAGTGATCATACATATCAGTCCTCAAAATGTCGACAGAAGCAGAAACTTGTATGTACCTTGAAGGGGAGACTGCAGTGTAGCAACTCTGGCTATGAAGCCGGGATTGTTGTGACGACCAACCTCGACGGATATCCGTCACGAGGGGGTAAAATAATGATATTATTTATCTTAAAGTTCGATTATAAATAAAACGCAGGAATTGTGATTAAAAAAGAAGCTATCACAAATTTTTCAAAAAAATTCTATGCATAGGAAGGATAATGATCAAAATGGCAACATGTACATACAATATATTCATCTCAAAATATAGTTTGTCATATGATAAGAAGGGACAAAGTCTATAACATGGTAATAAAAATATAAGAGCATTTCAGCTCAACCTCATGTAGAACAAAAAGATGCAAGTTTCCAATCAAAGGACACTATGATCACAAGATTCAAAATTCATTTGCCAAAAGTTTCCAAAGCTAGAAACTGGCACACATTTAAAGTTTTTTTAAAGCCATAAGTAGATAACAAGGACTGATTCTTTCCTCACACAGCCTACTTCCAATCATGAATTTCCTAAAATATACTTAGCAATCATCACCTACAAGGAATAAAAAATGAGAGGTAAGCACTATGAGCTTAGTGAGTGGAGGGCACATGAATATAAGAAAAATCAAGAACCGATATCCCACGTAAAAATTGAAATCCCAAAAAAAAATGTATGAGATGATATGACAAAATAATTACTCTCTTTAACTACAAAGGAAGTAGTGCAAAGAGAGGAATATGCCTCACCTAGGACGTATGGTCAATATGATTCCTAAGTAAGTTATTATGCGGACTAGAAGTTGCCACCATCCACGGGCTTAATAATTTACTACTACGTTATCGTCCTTGCGTAGGAAAGTGTAACTCATACTATGGATTTAATATTTGTCATCATGGAATGGTCGTAATAGTTGCCGCACCTACTCGGAGTTGATCAAGCTCCGATGAAATATAAATCTCACTACAAAGCGATTTTTGTATGATATAATTAAAATGATGTATGAATGCACATGCTCTGGCAAATAAGCAAATTCACGGTTCAATTTCTACACATTTCGAAAATCCACATAAAGCATAGAATACGAGAAAGCACCATAAGTTCAAGAAAACAAATCAGATTTCAAATAATTTCAATTCTGATTCTCCAATGGCATAAAAGCACACATTACATATGATGCGAAGAATTCCCTTAAATGAATCAAAATCCAAATAAAAAACTCGTCTTACATCGGCGTAAGACTATGGAAGCTACTAGAGCTTTACTTAATATTATCATGTAATCCACTCACCTCGGGTAGGTTCGTTCACACTCAATCGTTCGTCCGAGTCAAATCTAGCAACCTAACCAATATATTATATAAGTCAATCACTTGAAGTGTGTAGCAGGTTATAAGGACATAATATTGCAATAATACTTAGTTATCCCTAACTATCTTTATTTGTAGAAATGATCATCGCTAATCGTTAAGACCTTTGTAGTAACTTTTCTTAGACAATGTATATTCATTAAACGTAAATATACATTACTGTTGATATTATCATTGATGCATGTTACTGTAGATAATACATTAACTCATTCTGTTTAGGTAGTTTAGCATATATCATTATGTAATGGCTTGATTTTATAAATGCATAAACAACTTATTCATAATCCATCTAAGTAAGGATTCAAAGATTTGATAGCTACTTTATCATGGATAGATTGTATTATTATACTTTAATTTACTAATCTACTCACAAATGCTGAATTTTAATCAAGTTAATATCTTTTTTACAAGTTAGTTATATGCAAAATTTTGCAGTTTAATCTACTATTATCTTGGAACAACTTCTATATAAATGAATCCAACAATCCTTTCTCTCTCCCTTCCTTTACCAACCCAACAGCCACGTTATAACATAATTAACAATCAACACAAATTTTAAGTTCAAATTTCAACCAGCAAATTAGATGCATACTCTTCTTAAGTAAATTCACCCAATCGGTATGTTTGTTTCCCCAATAATGTGTTTTACGTTTGGAGCAAAGAAGGACAACATTAATATGTGAAAAAAGTATAAATCAAGGCATAATCACATCAAGTAATGCAAACTGATCCTAATTACTCTCACAAAAAATTTGAATGGTTCTGTATTCAGGTTACTGACGTGCTCCGATGATTGCGAGGGTTGGGCGTGAAAAGAAATAGAACAATAATGTCTTCAACATGAATGAAGAGAGAAACAAGAAAAAAAAATAGTCCCGGTCTTGATATGGGAAGGTTCAAAGAACTTGGGAACAAGAAATGTTCAAACTGAGACTTTCACGATGGCTGACTCGATTTCGGAGTTAAAAAATGAAACCCCAGCACTATGAAAGGAGAAGAGTTCAGAACCGACATTTATTGATCTCCCAAATTGATGAGCCAGGAGGGTTTCATACCTACGAAATGAGAAGGAAAGAAAAGAAGAAGGAGAGGATTTTTGTCCTCTCGTGAGGAAGGAAGGGAAAAAGGAAAGAAAAAAAGAATTTAATTAGATTGATTGAATACTTTATTACTATTTTTTTTATAACTTTCCTATACAAATTAACAAAGTTTCAAACAAAATTTATTCATAAGTATATATATGATTGAAATACTTTATTTATTTATTTAGTGTGTCAGAACCCCACATTCCTCACAGCGCCCCAGTTTGCAGTAGATAGTAGTAGCTTCCATGGAATGTGCCCAGACAACCCAATTGACATAACGGTCGGCCATCAGGCTCAGAATGCAGGTCAGGAAGCGGTTGTCGTCGATGGTGCTGCCGTTTTGATTTGCCCCGAACTTGGAGAGCACTAATGGCGAGCCTTGGTCCAGCAGGAAAAATCCACCGCTCATGAGCTTCCCAAAGAGATTCCCGCAAATTGCGTTGCAGTTGCCGCCCGCCCAATCGCTGGTAATTGAGAAGGCGTACCGGTGGATCTCAAAGACGAGCTTCCCCTGAAACGATAGTTGCAATAGTCCGACACCCACGAAACTGAGGTCCTGGTCAAAATGCAGGCCTGATAGTATGACGAGGACATTCGGATTTGCTGCATGCACCGCCTCCGCTCCTTTTCCGCATGTACCTCAGATGTGCCAAAAGTGGGACTATGAACTCTTTTAGCTCTGAAAATATAAAATTAGTTACATGTTTCATGATAAATAGATAGATAGAAAGATATACTTGAACCAGTCGACCTCATTATCACTGTGTCCCCGCAGCTCATTTCTCAAAACATTCCTGGTGCCGTTGAACATTGTCGCCATCATTTCTAGGCCATGCAGCCATTCATCAGGGTCGAAGTACTTGTCACCGAAGAAGCCATTGCCGTCGTGCTTGCTGCAGCACCATGTTGGTGTTGTTATGTGGTTGTCCAGAATCACCATGATGATGTTGCTAGCCAGATTTGCCACCGCGGCCTGCAAATCTTTTTTACATTAGTTCAAATCGCAGATCAATTGGGACACACGAACAAAACTAAAGAATGCCAAGTATATCGCATAGTTTCATCTTGTAATTAATTATATACGCTTCATGAAATTAATGTTTTATCCCCTCGCATAGCTTACGCGTACACCTTGTATAATGCACACTATATATACAGTGGTGCATTCCACATATCTTCGTTCCTTGTTTGCCCGTAAATTTTTAGGATACATATTATCTATTTCAAACTTTTGGCTAGATTTTCTTTTTGTTATTGTTTTACTCTTTTCCTTTTGTTATTATTTTCCTTTTGTTGTTGGTCACTTGTGGCTGTATATATTTTGTTGTTTATTTGCTTCATATTTCCATCTTTATTTCTATTTTCATCTCTTAAGATGTTCTTACATTATGATTGTTAGAATTTCTGCACGAGAGAAATTATGCACCGCGAGAAAACCCGAGAAATTTAAGACGACGTAAAATTGTATTAGATGGAAAAAACAGAAGATGATTATAAGATCAGATTGCTTTCTCTTTGGACTCCCTAAGGAGTTTATATAGGCACTCCCTTTGACAGATGATAAAAATTACAGACTAATTGGAACTCTATATTAATCCCAAAAATAGGACACCTACCTTGTAATAAGGAAATAAATCAATTTCTTAACAATTTAATTCAGAGTTTGGGTCTAAACAGATTTTCAGTTAGAGTATGATTCAAAGCATTAATTAACAAATCTCCACCTTGAATTGAATCCTACAATCAGATATCTAACACTTTCTGCCGCTGTCAGTCCCAGTTCTGATTCTGCACATGTGATAACATTCTTGTAGCTTGATCTGGTGATTCCACCTCTTCAACTACTTGGAATGCATATGTAACCATGTCCTCAAAGTCATAACGCTTCAGAGGACCTACTTGCCTGCGAGAACGTCCTACAGCCAGACTTGTCGTAGCTTCTTCTGTTTGCTCCTCAAGTTCAGGTTGTTCAACTTGATGAGATTCTTCTTCCTCATTCTAAATTGGAGTTAATCCAAACTCCACCTATTTGTTGACACCCTCCTCTGCTGAGTCAACAACATCTGATTTCTGCTTGAGCATAGACATATCATCAAAGGATATATTTCTACTGTGAATAACCTTGTGCTCCGAGGGAGACCAGATTCTAAAGCCTTTTACACCTGCACTATATCCCACAAAGACTCATTTTTTGGCCCTTGGTTCCATTTTTCCTTCGCTAACGTGATAATATGCTGGACAGCCAAACACTTTCATATTAGTATAATCAGCAGGATTTCCTGACCATACCTCAATGGTAGTCTTCAGATCGATCGCAGTTGCAAGACTCCGATTGACAAGGTAGCATGCTGTGCTAACAGCCTCAGCCCAGAATGACTTATTCAGTCCAGAATTAGAGAGCATGCACCGTGCCCTCTCCAGAAGAGTTCTTTCATGCGTTCTACTACACCATTCTGCTGCGGTGTATCTCTGATGGTGTGATGTCTCGCAATGCCTTCATCCTTTACAGAATCGATCAAAGTCAGACGAACAGGACTCCAAGCCGTTATCGGTACGAAGATGTTTCACTTTTCTCGATGTCTGATTCTCCACCAGAGTCTTCCATTGCTTGAAAGCTTCAAATGCCTCACTCTTGTGCTTCATCATGAATACTCATATCATCTTTGAGTAATCATCTATCACATATAGGAAGTATCTAGAACCTCCTAAAAATGGAACACGAGAGGGCCCCAACAGTCAGCGTGGATGTAATCGAGTGTTGCCTTCGTCTTGTGCGCGGCTTTCCTAAATTGATGTTGTTTTTGCTTGCCAAAAATACAGTGCTTGCAAAATCCGATTTCATATATCTTCTGACCATTCAGAAGATTGCGCTTGCTGAGGATGTCCATCCCTTTCTGACTTATATGTCCAAGTCGCATGTGCCATAACTTGAATGCATCTGATTCTGATTTGAACGAACTACCTACTGCGGCCACGCCAGAAATTACTGTGCCATGTAATATATACAAGGACTTTTGTCTGACTCCTCTCATGACTTCAACGTCACCCTTGGTGACCGTGAGAACATCTTCTGCAGCATCCATCCGACACCCTTTGGAATCCAGAACTCCTAACGATATTAGATTTTTCTTCAGTTGCGGAACATGATGGACCTTTGTCAATGTCCTCACCGATTGTCATGAGTTCTGATCTGAATTGAGCCGATTTTAACTATTTTATAAGCTGCATCATTGCCCATGATGACGTTTTCGTCATCAATATTCTGATAAGTTGAGAACCACTCTCTGTGCAGAGTCATATGATAGGAACATACTGAGTCAAGAACTCAACTCTCCTCTAAGCATCTCTGATCAGACATCATAAGAGCCAAATCATCATCAGATTCGCTATTCTTGTGAGCTACTACAGCAATCGTGTCCTTCTTTTTCTTGGGACAATCCTTCTTCCAGTGACCTGGTTCTTTGCAGTAGTTGCAGATGTCCTTCGGATTGATGTTCTTCTTCTTTTCGACTTACCATTTTTAGGGTTTGTCTTTCTGTGGTTGTTACCAACCCTGCGGCCTGAGTCTCCACAGCCTTTTCAGACACCCTATGACGAAGTTCACGAGTATGTAGACTCGATTTTACTTCTTCCAGAGTAATTGTATCTCTTCCGATGATAACAGGTTGTACGAAATTTTCGTACGACAGAGGAAGAGACACCAACAGAAGTAGAGTAGCATCTTCATCTTCAATCTTCACATCTATGTTTCATAATTCCGTCAACAGAGTATTCATCTGATCAAGATAGTCTTTCAGAGGGGTACCTTCTTGCATGCGGAGGGCGAACAGACATTGCTTCAACAGCAACTTGTTGGTCAGAGATTTGGTCATGTAGAGACTCTCAAGTTTCGACCACAGACCGGCCGTCGTCTCTTGATCGGCGACTTCGATAATCACCTCGTCCGCCAGACACAATATGATCATAGAGTGCGCATTCTCTTCCTGTGCCACCAAACTTGCAAGGTCGGACTCCTTTTCTTTGTCCTTCGAGTCTTCCTCATTCAGTTTGTTCTTCGACACGTTCGTGAGTGGCGCCCATACTCCCTGTTGTTCCAGAAGTGCCCGCATCTTGATCTGTCAGAGACTGAAATTATTTTGTCCCGTAAATTTCTCGATGTTGACATTGTACGATGCCATCTCTACACCTAACGGAGGATCGATGATGAAGCATCGCTCTGATACCAGTTTGTTAGGATTTCTACACGAGAGAAATTATGCACCACGAGAAAACTCGAGAAATTTAAGGTGTCGCAGAATTATATTAAATGGAAGAAACAGAAGATGATTACAAGATCAGATTGCTTTCTCTTTGGACCCCCTAAGGAGTTTATATATGCACTCCCTTTGACAGATGATAGAAATTACAGACTAACTGAGACTCTATATTAATCCCAAAAATAGGACACCTACCTTGTAATAAGGAAATAAATTAATTTCTTAACAATTTAATTCAGAGTTTAGGTCTAAACAGATTTTCAGTTAGAGTAGGATTCAAGGCATTAATTAACAATGATTCATTGTCACAATTTCTAAATATATGAGACAAGTACTAGAGGCCCCACTCCCGAGAATTTTTCTTCGTACGGGGACTGGGCTAGGGCCAAAGTAGCCCGGATTCAATTGGGAGATCGGGACGACGATAGCTCTCACTCCACATAGTCCGATCCTTAAAATTATTATTATTTAATTTTAATATTTGTTAATAATTTTATTATTGGAATCCTCTACATTTTCATTGGGTTCAGATACTTTCACCTTCTTCAATTCAATAACAAAATCGGTTTCACTTTTTCAAGTTTCTCATTATTAATTTTATAACTAGAAGTGTTTTGATGACCCATTTTGTTTTTTCTTTTGAAACTTTTAAAATTAGAAAAGATATCTTTTTTATTTTTCTTATTTTTTTTAGTTCCTTATATATGGGTTCAAAAAAAGAAGGTCGTTTTTGGGGAGAACCAAAAGGGAATTATGTTTCCATTCCCTTAATTTAATAATTTTATTTTAAAAATATTATTATATGTGATTCTTAATATTGTATGATAAAAAAATTTGTTATATTTTTTTAATTATTTATATTTCAATGACTTAATAGATATATATTATTTTTCAAAATAATTATTTTATTATTTTTTATGATTATTTATTTTATAAAATAAATTGGTGAGGATTCAAGATCTTCGGTAGGAATGCGGGAGATCAAGAGTGGGTGGTCGGGTGGGATGGGACTATATCCCTTGCCCCGAGCAAGGACGGGTGCCAATTCCAAGAGGCCAATTATTTCAAAAATAAATGGCTGAATATCGTCATATTTCGATAATACAGACAAACGTCAGTTGGAATAGAATTATTTTTTATCAAATGTCAGAAAACATAAAGCCATCTCAATACCAATGAAATCACCATTATTATGATGCCAACACTAGAAGAAAATTGTTGAATAGCGACACAAATTAGTGTCGCAAAACTTGGAGACGCTATGTCGACGTTAATAGTGTCTCATTAACGATGAGATCAGGTCAAAAAATAAGATGCTAACTATCTCATCATAGTTTTAATTTAGTGTCACATTAACGTTACACTGAGTCGATGCTAAACACGGTGCCATCGAGACGTTGCTTCATCGCTATTAACACACACTAAAATGAGAAAATGCACGATAGATTGTAGTGCTATATTAGCATCGACATGTTGCAACGCTAGCTTAGCGTCACAAGAAGTGTGCCTGCGTCGAAAATCAGTAGAGCTCTTATAGTGCAAGAAGAATATTATTCTGCTAAATGACAAGAATATCTATATTCCAATGTTTTTTTCTCACAATATTATTATTTTCATTTTTAAACACATTTTTATATTACATTTTTTATAATAAAAAATATCGACTATGTCATAAGGAATTTAGTTTTCCACAACTTTCATCCTAGATGTTTGTCTCTCAAAAGGCCTAGAAAAGAAATCCAATGTTGTTCCAGTGCCATCCATCTTTGCAAAGTCGTCGATCTTTCGATTCTGAAAAAAAAATCCATTTTCATCTTCAAGACAGAGCTATCCACCTCCTTTTTTTTCTGCTGCCTACTTTGGCTAGATTTATTCAATATTTTACAAATATGAAGTTTTCTTCTTTTGTTGGTCCCCATGGTCCCCTTTCTCTCTGTAATTTTTGGTACATGTATATATTAACCAAGTTGTAAATCAGTTGTTTATCAAGAGTAGATGAATAGATAGTAATTTTAGACTCCGTTAATTGGGATCATATAATTGAACCCCTGAAAGTTAATCAAAACTAATTGGATTTCAGAAAAATCCACTCGGTAAATTGGGACGATGCGTCCGCTCATTTCTCACTTTTGACATCCAATTTTGCATTTGCTAATTTCTTTCACTTTTGACATCCAATTTTGTACGTTCTTGACAATCTCGCCCTGTTCCACCTACCTAAACTCATCAACTAGGTCGTATGGCTGCTGAATGGTAGCAACAACTTGGAGGCACGACAAAGGCAATCATGACAATAACACTTGGAAGTTGGAATTGCAGCTTCAGCACCACAGGGCAGGGAGCATGATATGCTGAAGAACAGCCCTGCTCCGAATGCCTTGATTGCTGAAAAGTCGAGAGGGTCGCCAAATTGAGATTGAAGGTCTCCTACCTTGCACTAAAATCGTGTGAAGGGCTTTGTGGATGTTGCTCATCAAGAAAACCTCACTCCCTTGAATAAATGTTCCTCACATAATGCCTTTAGGCGAGGAGAAATTCATCGTTGGTTTCATTTCTTTTTATGAGTTTTTTCTCCTTTTCTTTTCAACCAATCGGACGGCTCACATGTTTTGCTGTAGATTAGGGCCAAAAAGGTCCATGTATGCTACTTTTACCCTTATTTCTATACTTACAATATTTTATTTCAATTTTTTAAAATTTTAAAATTAAATATAGACTTAATTTTAAATAAAAAATAAAAACTTGGGTCGTCGAGTCAATTCAGATTAAAAAATCCATCCCGTATCGAGTTCGGGTTGAGTCCATCTGATCCAAATTAGGTTAGATCGGGTCATCCGATGAATACCTTTAGTCCAACCAAATGGCCAAAGTCCATATAGTTTAATATGGTTCGGTTTAAGCATTCAATTTTTAAGAATCAAATTATTTTTTTTTTACTTGGCTGAATTTCTGCCTCACTTTAAAAAGATGCCATATGGAAACAAAATCGTTGATATAGATGTTAATATATTTTGACATAAACCTTTATATCATCTCCTACTAATAAAAAATCATTGGCTATATTAATATTAGTAAAAGTCTATACTAACGTAAATGTTATTTTCTTCGTGAGCATAAATATACCAATATTAACGGTGCATATAACTCAGGTGATCTTATTAATAACATTGATAATTTGATTGATAAATGTTATAATGATCAATAATATATTATTAATCATAAATGTTTAAATACAAATCTTTTTATTAATGATGATTAAAAGTTGTTAATAGATAGTTATCAATCGTAATGCAGTAGCAATGTCATGACATATATATCCAAAAGGATTTTGTGGAAAGTGAGGGGCACTACATAATAAACAAATAATATATATGTATGTTATATATATATATATATATATATATATATATATATATATATAATCTAAGTAATAGTTTAACCGGCTGGTCCAATCGGTTCAATCATGAATCGGTCATCGGTCCGATCTAGTTTATATTAAAAATCAAATTTAAAAAAAAACAAATTGAACTAGGTCAACCCGGTCGGAACCGGGTTGAATCAAAGAATCGGTTCAATTCATTTTTAAATAAAAAATCTGAACTACTAATTAAAAAATAAGTAGAAAAAAAAAGTGTATTATAGTATGGATGGTGGAAGAATAGGAACGGGGAGAAAAATAAGGAATTAGATTTTATAAGGGGATAAAAATAAGGGATTAGATTTTATAGGATGAATGTAAAAAAAAGATATTAGTATCAAGTAAAGTAAATTTGAATTTGAAAATAAAAGGTAAGAAGGTAATAATAAAGTCAAATTTAAATAAAAAAGAAAATTATCATGAACTTAAATAAGACGATAATTTAAATCACTATAAATAATTTATATTAAAAATTAAAATATAAGTGAAATTTATTGAATGATCTTGATTCCTTGAAAAAGGAAATAGATAATACTAAGAAAATTTTGAAATTATAAAATAAAATATGCGAAGATAGTAATAAAGACACATTTAAATAAAAAAATAAAGTTATTCATGAAATTTTTAAATATGAAAATAATAAAATTATATTATTAGTAATATATATTAAAATTATAAAATAAATTTATTAATATTTGTAATTTAAAATTATGATTAATATATTTTTATTTCATTGTTTATTACTTTCGTAGTTTGATTTATAATATATTTTCTTGAAGTAATAAAAATAATATTATTTTAATAAAATTTTGATTCAATTCGGTCGAACCAATTCGATCGAACCAGATTAAATCGACGGATGATCGATCCGGTTTTAACTGCATTTTATCTGGTGTTGTAAAAAGTTGCACTGTCTTGGGTTCATTATGTTCATATTCAAAACATTGCTGTTAAGTCGCCAATATCTAATGAAAGTGGGATTATTTCAACTTTTTACATTTCTTGGGTTCTTTATGTTCATATTCAAAACATTGCTGTTACACCAACTTTTTATTTCACCAGATATGTTTATATATAATAATTAGAGTATAATTGTTTATTGCACTATCTTGTAAAAAATATAATATATATCTGGTGTGGGTCGATTTGCGGGAGCTCAGGGAGCTGTCGGTGAGGAGTCGGAGAACCCAGGTGAGGCACACATAGTTGATGTAGCGCCCCCAAATCGACCAACGCCATGTGGGGAAGACCAACTTGGAGACGCTACGGACGTTATGACTTTGACCATCTTGTTGACCAAGTCTCAGTCAAAAACTGAGATACGTCAACGTAAGAAAGAATAAAAATAAAAGAAGATAATATAAAATTTGCGAAAGTCTAGGAAAGGGGTTACATCATCTCTAAGGAATATCATAAAGTTCTACATTATGCATTTATAAATGTAAAAGGAAAAAGAAAACTAATAAGTCTTATGATTCATATGTTTTCTTGTCGTCATAGCTTCGTCACAACACACCTACTCAACACCGTCACTGACCTGGTCTTGTAAAAAATTAGACACAGGGGAGATGACCCTCCCGTAAGCTTTATAGCCTAGTAGGGAACCACATAATTATATAATGCATAATTTGAATAGCGAAATTAGAAGGTAGAATACTTATCTTGAATGAAAAGGATAACATGACAGCATCATAAATCATAATAAGAGATGAATAAGTAGATATCATAAATCACTAGAATCAAATGATGCTTGATAACCTTGGAATCATAACATGCTTGAGAATCATAATAGTAACTTTACTTGTCTTAATCATACTTCTTAATATTGATTCATACTTAAAAATCAGAGTGATTTTAGATGTTTTTAATTCTTGAGGTATGCCGAGCAAACGATACAGCCTTGTGTGGGTCAATGGGTGATCAAACAATGACCAGGGGACTGACCCTTATTTTGAAACACTTGGCTTGGACTGTTAACTCATTATTCATCTTCCATCTTAAACTTATTAATCACTTTAGAAAAACTTGTTATTCTTTGTTCTTCATACAATGGAGGCGATAAAATCAATAGAAAGTAAATCAGTAGAAGGATTCATGTTGAAATCAGGGATGGATCTCAATGAGGACAGACATTACAATCAGTCATAATCATAATTAAACATAAGGCAAACTGATAACATTCAAATTAGGATCAAAGGAAAGGTATGAAAGGAATTAGGGGCGATTCTGTAGCTTGGCACGGTCGTGACACTATAGTGGAACGGTCGTGCCGATGTGATAGGAGAGTATGCAGGGGAATGACATGGGCGTACCCAAAGAGGGCACGACCGTGACGAATGGTGAAGGTGGTCGACCGATTCAAAGATATCGGTCGACCAATTTTGTCCTTAGTCGTTCAGCTGAGAATTTGGCCATGGCACGGGCGTGCTAGAAGGGTGGCATGGCTGGGTCGGGTTGGACGCTCAATCGACCGGTGCCGATGGACCTTTTACTTAGCGCGGAGAGGAGATGGCATGGGCGTACCTGTAGTGTGGCACGACCATGACAGAGATGGCACGAACGTGCCGTGAGGCCGGCACAGCCATGACGACGAGGGTTCCTGACCAATTTCAATACGCAAATCACCCAAATCATTCACATACTTTGATTCTAGAGTAATTTCTACACCTTAGCATTCAATAAAGCAAAAAAACCATAACAAAAAATCAATCGAGCAATTCAAAGATCAAGCAAAAACATGGCAAAACAGGGGCATGTAACTTTTTCATAACTTGTTTTCTTGACATAATCGACAATGGTAGGATCTTAATCTATTCATGAGTCATACAAGGTGAATTCAATTCCCCCACCTCCAATCGTGAATGATCCTTGCTTTGATCTTGATGAAAATCGAAACCTATCGGTTGTATCCTCCCTGCACTCCCTCTTCTTAGTGTTTTTCTTCTTGGTGTTCACCTCCTGCAATTTGGCCAAGAAGATTCAGCAACTCTTGCAATACAAAGACGAACATGAGCGAGAGAAGGAATGAATCGATTGGCTTTCTTGTTGATGCACAACAAACCGGTCAACTTCTTCTTGGATGTTACCAAGCACTCTAGAATCTAGCAAGGGAAGATTTCGTGAGGTTTGAGGGGACAGGGGAATATGCAATTTTGTTTTATCTATTAAAAGTCATCTAATCTCTTATATCCTTGTTTCGATGGGGAAATATGAATAAATCTCTCCCAGTTGTCCTAGTCCTTCACGTTTTGATTATATATGTAATGTATCTGAATTTTTATTCAATTAAGAAAAGAATTCAAAAAAAAGGGGCGCCCTCACGTCCCCTTCGACACCCTAGCCGGCCGCCGCTCCATCTTCTCTCCTCGCTTCCCTTTCCTTCTTCTCTCCGACGATCGATGAACGACACAAGGATGAAACAGAGCACGTACGACTCGACGGTTGTCCGGCGCGCATCCATGATCCACCGACGCACACGGACACTCCCTCGACATTCGCTTGAAACCGGCGCACCTTCCCCTTCGGCCAGGAACAACCGACGACTGCGGGAACGACGTACGACTCGCCGATGACCGAAACAAGAAAAAAGAGGTACCTTAGTGTTTGAAATCCCTAGACGAAGAAATATGGATTATTTGATGCATAGAGTTAATACATTATGATCGCAATTGTCTAAGCTTCATTTTTCATATTGATGTCATGGCGATCCGATGATCGAAGGCCGACCGAATTTTGAGAACAAGTTCGGCAGCCCTGTTTTATCGCAGGGACCGGTCGACCGATTTATAGAATGGTCGACCGATCTGTGCGAAGAATTCGCACGAGTTTTATCGATAGGTCGACCAGCCTCTCCAAGATGGTCGACCGATCTGTCTGTCAACGGATAGATCCATCTTCATGATCGACCGACCGATCTTCAGAACGATCGATCGATCCGACGCGTAGTGCGCGTCTTCACGATCTTACAATCGGTGGACCGACCACCAGGTCGGTCGATCGATCCCAGAGTTACCGATGGACCGACCACCAGGTCGGTCGACCGATCCCAGAGTTACCGGTCGACCGGTCCTATGCGCGCGGTCGACCGATCCATGGACACCTAACAAAGAACCAGGTCGACCGATCCAAGAGGACCGATCGACCGATGCTTTTAGGAACGGTCGATCGGTCCTAACAATGATCGACCGGTCCAGTCAGACCAGTCGGATCAAACCAACCGATTCAGTCAGACCCATTGGTCTAAACCAACTGGATTGACCCACTCCATAAATCATAATCAAAAATTCTGACTAGTTCACTTATACTGGCTGAGTCCTATTGTACAGATATTAACGCCCAGTTGGATCCTGATTCATACATTACATGATAAGCAAAGATAAGTAAAGTAAAAATAAAGACACGGAATTGTTATGTGCCACTACATTGTATGGAACAAGGATTACAGTATGGTATAAAGAGGAGCATGTAGTTAGTTAAGGAGACAGCGAACCTACTGGTCTTCAATGACCACTGTTCCTGAGATTTCAAGTTCTCTCCCACCTGTATTTCGAAGAAGGGTGATGCAATGGTCATACTCCTTCCCCAAAGATTTCATGGCACTGAGCCAGAGGGACATGTAGCTAACTGAGGAGACAGTGAACCTACAGGTTCTTAAATGACCATTGTTCTTGGGATGTAGATATTCTCCCACCTACATTTCGAATTGGGTGATGCATTACCACATCCCTTTCCCTTTATGGGCTTACTGGCTTTACAGATTCATAGAGGCACCTCTGACATCCCAATTTAATAAAGTCGAGCTCGCATAGGACAACTAACATTAAGGATATTATGGTAATATAAAAGACATAGTGTAATTCACAATAAAGCAATGTAAAGCAGACTACTATAACGTAAAGCATAGAGCATGGTAAAGTAAAGTATGGTACAGTATTGAATATGGTACAGTAAAGCATGGAACATGGTATGGTAAAAATAATGTAGAGTAAAGACAACGTATGGTCATAGTAAAGAACAATGTACAAATATTGATATTGTTAAAGCATAATGTATTGACCCATTATAGTCAATGTATAGAAGTCAAAGTATAGTATTGATCATCACTGATATTGTTGTCATGATTATCATTGATCTCTATTTCATCGTCTATTTTTGCTATTGTACTGAGTTTTTTGCTCATGGGTATTCGATTTCCCTGCATTGGGATTTTGCAGGTGAGAATGCTGCTCAACGAGGCGTGAAAGTGCTCAGAGCTTGGAGGATGTTGCATACGACTAATCATACCGTCAAAACTTATCAATTGCATTCAGGATTATGAATTACTTGTTATTCATAGACATCATGATCTTTCGCATATTGAACCTACTTTCTTATGAACTCATTAAGTTGTGATTTTCTCCACCTCGTTATCGACTGTATTAACTATTGATGTCTCTTGACATTTCAACGTTTGAACTTCCACATTAAAGTATTTAATTATATTTCTCATTATATTGATTCCACGTATGTCATTTTATTGAATAGTCATGGTCAATAATGTAATAGGCAGTGTAATGCTCCCGGGGTCAACCTGACTGCCTACGTAGCAGGAGGGGCGATTTTGGGGGCATTATAGTTTGGTATCAAAACGTAAGTTCTTGACTCTCTCATTAATCATAGTAGAGCAGATATTCATGCATAGTCATTATTGTTCAGATTGTCTCATAGCTCGAAGTAAAGTCATGTGCAAGCTTCTCAAGCATCTGCGGCTTCACTCCTCAAGTAAGTACTAAGTACATTCTCACATAGATGATACTTATATTATTGAGATAACTCATTTTTATAGATGCCTCCGTGCCGCATAACGTCCAGAGTGGTACGTGGCAGAAGAAGAGTTTTCTAGTAGCTGAAGCAATCATGCACCCTCCCACTGCACTGGCTCAAGAACAAGAACATGTGCAAGTATCGGCACAGGGTCGTGGACGTGGTCATGGTCGTGCGATTCCATCACCTCTTGCTCCAGAAGAACAGGAGAGTTCAAATTTGGAAAGCGTGGGGAGCAATGATCCAGTGATACCTTCCCCGCCAGCTGAGACATCTGAAGAAAGGGAACGAAGGAGAAAATTTCAAATTATAAGGCGAATAGGTGCAGGGGCACACATCAGCAACCCTGTCTGTCTTCAAATGAAGAAGAAGAAGATCCAAAGCCGTATTATCGTTATTGTGAACAATTTGGGCATTTTGAATGTGAATGCCTAAATTATCCTAAGCATAAGGACCCTGGGAATGAACCTGGGGAAATTTTGCGACGTAGTGATTAGTATTGAACAGTTCTCTGATGTTGGAGGCCTTAGTGTGCCTTAGACGAATGCTTATGTTTTGTTTTGACTAACTCTACCATGAGATTGACTTTTGTTTTAAGCGGATATTGAGCCATAAGGTCTCAATTATGATATAAGATTTTTATTTTGATTAAAGATCTTTAGTTCTATGCTTTTTCTAAAATATTCTCATAGTTTTTTTATATATGTCTCCTCAAAGAAGGTCACAAGCATCCACCAGTAAAAATGAGATCCATAATGAAGGGGAGACGACCCCTTTCATTCCCCCACCTCCATCTTTTCTTCCTCCACTTTCACCTTCTCCTTCTCCACCTGAACCAATGGTACAGCAAGGATGACAAGTTCCCCTTCCCTGCACCATACAAGAGTTCTGGAGGTCGAAGCCTCCGATGTTTAATGGAGAAGGAGACGTAGAAGTAGCCGAACAATGGATAGAGATGATAGAGGACAAGTTCGACATCCTAAACGTCCCTGAAAATAAGAAGGTACTATTTGCTAGAGACACTCTCCAAAAGGATGCGAAAGAATGGTGGAAGGCAAAGAAGACCATCAGTTTTTCGAAAGTTAGAATCGTTGCCTGGGAGGACTTCCGCAAGACGTTCGAGTCGCGCTTCTTCCCTACCTTCCAAAGGGATTTGAAGCAAAAGGAATTTCTGAACCTGGAACAAGGGACCATGACAATGTCCCAATATATGACCAAGTTTGTCTGACTAAAGAAGTACTCAAAGTTGATCATGGACAAATGAGATATTACGAAGCATTTCGTCGACGGGCTGAACCCCACCTTGAGGTCCCAAACAAGACCAGGGAATTACAAAACCCTAGATGAGGCGGTCAGTTTGGCCACATTGATCGAAAAGGACCACCAGGACCTTCAGAAGAACAAGAGAGCTCAGTTGAATGTATGCCAGATATCTTAGCAGCAACATCAATTTAGGGGAAACAACCGTCAGCAACAATGATGGGACAATCGACCTCGCCCTTACCCAGTGCCTCAGCAGTACAATCGTCTGCAACAACAGTCATACCGTCCTCCATAACAAGCTCCTCCACCACAATAACAACAACCCCAACAGCAGAACCAACGACCCCCTCAGCAGGCACCAAGGCGCCCAGCCCAGTAGTAAAGGCAACAGCCTCCCAGAGCCCCTCAAGCACTACCCGCACAAGGTGAGCGGGTTTTATGCAACACCTGTGGCAAGACCCATGCAGGGGAATGCCGCACGAAGACTGGAGCATGTTTCCACTGCGGTGGAATGGGTCACATCGCAGTGAACTATCCAAGACGTGAGCAACAACAGCTAGTACAAGAAAGACTCTTCAATTTAGAAGAGGATGCTCCACAGAATGACGTCGAAGTCATTCGAGGTACGCTATTCATAGCTGAACTACCCATTACAGTATTGTTCGATTCTGGTGCCTCACATTCTTTTATATCTGAAGAATGTGCCCATACATTAGGGATAAATGCAATGAATTTAAATCATAAGATGAATATACTTACCCCACAAGGAATTCTGATTACCACAAAGTACCTCCCTAATATACCCATAGAGATAGAGAAAAAAAACTTCCCTGCAAATCTTATCATTATTCCTATGAGAGATTATGGCCAAGACTATAAAGAGGATGCGAAGGGACGCCCTCACGTCCCCTTCGACACCTTAGTTGACCGCCGCTCCATCTTCTCTCCTCGCTTCCCTTTCCTTCTTCTCTCCGACGATCGACGAACGACGCAAGGACGAAACAGAGCACGTACGACTCGATGGTTGTCCGACGCGCATCCACGAACCATTGACGCACACGGACACTCCCTCGACATTCACTTGAAACCGGCGCACCTTTCCCTTCGGCCAGGAACAATCGACGATTGCGGGAACGATGTACGACTCGCCGACGACCGAAACAAGGAAAAAGATGTACCTTAGTGTTTGAAATCCCTAGACGAAGAAATATAGATTATTTGATGCATAGAGTTAATCCATTATGATCGCAATTGTCTAAGCTTCATTTTTCATATTGATATCGTGGCGATCCGATGACTGGAGGCCGGCCGGATTTTGAGAACAAGTCCGGCGGCCCTGTTTTATCGCAAGGACCGGTCGACCGATTTATAGAACGGTCGATCGATTTGTGCGAAGAATTCGCACGAGTTTTATCAATCGGCCTCTCCAAGATGGTCGACCGATCTATCTGTCAACGGACAGATCTGACTTTGTGATCGGCCGACTAATCCGACGCGCAATGCGCGTCTTCACGATCTTACAATCGGTTGACCGACCACCAGGATGGTCGACCAGCCCTATGCGCGCGATCGATCGATCCATAGACACCTGACAAAGAACCAGGACGACCGATCCAAGAGGACCGGTCGACCGATGCCTTTAGGAACGGTCGATCGATCCTAACAACGGTCGACCGGTCTAGTTAGACCAGTCGGTTCAGATCGATCGGTTCAGTCAGACCCATCATTCTGAACCAACCGGATTGACCCACTCATAAATCATAATTGAAGACTCTGACCAGTTCACTTATATTGGCTGAGTCCTATTGTACATAGATTAACGTCCAGTTGAGTCCTGATTCATACATTACATGATAAGTAAAGATAAGTAAAATAAAGATAAAGACACGGGATTGTTATGTGCTGCCCCATTGTATGGAATAAAGATTACAATATGGTATAGAGAGGGGCATGTAGTTAGCTGAGGAGACAGCGAACCTACTGATCTTCAATGACCACTGTTCCTGAGATTTTAGGTTCTCTTCCACCTGTATTTCGAAGAAAGGTGATGCAATGGTCATACTCCTTCCTCAAAGATTTCATGGCACTGAGCCAGAGGGACAGGTAACTAACTGAGGAGACAGTGAACCTACAGGTTCTTAAATGACCACTGTTCCTGGGATGTAAGTTTTCTCCCACCTATATTTCGAATTGGGTGATGCATTGTCACACCCCTTTCTCTTTATGGGCTTACTGGCTTTACAGATTCATAAAGGCACTTCTGACATCCCAATTTAATAAAGTCAAGCTCGCATAGGACACTAACATCAAGGACATTATAGTAATGTAAAAGACATAGTGCAATTCATAGTAAAATAATGTAAAGCAGAGTACTATAGCATGGTAAAGTAAAGTATGATACAGTATAGAATATTGTACAGTAAAACATGAAACATAATATGATAAAGATAATGTAGAGTAAAGATAAAGTATGGTCATAGTAACAGATATTGATATTGTTAAAGCATAATGTATTGACCCATTATAATCAATGTATAAAAGTCAAAGTATAGTATTGATCATCACTGATGTTATTATTATGATTATCATTGATCCTTATTTCTCCGTCTATTTTTGCTATTGTACTGGATTTTTTGCTAATAGATATTCGATTCTCCTACATTGGAATTTTGCAAATGAGAATGCTGCTCAATGAGGCGTTGAAGTGCTCAGAGCTTGAAGGATATTACACATGACTAATCATATCGTCAAAACTTATCAATTGCATTCAGTGTTATGAATGACTTATCGATGAATATCATGATCTTCCTCATATTGAACCTACGTTCTTATGAACTCATGAAGTTGTGATTTTCTCCACCTCGTTATCGACTATATTAACTATTGATGTCTCTCGATATTTCAACGTTTGAACTTTCGCATTAAAATATTTGATTATATTTCTCATTATATTAATATCACGTATGCCATTTTATTAAATGATCATAATCAATAGTGTAGTAGACAGTATAAAGTTCTCAAGATCAACTTGACTGTCTACGTGACAGGATGGATAATTTTGAGAACGTTATATTATAAAACATTTTTTATGGTTATGACAGTTTAACCCCATACCCACCATACGCTTGGAGATGACGTCCAGAGGCTGCAAGCTCAGCCCCTCGGGGAACGCCGGCTCCAGGTGCCCCGCCCAGCACGCGCACGCCAGCTTCACCCTGCGTCCGCCGTTGTCCACAATCCAGCGGGATTGCGTGGACAGAGGCAGACTGGGGAGCGCCGCCGCTGCGCCTGCGGCGGTGGAAGATGAGCAGAAGATGGAGAAATGGAGGAGGAGGAGGATCAAGGAGAGGTGGCATGGAGAGCTCATGTGTCGCTGGGGGCGCTTTTATTGTTTTGCTTCGACGGCGTGCACGTGCACAGGAGAGAGTGCACAGCAAAGTGGAAAACTATTACTGTTCGGTATTTAAGGATGCTGTAAAAAAATTTCTTCGTGATCAAATCAATTCGACAACTGTTGCATTTAAAAGCTTCATGGATGTATCCACATAAATATAATGAACACAAATCCGATTTTCCAATTCGATTTTCTCTTTTTCCCTCTTTCCCTTTGAATAATCCCATTTTTCCAGAAAATATAAAAAGGTAGAATAGATAGAATAAAAATGTAAAAAATACGGAAATTATATTTTAGTAGGGAAGTTGAGAGAATAGGAAAGAGAGAAAATAAGTAATAAAACAGATTTTGGATGACGAATTAAAAAAAGAGCAAGCTTAAAATCTGAATTCGAAAAAAATGTGGAGAAAAGTAATAAAGAAAATATATAAAATATTAACCACGAAATTGCTAAATAAGAAAATGATAAAATTAAAATTATTACAGATAATGCATACTAAAAGTGTAAAAAAAACATTTTATTAATATTTGATTATTTTGATACGTTGAATAATATTTTTTGTGTCCTTATTTTTAAACTTTTATTTATGGTATATTTTCATAATAATATAATATATCGGTTTGAAATTTGATTTAATCCAATCTAACTTAATTGAATCATGATCCATTTGACTAACTGTTTGGATTGTGGGTTGGATTTTTAGGAATATAACATATTTGAGTAAAAATTAACTCTTCGCTCCTGTTTAAATATTCTATTAATTAATTAGTTATAATATGCTTACTCGTAAGTGCCGGAATAGAAATTCAAATTGCTGTCAACCGCATTAATTATTGTTATCCTCGCATAACTAATAATGATTGATGATCTAAGCGGATATACTAGTGTATGTGTATTTTAAAATTTGTCCTCATTAATTACATAGATGCATTCATTTATTTTATTTGATAATGAAATAATGATCTTACATATGATAATGTACGTAGATTCAAAATATTTGAAATATTTAAATTGGCTTATTATGTAGTCTCGTTTAAATTTATAAGAAAAATATATTACATACATTTAACATCAAAATGCTATTGCTTAGTTCATTTATTCACACCGTATTTTGCACAATCATCTGACATTATTTTTTTTTCTTACTAAAGCATGTATCATAGAGAACTTCACAATTTTCGTCTATGAAAATCATAGGCAAGTGATAAATATATACCACTTAAAAAAAGAAAAAAAGAATTAAAATCTAAATAATATACCTTCTCGTACAAACTAATAAGCTCTCATTTTTTAAAATTAATGGCCTTGCATTTTTGACATATCTTAAAGCTAATGACCCAATCATATGTAGCAGTGCTCAATTGACTAAGAAGAAAATACGACATTTTAATCTCACACCATAAAAAAAATTCTCTACTTTATTTATAGGGAGGAAAGAGAGAAGAATTCAACTATCCATGTAAGGTAGTGGGAAGATAGTCCTAGGGGTGTTCACGGGTCGGGTTGGACCCGACCCGTGAACAAATCCGACCCGACCCGACCAAATTTGATCGGGTCGGGTCGGGTCGGGTCAAGCCCCTTAGGGGCAGAAAATCCGACCCAACCCGACCCGGTTCGGGTCGGGTTGGGTCGGGTCGGGTGGTCGGATCACCCGACCAGTCTTTTTTCTTTTTTTTAATTTTTTTGTCTTACTTTTTTATATTTATTTTAATACAAAAAATAATTATTAATTGTTATAAAATATAAAATATGCTTTTTTGAATATTTGAGCATTATTTTCATAATTAAAATATTTTATTTTAATATTTTTACCATTTTAAATCAACTATAGGATTAAAAATAAGTAAAAAAAGTAAAAAAATTAAAAAAATAATAATAAAGGCCGGGTCATCGGGTCGGGTCGGGTCGACTCGGGTTGGGATTTCTCAACCCGTACCCGACCCGAACCCTCATCGGGTTGGGTTCGGGTCGGGTCGGGTCCGACCCGACCCAAACTAGGTCGGGTCGGGTCGGATTGTCGGGTTCACCGGGTCGACCCGACCCGGTGAACACCCCTAGGGAAGAAGAATGCACAAAGATTATGAAAAAAATAATCCTAAACTTAACGAATTGGTTGGCTAATTATGATAAAAATAATAATGGTACGTATAACAATAGCTTAGTAGGCTTATTATAATGACCAAAAGTTGTGGGTAGGGGTGTTCACCGGGGTCGACACATGAATCCGATGATCCGATCCGATTCGATCCGAATCGGTTCAGGTCGGGTAGGATCGGGTACGGGTTGATTTATCGGGTACGGGTTGAAAAAATCTAACTCGAGTTGATCCGATTGATCCGACTTTTTATTTTTTTCTTTTTTATTTAAACTTAAGGCTTATATTTGTTTTAAAAATTTAAAAAAATTAAAATAGAAAATTTTAAGTACAAAAATAATATTAAATAGTTAGAAAACCTATTTTATACTTTTAAAATAATATTTTATATTAAATAAAAATAAAAAAAATAGTAAGAAAAAATAAAAAAAATAGATGGTCGGATAACTCGACCCCCGACCCGAACTGGTCGGATCCAGCCCCCTCATACCTTTTAACTCGATCCGACTTTTTGATCGGGTCGGGTCAAATTTGTTCACGGGTTGGATCTAATCCGACCCGTGAACACCTCTAGCTCTGGGAAAGTAAAAAAATGTGAAATAAATTGGAGTTAAGTCCCCAAAATTATACTCTAATTATTATATTATATTTTGTTAACGTAATTTAAATCAATAATTAAAATTGTGTTATTACATTGTTATTTATTCTCTTGCAATAATTAAATAATATAATAAATTTTAATAGTTGTTGTGATATACTAAATTTTCTAGTGACATGTTACCCCGCCACCTCCGCCATTAATTTTTAATGCAAGCACTATTTTTATTTCACACACACGTGTATATATATATATATATATATATATATATATATATATATATATATATACGTTGCAGACGATCCACACAGGGATGCAGAGCAGCTATTGTTCGCAGATGTTGCGTTGAATCCTACGGTCACAATATTTCATTATTACATATTTATTTCTCTTAATTATTTGTGTCTTCTCAAATACTTTTTTGTCATTAAAATGAGCCCATTAAATGTGTGATTAATATTCTTTCAATATTGCATGAGCATTACGATACAAAGTTATATAATATTATATACATACATATAATATAATATAATATCATGTCTTTACGCATATATTTTGCAGATAGGGGTGTTCAGCGGGTCGACCCGCGAACCCGACGACCCGACCCGACCCGACCCAAACCAGTTTGGGTCGGGTCGAATCTGTGATCGGGTCGGAACCAACCCGACCCGACCATGGATCGGGTCGGGTATGAGTCGGAATTTTCCGACCCGAGTCAACCTGACCCGACCCGAAGACTTGTTTTTTTTATTTTTTTATTTTATTTTTTTTAGTTTTTAGCTTATATTATGTATAAAAAGTATAAAAATATTAAAATAAAATATTTTAAATGTGTAAAATAATGTTAAAATGTTCAATAAGTTATTTTATGCTTTTTAAATGAATATTATATAATATATTTATATTAAATAATAGATAAAAGTAAGAAAAAAAATGATGGTCGGGTAACCCGACCCAACCCGATCGGATCTGGCCTTAAAAAATGGGGTGACCCGACCCAACCCGACCCGATCAAAATCGGGCAGGTCGGGTCGGATCCGGTGTCGGGTCGGGTCAAACCCGACCCGTGAACACCCCTATTTGCAGATACGAATAAACATAATAATGCTTGCATTTTAATTGATGTACTTTAAATATATATAGATATTTTAATTGATGTAATTTAAAAAATAAAAAATTCAAATGGAAATATTAAAAAATTTAAATTTCAACAAATTTAATGTGTACCTTAAATTAAATTTGATAATAAATTAAATAGGATGGTATTAATGATGATATTATGAAATTTAATATCTTTGTGTTGGCATTAAAACAAATTAAAGGGAGAATTACACCATAAATATTGACTTAAATTAAATAAAACAATTTATCATTGGAAAATCTTAAAAAGAATATAAATAGTGATTGAATGATAGAACTTCAAAACTAACTACAAAAAAGGCCATGATGCACGCCTTCACATATACATAGGAGATATATTTAATTTGAAATTTGGTGATATTTCAAACCATACAAAGTTTTTTGGAAGGTAATTAGTTTTAGGATTTAGAAAATACATGAATTCAAAATAGGTTTACATGTGTGAACCTACCATTGATTCATAGATCAACGGTGATATTTGATAAACATCTTTTAAGTTGAATTTATCATGAATTTATATTCACCGTTGATCTATACATCAATGATAGTCCACATATGTGAATCTCATTTAGATCTACACAATCTTCAACCCCTTATTTTAAAATTATTCACTAATTAAAATATAATAAAAAGTTAAAAAATTACATTTTTATAATTTTATTTTCGTTTTTTAAAAATACTTATGTTAGCATTAAACTATCCATTTTTTATTTATTCTTATTTTATATGTTATAAAAAACTTCATCTCTAGTTATTAACTTTTCAATGACATTTCTTATCATTTAAAAAAATGTTTAAATCATTAACATTTTAGTATCTACTAAAATTAGATAACTAAAAATATTATAAAACTCTTCATCTCTAATTATTAATTTTTTAAATGTCATTTCTTTTAATTTTTAAAAAATAATGTTTAAATAATTGGCATTTTAGTATCTACTAAAATTAGAACATAAAAAACTGAAATTCTAATTGATTGGGAGTTACAATTGATTGCAATCATTATAACATATACGTTTCTCTTATTTGTGCCTTCTCAAACACCTTTTTGTCATTAAATTGAGCCTATTAAACATGTGATTGATATTATTTCAATATTGCATGAGCATTATGATACACACACAACACACACAAAATTTTTAAGCTAATAATCACATTTGGCCCCCCTTAAATTTATTGTAGTGTGATAAATTAATAATAACATTCCTTTAGTATATTAGATTTTCTCTTCTTGAGCTCGTATTTATGCATATAATATAATGTCTTGACATATTCATTAAAAAAATAAAAATGAGAGTTACATCATAACTTTTAAATTAAATTGAATAAAAAATTATTAATTCAAAAAACTAAGAAAAGATAGAATGGGTGGTGAAATAAGAGAGCTCCAAAATTAATTACAAAAATATCATGACGCATAGATTTATATTATATATAGATGTTTTGCATATATGAAATAGAAGTAATAGTGCTTGCATTTTAATCGGTGTACTTTAAATATATATAATCATTTTAATTGTTGTAGTTTAAAAAAGAAATAACTTCAAATAGAAATATTAAACAATTTAAAATGTCTTGATAAATTTAATGTGACCTTAAATTACATTTGATAATAAATTAAATAGGATGTCATTAATGATGATATTGAGAAATTTAATGTCTTTATGTTGTCATTAAAACAAATTAAAGTGGGAGTCACACCATAAATATTGAATTAAATTGAATAGAAAATTTTAATAATTAAAATAAACTAAAAAGGGATAAAAATGGTGTCATGATAGAGCTCCAAAACTAACAAAAAATGTCATGACTTTACATTATATATAGAATAATATTTAATTTTAAATTTGGTGCAATTTTAAACCATATAAGGTTTTTCGTATCGTAATTAGTTTTATGTATCATTCACCAGTTAAAATATAATAAAACTAAAAAAATGCATTTTTATAATTTTATTTTTCATATTTTTTAAAAAATCTTATTTTAGCATTAAACTATTCATTTTTATTTATTCTTATTTTATATGTTATAAAACTCTTTATCTATAGTTACTAACTCTTTGAATGACATTTCTTATAATTTTTAAGAAAGAATGTTTAAATCATTAACATTTCAATATCTACTAAAATTCTATACTAAAAATATCATAAAAGTCTTCATCTATATATATTAACTTTCTAAATGTATATTATTTTCTTAAAAAAATGTTTAAATAATTGGCTTTTTAGAACATAATAACTGAAATTCTAGTTGATAGGGAGTTAAAATTGATTGCAATCATTATAACATATTTATTTATCTTATTTGTGCCATTACAAACACTTTTTTTCATCAAAATGAGCCCATTAAATATGTAATTAAATATTATTTCAATATTGCATAAGCATTACGATATAAAGTTATATATATTTATGGGTATACATATATTTATGCATATAATATAATATCTTTACACATATGTTTTAAATATATGAAATAAAAATAATGATGCTTGCATTCTAATCAATGTACTTTAAATATATATAGACATTTTAATTGGTCTAGTTTAAAAAAGAAATAACTTCAAATGAATATATTAAAATGTCTTCATAAATTTAATGTGTACCTTAAATTAAATAGGATGTCATTAATGATGATATTGAAATTTAATATATTCATGTTGCTATCAACAAATTAAAGTGTAAGTTACACCATAAATATTGAATTAAATTGCACAAAAGATCTAATAATTCAAGAAACCTAAAAAAGGACACAAAGAATGGTGAAATGAAAGAGATAATTACAAAAATGTCATGATGTGTTACTTTATATTATATATAGATGTAGAATATACATTTAATTTTAAATTTATTGCAACTTTAAACCATACAAGTTCTTTTAGTCCGTAATTAATTTTATGGATCATTCATCAATTAAAATACAATAAAAATTTTAACATATTGCATTTTTATCATTTTATTTTCCATTTTTTTTAAAATAGTATGTATAGAATTAAGCTATATTTTATTCATTCTTATTTTATATATTATAAAACTATTCATCTCTAGTTATTAAAATTGTAAATGCCATTTCTTATATTTTTTTTAAAATAATGTTTAAATCATTAATATTTTAGTATCTACTAAAATTAGATAATAATAACTAAAATTTTAACTTATTGGGGGGGGGGGGGGGGGGGGGGTGGGGTTACAATTGATTGCAATAATTATAACATATTTTATTTCTATTATTTGTGCCTTCTCAAACACTTTTTTGACATTAAAATTAGCCCATTAAATATGTGATTAATAGTATTTCAGTTATGATTATGTACATCCATGAAATGAAAAGAAGATCGATTTCAACCTTTTTCATCATTATTTCAGCTGATAGATGGAGATTTCATGTAACCCTTCTCCACTCATATCCATTGGAACTCAAAGGATGAAACCTAAGACCCATTACACTTTTATTCCTCTTTTTTCTTTTTATCCTTTCACTCTCTTCTTTTTGTCATTTTGCTATGTGTTTCCTCCATTGTTTGGCTTGATGGAGGGGACTTGACATGTGCTTATCATGTGAAGAATCAAAGAGGATGAAGGGCAAGGGGCTAGAGTTTGAACCAGTGAAAGAAGAACCAAAAAATCGAGATCTAAATTATAGGGGTTAGATTTCAGAGATTGTCCATGTTTTCTAAGGACTACTATCAGTTTAGGATCATGATAGATGGAGAATTTGTGTGCTGAAAATTGTTGTTCAAGAGATGTCTCATCTATGATTTTGAGGAGATGATTTCTTTATGAAATTTAAGCATGTTTAGGTCTTTGGTTTTAGGATATAATTATACATTTATGATTATGCTTAGTTAATCACGTAATCATGACTCTAAGTGTTATTGTAATATCCTAAATCTAATCCACATATAAATCATATGTTTTAATATTATAGCATATGATTGATAAGAAATATGATATATGTGTTTAAGGCATGAGTTGTAACTTAAAGTATTTTGATCGTAGAAATTGACGAAAATTCATCTAAAACGTAAAAATATGATCTTTGAAAATGTGAAAATTTAGAAAGATAAAGACCCGATAATTGTTCCTATATGGAAGGCATGCTAAAACTAATTTTTAATAAATTTTATGTGGTGTTTTGGTTAGGTAAAATGAAGTTGCATATCAAAAAAATTGTAAAATCATAATTTTTGTTCTTTGGACAAAATTTTAGATTTTGATTTGTTGACTATTTATTTTTTCTAAAAAAATATTTGAATCCAAATGTGGGTAGTTTATTATTTACATGTAATGTATTAAGTAAATGAATAAATAAAATAAATAATGCAAATATGAATGTCAAACTTGGGACCCCTTCTATGACTAACAACCCTCGTCCCTTATCTTTTACCACCTGCTTACTTCTCCCATAACACCCCATCCGATAGAAAGGATAGAGGGTTGAAGAGAAACTAAGAAGAAATGGAAGATACAAGAACAAGTTATGATTTCAATTTGGGGTAAATCCTAATTCTACCATTATTCCATTAATTTTAACAACATAAAATTGTAAATAGGGTTTCTCTGAATCTCTGTTACCCTTATTATTCCATAATTTCATTTAATTGGGGAAGAACCAAACCTTCTTATGGAAAGAACAAACCCTAATTTGAAATAATCTTGAAGTTGTGAACTTAGCCAGACTTTTGCATGCCTTACAATTGTTAAAAAATTATGAAATTTATTCTGCCTAATCTTTTACGAGTGTAGTTTCACCGAGCTTTTGAATCAAGTTAATATAATGTCTATAAAAAACTTATGCCTTTATTTTTAAGGTGTTATCCTTCTGTCCATTAAAACTATTACTCGAATTTATAAATTATACATTGAATCAAACATGTCATGCAATTATTTGATAATTTAGGATAAGAAGGATAAAGAAGTTAGTCTTCATTACTAATTCCAATCATTCGAAAAGGTTATGTCTATTAAAAGTTATAAATAGTTGATCACTTAATCGAACATTACTTGGTGTATTAGAATGACATTTAGGTCAAATCATTCTAGTATTTGTTAAATTTATTATGCTCAATACAAAAATAATAAAAAAATCTAAAAAAATTATGAGTTATACCTCTTGAAGTTTTATTTTAGGGAAAATTAAAAATATTACCATAGGAGTTGTTGACTAATTGATCTAAATAATAGAAGTATGGTTACTCAATATATTAGAACACATAAATAATATAAAATTTAGGTTGAATGTTAATTTTTCTGAGAACCATCCTTGACGATATATATATGAAACTTTTACAGCTTAATAGCTTTTCGATATGGAAGTAAGAAGAAAATGGAATGATGAATGCGAGAAGAT
Source organism: Pontederia crassipes (assembly GCA_030549335.1). Classification (NCBI taxonomy): domain Eukaryota; kingdom Viridiplantae; phylum Streptophyta; class Magnoliopsida; order Commelinales; family Pontederiaceae; genus Pontederia; species Pontederia crassipes. The sequence goes on from CM060196.1 coordinate 23,870,930, forward strand.
ATGGATTTTCTTTTACTAGGTATGCAATATGTCATAATATAAGGCAAACTCTTATGATAAATAATTACTTAGGTTATAAGAGTAAATGCATGATTGTCTTTTGAGTCAGCATGTTGACCAAAGGAATAATCATTTCTCCATTTCACTTCAACTTCGGATTAGTCGACACTAATAGTCTTGGATATCAGCAGCTCCGCTAGTAGCATCTTTCTAGGTCACATAGTTCATAGTTCGATTCAAGATTATCGGTCGACCAATGCAAGTGTATGATCGATCGATCAATCATGTTTTGGCTCGACATTCTAGATCGGATGCTCGATTTATGGATCGATTTAATGTCATTAACTTTTGTCAAGAAGAAATGGGGCTCCCGGTCAAGGGACCGGTTGTCCATTCTGCTCAGTAGAGCCGCAGGTCATTGCGGTGTTCTTAGATTTTCAATCCATTTTTCATATAACCGACATTACTAAAAATCTTTTTTACTCCTAATGTCTACGATAATTCAAAGGCGTCATGACAACATTCTTATATACATCTTCAATATAAGTACCATAAAATTAACTCATACATAAGTATTTTTTAGTAAATTACACGGATCATCCCCCAACTTTGGGTGCGATAATTACTCGATCCCCCAACTTTAATTTATAATTCGAATGTCCTCAACCTTTGATTTTATTGCACTTATCGTCCTCCTGATCGGTAATAGCTAACTTTCCCATTATGTTATCAACATAGCACAATAAAAATAATAAAATAATATTTTAAAAAATTATAAAATTAATAAAAAAATAAAAAAAAATCGCAGCCTGGACCACCCCTTCATCAGAGTGAACTAAGGGTCAATGCCCTTTCCCCTCTCCTCTTCGGCGCCGGAGGGGAGAGGGGAAGAGGGGGCGCTGACCCCTTGTGTGAACTCATTTGCGGGGCCAGAGCCCCTTTTTCTTCTTCACAATCGATGAGGAAGAAAAGAAGGCATGGTCACCCTTTTTCTTTTTCGCATTTGGCGAGAAAAAAATGGGGGCGTCGGCCCCCTTGCGAGCTTGTCGGCACACGAGCTCGCAAAAGGGTGCTGGTGGCCCCCTTTTCTTTCTTGTAGCTGGCCCTCCTTTTTCTTCTTCATAGTCGGCGAGAAAGAAACACTATAAGAAAATTGACGATTAGCGACGTCAAATAGCGTCTCGAAATATGGTGACACTAAATTGACGCCACTAGCGTCGTTATGGCATCTCAGTTGAGTCCCAAATAGAGACGATACTTGCCTCCCAATAATGTCTCATTAGCACTATATTAGTGTTTCAAAAAATAGGCGCTAAGGCAGGCGTCATTGAGACGCCAGATAGCCGCTATTATTATGTGTCATGAAGCAAAAGTGCGCGGAAGAACCTAGCACTGATTCTCACGTCGACAGCCTTCGACGTGAAGCTAGCGTCGCACAAATTTGGCGTCACATCCACAACGATGCTATGTAGACACCATTGTGATTACTTGGCATACCTCTATATGTTAATTAAGAAATAGATAACACGACGCTAAGTAGATGCCAATGTGATTACTTGGCATACTTGTATATGTTAATTAAGAAATATATAACTATATATAGGCTATCTATATTTATATCGTTATATGTTATCTATTTTGAGGCAACTCTATATATTATTTTGAGGCAACTCAATAAATAAATTAAATATTGTATATGTACCTTCAGCATATATATGTATTTCTACATGATTACTTATATATGTCTACATCATAGTAGTGTTCCTAAATATACAATTTGTCACCTATATTATATATGTTATTTATCCATACAATATATATCATATCTTAATTATACGTATATATCTTAATTATACACATATATATATATATATATATATATATATATATATATATCATATCTTAATTATACGTTCTATGTCACAGAGATGCAATAACGCCTCCCTAGCATCGCGTTTCTTGGGTTGCTATTGATCGATTTTCTTGTAGTGACAAATGGGGGTGTTGAGCCCCTTTCGAGGTCGATGCATGAGCTCACACAACAAGGCCGCCTTTCTCCCTTGCGGCCGGCAAAGGAGAAGGGGGCATTGGCCCCGCTATGCGATGGGTCCGGCTCCCCTTCCCCTCCTCTCCGCCACCAGAAGGGAGAGGGGGAGGGGGCACCGTCCTCCTTGCTCCCCTTCGACGAGAGTCGGCTGCCTGAGGCTGTCACTTCTTTTTTATTTTTATTATATTTTTATATTATTTTATTATATTTTGTTACACCACGTCGATGTTATAACTAAAGAACTCGCTATTGGCAGTCAGGAGACAAAACATGCAAAAAAATAAAGTTCGGAGATATTTTAGTTATAAATTGAATTTGGGGGGACGATTCTTGTAATTTATCCAGTATTTTCATACATTTGAACATTACATATACAATATTCTAATAAAAAGCATCACACTCAGATTGAAATTAATATAATACAAAACACATATCAAGCGTGTGTATGCATATGCAACACTCCCATATGAATGCATAGATCAATCAATTTGTATAGTCTTTAGGTGTATTCTATAGATGACCCCTACAAATTCTAGAGGTGGCTCCTATCACAATTTTTCACGATGCAACACTTAGCTTCTCATGGCACTTGTCTTCGTTCTAGCTCATTCTTGTATGGGGAAAAAATCAATTAGCGATAAATAAAATATATAGGTGCCCCCTGCGAATTATAAAGGTAGCTCCCATCGTGATTTCTCACGATGTAACACTTAAGTTTGCATCATACTTAGTTCCATCATATCTCATCTCATTTTTTTCGAAAATGCAATGATGGATTGGATTCTGAAGGTGTCTCTCGTCGTGACAAGCAATGTAGTACTTAACTCAAATCACCATACGTGCAAATGCATCATACAGATAGGCGTCGATACATGATTCACTATATAATAATTGTATCTAAAATATCAAAAGATGAATCATATCGATCATTCTTTTAAGCAAATAGGGTCGCACGTTAAAATATCAATTCATAAGATATTACATATTAATTTCAAAGTGCAACCTATCAATCATTCAAACATACTTTTCATAAGAACAAAATATATACTCAATGCATATAACAATCAATGCCACGCCGAATTCATAAGATATGAATACTTAGAATAGGAGAATCCAACTTACCTTGTGTAAGTACAAATAAAAACTTTTCTCTTTTCTTTTCTTAGTTTACTCTTGTAATCCTATAACCATAATAATAACAATCATATTACTACTAACATGTCATATATGAAACACAAATAATTATAAAAGTTACTAGTATTAGTTGAGCCACGAGAGACACAATTCTACTTATCAATTATGCTAATCATTATTGGTTATCAAATAAATGATATTACTGACTCATCGAGCTTGTGAAAAAAATTAAAATACTTCTTTTTTTAAACATGTCTGATATCTATGAGGGCATTTTCCACGAATAAATTGTCTAGATTATTGGTAATATAATATTAAATTATCTACACCCATCACATTACTTTATTTACTGTATTTTAATTTATAAATAATTTGAATTATCTAGTAATGCAGATTACCATGAAGCGACAGTCGACATGAACTAAGATGAAGTGTTCATTCAAATTTCCACTCAAGTAGCATAATTTTATTTTTATTTTCATTTTCGTCCTTTTTAATCTTAGACAAATAAGACATGAAATAATATTAAAAATATATAACAACAACAACAAGATTATTACCATTGTTATTATCATAATTAATATTAATAATTTATTTAAATTATTATTTTATTATTGTTATTCACATGAATTACATATTATTATTAGTTATTATTTTGAATATTACATATGTTTATTACCATTTTATCATTTATAAATATTTATAATGATAATTATTTAATTTTATGGTTTTTTGTTCGAGTTTTTACATAATAATAAAGGATATCTTAGCAAAAAATGTGCCTTACTGGTATTTTTTATAAGTAAATAGTGTCAGTTGAATTGCTAAAGTGATTATTTGTATATAATAAATAAGGTAACGCGCATTGATAGCAATTTAATAAGGAGCAATCATTATATTAAATAATGTAAATTGATAGATAATATGAAAAGGTAATAGTCCTAAAGTGTCATGTTAAGACTAACATTTAGACGTATGTGGGTTTTTTTTTTTTTTTGATATTTTATTCTGTTATATATCTTATCAACTTTGTATCCTAATTTTACTGTCCAAACGCAAGACATCTTGCAAGGAACTCACTGTATGATATATAATTTAGATGAAAGTTATGAGTAAGCACATTTTCTTGACCATGTTTAATAACGTAATTGATATCAATTTATTGTTAACATATTTTGATATGTTTATAGCTTAAATCACAAAGGGTTGTTTGGATTACTGCGTTCCACAGACAGTTATAATGCGATTTTCTGGGATTTCTTGAGAAAAAAAATTGCAAAATCATTACTATTTCCCATGATTTAAATTTAAAATGGATCTTCGATATAAATGAGAAAATTTCAATAGTATTACTTTTGTTTTGAGAATAATAATTTTGAATGTCTTCTTATCTGTTCCCTGCATTTCATAATTAATGAGGAAAACTCATAGAGTGGAAGACATATTTTGCTTTTATTTTGCAAGAAACGGCTTTGAAAAAAAAGTGGAATTTTAATTTTATGATCGTGCTCTCTAAAATTACAAGTAGAAATTAAAAGGAATCAACTTATATTTTGTTAAGTTGTTCTTTAAATAAAACAGAAAAAAAACACGTTAAAATATGATTTATTTCCTAGAATTCATTTACCTCATACTTCATCAATTTTAAACAAAAAACTAACACATCCTAGATTATCATCCCATCGTTCGAATTGGAAAATAATTTTCTCTTAGAAAAAAGGGAATTTAAAATTATGCATTTGAAAATTACAAGTAAAATGATGGCAACACATCACCAATTCTTATTTCAGAAGTCCTTTCAAATGACAAAAAAAAAAAAGAGAATTGCTTGCACTTTTTACTTATGCCTCAACACACTTAAAGTCCAAGCATGCATGAGTATTCTTAGGACACAAGCACACCATGGTCCCCCATGAACTGTCATATATATCCTAAAACTTATCCAAAGTTTGCTACATATATAATTTTTTTCCCCACAAGATCATTAATAAAACCAAATAAAAAAATGTTGTGCTAAATGAAATCTCTGTAAAACCATGAACATGACAAAAAGCTCAACTAGATAGCTCTGTCCATCCTAACATGTTGTTATGTGCTCAATTCCATCATGTCTCATGTCTATTAGCTGAAAATGTGACAATCTGATCTCTGTCAAACCAAACATCAATGAATAGGAGACATAACCTAAAACATTGAGAGAGAGAGAGAGAGAGAGAGAGAGAGAGAGAGAGAGAGAGAGAGAGAGAGAGAGAGAGAGAGAGAGAGAGAGAGAGAGAGGTTCTAATTTGATTTTGGTAAGAAGGGGCTGTCAACTGGGTGGCAATCGGCAGTACTCGAACACAGCACAAAGTGCACTACCATGCATGTGTTCTTCTACCATTTGTAACTGTGCTATGCTATACAGATAAAAGATCTTAATTACTGATCTGGAGTCAATGCAGTGCAAGTGATTGAATCTTTCTTACTCCTCTATCCTATTTTATTTTGTTGCATTCCATGTTTTACTTTCCTGCAAAAACTATCACACAACAACTTTTGTCAATAACAATTTCTGTAGCGCATACAGCCAATTGGGTATGACAATTATGCATGCCAAAAGCATGAAATATTTGAAAGAAAATTAACACCTTTTTTTTCCTCTGTCCTATTTTATTTTCTTTTCGCTTCCCTTTCAGTTTTAGGAATTCAAGTGATAAAGTATACTCATCTCGAATTGAATGAATCTAAATTTATTATTAATAATAAGCAATTAGTTTAGCCGATTGATAAGGTCACACATTTATGAAAGAATGCATATTGAGAATTTGAGAGATATAAACTTGTTAAAAGTGGAAAATTATTTCTCCAAAATGTACATTCATCACCTACGTGCTAAAAGTGTTAAATATTATTATTATTATTATTCTTGATATGAAAAACTTATATCCTACTTGCCTACAGTTAATTGAATACACATTAATTTGTCGAAATAGTACAAGAAATAAGAATGATAAGATGGGTAAAAAAACAAAATTTTTAAATTTGATACGGAAAAAGTTATTTTTTGATAAAAAAAATTCTCGTCTCGTCTTTTTTAGTTCTCCTTTCCATAACAAGGCATCAATTTGAAGGAAATTACGGATTCCCCAAACCCAACGTCCGTAACGGAAATCCCAGACGCCGTTAACATCTGCGCTCTTTATATTCGAACTCCCCGGCGTTTCTCCGAGATCCACCGCCACTTCCATTCTCAATACCTCTGTTCTCTCGCCAGAGCATCGCCGGAGAACCGCCGTAGACGTCGTCGTTGTCTTCTCACCACTCGGAAAATGAGAGAGATCCTCCACATCCAGGGTGGCCAGTGCGGGAACCAAATTGGGGCCAAGTTCTGGGAGGTGGTGTGCGCGGAGCATGGCATCGACGCCAACGGTCGCTACGGCGGCGACTCCGAGCTCCAGCTCGAGCGCGTCAACGTCTACTACAATGAAGCCAGTTGCGGCCGCTTCGTGCCCCGGGCGGTGCTCATGGACCTGGAGCCGGGCACCATGGACAGCGTCCGGTCGGGGCCCTACGGCCAGATCTTCCGGCCGGACAACTTCGTCTTTGGCCAGTCCGGAGCCGGAAACAACTGGGCCAAGGGCCACTACACTGAGGGCGCGGAGCTCATCGACGCCGTCCTCGACGTCGTCCGGAAGGAGGCCGAGAACTGTGACTGCCTCCAAGGTCTCCCCTTTTCCCCACTTTTTGAAGCCTTTCCCTTGCTTTTGTTGCTATTTCTTGGCGAAAATTCCACAATTTTCGGAGATAACTTACATCATATTTCTTGCTTCTGTATGTTGAGAAGAAAAATGTGCCTTTGTCATCTGAATGAATTCGATTTCCTACGAGCTCAAGTTCTGGTAAATTTACGTTAGCTGCACAATGTTTCTCCGCTATCCCGTTTGTTTGTATGCCCTAAGAAGAAAGAGTGCTTTGTCATTAGCAGAATTGTTTTTTTATATATGTAATTATAAACCAAAACATTCATTTCAGCATGTTTTGGGTAAAATAAATAAGTAGTTTAGCTCGGAGTTTGTTCGGGAGGAAGAAATCGCTTTGATACGTTATTGGGATAAGGTTTTGTTGTTGTTGTTGTTGTTGTTATTGCAATGCGTTGTTTCTTGATGTCAATATTCAATAGAAGTGTATAGTTTTGATTTTTAGGTGATGCGTGATGATTGTGCTTGCTATAGTATTGTTGTGCTAGAATGTGATGCAAAGCTTGTTGTCATCTACTTGATTTCTGTAGAACCTAATGGCCGGAAGATTTCATACTTGGAAGCACTTAAATTGTGGATATTAATCACTTGTTAATGCCTAGGAGTTTGGGAAAAATAATTTTGAAACTATAATTTAAGATGAATTACTATGACGAGTAGTTTTAATTGATCAGGTGGATGGATAACCTAGATTTTATTTCAAGGATGAAATAGAGCAGATTAAATAATACAATGGTGAACCATGGCATTGGGAAAAAATGTAAAGAGCATGTCAGCGAATAAATGAGATAAATTATCTGCGCTTGTCAATTTTTTTCAAATACATAATAAGTTCGGCCTGTATAAATACTTCAGTTTCTGAATGGGGTTTTCTCCCCAGCCCTAGTTAAAGTTAAAAGCTGGTTATCTTAAAAGACCTTCAAATCTGACAAAATGGATTTCAACTGTATAATTTTGAAATTTGGTATATTTGAATTGTTTGGTTACATTCTATTTAATCATTTCATTGTACTTGTGATTTGATGCCTTGGTGTGATTTTGTGGTGTAATATGTTCCCTATCTTCTGTGTTTGTTTGATGAAAATGCAAATATCTTCTTTAGGTACATGATGAAATTGCAAATTTTATATCTACTCGTTTGTTATTTCCTTTGACTTTGGCAACTTTTTGTAATTCATTAGGATAAAAAAGCCAATCAGTAAGCTATATGCCTATGTTCAAGTTCCATTAATTACAGAATTTTTTGGTTACCTCCTCACAGGATTCCAAGTATGCCATTCGCTTGGAGGTGGAACGGGTTCTGGAATGGGAACATTGCTTATTTCCAAGATTAGAGAAGAATACCCTGACCGCATGATGCTAACCTTCTCGGTCTTTCCCTCACCAAAGGTTTCTGATACAGTGGTTGAACCTTACAACGCTACACTGTCTGTGCATCAGCTTGTAGAGAATGCTGATGAGTGCATGGTTCTTGACAATGAGGCCCTTTATGACATTTGTTTCCGTACCTTGAAGCTTACCACACCGAGCTGTAAGAATATGTTCTCTGTCATTTTTCTAAACTACTTAATGTGCTTTTGTGTTTTTAACTCAAATGTTACTTCGTGTTTGATCACATTCAGTTGGCGATTTAAATCACCTAATCTCTGCAACCATGAGTGGAGTGACTTGTTGCCTACGATTCCCTGGGCAGCTCAACTCTGACCTCCGAAAATTGGCAGTCAACTTGATCCCTTTTCCTCGTCTCCATTTCTTTATGGTGGGTTTTGCCCCTCTGACATCCCGAGGATCCCAGCAGTACCGAGCATTAACTGTCCCGGAGCTAACCCAGCAGATGTGGGATGCAAAGAATATGATGTGTGCTGCTGACCCACGACATGGCCGCTACCTTACTGCTTCTGCAATGTTCCGTGGCAAAATGAGCACCAAGGAGGTGGATGAGCAGATGATCAATGTGCAGAACAAGAACTCATCCTACTTTGTTGAGTGGATACCGAATAATGTAAAGTCTACTGTTTGTGATATCCCGCCCATTGGTCTCAAGATGGCCTCTACATTCATCGGGAACTCAACCTCAATCCAAGAGATGTTTCATCGGGTCAGTGAGCAGTTTACTGCCATGTTCCGAAGGAAGGCCTTCTTGCATTGGTACACAGGTGAAGGTATGGATGAGATGGAGTTCACAGAGGCGGAGAGCAACATGAATGATCTAGTGTCAGAATATCAGCAGTATCAAGATGCAACAGCTGATGAGGAAGGGGATTATGAGGAGGAGGAGGAGGAGCTCGAGTACCATGAACAATGAGTTGCTTACCTCGATGCCCCTTGGAGTATGAAGTTTTTTTTACTATACTTGTGACCCTATCTCTTTCTTCCATGCTTAGATTCTTGGTTGTGATCTTCTGTCCACCCCGTTGATGCTCTTGTCACCTTTAAGTCCCTATCTGAACGTAACTGGAATATCTAGAGATGTAATTTTGGCCTTTTCCGTTGTGAAGTACTTCAGAGTTTGGTGTGTTACGTGGTTTTGTAATTTTTGTTGACCTGATTGCTTCTCATGTCGTGTCTTGAGATATTGCATGATTAAAACATTGGCAGTTTGATGCTTGCAGATGTTAGATTTAGTTGTCATATTAAATTTGCTTCCTTTGTGGCTTAATCTACATGATCAAATACTTCCTTCAGTGATGATAACTAGCTTTTCGAGACATGGTGAAACAAGTGGTTTAGGGCACCAGAGCTTTGATCACAGAATTGACCCGATATGTTGGCTTCAAGTCTTCTCTAAATATTGAAATTACATACTGTTCAAAACAATGAAGTTGCAGCCAAAGATGCTTGGGTTTCCATGTTTCTCTGTAGAATTGGATTCTGGTTTTTCGTCCTAAGGTTATGTTTGTATTAAAAACTTCCAAGAAAAAATAAATTTGAAGAAACTTATCTATATGCTAAAGTTATATGTTTTTTATTTCACAAAATGATTCTAATTGGTTTCGTATTAGGAAATAGAAGGGGAAAACATAAATTGACTACTTTATTTCATATGTGATAGAGAAGGGAAACTAAAACACTTTTTCGTTAATTTTGGCTAACAATTCATTAAATCAAGGAATCATATGCACGACATAATAATATACATATCTATATAAAAGGGTTATTGACTTCGAAAGTAGATGTCCTAGATTTTATATTTCGACATATCCATTTTCTCTGTTTGATCGATTATAATTGCGATTTTGACAAGTCATATTACATTCGGACAGTTATAAAAAAAAAGAACATTAAAATGACTTCATATTTTCAATACTACTTTTCATGCTATCTACTTTATTTAGATGTTAATTGTGCTATTTTCTTTTTTCATTTAAATATTTTGATATTTGGTTTATCTACATTTATCATGGTATCATAAATTTATTTTTAAATGTATGCATTATTTTTTAAAAGGAAATTATTGCTTATCTATTGATAAAAGTTTCAAAAGAGTTATAGAAATTCCGGCTACTACCGTGGGCATTAGTTTGCCAAAAACCTCATCCGGCGGTTTAATAGCAGTTTTCTATAACCATAGGGTGTAAATGTGGAAGAATATCCCAAATTGTCTTGAACTAGATTTTTATTAATAATAATAATAATAAATAAATAAATAAATAGTGTATTTTGGGAGATGGAGAATGAAGTTTAAAATTGAGGAAAATATTGTTGGTTGTTGATGGATTGATCCAAGAATAGTTAACACTTGAAACTAAGCAGCCGGGTCAAATGGCCAAAAACAAGTTTAAAAGCTATCATGCCCAAAGACGTGATGCCAACCAAGTGCTCTGTGGAGGCCCTTTCTCTTTCCGACTCTCCCTCTCCCCTCCATTCCCATCCCCTTCTTCCCTTCCATTCCCACCTTCTTCTCCTCCTTCCAAGGATTTCTCCATCCACTTCCATCCCTCCCTCTCTCTCTCTCTCTCTTCATTCTTCTCCTTCATCCACCATTTAGGCCTTCCTCTCCTACATTTTCCTACTTTCTCACTCTTTTTTTCCTTGGACCTGTACATTCTTCATTGGAGATTAGCAACCATGGTAATTCCTTTCTATATTTATGTACCGTTTTATGGATGAGATTCTGGAATACCATGTAGCTCAATTCATCTCACTAGTATGTGATTATTTGTTTATGTTGTTGACTCATTTATTGAAGAAGATCTAAACAAATTTAAGCTGAATTCGATAAGTTCATTCCCGTGAAAAGTTAGGTTCTTCATGTACCCCTGATATGAATTAGGTTGCATTGCATGTGATGATATAGATCATGATGTATGCATGCATGTTTTATTTCTGATCCAACAATGGAAAAAGAACATTTGTTTATTATTCGGATCCATATGTTCAGTCTCTTAATTATCAGACGGAACATGCAGTGAGTTATTTTCTATTATGATCGTCATCCCCACCATACCTTGCAACCAAAAGAACAAAAGAATTAATGGCACAACAAATGCTCATATACCTTCAAGATAAAACATTCAATGTTCCGCATGATGATTAATCATGTTACATTGTTGTGATTCTGCAAAGGCCAATTCGGCATCAGGTATGGCAGTAAATGATGAATGTAAGCTCAAATTCTTGGAGCTTAAGGCCAAGAGAAGCTTCCGCTTCATCACCTTCAAAATCGACGAGAAGATACAACAGGTCACCATCGAAAAACTCGGCCAGCCGGACTCGAGCTATGAGGATTTCACTGCATCCATGCCGGCAAATGAGTGCCGCTATGCTGTCTTTGATTTTGATTTTATCACTGACGAGAACTGCCAGAAGAGCAAGATCTTCTTCATTTCCTGGTAAGATATCACACTATTTGATCGACTTCTGATCAAATGTTTACCCTTCACACTTACTTCACACAAGCTATCAACAGATATCTACATGTGCTGATAGATATCTAAATGAGCGAACAAAATCAAGCTCTTCAATTATCTCTTGTTTACTGAATGATGGATCTTTTACTGGACGTGCAACTTGTGATATGTTGTTCTCTTGTTTTCAATTCTAATTAGTTCCTCTTCCAACTTATGTTATAGTTCTTTGAATGTATAGATATTTCAAAGACTAATACTCTGTTATCATGCTCTTTTGGTGAAATCTTCCATGCTCCCTGAACAACAAGAACAAGTTTGAAGAACACTAATCAGAATGTTTTGTTGCAAGCACTATGCACTTTGATACTAATCTTGCAAAGATTCTTGATCCTTATGTTCATGTCTAATTCTGGATGGTTGCGACTTTTGGCAAACATGCTTCCCCTTCTCAAAAAAAAAAAAAATGTTAATGTGTTGTAATACTTAGACCATAAGTGATTCTTGTTCTTGTTCAGGTCTCCTGATACATCCAGGACAAGGAGCAAGATGCTTTATGCAAGTTCCAAGGACAGATTCAAGAGGGAACTTGATGGCATACAGGTGGAGCTACAGGCAACAGATCCCAGCGAGATGAGCCTTGATATCGTCAAAGCACGAGCTCTTTGAGGACCCCACTGCAATCTTCCCCGACTACACAGAGATTTGTTTTCTTATTCCTTTGTCAAGCCACAGTGGAGCATTTATATATATGATGAACTTTCAGGCTTTACAATCTATGTCAAAGACATGTACGTTCTGTATTCTTTTTTTTTTCATTTATATTTCCAGGGAACAAATTTGCAGCTTGATTTGTGTTTTAAGTAATCTTTTAATTTGTAAACTACAAGTTCAAAAATGATATATTGCTTTGATGCGATATATATGGTGCTTTTGGGTGCTTATGTTCTTGCTTCCCCTGTGAAAATGTTTAGGCACTAGTGATTGTGATGACAGTTATAGAGATCAAACAAAGAGTTTAAAGTTCACAGTTTGTGCATAAGCTAAAAACTATTGGCAATTGATTTTTTTATTAACTTTAGGTACATAAGGAGATTTGTGTCTCCATGGTTTTCATTAGTAGAGAAGACTTTTTCCATACATATGGAGTATATTTGGTAGAATTGTATATAAAATTTGCTTAGAGTATCGCCTTGAAAATAGATTCATAAGCCACCTAGAAACTAAGGTCAAAAGTAGTATCAAAGGTATGACTTAATTTGCGAGAACATGCAGAATTATGCAATACCCGGCTCGAGTTCCATGGAACGTGGCAGGTGTTGGGAACAATCAAAATCCTAATTGAATTCAATGGAGCTCAGCCGAGGTTGGTAAGAATCCAGAATCGACTTGGGTGATACTTGATAGTCACGCGTCCAAGGTCTTGTTGCATGTAGCGATTTTGGACAATGACAATCTGGATCAAATTTTAGTTAATTTGGCCCAAGTTTTGATTCTAATAAGGAGAGAAAAGATAGGGTCCCACCCCAATTCTTATTAGATATCTTGATCGTAAGATTTACTTAGAATTTGTGATCTCGATCTCAACTTTGAGATCATTTTTGTAGGATCGGTAGGATCGTAATAGCAAGATCATAAGATCGTAAGATCCTACCGATCCTCTTAATTCAATTTTTTGTTTTGTTTTTTAAATTTTCACCAAGTGCAACATAATTTTTTTGAGAAATAAAATTAAGAAAAAGGTTATTCGTTATAATTAAAATTTTAAAAATATTTTTGCACAAAATAACTCTATTATAAATGTATATTAAAAGTTATTATATAATGCTATTTCATATTCATTATATTATTGCCATTTTTTGTCAATCTATATTAAATTATTATTATATAAATAGTATATATGCATTTGTAACAAGTCTTAATAGAATAGTACTCAAGATAACATTATTTATAATTTAAAATATTATAAATTTATTTAAAAAATGTTATTTTACATGATTTTATATATTAAACTATTATTTTAATATATAGGTAGGATCTTACGATCTCCGATCCGATCTTATGGACATTTTTTTATCTTAAATAAGATCTTAATCTTGACTACCTTGAATACAGCTTGACTATAGTCGGACATGTTTGTTTTGTACCATTAATCGAGACATACAACTGAAGTTTTTCAAAGAGTGAGCTGGATTTTGATAGTTGATTTTTTTGTATTATTAACTATAGTTAATTATGATGATGATGATGATAATTATTGATTGTTCATTATCTGATTATTATAATAATGATATTATTATTGATTGAATTAATGATTGACTATATTTTCCAATTGGATCTTTGTTATATCAAGATAAAGAGATAAAGATAGACATAGTAGATAATCAAGATATAATCGATAATTATTATTGAATCGAATGGGGCAAATAATATAATTAGTGGTATGGTAAGTTAACCACCAATGAAAACTAAGACTATTATGTGGTACGGTCATTCACCTCCCACTAATAATAAATTCATTGAATTATTAAGTTTTTGTCTCGAGTAGAAACCTGCCATTGTTTTGACCCCAAAAGAGTCCTTGTTGCATGAAAAATAATGTAATATTCTTTAATAAATCGTTGGAAGCTCTCCAATTGAATTGGCGATAGCAAAGAAGTTAATAATAATAACTTTTACATGGAATTAAATTGGTAAATGATAATTGATTATAGAGATTGATCTTTGCTCAAACCATTAATAGTTGTTCGTGATCGAGATTGATAAACTCATTATTGTCTGATCAACAATTGATAAATTGCTAAATTATTACATTACTCATTGTTATTGTTTGCTCAATTAATGACAATTGATAATTTACAATTGAATATTTGATTTTTTTGTAGACCTTATGTATTTAATATTTTGTGATTATATATTTTTCCTTGTATCTGTATGCATCTAGTATAGGAAAATGGTGCGACAACTGACGTCTCCAAGTTCTTTGCAGTTTGCACAAGGCATATGATTGAACTAGGGAACAAACTCGCGTGTTGCACAATAATAATAGTTGAAATAAAAATAATAATGAAACTCATAATTTTGTAATATATAATTGAGTGATGATAACCTAATTAATTATTATTTTGGCAAAAGATGTCTTAAATTTCTATGGTTAAACTTGATAACAAAAATATAAATATGAGTCAAAACATAATTTATGTTATTTGAAGTTGAGAAAAACATGAAAATTTTATAATAATAAAAAAATAATAAAATAAAAATTTATTATTATTATTATTATTATTATTATTATTATTATTATTATTATTATTATTATCACATTCAATGTGAGGAATCAATAAGTGAAAATATTTCGAGCTTTCACACACCCAAAACAAAAAATGGCATCAACAAATGAGTATACATTAATGAATTTGTATACATGAACAAACATTTCTACTCATTTTGATGTTTTTTCTACTCATGAATTTGTATACATGAATTTGTATACATTTCTACTCATTTTGATATACAAACAATTTGTAGTTATTGGATATATTCTTTTTAACTATTCTTTGATTCAATTATGTGTTATTTACTACAAATATATGTTAACTATATATTGAGTACATTATCTTCGCTTTTATTCTATAATCACAAAAAAATTATGATTATTGACTTCTGAAGTAAAAAAAAATATATACTAAAATATAACAAATCACAACATATCACAACTTCTGAGATTAGAAAAAGTTAGAAAATTAGTATGTTATTATTACAAAGATCAGCTTAAAACGCGCTTTGCTCACCACCAGCTACAGGTTCAAGCATCAACTTCAGCCGTCCACGTATCTACGCTCACAACCTTAGTAGCATGAACTTCATTATCTGTTTCTCAAGCATGCGCTGAAACTATTTTTAAACCTCCCCATGGCACGATGTCTCTCATGCAAACTCAAGAATAGTCACCTCCGATGCAAGCCTCTTCCCCACACTGAACCCATCTCCAAACCAATATAGTCAGCACCAATCACAGCATAGAACTCTGGTGCCTGTAATTAATTGATGTATCATGTTATTCGATCTTGCTTGATCATGATACATTCGTACACCATATATGGATACTTCCCTGATCATGATATATACATCAAAAGATGAAGCGAAACATTACGTAAAGAAAGGAAGCAGATATGTCGGAAGACTGCAAAAAATTTTTGCAAACACTCTGCGCCTCACATGGTTTGCCATCGTTGTATCCATCACCTTTAACTTCTATTCCCTTTTCAAATGTGACAAATGAAGGTGGAGTTAGCCCATATGCCAAAGATAATACCAGAACGATAGGATCCATATGCCAACAAAATATGATCTGATCACGATATAAATAATAGTAACCCATGTGTTACTTAATTAAACTTAAAATCATTTTAAATGCACATCCCATGAAGCACGAGTCAAGTACATTCTGAAATGCAAAAAAATAAAATAAAATAAAAAAATGAATAGAGAAAGGAAAGGAGGTGTGAACTTTGAAGCACGACTTTATATAAATATAGGATAAATATAAGAAAATTCTAGTGAATACATCTACATTAATGGTTGCATGGAGAAAAAATTGGTGAGTGAGATAAAATGAAAAGTTTAATTTGTTTATAGTGAATGAATTAAATAGATGGGTGTATTTGGGAGGTATAGGAGTAAAGATTGGTAGGTGGAGATTACATAACAAATAAAATGGAAGGTGAAATATCTAATCATATTTATTGCACATTATGCTCTATGATCAATGATGTGAAACTGAAACATGTAGTGGACCTATGAATTAATGACATTTAATATATTAATAGTTAAAAGATTTTATGTAAGAAATAAATTACAAAATCCCTAAAAATCAGAAAAAAAAGATAAAGAGAAAAGATGGATGGAGGATGATCTCAATACATTAGCTTTATATATATATAGATTATGTTTTATAATTAATTATTCAATTTTCTTTAAAATGTGAACTTATCAACAATGTATTTGAATATTATAATGATGATAAAATTTTAAATAATACTCTTTCACCTTTTCTTTATTGTTTTTTAAAAGAAAAAAATACTTCTATCTTTTTTTCTAAAGCTGAGAAAACTTTTTGACAGATTTTTTAAATAAAAAAAGCCAACCCAATGAACACTCAAAAAATTTTAATTAAATTATTATTATATTTCAAACTGTTATTTTTTTAGTTACATTTTTATTTGAAATCCTTGTTCTTCAATTAAATTTCAATTAATCTTAACGTTGCATTATTTTTTGGCTAATTCATAATTTGTTACCGATAAGTAAAAATATTTTAAAAAGTTTAGCGCCTTATTAAGCAATTTTTGAGTCCCCCCAACGCCCTATTTATTCCTCTTCCCCCCTCAGCCAACAAACACAAAGCTTCTCAATTCTTTTTCTCTAACAGCTCTCTAAGTGTGTTCAACGGGTCGGGTCGACTCATGAGCCCGATGACCCGACCCGACTCGACCCGAACTCGACCCAACCATGGGTCGGGTCAGGTACGGGTTGATTTTTTTCAACCCGAGTCGACCCGACCTGATCAACTCGAGTTTTTTATTTATTTTTTATTTTTTTCATTTTCTAATTCAAACTTAAGCTTATATTTGATTTAAAAATTGAAATAAAATATTTTAAGTGCCAAAATAATATTAAATAGTTAGAAAATTTATTTTATACCTTTAAAATAATATTAAATAATATTTTTATATTAAATACAAATATAAAAAATAGTAAGAAAAAATAAAAAAAAGAAAATTGGGTGGTCGGACCTGACCCGACGGGTTGGGTCGGATCCCCTCCCCCGACCCGACCTGACCAAATTATTTCTTTTTTGCTTTCTTGAACTCGTTCGTTCTTTGAGCGCGCTTGCAAATAGAGAGAGAGAGCTATTTTTTGAGAGAGAGAGAGCTCTGAACACCCCTATCTCCGAGTCCCCCCAACGTCCTATTTATTCCTCTTCCCCCCACCACCAACAAACACAAAGCTTCTCAATTCTTTTTCTCTACCAGCTCTTTAGGGTGCTCATCGGGTCGGGTCGACCCGTGAATCCGATGACCCGATCCGAACCGATTTGGGTCAGGTCGGAGTAAGTGGTCGGGTCAGACTCGACCCGACCCGAACTCAACCCGACCACCCGATCAACCCAAGTTTTTTATTTTTTTTCTTTTTCTAATTCAAACTTAAGCTTATATTTGATTTAAAAATTTAAAAAATTGAAATAAAATTTTTTAAGTGCCAAAATAATATTAAATAGTTAGAAAATTTATTTATACCTTAAAATAATATTAAATAATAATTTATATTATATAAAAATAAAAAATAATAATAAAAAAAAAGAAAATTAGGTTGTCAGATAACCCGACCACTCGAACCGGGTTGGGTCGGATTCGACCCCCACTCTCTTGACCCGACCAAATTATTTCTTTTTTGCTTTCTTGAACTCGATCATTCTTTGAGCACGCTTGCAGACACAGAGAGAGCGATAGCTATTTTTTTTTAAAGAGAGAGATCTCTAAAAAAAATAAACATCTCTCTCTCTGCAACTGGGCTCAAAGAAAGAACGAGTTCAAAAAAGTAAAAAAGAAATCCTGCAGCAGCGATCACATCCATCAATGGCGCTGCGGCTCCTCTTCTCATCCGCTTCCCCCTCTTTCTCCTCCTCCTCTTCTTTCTCTTCTTCTCGGTGGCGGAGCCAGAAGAGATCAGCATGTGAGTTCAGTAAAATATATGAACTTATAAAATGTTATTAAAAAATAGAAATATTTCCTAAATTTTTAAATATTATTTATAAGAATATTATCTAATTTTATATCCACATCTTTTGTGAATGGACATTAGCAAGAAAATGAATGGAAAATTTATTTCAATTAAAAAGTTAAAGATTTATAATATACAACATAAAATGGTTGAGCTAATTATGTTAAAAATTTGCTTGAGATTTTCATATCTTTTTCTTCCATGTAAAAAAATTAAATAGAAGGTAAGTAAAAAATAGAATGGAAAAAGTAAATAGTTGTTAAAGAATAAAAAAACAAAATTAAAGGTTTCAAAATAGAATGAAAAAAGTAGATAGTTGTTAAGCAATAAAAAATAAAAATAAAGGTTTCAAAAATGGAATTGAAATGACGATGGAGGAGGGATTCCCATAAATACCTTGAAGCCACTCTATCCACCACACCATCAAGAAAATTGTTAAATAATAATTTTATATTATATAAAAATATAAAAAAATAGTAAGAAAAAATAAAAAATAAAATAAAATTTGATGGTCGAATAACACAATTATCTAAATTGATCAAAATTATCAAAATTAATGTTGATCCCAAGTTACTACCTCAATTTTGTAAAGTAACAAATTGATCTCTCGATTATTTAAATATTTTAAATTTAGTCCCTTTCATATATTAATTACCTTTAGTATATATTAGATAATAACTTTAAATAATAAATGATAATTTAATATTTATTGTGATAATAAATAACATATATCTACATTTATATATTATATTAAAATGAAAATTTTATTGTGCCACATGTTCTTATGTCATATTTTAAGGAAAATTTGTACATAGATAATTCTTTTGTAATCAAAACAAAATTATTACAAACTTCAAAATAAATTATCTAATAAAAAATTTGAAGAACTGAAAATTTATATTATACTAAATGAAAGTAGAAAAATATCAAAAGATGAATCATATCGATCATTCTTTTAAGCAAATAGGGTCGCACGTTAAAATATCAATTCATAAGATATTACATATTAATTTCAAAGTGCAACCTATCAATCATTCAAACATACTTTTCATAAGAACAAAATATATACTCAATGCATATAACAATCAATGCCACGCCGAATTCATAAGATATGAATACTTAGAATAGGAGAATCCAACTTACCTTGTGTAAGTACAAATAAAAACTTTTCTCTTTTCTTTTCTTAGTTTACTCTTGTAATCCTATAACCATAATAATAACAATCATATTACTACTAACATGTCATATATGAAACACAAATAATTATAAAAGTTACTAGTATTAGTTGAGCCACGAGAGACACAATTCTACTTATCAATTATGCTAATCATTATTGGTTATCAAATAAATGATATTACTGACTCATCGAGCTTGTGAAAAAAATTAAAATACTTCTTTTTTTAAACATGTCTGATATCTATGAGGGCATTTTCCACGAATAAATTGTCTAGATTATTGGTAATATAATATTAAATTATCTACACCCATCACATTACTTTATTTACTGTATTTTAATTTATAAATAATTTGAATTATCTAGTAATGCAGATTACCATGAAGCGACAGTCGACATGAACTAAGATGAAGTGTTCATTCAAATTTCCACTCAAGTAGCATAATTTTATTTTTATTTTCATTTTCGTCCTTTTTAATCTTAGACAAATAAGACATGAAATAATATTAAAAATATATAACAACAACAACAAGATTATTACCATTGTTATTATCATAATTAATATTAATAATTTATTTAAATTATTATTTTATTATTGTTATTCACATGAATTACATATTATTATTAGTTATTATTTTGAATATTACATATGTTTATTACCATTTTATCATTTATAAATATTTATAATGATAATTATTTAATTTTATGGTTTTTTGTTCGAGTTTTTACATAATAATAAAGGATATCTTAGCAAAAAATGTGCCTTACTGGTATTTTTTATAAGTAAATAGTGTCAGTTGAATTGCTAAAGTGATTATTTGTATATAATAAATAAGGTAACGCGCATTGATAGCAATTTAATAAGGAGCAATCATTATATTAAATAATGTAAATTGATAGATAATATGAAAAGGTAATAGTCCTAAAGTGTCATGTTAAGACTAACATTTAGACGTATGTGGGTTTTTTTTTTTTTTTGATATTTTATTCTGTTATATATCTTATCAACTTTGTATCCTAATTTTACTGTCCAAACGCAAGACATCTTGCAAGGAACTCACTGTATGATATATAATTTAGATGAAAGTTATGAGTAAGCACATTTTCTTGACCATGTTTAATAACGTAATTGATATCAATTTATTGTTAACATATTTTGATATGTTTATAGCTTAAATCACAAAGGGTTGTTTGGATTACTGCGTTCCACAGACAGTTATAATGCGATTTTCTGGGATTTCTTGAGAAAAAAAATTGCAAAATCATTACTATTTCCCATGATTTAAATTTAAAATGGATCTTCGATATAAATGAGAAAATTTCAATAGTATTACTTTTGTTTTGAGAATAATAATTTTGAATGTCTTCTTATCTGTTCCCTGCATTTCATAATTAATGAGGAAAACTCATAGAGTGGAAGACATATTTTGCTTTTATTTTGCAAGAAACGGCTTTGAAAAAAAAGTGGAATTTTAATTTTATGATCGTGCTCTCTAAAATTACAAGTAGAAATTAAAAGGAATCAACTTATATTTTGTTAAGTTGTTCTTTAAATAAAACAGAAAAAAAACACGTTAAAATATGATTTATTTCCTAGAATTCATTTACCTCATACTTCATCAATTTTAAACAAAAAACTAACACATCCTAGATTATCATCCCATCGTTCGAATTGGAAAATAATTTTCTCTTAGAAAAAAGGGAATTTAAAATTATGCATTTGAAAATTACAAGTAAAATGATGGCAACACATCACCAATTCTTATTTCAGAAGTCCTTTCAAATGACAAAAAAAAAAAAGAGAATTGCTTGCACTTTTTACTTATGCCTCAACACACTTAAAGTCCAAGCATGCATGAGTATTCTTAGGACACAAGCACACCATGGTCCCCCATGAACTGTCATATATATCCTAAAACTTATCCAAAGTTTGCTACATATATAATTTTTTTCCCCACAAGATCATTAATAAAACCAAATAAAAAAATGTTGTGCTAAATGAAATCTCTGTAAAACCATGAACATGACAAAAAGCTCAACTAGATAGCTCTGTCCATCCTAACATGTTGTTATGTGCTCAATTCCATCATGTCTCATGTCTATTAGCTGAAAATGTGACAATCTGATCTCTGTCAAACCAAACATCAATGAATAGGAGACATAACCTAAAACATTGAGAGAGAGAGAGAGAGAGAGAGAGAGAGAGAGAGAGAGAGAGAGAGAGAGAGAGAGAGAGAGAGAGAGAGAGAGAGAGAGAGAGGTTCTAATTTGATTTTGGTAAGAAGGGGCTGTCAACTGGGTGGCAATCGGCAGTACTCGAACACAGCACAAAGTGCACTACCATGCATGTGTTCTTCTACCATTTGTAACTGTGCTATGCTATACAGATAAAAGATCTTAATTACTGATCTGGAGTCAATGCAGTGCAAGTGATTGAATCTTTCTTACTCCTCTATCCTATTTTATTTTGTTGCATTCCATGTTTTACTTTCCTGCAAAAACTATCACACAACAACTTTTGTCAATAACAATTTCTGTAGCGCATACAGCCAATTGGGTATGACAATTATGCATGCCAAAAGCATGAAATATTTGAAAGAAAATTAACACCTTTTTTTTCCTCTGTCCTATTTTATTTTCTTTTCGCTTCCCTTTCAGTTTTAGGAATTCAAGTGATAAAGTATACTCATCTCGAATTGAATGAATCTAAATTTATTATTAATAATAAGCAATTAGTTTAGCCGATTGATAAGGTCACACATTTATGAAAGAATGCATATTGAGAATTTGAGAGATATAAACTTGTTAAAAGTGGAAAATTATTTCTCCAAAATGTACATTCATCACCTACGTGCTAAAAGTGTTAAATATTATTATTATTATTATTCTTGATATGAAAAACTTATATCCTACTTGCCTACAGTTAATTGAATACACATTAATTTGTCGAAATAGTACAAGAAATAAGAATGATAAGATGGGTAAAAAAACAAAATTTTTAAATTTGATACGGAAAAAGTTATTTTTTGATAAAAAAAATTCTCGTCTCGTCTTTTTTAGTTCTCCTTTCCATAACAAGGCATCAATTTGAAGGAAATTACGGATTCCCCAAACCCAACGTCCGTAACGGAAATCCCAGACGCCGTTAACATCTGCGCTCTTTATATTCGAACTCCCCGGCGTTTCTCCGAGATCCACCGCCACTTCCATTCTCAATACCTCTGTTCTCTCGCCAGAGCATCGCCGGAGAACCGCCGTAGACGTCGTCGTTGTCTTCTCACCACTCGGAAAATGAGAGAGATCCTCCACATCCAGGGTGGCCAGTGCGGGAACCAAATTGGGGCCAAGTTCTGGGAGGTGGTGTGCGCGGAGCATGGCATCGACGCCAACGGTCGCTACGGCGGCGACTCCGAGCTCCAGCTCGAGCGCGTCAACGTCTACTACAATGAAGCCAGTTGCGGCCGCTTCGTGCCCCGGGCGGTGCTCATGGACCTGGAGCCGGGCACCATGGACAGCGTCCGGTCGGGGCCCTACGGCCAGATCTTCCGGCCGGACAACTTCGTCTTTGGCCAGTCCGGAGCCGGAAACAACTGGGCCAAGGGCCACTACACTGAGGGCGCGGAGCTCATCGACGCCGTCCTCGACGTCGTCCGGAAGGAGGCCGAGAACTGTGACTGCCTCCAAGGTCTCCCCTTTTCCCCACTTTTTGAAGCCTTTCCCTTGCTTTTGTTGCTATTTCTTGGCGAAAATTCCACAATTTTCGGAGATAACTTACATCATATTTCTTGCTTCTGTATGTTGAGAAGAAAAATGTGCCTTTGTCATCTGAATGAATTCGATTTCCTACGAGCTCAAGTTCTGGTAAATTTACGTTAGCTGCACAATGTTTCTCCGCTATCCCGTTTGTTTGTATGCCCTAAGAAGAAAGAGTGCTTTGTCATTAGCAGAATTGTTTTTTTATATATGTAATTATAAACCAAAACATTCATTTCAGCATGTTTTGGGTAAAATAAATAAGTAGTTTAGCTCGGAGTTTGTTCGGGAGGAAGAAATCGCTTTGATACGTTATTGGGATAAGGTTTTGTTGTTGTTGTTGTTGTTGTTATTGCAATGCGTTGTTTCTTGATGTCAATATTCAATAGAAGTGTATAGTTTTGATTTTTAGGTGATGCGTGATGATTGTGCTTGCTATAGTATTGTTGTGCTAGAATGTGATGCAAAGCTTGTTGTCATCTACTTGATTTCTGTAGAACCTAATGGCCGGAAGATTTCATACTTGGAAGCACTTAAATTGTGGATATTAATCACTTGTTAATGCCTAGGAGTTTGGGAAAAATAATTTTGAAACTATAATTTAAGATGAATTACTATGACGAGTAGTTTTAATTGATCAGGTGGATGGATAACCTAGATTTTATTTCAAGGATGAAATAGAGCAGATTAAATAATACAATGGTGAACCATGGCATTGGGAAAAAATGTAAAGAGCATGTCAGCGAATAAATGAGATAAATTATCTGCGCTTGTCAATTTTTTTCAAATACATAATAAGTTCGGCCTGTATAAATACTTCAGTTTCTGAATGGGGTTTTCTCCCCAGCCCTAGTTAAAGTTAAAAGCTGGTTATCTTAAAAGACCTTCAAATCTGACAAAATGGATTTCAACTGTATAATTTTGAAATTTGGTATATTTGAATTGTTTGGTTACATTCTATTTAATCATTTCATTGTACTTGTGATTTGATGCCTTGGTGTGATTTTGTGGTGTAATATGTTCCCTATCTTCTGTGTTTGTTTGATGAAAATGCAAATATCTTCTTTAGGTACATGATGAAATTGCAAATTTTATATCTACTCGTTTGTTATTTCCTTTGACTTTGGCAACTTTTTGTAATTCATTAGGATAAAAAAGCCAATCAGTAAGCTATATGCCTATGTTCAAGTTCCATTAATTACAGAATTTTTTGGTTACCTCCTCACAGGATTCCAAGTATGCCATTCGCTTGGAGGTGGAACGGGTTCTGGAATGGGAACATTGCTTATTTCCAAGATTAGAGAAGAATACCCTGACCGCATGATGCTAACCTTCTCGGTCTTTCCCTCACCAAAGGTTTCTGATACAGTGGTTGAACCTTACAACGCTACACTGTCTGTGCATCAGCTTGTAGAGAATGCTGATGAGTGCATGGTTCTTGACAATGAGGCCCTTTATGACATTTGTTTCCGTACCTTGAAGCTTACCACACCGAGCTGTAAGAATATGTTCTCTGTCATTTTTCTAAACTACTTAATGTGCTTTTGTGTTTTTAACTCAAATGTTACTTCGTGTTTGATCACATTCAGTTGGCGATTTAAATCACCTAATCTCTGCAACCATGAGTGGAGTGACTTGTTGCCTACGATTCCCTGGGCAGCTCAACTCTGACCTCCGAAAATTGGCAGTCAACTTGATCCCTTTTCCTCGTCTCCATTTCTTTATGGTGGGTTTTGCCCCTCTGACATCCCGAGGATCCCAGCAGTACCGAGCATTAACTGTCCCGGAGCTAACCCAGCAGATGTGGGATGCAAAGAATATGATGTGTGCTGCTGACCCACGACATGGCCGCTACCTTACTGCTTCTGCAATGTTCCGTGGCAAAATGAGCACCAAGGAGGTGGATGAGCAGATGATCAATGTGCAGAACAAGAACTCATCCTACTTTGTTGAGTGGATACCGAATAATGTAAAGTCTACTGTTTGTGATATCCCGCCCATTGGTCTCAAGATGGCCTCTACATTCATCGGGAACTCAACCTCAATCCAAGAGATGTTTCATCGGGTCAGTGAGCAGTTTACTGCCATGTTCCGAAGGAAGGCCTTCTTGCATTGGTACACAGGTGAAGGTATGGATGAGATGGAGTTCACAGAGGCGGAGAGCAACATGAATGATCTAGTGTCAGAATATCAGCAGTATCAAGATGCAACAGCTGATGAGGAAGGGGATTATGAGGAGGAGGAGGAGGAGCTCGAGTACCATGAACAATGAGTTGCTTACCTCGATGCCCCTTGGAGTATGAAGTTTTTTTTACTATACTTGTGACCCTATCTCTTTCTTCCATGCTTAGATTCTTGGTTGTGATCTTCTGTCCACCCCGTTGATGCTCTTGTCACCTTTAAGTCCCTATCTGAACGTAACTGGAATATCTAGAGATGTAATTTTGGCCTTTTCCGTTGTGAAGTACTTCAGAGTTTGGTGTGTTACGTGGTTTTGTAATTTTTGTTGACCTGATTGCTTCTCATGTCGTGTCTTGAGATATTGCATGATTAAAACATTGGCAGTTTGATGCTTGCAGATGTTAGATTTAGTTGTCATATTAAATTTGCTTCCTTTGTGGCTTAATCTACATGATCAAATACTTCCTTCAGTGATGATAACTAGCTTTTCGAGACATGGTGAAACAAGTGGTTTAGGGCACCAGAGCTTTGATCACAGAATTGACCCGATATGTTGGCTTCAAGTCTTCTCTAAATATTGAAATTACATACTGTTCAAAACAATGAAGTTGCAGCCAAAGATGCTTGGGTTTCCATGTTTCTCTGTAGAATTGGATTCTGGTTTTTCGTCCTAAGGTTATGTTTGTATTAAAAACTTCCAAGAAAAAATAAATTTGAAGAAACTTATCTATATGCTAAAGTTATATGTTTTTTATTTCACAAAATGATTCTAATTGGTTTCGTATTAGGAAATAGAAGGGGAAAACATAAATTGACTACTTTATTTCATATGTGATAGAGAAGGGAAACTAAAACACTTTTTCGTTAATTTTGGCTAACAATTCATTAAATCAAGGAATCATATGCACGACATAATAATATACATATCTATATAAAAGGGTTATTGACTTCGAAAGTAGATGTCCTAGATTTTATATTTCGACATATCCATTTTCTCTGTTTGATCGATTATAATTGCGATTTTGACAAGTCATATTACATTCGGACAGTTATAAAAAAAAAGAACATTAAAATGACTTCATATTTTCAATACTACTTTTCATGCTATCTACTTTATTTAGATGTTAATTGTGCTATTTTCTTTTTTCATTTAAATATTTTGATATTTGGTTTATCTACATTTATCATGGTATCATAAATTTATTTTTAAATGTATGCATTATTTTTTAAAAGGAAATTATTGCTTATCTATTGATAAAAGTTTCAAAAGAGTTATAGAAATTCCGGCTACTACCGTGGGCATTAGTTTGCCAAAAACCTCATCCGGCGGTTTAATAGCAGTTTTCTATAACCATAGGGTGTAAATGTGGAAGAATATCCCAAATTGTCTTGAACTAGATTTTTATTAATAATAATAATAATAAATAAATAAATAAATAGTGTATTTTGGGAGATGGAGAATGAAGTTTAAAATTGAGGAAAATATTGTTGGTTGTTGATGGATTGATCCAAGAATAGTTAACACTTGAAACTAAGCAGCCGGGTCAAATGGCCAAAAACAAGTTTAAAAGCTATCATGCCCAAAGACGTGATGCCAACCAAGTGCTCTGTGGAGGCCCTTTCTCTTTCCGACTCTCCCTCTCCCCTCCATTCCCATCCCCTTCTTCCCTTCCATTCCCACCTTCTTCTCCTCCTTCCAAGGATTTCTCCATCCACTTCCATCCCTCCCTCTCTCTCTCTCTCTCTTCATTCTTCTCCTTCATCCACCATTTAGGCCTTCCTCTCCTACATTTTCCTACTTTCTCACTCTTTTTTTCCTTGGACCTGTACATTCTTCATTGGAGATTAGCAACCATGGTAATTCCTTTCTATATTTATGTACCGTTTTATGGATGAGATTCTGGAATACCATGTAGCTCAATTCATCTCACTAGTATGTGATTATTTGTTTATGTTGTTGACTCATTTATTGAAGAAGATCTAAACAAATTTAAGCTGAATTCGATAAGTTCATTCCCGTGAAAAGTTAGGTTCTTCATGTACCCCTGATATGAATTAGGTTGCATTGCATGTGATGATATAGATCATGATGTATGCATGCATGTTTTATTTCTGATCCAACAATGGAAAAAGAACATTTGTTTATTATTCGGATCCATATGTTCAGTCTCTTAATTATCAGACGGAACATGCAGTGAGTTATTTTCTATTATGATCGTCATCCCCACCATACCTTGCAACCAAAAGAACAAAAGAATTAATGGCACAACAAATGCTCATATACCTTCAAGATAAAACATTCAATGTTCCGCATGATGATTAATCATGTTACATTGTTGTGATTCTGCAAAGGCCAATTCGGCATCAGGTATGGCAGTAAATGATGAATGTAAGCTCAAATTCTTGGAGCTTAAGGCCAAGAGAAGCTTCCGCTTCATCACCTTCAAAATCGACGAGAAGATACAACAGGTCACCATCGAAAAACTCGGCCAGCCGGACTCGAGCTATGAGGATTTCACTGCATCCATGCCGGCAAATGAGTGCCGCTATGCTGTCTTTGATTTTGATTTTATCACTGACGAGAACTGCCAGAAGAGCAAGATCTTCTTCATTTCCTGGTAAGATATCACACTATTTGATCGACTTCTGATCAAATGTTTACCCTTCACACTTACTTCACACAAGCTATCAACAGATATCTACATGTGCTGATAGATATCTAAATGAGCGAACAAAATCAAGCTCTTCAATTATCTCTTGTTTACTGAATGATGGATCTTTTACTGGACGTGCAACTTGTGATATGTTGTTCTCTTGTTTTCAATTCTAATTAGTTCCTCTTCCAACTTATGTTATAGTTCTTTGAATGTATAGA
This sequence comes from Pontederia crassipes, assembly GCA_030549335.1. Lineage (NCBI taxonomy): Eukaryota > Viridiplantae > Streptophyta > Magnoliopsida > Commelinales > Pontederiaceae > Pontederia > Pontederia crassipes. Next base: position 23,899,461 of record CM060196.1, read on the forward strand.
TATTTCAAAGACTAATACTCTGTTATCATGCTCTTTTGGTGAAATCTTCCATGCTCCCTGAACAACAAGAACAAGTTTGAAGAACACTAATCAGAATGTTTTGTTGCAAGCACTATGCACTTTGATACTAATCTTGCAAAGATTCTTGATCCTTATGTTCATGTCTAATTCTGGATGGTTGCGACTTTTGGCAAACATGCTTCCCCTTCTCAAAAAAAAAAAAAATGTTAATGTGTTGTAATACTTAGACCATAAGTGATTCTTGTTCTTGTTCAGGTCTCCTGATACATCCAGGACAAGGAGCAAGATGCTTTATGCAAGTTCCAAGGACAGATTCAAGAGGGAACTTGATGGCATACAGGTGGAGCTACAGGCAACAGATCCCAGCGAGATGAGCCTTGATATCGTCAAAGCACGAGCTCTTTGAGGACCCCACTGCAATCTTCCCCGACTACACAGAGATTTGTTTTCTTATTCCTTTGTCAAGCCACAGTGGAGCATTTATATATATGATGAACTTTCAGGCTTTACAATCTATGTCAAAGACATGTACGTTCTGTATTCTTTTTTTTTTCATTTATATTTCCAGGGAACAAATTTGCAGCTTGATTTGTGTTTTAAGTAATCTTTTAATTTGTAAACTACAAGTTCAAAAATGATATATTGCTTTGATGCGATATATATGGTGCTTTTGGGTGCTTATGTTCTTGCTTCCCCTGTGAAAATGTTTAGGCACTAGTGATTGTGATGACAGTTATAGAGATCAAACAAAGAGTTTAAAGTTCACAGTTTGTGCATAAGCTAAAAACTATTGGCAATTGATTTTTTTATTAACTTTAGGTACATAAGGAGATTTGTGTCTCCATGGTTTTCATTAGTAGAGAAGACTTTTTCCATACATATGGAGTATATTTGGTAGAATTGTATATAAAATTTGCTTAGAGTATCGCCTTGAAAATAGATTCATAAGCCACCTAGAAACTAAGGTCAAAAGTAGTATCAAAGGTATGACTTAATTTGCGAGAACATGCAGAATTATGCAATACCCGGCTCGAGTTCCATGGAACGTGGCAGGTGTTGGGAACAATCAAAATCCTAATTGAATTCAATGGAGCTCAGCCGAGGTTGGTAAGAATCCAGAATCGACTTGGGTGATACTTGATAGTCACGCGTCCAAGGTCTTGTTGCATGTAGCGATTTTGGACAATGACAATCTGGATCAAATTTTAGTTAATTTGGCCCAAGTTTTGATTCTAATAAGGAGAGAAAAGATAGGGTCCCACCCCAATTCTTATTAGATATCTTGATCGTAAGATTTACTTAGAATTTGTGATCTCGATCTCAACTTTGAGATCATTTTTGTAGGATCGGTAGGATCGTAATAGCAAGATCATAAGATCGTAAGATCCTACCGATCCTCTTAATTCAATTTTTTGTTTTGTTTTTTAAATTTTCACCAAGTGCAACATAATTTTTTTGAGAAATAAAATTAAGAAAAAGGTTATTCGTTATAATTAAAATTTTAAAAATATTTTTGCACAAAATAACTCTATTATAAATGTATATTAAAAGTTATTATATAATGCTATTTCATATTCATTATATTATTGCCATTTTTTGTCAATCTATATTAAATTATTATTATATAAATAGTATATATGCATTTGTAACAAGTCTTAATAGAATAGTACTCAAGATAACATTATTTATAATTTAAAATATTATAAATTTATTTAAAAAATGTTATTTTACATGATTTTATATATTAAACTATTATTTTAATATATAGGTAGGATCTTACGATCTCCGATCCGATCTTATGGACATTTTTTTATCTTAAATAAGATCTTAATCTTGACTACCTTGAATACAGCTTGACTATAGTCGGACATGTTTGTTTTGTACCATTAATCGAGACATACAACTGAAGTTTTTCAAAGAGTGAGCTGGATTTTGATAGTTGATTTTTTTGTATTATTAACTATAGTTAATTATGATGATGATGATGATAATTATTGATTGTTCATTATCTGATTATTATAATAATGATATTATTATTGATTGAATTAATGATTGACTATATTTTCCAATTGGATCTTTGTTATATCAAGATAAAGAGATAAAGATAGACATAGTAGATAATCAAGATATAATCGATAATTATTATTGAATCGAATGGGGCAAATAATATAATTAGTGGTATGGTAAGTTAACCACCAATGAAAACTAAGACTATTATGTGGTACGGTCATTCACCTCCCACTAATAATAAATTCATTGAATTATTAAGTTTTTGTCTCGAGTAGAAACCTGCCATTGTTTTGACCCCAAAAGAGTCCTTGTTGCATGAAAAATAATGTAATATTCTTTAATAAATCGTTGGAAGCTCTCCAATTGAATTGGCGATAGCAAAGAAGTTAATAATAATAACTTTTACATGGAATTAAATTGGTAAATGATAATTGATTATAGAGATTGATCTTTGCTCAAACCATTAATAGTTGTTCGTGATCGAGATTGATAAACTCATTATTGTCTGATCAACAATTGATAAATTGCTAAATTATTACATTACTCATTGTTATTGTTTGCTCAATTAATGACAATTGATAATTTACAATTGAATATTTGATTTTTTTGTAGACCTTATGTATTTAATATTTTGTGATTATATATTTTTCCTTGTATCTGTATGCATCTAGTATAGGAAAATGGTGCGACAACTGACGTCTCCAAGTTCTTTGCAGTTTGCACAAGGCATATGATTGAACTAGGGAACAAACTCGCGTGTTGCACAATAATAATAGTTGAAATAAAAATAATAATGAAACTCATAATTTTGTAATATATAATTGAGTGATGATAACCTAATTAATTATTATTTTGGCAAAAGATGTCTTAAATTTCTATGGTTAAACTTGATAACAAAAATATAAATATGAGTCAAAACATAATTTATGTTATTTGAAGTTGAGAAAAACATGAAAATTTTATAATAATAAAAAAATAATAAAATAAAAATTTATTATTATTATTATTATTATTATTATTATTATTATTATTATTATTATTATTATCACATTCAATGTGAGGAATCAATAAGTGAAAATATTTCGAGCTTTCACACACCCAAAACAAAAAATGGCATCAACAAATGAGTATACATTAATGAATTTGTATACATGAACAAACATTTCTACTCATTTTGATGTTTTTTCTACTCATGAATTTGTATACATGAATTTGTATACATTTCTACTCATTTTGATATACAAACAATTTGTAGTTATTGGATATATTCTTTTTAACTATTCTTTGATTCAATTATGTGTTATTTACTACAAATATATGTTAACTATATATTGAGTACATTATCTTCGCTTTTATTCTATAATCACAAAAAAATTATGATTATTGACTTCTGAAGTAAAAAAAAATATATACTAAAATATAACAAATCACAACATATCACAACTTCTGAGATTAGAAAAAGTTAGAAAATTAGTATGTTATTATTACAAAGATCAGCTTAAAACGCGCTTTGCTCACCACCAGCTACAGGTTCAAGCATCAACTTCAGCCGTCCACGTATCTACGCTCACAACCTTAGTAGCATGAACTTCATTATCTGTTTCTCAAGCATGCGCTGAAACTATTTTTAAACCTCCCCATGGCACGATGTCTCTCATGCAAACTCAAGAATAGTCACCTCCGATGCAAGCCTCTTCCCCACACTGAACCCATCTCCAAACCAATATAGTCAGCACCAATCACAGCATAGAACTCTGGTGCCTGTAATTAATTGATGTATCATGTTATTCGATCTTGCTTGATCATGATACATTCGTACACCATATATGGATACTTCCCTGATCATGATATATACATCAAAAGATGAAGCGAAACATTACGTAAAGAAAGGAAGCAGATATGTCGGAAGACTGCAAAAAATTTTTGCAAACACTCTGCGCCTCACATGGTTTGCCATCGTTGTATCCATCACCTTTAACTTCTATTCCCTTTTCAAATGTGACAAATGAAGGTGGAGTTAGCCCATATGCCAAAGATAATACCAGAACGATATGATCCATATGCCAACAAAATATGATCTGATCACGATATAAATAATAGTAACCCATGTGTTACTTAATTAAACTTAAAATCATTTTAAATGCACATCCCATGAAGCACGAGTCAAGTACATTCTGAAATGCAAAAAAATAAAATAAAATAAAAAAATGAATAGAGAAAGGAAAGGAGGTGTGAACTTTGAAGCACGACTTTATATAAATATAGGATAAATATAAGAAAATTCTAGTGAATACATCTACATTAATGGTTGCATGGAGAAAAAATTGGTGAGTGAGATAAAATGAAAAGTTTAATTTGTTTATAGTGAATGAATTAAATAGATGGGTGTATTTGGGAGGTATAGGAGTAAAGATTGGTAGGTGGAGATTACATAACAAATAAAATGGAAGGTGAAATATCTAATCATATTTATTGCACATTATGCTCTATGATCAATGATGTGAAACTGAAACATGTAGTGGACCTATGAATTAATGACATTTAATATATTAATAGTTAAAAGATTTTATGTAAGAAATAAATTACAAAATCCCTAAAAATCAGAAAAAAAAGATAAAGAGAAAAGATGGATGGAGGATGATCTCAATACATTAGCTTTATATATATATAGATTATGTTTTATAATTAATTATTCAATTTTCTTTAAAATGTGAACTTATCAACAATGTATTTGAATATTATAATGATGATAAAATTTTAAATAATACTCTTTCACCTTTTCTTTATTGTTTTTTAAAAGAAAAAAATACTTCTATCTTTTTTTCTAAAGCTGAGAAAACTTTTTGACAGATTTTTTAAATAAAAAAAGCCAACCCAATGAACACTCAAAAAATTTTAATTAAATTATTATTATATTTCAAACTGTTATTTTTTTAGTTACATTTTTATTTGAAATCCTTGTTCTTCAATTAAATTTCAATTAATCTTAACGTTGCATTATTTTTTGGCTAATTCATAATTTGTTACCGATAAGTAAAAATATTTTAAAAAGTTTAGCGCCTTATTAAGCAATTTTTGAGTCCCCCCAACGCCCTATTTATTCCTCTTCCCCCCTCAGCCAACAAACACAAAGCTTCTCAATTCTTTTTCTCTAACAGCTCTCTAAGTGTGTTCAACGGGTCGGGTCGACTCATGAGCCCGATGACCCGACCCGACTCGACCCGAACTCGACCCAACCATGGGTCGGGTCAGGTACGGGTTGATTTTTTTCAACCCGAGTCGACCCGACCTGATCAACTCGAGTTTTTTATTTATTTTTTATTTTTTTCATTTTCTAATTCAAACTTAAGCTTATATTTGATTTAAAAATTGAAATAAAATATTTTAAGTGCCAAAATAATATTAAATAGTTAGAAAATTTATTTTATACCTTTAAAATAATATTAAATAATATTTTTATATTAAATACAAATATAAAAAATAGTAAGAAAAAATAAAAAAAAGAAAATTGGGTGGTCGGACCCGACCCGACGGGTTGGGTCGGATCCCCTCCCCCGACCCGACCTGACCAAATTATTTCTTTTTTGCTTTCTTGAACTCGTTCGTTCTTTGAGCGCGCTTGCAAATAGAGAGAGAGAGCTATTTTTTGAGAGAGAGAGAGCTCTGAACACCCCTATCTCCGAGTCCCCCCAACGTCCTATTTATTCCTCTTCCCCCCACCACCAACAAACACAAAGCTTCTCAATTCTTTTTCTCTACCAGCTCTTTAGGGTGCTCATCGGGTCGGGTCGACCCGTGAATCCGATGACCCGATCCGAACCGATTTGGGTCAGGTCGGAGTAAGTGGTCGGGTCAGACTCGACCCGACCCGAACTCAACCCGACCACCCGATCAACCCAAGTTTTTTATTTTTTTTCTTTTTCTAATTCAAACTTAAGCTTATATTTGATTTAAAAATTTAAAAAATTGAAATAAAATTTTTTAAGTGCCAAAATAATATTAAATAGTTAGAAAATTTATTTATACCTTAAAATAATATTAAATAATAATTTATATTATATAAAAATAAAAAATAATAATAAAAAAAAAGAAAATTAGGTTGTCAGATAACCCGACCACTCGAACCGGGTTGGGTCGGATTCGACCCCCACTCTCTTGACCCGACCAAATTATTTCTTTTTTGCTTTCTTGAACTCGATCATTCTTTGAGCACGCTTGCAGACACAGAGAGAGCGATAGCTATTTTTTTTTAAAGAGAGAGATCTCTAAAAAAAATAAACATCTCTCTCTCTGCAACTGGGCTCAAAGAAAGAACGAGTTCAAAAAAGTAAAAAAGAAATCCTGCAGCAGCGATCACATCCATCAATGGCGCTGCGGCTCCTCTTCTCATCCGCTTCCCCCTCTTTCTCCTCCTCCTCTTCTTTCTCTTCTTCTCGGTGGCGGAGCCAGAAGAGATCAGCATGTGAGTTCAGTAAAATATATGAACTTATAAAATGTTATTAAAAAATAGAAATATTTCCTAAATTTTTAAATATTATTTATAAGAATATTATCTAATTTTATATCCACATCTTTTGTGAATGGACATTAGCAAGAAAATGAATGGAAAATTTATTTCAATTAAAAAGTTAAAGATTTATAATATACAACATAAAATGGTTGAGCTAATTATGTTAAAAATTTGCTTGAGATTTTCATATCTTTTTCTTCCATGTAAAAAAATTAAATAGAAGGTAAGTAAAAAATAGAATGGAAAAAGTAAATAGTTGTTAAAGAATAAAAAAACAAAATTAAAGGTTTCAAAATAGAATGAAAAAAGTAGATAGTTGTTAAGCAATAAAAAATAAAAATAAAGGTTTCAAAAATGGAATTGAAATGACGATGGAGGAGGGATTCCCATAAATACCTTGAAGCCACTCTATCCACCACACCATCAAGAAAATTGTTAAATAATAATTTTATATTATATAAAAATATAAAAAAATAGTAAGAAAAAATAAAAAATAAAATAAAATTTGATGGTCGAATAACACAATTATCTAAATTGATCAAAATTATCAAAATTAATGTTGATCCCAAGTTACTACCTCAATTTTGTAAAGTAACAAATTGATCTCTCGATTATTTAAATATTTTAAATTTAGTCCCTTTCATATATTAATTACCTTTAGTATATATTAGATAATAACTTTAAATAATAAATGATAATTTAATATTTATTGTGATAATAAATAACATATATCTACATTTATATATTATATTAAAATGAAAATTTTATTGTGCCACATGTTCTTATGTCATATTTTAAGGAAAATTTGTACATAGATAATTCTTTTGTAATCAAAACAAAATTATTACAAACTTCAAAATAAATTATCTAATAAAAAATTTGAAGAACTGAAAATTTATATTATACTAAATGAAAGTAGAAAAATATAACAAACTTGCTCTTTATGATTAAAAAATGTTTTAAGTATATAAAATTTAAGAAAATTACATATGCTATCAATTATTCTATCACAACCAAATGAATGAATACTAAATTATCATTTAAAATTTCAAATTACTATGTAATGTGTTATAAAAAATAATTAATATGTGAAAGGGACTAAATTTGAAATGTTTAAGTAGTTGAGGGACTAATTTGTTACTTCATAAAGTTTGGGTACTAACTTGGGATCAACATTAATATTGAAAATTACTCCAAATTTGGCATCCCCTTTTGTTTATCTAATAGTACAAAGTTGAACATTTTTCTGATATGTATGCTCCTAATCTTCGTTAGCATGGCAATAAAACGAAGAACATACATTGGAGTTACATGAGAGGCTTGGAATTAAGTGTTTCTGGTGAACTTTGTTGACTAATAGTCAAAGATGTACAACAGAAGGTGAAACAACGATATCCTTTACATTCTATCACCTCGCCTTTGCCATGACTAGTTGTAGTAGAAACCAAAACTTTAAAAGAAAGGATACCGATAACACACAAAAAGATTAAAACACAGAAGGAAAAGTATGAAAGATAAGGTATTTTTGCAAGGACTGTGAATCGAAAGTCAATGTAACAACTAACAATGATGATGATCACGACGATATGACGAGCTCTGCCCATGCCAATGGAGACTTTTTCAGAGCAGCTGTGGCCGAGGTGTCAATGCCATCTTCTAACATGGCAGCGATAATCTGCATGGATGGCCTCTTCAATGGATCAGGCTCAAGGCAGAGGCTCACCACACTTGATATGACAGACAAGTCATCCGGATTCACCTTTTCCAATCCAGGTTCTACCATCATGTCTATCTCTTCTGCATTTTCCAAATATTTCGCAGCCTGCAATAAACAGGAAACAACGTGATTGCCTAAGTCGGTAATTGGCTGCCTATCTCTTCTGGATGTACCAACATGATTCTCCTTAGATATTTTGCATCAGCAATGTGAAATTACACAACTGAAGATTATTAAGAAAGTTCATATGAACTGCAAAAAATCAAACATTGTATGGAAGGCTGTTCAGATAACTCAAAATTATCTTAAGTATGAATCAATGGAGTTGCAGTTCACAGGAGAGCAATGCCTACCCATTCCACCAAGTGCCCTCTTTCCTTGCAGTATGAAGGTCTTCCGCTTATTAGTTCCAGTAGAATTAGCCCAAAAGAATATATGTTTTCTTTGACATTCGTGTGTTGCATCTCAACAGAATTCCGAATACGGCAAAAACAACCACCTCCATTCTTGATGCGATCAGAAGAATGCATTTTTTGTTTCAATAGAAAAGATCTCTCAAAGTCTACCAACTGCATATGAAGGTGAAGATGGAATTAGTAGACACAAACATGGAACCTCTCAAAAAAAAAAAAAAATAGCGCGGCGTGATCCAGTCATTTCTGTGTAAGGCCATCGATTTCAGATTGGTAGTTAGCAACTTAGCATCAATGTTGTGAAACACGTAAAACGGACACGACACAAAAGGGCCGGAAAAAAAATGTAAATCGTGATTTTGACAACATTGGTTAACATCAAGTTGTGTGATCTTGAAAATTAGACATACTATCAATTCAAATCCATGTTGTAAGACTCCGACCGGACTGGCCGATCGGACTGGTCCGACTATGATCCGGGCATCAAACCGGTTTATGGGTCGAGTCAAACCCGTCCTCTCTTTTGAACCATTTTGGCCTGGTCAAACCCGGTGAAGATCGCATTGGACCCATCCAATTTTTTAATCTGGTGAACCAAAGCTGGTTGAAATTTTTTTAATCTTCACTAAAAAAGTTGTGAAGTCATGAGGGCAATCAAGATTGAACCCATGACCATTGGAACTTCAATTTGTGCATAAACCACTACATCATACTTATCTATATGATCATCTTAGTGTTAAAATTTTATTATAGGAATATTATTGTAACTAATTTCTTAATGATTTCTTTAAGAAAATATTTTTTTTGCTTTAGACATTTCTTAAATGTCAAAAGTTAAATACAAAAACAAATTGAGTCACTAATTAAGATTAAAATATTTGAAAATATACTTATATTCCTAGTTTACGTTAGTATTAGTAGTTAACTTCAAGACATATAATTTTTGTAAATTATAATTTAATATATTAAAATGGAAACTTATTCACATCGAGTTTATTGTTTATAATTAAAACTTTCTAATCTTATTATTGCACTTTAACAAATTAATATATTAACTATTGAACAAGATATCTTAATAACTATCATAATTTATATTTTTATACTATTTTATTCCAAACGGTCCAACCATCCGGGTTAACCGGTCCGACCGGACCCGGAGACTTATCCAGATCGATGTTCGGTCCAGGTTTTACAACATTGATTCAAATCCAAAATATTATAGCACAAACATGTCTTGGATCTTGAATACATCTTTTAGAATAGCAGTACAACTATGCCTATTCTTGGATCATCTGATACTCTTGTAATAAACTAGCGAAAAGAATAAACAAAGTGATTATAAGTACCTTAGGAGTGAAATCTTCTGTAAGATATATTGCACTGGAGGTTAACTCCTGAATTGTGAATGGAGGTTGTAGTTCTGTATGTAAGTATCTCAAGCCCTGTGCAATACCAGTTATGATTTTCATGCGTCTTAGCCAAGATAATTGGTTTCCGTCACCATCTATATCAAACATTATAAAAGCACTCCTTGAAGTTCTAGTCTGTCATGGTAAAGAATTCAGCAACATTTATTTTTCACTTACAGTGGATATTTTCATACAATGTTCCATTGGAGGCATACTCAAAGACAAGCATTCTGGAGAATGGCTCATTTTCCTGACAGTAACCAAGTAATCTAGCTATGTTAGCATGGTTCAGTCTGGACAGATTTGCTACCTGAAAAGATAGTGTCACTTCAAAATGTGTTGACTTCCCTTTTTAAAAACCTTGGTCTTGGTTTAGTATACTGAAACTCAGCCCTGGAATTTGTACTAGGTAAATGAAAGCAGTGATCTTATGGATCGCTAAAGTGTTCGTCAAATGTATCCTGGAAATGAAACGCATATAATAAAAATACCTCAGACTGGAAAAAGAGTTCTAAGGAGTTTGTCCACTGGTCATCAGGTATACAAAGAGATATGACAGCAATCTCTGATCCATCCTTCATGGTTCCTTTATAGATCACATGGTTTGAAGAAGACCCAATTACATTACTAAAATCCTCGCAAGCAGCTTCAAGTTCTTCACGTTGCATCCTCGATATGCCCTTTAACAAAGACCCATCTGCATTGTTAGGCAGCAGCGTAGTCAGAAATTTAGTTCTTAATTTACCAGAATCATGAAGAAGACAGTACATATTTGATTAATGGTTCTAACCGATCGATATTGCAACCTCGTCCTTCCAAAAGGAGCTTTTCCTCCCGGGAAGAACAAGAGAAGATTTTGATTTGCATCTTTTAAAGTTAGTAACCACGCAAATTATTGTGATAATAAGTAAGATGATTGCAGTAGTAATCTCCAGGATCAGAAGCCAAAATGGTTCCTGCAGTCTTTTTCTCCTTGTCCCCTCGTGGGAGTTGTTTTTTGTCCGTTCGGTAGAATCCTGACTTCCTGAGCTACCTAAAGTTGAATACAACAAAAACATGTTATGGATGATCTTGGGTCATTCCACATAAAATATTAAAGTTAACATTGATTCTAATATTAGTTGTAAGAATCTCCCAGAATTCTGGCAAAATTAGCTGAATGTTTCGTGTTGTATTATATTTCAGATGTGCCTTGCTAAATAAGAATCATCCTCAATTTCCTGCAATATTCAACTATAAGTGTTAGGTTTCATAAGTTAATCAACTACCTTTCTTTTTCAGTTTGGAATTTTCTCAGTACATGGGGCAGAAAAATGTGAGAAAGAAGCATTATAATCTAACTTTTATATGAAGATCTTAAAGGCGGGAAATGCAAATATGAAAGTCACATTTCATAAGTGTAGTAATGTTTTCATTTGAATGAATAATCTCCATCTTATATGGAATTCTAAGGTGAAAAGATATCTGGAAATAGGTTGTATAGCACTCACTAGGGATGTCTACGGAGGAATAAATGATGGCATATTACTAATATATCAAGACCATGGGATTCTTTTTTTCTGAGAGGGAATTTTTACATTGTTGAGGAGATCTCTGGAAGGGACTTTTGCCATTCAGACAGTTGCCTTGAAAACTTGAACTGCAGAAAGTGAACAAAAAATACATTAAGTTTAGGAAACGTATTCTAATTTAATGCTGCAAATCAAAGACTACCTTGGGATACTGTTCAGGCATGAAGGAATCTTGCCAACCAGAAGGTTGTTCGAAAAATTGCCTACTCTTAAGTTACTTAGCTTGCACAAGCCTGTATTATTATTTGGGAAGATATACCTGGAACCAGATTCGCAATAACATCTTGTCAGGATAAAATTGTTTAGCCCAAGACATAAAATCAAGATAATAACTTAGTTGTATCATTCTCAGCAAAATTTTGAACCTTGAGTTGCTCTGAACACCTTATCAATTTCCAGTCCAAACTAAGCTAACTGTTCTCTACATAGGATGGTGCTCTATTCACAAAGATGTTCTTTTCTCAACAGGTGGATGTTAATTTTCTTGGATGAAATTTTGAGAGCTGAAATGTCACATCTGATATTAAAGGATAGAGAAATGCTATGCTACAAATTTGTCTCCTCATTTCTGTTTGACAACATCCTTCTTTATGCTGCTGAAGTTTTATTAACTAATTATGCTTTCAAAAAATTGTTCTTTGTTCTTTGAATTCTTGATTCAGCATCATATCAAAATGCAACCGTACATCTCATTGTCAGGGGAACTTACATAGGTGTATGGTTGCTCCCTGGAAGGACTCCACTGCACCTGTTGCTATCCAATCGTAATTCAACCAGGTTCGTTAGATTTCCCAGTTCAGGAGGGATGGAACCAGTTAACATATTAAAATGGAGATACCTGAGGTCAAGTTGACAAGAATTGATTGCCAAATACGTCAGATGAAGGAAAAAAAAAAGATAAAAATGAAAGCGTCCAAGGTGACATATTGCCTACAATTTGTTAAGGCTGGTCAAGTTCCCAATTTCAGAAGGAATGGGACCTGACAGCTGATTTGCACTCAAATCCAACACACTGAGAGACTTCAGCATCCCAAGTTGAAACGGTATGGATCCGAGAAAGAAATTGTTATCCAAAATTCTGCAGAAATCGGATCAAATCTCTTGTAAAGAACACGTTAATGCTGCAGAAAAGTGCACACCAGCGGCTACTTACAGCTCTTGCAAAGTATTGATTGAGGCAAGTTGCTGCACCAGGAACCCTTTCAGGGATGAATTGGATAAGTTTCTGCAAGGTCCAAATTCCATAAGCTAAAGCAAAAAGAGCTGAGGAACTCTTTAAGCGGTCTTAAGCTTGCTTCAATGGAATATAACGGAATTGATGTCAACATCTTAAAAGTTGAGCGCACAGAAAAGACATCAACAAAATCGCATCAAGCAAACAACTTTGCAGCAGAAACTTTATGTATTCGGAAAAAAAACGATAGAACGTTTGAGCTTCTTACATGGAGGTCACACTATTCTCAGGGGAGCACGCAACTCCAGTCCATCTACAGGGAGATCCTTTTTGAGGATTCCAGTCGGACAACTTCGATTGGGGATCCTCAAAAATGGATTTTTTGAATGCCAGAAGTGCTTGAACTGAAGATGACAGTTTGTGTTCCCAGAATGAGCTCAAATTGAAGTGCGTTTCTCCCAATCGAGCTACCAAGATCAAATCATAATAGGAGACAAGGCTATATACATGACATACCTTCATGTTGTGAAGACTCGGAAGGCACAGAGACAAATCCCAGAATGAAAGCAAGAACAATGAGCGGAGGAAATCCAAGTAGTCCCATCACATGCAACAAGTTCGAACAGCACAGGAATCCTTCAAAGAGTAGGACAATGAGAACACGCAAGAAGCCTCAAGATTCGGAACGATACGAAAGAGAAAGGGAGCAAGGGAAGAGGGCAGTGAGCCATGATGAGAGGAGGGCAGTGCAAGAATGGTAAAATAGCAGACAAGACTGAGAGGGAGTTGGTAGGAGAAAAAGAGCGGAAAGGAGGAAAGCAGGACTAAAATACGGACTTACCAGAAGCAGGGGATGCATATAAAAACAGAGGAGGAAAGTGACTATTGAATTGCTTTACTGATCGCAGGACGAGATTGGAGTGGTTGTGTGGGGGAGAGGGTGAGAAAGGAAATGTAAATATGTTGGATAGATTTCTGTTGGATCTTCACCGTCTTAACTGCTCCAGAAACTGAAACTGAAACAGAAGGCATTCATGATTTTTCAGACGCAATAAAGGATGCAAAGTTGGCAATTTAAACCCAGAAAAATAGTTGAAAAAAACAAGAAAGAAAAGGTCACGACTAAATTTATTGGTAGCAACAAGTAACATCATCAACGGAGTAAGAAAAATCTAACAGTGCAGTGATGAAAAATAGTGTACTTTAAAGATCATTACAGTTCAAAGCAAACAATTCAGAAATCTTATTCTGATAAAGGTACATAAGTTTTGGTATGCTTTGTATAATTGGATTTATCATCTTCTTCAGTGCTAGACAAGTGCTCTAGTTTCTTTTTTTGGATGTCGAACTCATTGCTTTTCTTTTTAATTTCCATGCTTAGTTGGTGATCGTTTTGTCTGCCATTTTCAGTTTCTCAAGTACTCATTGACCACAAAAGACAATCTCTTTCTTTTGATAAGAAAAGAAATCAAACTTTTTTAACATCTTCTTTTGGAGATAAAGCCATATGGCTGCTCTTAGTGTTGAAATTTATGTCACTTTGCAGCACAATGTTACCTCAAACACTGTGTAGAGAGAGAGAGAGAGAGAGAGAGAGAGAGAGAGAGAGAGAGAGAGAGAGAGAGAGAGAGAGAGGTGCTCTGGAACAGAGTTGATATGTTTGACCATTACATCCGGTGAAAGATTAAGCAACCAATTGCCAGAATTAACTGGAGCCAATCTTAGTTTTCTTGGAAGCTTCCAAGAAGTCGAATGCCTTTGATATAAATATCGCATAAAATAAGCGGAGCAACCCTGACACTTTTGCTCTAGCAATCACATGCTCTCTTCATGTTTTTATTATATGAATAGTTAATTAGACCATCATATTAAAATGGTGAAATGGTGAAACAGCTTTTGCTTGATCGTGGAAGAAATATTTCTTTTCTTTTTTGTTCAATTTTCGTATGGTTTTTTTACTGACATGACACATTTATATCTGGGACTTCTGCAGTTATTGCGCACTTAATGTTGTAATATATAATTATTATAAACTACGAAAGATTAAACCTATGAATACCACCACATTTTTTGGCCTCTGACATTTCTCTTTTCTGTCATTTTATCTGCGTATGGATCAGCTGTGCAAGGATTTGTGAGCTTCCTCTCTGCATCTTATTTTTTACTCTGGTGCATAAAAAATGGCACGGACTGAAACGCCAACAGATAATCAGAAGGATACACAGAATGAGCAAATTCGAGTCTTGAAAACTCTGACACAGTTGAACAAGGAAAGATTTTGGAATCTACTGTGCACCATATCATTTTCTTCCCTCCAGAATCAGGATCACCTGTGGTATATATAAATATCAATGGAGACAACACACTGGATAATTCCACAGAGCATGCAGACAAACACTGACCCCTCATCTGCCAGGAAAGATCCAACTGAGAATAAAGTGGCGCATGGTTGCGGAAGCAGATCAACCTGTCAAATTGACAAATGGGAAATAACTCTGAAACTGTATTGACTGATGATATTTAGCGAAAGGTTCCTGAACGTTGAGCAAAACAATGGCCACAAAGCTCCCAATAGACAACAGATCAAAAGGCAATGTCTTCATGTAACCATGGCTGGCACAGTCCATTTCTCAGCTGCATCTGCAGAAACTCACATGCTTGTGCTGTGCCAAAATTTTGTGCATGGTAAGCCAATGTTAACCAACTTTTCTTCTCAGCAAATATGCTCGGCATCCCATCGTACGTACACTTGGTTGTATTCACTACAATATTTACATAGTTAATCAACATATGACAGAAGCCACTGTTCTTCTTTGCAAATGATGATGAGATGTTACATTTGCATGATTGCAGAGTGGATGAGACTGGAGGAGGCAGCCAATCAAACTCCAAGCTGAAACTCTTAATATCTGTCAATGCCTCTGCTGAGCAAAGATTATAATTTCCGGGTAATTTTCGTAATGGTATGAACTGGTGGAGACAAGGTGGGATGAAGAATCAAGCAACATAATGGCACTCTTTAAGGAGCCAATTGACAAATACTTGACCAGTTGGTGTTGGGGCCTTTATGTTCAATTCTTGCTTAAAGTTTACACCTTGAGGGGACCTCATAATTTAAATCTTGCAGAAACATGTGCCTCCCTAACACAATGTTTAATGCACCAATCTGTAAAACCAAACACAGGCCTAGTTGGTTTCTCTGGGACCAAGATTCTATGCTTCCTAGGTTGGACAACATATTCTGTAGTCTGTAGTTAGAACAACATATTTGTGTTCTCTTTATTGCAAAGGTATCAATTTTAAATTAGAAAAAATCTTCTAAAGGCATCATGACATCAAGATACGACTTGGGCTTTAAAGAATACTTCTCTTGAAATTTATCAAAAAGAAGCGTGAAAGAAACTAAGGAGCCAATATCTTAATCGCATTGAAATTTGAAACAAAAGAAAGCATCCATTTTTTCAGCTCCAAATACGTGAATAGACAGCTAGTTGTGGAACCATGCAGGCGTGTATAAGTGAATTAGGCAGAAAGCCACATGAGTTCGTCCAATATGTGCAACCGTGAGATGATGCACACACTTGGAGTGGGAAAAGAAAAGGAACCTACAGCCTGTGTTTATCCTGCTTCTCCCGTGCTCTTTGCTCCCACACATCAACTTGCTTTATGGTACTGGCCTTCTTCCTCTCTAACCTTTTCAGCTCAACAATGCTGTAAGGGGGAGGCATAGCGCATGAACTCGAGTCATGAGCATGTTTCACCAGTGAGTCCAACATGAACTTCTTCTCGAGACCATTTACGGGGCACAACATGGACTCTGCGCACATTTCGACAGCTCCTTTCGGTATAGTAGGCTTGTATTTGAGGAGCTTGGAGTACTCGCTTAGCAGGTGGAACATGTAGTCGTACACGTAATCCATGCTTAGCTTCTCTTGGATGAAGTTGCTAGCTTCTCTTCCAATGTCTTGTGCCTGTTTAATGATCCCAATGTAACTAACTTCTATCTGATGTCACAAAAGAAAATTGATTCACGCTTCAAGTGATACCTTTTGTTTGTGAGAATTGCCCCAGTCTACTGCAAATTTGATGGATCTACACTTGTCGCCATCCTTAATAGGCCAGTAGTGTTGTACTGGCAACAATCCCCTTGTGAAGAAGTCGTAGTACCTTGGTGTCACGAGTAGCGTCATTGAGTCGCAAGCTAAGATGTACTTTTCGCTCACTGACCATGCTGATCCCTCAATGTAGATTTTATACCTGCCAATTGGCATTTCAATGTCGATTATTGCTCCAACGTCGTAATGTTCCTAAACGATAGCTTCTGAAAGTGTAAATTATGACTACCTATGAATGCATTGGCTGGCCAAATCTGATTCCTTGAACCCTTCCCTGCTCTCTTTGAACCAATCCTACAATTGTTTGGCTTTATCAATAACTCCGCTCTGAGAATTTGGAATAGCAGGACTTCAAATATACCTGTGCATAGATTCGAGCATTCCAGTCATGCTCTTCAGATATGTTACACTGGAGAAGTTCCTGCCTGGTGGTGGCCACTGCAGGGTTTCCTTTCCAGTAGGCATAAGGCTCTCTGTCCATCCACTTCACCTTGCCATTTCCTTCCTTGATCTCATGATTCAGCAGTTCCCATGGCTTTATGTTGATCTCCGGCCTAACATGATTTTGACATCACTTTATGTCCACATTCAATTAACTTTTATGTTCAAAAGCACTAAGAAAATGCAGTCTGATAAATGAACTTAAAGGATTTACCAACCCCAGAAGGACCAATCAGGGAAAACAATATCAAGTGTGGAGTCATCCCCACAGTATCGGAACAAAGGTGGAGGGGCAGATGCATTCTTGGCACGATAACGCTGAGCTTTGACAACTGGCCAATCCACACAATCGAACATGAGATCAAGATCAGGCACCTGTGCTGGGTATCGTCGTAGCAGCTGAAGAATGCCCCACAAGGTGAAGACATCGCGTGATTGAAATGAAGGACGATACCGCTCTACATAGGCCTTGCCATTTAGGACTATCAGTCGGAAATTGGCAGTTCTTCGAGCCTGTTCTACCATTCTCCTCGTCACTCCAGTGCGCTTCCAAGGGCGAAGATCTTCGTGAATCCAACGAAAGTAGTCCGGGCAGGTTGGAGAGGCTGGAAGTGAATCAACGACACTACCTGTTGCCATGCAGACTGCTGTTTGGTTGCCAGTAGGGCATGCAAATGGCACAGCGACTGCACCTTTAGGAGTTTGATCTTTAACTGTTGGCTCTATTGTCTTAGGTATCCTTTTTGCTTTTTGTTTTTTGATTGGGTGTGCAACTGTCATTTTGGTTACTGGACTTGACTTTGACTCTGTTTTCACTAGACCCGTTTGAGGTACACTGATTTGAATCTCTAGACTTGGTGCGGTGATCATGTGTGCAGTCATAGCTTCTGTCCTGGTTCTGCTCATAATCGACTGCAATTTGATACAAAGAAACAGGATAAAATGATGGATAAATATCATGCATGAAGCATGGAAACTACATTCTCTTTGGAGATTATTTAAGCAAACATGAAATGAAGTCACAATTTAAATGTTAGCATTACTACAATCCTCAGTATAACATTCTACCATTTATTTCTACTAAAAATGTTCAAATAATTGAAATCAAATTGCTTGCATCTTCTTTTAGCTTCACCCAAGATACTTGCAACTCAACAGAAAGTGTACTCTTTATCTAGTTTTAGTATTAGATAGTGTGCTAGCCGACCAGCTCGGTTTGACCGATCTTGTGGCTGAACCAAAATTTTAGAGCTAATTTGTTCTGTTTCTTTTCCTTTTTAGAAAAAATGACCATTTTGCTCCTTGAAATGAGTATATCAGGATCAAGGCCAAAGATGCAATTCTGTTCCTGATAATTTGAGTACTTTTATTGTTTGGGCTTGGCTTGTCTGGACCTAGCAGAAACCTGAAAGCATTCAGGGGATGGGTCATCAAGCAAGGCCACAGAGCCCATCAGGTCCAAATTTCTGTCTCTATCAAATTGCTCGCAGGATTTCCACATCTCTTCACTCTATATATTAATTGGTAGAACAGATTAATGAAATGCTTAGGGGAAAGGTAGGTTCTACAAGTCTAGAAACATGTACATTTTCAGTGTGCAATAAATTCCAACTCTGAGGTTCCTCATGAGTTGCCACCAAAACCCAACCACATGGTAACAGAACCAAATGAAGGCAAAACCGCAAGGCCTTCCAATGGGTAGCAGCTGCAGATGCATGCAGCTGGCCAGCCGGCCATTAACGCATGGCTCAACTGCCGCGTCCTTTGGTTCTTTTCTAGTTTCTACCCTGCAACTGCGAACGCCACGCACTATATTAACACCAGCCCCGCCACGGCCACCAAGCGACGCTGACACGTTCATGTCGCTTTTGGTGATGGTAGTGGCGATCATAACGATGGTGGCACTGGTGGCAGTGCCCTCATTTAATAAGCTTTCGCTCGAACCGAGGGCACATCAAAAGACACGATAGGCATGCAGACTCACCGCCGAGAGCCCATCAGGACACATGTCCTTCATCATGACCAGGTGCGCTTTGGAACCCCCCAAGACTTTTCGACTCTGTTCTTTCCTTTTATTTCAAGAAATGTTTAATAGACTAATGTTGCAAGAATTTATTCATACGGCCAAATGAGAACTAGGAATTCTGATTAATACTTCGTAAAATGTTTAAAAGATGGTTTCTTTTAGGGGCCTGCGATGTCATGATCGCGTACAGAAGAATGCGATTAGTGGTTGTCTTTTACCCCTTCTGCAGTAGAGGAGAAGTGGAGCGTGGAGGCACTTACAGCGTCGTGGATCCATCGACTGGAAAGCAGCGCTCCGACCAGGACGACCGCGAGGAATAGAACGGCGGCGCTGATGGTCGACAACGGCGAGCAGAGCGGCGGAGCCGCCGTTCTCTTCGTCTTCAGCTGCCGCAGTGTGGTCATGGTCACGCCTGAAGCTTACGAAATGATATAATACGAACACATCAAACAATGATCAGCAAAACAGAGAAAAAGAAAAGCTCTTCGACTGCTCACAAGTTCAAAACAACAACTGCGATCTTGAACTCCTGCTGGTACGATTACGAAGGCACGCCGCTGTGATCTTGAACTCCTGCACAACGTTGATGTGGACAGAGACGAGAGAAGGGAGAGGAAGTGGTGCAAACTGCAAAGTACATGTGAGAGAAAGAGTGTCTCGACTCTAGTGACCTAGTCTTGAGGGGGAGTTGGGGGGAAGAAACTCTCGTGACCCACGGTGGGAAGGCAACGAAAGAACGAGAGAGAAAGAGGGGGGAGAGAGAGAGTTCCAAGGCGCAGACCGCAGATAGATCGTGTCGTAATCTAAGTAGTGCGAGGACAAGAGTCAACCTTTGAAGCCACCTTCAACTTTTGGCTTCACCTTCACCTCATCACTGCTGCATTTTGTGTTTCTCCGATCTATATATCTTTTGATTGCAAAAAAAATAATTTATGCCTCTGATAACGAGGCGTGTTCCCACGGACACACGCTACCCAAAAAAAATAAATTAAGAAATCAATTATCTTTGTATTTTTTAATATTTCTTTCCTTTCTTATAAGTTATGTTTGATTTGAGAACATTTTACGAAGTGAAATATTTTCAAATAATTTACATAAAAATATTTTCGTCACGTGAGCTTGATGAGAATATTTTGAATGTTCTCGTCAAATATTCTTGTCTTGAAAAGCAAGAACATTTACTTTTTTTTAACTCCAGCCGCGCCGCAATCTTTGACTTTTTTTTAATTTCATCTATTTTTAAATTATTTTATAATATATGTATATATAATTTATAATATATTAATACATTATTAGGGATATTATAAAATAATTTATTAAATGTTAATAATTTTAAACTATAAAATAATTAGTTCTAATAATTAATAAATATTTTATTAATTAAACTATTCAATTATTTTTTAAAAAATATATTATATTTGGATCTTAAAATGTACGTAAATTATAATATTAATAATATTTAAAATATTTAATCAAAAGTTCTAAAAATAATATTAATAATATAACCATTTACGAAAATTATAATATTAATAATATATTCTTATTTACTATAATTTTATATCTTATAAAATAATAAATTATATTCTTAATTCTTACTTTTTATTCAAACACCCACTAAATTATATTCTTAGTTCTGTCAAACACAATCAAATGTTCTAGTGGGGCCCGTCAGAACATTTGTTCCAGTCAACTAAGATTGTTTCGATTTGTTCTCGAAAAAATTCTCATTTTACGTGAGAACTTCAGAACATTTTTGTCTTAGCACATCAAATCACACGAAAAAGCTCTCGGTGCGGAGGAACTTTGCCAAACAAGCGAATGGGATTTTCATGTCAAATTCAATTTGTTCCCAGAACATAAGTTCTCTCGCTCGGATCATGCCAAACGCAGCCATATTAAATTTTTAAACCTTCCTTTAAAATAAAAGAATTAAACATAATTATAACTAGAACTAACTACAATAACAAATACAATTAAGAAAAAAAATGCTTACGGACGAGTGACTCCAAAGGCGACTACTCATAAAATTCTTTGGTGGAAAAGTTTGATCATCAAAAGTCGATTTTTTTTGCTTATAGCTTCTTCCTAAGATCACTAAAGAGAATGGCTTTTTCTCACCTTTCAAACTGCAATTTTGGTCTCCTCTTTCTAAAAGTCGAAGGATGGATCATTCATCACTTTCACCGGAGTAATTGTATCATGCGCAAACTAGGGAGGTCGGTTGGATCGGGATAATCTTGGGGCAGAAAAAAAAATATTTTTTTTCTATAATTGTAATTATAACTTTAGAACTATTAAGTATTTTGTTTAAAAAGATAAAATATAAAGCTACCTTATTAATAAATTTTGTAAACAATGTATTTATATTAGTTGGAATCTAATTTTATTAATGTCCATAGATGATACAGGTTTCAGAGAGATGAAGAAGAGAATTATAATGCAAGGAAAAGAATCATTAGAAAATGGATGATGGAAGATTATGTTATAATTCTCTAAGATTGCTTTAGAAACGATTTTACTTAAGGTTTGATATGTTTACCTACACATTCTATTGTAAGTAAAATAAAAATAAAAGAGATAAGAGAACATGAGAGAAAAGGAGCTTTTTGGGCTTTCATCAGTTACTCGTAGGTCCATGTCGCTTGTTTACTCCTTGAGATGTCGTACAAGCGGCAGATCTCCATATTTAAAGGTTTCTACTACAAACTTCTCCTTTGAAGAAATAGAAGGAGACAATCATTCATGAGAAGAGTTGATCACACTATCAACATTAGGAAAGAAGAAAAAAATGTGGTTTCAAATATCACAAACTTTAAGAAAGAGACCAAAGAGAACAAGAATTTTTCAACAATCCAGGATGAGAAAAGCTCATTAGCTTATCCTTCCCTTATATTTACTTCCTCAGTTATGCTAAAACATCCCCCAAAATATATGCATTTGATTTTCTTAAAATGCTCCTGAACAGATGAGACATTTGTATGCAATGTCTAAAATGTATCACATGTGACATGCTTTTTTTAACTTGACTACATAATCTTGCAAGTAGTTAGGTTTCTTTCTTTCTCTAGTTGGTAATTTATGTGGAGACAACATTTTCCTCCACATGGAAAACCCACCTCGTCCTCGATGTACAACTTTGGAAACTTCTTTTGAAAGCAATAATGATTTTATGATTCTCGACGTACGAGGTCGAAGCACTAGGGATGGCAATATTTCCCGCCCCCTGCCTGTACAACAATAGTCCCACATTGATAGTAGTAGAAAAGTGAGGGTAAATAGATAAGTATAAATGAATGAGGAGACTAATGGGTCAATATTGAATGTTTATGGAGAAAGTCCACCTTGAATATTTTCCAAATTTATAATAATATTTTTTATCAAATTATCTCTTAGTAAAAAAATTAATAAAAAATTTTGATTGAACCAAAACATACGGTTCAACCCAATTTTTTTTCGATTTGATCAATTTTTTATCGGTTCGATTCGGTTTAATCCGGTCCAAATTAGGATCGGACCGCGGGGTTCGGAGTCCCCGTGGGGATTTGGGGCCCCGCAGGGATCGGGGGCGGGGTGGTGTTCCCTGCCCCGGACAGGGTCGGGTGCCATCCCTACGAAGCACGTTCAGTGGCGTGCGACACGAGCGTCGGCGAGGGTTCTCTGATGAGGTCAAAGCGGTGGTCGGACGGGGGCGGATCTCGCGAAGACGGAAGGCCAAAGGAGTGAGAACACAAATTTGGGATTGGGGCAGGAGAGAATGGATTGGCATGAGGAAAAAACATGCGGCCGCATCTTTGCCGTCACGTGTGAATCCAACGATCGATGCGGGGTGTGCGCGATCGCAGTTGTCCAAAGCAGATCATGCGGATGAGAATTTGGGAGCACTCCATTAAATCCTAAATCTTTTATTTGATTGATGTATTTATGACTGAAAGTGAAATTAGTATCGTGATTAAAGATTTTAATGCAACCATTTTACTTATTTTTATAATTTTTCTAGCTTAATAAACATAATTGTTGATTGTTAGTTGAAATTTATTAATTGTAAGTGGTAGTAATTACTCTGATTACTTTCATATTTATTTTGTATTAATAAAATATATTAGTTGTTTGTGATTTATAAATTATAGATATATCTTTGTAAGTGAATATTTCTTTCTTAAATAATTAAACATGTTTGGTACATAAATTCTACGAATTCACGATTCGATTTTATGATATGAGTTTACATGATAAAAAAATGAGTCGACTTGAACTCTCGAACTTGACAATATTGTTTCCAAGAATCATCTTCTAAGGCCTAACTTTCCAATCGAATGAGAACCTGATCAACAAAACGCCATTGCCATTTAATAATTCTAGTAATCAACAAGGCCAAGGGTGTGTTTTGATGGAGGGTTTAGAAGATATGGACCAGGTTTAATTAGGATGGAGTGAGTTTGACAATTCTACACCTTATTTGGATATAATTAATTTAACTAATGATAGGTTGATGTTCTTAAACCCATCACTTAATTTAAAATTAAAATCTTTAAATTGATTATTTTGGATGAGTTAGAAATAATTATCCCCATTCTATCCTTATTTCCTCCCAACCAAATAAAACAAACATTTTTTTATTAAGGATAATAAAAATATTTACTAAACTTAATCTTCCCTAACTCATATATTATATTTTTTATCCAAACAAAGAGTTAATTAAACTAACTAAACACATCCCATTAATTTATATCCAAACATTATTTTTTTGTAAAATATCACCAAACCTAACTTTACTAACCCTTACTCCACCACCCTAACTTATTCATCCATAATTAAATTACCAATCAAACCCTAAAGGAGCCACAATAGGACCATCAACTGTAGTTTCCGTAAGAAGATATGTAGTTGACCCCATAGTGCCATGAACCTTCCTTAGCATAGATATAAGAAAAGCATGATGGATCATAGATACAGTGGGTAAAGCAAGCTCATAAGATACTAACTCGATACATTTTGATATAGAAAAGAGGCTATAAAATTTAGGGGTGTGCTTATAAGAACTTCTTTGAGCAAAAAATCTTTGCTTGTAAGGTTGGAGTTTGACAAAAACAAATCTCCCACCTCAAATGTCTTTTAATGTGCCAAAACTTCATTTCTTTTCTTAAGTTACATATCCACAACTTCCACTTGAGCCTGATATCTAATATTAGCAGGAATAGTAAGAGAGTATCGACCTTGGACTTTAATCTATTTTTTAGAAGTGTCAAAACCTTATCTCTTTTCTTAAGTTCCATATCCACAACTTCCACTTGAGCCTAATACCTAATATTAGTAGGAATAGTAAGAGAGTGTCGATCATAAATTATTTAAAAAGATATTAGTTTAGTGCTTATGTGAAAAAAAGTGTTGAAAGAGTACTCTGCTCATGGCAAATAAGTGACCCATGTATTAGGATTGCCCATAGCAAAACTCTTGAGATATTGTTGTGTACATCTATTAACTATCTCAGTTTGACCATCAGATTATGAATGATAGACAGAACTCATATTAGATTGTGGATGATAAGCAAAACCCATATTTTGTATTTGTTTGTAAGTCATTGAGAACTAACAACATAATCATTTCCTATATTATCAATGACTTTAAAAATGAGCATGATTACAAAAAAAATCTGACAAGATTCGAATGTCTTTATAAAGACATCTATCACCATATTGTTCACTCCAGGTATATACACCACTATGTGATCATACCCCAATAGTTTAAACACATATTTTTGTTGATTTGGAGTTTGAATTACTTATGTCAATAATTCGTTTAGGTTTTGATGATTAGTTCTGATAATAAAATGGAGACCAACAAATATTGTCTCCACATTTTATTAGCCTCGACAATATAGCATAAAACTCCCATATATAAATTGAAGTCAATGATTCTTTGATAGTGTTAAATGTCTTTGTAGCTACCTTAGATCCGAAAGAATCATTCTTCAATAAATCAGTTGAAGGATGAATAATAGAGACATAACTTTTAACAAAACTTTGATAATACCTTGTTAAACTTAGAAATACTCTCAATTGTTTAAGGTAGTTGGTTGAGACTAACTTTGAATAGCTGCTATTTTCTTCTCATCTTCCTTTATAAAAAAAAACTGACCTAAATATTCAATGCTCTTTTGGGCAAAATTTCACTTGCTTTTTTTAGATAAAAACTTTTATCTTGTAAACACTTTAAAATAACATATAGATGTTATAATTGAGTTTCCAAATCTTGACTGTATATCACAATATCATTAAAGAAAACTATCACAAACTTTCTCAAATAAGGACCAAATAGCTTATTCCTAACACGTTGGAAGGTAGGGGATGCATTAATAAGACGTATCACCAAAAATTCATAATGCTCTTCTTGAGTCCTAAAAGCAATTTTGTGCACACCCAAAGGACTCGTTGTAATTTGATGGTATTATGCTCTTAAATCGAATTTAAGAAACACAACTACCATACAATTCATCTAACTAATTAATAGTTGGAACAATAAATTTATCCTTAATTGTGACACAATTCAGCGCCTTATAATCCACACAAAACTTTCAAGTGCCATCATTTTTCTTGACTAACAAAATTAATGAAGAAAAACAACTAGAAGTATGTTGAATTACCCCTTGCTCCAACATTTCCTTGACCAACTTCTCAATTTTATTTTTCTAAAAATGAGGATACATTTAGGTCTTACATTTATAGTCTTAGTATCAGGAAGCAAATGAATATGATGTGTTTCTCTAAAAGGGACAGTGAAGCAGGTGCAAAAAAAAAGTTAAATTGATTGAGAATCTTATTTACAACCTCTTGTTCATAATTATCATTTGTGATTTCTTCACCGCTCCTTGTGAGATGCCAATAAGTCATTACATCACAACCAATAATAATATTTTTCAACTGATTGCAAGTGATCCCTTCGTAATTTAGTTTGGTTATTCCACTCAAAATCACCTTATGATATTGTCAATTGAATAGGTTAGTATAATTCATAGTGACTGGTCCTACTTTTTGTAGCCACCGCACCCCTAAAATCACTTCAGCTCCTTCTAATGATAGCACTCATTACAAAATAGTAGTCCTTGTATACATATTTCCATATTAGACACATTCTTTTACACTTCATTCTTTCTCGAAAGTGAACTGAACGAACAATATGGAAGTCCAATCCACTCGTTGCTTTTTGTATGAAATTGTGAGTTGATCCACTATCCACTAAAATAGTGATATGTTTTCCTTTAACCTTGCTTTCAATATGAATGTTTAGGAACATACAACCCCGAAAGAGCATGGAAGCTTATCTCTAATACTTTTTAGTCACTTTCATCAGCTTCATGATTGTCCTTTTACCTCATTCAATGTTGGCAACAATAAGAATTTAGGTTTACATTTGTGCCCTTTGTGAAATTTTTCATTACAATTATAACACAAGCCTTTTTCTCTTTTAGCCAACATCTCTGCAATAGATTAGGTGTTGAACTTGATTTGATACTAATAGCATTAAAAGTTGAAGCCTCAATATATGGTTGACTATGTGTTGATAATTATGTTTGATAGAAGTTGCAAAAACTATGTAGATAAATTCAGCTATGTTACAATATTAGAAATCGTTACAAAATCATCGTATGTTTGAGATTTACTCCATTGTTGCTCATGAATTATGAAATTATCTACAAACTTTTATTCCTATAGTTTAGCAATTATTGTTGCTTGCATTAGTGTCTTGAGTTGAAAAGCTTGCACTTCCCATTCTAATTTCATGTTTCAACCCCGAAATAAAGTAGAATAGTAACAAAAACTCTGTGAGAAACCAATTACTCTATTAAACAATGCCTTAAAAAATTTTGAAAGTTGTTCCTGCTAAGTTAATTTAGATAAAGCTCCTTGATGATTTTTAAATTCCGAAACTTCAAATTTTGTTTCCAATGCTTTTAAGAAGTGTGCTTAGAAACTAAGTTGTTGATTTTTATACATCTATTAGTATCACTGCAGGACTGATTCTTCAAATGTAAAGACTATCATGATAATCTTATCTTCTTCTGCTACATTATAAAATCTCAAATAACGTTATGCTTTTAAAGTCCAACTAAGTGGTTCTTCCCTTGCAAATATTGAAATTTCCAATTTAAAAGTATCACATGTTACAGGTTTTATTTACTTGACTACATAATGTTGCAAGTAAGTTTTTTTTTTCTTTCTCTAGTTGGTGGTTTCTACATAATGAGCTAAAAATAATTCTTATATTTCTATAATTGGTCATTGCTATTGAGACATAACATAACTAATACAAATTTTATATTCCAAATTGTCATTTTTTTAAAAGAAAATAAATTTTATCAATCATTTTCCTTTTTATCCTGAAAGGATCATATCCTTTTTGCACATAGTTCAAGTCATTATATTCTTATGTATATCTTTATCCAAAAAGCATACTTAGCAAAAAAATATAATTGTAAGAAGAATTGTGGAAAATTAATTAGTACTTTAATGATAAATTTATGGGCAAGTTTTTTACAATTATATATATTAATATTTTGTGGGATGTATAAGATATAA
Organism: Pontederia crassipes; assembly: GCA_030549335.1. Taxonomy (NCBI): domain Eukaryota; kingdom Viridiplantae; phylum Streptophyta; class Magnoliopsida; order Commelinales; family Pontederiaceae; genus Pontederia; species Pontederia crassipes. Next base: position 23,927,441 of record CM060196.1, read on the forward strand.
ATTAAAGAAACAAAGGGGATAAATAAGAAATTAAGTAAACCAATTAGTAGAGGAAAGACAATTTATAAATAAAAATGATAATGCTTTTTTTAAATAGTTTTAGTTTGACATATTTATCGTATTATTTTCTAAAGTGGCTGTATATGTAATAATCGTTTGTTGAAAAAATAATAGAATATCTGTAACACAATATTTATTTATTATATAATATAAGTTTTATTTCTTATTATCCGTTCATCACCGGACATGATGCTAGTTATATTTAATGCGAGAAATAAAGTATTAATATATTACGATTAATTTTTTTCATGTCGAAATTTTTTTATTTCCGTGTGGTAATATTATTTTAAAAATCCATTTTCACGTGTTTGTAAATTTTTATTCCAATGGCAGGAATAATAACTCGTATTTTTCCTGGTTAAAATATTTGAGTTTAATAATTTAATCATGCTTTGTAGGGATACATCCGGAATTTAAATTTCGTAGCCCAACGGACGCTCAAGTGAACGGCCCAATATCAAGCCCAATTAACCACCGCCCGAGAGCTTCTTTCTCTTGACATTTTTACGACCTTAATTTGACATATAAATTGTACAATCTTAGAATCTTATCAGATCATATAAATACTATAGTTATTTAAATAATAAATAAATTTATGGTTTATAAAGATTAAATTTTGTCAATTCCCATTTCGAGTATTTTTTAACTCATTAAGACAAATTAGTGTATTTATTGTTGAGTTTTCAAACGTAACAACCATTTATATCTTGGGGCATTCACAAACCATTTAAAAATGGCACCCTACTTCCAAAATGTTACGAGCTCACATTACACTTCAATTCGAAGATGTGGGGTACATTTAAAAATCGGATGACAACATGTCGCTCGGAGGAGAAGGGCACTCGCAGAGGTCGGCGTCCAGGGCGATGGATGTCGGCGGTGCTCACAGATTTGGGGGGCGACGATCGAGGAGGGTGTGCCGATGGATTGCCAGATGGGAAAGGCAGGGGCACTCACAGAGGTCGGCGGCGCTCAGAGATTGGGGGGCGATGATCGGAGCTGGGATCGCATATTCAGATCGTTGGAGGGCGACGATCGGAGCTGGGATCGCAGATTCAGATCGTTGGAGGGCGACGATCGGAGCTGGGATCGCAGATTCAGATCGTTGGAGGGCGACGATCGTCGGAGATTTGGGGGGCGACGATCAGAGCTGGGAATGCAGATTCAGATCGTTGGAGGGCGACGATCGTTGGAGATTTGGGGGGCGACAATCGGAGTTGGGATCACAGATTCAAATCGTTGGAGGGGCTCGCGGTGCGAGGGTGCTGGGCATCAAGCGGCGATCGCCGTCGGGCATGGGACCGATCGAGGGCTGCCGGTGCTCATGGGGTCCGGGGGTGCACCGGTGGGTCGCCGGATGGGGAAGGGGTGTGGGTGGCAGGGGATTAAAATCTCATCCGTCCGTTAGGATCCAACGGTTGAGAGGGTGTTACACGCCCATTAAACCATATATATATATATATATATATATATATTTATATATATATGTATAAACCAACAAACAAAGTTTCGAATACATTCAATTTGTGCTATGACGCATGACGTTTCTAGTGTTAGCCAAAAGATTTTGTTTAAGCGGTTTAATAATTAAAATTGATTTTAAAAATAATCAGTTATATGTTTGATAATAAAAATTTATAAATTATTATTTTATTCAAATAAAAAAAACACTTAATATTACAATAGAAGAAAGGCATCAACAAAAGTGATGTATACTCTAAGAATAAAGTAATACATTCATTGGTCAAACTTATTACTTTTTTATCTCACAAAATAAGTTGGTGTTTGTTTTTTTTTTTGGAGTTATAAGCGAGTAAGATAAATGATTATCAAAACTTTTCTTCAATTATAAGTAGAGAAATTTTAAAATTATTTATAAATTATTTTTATTAATTTATAAGCTTAGTCAAATAGCGAATAAATCAAATTTTGAGTTCGAGCTTGTATGCAAAAGAGCCTGATCTATTATAAGTAGATGTATCAAATTAATTCGAGTGACAGTGATTTAAACTTTTACTCTCGAAAATTAAAGACAGAAGACTAAAAGAGAAAACATACGACAATAACATTCAAGATATAATACATTTTTTTACAATGAAATAAGATTAAGTTGTCCGACATCTACTTTAAACAAATTATACCACTCTTTTTTGTTCTTCAAATGAGAATACTCAAATCTTGGCAAGAATTTCCATTCATTTTCGTTCGCTATTTACATATTTCAACTTCTTTTTTTTTCCTTTGTTTCGTCATCATGTGTATAGTGTTTAAAAAACTTGATCAATGATTAACTATTTATTATTAAACTTTTGTATCCTTTTGTCCAAACCCATCACAAAATGTTTGAAAAAAAGGGGTATCAATCCTAGTATTCCTTTTGGCTTTTATCATTCAAGTCCTCCACTTTACCCACCATGTCCTATCATTGACTATGATATGCAGTAAACAGTGCAAACTTTTGTGAGTTTGTGTGTTTGGCCAGATCAGATGTAGGGCAGATAGAGCACTTTGCTCAAGTAGGTTTCATCATCTCTCACCATCACAAGGCACATTTCTGATGCACTGCCACCTTCTTTTCTTTTGTCTCGTGGCCAAAAAAAAAAAAGTAAAAAGAATGATGAATTTTTAGGGTGGAAGTGGTTCAAGTGAAATAGTTTTTTTCATCTAAATAATAATAACTTTTAAAGTTTGAGTGTTTTTTTAAACATAAGATATATCCTAAAATTTTCTAAGGAGAAACTGATCCGCCCCAAATCAGATCGGAATGTTAGTTTAAAATAATTATATTCTTTTTTAAAAAATACACAAACATCAAATTGATCATATTAAACATTTAAAAGTTTAAAATTAATTTTTTTTGTCTGACTATATCAAAGTAACATAATATTACATTACAATTAAAATATTATAATTAATTTCATATTCGATTTCACTTAATAAATTAATAACTTGATAATATTCACATTCAAATAACTACAATAATTTAAGTTAATAATATAGTTAATCTAATGAGTAGAAATAAGAGAAAGAATAGAACTATGAAATAGTTTTTAAACATAAAAGAAATATTTTAATTATAATATTTCTTTTATCTCTCTATTTTCTTCCTTTTTTAATTAGTGTCTTAACTCTTAACTGGAACGGGTAAGCATACCTATTTCAATGAACAAATGCTTTAAAATGTGCTCTATGAGGTGCCATATTCCCTAGTCCAGGGACAAAACCAGTGGCCATTATCTTTTTGTTCTGCATGTTGGAATCTATGGAAATGGAGGAGATGTGGTGTTCAAGTGCAGTCTACGCTTGCCTCTTCCGGCCACACAGCAGATCCAGAGAACTGTTGCAAGCATGGAACCTATCTAGGTATCACTCTTCTTCTTGGTGAACAAGAGATGAGAACTTTTGGAGGCATATAACTTGGAAAGAGAAAGTGGATGGATGGAAGAAAAAATTGTGAGGTACATTTGAATTTTCTTATTAAGATATTGTAGTTTAATTTTAAAATGATATATTTTTTTGTTTCTATTTTATCTACCTTCTTGTACTAAGTTCAGAAGTGCAGATGACACTGCTCATCTTGTATTACATTCCTATTTTACATCTACATGAGCTTTGACAGAGAGCGCTTTTTCGAGATTTGGAACTTTGTTTCTTTCTTTTCCTTTTGATGCACACCAAATATAAAAGTCATCACAGAATAATTCTACTTGTCCTGTGAAACTCTTACCAAAACTGCACACACAAGCAACAATTAACTCCATCGATCAAGTAAAGGTGCATCTCAACCGAAGGTAATCCGATCGAAGTCATAGAATATCTTTGAAAAACAGCACAAAATTATTCTAAAAAAAAAAGAACTCATCATATCTTGCCATTTGCAAGTCCTGTTCATATTGGGGAGCACTATTCATACAGATATCATTCTTTAACAAAAATTTTATTTTCTTTCTTTCTTAATTTATGCTGCACATGGAGCATTTCAATTTTTCCTTTTTCACCGCATGAACAAAAAGACATATAAAACACACAAAAAAAGGAGGAATCTTTAGAAGCCAAGCAAAGACCAAACATTTGAAAGGTGGTGGATGGCGTACTACTTTGACAATGGCGTTTTGTCTGGCACGCGCAAAACCATGCGCAAGAGTGACGTGTCTTCCTTCTTCGTTGTTCTGCTGCAACCCACCACGTGAAATGGACAAGTGCACCCTCCAATCACAAGGGCCTAAACGTTCAACTTGCTTTTGGTACTATTCCAGGAACTTGCAGCTCTAAATTGTTCAGCACGCGTAATGGAAACAGAATGTGTCATCTTCATAAGCTTGGGATCATGCAGCCCCTCGCTTCTCCTGCTATTTGTTCCATGCCTTCAATTTGCTAGGAACAATCAACCAAGAGGCAGCTGCAGTTTTCTCTGATCCTATGGCACAAGTATGTATCAGCTTCCTTTCTGATTTATGTTCTTGCAGTATGTTTCGGATTACATTTTTTTTCTTCTTATTGTTGGTTCTGATTGTTGTGATTCATCCGAAGCAGCAAAAGGTAGTGGTCAAGATATTGGCCATGGTTGATGACAAGTCCAAGCAGAAAGCCATTGAAGCTATTGCAGATATATATGGTAATGTTTACTTTGCTAACTTGTTTCAGCACTAAAAAAGATCTGATCTGATGATTGATGATCATGGAAACCTTGATTTTTGTTTTCCTTTTGGCATATTTGAAGCAATGACTGTTGACAACAACATTAAGCTCTGGTTCATAAAATGGTTCTGATTGTTTTCTGCTTATTTGTCTCTAAAATGAACATTCTGAGATAAGAATAGCATCAGATTTAGCATCGTGTTCAGAATCTTTTGGGGTATTAGGGAAAGGATGTTTAGCTGTTTAATCAAAGAAATGTTTAGATGGTTGGAGAACCCCCCTCCCGGCTTTAACATATTTTGTACTCTGACTGCACTGGCTTAATCAATGCAACTTTCTTTTCTTAAAGAAAAAAAGAAATGCCCAGTTGAAGAAGACGACTCTAGAAAGGTGTCCAGGTTACATCCTGACATGCTTTCTGGCATCACCTTCTATTTTCTATACACATCAGAAAGTCTCTTAGTGGGACCACAACCAACAGCCAAACCTGAAGTAGTCATGGATAGAGATCCAAGCCTGATATGATTAGTTGCCTTGTTACATGTTAAAGAATTCATGTTTATTGGCAGGTGCCTCAGGTCTTTAAGTTTAATCAAGCAACTGCATTAGGGGTATTAACTATATTTTTTCTTAATAAGCTCATGAACAAAATACTTCAGATTATAGTGATAATTTCTATGTTCTCGTAGTTGGATGTCAATTATGACATATCAATTCCATTCTCCTACAGTTGAAGTCTCTTTCAGAGTCCAATTCGGAATTATCTGAATAGGAACTAAAAATAATGGCATTAAAACATAAATGAGAGTGACAAGGAAAGATGATGTCTGTGCTGACTGATCAATCAGTCAAATTTTGTGTAGGCTCAACTCTTTCAGAGAATCTGCTAGTTCAAGAAGATGAATAACATTATGAATATTACTGTAACAAGACAATTCTCTTTTGGTTTCAGGGATTGATTCGATAGCTGCAGACTTGAAGGAACAGAAAGTGACAGTCATCGGCGAGATGGACACAGTGGCCATTGCTAAAAAACTGAAAAAGTTGGGAAAGATTGATATAGTATCAATTGGCCCAGCCAAAGAGGAGAAAAAAGAAGAAAAGAAAGAGGAAAAGAAGGAAGAGAAGAAGGAAGAGAAGAAAGAAGAAAAGAAAGAAGAGAAGAAAGAAGAAAAGAAAGAAGAGAAGAAAGAAGAGAAGAAGTAGAACATGAAATACTACAAATGAGCAAATCCATAATTTTGTCACAATAAGAATGACTTTTTCCTGATATTCTGTTTCTTTGATAGAACAATAGAGTTCTGAATCGCTCATACTTGATATTGCCTCTGATGAAGAGCATAAATCAGACTTCATTTGCATGGTGAAAAGGAATTAGAAAAATGATTGTGGGAATAGTTGTATGACAGAGTGCATGTTATCTTGTTGAGCAGCCACGAAAAATGTTGAGAGATTAGACAGACACGTGGTAAATATTAAGTATTAACCTCACACCAAGTTAGAAAAAAACAAAGTTTGTGCATAAAGGTAAGCCCTGATGGATACAAGTTGACAAACTTATTTGCTGCGTTTTTACTAGAAGCAGCAGCAACCTCCATAACACACCTAGCTCTTGTTTAATCACGTGCAAAACAACAACAACAACAAAGCCTTATCCCACTAGGTGGGGTCGGCTACATGGATCATACGACGTCATTCCTATATTCGTTGATCCATGTTCATAAGATTCGACAGGATTTTATGCTGGCTGTCGGGGCCTAACACAACCCTCCTCCTTTATCCGGGCTTGGGACCGGCTATAAAATATAGGCGGAGTTTTCCCCTCTCAAAAACAAAAAAAAAAAAAACAAAAAGACTTTCAGTCCATAAAAAACTAAGGAACATCTAACTCAAGTTTCCAGGTTACCTTATTTTTCTTCCCACTTCAACAGCTATGAGCATGACCTTCAATTACCGCAGATTCCACACAATTTTGTTTTCGAAACTAAAGATGATAAACTTGTTTCTTTAAATTGACTGAGGTGATCTAATGATGATTAATAACACACTCCCACACAAAACAATGAATTAAAATTTCCAATATGATAAAAGGATGAAGAAACTGGGATAAACCTACTGCAAACAACAACAACAACAACAATAAAGCCTTATCCCACTAGGTGGGGTCGGCTACATGGATCATACGACGTCATTCCGCTCTATTAGTAAAATATATTCGTTGATCCATGTTCATATGATTCGACAGGGTTTTACGCTGGCTGTCGGGGCCTAACACAACCCTCCTTCTTTATCCGGGCTTGGGACTGGCTATAAAACATAGGCGGCAAAGTATTAATAATTTCAAGAGTTGGGTTCATGTGTAAAACTTTAACTCACTGTTAGTAGCAAGCTGGCAGATATGTACACAAGGAAATCTGGCAATGCATGAAAAATGATGCTAAACTCCAGACCAAAGTATAAACCAAAATTGGACATCCCAGGAGGCCAAGTGCATTTATGCTACCTGCTATACTTGTTTTTGCAACTCACAGTTGTCGCTCAGTAGTCTAGTCAGCATGCCATAGGAACCAACTCGTTAACAGAGTGAACAAAAAGTAAAGAAGAATCTGCCATGTAACAAAGGCCAAGTGCAAGGCTGCACATATGATGGTGTTGCATGGGGCTGCTTTAGTTAATTCTAATGGGGATACTCAAGTTGTTTTATAAATATATATCAGATCTACAAGGGTAATGACATAATTCAAAGTTACTACAAGCCATTGATCAAATCAATTTAATTGAGTTACTAGAACATAGCACTATGACGGAGATGCCTTCAACATGTCAGAACTTAAAGTTACAGGCATAGGAATCAGTAACTCCAGTAGAACAAAATTAAGTAATGGAGGTCAAGGCCAGACATCGAGGTGTTACAACAACAAGCTAGAAGTATAGATTTACTACATGTAAAAGCCCATCCTGGCTTTCTGTAAACTTGAATAAGGAATAGTCACCTTTTCATTAACAATTCTGGCAATTTGACAGTCATCTGATTGTCAAATAGATGACCGAATTCCCTTGATGCAAAATGGAATGGCTGATTTGGGACAGGTTTCCTGTAAAATGTATAATGAATATGTTTTTAGTGTCAAAATGTCAACTTTGCAAAAGGATAATGCCAATGGAACTTACGGACGAGGACAATATATTTTGATTTGCGCGAGTATCCCTACCATTCAAGTGATTGGACAGCACCGCAATTTGAAGCATAAAAGAATGTATAAATGTCACTGCAACAAGGTAGTATCCAGAAAAGATTTAACTTTTGTAAACTGGATCAAATGAGACGCATATTTTTTGCCAATTGACAACTTTAAGAGTAACATTTATGGGAGAATTGATGAGTAACATTATACTGATAAATTATATGATTCTGAAGAAGAAACTAGACATATTGCAACGGGACAGGTTCAAACATGAGGCCAATACCAAAACAAGCCAAATTATCAACGAATCACATATTACCAACTAGTATGAACCCTTTTTTTCAGTTCAGAAGAGTCACCCCACATTATCAACAAATCAAAAACAGAAAGCTTAGATGAATATACATACTGAATCCTTTCTCATTAAATACATCCCCATATCCTTGTCCAGAAATTATAGGAACCAAATGAAATCCAAGTTGAAAAATTCCAGAGGAAGCCTATTGTAAACTAGAAATGAATTTGGGATTGTTTTTACTCTAGAACCAGAAATTTCAAATTCTATATCTTGAAAAAAAGACAAACAACTATGAAAGTTTCTCATTGCTTACAACATACAAATTTAAAGAAAAGTGAATCTAGACTTACCGTGGATCGGTTCCCGATAATGATATGTGGACCCAACCAACAGGCTTCACAAGCTCCACAGTTTTTATCTCCTGTTATAGCAGAAAATTAAATCAATAAGATCCGGATCATAATCCAACATGCAGCACATTGGTCAGACAATGCTACAGAATAGAACGATCGTTTAAATGCTCCATGTATCTATTGTACAAATCACGATTGAACCAGAAGTATAGTTACAAAGTCTTTTTAATCAAGTAATTTGAAGCTACAATAGATGAACAGAATGCCACATCTTTGACTTTTTTGTTTGTCCTTGTTGTCCTTCAAGTTGTGGAAACCATCACCAGATCGGATAGATATTTTGCTTGGGGTCTAGCTCTCGTCCAACTTGTAATCCATATACAGTACAACTAACTGAAACAGATATTGCAACTATACATTTAACAAAAATACAACAACAAGGACAAACAAAAAAGTCAAAGATGTGTAGTTAAAAAAATAAGAAGACAGAATAAGTACAGTGACAAAGTCAAAAGAAACCTGCAGCTTAACCTTCTTTTGGAATTGAATGTTCACCAAATGCGGCTGTGCTCCATCGGACCTGTGCCAACAAATGACTTTCCATCATCGTCGGAACTGGTAGCCAAGAAGAAACTTGTGCCAACAAATGACTTTCCATCATCGTCAGAACTGGTAGCCAAGAAGAAAATAATACCATCGAGGTTATGCCAATTATTTCAGCCAATCATTCTTTTATCAATAGAAAACAAGTCATCTCTACATTTGCTTTTGCTCAGTGGGGATCAATAGCAATCCTACAAGAAATCTTAGTTTGATTACATTCACCTTGGTCCGTTACTTGCCATCTTATGATCTAAGGACATAATCATCCTGTTGCAACCCAAAAGAAACCTGCTTCAAGAAGCACTAGGATTTGTTCGTGCAGTATGCTCTTGGTTTCCTTTCTCAACTAAAATATCTGCTAACTGCTTCACAGGATCAAATTCTGGAAGCAAACTCTTGAAAGACATTTATACTCTTAACATTCTCGACTCAATTGGATCAGTCAGTGAACTTCTTATACTAATACGAAAATAATCTCTGATAAATTTTGATCCGAAATAGAAAAAGAACTTATAACAATTTGTTCAAATAGATACAACGACATATATACTCTTAACATTCTCGACTCAATTGGATCAGTCAGTGAATTTCTTATACTAATACGAAAATAATCTCTGATAAATTTTGATCCGAAATAGAAAAAGAACTTATAACAATTTGTTCAAATAGATACGACGAAGCCAAGACCGTTAAGAATTATAACTTTCTGGTTTATTATCGATCCAAATTGCTTCAAGGAAAACGGAGAAGTTTGATTATCCTTTTTCCCGAACGGCTGAAGAAGATGAGAATGATCAGTTCATTCAGTATAAACAACGATCCCTATCAGATGGAGACGACAAAATCAAATTCCAATGTAAAATCATATCTTTTTTACTTCCGCCTAGGCTTTGGTCTCAAGTTTCATTCAGAAGCAGGGAAGAGATCAAATCTTTTTTACGAGCTGAAGAGCACGAGAGGAACCTTTGGGCATTTATATGAACTCCCGTGCCTTTTCTACTGACTCTTATATGAATAGATCGAAAGGACCAGAGAAAAGAGAAGAGAGGAGTGCTGCTTGTGGACTCAACTGCCAGTAGGTGTCGAGGTTGTCGTCGCGGAGGGAGAGGACGCCATTGCCGGGCTTGCAGGAGCTCACGCTCCACGCAGCTTTCTTCGCCATCTCACGCAGGTCGTCGTCGAACGACAGCTGATCAGCTTCCCGGCATCAGCAGCCGCCGCTGTATCCTCTTCTCCGTCCGATTCCGTCGCCATGCCCCCACGGACGTTCCCCTGCTCGCCTTTGGAAAAGATTTTTTGAAAACCCCTACCTGCCTTCGCGACCGTTGGACGGCCAGCGAAACCATGGACGGTTCAGCGATCCACATGCGCGGTCCAGACAGATGAACCGGCCGGTGGTGACCTAGCTAGTCATTTGGTGAGCGACGATGGCGAGGATTGATGGCGCCCTTGCAATTAGCGTGGCAAAATTCGATTTCAAAGAAGCTACCAACTACGCAATAACTGAAATATTGACCTGATTTGAACATGTAACAAGCGTAAGACTTAAAAAGAATATTAATAAATTATCAATAAATGTGGAAGTTCAATAGAATCTCAAATATAAGTCCATGGTAAAAATAATCATTCATCGTACTAATAATCATCAAGAGTTAAAGTGAAAGTAATAAGATAAAAAAAAACATGTATGACAAATAGCTAAAGTGTCATGATAACAATATGTCTACTCCATGTGCACATTGTTCGTCACAAACAATATTGAGTCGCTTGAGTTTATCCTTCATTTTCATATTACTTAGATCAATGCATGGAAAATAATGACTCATGAGCTTCGTAGACCAATAAATAAATATTAAATTAATGGATAAATAGTAACAACAAAGAAGCAAGGGTGAATATAATCATAATAATCAATGAGATAAATCAATGGCAAGAGAATCAATGTTATGCTAGATAAGAATCAAAGTAATGCTCAATATCAATGGAACAAATCAATGTTATACTCTCATTGGAATCAATAAATGAAACTATGCAATACTCCGGGTGAAATCAATGTAACGATCATATAGTTCAATGCTCTAGATCAATACTTTAGATCAATGTAGTATCTATGCAATGTCATCAATGAATATTTTAGTTACAATGAGATACTAGTAATTGTGTACATCACGATAAGTTATCTTTATTATAAATGAGGATATCCTCTTTCGTCATACGATTGAGAGAAATCATGCAATGTAAAATGCCTTTCATCATACTCTGTCAATTCGTAACATGCTCATCCAAGCTTTTATCTTAATTAATTAATTAGGTTTTCATCTTCGTCCAAATTGGAACTTCATGTCATACTATATGATACAATGTTATGAATCATGATATCGATGGGATAAGGTGGGTAAGGGATCATGGATAATCATTAATATAAGAATCAAATGAAAATATCAGCATAACACAATCTTCAGTGAAACTCAGGCTGAGTTGGGTAGAACTCGGATCGAGTTCTGTGGTGTTGGTGCCTTGGCCATGGCGCGGGTCAAGTGTAACCCCGGTTCAGCCTGGGCTGCCTTCGATGATGTTGGTGTGGGAACTCGGGCCGAGTTTATGAGAGCTTTGTCCCAGGTTCCAACCTCTAGATTTCTACCGTCGGACTCGGACCATGTCACTAGTGTGCGTGGGCTAGGTTTCGGTGCGTGGGCTAGGTTTCGGTGTCTTTGTGCGCAATGGCATCGAGTGCGGGCCGGGCGGTGGGGAGCTCGAGTTGGGTTCTGCGCCATTTTTCCTGATGGTTTACATACCTTGCTCGAGTTGTTGACAACTCGGTTCGGGTTCATTAGTTCTGACAAAATTGTGGTCGTGCATGCCCATTTTTTCAGCGTGATTTTTGCCGAAATAGACATCTTATGACTACCCTAATCATATGGAATGATTCATACATAATAATAAGCTATGCAACGACTCTAAATTAAACCTAAGAACATGCAAATTTATTGTTAAAATTGATCTAATATTATCCAACATTTCCTTTGCGATTTAGTCATCTTTTTATGCATGCAAAATATATCATATTTTACTTTATTATTTTAATTAATTTTTTTGTAATTTGATCATGACATGCATCATTTTAGGTCATTTTTAGTCATAATTCCATATTTATTAATTTTAATTATTAATGCTTTGAATATTTTAATTAAGAAGAAATTTACTTAATTTTTATAATTATTTTCTAGGAAAAGCCGAAGGATGGATTAATTCAGTCATGACGCCAAATGACATAAGGTGTAAAAACATTATCATGCAGAGAACAAGAAAATTATTACGGGCAACATGGCACTATACGTATTGGAGTTATCGATCCTAAACCACATCACAAGGAGTTTTTGGGCAATATAGGTATGAAGGAATTATCTTTATCCCAAGATCTTATCACGTGTTGGCCAAGAAGATCACATTCAGGGCGCCAAATTGAGGTTATCACCATAAGTGGATAATCTTACGTCCAACTTCCTTAGGGTCAAAGAAATGCAAAATTATCTTTTGGGCGTAAGATAAAGATTACGCCCTACATGACCAATTTTTGTTGGTCACAATCGAACGTATGACGTATAGAAGGGAATAAAGATAAGAAGAATATATCATGTTGGGCGTGATGATTAGAAGAAGTTATCATTTTGGTCGAGATCCGAAGAGATTGTGATCAACTTTTATCTAGTGGGATTTAAATATAATCGTACGATGAATCAACCGTGGTCAACTTGAAGTCCATATACACCTATAAATACACAATGAATAATCCATTACGAGCGTGCCTTGAAGTGTGATTTTCTTCTTCGGGAGTTGTGAGCTCTGCAGGCTTTGACCAAGAGAGAGTATTGATCGAACGACTGATCCAGACACTCCGACAATGTTCGAGGATCTTGATTTATTTCTAGTATAATTCTTTCAATTATTATTGTTATTTTGTTATTATCTCTTTGCAATTCTAGGATGAACTTCATGTTTTAATTATTTTATTTTAGGAGATTATTATTGAAGGAAAATATTGTGAACCTTTATTTTATTATTGAATTTTTTGATCAATTTTTAATTATGTCTAATGCTTTTGATTTAATTATTTAAATTTCTAGTTAAGTAATAACCAGTTTGTGGACTATTTGATTTCAAATTTTATTTAGTTAAATTAAATGATTTATTGTGAAATTAAAAATTAACATAGGTCTAATAACTAGTGTATGGAGAATTAGATCGGTGTGGTCTGTTAATCTATACTAGTTTGTGGAGTGATTAATAGTCTAAGATTTTCATATTAATGCATCTTAAATTTAATCGCATCTGCATAAATATCAATTTGTGGGACTTCAATTTTGATTAAATTTAAGATAATTTGATTTGCTTGATTAAATAGCAAAATTATCAATTTAGACTTTATGATTTTAATCTTGTAAATTAACGACTTAGGAAAATTTCTAATCCATCTTAAGAACTTTAATTATCATTTGTAGTTCACATATTTATCCTTAATTTGTTATCATCCTAATACCTAACTTTAACATCATTATCTTATATTATTATTATTATGTTATTTTTAGTATTTTATTTTATAATTATAAAAACCTATTTTCAAAATCCATATTTTTCTTCTCTTATTAGTTTATAAAATTAGATATTAAACTAATAATATTCCTTGTTGGTTCAACATCCTTTACTCTTTTTACTATATTACTTGAGCGATTATTGCACTTGCAAGCGATTTTATTTTGCTACATAATTTTATGCATCTTCTTCTCTTTGTTCTCCTTCCTCGCTGGACATTCCAAAGGATTCCCAAACCTCGAAAGTGTGTTGTCCATGTCCTGGTGTATGTTGCACGCATGGCATGAAGGAAAATCGAAAGGAATTCAATCAGGGAAACAACAATTGAAAAACATTAGAAAATGGTCCAACCATGATTGCTTCTCATCACCTGGTGTTATGGCTCATCTCCAACGATTGGCAGAATCAATCACGCCTCTAGGTCACCTAGATGTGGCACGAAAGGGAGGATGTGAGGGAGTTAAGGGCTAGGTCTAAGATAGTTAGGATAGGTAGAAAGAGAGTATTTATAAAGGGAGTTTTGTTATATCTTCTTGTTTAGGTAAGTTTTCAACTCCCTATATGATTATGATTTGATCAGATTTTTTTTCTATTTTTGTTCTGGGCAGGTGTTACACAATACGAGTGACGGAGGTGATAGTGAGGATCGATGATGGCAAGGGCATGAGGATCGTGGTAGATGATCGACACTGGCAAGAACGGTGAAGATCGATGAGGTCGAAGGTGGTGAGGGCGCGAGGGTCGGTGGCGGCGGGGGTCGACAACGATGAGGATAGTGCGTGGTGGAGAGAGCGAGGCATGTCAGCAGGCACGAGCGTCGGTGGTGGCAAGGCAAGGATTCACGATGGTGAGGATTGATGAAGGGCGCGGTCGAGGTGATCAATTGATATTTGACCTAGGTGATTTTCCTGGCTAATTAAATTGCACCCCATTGCTCCATGAGGTGGCGTGATCATAATATTTTTATAAAATAAAAATATATATTTTATGATAAGTATTTATGTGTTAAATATAATTAGATATATATATGTATATATATTCAACGAGTGAGAAGTGGTATTTTCGGTGGAAAATTATCCATTACTTTTTTATATTTCTTTAATAGAAGCTTATCACGAAATTGTATAAAGAAAAAAAAAGAAAATTTCACAAAAAACCTTAACTTTTATTTCTATTGCAAATATGGTCTAAACTTTAATTTGTTATATTAGAAATCACAAATTTTCAAAAAGTTATTATATTTAGTCTAAACCATTCTTATTGGAAAATAATTTTTTGTTGTGTGTGTGTGTATATATATATATATAATATTGATAAATTGATACTATACATATTACATCATTTGTATATAAAAAGAATGAATATAGAATTATGTATGCAACTTTTATTTGAAAACAAAGAGCTACTAGTTTCATAATTGATAAAGTTATAACAATGATCTCTATTCCACATTATTCATTGAATAATTAATTTCATTTTTTAATATATTTTAGAATAATAATTATTAACGTCTCAAATAATATTCACATATTTTAGAAACATATATATTATTATATTTTTTCTATTCATTTTATAGTTTAGGCACAAACAACATTGTATATATATATATATATTCTATTCACATATTTAATATATATATATATATATATATGTATGTATATAACTATTACTTATTTTACAAATTTATCATATAATTTATATGCTAAATGTGAGGAAAATATGAAAGTTTTTTTCACGTAAAAAATGTTTACACTAAAGTAATGACATTCTGAAAGTTTGTGACTTTTAATCTAAAAAATTAAAGTTTAGGCCATATTTTTAATAGTCATAAAAAAGTGTTTTTTGTGCACTTTTAAATCATAAATTTAAAAAAGTGATTTTATTGGCTTGAGGTTTTAAGATATAAATTATGAAAGATCATCATTAAGCATGAATCATAAGAGTCTTTCAAATCAATTGGCCATTAGGACATTTTCAGAGTGATTATAAGATTGATAAGATGGAAAATGGGTTTGATTGGACAAAAATAAGCACATATCATTGGAATCATCATTAAAATCATGTGAGACTTTAAAATCTCGGGATCATTAAGATATGATTGTAAGGACTAATCATTGATACATAACTAGAGTAGTCATCATTGTAGGATTGATCAAGGTTGAGTAAACGAATAGGTGACCAAGATAGACATAACTTGTCAACAAGTCCAAATGCAGGCTGAGTCCGATACAATGGATCAAAGAAAAATCTACTACAACCCGAGCTGGGTTCATAAGTCACACATCGGCTGAAAGGTGTTAGAGTTGGTGAATACTTCAGGGCCCCTTGTTTCTCACACCGGGTTCGCCCACGTGAGCTTAGGGGAATCTGAGTATTACCCAATTAACAGTATTGCTGGCGTACGAACAAAAGGGGGGGTTCGGGGGGCCCCGCCCCCCGACGGCGGTCCCGACGGGTTTTGGGCTTTTGTTTAGCCGGCCCGTGTGGTTCGGATTAGGTTTTTTCTCTGTTTGTTTGGGTTTTAAACCCGGTTTGGAGAGGCTATTAATAGCCTAATTTCTGATGTAATTTGGTGTGGCGGCTGAAAACCTAAACATATAGTGGAACCTCTTTGCAGGACGTAGCCCTAATCTCAAGGGTGAACCTGGGTAATTTTCGTGTGTCTCCTTTATTTTTCTGCAATCTCTCTGCGATCTTCTCTTCTTGTTCTCGGATTTTCCCATCAATTGGTATCAGAGCACAGGTTGTTCGAGGAATTAGGGTTTATTCGAGATGTCAGGAGGATCGCGAATCGAGATAGAAAAATTTGATGGAACACGGTTTGATCTCTGGAAGATGGAGATGGAGGATCTCCTTTGTGATCGAGATCTTTGGACGGCAATCGAGAAGGAGAGACCAGGCATGGAGGCGGCGAAGGTCGCGGACGAGGCCTCCTCCAGTCAGGCAGATCCAAAGGCGATCGAAGAGTGGGATCGGATTGATAGAAAGGCGAAGGGTTTGATTCGGCTGTGTCTCGCGGATTCAATTCTTACGAATGTGATGGGCGAACCTACTGCCAGAGATCTGTGGAGGAAGTTGGAATCCCTATATCAAAGTAAGTCATTGGTTAACAAGTTATTTCTGAGGAAGAAATTATACAATCTTCGGATGCAGGAGGGTGATTCATTTTCTACTCATCTTTATAACTTTAACACGGTGATCAGTCAACTTGTATCAATCGGTGTTAAGTTTCAAGATGATGATAAGGCAATAACATTGCTCTGTTCGCTGCCGGATTCATGGGACAATCTAATTGTTGTGATTGGTGGCGGGGATAAAGAACTTTCGTATGAAAGTGTATGTGCTGCCTTGTTATCAGAGGAAATATGGAGAAAGGGATCAGCAAGTTCTGGTAAAGAGGCGCTGGCGGCCAGAGGAAGGCAACCAGAAAGGAATCAAAATCAGAGAGGGAGATCCAAATCTCGTGGGCGTTCGAAGAGTAAGGATAAGAAGGTGCAATGCTGGAGATGTCAAGAGTGGGGCCATCTGAAGCGAGATTGCAAAAACAAGCCGGTTCATAAGAAAGAAGCTGAGTCAACCTCGGACAAAAAGGAGGCTGAGGCAGGAGATATGTATGTGGCTTCTGCATGTACGGCACAGTCAGATAAAGATGTATGGCTTATCGACACTGGTGCTTCGTACCACATGACGCCTCATAAACACTGGTTCTGTGAATATGAGGAGTATAATGGTGGGGATGTCATGCTCGGAGATGACACTGCGGTTCAGATTGTTGGACGTGGCAGGGTGAAGTTAAGGATGAATGATGGCACGGTGAAGACTCTACCAGATGTGATGCATATACCACTTATGAGCAGGAGTTTATTATCTGTTGGTACAATGGCTGACTCGGGTGTTATATTCAGTTGCGATAAGGATTCGTGCAAGATGATCAGAGGGTCGATTGTAATTGCACGAGGGGTTCGCTATGGCACGTTGTACAAGTTGCTCGGAGAGACAATATCTGTGGGCTGCGGATTTATTTCTGAAGAGGCCAAAGAAGATGAAGACAGCAAATCTATGTTGTGGCATCGGAGATTAGGCCATATCAGTGAAAAAGGACTCTCCACTATAGCATCAAGTCAGATGGTAGAAGGAGTTCCGGATTGTTCTGTGGGCTTCGGGTTCTGTGAACATTGCCTCCATGGAAAACAGAACCGAGTCAGTTTTCAACACACAGGTTCAAGAGCAACGAAGATTCTCGAACTGATTCATAGTGATGTCTTTGGACCAACTCCGACTCCATCTATTGGAGGGTCCAGGTACTATGTTTCTTTTATAGATGATTTTTCAAGATACAGTTGGATTTATTTTATCAAGAATAAATCAGATGTATTCGATAAGTTTCGAGAATTTAAAGTTTTGGTGGAAAATCAATTGAGCTGCAAGATCAAGGTTCTTCGTACAGATAATGGAGGTGAATTTTGTTCAGATAAGTTTGAGCAGTTCTGCGTGGACAATGGTATTGCTAGGCAGAAGACAACTCCATATACACCTGAGCAGAATGGAGTAGCTGAAAGGTTAAATCGGTCACTCATAGAGAAGGCCAGATGTATGCTGAGTTGGGCTGAATTGGGGCAAGAATTCTGGGCAGAAGCTGTAGCCACAGCAAACTACCTGAAGAACCGCTCACCGACCTCATCAGTGAAGGATCAGACACCTTATGAGGCAATGTTTGGGAAGAAGCCAAATTTGTCTCATGTTCGGGTGTTCGGATGTGACGCATATGTTCATATACCCAAGGAAAAGCGGGGTAAGCTTGACAGTAAATCTGAAAAGAACATATTTGTCGGATACAAGGAAGGGATCAAGGGCTACAAACTGTGGAATCCAAAGTCAAGGACTATTGTTTACAGCAGGGATGTTGTTTTCCGTGAATCACGTTCCCAAGTTGAAGTTCAAAAAGGTGATGAACCTAAGAAAGTGGTAGTGCTTGAAGAAGATTCTGATTCTGAAACTTCAGAGGTGGATGCACAAGATACTTCAGTTGAGTCTGTTATAGAACCGGATCAAGAGGACTCGGTTAATGAAGTTGAAGATGCAGATTCAGATGAAAACCCAGATATTGGTACTACCATACCAGTTCTCAGGAGATCGACACGAGAAAGAAGAGCACCTTTGAGATACTCTCTTAGTGCTCTGAGTTCGTTTCATGCTTTGAGCATCATCGGAGAAGAACCTAGTTCTGTAAAAGATGCAAGGTCTATGGATGATGCAAATCAGTGGGAGCTTGCTATGGCAGATGAGATGCAGTCACTGGATAAGAATGAAACATGGAGTTTGTGTAAATTGCCTAAGGATAGAAAGGCAATTGGTTGCAAATGGGTGTTCAAACGAAAGCTGAAACCGGATGGGTCTGTAGAGAAGTACAAGGCGAGGCTGGTAGCTAAAGGGTACTCTCAGGTTGAGGGAGTCGACTATGATGAGATTTTTTCTCCCGTGGCGAAAATGACTTCAATCAGATTTGTTCTATCTCTGGCAGCAGCATATAATCTTGAGGTAGAGCAGATGGATGTGAAGACGGCATTCCTTCATGGGGACTTGGAGGAAGAGATATATATGAGGCAACCAGAAGGCTTTGAAGTTCAAGGTAAAGAAAAGCTGGTGTGCAAATTGAAGAAGTCTTTGTATGGATTGAAGCAGTCGCCAAGGATGTGGTATCAGAAGTTTGATACGTACATGTTCGAACTCAAGTTTGTACGTTCAGATTCAGATCATTGTGTTTATGTGAAGAGAGTTGGAGATCAGTTTGTCATTCTTACACTGTATGTGGATGACATGTTGCTGATTGGAAACAGTATGAAGATGGTGAATTCAGTGAAGGGTTTGTTGGCCAAGAAGTTTGAGATGAAAGACTTGGGACCGGCGAATTTTATTTTGGGTATGCAGATTAGAAGGGATCGTCAGAAGAGAAAGTTGTGGCTAGGACAGGAGAAGTACATAAAAGAAGTGTTGAAGAAATTTAACATGTCGGACTGCAAGCCAGTGGGTACTCCTATGTCTCTAGGAACCAAACTTTCTGCAGAGCAATGCCCGAAGACGGATGAAGAAGCCGAAGAGATGGACCGTGTGCCATATGCAAGTGCAGTGGGCAGCTTGATGTACGCCATGGTTTGCACGCGTCCAGATATAGCCCAAGCAGTGGGAGTCTTGAGTCGGTATATGTCTAACCCAGGCAGGGAACATTGGAATGCTATCAAGAGAGTTTTCAGGTACCTTCGTGGAACTTCAGATTTTGCTTTGTGCTTTGAAGGTGCGGGAAAAGGAAAGATGCTTGATATTGTGGGCCATGTAGATGCTGATTGGGGTGGAGACATTGATAGTAGACGGTTCACTAGCGGATATGTTTTTACTTTATTTGGGGCTGCACTAAGTTGGATGAGCAAGAGACAAAGCGTGGTAGCACTTTCTTCTACCGAAGCAGAATATATGGCTCTTACTCATGCTGCAAAAGAGGCCATATGGCTACGACGGTTGTGCTTGGAGCTCGGATTTGAGCAAGGTGCTATAGAGGTGAGATGTGATAATCAAGGTGCTATTCAGTTAGCTAAGAATCCCGCATTTCACTCACGCACAAAGCATATTGACATCCAATACCACTTTATTCGGGAAAATGTGGAAAAGAAAGAGGTTCAGCTTGAAAAGGTTGATACAACAGAGAATAGTTCTGATTTTCTGACTAAAGCAGTTACAGGTGTAAAGTTTGAGTGGTGCCCTACTGCTGTCGGATTGAAGAAGAATGTTGCTGGCAAGGCTCTCATTGGTGTGAAGTATCCACCAAGTGGGAGAATGTTAGAGTTGGTGAATACTTCAGGGCCCCTTGTTTCTCACACCGGGTTCGCCCACGTGAGCTTAGGGGAATCTGAGTATTACCCAATTAACAGTATTGCTGGCGTACGAACAAAAGGGGGGGTTCGGGGGGCCCCGCCCCCCGACGGCGGTCCCGACGGGTTTTGGGCTTTTGTTTAGCCGGCCCGTGTGGTTCGGATTAGGTTTTTTCTCTGTTTGTTTGGGTTTTAAACCCGGTTTGGAGAGGCTATTAATAGCCTAATTTCTGATGTAATTTGGTGCGGCGGCTGAAAACCTAAACATATAGTGGAACCTCTTTGCAGGACGTAGCCCTAATCTCAAGGGTGAACCTGGGTAAATTTCGTGTGTCTCCTCTATTTTTCTGCAATCTCTCTGTGATCTTCTCTACTTGTTCTCGGATTTTTCCATCAAAAGGATGCTAGCTTCGAATTTCGACGTTGTGAAACTCGGGTTGGGTCTTCGTCAACTCGAACGAGCTGGGTTTGCAAAGTTTCAGAACTAGAACAGTTCTGACCATTGTGAATCCGGGCTGAACTTTGCAGAAATCTGAGCTGGGTTATGTGAAACGCAAGCTACGTTCCGAGGAACTTGAGCTGAGTTTTAGGATTCCGAAATTGCATGGAGTCACAGTGGTCACCATGTCGAATTCTCTGGATTCTTACGATGATAGTCGCACACCATAATATCAAATTTCCAACTCAAGATCATTCATAAATATAGGCATAACGATTCCTATAATCATAATAATATCAAGAATGGATTTATTCTTAATTAGATACTTTGCGACATCGAACTTCACATTCCCTTGATTGTATTCTTCCTCTGGACTCATTGATCTCTCTTGTGACATCCTCATCCCATATTTGCCTCTTGTAGATTTGTGGTTCGTCAGATTCCCAAAAGCGAACGAGACTTAATTTATAAGGGAGAAGAGTCCAAGTTTCAATTGAGTTAAATAAACAAGAATTTTTATGTGTGACTTGTTTTGATCCTTTATCCTTATATCTTTGGATAAATTACACGGATCGTCTCCCAACTTTGGATCGATATCTTAACGGTTCTCAACTTCACTTTGTAACTAGAATGTTCCCCAACTTTGATTTTATTACACGATTCGTCCACTTGACTTAGGTTTCCCGGTTGCCTATATGACAGTCATGTAACTTAAAGTCAAATATCTAAAGTCATATTAAAAATAATAAAAAAATGAGGGGGGAGGGGGGCCCTTCTCCATCGGCGTTGGGCGGGAGGAAGACGTGAGGAGGGCCACTGTTTCTCCTTCACCGCGCGCGAGGAAGGCATAGGGGGGTGACAGCCCCCTTGTTTCTTCCTCACCGCGCGCGAGGAAGACGCGAGGGTGGTCAGCGGAGCCCCCCTCTATGAGTTCGCGCGCCTGCGAGCTCGCAAAGGGAGCATCGCCCACTACAAGAAAATGGGCGCTTAGCGATGCAAAGTAGCGTCGCCAAAGCTGTGACGCTATATAGACACCACTAGTGCCTTTATAGCATCTACTTCGCGTCACGATAATGAGACGATATTTGCCTCTCGATAGCGTCTCATTAGCGTCTTCTTAGCTATTCAGTGAATGGACGTTAATTCTGGCGCAATCAAGACGCTACGTAGACGCTATTATTTCGTGCCACGAAGCGGAAATGCGCGGCAGCACCTAGCGCCGTTCTCGCGTCAACGTCGTTAGACGCGAATCTAGCGTTGCATGTTTGGCGGCTCTAAAGAGACACTATATGGCGTCTCAGAGATAGGCGACGCTATTTGGATGCTACTGTGTTACTCATAACTTATCTACATTTATCTCGCTATTTATTTTATATTTAAACCCTATATATTATATATAATATATGTCAATCAATAAATTCATTAAATATTGTATTAGTATCAATTACATTATTATCAACATATTATCAATAGCGTATTATCAACATATATATGTATTAATTATACGATTATATATATATATGTGTGTGTGTGTGTGTGTGTATTTTTACATGATAGGAGTGTTCCTAAATATATAATTTGTTACCTATATTATTTATGTTATCTATACATATAATATCTTAATTATGCATATATTATTATTATATACTTAATCATGAAATTACGATGGTTGATTGAGTGATTTTCTACCATTGTAGCGTCATAGTGGCGACTCAATAGCGTCCACGTAGCGTCTAACTAGAGCCGCCGTTACAGTCGACGCTATGGTGACACTATTGGCGTCACTATAGCGTCGCAGTATTGAGACGTGAAAATGTATTCGACGCTAGTTTGGCGCTACGGTATCGCTAAATGTAACTAGCGACTCAATAGCATTAGTATTGCGCCTCATAAGACGACTTGTTACCCCTCGCTTAATCGTGCACATATAGACATATAAATATGCGTATATGCTTATACTTATATATAATAAGTGCATATATACATATTATTATAACTTAATATCACACATATAAATATATACACATATATTCACTTCGAATACGTATACATATACACGTTATATATATATATGACTCGCACATGTATAGACATATACATACACATATATATTTATAATACATATAGATAAACACATTGTTGTAACTTAATCTCCCACACGTAGACATATATATACATATGCATATATTACATATGTATATATATATATACACACAATTTTGTTATATACACATACACATACATATTTATAATTTTGTATACATACATGATAGATTGTCGGAAGGAAATAAAACAATTGGAATGGGACACAATGCGATGAGATGCTACATTGATAAATAAAATTTCATATATACTAAAAAAATTTTGAAAAAAACTTTTAATGATTGTATCAATGGCGTCGCATTCTTGAGACGCTAAACTCATTGAGACACCCCGACGATGATATAGTGTCGCTACGCTATCTTAGCGACACATTAGCTTTTCTATAGCGCCGCGCTAGCTGAATTTTGACAGTGTCGGCGCCTATATGGCGTCTACGTAGCGTCGTGTTATGTGGCGATGCCAAAAAATTACTTAAATCCCAAACCCCTCTTCTTCGTTTTCACTTTTACTGTTTACCTTCTTCGACGTCCGCCGCCCGCCCGACCTTCGACCTCCGACGTCCAATGCCCGACGCCTGCCACCTCCACCGCGCCCCTCCGACGCCCTCCACTGCCGCCTCCACCCTTCGCCCGACGTTCGACGCCCGCCACCTCCACCGCGCCCCTCCGACGCCCGATGCCCGCCATCCACCGCCGCCGCCACCCTTCGCCTTCGTCGCCCTCCGCATTCGACCGCCGCCCTTCGCCTCCTCCTCCTCCTCCTCCCTCCCCGACGTCCGCCCTCCATCGCCGCCGCCGCCGTCCGCATTCGACCACCGCCCTTCGCCTCCTCCTCCTCCTCCCTCCGCCTCGTCCACCCTCCACCGCCGTTGCCGCCCTCCGCCTCCACCACCACTATCGCTTCGTCCGCCCTCCACCGCCGCCGATGTCCGCCTGTACTGCCACTGCCCTCCGCCTCCACCGTCGTCTCGGCCGCCCTCCGCCCTTCGCCGCCCTCCGGTTAAGAAGGTACTAGCCCGCCACCATGTATGTTAAGTTAATTATTAATGCATGAAGTTAAATTAAGTTAATTATTCATGTTAAGTTAAGTATTACTTATTCATGTTATGAATTAAGTTAAGTATCATCTCTTTGGATCAAGCTAGTCTTCGCGGAAGAACAGAAATTATAATACATGCAGTAATTGCTCGATATTATTTCTTGCTGAAGTTGCATAATTTAATGTTGTATGATATTAGGCCTGAGCACGGTCCGGGTCGACCCGATCGACCCGGTCCGCACCGACCCGGTATATCGGGAAAATAACCCAGCCCAGATCTAATCTGGGCCGGGACCGGGTCTGGTTGGCGAAAAACTCGCCGGGTCCGGGTCGGGACCGGGTCTACAGCGTACATACCCGACCCGGGTTAATGCATGTTCCGTGTGCCATGTGCGACCCATGACCGTGACCCGCGTGCCCGTCGCCCGACCCATTAACCCGTGTAGTTAATCCCAATTCCCAAATCCGCTTCGACCCTTCGGCGGCCTTTGACCTAATCGGCTGATGCCCTTGATTCCCTTCCGTTGTTGTCGCCGTGACGCCGTCCGCCACTTGAGAAGATTAGGGCTGCCGGTTGCCGTTGAGTTCGCTGCTGCCGGTGTGCTGTCGCCATCACAGCCTAACAGGTTCTCTCTCCCTCTCCTTTTCTCTTTCTCTTTCTCATATTCTCCCTCCTTTCCCCTCGACTCTCTCTCTGTGTGAGGTCGCCCGTCGCCCTCTTCCTCTTCCTACCTCAGACTATCATTGTGTTGCAGTCGCCGGGGCCGCCCTTTGCGTTCCCGTCTCCGCTATCATTGTGTTGTGACTGCCATCGGCCTTGACAGGCAGACAACCAGGTGCCCTCTCCCTCTCATTTTCATCCTTTTTTTCATCTTCTCCCTCTCTTTTCTCTCTCTGCGCAAGGTCGCGACTCGCAGAACACTTTCGATTTCTCATTTGAGTCATTTCTTCCTCTTCCTCTTCCTTAGAGGCTCAATTTGTTGTATTGCCTCCGCCGCCGCCGCTCCTCTTCAACCTCCAACGGTCGTTCATTTTGACTTCTGAGGCATGCATTGTCACTAATTGTTCACTATTGTCGTTGTATTCCCTCTCAATGTGTTGAACCTATGTTTGTCTTGCTAATGCTAATGTGCATATGTGTCGACTACTGAATGGTGTTATATTTGTTAATAATCATTGTGTTATCTGTGTCAATATTATTATGATGTGTTATATGTTTCAATCATCCTATCAATGACTATTACCTATTGAATATAATGATTGCTAATGCTAATGTCGATTGGACGATTGGTTTCAATATTATTGTTATATGTTTCTATCTATGCAACATTAGTAGTCCTTTGAATCATTGATAGTTAATAGTTTGATGTCATTGATTAAGTATACAATGGTAATGTATAAAAGTAAAAGAAATGAAATTGAGAAAAGTTCTATATCTCAAGTGTTAATAATCTTCTTAGCAGTCATTATAATTTTTTTTATCATAAACCTAATGAGCTAGTGTGATTATAAAGAAATAGTACATACTAACTCATTAGTTTTATGATAAAACAAAATAAAAAAATAATGTATGCCTGGATTAAAAGATCATTAATGCATGAGATATTAAGAATTATCTAAATTTCACTTTTTACTTTTATACATTGGCGTTTTATATTATTGTACATTGTCATTTTAATGATATGTGTATTTTTTTTTGTCGAAGTCGGCATACAAAATTTTGGAATGGAGGATAATGCAATGACTGATATTGGATCTAATCCTACTTCTGGTGATATCGTCATCGAGTCTGCACATCTAATCCAAACCCTGTAAAAGGAAGTATTGATACTTCCAATCAAATAGAGATAATTAAGAGGAAGCCTAGTAAAAACAAATCTGAAATTTGGAATTATTTTGAAAAGTTTACTTCAGATCATGAAGCTAGAGCAAGGTGCAAATATTGTAAAAATGATTTTGCCACAGACCCTAATAAGCATGGGACTACTAGTTTATTTAAACATTTAAAAAGATGTAAGAAGTTCCCACATAGAAGTGAAGTGAAGGGACAAAAGATGGCACAAAGCCAATAGGGAGCAGCAAAACCATTAGTTCCTCATTCATATAACTATGAGGATTGTAGAAGAGCCTTGGCTGAGTTTGCGATATGCGATGAGCAAGCCTTCAGAGTTGTAGAAGGTGTTGGTTTTCGTAGGTATTCAAAATGCTTGGAACCTAGATTTATGATTCCTTCAAGATTTACTATTGCAAGAGAATGTTATCAATTATATCTTGACGAAATGGATAAACTCAAGGCACTTTTTAAAAAATCTTCTTCACGTATTTGCCTAACCACTGACACTTGAACATTTTGTCAGAAATTGTGTTATATGTGTCTCACAGCACACTTTATTGATGAAGATTGGGTTTTACATAAAAGGGTTCTTAATCTTTGTCAAATTGAAGGCCATAAGGGTGAGGACATTGCTAAAGCTGTTGAAAAGTGTTTATTAGCATGGGAGATTGAAAAGGTATTCACCATCACCGTTGACAATGCTTCGGCCAATGATAAAGCTATTGGTCATTTGAAAAAGAAATTAAATAGTTGGAAAGGTTTGATTTGTAATGGTGATTTTATTCACATCAGATGTTGTGCACATACACTAAATCTTATAGTCAAAGATGGCTTGCAAGATATGAAATCAGCGATTGTATCAATTCGAGAGGCTGTTCACTATGTGAGATCGTCTCCAGCACGATTTGAAAAATTCAAAAGATTTATACAAGAGGAGAAAATTACTAGACAATATATGTGTTATTATGGATGTTCCAACTCGATGGAATTCAACCTATTTAATGTTGGAACGAGCTAAAAATTTTCAAAAAGTATTTGAGAGGTTGGATGAAGAAGATAGGGGATATCAATCACATTTCAAAGATAACAATTGTGTGCCGCCAACAGCTGAAGATTGGGAAACTGCTCGAAATTTTGTGATGTGAAATTTTTTTATGATGCAACATGTAACTTGTCTGGCTCTTCGTTTGTGACATCTTGTGCTTGCTTTCATGAGATTGTATATGTTCAATCTCAAATTGCAAAATGGAGTAATGGTCATGATGCGTACTTGCAAAAGATGGCTTGCGACATGAGATCTAAATACGATAAGTATCGGGGAAAACCTGAAAATATTAATCCATTGATACTTATCGCTGTTGTATTAGATCCTAGATATAAACTTGGCTATGTTGAATGGAACTATACGGATCTCTATGATTCAACCATAGCTACTATGATTGTTACAAAGGTTCAAGATAGCATGTTTCATATGTATGACTATTATGCACATGAGGTCAGTAATGACTCAACTTCTCAAGTGGAAAACACAAATTCTATAACTGGCGCTGAAAATGTAAATGTTGATGAGAAGACAGCAAGGATTCATCAATGGAGTATACTGCAAAAGGAAAAAAAGAATACTGACAACAAATCTGAAATTGAAAGATATTTGATGGAACCTTGTGAGGGCGAAGAGAATTTTGATATTCTAAATTGATGGAAGGTCAATTCCACAAAGTATAGAGTGCTCTCTCTAATGGCACGTGATGTTTTGGCTGTTCCAGTCTCTACAGTTCCTTCGGAGTCTGTCTTTAGCACTGGGGGACGCATTCTTGATTTTTTTCTATCACAAAAAATGGCAGAAGCTCTCGTGTGCACACAAAGTTGGCTATCGTCACCATATTTTAAAGTTGAAGAAGATTTTGATCAATTCGATGTCACAAACAATATAATTATAGGTTAAAGTTATATTATTGTACTTACATATTGTGTAACTCTTTCATTTTTTATATGTTAATCATGTTATTGATTATGGCAATTTGGTGCACTTTTTTCTTGTTATGTAGAAGCTATCGGGAGCACCCAAGTTGGAACATCAACTTCATCGTTAGATTAAATGATAACAAACAATTAACTCTTTCAATTGTGAATTTGTGGGTATGTGGATGTTTCTTTTCTATCTCATGCCTTCATTTGATGAAACTTCAAATAATCTTAAGTGCTAAACTATTTCATAGGTTTGGTGTACGACTCCATGCTGGTTAGCAGTTATTTATTCTTCAATATTTATTCACACATGTAATGGACCTCCTAAGTCTTTTATGAATAGTTCTTGAATTGTTCCTGAATCTTAATATTTATTCATGAATCTTATTCTTTTTAGTCACACATGTAATGGACCTCCTAAATCTTTTCTGAATTGTTCCTTAATTGTTCCTGAATCTTATTCTTTTTAGTGGCACATGTAATGGACCTCCTAAATCTTTTTTGAATTGTTCCTAAATCTTAATATTTATTCCTGGTTCTTATTCTTTTTAGTCACACATGTAATGAACCTTTTGATTCAACTTTCATGTCTAAAGAGAATTTATGAAATCATATATTATTATTGTTTTTAGCCACACATGTAATGGACCTCCTAAATATTTTTTAAATTGTTCCTGAATCTTAATATTTATTCCTAAATCTGATTCTTTTTAGTCACACATGTAATGGACCTTCTAGTTCAACTTTCATGTCTGCCATGCCAAATCTGATTTCTGAATTGTTCCAACAACATTCAACTCCAAACATGGATTCTATTTATGATATCATATCTACCATCATACAACTAATAAAAATATGAAGGTATTCTTGACCTGGATACAACTTCTGAGTTGTTCAAAACATCTAAAGGGTTGAAGTTCATTGTTTGGAAGCTTCTTCCTTGATCATGATCGGCTTGATGTCATAGGATTGCTAAACATATTTTGAATTCTGATAGTTATCTTTCGATATCATGTACAAGTGCCACTTCACCATTGGATTGATGGGCAAGTATCCTTTTTATATCTAAACATTTATATTAGAAAGTTTGTTCATTGAACCAGTAAACCCTTTGTCTGTAGTTTGGGAATTTTGTTGCCTGATGTATGATCTTCCTTGACATGGGGTGGATCAATATTCAGATTGCTCTTCTTTAGAATATTGCTGCAATTTTTTTATGACTCAATTGTCTACTCTTAACTCTTAATCTTCTATCTTATTTACATGACAACAGGTGATGGTGATGCATTGTGGAGTCGTGGAGCTTTGATGGAAGTAGAGATTAGACTACATAAGAAGTTCTCAATTTAGAATGTACTGATGTGATGTGCTCTAAACTCTTTATTAAGAATGGATGTAATGGTGTATGTCGTATGATGGATTATTTATTTCCTATGATGATTTTGTCATTTTGATCAATTTAGAATGATGTATGTCTTAAATTTATTTCGTATGATGTTGGACATGGATGTAATGATTTATGTCATATGATGTTGGACATGTAAACTTGCTTATTTTGATTAATTTAGAATATTATCTTTATATTTTTGTAGCTACTTGTTTATTTCTTCAAAAAATACTTCTGATGCCTTCAAAGGAAAAATTCCCGGTTCAAATTCGGTCCCGGTCCCGGTTTGTCGGGTCAGACCCGAACCCGAACCCGGAACCGGCCGGGTCCGGGACTGGTACCGGGTCCAATGTTTCCCGACCCCGGTAGAAACCGGGTCGGGACCGGGTCCGTCCAAACCCGGACTCGGTACCGGTTCTGCTCGGCCCTATATGATATAGCAACGATTTGAAAGTTTTCAAATGCGTCAGTGATTACGAATCACATCTTACTAGTTTTAATAGTTACACATTTCGATAAAAGTTTTAATCGCTCAGATCTTAGGTCGATCTCAAGCCAATGGTTATATACATAATCGCCACGCAAAAAAAAAAATGGCATTCGAATTTTTTTTTACTTAAGTTAAGTTAACTTATGAACTAATTCATGTACTTCCATATTCTTGGTGATAAAATGAGATTATGATTCGATGTTGAAGTACTTGAAACATGTGATTTTGGACTTCGTAAGTTCAAAATCACACATTTCAAGTACACGAATTTTTTGACATGGCTTAATGTTCTCTGTTACAAAAATGATAAAGTCATATCGTAGTTGGATTCGTCGTTGGAAGGATAAACATGGCGTCATAACTGAAGAATATAAGGATGACGTTGATGAATTCATTAATGTGGCATATCAAAATGAAGGTGTTGCTTTTTCATATGGCGAAATCTTATGCCCATGCCGGAAGTGCAAATGTTATCAGTGAAAAGTAAGATATGATGTGCAGAAAGATTTATATTACAACGGTTTCTTACTTACATACACCAATTGGTTCTTTCATGACGAAGAAAGATGGGCTAAAGAAATAAATAATGTAGATACCGTTGTGGGCGACTCGAGCAATCCGTACAGGGACATGATACAAGATGCAATATTAGGAGAAAATATTGGTGAAACATTGATTGAAGAAGACCCGAATCCTTCGGCTTCTAAGTTTTATAATCTTCTCGAAGAAGCAGATGAACCTTTATGGGATGGATGCGTGAAGCAAATTACACTTTCTGCAGTGGCACAACTAGTGAACTTAAAATAAGAAGGAGATAGAGTAGGAGATAGAGTTTTTTAAATATTTTGCTTTTGTGATAGTTGCTCCACCGTCGATGGGGAACATAGTCGGTACGTCTCGACCACATGACAACGATCGTCATGTCACACCAGATTATTTTTTGTATATTACATAATTTTATATAGGAGCCAAATTTTATGTATTTTCTTATGATGACAGTTGACACCCTACCGCCACCGTCGAGAATACCAGACGCTTCATCACATTCTAGCGTTGGCAAGCGACATCTTACGCCACGTGATATATTTATTGTTATTGACATTTCTCAATTAATTATATTAATTATTTTTTAATAATGTCAGTTGTTACGCCGCCGATAGCACAAGCTCCTGACTCAATTCATTCAGACGAGCGGACTACCACTGATCATGCGGTACGCATCAATCGAGGTGAGAACATTACTATACATCTATCAATTATCATAATTTTAATTTAGTATGACACTAATGATTTATTATGTATTAGGGCCCGTAGCTGATGTCGAACCTTCACAGCCTACCCCAGCTGTACCGGATGATAATTCCTCTTCGAGTGATGAAGAGGGGTTACACGATAATGGGGTGGTCACTGTGAATAATATTGCTCGACCGTAAGTTAAATAAGTTGTACAAATTTTGTTATAGTTTTGGTTATCATTGAAAATTAATTCTTCTTTGTAATTGGCAGGATCACTTTCATACTCGCTAGTACCGTGCAGGATG
Organism: Pontederia crassipes; assembly: GCA_030549335.1. Lineage (NCBI taxonomy): Eukaryota > Viridiplantae > Streptophyta > Magnoliopsida > Commelinales > Pontederiaceae > Pontederia > Pontederia crassipes. The sequence goes on from CM060196.1 coordinate 23,958,831, forward strand.
TCAGTGCTCTCGTTCTTTCCCACTTGTCGGAAGGGGTAGGATCCTGAAAAGATGTCCCAATTCAAGTGCGGAATGACATCTTTCGAGCCTTTACGGTACGATCTTCTATTTGGGTTACATAATTCGATTTATATTTATTTTAAAATTACTAAGTTTTAACGTTTTATTTGTAGGAAGCAAATCAGCTTCATCCGGATCTTAGTTTAGGGATGATCCGAAGAGCTTTTGAGTAGGTCGCTACGAAACACCTCCGAAATCGATTATACAAGTTTCTCAATGTCGTCACATCCGCCGGCCTCACTTTAGAGCAGGGCATACAAAGATGCCCAAGACATATTAGGCGCTCGGTTTGAGAGTCCCTCTATAGGAAGTGGTAAGTATGTATACTTTTACATTATTTTTGTGAAAATTATAGTTTTTCAAAGTGTAAGTATTTGATGTTCACAAAGGACGGATGAACGATGGTAAAGGAAGTCGAAAAAGACAAGAGTTAACCATCTTTCGAAGCAGAGGCCCACATTCACACAGGGAGATCGATGCGATTTGACGAGCATCGACGGCGCATGGTAATTTACATATAAATTCAATTTATCAAACTTTTGACTTATACTTATGTTATCGAATTTGAAACTTTATTGTAGGAGGAGAAAGAAGGTGGTCTCGTAGACTTTTGTGTGGTCTATGAGGCCACGCATAAGAGCCGGAAGACAAACGACTTAATCACGTCCACTGCTCGTAGGTTTCTGATAAGTCTCATGACATGGTCATTTGGTTGTTACCGTTAGTGCACTATTTTTTAAATACATAATGTTTAAATTTTATAGGATGAGTATAATGTGAAAATGGCTAAAAAGTATGGAGATGATCTGAGTACTCAGCCACCAGATAATGTTTCTTCGTTGATTTTGTCATGTTTTTAATTTGTGTTTCTTGATATATAATTTATATATTAAATGATTGTATGATTTTTTTATTTCGTAGAGGACCCTGTTGTTTGGGAGGAGTGGACAACACGACATGAGGGGGTACTTGCGTGGCCACGGCACAGCCACTCAGATACCTAGGAGGATCGGAGGATATGCAGGCAGTCCATCCGCTGCGAGCTCATCCGCTGCACCTGATGTGACATAGTTGTCACAACAGCTATCACAGTAGTTATCGGAGCAGATATCGCGGCAGGTGTCGCAGCAGTTGTCGCAGCAGTTGGCTCTGCTATTGCAGGCGATTCAGGGATTGATCCCGACACAAAATCCATTCCCGCGAGGCCATGGACCGAGCACTTCTGGGTCGAATATTCGGAATGATAACAATAACTCCCAAACTTAGGATAGAAACAACTCATGAATACAAAAAATATTTTTGCTACTTATAGATTTAGATATACATATAGTTTATTAGTTCGGTTTATTGCTTTTCGTATTCTTATGTTCAATATTATGCCTGTGATGCTTTTATATTGCCTGTGATGCTCTTATATTGCATGTGATGCCCTTATACTGCCTGTGATGCTATTATATTGCTTGTGATGCTTTTATCAATGCATTTTTATATGCATTATATAATTGTATGATTTGAGAAGGGGAAAAATGAGGATTGGATGGGTAAAAAAATCTGTAAATGGCGTCTCCATGGCGTCCCATTCGCGTCGCAAAGGCTGTCGACGCTAAGTTAAATATATTGTCCTTAGCGCCATAGTCGTGTCTCATTGGCGACGCGTACACCATTATATTACGTCACCTCAGGACTTTCTAGCGTCTAGAGTAGCGACACGTGGGTGCCGAAATAGCGTCTCATAGCTTGTGCCCCTTGCGCGTCGACTTAGCGATGCTTATCTTCTACTCACAGTCGCAAACTTCGCGTCTTAATAACGTTGAGATAGTGTCAAGTAGTAGCGCTAGTAGCGTCCCATTTTCTTTGACTCCATTGCGACGCTAGTAGCCACCAATATGCAACGTCCCATTTTTATGGCGCTAGATACACGCCAATGAGACGCTCTTCACAACGTAAACATAATAGTGCCACCCTAGCGTCGCATATCTTGAATCGCTAATCTCTCATTTTCTTGTAGTGGCCTCCCCCCTCTGCGAGTTCGTACAGAGGGGGGCGCCTTTTACTTCCTCTCCGCGCGTGAGGAAGTCGCAAGGGGGACCATCACCTCCCTCTGGGAGCTCGCGCGTCGTCAAGCTCGCACAGGGGGCGTTGACCCCCTTGTTTCCTCCTCGTCGTGTGTGAGGGGGCCGATGCCCCCTCTACGAGCTCACGTGCTGCCGAGCTCGCAAGGAGGGCACGGCCCCTGTTTCTTCCTCGCGTGGGCAAGGAAGTTGTGAGGGGGTTCGACACCCCCCTTTCCCCTTCGTCAGCCGCGATGGGGGCGCGAGCTCCCCTTTTCATTTTTTATTTTTAATATGAATTCATTATATATTTATATTATTTTACTAATTTTTTATATTATGTTGATGAAAGAGAAATAATTAATGTGGGAGATATTAATTACAAATTAAAATTAAAATTGAGAGACTTTCTAATTATAAATTAAAATTTGAGAATCGTTATAATTTACCCTTATATCTTTTTCTCTTTTTTTTCTTTTCCCTTGTCCCAACCCGGCATTACAATACATATTAGAGAGATGATGATAACATTTCCTATCTCGGCAACCAAAGCTCATGTGGATGTGATACTTTAGAGAAACAACAATACTTCTCTTAACTTACCGTACAAAATTCTTAGCCTAGAGTAACAACCAAAGCTCATGAGGGATGCTTCATTTCCCACAATTTTTTTTGGGAACTGAAGTAACAATCGAGTGTACTCAACTTCATATCCAATCTAGCCTTTGATTCATTTTTACTATTCTTACCACATTGTTTCCACCTAGTGATTCTTATTGTTCTTACCAGATCATATAAAGCAAAACATTAATATGTAGTGTTATTACAGATTACTTAGGATTTGTTTTCACTTATTAGTCTTACGGAATATACATAAGTATATAACAAAAACGTTAAAGATTTTTTGTTCCACCTGACGATTCCGATTATTCTTACCGTGAAGAAAGCATTAAAGAACGTTCTAAAAGGAGGAGGAAAAGTAATTTTAAAAGTATATTTAAATAACACTACTAGATAAAAGATTAAAAGCACGGATTCGCACCACCACCCAAAAAAAAAGGGGCAAGCACGTTGTATAGATATTTTACATGGGTAAAACATGACACCACCATGGACTCCATCCAAGACTCCTCTCACTTAATTTACAAAGATAGAACATAATTTTTACAGAACGATCCAATGGGCGTCGCGCGACGTCCAAATAAATCTAAAAATCTTTTCCCTCAGAAATAGTCCTTTTTATTGAAAGCAAAGAGTGATAACTTCTTACCGGGAAAAAAAAAAGAGTGATAACTACGTAACCCACCCGGTCGCACCATGCATGCATGACCTCCACGTACGTCTCGCACTGCAGCATTAGTCGGCGGCTCCTGCGCCTTCGACCACCCCTCGATCCAACTCCATCTCCTTCACCTGCGTCCTCCCCTCCGCTTGCTTTGCGTCACCTCCCTTCCTTTCCTCCGCCACTGCCACAGATGGATCTACATGTAAGCTCCATAGATTGAATTGTTAAGCTCAGATACAAGTTCAAGGTCTAACCTTTCCTCTCAGTCTCGTTCGCCGGGGAGGAGCGAGGGCTCCGTCCCCCGCCGAAGAAGGAGGTGACTGCGCCTCTAATCGTCCCCATGACTCCGACTCCTCGTCCGCTGTCACCTTCGCCGGAGTCTGTCGCCGTCGGGGCTACCGGCGTAGCGTCCTTCGGCACCTTCTCCTTTCTCATCCTCAACGTGTCCGATATTACTTCGGACAGCGCCCTGTCCTCCTCCCCGGGCTTCAGCTTCGTAGAAAGGTACCCCGTCACTCCCTTGCTGGGCTGCTTCGTCGTGCTCGCGTCGACGCTCTCCGAGGTCTGAGGTCCCTGCTGCACCTTCTCCATGACGGCCGTCCCTGCCTCGGCCACCTTGTTGTACACTGTCGAAGCCGCGTCTTTCGCGGTCGACGATATCTTCTCAGTGTAGCTCTGCTCTCCGCCGCCGCCGCCGCCGCCGACGGTGGTCGAAGCCCCCTGAACTTTCTCCTTCACGGTCGCTCCCGCTTGCGCCACCTTCTCGTACACCGTCGCCGCTGTGGCCTTCGTCGCGGACGTCAGCTTCCCCGCGTAGCTCATTGTTTGCTCTTCGTCTTCCTTGGCTGCCGCATTCTGTTCTTCGTTTTCCTTGGACTTCTCAGCAGAGCTCGCGTTCGGCTTCTCAGAGATGGCCATGGCTTCGAATGACTGGATCACCGGTGACTCACCCACCTCCTCGCCAGCTGCACCAAAATTTTATCGTTCATCTTGTTAAATAATGAACAGTAAGATAAATTTCGAACGTAAACCAGGAATTAGTCACCTCTAATGTGGCCGGCCGTGGCGGACTTCGGGGCGGCCGGATCCTCTTCCAAACCCCCGATCATGACCTCCCTCAGGGGCACCTTCTCCCAGTCTCTGATGTGTTCACCAGCGCTCGCAGCGGCTGGGGCGCCGGTTCCGGCGTCGTGATCTGCAATCACTGTTGGCTCACGATGAGACAAGTCGTAGGCAACTTGATAACTGCTATCAAATTTCTTTCCGAAAGAGACCAGAAGGGACGTACTGGTAGTGCCGCCATGGACATCCGCGTCTTCCACCCTCTCGTCTCCGCCTTCCTCGTTGTCTTCCTCCTCGTAACCGTCCTCTTCCTCGCTCGTGTCCTGATCGTGCACGTCGTCGTCATGGGCGTCGTGTCCATGGTCGTGGCCGTGCTTCTTCTTGATGGTGTCCTTTATCCTCTTCACCTTCTCCTTTACCTTCTTGAGCACCGGCTTCTTCTCATGGTGCCCATGCTCCTCCTCTCCGACTTCAATAGCTAGAACAAATTAACAATAAATACCGATTACTAATAAACGTCGCCATTGACGACCTGTGATGAGATATGCACAGGTTAACACAGCTGCTGCTAACTTCTGACCTCCATGAAGACCGGATCCATGAAGGTCGTCCGGTTGCGGGCGGCCGAGCGGGGGAACGACGCCGTGTTCTATCGCCATCTCGATCAAAACCAAAGGGACACTTTCTCACAGGTAGATTGCTATACTGTAAGAAGATTTCATATAAAGGGGACACGATTGAAGGAGGAGGATAAAGTTTGATGGAGGTGGGTCGTGTTCTTGCGTGCCACCTGTTGATGTACGTGGTGGTTGCAGGGGCAGGCAACCACTGACTGCCTTCATGGGAATTGAGACGTGGCGCGACAGAGAGGGTGGCCATGGCCATTGCATTGCGTGCAACCACTGACTGCCCACGTCGGTCAAAAAAATTTTACCCTTTAATTAATTAATTGGGATTCTTTTTTTTTCTCGTTGTTGTTCCTTAATTTTTAAAATTTAATACTCCCTGAATTATTAACTTATATAAGTCAATTAAATTGATAATAACTTTCGTTTTCCCTACGTAGGTAATAAATTATTATCTATCATAATTGATAATAAAACCGACGATTATTGATAACGGCTATAGGCTACCGTAGTTTAATGTTTTTGACATTTTTTTTATATATACTTTGAGTCAGATTCTTTATTGAATGAGAACCCAACGATTCGCTGACGGTCTGCCTTTCTTTTCAAGTTAACACAAAACTAAACCAAATTTAGGCAAAACTATATATGTAATTATATATATATATATCGAAATATTAAGGTGCATAAAAAACTGATGATATGGAATATTCTATAACTAAATATGCATTATAATACTTCTCATAGTAGACACAAGGTTGTCAAAATCGAAGAGAATTATAAAATCGTATTTATTAATGAAATAATATATTTTTGATAATTTTTTCGCATTAAAATTTTAAATTATATCTCACTAAAACATTTTTATCAATTTTTAAGCCAAATTATATAAACAAATATTAAAAATAGTAAAATTATATTTAACTTCATATAATTTATTTTTGATTATCATAATTAATATTTAAATAATTATTTTAATCATATAAGATAGGATAGATCGTAAAATCGTAAGATCTTAATATTTAGATCGAAATTTTTACAACCTTAGTCACATGATGAAATGCATCTATGGTTATACTTGATAATATATATATACACTAAATAATTAATACTGAAAAAAGAGTAGAAGGAAAAAATATTCATAAATGAGCAATTGAAGAATATAATTTCATGAACATATTTATGAGTTTTAGCATCCTATCCACTTATTATATAATTTAAGAAATCTCATAAGCATACACAACTCAAATGCATAAAAGAAATAAGGGAGTCTCATATCAACATTTGTCCTCCATCATCATTTATTCTAGGTTAGGTTAGTACATGCAGCAATAAATTCCAAAAAGGAAAAAAAATTATTTCTCGTGAGCCATGAAACCTAATATGCAATAAGGCAGTGAAATTCACAGTATCATTTTGAAGTGTAATAATAGAATTATCATCAAAATGATCAATAATGACATTATTAGTCGTCATTAAACAGAACCAGCATTAATTCTAAGAGTCCTAACTAAGAATGACATTGCCAATCAGAATATAATATGAGATCGTTATTTTATCATAAAGTTCATATCATCATTGTTCATTCATCTTTTTATTTAAATGTCTTTCATCTTCTTGAAAAATGAGTATAGTGTCTTTCAGTTTTTCTCTCTGTGCAGAGTTCAACTCTTAGGAGCCTAAAGGTCCATTCTAGTCTATCTCGCTTAATTTTATAAATATGATCAATATGAATCAAAATTGCAAGTTAAATCACGTGATCTAAAAAACATGATTTGGAATGAATTATTATGGTGTGAAAAAAAAATCTGGATTCATGACCCGTGAATTGGAGTTCACTATCGTGACCTAAATCGACCATGAAGAGAGTTTCACGATTCTCGATCTTGCTTATGAAACTCTTGGTGGTCGGGGTTTGATCACGGACCATGACAAATACTTTTCACCAAATATTTTCGAAAGCTGATTTTGACCGTCTTTTCAAATAGACACCAACGCAATCTCTAAGGATTTGTTTGGTATAGGAACAAAACAAGAATACTCTTCTTCTTGCTTTTGTTATCAAACATTTATTTTTATGACATATGAACCTCATATTGCCCCCCATTCAAAAACATCTTAATTCCTGTCGTGTTTCCATCCGAAGAACAAGTTGAGAAGATTCCGTTGACCCGTTGCCAGACAGCCTCTGAGTGACAAACATAGTAGTCAAAGACAGAATATGCGCAAAGAAGTTTACGACAGGGTCACAGAACAACAATCTTCGGTCTATTTGCTCATGGTAAAGCTCCAAGCTCTCTCTCTCTCTCTCAAAGTTTTAATATTAATAACAAATTTGAAAACAAATCCTTGGATTCCATTTGCGAGTATCCCCAAAAAAAATTTTGTTTGTAAAATCAAGGCAAAACATTTGCACTCATGAGAATGTGTTAGGATGTACAAACTATATTTTTTTTTTATCACAAAGCCCTACTGGCAACGCAAGCTCTGAATTTGGGACATGATGCATCCAGAACTTGCCTGTACAGAAAACTCATCCTATACCACGCTTTAAAAAAATAATATTAATTTTTCATAGAATTTTTAAGAGATCGTATTGTCATCACAAGCTGTTGTCTCTCACCTTCAACCTCTGCAAACTTCAGGCTTATCTTAGAGTACCTTTCCTGCATTTCCTTCAACTCGGTTTCCATTGCTTCATTTTGTCTCTTCAATGCAGCAATTTCATCTAGTACTTCATCTGCCATATCTTGCTCGATGGTACAACAACCAAAGTTCATCTTTTGTTCCTCTGATAGAGCTCCAAAATTGCTGTAGTGTCAATAATGATTAGGGACTTGAAGCATTCTTTAAGTTCGTTCATTTGTTAATACAACAAAAATGTTTGCAAAATATTGCAGTTCACCTTATTTTTGGTTCCTCAACAGTGTTGTTCATGTCTTCGATGACTCTTTTATCTCCATTAGTGGTCTGCTTCGGGCAATCACCTTTGCTTTGAACTTCGTTTGTAGTGTACTTGGAGTTTCTAGAGGAATTTTTGTTGTCCTGCATCAACAGATTCCAAGTCATTAATTCATTTGATATATGTCAAAAATGCATTTAACACAAGCATACTAGGAACATTTCGATGTTTTTATATCCATCCCGCTATAACACACTTGGAACATCAAATTGTATTTAATTTTGATATTGTAGGCAATCTGAGTTAGCTAATTTCCCGGCCTACTTCCAAGATGCATTTGATTAAATGTTCTCACCTGATCCGATAGCCCATATTTCTGTTGACCAGTGCCGAAGCCATAACATAAACCGTAAATCATATTATTGTGTACTTTGCTACAGAAGAAAATCAGATGATGCCTCCAACCCCCTTTGATAGATAGGTAAGAATCCTCTCATAATACCAAAAATGCACATTTTGCAATATATTTTTTAGTTTAGATATTTAGACTTCAGAAAAAAAAGTATACAGTTTGACTTATATCTTGCGAAACTGCTGTATGTAAGTTGTTCCAATAATTATTCTGCCTTCCCTCTCAAACTGGAACATACAATAGTCAATCAAGTACCTTATCAAATATGGAATACACAAATAAGGTAGCCTTTTCAATGCTGACATATTAGGTAATTGAACTGATTAATCATAACTCCGCCTATGTTTTATAGCCGGTCCCAAGCCCGGATAAAGGAGGAGGGTTGTGTTAGGCCTCGACAGCCAGCGTAAAACCCTATCGAATCTCATGAACATGTGGGATAAGACTTTGTTGTTGTTGTAATTATAAATTTCCAAGAATGACCTTAAACCTGTATGAATAAAGTTTGGAGCTGGCAAGGGGCAACGGCTTACCTTAGAGAGATTGACTCCTATTTTATAGCTCAGATCATTGATTTCTACGTCAGTGAGTTTTGCTTGTGCCTGAAAAACATGCATAATATTAAATTATAAGATAAAAAGTCATATTTGAAAATTTTGATAGAAGTAACGAATTGTTTGTCGTTCATCTGGGAACAAAAATGTGTATTAACTAATTTGTGTGATTTTCTAGTTACTGGACATGTGTGTGTGTGTATTATTTAAGTGGAGATTTCATTGCAGACTGAGAATAGCTGGCATTGCATGTGAGATTACTCTATGCTTTCAATAGAAATGCAAAAGCATATCTACTCATGTTATTTTTTTCTCTTACCTCTGTTATTGTAGTTCCACGGTCTTCCATTTTTTCCTCTTTATTGTGGATCATATTTTCAGCAAAAGGTCTATCTATCTCTTCCTCCAACTCATCTGACATGGAATCTTTCAGCTCCCTGTAATGCAGCCTTAGATTTGTTAGCTCAGAGCTCAGTATTCTGATCCTGGCATCCTTGATATTCGTTTCATCTCTGAGATCATATATTTCTTTCATTGATTTGGTTACTTCCCCCCTCAATTGTAGTAATTCTTCCTTAAGCATTTGATTTTCTGAACTTTTGTCTTCGTTCATTGCCTGACTTGGTTTATTTGATGCCTTTAGTTCTTCCATCTCAGTCAATCTTTTTTCTTTCTCTTCAACTTGTTCCAAGAGGGATTTCTCTACTTTTAGTTTTTCCATCTCAGTTTTGAGTATCTCCATCTCTTCAAAGAAGGCCTTCAACTTTGCTTTCTCAGTCTGCTTACACTTTTCAAGCTCTTCGTTCCTCTCTTTGAGTTGTAGAACTAGTCTGTCTGTTTCTTGGGATTTGAAATCTGCCAGGGCTAGTAGCTGTTGAAATTTCATGTGGTATTGTCCTTGAATTAATGTCTGGTTTTTGTTAGTTTTCTCCAATTGTTCATCCAGATAGCTTTTCTCGGAACGCAGCTTACTAGTTTCCTTTAGTGCTTGCCTGACTAACTTTTCATTCCCAAGAAATGCATATGAAATTTGTGCAGCAAGACTTTTAATTTCAGCTTGAAGATGCTCAGCAGTAGTAGCATTGTGCCATTTTGTTTTCCTCAATTCCTCCTCTGCCTTTATGGCCCTTTTTTCTTGCTCAACTTTTTCAATAATGATGGTTGCTAGGTCTTCTTCAAAAGCTTCAGTCTGTTGCTGAAGTTCTTTCTCTAAGTTTTCAACATGGGCTTCGAGGTCGGTGATAATTGCTAGATGTGCTGAACACTCATATTGCATCCTGAGTTGTTCGCGCAATTGTGTCTGCTCCAACTTGGAAGAGATGTCATGGTTTTCCTGTTTCAGAATCTCATAGTCCAGAGCAAGTTGTTCCATTTGCATTTCCATCTCTTCTCTTTCTTTTCTGTAAAGTTCTACCTCATTATTAAGGTCAACAATATCTGTATGCTGTGAATGCGCCCCCTTCATATTGTCATGCTCCATCACCAGTAGATCTAAAGCATGCTGTTCTTCGGCATCATTCTCTAAGCTTGTATCAAGTGATTGTTTTTGAAATTCAGACGTTCGAAAGTATTGGAGCTTATTTCCAGGTTCCTTCCCTTGGGGTCCATCAATTTCTGCATCTACTTTGTTGCATTTGATGCAGAGGGTCTCCTTGTTCCTCTGCTCTAAAAGTTCATCAAGATCTCTTACAGCAAGTATCAATTCAGCATTAGCCTCCTGTGTCTTCTGCAATTGCAATCGAAGATTTGAATTCAAATTTTTCTCATGATCTAATTCTTGCTTGATTTCTTCGAGCGCGGATAAAGAGTCCTCAGTGAGCTGTGAACTAACCAGAGAAATTTTCTCTCTTCTTTGTGAGGCCTTAAGTTCCTCACATTCTCTTTTTAATGCATCTCTCTCTTCTTTGAGGTTGCTTATCTCTCTGGAAAGTTCTTGTCCGCGTTTGTTTTCCTTAACTACTTGCTTCCGGAGTGTCTGCAACTCCAGATCTGAGATTTCCACTTTTCTTGTCAATAAAACTACTACACTTCTTAGCTTCTCAAGAGGGTCATCTGAATATTGTGATCTTTCTCTTAACTCAGCCTCGCCTGAGCTGTTGATTGACCCATCTGAGCTTCCATCAGGAGCTGAAGTGCCTGACCAATCACCTGAGCTGGTCATCAACTTTTGAGGGGTCTTGGCATGAGAAAGGGGTGAGAGGATGGTAGTAGAGTCGATCTGGTTATTATTCTGCTTCATGCCATTCTCTCTTGGGGTGTATATCCCTGAATTGGTGTCTGAACCTGATGCTGATATAGCATCAAAACTATGTGATTTCATGAGGTTTCCATTAGAGTCAGCATAGAGCGGAATATCCCTGCTTGATGGGAACTTGACGCGTGCTGGCCTGTTTATAAGTGAACCATCCTGCAGAAAAACACAGCCAAAAATCCAATCAGTTCAGGCATTCCAATTATCCTTGCCTCCTTGCATGTGGAGGATGCTCTAATTCCCCTGCAACAGCAGTACTTCTGAAGTTTTTCTCTTTTAGAATATTTTACTAATGTGCAGAAATTTGGAAATATGAAACTTCAGTAAGGTATAGCTACTGCTGAGTTTCACATATGAAATAATAACTTCAGGGTGCTCCATAATCATCTTTCTAAATGATCATTATTTAGCTAAGTATCTTTCTTAAAAAATCCTATCTTTATAAGTTCATGATGCAACAGCAGAGACAAAAAATAGTTTTTGCCTTACTCTCACAGGATTAATGGTGTTTGTTCCATTAAGAACTTTGAGGCCTTCTTCATTATCACCCTTGATTAGCTGGCTCTGTAATGTTTTTCTTTGTTGTTTGGTTAACAATGTATCTCCATTTTCGCCAGCTTCTCTGAAATTCATAGCAATTGTCACAGGAATGACAAAATTTTATGGGATTGTATGCTTGATATGGATATTTGCAACTATTGATTCTTTTTACCTTCCATCTCCATCTATCTGCATTCTCTGAATAGTGACCTGTCAAATGAAATAAACAGAAGAAATAAGTCATATAGCCAAATATTTTTGGCTTATCGTTCAGATGATGGCATTCATATATCTTTTTCATGTAAATACTTGAAAATTGGGGAAGAGAAACATGTATTTTCCAGTAATGTAGCAGAAGATATTTAACTCTTTTTTGGGGGATCTTGTTAATTCTTTTTTGTTAGATTGAAATGAATGCTGATTAATCCCGAAAGTGGGACAACTCACATGCAAGGTGGTGGCTCCTGTATTTGATGCCTGAAGAGGGAGAGAGAGAGAGGACGCCTTAAATGCCTCAGCATAATCTGCCAGATTAACAGTGGCTTCTCCCAAAAATCCAGCTTTGACTGATCCCTGTCAAACCTTTTCCAAGTCAGGTTCATAACTGGAAGAAGCACACTACCTCTGGGGAAAGACTCGGAAAAAAAAAATGTCTAAAGGATCTCATTACAGTTGCGGAAACAGTAAAATGATAAACTTTCTCATTGATCTTTCCAGTCTTCAGATCGCGGACCAGCTTTACTGTTTCATACACTGGATTCACCCAATTGCAGGTTCCGTCGACTATTGCGACCTTTTCGGATCTTGCTGTTGCCTTTCCGGCATCGACAGGAATCAAGCTCACGACCACCTCTGATCCTATGCTTGGTGCCTAATGAAATTCAAAATATGTCAGAGCCAGCGGAGACCATAGATGATTTCTTCCTCAATACATCCATCAATCATCAAGATTCAGGAACCATTCATTTAACCCAAAATCTCAGTTTGCATTTCCCGACGGTAGCACTAGATGGGCATGATCGACAACAAGATACAGGAATCGAAGATAACTGACAGGCCGACATACCTGCGTCAGTTGAAACTGCAATTTGAACACAGCTTTGATCTTGTTCTTCTCACCCCTCCATTTCCCCACCTTGAACATCTTTAAAACCCCCTCCTCCTCCTCCTCCTCAACTCCTCATCATATCCAGAAAGCCCGAGCCATCCGATCGGCCGTCGGCATCGAATGCAGGACAGCAGGAGAAATCACCACATCCCCTCGCACGGACGACCCAGCAGCATTGGGAGGTAGAGCATACTGCTAGTGGGCATCAACCTCCCTATCATTCCTTGCACACGTCACGCACACTGCAAGGTGGGGAGAGAGAAGAGGAAGAGGAAGAACCTATCTGACAGAGGAAGGAGGGAGAGGGAAGTATATTTGCAAGTGGGTGCTGCTGAACTCACCAAACACCACTGGGGGGAGGAGAGGAGGAATTTATTGATGGCTAGGAAGAGGAGGGGGATGTGGGAGGGAAGAAAACAAAGTGAGCAGATCTGAAAAAAGAGGGCCAAGTGAGCTCGTTGAACAGTGGCTCTTTGGTTGGAGACTGAGAGAGAGAGAGGTTTGAACTTTGAAATATAATGGCAACGCTGAGAGAGAGAGAGAGAGAGAGAGAGAGTGAGAAGGTTCTGTGGAGTAAGATACGATGCTGGCAATAAGATACAAAAACTGGGACTTTGGAGCTGATGTGAACGTTGTTGGGATCTTTATGTTAATAATGATAGTAAGAGATGGCTTGGATTTTTTTGCCAGTGCATCTTGCTTGAAGATTTATTAATCGGAAGATTTAGATTACAGATAGATGTTGTGCAGTTGAGGATGACGATTGTGCCCACAGAGAGAGAGAGAGAGGGGGTGGTGGGTGGTGGCCTTTTGCTTCGAGTTCCCCTTCTTTCAGCAATTATCACCGTGGGGCTGGGGCCTGGCTGGAGGACTATTAGAAAGGGATCTCGCTCTTTTCTCCTTCCTAAATCTGGTGACAGCTGAACTTATCCATCCTTTTTGCTCTCTCTCTCTCACACACACACATTAACTTCCTCTTGTTTCTCTCTCCTCTCTAAATGCGGCATTTTCTTTACTTTTTTTTTTACCAAAAAAGTAAAGGCGTTAGCTTAATCTTCTTACACTTGTTTGCAAAGAAGCTCTCTAGGACTGCGTCAAGTGATTTAGGGGTCTAAAGCTAATTATAATATACATATATATATTTAATTTTATGAAATATTAGCCTACTAATAATTAAATATTTTTAGTTAATAAACAAAGGAATGTTTTTTTTACATGCGATTGTTTAAATTTTAATGAGAAAGAAAAAAGGTATCTACAGTTGTAATAGTATTTAGTCATCATAAATTGATTATTATTTATTTGTATAATTAATGAGAGATTGCAATGTAATCAATTTGGAATTAAAGGTAACCAATTATAATCAATGGGTTATTAATTATTAGTATTATAAATATTTATACAAGAATTATATCCATTAACTCTAAAAAAAGTTATGGAGCACTAAATTAATGGGGCCTCAAACCAAGGTTTCATTAGTCTGCAATAAAAAACCTTTTTTTTATTTTTTTTACAGTAATCCTTAAATGTGCTCCATGTGTCCCTCAAAGTAGATTCGTGCATATATTTAAAAATTAGAACATACAAATGTATATGAATATGGATTTGATTATTAATATAGAACATTTTTTTACTAATAAATGTCAAGATTTAAATCAAATTTAATAAGCGAACGATCCATGCGGCACAAGCGTGTTAATTTAGATTGCCACGTGTTTGAACCATTCAATTATGAAAACTCAATTCGAACCAATTCATCTACACACATCTTTTAAACTTGCATATAGCCATTTATATAGATAGATAGATAGACTGATTGATATTTTAACCATTAAAGCACTTATCAAGCATTATGATTAAATTATAGATAAATTTATTTGACAAATGTAGCTTAATTATTGAAGTGGGAAAACAAATCCACAATTGAACTCTAGCATATTTACATTTCACATATAAAGGAAATGGATACATATACATATACATACACAATAAAGGAAAAGCTCAAAGAGGTTAAGAAATATGTAACAAAAATTTATGTTCATATCTGTATCATATTTAGCAGTTCAAATTTGTACATGTTACCTGTAATTTAGTATGCTTTCAGTTAATTTTTTTCTTTTAATATTAGAAAGGAATTCTTTATAATTTGTGTCTTATTACATATGCATGCTGGACTTCCCCTGGAAGGGCCAGCTTTAATCCAACCTTGGAGCGATATGAGGGTTGTCTCATCTGATACTTGCTGGATCCCTAATCAGGTGTGATTTTGGTATTTTCGATGATGTTCTTTTCTCAACTTAATGATGCCACCAAGTACCAGATCTTTTTAAAGTTGGGTGCCCAGGACTTTCCTTGCTTTCAGAGCACCTCCTCTTCCACCCTCTATTTTTTTTCTTTTTTTTCACATGATCCTCTCTTGTAAATCTCCCATGAAATGTTATTTTAAAGAGGCTGCATTAACTGTTAATACATATATAATTGCCTCCATGTCCTTGGGTTATCCCACAGTTCATATAATAAAGAATAAAAAAAAAACAGATCCCCTTGCTTGTATCTACATGTTTTTTTTCTGCAGTCTACATCCCTCCTTGGATTTTGTAAATCTAAATAAAAGAAAACTAAGAGCATCTGTTCAGATTTGCCAAATGGTTATAGCAAAAAAGAAATGCAGCACAGCAGCAATGAGTCAGTGACCTCAGTGTGATGAATGTGGGAGCACTTTTGGCCACCTTCAATTCACTCCATTCATGCTCCTCCCCATGTTCATGTGTCTCTTTCCTCTCCCTGTTATTAGATAATGCATTTTATTTCTTTTACTGTGTGTGTTGGTCATGGACATGGTGGCTTGACAACAAATGTCACACATGACACCAGATATATACAAAGCTCATATGGACAACACCCCAGTGGCAGTACCATTCTTGTTCACTTTTAACAGAAGTGGGCATGCTGTCTGTGTGTGTTTGTGCGCACCCTTCTGGAACATGGTCCCCTGTGGCTCCAGTTCTTGGTTAGAATTGTACCATCTTACTCCCATGGGACTGCAGGAGCTGCTAAGGCCAAGGGGGAGGAGGGAGAAAGAGAGAGGGAGTGGATTGTAGTTGTAGTGTTGTACCATGCTTTGGTCCCTCCCCTTTGGAGCATTTAAAAGTCCCCCTCATCAGGGTCAGTCAAAGAGGGTTTAGGGTGTTGTTTCCCTAATAATGCATGCCTTTGTCCCATTCTGTTTTGACTACAACCCTAGTCATTTAAATTGTAAATCAGACTATATTATAAATTCTCTGATGATTTTTTTCTCTCTCTTAGTTCAAAAAGTCTTACCATCTTTATTATAAATTTACTTCTTTAGGTCCCCATCAGGTTTGAGACATGGGAAAGATTCCAGTGTGTAGCATACATTCATATATATATAGATGTAGTGTCGGTCCTGTAAGTCTGTAACACATTCAACCCAATATTAATATAGTCACGTCGATGTCACCATGTTTTATTTTATTAATTACGCACCTTTCCATATGTGTGCCCATCACAAAGAGAAAAAAAAAAAAGGGTTTCCACCTAAAGCTTGGTTTTCTTTTCCTGATTGCAAACACTGATAATTTATTGATTATTAAATCATCAAATTAGTTAAGTTTTTTGTTGTTGTTGTTTGCGCTCATCTCCATGAAGCATCTATCCAATCCAATTATTTTACTTTGATCTCAAACTATTCACGGGAATCAAAGCCGTCACTTCACTTGTGCTGCTGTCGCCGCAGGCAACAAGTAGAAAATGTTAGCAAGGATAACTAATTACATGGATTAAATTTTCTTAGTTCACAGAATTGTAAATGCGGTCTCAGTTTTTGCGTACTAGAAGAGCACAATTATGAGCAGGATGCCAATGGATGTGCAGCATTTATGAGAGCCACATGGTATCTCTCTCTCTCTCACTCTCACTCTTTCTCTATCTCTATCTCTGATTTCTTTTACTCTTGCATGTTACTGTAGGAACAAAAGTTAATTTTCCACGCCTGATCTAACTGTATAATCAGTATGAATAATCATTGGCTTTCATAATTGAAGAAGGTGAACACATGTTGTGTTACTTGCATGGTTGTTTGGACCGGACCGGCCGGTCCGACCGGTCCAACCGTCGACCGCCACTTGAGACGAGTTTGGTTCGATCTTAAAATCGGACTGACATTTGAACCGTTTTGAACCGGTCAAGACTGGTCAAAACCGGATAAAACCGTTGAACCGCCGGTTTTAGGGTAACCGGTAAGTTTTGAACACATGACCTCTTAAACAACTTAATGTGTACATTCCACTATACTATGTTTATTCATTTGAATACTAAGTTATTTTATATTATACAATAGTTATCATCACTCATTTATCAAATTATTTTTTTAATAAGAAAATTTATAATATTTTTGAATGTCAAATATTAAATATAAAAAAATTAGTTACCTAATTAAATTAAAAAATAGAAACTACAATAATCTTTCTAGTTTAAGTAAATATTAATAGTTGAATTTGAGAAATATGAATTTGTAAATTATAATTGAATACATTAAAATCACATAAAACTCATATCAATAGTTAAATATGTCACATTTGATTTCTTAACTTTAATTAAAATGATTTAACCATATGTACTTTGATATAGAAATATATTAATTATTGATAAGAATATATAAGTATTATAATTTATCTTTTTATATTATTTTATTAATATTCGGTTCGACCGTCCGAGTTAACCGGTTCGACCGGTCTAACCTGACCCGGAGACCTATCCGGGTCGACGTTCGGTTCTGATCTTAGAACCTTGGTTACTTGCTTTAGTAACATCTTTTGCTTTGGCCTTTTCACTTTACTCAAGTTTCTCTCTCTCTCTCTCTTTCTCAAGATGCAGTGCACTTTGGTCACTTAATCGCAAATCCCTTTATTATCCTCGAGAGCTTGCATCTACTTGTAAGTTATATTTCTTTGTGCGAGCAGAAAATTCGAATAACTATTCTCTGAAAACATGATTTGTTTTTTTTTTTTCCCTGGTATCCCCACAGTAAAACTTATTCTATCTCCTTTCAAGAGAATTATATTTTCACAGTTATATACACGTTTTCATCAAATAAAATGTTCAACTTTTGGAAAAGATTTTTTCCCCAAATACTAGTTAAAAGAACTCATTAAAGATGACTAAGCTGTTGGGTTTGGTTGAAGTGTAAAGTTCATGCATCAAAGGTAGAGGGGCATAAACTTTTAAGATTCTGTTACATTGTGAGAGAGAGAAAGAGAGAGAGAGAGAAGGGTTAAGGCTTCTATTTTAAGATTAAGTAGCGATAGGTAATTAGGTACTACCAATTCGTACAAGTAGTTATAGATAAGACTACATAAGTAGCCACCAACTTGAAGTGATTTAGGCTGTTCTTTTAATAATATTGGCTTCATTAACTATAAGATCATGAACCACCAAAGCATCTATATATAATTTTTCTAGAGTAGCTTAAATTTTTAATTAGCCAACATCTTATTGAAGCGTAGAATAATAAATTAGCTGATCAAATTGTTTTATGAACCTTGCACGTTTGAGCACTAAAGATCGCAGAAGACCGAGAAAAAAAAAAAGAATAATTATTGTACGTGTCAGAGAGATGATTCCATTAATTAGGTTTTAAGGCCCCAATTCTAATTTTTATATCTTGTCCTCCAGGAGGAACATCAAGCGTCATACAAAAGCAAAATTTGTTCCCATGCTGCCAGGGAGTGACAAAATCATGTATAGCAGATATTTTAATTATGGGATATGAAATTATCATGGGCATATCTCCGACTTGTCTCATGACATTTTTTTAAATACTTCCTCGAAACTTCGGTATCCAGGATTATTATCGACTAGTCCAGAGTTAGGTAAAGAGTAGAACAATATTCTTCTGATCAAATGGTGATTTCAAAAATTGAACTTGTAACTATTAGCTTCCGACGATTCATTGAGACGCAACCATTCTTAACCAATCAAGCTTAATTGTGCCCTGACATTTTAGTTGCTTTGCAGGGCATCACATGTACATATCGTAAATGGAGCTACGTAGCATTCACTCCATTCTAGCGAGAGATATTATATTACAAAACAGTGCCTTTTACTTTAAGGTCATCTGAAGAATCTGAACATATTCCACAGTTAGTAAACGTGACATTCATAAATTCAGTACATCATGAGTGATATATGGCTAATTCTGATAACAAATGTACATAACTCCTCAAACAAATGTACTTTCTGAAAATCTATGACATCGACTTCTATTTCACTTTGCTTGAACCAATCACTGAATTTGAGATCATGATATAATCAATCTACTCAGCTATTTTTGTTCCTTTATTGATTATCATGTATTGCTTCTAACATTAATCTTTAACCTGACTACGTTAGTAACTAAATTCTTTTTTGCTTTGCCTTCTTCTTTTGTCCAATCCCAATGAGCAAGTCACCTGTGCCAAAGTTAAAGAAATGGTGCAAGAAAAGTGACCCCCATGGAAGCTGGAGCCCTTAACTGTTATCAAGACAGATGTGATCATGCAGACTGAAAACACACATACGCACACAGAGAGGGGGGAGAGAGAGAGAGAGAGAGAGAATTAGAACACAAGCTTTCTCCTCCTCCTGCATGAATTTGTTCCTTGCTTGACTTTAAAGTCTCGTGGACAGTCTCTCCCTCTTCATGCATTGGCCGTGAGGTTGTGGAATGTGGTCAGGCCATGGCCATGGGAGCATGAGGGCCGGGGAAAGCTTTTAATGCATGGCTCCGTCTCTGCGATGGCATGGTGTGACTTGTGAGTAAGAGTGTGTGCTTGTGTGCTCGCCCTGCGGCTACTGCCCTGTTGGAAGGGCCAAGAGGGGCATGCATGAATGAGTGCCTGGTGCAGAGACTGTGAAAGCGATACCTCCACTAACTCAGATCAAAATGTGCAGAAAAGAAATGGAAGCTGTTGGTGTGGCGTGGCAACTGTCTGTCTCCCCTTGTATAATTGCTGTATCATCATTGTTCTCATACACATACTGGTTCATGTCCTTGTCCATACAACTAATAAATGGTAAATAATCTGCACTGTTCACATTAATTACACTTCAGAATAATCTTCTTTTTTTCAAGTATGATAAATAGGTTGCCTCACAAAATTTAAATAAAAACAAATTTCTGAATTATTTCTAGTGTAAAGTTTAATCATGAGATAACTTGGATGATAATTTAGTTGGCCAGGACTGTTTGGATTCATCTGAAAAGAATCATGATGTACACTTTGTAATCAATTCCCTGTTTCTACGTTTTAACACCCGTTCATCAACATATTTTTGCTGCAATTTAGTTCTTGAACAATTCAGGAAAATATCTAAATTTAATTCTTATATTGTTCTAGTGGAGTACTCATATGAGCTAACCCTTGAGCTCAAAGGGACGTCATTTTTTTAGACTTTTATATTTTAATTGCAAATGTATGCGTATTTGTTCTTCCTCTGTGATGTATGATACTTTCTACCATATAAATATGGCTTGGCTGTAAAGTTTGAGGCTTCAATCGATCAATCAGGTAACTTGTGGTGCAATGATCATGGTGGTTATTCTCCTTTACCTAACTAATCAAAGACCTTCTATTTATTTATTGCTTATTAATTATAAAGATTTCTTTGACAATTATATGTTCACAAGTTAATATTAATTAGGTAGTTGATGCGTACGCTGTTACCAAACATTTTAATTAGGTAGTTAATATTAATTAGGTAGTGTGATAAAGAAGTTGAAGTACAAACCGTGTTCCAAATCTAACTATCTACCTCACCAAGATTATGTGGTTATTACATGATAATGGACAAGGAGGAGGAGCTTATCTGTATTTTGAGGGAGAGAGAGAGAGAGAGAGAGAGAAGAAAAGTAAAGAAATCAGCATTGGGTTTTGGAGAGGAAGAATAGGGAACATGTGCTTTGAGTGTGGTGAAGATGTTGAGGACTTTTGAGTTGGAACAGAATGCAGGCATCTGCATTAGCTTTCCATGCCTGATGATTGTGGGAAAGATTAACCTCTCTCTTTCTCTCCCCTCTACTGCTTCTTGCTTTCATGTTCATTGTTAACACACAACTTTTATGTGAACTTACCACACCCACGCAAGTTCTTTTTGAGATCTGAAATGCATGCTCCTCTCAAAGCTCAGGACTTTGCTTAAAGTTAATTTGACATGTTCAGTACTGGGACAGGGCATAAAAGTGACATATGGGCCACTCTTATAATTAAAGATGAACTCTATATATGCCATATGCTGCAATGGACACCGCACTCACAATTAGGATTAAATCAGAAACCAAGAAAAAACTTACCATGGATCAAACAGGAGGCTGATGGGATGCTGTCAAGATGCATTTTCATAATGAACAAAATATTTCTACGTGCAATTGGAGAAAAAAAAATGGCTTTGTTGATGAAGAATTTCTTTATCTTCTAATTCCGCGTAGGGGTCCAACTTCTTCTTTTTTTTTATTTCAAATCTCAGAATTCAACATGATTACTTGAGCTTGCAAGTTTCTTCATAATAATAATAAAAAAAAAAAAACAGTTCACACAAACTTACATTGGTTTAATAAACCAACATGTGCATGAAGATGAGACATATCATCCATGTATCCACCTATCAATTCATCCATTATTTTTCTTGGGGAATTTGTGATGCATATACACTTACATTTAATATCCTACTTCCTCCATGATTGTCCAACTATTTTAAATCATATATATATATATATATATATATATATATATATATGAGTTTAAATAATATGCAACCGAAAATTGTACCACTAATATATATCCAATGATCATTGATCGTTATATGGTTGTGATTAAATCTAACAAACTAATATTAAATTCAATAGAGGTTAAATTTCAATTATATAATTATCATTATCTTAATTTGTTAGTTGTATATTGGTTGCATGCTAATATATTATCCCCTTGAGCTTCCTTTCATTCTCTTTTTCCAATATACTATCATGAAAATGATATAACCCAGAAGGAAAATTAATTATTACTAAATCCATACCTCCGCTTACAAAGAAAACCATCACTAGGGATGTTTGCATTAAGACAGGACTAATTAGATACTTGGTATAATTTTTTTGAAAAAATAATAATTAAGCATGCAAAGGCCATTTTATGTGATTTTTTTTCTCACTCTTATTTTATTTTATTTTTTATTTTGTTGTTGTTTTGAAGTAGATTTACGGGCTTGTGGGCTTTTTCTTTCATTGTGAGCTCTGGCCCAGACCAATGCAGTGCGTGGGTTCCTGGAAGGGCCTGTGTTTGTGTTTCTTGAGACCATATGGCCCTGTCCAGGTAGAGTCCTCCTTGGCCCTTTCTTTTGTGTTAATCCTAGTATGCGAATACAATTTTTTTTTAAAAAAAAAGACAAAATGTTAAAAGAAATATTTTCACGTAAAAGCAACTTTAACTGATTGAAGTAACAATTTTTGTGTTGATTTTTTTAAGAATATAAATATAAGAAATTCTTAGCTATTTTTTTTTAGAAATAAATGGCGACGCAGGGTCAAGAACAGATGACCCCATTTTGCTCTTATTTTATTATTCGAGTAAGAACATTCGAATTCTTGAGTCTCCTTAAAATATTTTTTATTTAGTTTTTATCTCTTAATGTCATGATGACGCATGAGGCCCACAACATAAAAAAAAAAACTATTTTAATGAAAAATTAGAACGAGTTTATTCTCGTTTTGTTTCCTATCAAACAACCCTTATATATCAATTAGATTGAAGTCGTGATAAATAGCTCATCTTTACTTAAATTGAAAATCATGAATACACGTATTATTTCATTGGACGTTACACCCATAATAAATCGGAAATGACACGCTAGGGTCGTTTGTTTGCGGAATTGAGGCGGACTGTGCCCTTATTTCATCCGATTTCGTCAAATATCGTTTCGAAATTTAATTTCAGAGCGGGAACAAATGTAAAGGAACCGGATCATGTGACCCCGTTCCACCCACATCATTTTTTTTTGTCTTTTGCATTTGACATGATGGTTTTTTTAATTCATTTTCTTTTTTTCTTTTTCTTTTCTCTCACACTATATCTTTTATAAAATAAATTATTTAACAAATATAAAATAATTTTAATAAAGGATTAATATAATATTACTTATTACTTATTACTTCATTAAAAAATTTAATATTTCATTAAATATAATTAGTTTAAAAATGATTTTTATATTTAAATAATATATTTTTTAACAAAATTTTCCCATAAAAAATTTTATTTTAATTAATAATAAAATTATACTTCATAATAATTATTATTTTTAATTCAAAACCCACAATAAAATTCATCCATCACATTTATTTTTTACTATCACATTATTCTTCATCATCAAATTTCATTCCAACCAAACATAATCCGAAGTAATGTATCAATTCAATTATGCATTGAGAATTTAAGAGGACCGTGCTTCCATTTTCAAACGAGCCCATATATTATTAATCTTAGTGACAGTGATATGAGTTTGTATTCGGTCAACTGAAAAAAAAAACACAATATAATATCATAACAGAGTCCATAAAATTTCATATTCTTAATTGCTTAAAATTTGACAATCTTTTTCTGTGCATACCTTTTTTTTCTTGGGTAAGAACTATATACGTACATAACTATGTAAAATATATAAAGAGGCATAATAAACCTTCTAAATGATCACCAAATTAGGGCTTGTGCTGACTTTGGGTCCCTTTCAGAATCGATGCCCGCCCATATGCACAAGGTCATAAAGAGAGCAACGCCTACATCTTCCCTTCTAGCTGTAAAGTTATGATGCTGTTAAGTAATAAGAAAAAAAAGCCATGAAGAACTATCTTCCTTTAAAGGACCATAAAAAGGTGCCGGAAAATAATTAAAATTAGTTTGTGCAATTGGTTAATAAGACTGTGTATTAAATGGTTCACTTATGTTAGTAGTCCCATAATCGATCCTTAAGAAATGTATATTAATCAGGTGTTAATCATTTTAAACATCGAAAATCTGTCGTACATTTCAGGACGCAAAAGAAAAAAAGCGTGCCGAGAAAATATGCAATAATTAAACTCGAAAGTCCTATTCATTCTTGAACATGTGCATTGTGGCAATCATACTATAATTTAAACGGCAACATATTAATTTTTTTTAAAAAAAAAAAGAAGTTGCAATAAATGTGTAAAATTAATCACATCAAATTAAAGGTTTAACTTATAATAATAATAAAAATTTGGATGGTGCTTTTGAGGCATTTGCTGCATATGGGCTGGCAGGAGAAGCCCCACCAGTATTTGTCACAGAGCACTAACTCCACCAGGACAAGTATCATGCAGCTCTCTGTCCTTCCATTTGCTGGCCCATTTTCTGCCAATTTGCATGCCAAACCAAGATATATAGCTAGACAATAAGATGATGATAAAACAATATATAATATGAATCATATATTAAAATTATTTATAATAAATACATGTCAAATAGGGTATAAAATGGTAATGTCATTTTACCTAAGATTTAAAGAAATAGTTATAGGGGTCGTAAAGTAATTGATCTACATTGGCTGCATGATTCGAATAGTTGTGACATTTTACCGGTGTTTCTTTTTCAATCGACCCATTGGTGTATATTATTAGCATTCGACTAATTTGAGGTTGGAGCGAAAGTGATGTGAATATGATGATTTTAAAAATCAAACTTGAAGCTATTAGCATTGTAAAAATAATAATAAAATAAAATTATATTAAAGTTAATTTAGATGATGAAATCAGAATTGTGTTGGGAAATTAAATTAAAGGAAGAGTCCCAATGAAAAGTTATAACCAATATTATCTTTTGACTCTTACCTATATAAACTTTTCTCTCAACTGAAATCTCCTTTAACCCTAGTCGTCGTGCCTATCCTCTTTCTCCCCTCCACTTGCACGAATTTCTAGGAAACTAAGAACTCAAACACATTGCTGACCATCGGAGACCACACTGAAATCTCATCGAAAAATAGGAAATCAACCAAGGTGATGCAACAGTCATGCTAGAATTTTTTTAGTACTTTTAAAATTGTTTTCTTTGACTTTTTCCTCGATTTTCCCCATCCGATCTGACGAACAGAGATAAGGCACTAAGAACGATATGTGATCAAAGTCGGAGAACTTTTGGGGATGGCTAGCGCGAGAAACGAATCTAAGAAAAGAGGACCGAATAATAGAGAATTCACATAGAGATAGGTGGATCCTTGGATCAACCTTTTGATCAATTTTAATGATAAATCTATATATTGTTAGGGTACAATTAGAGCCATAGCATTGTCTCATATCATCCAAGATTCGTCACATATGATTACTTTGGTCTTAAGAAGTTTATTCCGACGAAACTACATCAAAATTCGAGTAATCAGCGCCACCGATTTCGTCGGAATCCTAGAATTTGGCCCATGTTTAGATAACTCAGTCCGAGTATGTGCATCATCTGGAAAGATAAGTATAAAACCCGACCCGGATTCCACGCCGCCCGGCCCACGTTCAATGTTGTCGCACGCGCAGTTGTCAAAACCCAGTTCGGATTCCAATGAACTCGATCCCGGCTCCATGAAGCGGTAGTAGACAAAGACAACCCAAGCCGAGCTCCGAGCTCTGGTCACACTCGGCTCGACCCGTGTTGGCCAAAACACCTGCGTCATTGAACCCGGCCCGGGTTTGACCCAACCTGGCCCATGTTCTACTAAAGTCATGTTATGTTTATAGTTTTAATTGATTATTGCTTGATTATTGATTCATGAATTATGATATATTTTGGTACATTGACATCCTGACAGAGTGTATTATATTGTGATTTGTTGTTGTGATCCATGATTTGATAATCATCTAATTCTATCGAAGACATAGCTTATATTGATATCATCATTTGATCATTATATTGTTGATTATTTTTAATTGGTCATCGATATGACCCTACTGATATCATGATCTAGAGTATTGTCATGGTAGAAAATAATTAATCATATTTTATTATTAATTACTAATTTATGGATCATGATTTGAAAATTCATTGTTACCCTACATTGTCATTACAAATTTATGTTCATCTGATCTCATTGTCTCATTGCATAGATTGAATTTTTAACCTATTTTTTATTCCAGTGATTTCATGATTCTTTTATTTTAATTATCATCATTACATTGTCATGTTTAAGTTCCAATCCGAATGAAGATGAAAATTTAATTAATTAAAGATAAAAGTTTGGGTGCTCATGTTACGAATTGACAGGAATTTATGGTATTGCATTACAGTTAGTGTTGGAGCATAATTTGGCCCCATTGCACGACTTCTCCCCATCGTGTGATGAAAGAGGATACCCTCCCCTTTAAAGAGGATAATCATCGTGATGTACACAATCACTGACCACTCATGAAGTACATGTCACCTCATTGCAACGAACACGTTAATCAGTGACATTGCATAAAAATATTAGAGATAAATAAGTTGATTACAACTTCCAGCCATAGCATTGAAAATACATTTAGAGCATAGTACAATGTATTATTCAAAGCATGACATATGACATTGAAATGCAAAGTAATCTAGAGCATTGAACTGATTCATTTAATTGATCGGAATCCCTATCTTATATTATGATTTTCTTCACCTAATGATTTATTGTATTGTTCCTACTCAACTTTATTCCATCTATAGACATCATATTGATACTTATCCATCGACAATCAGAGTATTGATTTCTTCCATTGGATCTTAGTAGTGTTTATCATGAATTATGATGTTACACATAGACATTGAATTGGTGAACTTACTATAACATTGCATCATACCAAATGTTGCCTTGGTTCACTCAGAGCATATCATTGATTCTCCTATTGTTCTTATTTAATGCATAATATTATTTTATTTCACTTATACTATTGATCATTCATTTGATTATGCTCAGAGTATAGCATTGATATGTTCCATTGATATGTTCCATTCTTAGCTAAGCATGATCTTGACTTCTTTTCATTGATTATTCTAGTGATAATTATCATAATGTTTACACTAACTACATGCTTCTTTATTATTACTATTTATCCATTGGTTTATTATTCACCTATTAGGCTACGAAGCTCGTGGGTCATTGTTTTCCTGCATTGATGTTGCAGGCAATCAGAGCAATGAAGGATGAGCTCAAGCGACTGATGACGTTCGAAATGGTGATGTGCACATGAAGTAGTCTTAGGACATTATCTTCATCTTTTTTACTTTAGACTTTTGCTTTAGTAGTTATCGACATTATAATTCACATTAGCAGTATATGCTTAACATATTTTTTGTTGAAATATCACTTTTGTCCTTGTACTCCTAAAAGAAGTTCAAAATCAGATTGTGTAATGTTAGAATAATTATAGATAAAGATAAAAAAGTTTGCACTGTTGAGAGGTTCATTCGTGAAGCAATAAATGTGGATGCAATTTATGATTACTCTAAGTGTGCATATTCTGATTTTAAGCTTTGGCATGGCTTGTTAAGATATTCATGAAAATATAAGATGGAATAAATAATAAGAATGAACATAATTGCCTAGTGAACATATTGCCTAATGAACATATAATTTGGCAAAATATGCTTCGAAAGCAATAAGGTCAAATAAGTTGTTAATATTTGTGAATTCTTATATTTCTGACTCTTGTCTAGAGATGGAGAATCATGCTGGCCAGGCCGGGTTCGGGCCGGTCAAACCCTGCTCTGGGCTAGGCTGTGCCGGCGCGGCCCGATTTTAAATCGGGTCTGGCCGTGCCGAAATGGTTTTAGGCTAGCCCGGCTTGGCTCGAGTGGGCCGTCCGGGTTGGGTCGTGTCGGGCCAGGCGCCCTTTTTATTTTTATTTTTTTGCATTTTTTGGTCAAAATCCGAAAGAAAATATGTCAAAATAAATAATGTAAGATGTAAGAATTGAACTCATGACCTCTGTAGTTGTAGAAATCACTAATTCAAAGTAGAAGATGTGATGATGGACCACATTAAATTGATTAAAGATGGTGAGATTTACTTTTTAATTATAAGTTTATATTAATATACCTGATTAAAAATTTTCAAAATTTTGGAGGGACCGGGCCCAACATGGGTCCAGCTTGCTCTTTTACCCTCTTCTTTTGCTTAATCCAAATTTAGTTTAGTATAATTATATATTAATATATATGTTTAACAAAAATTAAAAGTGGTTGTATTGGTTATCCTTCTTTATAAATTGTAGGAGGTCGAGGGATTGAAACTAGTCACATTCTTTTTTCACTCATAATAATAATATATAAAAATAAAAAATCGTGTCACAATGGGTCGAATAAAAATACAAGTTTTTGAAACATCCAAGAGATATAAGATGGAAGTGAAAAAAATTAGGGCCAATTACGACAATGAGGGGGTACACATTTAAGAAAATAAGGTTATTGTATGCAAGCAGACATTAAGCTATAATGTCATATACCTCACAATAAAATTACATGGTAAAAAGAAAGAACAAGATATTGATTAATACAATATGGTGTATATTGTCCTACATGGATCTCCTTAAGAGATTTTGAGGAGAGAAAGTATTGACTGCAAAGACAAAATAAAATCCCATCAAGTTAGCAAAATACATGTCGGAGTTATGAAATGGCAAGAAGTTTGATTTATGTCATCTCTAAAATTGATAACATAAATGGCATGTCCTAGTTTCTAATTTGTTTAGGACAACCTTAATCTTAGGATGTTCACATGAGTGTTTATAGAATACTGCCTAACATTTCAAAATATATAGATTGTTCCAGATGGGAAATGAGTTAATTAAGAGCTGAGACAAGACATTCATTGAAAATTAAAAAGAAATGAATGAAAAAATCAATGAGCATTTAATTATCTTTGGAGATAATTTTAATTATGAAGTAGTAACGGTAGGAAAAGAATCTAAACAAACTGCATATCATTTAGAAAAAGTGGGTGGATTCATACGATACATGAGCATAACTTGCAATAAGAGACGAAAAGAACATGAATCACACATTTTGATAATGATGTTCTATACGAGTGTGAAACTTTGCATTGTTCTTTGGATGTAAATATAAAGGATTATACATATCATGTTTCATATAACGAAACAATAACTTTGGTTGAGTTGAAATTATGGATGGCCATCATGAGAAATAAAATAGACTCTATAGTCATAAAAAAATTGAAAATTATTCAATTTAAGAGAAGGTAACAATGCATGGACTACAAATGAGTATTGAAAAAGTATCTATTAATAAGTAAAAAATAACACTATAAGAAAAATACAAATTACCGTCCGTAATTTGCCAAAAATCGTTAGAAATTATGGTTTTCAACGGAACCGATTCGACGAAAAAATGTCGTCACAAATCGTTTTGCGACGATAGAAAAAAAACTCGTCGATAATTTCGATGGTTGTGACCGTCTTTCGACGGTCGCAACCGTCAAAAGTTTCGATGGTCGTCATGACCGCCAAAACTTTCTGCGGTCGCAACCGTCGCAAAGAATTTTTATAATATAAAAAAATTAGCCCGCCGCCAGAGATCGAATCCGGCAGACAGCGGCCCGAACCGGCCGCCAGCGGCCAAATCCGGCCGACTGGTGGCCGATCTGCCCCCCGCGGTCATATTCAACTGCCAGGCGGCCGATTTGGCCGCCGAAGGCCAGATCGGACTGCGAGGCGGCCGATCCAGGATCGGCCGCCCGGCGGCGGATTTGGCCCCCATGGCTAAATTCAGACTGGAGAGAGAGAGGGGAGAGAGGGTCATCGGCGGGTCGCCGTCCAGGAGAGAGAGCATCGCTGACGGGAGAGCGTCGTCCGGGAGAAAGAGCATCGCCGGCAACCGCCGTCCAGGAGAGAGAGCATCGCTGACGGGAGAGCGTCGTCCGGGAGAAAGAGCATCGCCGGCAAAATAGGAGAGGGAGAGAGAGGAGAGAGGGGGAAAGAAATAGAGTGGAGAGAGGGAAAATAAGATATATATAGGGGGTGAAAGATGGGAAAGCAGGAAAACGAAAAAAACAGCGGGAGAGTGATTTTTAATTACCGACGGCTATGACCGTCGAAACTTTAGTAAATATTAACCGTCGAAACTTTAGCAAATATTAATAATATATATTATTATGATATATATGAATATGATATTTAATTTTTTTAAAGATACCGGCGGTCGAAACCGTCGAAAATTATTTAATTATAATATATAATACTACTTACATATATATAATATTTATTTTTTATTTTACGGACGATCCAAACCGTCAAAAATTTTGATGGTTTGATCTGTCGCTAATTATATTAATAAAAAACTTTTTATATTATATTATTTTTCATTTACTGATGGTTACCGTCGAAAATGTGATGATTTGAATTATCGCTAATTGTATTAATAAAATACTCTTTATATTATATTATTTTTTATTTACCACCGTTGGAAATTGCAACGATTTGAACTGTCGCTAATGATATTAATAAAATACTCCTTATATTATATCCGTCGCAAGTTCTGACGGTCCTGACCGTCAAAAAATAAAATAATAATATAATAAATTATATTATTTATTATTTTTATTTTCGACGATTGTAACTGTCGAAAATTCCATCGGATAGCGTTTCGTCGCAAATTGCGACGGATTTCTTTTCGCTGGAAACGACCTGTCGAAAAATCCTCAATGATGACATATCTGTTCAATTTAATTTGTCATTCGATCATATTCGGTTAAAGAATTGAAGCGTCTTTTATTCCTTACATATGGCCTTTTAATAAAAAAAATTGGTTTCCATTCTTTTTTGTCAGATGACATTCAGGGTGTATTTGGTTCATTCTATCTTTTTTACATTCCTAGGCATCTTGATAGGAACGATGGATTCTAATGTTTGGTTGTATATGTAAATAGGAATGTGACATTCCAGCTGGAATGATATTTCTATGAAATGCTGAAATTCCATTACCACCATAAATGATGTTTTTCTCACATTCCAATGACTTGGGAGAAAGAGAAAGAGAAAGAGAGGAGGGGAATGTGATTCCTTTATTAAACTAAAATAAATATGAAAGTTCAACTTTACTTAGAATGTGATTTCTTAAATTGCATTCCTTGACATCTTTATATTCCAAATAATATTAGATATCTTCAACTAAACGCACCCTCAATGTATTACTTATTCCCTTCCAAGGTATAAAAATTTGACATTTTTCTTATACAAATGATCCTACGCGTTGCATTATTATTAATCAATTTTCAAGGTGCAGATAATTGAGGAAAAAAAAAGAAGAAGAAAGAGTAATTGAGGAAGTATGAATTGGAAGATATATATTTGGTATGTATTGCATGCATTCACAAATGGGCATTATTCAACTGAATAGCCTCCCCAATCCATCCATCCATCCATCTTTCTCTACTGGATGCCATGCCAGTGTGTAAAACCAGAGAGTAGGAGCTGAGGAGGAGGTGGTGGTGGTGGTGGTGCTTTCTACATGATTGATGCATTCGTCATGCTCTCCAATCTTGGCCTTGTTGCTGTTTGAATGAAATCAATTCCCAATATATATAGAGATACACAGATAATGAAAAGTTATGCAAATGAAATTTATTGATAGTAAATACATGACGTAGAGTCAATGGAAATTATGTTTTCCTTTTTTTCTCATTTTTGGAATCGTCTTTTTTTATTGTATTATGCTCTTGTGTCTTCACTGTGACAAAAAAAAACTTAATGATAAAAGAAATTTGAATTCTTACTCTGGGAGAAAATGTTAATGATAAAAGAAATTAATGATAAGAGCCTTTGGGGGGAATAAAAAAAAAGTTGTGGAGTAGAGCCGTAAAATAAGTATAGATAGATAGATAGATAGATAGGTAGGAAGGAAGAAAGAAGATATGATGAGCCATGACCTGTAGGTCTCTCTAAAGTAGCCAACTAACTCTCTCTCTCTCTCTCTCTTTCTCTCATCTGGTCCCGCAAATGACCTCTCGTTTCAACACGCGATTTAAACGGCCGAAAACAACTCACCTGAGGTAGGATTAAAATGGTGTGTGGTGTGGTGGAAAGGGAACAAAACAGGAGGAAGTGTTGTCTTGCCGACAGCCATTGCTTTCAAGCCCCCAATCCCATCTAATACTTCCAACTTCCAACCAAAACCAAGTGCCTAAATAAAAAAAGAAAAAGACAAATGCCGAAATAAATCTAAACTCACTTAGCTTTGTGGATTGTTGGAAAGCCAGCAAAAATAAAGTTAAATCCTTTTAGTTGACAAAGCAATTGCTTCATTCTTTTTTCATAAGTTAAAAAATAAAAAAAATAATTAAAAGGTAGTATGCCAATTTCTACTCAGGAAAACAAAGTAATTAAAGAGATTGATCATGACATATTGAGGATCAGATTTGTTTTGACAAAGCTTTCAAAGTGCATCATACTAAAAGAAAAAAAAAACTTCTATCTTCTTTAACATCATGATGGAAAATATTTTAAATAAAAAGAGGCACATATCAACTAAATTAGCAAAGGTAGTTGAAATGCTTGATGAAGGCATCTTGGCCATGAAAAGAATATTGGATTGATTTAATTCGAAGGGGAATCTTGTTATTTTTGGAAGGAGTATGATCAATGAGCATAACACTATATTGCTCGTACAAGTAAATTTCTCATAATTATTATTTTTTTGAATTTACACCAAAACGTTTAAAAGAATATATTTACAATAGTGACACGATGACATGACCAACCTAGGGGTGGCAATACTCCCCGCCTCCCGTGGGGCCCCGCGGGGATTCCCCGTTCGGGGCCCCGCATTCAGGGATTTTTTTTTCCCGCGGGGGCGGGGATGGGGCCAAACTGCCCCCGGCCCCCCTTTCGGGGATCGGGGCGGGGGTAGTTCACCCCGCCCCGTCGGGGCCCCGAATCCCCGAATTATTATTTATAATTAATCTGAATCGTCCATTATATTTATATATATATATACATAACACAGCAAACCCTAAGTCCTATCAGCCCCTTTCTTTCTCCCTCTCTCTAAGTCTCAACTCTCTTGCCGGCCGTCGCCGCCGCCATCGAAACTCTCCACTCGTCGAGGGCGGGTCGTCGTCGATGGCATCATCCATCCGCCGTCGCCAAAACTCTCCACTCGTCGAGGGCGGGTCGTCGTCGATGGCGTCGTCCGTCCGCCGCCGCCAAAACTCTCCACTCATCGAGGGCGGGTTGTTGTCGATGGCGTCGTCCGTGCGCCGTCGCCCCGCCGCCGTCGAAACTCTTCACTCATCGAGGGCGGGTCGTCGTCGATGGCGTCGTCCGTCCGCCGTCGTCGTCGAGGGCGTGTCATCGTCGAGAGCATCACTGTCGATCCGGTCGTCGTCGAGCGGTCGAGGGCATCGTCGATCCCGGTGGGTCGGTCCGATCATCATCGATCCGGTCGATCCGAAAAGGGCGCAATCATCGTGGTCATCGTGGGCGAAAGGGGCAGCGGCCGAAAGGGGTTCGTCGTCGTCGAGTCGTCGTGGTTGTCGTGGACGAAAGGGGCGGCGGCCGAAAGGGGCTCGTCGTCGTCGTTGTCATCGTG
Organism: Pontederia crassipes; assembly: GCA_030549335.1. Classification (NCBI taxonomy): domain Eukaryota; kingdom Viridiplantae; phylum Streptophyta; class Magnoliopsida; order Commelinales; family Pontederiaceae; genus Pontederia; species Pontederia crassipes. The sequence continues at coordinate 23,992,291 of CM060196.1, forward strand.
GGCGAAAGGGGCGGTGGCCGAAAAGGGTTCGTCGTCGTCGACTCGTTGTGGTTGTCTTAGGCGAAAGGGGCGGCGGCCGAAAGAGGCTCACCGTCGACGAGGGCGGTGCAGAGGTGAATCGCCTCTGCGCACGATTCGCCTCTGCGCACTGTGCGTAGAGGCGAATCGCCTCGCCTCTGTGCACAGTGCGCAGAGGTCATCGTGCGCATAGGTGATCACCTCTGCGCACTGTGCGCAGAGGTGACTGACTCACCTCTGTGCACAGTGCTGCACACATTTTTTTTGACATTTTTTTGTATTTTTTTAATTACTCAGATTTTAATAAAAAATTCGGAGAATCGAATTCCTTCGGGAATTCGGAGCCTCGCGGAGATCGGGGCGGGAAATAAAATTTCCCCCGAATCGAGGATTCGAGACGGGGTCGGGGACAGGGGCGAATCGTCGGAGCCCCGCCCCGAACAGCGACGGTTGCCATCCCTAGACCAACCTACCTAACTCCACCTACAACCCTGCAAGTGCCGTAAGGATACAAAGCTGTGCTTTTTTTTGCTTTAATCAATTCTAGTAATATCAGATGTGACATTGATTTAATCAATATTTGTTTCATCTGATGATATTTCAGAAGCATCAAGTAAACTTGATGAATCATGCAATTATATATATATATATATATGGCCCAACAACATGTGAAATTAGAATTTAGAATTAATTACTAGAAGACTAATTAGATCAATTGGTTAAAGCATTCACGAGTGAATTGAATTATTAGTGGCAAAGTAAAATAAACAACTAAATTAAATAAAAAGAAAAGAATATCGAAAGATATATAATTATTAAAAAAAATTTTGCATACAGAAATCTAACTTGCTACATATTGAACGTTGAGTCGCCTTCCAGCAAAATCCAACTCACCGCCCGCTGATTTAATGCCGGACGGGGACGCCTGTGTGCCTGTCACGCCTATGTGCCTGTCTCTTGGGTGTCCGGACGGGGACGCCTGTGTGCCTGTCACGCCTATGTGCCTGTCTCTTGGGTGTCCGGACGGGGACGCCTGTGTGCCTGTCACGCCTATGTGCCTGTCTCTTGGGGGTGAGCTGCCCGAATATATAATATAATATAATATAATATGTCAGTCCACTCAATGATAGATTGAGATGGAGTTTTAATAATCACGATCGAGCACGACAAATACAAGTTATTGAATTTTAACAAGGATTATAAATCTCTTTTAAATTATCACAATTTTCTATATTTAATTTTAAATTATGAACTTATTTTTTTTATTTTTAAACTATCACAATTTTTTCACTTTAATTCTTTCGTCTACTTTCGTTACATTTTCATTATTTTTACTTTTTTCATTAATGAAAAGATTAAATTATCCCTTCTTCTAAAAAAAATATGAAATGACAAATATAAGAAATAAAAAAATTGTTAGAAGGATTAAAATAGTAAATAAAAAAATTATTTATGAAAAAGACTAAATTATCCTTCCTTATTTTATTTTCTTTTTTTATATTTATTATTTGATGCGTTATGAAGGGAGGGATAATTTAATTTTTTCATAAATGAGAAAAATTAAAAGTAACGAAAAATATAATAGAAGTAGACGAAATGATTAAAGTGAAAAAATTATGATAGTTGAAAAATATAAAAAAAAATAAGTTCGTAATTTGAAGTTAGATATGAAAAATCACGATAGTTTAAGGGATATTTATGAAAATAAGTCTTTTACAAATCATGATTATACATAATATAAAAAGTTAAAAAAATATATATGTGAAATCTATTTCCTTTTTTTCTCTCTCTTATGAAGGGAACCCCATATGTTACTTGTCGTAAGTTGCAACTTAACTTAGGAGATCCACTACAGTTAGAAAAAAATTCTGCCTTGAACATTGAGCAAAATGTTCAATGATACGCGAAATGCATTTTACATTGTAATCTAGTAATATAAATGATGCACTAAGTTAGTTATTTTCTTAAACCTTATAGTAATTTTTTTACTTCTAGTTCTAAATTATGAACTTATCGTATGACGTTTTAAAATTTATCGCGATTGACACTTAAGGGACTGTTTGACTAAGTTTATAAGTCACTTATAAATTAATTTAAAAAAATCTCTGCGTTTGATAATTTAAAAATTCTACTGATAAGTAGATATCAAATCTACTTATAAGTAAAAAAAATAAGCAGGTGGAGGGATGCTTATTTTATTTCTAAAAAATAAGCTAATTAGTTATCTCATAACTAACTAGTTATTATTAATATAAGTAGTTTTATTCAAACGCGTAACTACTTATTTTTAAAAATAAATTTCAGTCAATAAAATACTTATCAGCACTTTAACTTATCAGTTATTTTATATCAGCTAAGTCAAACGGGCCTAAATCTTTGGTCTGAGTCTGTTATGTTTTTTATAAAGGCTAAAATATCATTCTATAAACTTTACTCTATTTTAATGATTACAAATAATAAAATAAAATAAAATTATTAGACCTTGGTCTAAATTTATTAGTTATTAAATTAATATGTATTGAAATGTAAAGTTCATCTTGTGAATTATGATGTTATTTTATCTCATAATCGTCAATAAGTCGTTTAATTTAACATGATTTTTTAAGTGCAATAATAATTTTTTCTACTTAATTAATTGCGGTTCACACGAACGTTACCGAGCGTGAACGCCATGGAGCCTAACCGGTCGTTAACGGCCAAAATCCTCCGGTGGTCCTCCTCGCCAACTTCGTGGGGGCCCGTCTCCCAACCAAGTGGCTCCAATTTATTCATCTCATATAACAAACAAAAATATCTGCCCCTGCAAAATAAAAAAGAAATCACCATCTCATTCATAAAAAAAATATAAATATAAATAAATGAAACTTCCATTTCATAAGAACTCTACAAAAAAAAAAGAAATGCTTACGTAAATACTGAATATATATTTTTATACTTGCATGCATATATCTGTTGCATGCTTTTGTGAAAGAGGATAAAGCATGCCAAATATTTGGTACTCATTTCTTTTTTTATGTATGCATGTTTTTATTGAATTTAACCATTTAAATATTCTTCCTATTCTATTTTTTTTCTCTTTCTTCGATTTAAAGAATCATTATTATATAATTTTAAAGTTTAAATGATGGAGTTCCTGTCCTTTTCCTTATTACCCAATTTATCAGTTTATTTATATGGATATTTCAGAGTAAATAAGCAAAAATAAAAAAGAGTTCTTGGCATTTTCTCAACGTGTGTGATAGGCTGTTAGCAGCTGCTCTGTTTTCCCTCTGTTCTCCTTCCTCCCCTCTCCTGTCCTCCATATAACAACGTGCCTGCGGCTCCCTGCAGCTTCTTCCTCCTCCCTTCTTGCGAACTCCGGGACTTGTACGAGTACGTCCTCCAGATTCCCTCTTTGAGAGAGCTGCAGAATTCACGAGGTAGCAGAGGCGCCGTGGTTCTGAGTAGAGATGGGAGCTGAGGAGGAGGCCAAGAAGGACGAGGTGGAGAGCGCGTCGGAGGCTACTCCGCCGCCGCCGCCGCCGGCCGAGGCTGTGAAGGACGTCGCGGAGGAGAAGTCTGTCGACGCTCCTCCTGCAACTGAGGAGAAGCCGGACGAGTCCAAGGCCATCGTCGTCGTTGAAAGTGAGCTACTCAAAGATACCTCTGCTTCCTCTCTCCCTTCGTTTTCGTCCCGTCTTTGTTTCTCTTGATCTCTGTTCTTCTGTTTGTTTTCTTTTTTGCATTAGAATTCATGTTCATTTGGAGAGATTTAAATAAAATGAAATTGCTGCTTCTAGTTTATGTTTCAGAATTTTGAAGGACAAAAAAGAATAGTTTTCTTTAGAAATTCTGAGGTGGTATGTTCTTCTTTTCCAGAACTTAAGCTTGCTTGTATTGATTCAGTGGTAGCATGAGATGCATGCTTCGTAACTTTTCTGTAATATGAGAATCTCTCATGTTTTTGCCTACCTTTATCTATCGTTTTATCTCTCACTCCTTTTTTCTATTTCTTCATCATCCCCCCCCCAAAAAAAAAAGATTTTATGACTGTGGTTGCTCGTTTCAAATTTTAGTTCCTAAAAAGTTGGTGTGATTTTGCTGTCTTTGTTGTTTTCTGGTAAATTGTATTAATTCTATTTTCAGAAAAGGTTTTGAAAGAGCTCTAGTCAGCTTTAAAGTATTAAGCTGGAAATAGTCTAGCGATTTAGATTTACACGTCTTTGACTTAATTTGACAGGAGAAATTTTGAATTAATTTTCATATTCATGTTCAGAAAAAGCAGTACTCCTTAGTCCTCATCTTTTCTTTTACCACCTCTTCCCTGATCTGAAATTGGGTAATCAAGTGAAATAATTTGTTGAGATTATTCCTCCTCACCAGTTAATAATTGTATGTTTGTGGGAATCTAATTATTGACATAGCTAAACTTTAATTGCAACCTTCTTGCCAACAGAGGTAGAGGATAAACCTGCAGAGAAAAGCTCAGGGGGTTCAGCTGATAGAGGCAAGTAATTGAACTACTTAGATGGGATCTTGAGCCTGTTGTATTGTTCTCAAGTAAGATAAGCCTGCGGTGCCAGTTACTGTTGGTTTTAATTTTGTGGTTTTTTTACTATTTTATTTGCAGATGCTGCTCTTACAAGAGTTGCAACAGAGAAGAGATTGTCTCTGATCAGGGCTTGGGAAGACAATGAGAAGACCAAGGCAGAGAACAAGTGAGTATCCTGATCTTCAAGTAGTTATTATAAGGCAGATAACAGTAGTTGTGAAATCACATTCTCCCTCCTAGTTACTGGTATTTTATAACAGTCAACTAAAAATAGTTCTTAGACCATTTTAATTCATCAATCTTAATGAACTAAGCTTTTATATATGCGTTCATTCTAGTTTTGATATGATCAGCACCAAAAGTTAAATTTAGGCTTTTGTGCACTATTTCTATTATTAAATTTGTTGCTGGTATTGTTGTACATCAAGCATATCCTCTTCTTCTAGAATTGTCTTCAAACACCTTTTAAACCAATGCGACATTACTTCCATCCACTATCGAACTTCACATAATTAATCTGACTCAAGAAATGGTTTATTCTTCTTATAAGGAAATTTCAATGAATAATTCTCTAACAGTAAACTAAACTCCTAGTTAAAAGTGTCTACTTATATAGAAACATATACGGAACCAGCTGAAGTAAAAGTAATACATTACTATCTGTAACAATTTGCTTGATGAACAGGTCAGTCAAGAAGTTATCAGCCATCACAGCATGGGAGAACTCAAAGAAAGCGTCGGTGGAAGCTGATCTGAAAAAGAAAGAGGTGCTCATATCTTCCTTGAAACCTACTTCACAGCATCCTGCACAAATTTTGAATTTCAAAGTACTGAGTTTTTTGCACGTAACTAATAATATGAACTTCAATCAAGGGACATTAGCTGAGAAACAAGGGAAAGCAAGTTCAATTGATTATAAGATCCATGTTAAATTGTTTGCATGATAGATAGATGAAATTTCAGAAAACAAGTGTTCCATGTATTTTATATGGTAACTTGTGAAGTATGTAACATAGTGCTTTCTGATACAATTCAGGAAGAGCTAGAGAAGCAGAAAGCTGAATATGCTGAGAAGATTAAGAACAAGATTGCACTGCTCCACAAGGCCGCAGAAGAGAAGAGAGCAATAGTGGAGGCACAACGCGGCGAAGAGGTCCTCAAGGCGGAGGAGATGGCCGCGAAGTACCGGGCCACAGGGCTCGCTCCAAAGAAGCTTCTCGGCTGCTTTGGGGCCTAAAAGAAGTTGCACAAATGCTGTTGGCTTGGCTACTCAATCTGTTTGTGTTGGTGTGTGAGTGTGGGGAGTTCAATTGTTTAGGTCAGAACATCTGCTGGTGGTTCATCTGTTCAGTTAGTCTTTGGCATTATCAGGTCTTTAAGGTTCTTGTATATAATTGCAACTTACAAGAACAAAAGTTTGATGTCTGTAACTCTTCTCTTATGCTCGTTTGCCTTTGTTGACATTTGAAACTGTATTTAACAATATATTTAGTCACTAAAAATTGCAGTATACGCTCAGATGATGCGAACCTTGCAAATCGCATTGCAATGTTAGTTGTGTTGCAGCTGGAGATTGTACTTAAGAGTTAATGCATGTCAGGAACATTTCTGCGACTGTGCATGAGTTGTGAGACCTCTGAAATCAAACAACTGCTGAGTTGTTTCGATCTGCAGGATTTGGAGCATAGCGCCTGTTGTTTGTGTTGGAACAGCAACAGGTAGTTGGGCGGTTGTTTTCACATACAGCACTTGACAGTTGTGCCATGTTCCTGATTTGGAACAACTTGGATTCCTTTCTAAAAATTCATGTTTGATTTTAAAAATAAACCATATAGGGCTGCTTGGATAGTAAAATCATAATTTTTTTTTCAATTCCACGTGAATAATTGAATACTTGAATTGATAAATTACTTCGGAGTGTCTTTGAATGTAATTTGACGAGTTAATGTAATATGAAAAAATAGATGTGATAGATTGATTTTAATAAATATTTAAATAAAATTTAAGTATTGAAAAAATAAAATATAATTTTATTAATTAATAAAAGTATAAATTAATTTTTATTAAATTTTTTTGTTAAAAAATATAGAATTTAAATGCGAGTTCACACGTTGTGAGACAGCGTGTGAGAGAGAAGAGTGGGGCCGACATCCCTCTGCGATTCTTGCTTGCGCCAACGAGAATGCAGAGGGGGAGGGGAGGGGGGGGCATTGGCTCTTTCGAATCGGCCTCAACTTTTTAAATTTTTATAATATATTTTAACGGGAAAGGATCTGACATGGATTTATGATTTTAGATCAATTGATTGAAGTTTTTACCTCCATATTCAAGACTATTAGCACTAATTCAAAGTCGGCAACTCACGAAACTAAATACGAGACTACCAACTTCCGTCTATTCTTATCCAAAGCTTAGTTAATTGTGGTTGAAAATAAGATTAAACTTTTGACACTATATATTTGATATTGTGCAAACAATGTTATGTTCGTCTTCAATCGTCATCTCGGTATCTAGAAATATTGCTCTCATTCATTTAGGATCTTTAGCCATACTGAAAATTATTTTACAATAACTATAAATTTTGATTTCTTTCATTACAAAGAAAAGTCCAATAACTTAAGAATAAAACCAAGGTGTCCTTTAAATAAGGGACACCATGTTGTCTATCTTTGTAATTCTCAGATTAAGAAATTGTGAATAATATTTAATTTTTTTATTTAAAGTTTTTAAATTTAATTTGTATATTTTTATCTGGTGAATAAAAAAAGGGACACAAAAGGACAGTCTTGAACTTAATAAGTTTCAAGGTAATAAAAAATATTTCACTGTACTTATGTTTTACAATCATACAAATAATAACTGAGTAAAAAGGTTAACCGGCTGACTTGTGAGTGGGCCAAGTACGTAACCCGGCCCATACATTTGATTTGACCCAGTAGCTGCTCAATATTTGCAGACGTGCTGAGTGAGCGTTATAATAATAATAATAATAATAATAATAATAATAATAATAATACACGACTAATAATAATGCTATTAATTTTATTCATGTCGCCCTGTTGACCCTGACATAAAAGCAGTGCGTGCAATAAAGGCGCTCCTTTGACGCCTTCAATGTGCCCCTTTCAAGGAAAAAAAGTTCTCCTTTCTACCTTCCAGTCCTCCATCCTCATCATCATCCCCCCTCTCTACTCTCTCTCTCTCTGTCTCTCTCTCCCCCTCCCCACAGAGCGACTTTTTGCAGAAAGTGGGGAGAGAAAAGACATTGCACTCCCATAGAGAGATGGCAGGCACTACGCCATGGTTGCCATGCCATGAACTTGCAAACTACACGTACATACAATACAAACACACACACATGCTTCGCTTGTGCTGCTGCTGCTGTTAAGCGGGCTGGTCTTCGGCAGGGGTGTGGATTGAAGAGGGCACTACGCTAAGCTGTGTATACAGCAGCGTGCAGCTGCTTGAAGCCGGTGACAGTGTGACTGTGTGGCTACTGCTGTCACAGTCTTGTGTGAGTCATTGAGGTGAATCGAGGAGTTGCGATCTTGTGCGTACGTGACTGTGCATTAATGATATGTCTGTGTTACGCATTTATTGTCAATTCCTTGCTGCAGCAGCGAAGTAAATGATGCCCACATGATGACGATGATGATGCCCCCTTGTTTCTCTCCCATTCAATGCCACAGACCTCCTGTGTCTCCTTAATTGATTTCATTTCTCCCTTTATAACGCATCAACTAATTGGTGTTTAAGGAAGCTAATGCTAGTTATGATCCTGATGTATTAAACCTTTGCATGCAAACTCGTGTTTGTATACCACAGAACATTGTGCATTTGTGCTGCTGAGATGATAAATTCTTGACAGATGAGACAAAAGGAAAATTTTTATGGTAGATTTTTGAAGTCTGAAGCATAAAAACGGAAATTGCAGTTTGCCATTTGGAAAAGTAGAGATTAAATGAAAGAGAGAAGAGGTATGGAGCAATCAATACCTGAACCAATGGGCCGGACTGCACGCTGCTGCTGTGAAGTCCCCATGGTCATGACACCCATGATTAAATCTCTCTGCAATCGTAACTCTTCCCTCCTCTCCCCTTGCACCACCCCTATGCCAACTACTGCAGCAGCGAAAAGAAGTTTCAATGTCTGATCAGAAGGTTTAGTCTCTTGAGCGTACGTATCCTGTTGTTTTGTGTTTCATAAGAGAAAGTACAGCCCACGCACACTCCCTATCTCCATGCATATCTTCTTCGTATTGGGTCTCATCAAAGTCACTATTTACCTTCAGCATTAATTTTAATGTTTATTAATTGAAAAGATCAGTGCACATCAGAAGAAATGGACCTGTCAAAGATATGGACGTCACATTGCCATTACCTACCTCTCTCTCTCTCTCTCTCTCTCTCTCTCTCTCTCTCTCTCTCTCGGAATCAGTTACATCCCTGTTGCAAGTATAGGATGCGTGAATTTTTTTTTTACTGTGATACTTTTATACTTCTGGTTTATACAGAACAAGCAAAATGCATGCATGCAGTTATACACGTACTCATGTTCTAAAATCAGAGAAAATATGTGTATATAAAGATAAACAGAAAGGTTAACAGCTAAATAAGTATATGAACATAACAATAGTTACATCACGATCATAATCTCAACACTACCCAAAGAAAAAAGAAGAAACCTACTAATTTTCAGATCCGAACAACAAAAGGATTTGGATCCCGAACTGCCGCCTCATAATGCTGCTTGAAACACCCCCAAAAAAACCCAGCTGAACTGTAGCTTATCAGAATACAACGAGAACCATGCAAACATGTTGCAGGCGACAAAGAAGCTTCTGCCACTGCGTTAGGAAGCGTGCATACGACATGCATGCAGCACTTGCACACTCGGACGTGTCATTTGAAGGCAGTATCGAGCGAGGCCTCCTGGTGAAGGTCAGCAGAGAACAGGGCGGATAAGCTGCCCAACTGCGCGTTGAACAGGTTCAGCTCGTCGCTTGCGAAGTTAAGGTATAGCTGGTACGACTCCTCCGACGCATCCTCGGCCATCTCGTTCGACCCCGACGAATCGTCCATTGCCTCCGCCGGCACAGGGACGCCGGTTTTGCTCGCCAAATCCTCCGCCTTCACGGTGTCCGCGTCCGCCGGGCTGCGCTTCGTAAAGAACGTCTCCGGGGAGGACTCGTACTCTCCCTCCGCGGGCGCCTTGCAGGAGGCCTGCTTGCGGAACGAGTCACCGACCTCAGAGTTCCAGATCCTCATGAAGAAGTCCGGCTCAGGATCCGGAGAATGGAGCTGCTCCTCAGCAGCGCCCGGGACGGTGGCGGAATGTGTAGAGGTCGTCGCACCCGTGGCGACGGCGGACGAGGAGGACGAGAAGAGGAGGGACTCGCGGGAGAGCCGGGCCTCGGCCTCAAGTCGGGCGCTCTCCCACTGCGCCATGTGGCGGGCGGCCGTGAAGGTGGACGTCGAGGAGGACGTGCCGCCGCCTCCAGCAGCTGAGGTGTTAGCTGCGGCGGCGGCCGCGGTGGCCGACGTGGCCGGGGCGTAGGTGTCTGGATCGAGGCCCATGCGCTGGAGGCGCTTCTTTAGGTGCGTATTCCAGTAGTTCTTGATCTCGTTATCTGTCCGACCAGGGAGCTGTGCCGCTATCGTAGACCACCTGCATGCGTCCATATATTACCATTTCACAGCACTGTTACGTACCACTACTACTATTACTACAATGCTATATCATTATTACTACTACTATTTCTACTCTGAGCACTAGCATTTAAAACCTGCATAAGAAGTAAGCAAAGTTTTCTCACCGGAAAAAAAAAGTAAGCAAAGTTTAAATTAAGAAACAAATTAATTGATTGGACAGGAAAAGATGATATGATGACACGAAAAGGGAATCAATATGGAGGTGGATGGTGGCGATGAGATGATGAGACTGTTCAATGTACCGGATGCAATAAGCAAACAACCAAGCAAAAAAAGTTGGCAAAAAAGTCTTCCAGAGAGAGAGAGAGAGAGAGAGAGAGAGAGAGAGAGAGACACGGGGGAAAGGGACTCAAAAGGCATGAAGCAGTGTGGCCCAGGCGACCGAGTACCATGATATTAATGACTCCAAGCCCCCACACCATTATTTTGTTGAATGCGTATAGTTCATGAAAGAGAAAGAAGTCTGTATTGAGAAATTTCACTGAACTCTGAACACTGCATTGTTACGTTTTCAGAGTTGAAGACCTAATTTATGAACTCTGTTTACGAGTTGTATACGTTTGGCAGTTTGCTGAATAAATCCTGGAGCAAGGGCACAAACGTCGATGAAATTTAGCGTCTTACAGCCCTTGGTTGCACCATTCTTGAACTTTTCGCGGGCACCAAACAGTGCGTTGTATTGTTCTGCACCTTTTTCAGCAGATTTTTAGTGAATGGACAAACAGGAAAGTTTGGAGCATTGAAATGTTTGCTCGATCGGAATACACACATATGATGCATATATATAAAATATCTGAGAGAGAGAGAGAGCGATGCGATAATCAATTAGTGGGTCAGGTGCATATTTATGGTACCGGAGTCAAGTGTATGTATGTACTTGTTACCGACAATGCCGTGGAGTTGGATGATGGACTTCTGTTCTTCCGGGGTGAAGGGGCCACGCTTGATGTCCGGCCGGAGGTAGTTGGTCCACCGGAGCCGACAGCTCTTCCCGCATCTCAGCAGACCTGGACAACAACAACGACAAAGCAGGCCTCATCTCATCATCTAATCCATAAATCTGTAAACAATAGATCGTGTCACAAATCACTCCCTGTCAATTAATCAGGACCTCTGCATGGTCCAAGTAACAACAGGAACTTGTAGATATGTGCGATGCAGGATTAAATGTCGGATCAAAGATAGCAACAGAGTGTTAAGTGACGAGAATAGCACAACACAAGGGGGTAGAAAGGTAGGAGTAACTTTAGAGCAGTCTTTAACAGCTACAAATTGACTGTTTCTGTAGCATTTACAAGTAATACATCTTCTGAAATGTTCAAAATTAATTCAGACGTTTCGTCCTAATACTCCAATTCAAATGGCATCATTAAACTCTAATCACAGACCCGCATGCATGTCCCTGAATTGTCTGCATCTACGAATAATACCAGTGCAGAGTCCAGAGGCGACAGTGTTATATTAATCATGCGAGAGGAGATATGTAGATGCATGTAAACGACTGAAAAATACAAAATTGCTCATCCGAGAAGCATATTGTAGGATAGATGGAAACAGTCGCACGCATAATAAAAGGTAACGACGCAAGAAAAAAGAGACTTTAATTTGAGGCCCATGAAGAATGGAAGCGGGAGCAAGAGAAGCGGCAGACCTGCATGTTTGGGGAGGGAGCGCCAGCTGCCGTGGCCATTGGTTTGGATGTAGTCGACGAGGATCTTGTCCTCCTCCGTCGTCCACGGTCCTTTCTTGAGTCCCTGCTTGTCGCAGCAAGGAGCTCTTCCCATCCTCTACCTTCTGTGTATCCTTATTCTCACTCTCCCTCTGCAACTGCTCCTGTTAACTACCAAAGAGGAAGAAGAGATCAGTAGCTCAAACTCGGGCGCTTTATAATGGCTTAGCTCACGGAGAAAGAAGGGAGTGCATGTTGGGCGAATCTGAGAACCATAAATGCTGGGGGATCACACCTGCAACACAATGGCTTTCAGGAACTCTTCTTTAACTCTTATATAAATCTCAGGCTGCTGTTGTCCCTCCCCAGGGGTATTAAATGACAAGGACCAAAAGCTTTTGCCTCAGCCAAAGAGCGCTGCTTCGCCTCTTCTTTCAAACATGATAGGAGGGAGGGAGGGAGGGAGGGAGAGAGAGAGGAAAGGACACACACAAGACACAAATCCGAGATCCTCACGTAAATGAGCGTAGTAAATGCAACATTGCAGGAACAAGGAAAAGATGAGGGCCTACTGCTCCCTTACAGTGAAAGAGAATAGGATAAAACAGTGTGTGTGAGTGTGTTTGTGAGAGAGAGAGAAGGCCATGAGCCAACTTAAATGCGACAGGCCTCAAGCCATTGATGTTTGGTTAGGTTTTCTTGTTCAGAGTGGGCAAAAGAAAAAAGATAGAGTGGGCAAAAGAAAAAAGATCCAGATCTGTGATAAATAGGAGAGAGAGAGAGAGAGAGAGAGAGAGAGAGAGAGAGAGAGAGAGAGAGAGAGAGAGAGAGAGAGAGAGAGAGAGAGAGAGAGAGAGAGAGGAAATTAGCAATTATTTTTATTTCTCCACCAATTTATTTTCTTGAATACAATTAGGATATTGTATTAAATTTTAGAGTAAAGAGGCGTAGCTTAGCATTTTCAGATTAGCAGCCTGCCGAGACATCCGACGGCCCTTTTTTTTTCTTTTCCTGTGTTCATTCTCACCTCCGCCTCGCTCGTCTCCACCCATCCTCCCCACCCGCCTCCATTTGCTCCCTCCTCCCCGCCGCCTCTGCATGCTCCCTCCTCGTTGCATCCTCGTCGGTCGTTGGCTGTCGCGTTCTCGTCCTCACCATCTCCGATCGTATGTCGTGATGCCGCCTCTTCCTCCTCGACGTGTCCAACACTGTCGTCGTCTCCTCCGCTTCGCCCTCGCCCTAGCCCTCCTCGGCGCCTCCAACGCCTTCGCTGACTAGATCGACGCCACCGTCGCCCTGCGCCATCGCCATTGAGATCGACGCCGCCGTCGCCCTGCGCCATCGCCGTCGCCGTCACCCTGTGCCATCGCCATCGCCGTCGAGATCGACGCCGCCATCGCCATCACCGTCGAGATCGACGCCGCCGTCGCCCTCGCCCAACGTCGTTGCCGCCTCTGCTGCACCGCCGCCGCCTCCACTTCGCCCTCGCCCTCCCTCCAATGTCGAGATCGACCGTCCGCTGTGTCGCAATCGCCGCCTCCGTTACGCCCTCGCCCTCCTCGATGGCCGCCTCCGACATTGCCACCTCCGATCGATCTCGGCCGTCCAAGACATCATCGATGATGAAAATTAAAGTGTCAAAAAAATATCCGACGGCCCAAGATGCACTCCGCAGGGTGCTAAGCAGCGCCTCTTTACTCTAAATTTTAAGTGCTTATTTGTTTAAAAAAATGTGCACTCTTGTTAAAAGGAAGATAATATGAAAGGAGAAATTGACATTTGACATTTCGGATGTGTCGACTAATCTTCATAAAATAATAATAATAAAATTTAAAAAATAAAACAATTATGATGTTGAAATATAATAATTATAATTTTATTATGCGGTTATACATTTGTCATACGGACAGTGATTTTTAATGTGAACATTGAAAGATCAACAATAGTAAATTAAGTGTATCTCAAAGTATTTGTGAAAATAATATTGTAACATTAATACGTAAATCTAATAAAATGAATGAACATTATGATAATGTCAAAAATATTATTGCTAATAACTAACAATTTGAATGAGATTTTATGGAATGCTATATAAAATAATACTTCAGCGTAGGTTGAATAAGAAAATAAAAGACCAAATAAGGTAAATTAAGTTGATAAAAAGAAATTAACAAAAAAAAACGAGTGCTAATTACAATGATACAATCAATATTAACACAAAAACTATGTCTTATTAAATTTTAAAACTTTTTATTTATAAATATTTTTCAATATTTACAAAAATATTTCTTATTTTTTATTGAAATATATAGTGATCATGTAAGTGCTAGTGAGGCACTCATTAGCTCTGTCATTGGTTATAGACTGCTTGTCATATTATATTTTAGAAATACGATTTTATGCCACAAATAAAATGCATCTAATATATATTTAGGGATAGGTGTTTTGTTCCATATAATAATAACAATAATGACATCATTTTCATCATCATTAACAACAACAATAATAATACTACTATTGATGATGATGATGTTGTGATGATGATGATAATAATAATAATAAAACAACAATAAAACATTATCTCACTACATGAGGTCGACTAATAATAATAATAATAATAATAATAATAATAATAATAAGTCCATGATATAAATATCTAGGATGCTCCTTTGCTTGAAAAAGTATTATCTAACAAATAAAAATTAATATTATTATATTAAATTTGCTATCCTATAAAGATAAAATATTTATTCTTATTTTGTGTTTGATTGAAAAAATAATCATTTATTGCATAAATGAAATAAATAACGAAAAAAAAATGTAAACGAGGTATGATGCAATAATTTCTAATCTTATATTCATTTTATACTTAACAGTTTATTTAGTCATTAACTTTACCAAATATTCATTTATCAAATAATATAATTTTTATATTATAAGTTCTTTTGTCATCCGCACATCGTGCGGCTAGTTTACTCTAAAAGAGAAATGAGTTGAGGTGTTTGACTAAGTTTATAAGACAATAAAAAAAGATTTACAAGTAGTTTTCAAATTTTCTTCTTATTTGGTAATCGAAAAAATGGTTAATAAGCACTTATTTTATTTGCTTATAAATTAGAAAAAATAAACTGATGAACCCACCTTATTTTATAGAAGAAAAAAATCGATCAATTAATCAATAAATATATTATTGTACTCCTAGAATATATAACTTTTCTTCGAATGATTTATGTATTATAATATTAAATACTTTTTAGTCATTTGATTAAAATAATAACTTATAATTTTTTATTATTAAATACATAATTGTTTATTTTTTAAAATCAACTTTAACTATTAAATTAATTATCAGCGCTTCAATTTATGATTAAGTCAAACGGCCTTAATACAATTGTTAATTTGCTAAGACTTGCTTCTTTGAGAGGGGACCAAGAGAACAAAGGTCGCCTCGTTACAAGCCCAACAGATCAAAGATTCCTCATTTTTTTTCCTTCCGATTTCTCCACCACTGCCACATTTGCATAAGGAATAAACAATATTATCAAATTGATCTTATTATCTTTTAAACGGTATTTTATTTTCTAAAATGTTTATGTAATGTTTTGATATGATCTTAATTTTTAATAGTATTAATTTGATATACAAAATGTTATTTAAATATTAATAAAAACTATATTAATAATAATAATAATAATAAACTTAATAACTTGAAATTGATACTTACTATGGTGTATTTTAAAATTTCATTGTGATAAACCCATCAAAAAATTTTTTATAATAAGTAATTATTTTATTTTACGATCTTTTATAACATCTCAAACTTAACGATCTTAAGAATAAGAGTTAAAAGTCTGGGATTTTATTCAAATGTATTAATAAAATTCTATCACACAAACTCTAGGAAGGTATTCTTTATATAAAAAAAACTATGATATTGCTTTTCCTACCAACTATGAGGAAGCAAAATGGAGTCACCACAAAGTTCTCTTGTTTTTCTTTTGGACCAGCCTCTTTTCTAAGACTTTATCAATTGCTTCAATCCAAACAATTCTATGAGAAATTTTGTGCTTTTTCGTTTGTTAACATGGACACCAAAAAGTCCTGGTTGGATACGAGTGCATTATACAAAAAAAGAAAAGAAAATAAATTTAGTACGGCAAAACTTAGTTTAACATATCCACATATTGCAAAATTCTACCATTGTACGGACAACACACGAATTTCTTATCCAACTCAAAAAAATGTCCAGATTTTAGCATTAATGAACAATCCGAATATCCCCCCCCCCCCCTCCCCCTTCCACTCTCCGGCGACTGAGAGGCTGACAAGGTTCCCTCTCCGATGATGATCAGACGGAGAGACCAGTAACAGCACTTGTGAGTCCAACATTTCCCAAACAAAGCCGTTAACATTGAGAGATAAAAGACTAACATCAATACTCAACATCATCATGAAGAGCTGCCTAACAACATGATAGCTACCATAGGAAAACAGAGTGCCACATTGAAGGTAAAACCATCCAACATCAAGTAGGTAACATGAAACTATCGAAATTGAAAACAACAATGGGGCTGCTGACATATAAAGCAAGACAAGCCCACAACATCCACGCATTTGGTCCCTACGCATGGTGCAACAAGATGAGCAACCAGCATGCCCTTGCCCTTAAGAAATTGGTAGTATTTCAAGCTGCATCTTGTTAGTGCTACGAGTTCATACAAATAGGAAACTTTTTTATGTCATAAAGGACATTCATCATTTGAAGTTACCACAACAGGTATCAGCATACAAGTCCATGATAAGAACACACCTCTAGAGTACCCCCTTAGATGCCAACTTGGATACCTTGGACAAGGCAACAAAATAAACCCTGCATAACTGGGCATGAAAAAACTGACATCAACAGAAGCATAAAGAGGTGGACATAATCAATGAACCATGACCCAGCACATCTTCATATAATAAAACATGCAAACAACTTTCGTGAAATATTCCACGGTCAACAGACTTTCTTTATGGATGAGACAAGAAAATTACTCTGGAATCAACACATGTTTGGGAGTTTCACATACTTACTTGGCACTCAGGTATTTACAGGTAGCCTTCCAATTATTCTCATTAATACAGTAAATCATGACTAGAGGAGATTATCTGCAGTATATAGCCTGATCAATCTGAGGAGGAATCTGCTTAATCTCAGTGCCAAGTTCTTGCTCTATCCTATACCTGTTAGGAGACATTTCCAAATGTCAAAATAAAAAATGACATAGAAAACAGAAGAATCTGAAGATTTGTACTGGCAAGGATCACATACAAGTTAAAGCGGTCTTCATATGTGATGAGATTCACTGCTAAACCAAGGTGGCCAAATCTGCCAGATCTTCCAACCTAAAAATATGGAATCCAGCCACTTAGACATTAATAATATGTTAAAATTACTGTTCTGAAACTTAAGCAAGTATGGAGTACAGGCTGCAGAAGTATGCAGCAATCAAATGGGCACTCTTTCTTCTAAAAAAAAAGGCACTCTTTCTTCTAAAAAAAGGCACTCTTTCTTCTAAAAAAAGGCACTCTTTCTTTGAGATCAACAACAACAAATAATTTACACCATGACAGTGGAAAAAGTAGAACTGTACCAAAGGCACGGATGTTTTTACTAAATTCTTTTGCTACTTTTGGTACAAAGAATTCATTTTGGCGATAACCTTTCATATATAATGCTAGAATTTCATCATTATTTTGCTTACCACAGATACTAAAAAAACTATTTTTTTTAAGAGATACTATAAAAAACTATAATAATTTCAATAAGATATCATTGCAGTGTCACTGCTATCACAAGTACATACTACAGTAAAGAACATACCCTGTGAAGATAGGTCTCAGAATTCTTTGGGAAATCAAAATTGATCACAACATTGACAGCTTGAATATCAATTCCCCTGGTAAAAAGATCTGAAAAGTAAAACAAAACATGTAACAACTCAACATAAATTTTAAAACTCTTCCCACAATAAATTACAGTAGGAAAAAACAATTCTGTGTCAGTGTGATGTAATATAAGAGGGGCATGGTACAATATTGAAGAATGGGCATTGACACACAATTTTATGGCAACACTTTCCTATCTTGATACAAAAGAAAAGGCATGATGCAAAATATACTTTTTTGAGAGGAGCATGGTAACAATATTGAAGAATGGGCATCTACACACAATTTTATGGCAACACTTCCCTTTCATAAAACATACGTCGAAGTTCAAACCTTTGATATAAGCTCAAAATCAATTTCCCATAGCTCAATCGTCTCAAAAAAGAATTTACATAGCTCAAGAAACTATATTCAAACTTATCAGCAGTCACAGATGATGGCATGCTCTAGGAATCCATGGATGCAAAACTTGATGAATATATGTTTAGAAAATTTAAATAAGATACATGCAACACATGCTATACAACAGTCAAGAACAAAGAAGTTACAAACATACCTGTACAAACAAGATTCCTACATGCACCATTGCGGAAGTCATGGAAAACTCGATTGCGATGGTCTTGCAGCATTTTAGCATGAATATAGAAACAAGAATAGCCCAGCTCAGTAATTTTCTTCGCTAATAGCTCCACCCGGTTAACAGAATTGCAGAATATAATAGATTGGTTAATTTGAAGCTGCCAAACAGATTGAAAATTAACTATCACCAGAGATATCTATATAATGTGAAACACAAAGAACATGTAGCTATGACAAACCTTGGAGAAAAGTGTATTCAGGCAGTGCACCTTTTGCCTTTCTTCTACAAAGGCATAATATTGCGTTATTCCCTTCAAGGTAAGTTCATCCATAAGATTAATTACATAAGGTTTAGGAAGATATTTGTCCTTGAACTCTTTTACAGTCACAGGGAATGTTGCAGAAAACATTAAAATTTGCCTACTAGCAGGAAGGAAATGAATAAGCTGCTCTATTGATGGTTGAAACTCTGGAGACAGAAGCTTGTCAGCCTGTGGATAGGAAAATGCAAGTTCTATAAGACAAGTATTTAATCTTTTCTGCATGAAGACATGAACTAATATAACTTCGCAATACAAAGAGCTACAAAACACTTTATCTATGGCAGGACAAGAAAATGCAGTATATACAAAGCTCAATGCAAGCATAATCCTAAAATATAAAATCGTCCTTAGAAATTGATACACCTGACAAATCAAAACTTACTTTAAACAACAAAAAATAACCAAAATCCTGTTTGCTACCATTCATTACACTCAAAAGCAAGAAGTTGCATGACGATCAGAGTAGTCCAGAGAGACATCCGATCAAAATGATCTTGAACCAGGATGAAAATTGAATGGTGTGTTCTGGTAGGAAAAGGTTTATGCAACCAAAGAAAAAAAGAGAGAGGGAACCTAAATATCATTCCACATAGAGATAGGCATGTGCAACTTGATAGTAATGAAAATCAATGACCAAAAAGAAGTCCTCATTAAGTATGAATTGCTACGAATCGTTCATTCTTTTTAAGCTTGCCACTTTAGATATGCTAAACATAATACAGACACATCCGTTTAAGGTGCATACCTCATCCATTATAAGCATGGAACAATCCTTCAGGATGCAAACCCCCTTCTTCGTTAGGTCAAGTATCCGACCTGGGGTTCCAACAAGCAAGTGCACAGGTTGATATAGACGCATAATATCATCTTTCAAGCTCGTTCCTCCAGTCGTAACCATAACCTGGATCTTTAGGTGCTTCCCAAGTTCCTTGCAGACTTGTGATGTCTGGAGGGCTAATTCTCTCGTGGGAACCAATATAACAACTGAGCATCATAAAGTTCATCAATCAGTTCATATGAAGAGAAAAATAAGACAGCCTTTTCCACACTACACATATGCATGATCACATAATATGAGCACACAGTTTTTGTTTTCAAAATAGAATTCGCATTAGCTCACTAAAATGGAGCTCAAGACCTAGGTCAGATTCAAAAAATAAGATGCAAGAAATCTGATTTTAAAATATGGCATTTGTTTTATCTTCACCTCCATATATGGAACATGTAATTAGCAAAAATAAAATAAAATAAAATTGGAGGGCTCCACCAACTAATCAATAAGCTAGAGTAAAGTCATAACTAGTTATATAACCTTAGCAACAAAATGACATAAGGCGTACAAAGATACACCTTGAATAACATTGTGATCTTGGTCAATCTTTTCAAGTGCAGGAATGCAAAATGCTGCAGTTTTCCCAGTTCCATTTTTAGCTCTGGCAAGAATGTCACTTCCGGTGAGTGCAATAGGAATGCTTTCTTCTTGAATAGGTGAAGGTCTTTCAAATCCTTTCTCATATATACCCATGAGAAGTTCACGCTTAAGGAAATAGTCTTCAAATTCATTCCCTTTAGTTGCAGTCACATCCTGGTAAGCATATCAAGAATATCTCAGGACATTGGAACATGCAGAAGTGATATAAATCAAGCAACACTTCTGGATATTTACTATTCACAGGTTGTACCTCTGTCCTATATCGGGTGTCCGGAGGAGGAATATTAAGTTGTGCTTTCCAATCTTGGGAACTGAAATCATGAAGTTGAAGAACAGGAACAGGTTACGACCTTAGAGTTGAACTGGAATAGATGTTAACCAAAACCTCATATGATATTCAAAATATGACAACTATGGTTGCTGAAGCCATAAGTGTAGTACACCAGAAAAATATTACTTTTAAACAAAACATTAACATTTTCAATATGTTGATAAGTATAATTAGAGGTGTGAAACATTAAAAGAAAAATATAGTAGGTGATACTTAGAAATTAAATAAAAAATATATTTTGGATAGAAAGAAAGATGACATATTAAAAATAAAAAAGTTCAACCTCTGGAATTTAAATTTTATAAACTAGTGAAATAGTCTGTAGTGTTTTGCCTTATAAACTCTAGAACTTTAATTTCTAAAAATTTTACCAAGCATCTCAACTAGAATTTTGACCATATCAAACTCTATTTTCTGCTGTAAACTCTAGTTTGGCGTGCCAAATAGAACTGTACTAGAATAAAGGCTAATCCTAATCTTATATCATATATGGTATTCAAAATATGACTACAATGGTTGCTGACGCAATAAGTGTCGGACACCAGAAAATACCTGTTCATGATACATATAATATCTTATGTTTATTTGTAACTGTGTGGTTGGTCCTCTACATGGAAGGAAGAAGATACCTGTTCTATTCCCCTCAAAAAAGATACCTGTTCTATTTTATTTATTTATTTTGAGAAAGATACCTGCTTTCAAAGACAGGTGTCTGATTTAAAAGTTGATATTCCAAAAAACAAAAAGTATAAATGTGTGCATCTAACAAGACAGGTGCCCTAAAAATTATTTACATATTAACAAACTCTATTTTCAAAAAAAAAATACTGAAAGAATGCCTATGAAGTAGAAATATAATGTAATTATTAAATGACACTTAAAAAATTACGGTTATTAAATGTTTGGACATTATCCAAACGTGGTAATGTCAGTTGAGTTGGCATTCTTAACCTTTCAACCTTCAAATTTGGAGCATGTACCTAAAGGAATTAAAAACTTCATTCCTACAACAGGTTAATGATATTTGAAAAGCATTGGTAAAGATTGTTGTACACATTCTTGAAATGTATTGAAATGGAGTATACTTTTTTAAAATCGCTGAAAATGGCAGTAAACTAGCATAACATATCAGAAAAACAACTTGTGAGATTTTATAATTCCAAAGAGCTGATTAAGAGAGAGAGAAAATATGATAAAAATATAGAATGTAATGAATGGTGTGAAATAGACAGATAATAAAGGTAAGAAAAATTATGAAAGAGCAACAGAGTAAATACAAAAGAAAAAGACTTTAAAAGAGTATATATGAGAAAAAAGAAAAAAAGATGAATTAAATGCACATAATTAGTGTTTCAACTAATATCTATTGAAGGAACACATACATTTTGTACATAATTCTCCTAATTTAAACTCTCGTTTAAAAAATATATTCTAAAATAAAGTAAATGAAACAATTACTTTTGAAGGCAAGAAAGTTGACAGATTAACATTAGAATTGAAACTAAATAAAATTTTATATATTTATTTTTTTAATTAAATTATTGAAAAAAGTTATTCAGAACCTTCAGTGCATGGCAAAGGTACAAACTAGTAATTCCTAAGAAATGATTATTTTCCTTCTAACACATTTTCAACTATGTGGCCTTACTAATGTCTCTTGGTAATAAAAGAAAAAAGGGCCAAAAAAAAGATTGAACAAAATGTCAACAGAGCTTCAGATTGATCCATTAGAGCAATTATTTACTCCAAGGACATTTCACCTCATCGTTTCTTTTTTTTCCTTCAGGGGTTCATCATTTCTTAGAATAAATAAAGGAAAATCCCCTATGATAAGGCTCAACTAATAATAATGTGAATAGACCTGTCATTTCTTGAAATTTTCTACAGATTAAAACTCAAAGTTTAAATGTAGTCCTTTAAGCTCAGTCCAAGAATAGATGAAACAAATACAATATGGAATCAAAATATATTGGAACTGTCCACTTTGTAAGAAAGTAAAATAAAAATAAAGATGAATCCCCTATGTTATAATGCTAGTCCATATGTGGTTCGTTCTCAGAAGAGCAGAACTACCATGAAGATGTTAAAAGACCAAACTTTATTTTCACTTACATCATGGTTGTTGCGGACCAGTAATGTCTTTCATAGATGATAAAACAGATGTCACATTTGGCAGTGTGGTTCGGACTCTCATTTAACCCAATATCTTCAGTGTTCTCCACCAGAGATCAAATATTCATGTTGGAGACAACTACCTAACCTATTACTGTTTGTGAATCTCATTAAGTAATCAACTTAGTCTAGTTGATAAAAACTTGAGCTGAGATCCTTGAGAATCATATCCTTCCTTTGTTTTCAAGGTGTGCACCAACTTACATGAGAAAAATTACATCATGGTTGTTGCAGACCAGTAATGTCTTTCATAGATGATAAAACAGATGTCACATTTGGCAGTGTGGTTCGGACTCTCATTTAACCCAATATCTTCAGTGTTCTCCACCAGAGATCAAATATTCATGCTGGAGACAACTACCTAACCTATTACTATTTGTGAATCTCATTAAGTAATCAACTTAGTCTAGTTGATAAAAACTTGAGCTGAGATCCTTGAGAATCATATCCTTTGTTTTCAAGGTGTGCACCATCTTAAATGAGAAAAATCATCCGATGGGCTATGATTAACTGCAGACCAACATTCCACAATCCCAGTAATAACTAACTTGCAATTATTAAATTTGGGCTTCTCGGTGTGAGTTGAAAAAAGGATAAGTTGGTCAGACAACGAATTATTTCTTTTGAAGGGGACTTGAAATCTTCCATTGCGCCTTATCTCTCAGTCCAATTTGAGATATAGATATGATCCGCTTTTACAAGGCATGCTGGAGAGTGGATAGACATAACAAAGAACCTAGGACCTTACTAGATCGTATCACTGTGATATCCAAGCAGCTAATACATTACAACCCCTCATGCATAAGCAAGAATGACATATTGCATTGTCAAACAATATTAGCATCCCTACATTGAGTGTCAAGATATATTTCAAGTGTTTACTGACACCATGAAAGTGGCACTACTGCACGCAAGAATTCAGAAATATTAGGAACGGTAACATAAAGATTTGTTACTAGCATGTTCAAGGCTTGTTTCAGTATGCGAGACTAAGTGCAAAAAGCAGACAATAATGTCAATATTTGACCCAAGACGCCTCCTTTCCATCGTACCTGGAATCGACAGCCTCAGATTGAACTGGTTTCACTAGTTCGCTGGAACCAGGTCCGCCTACCATTTGGTTCCGCCTCAGCCACTGAGGCTGCTGATGATGATGATGCTGTTGTTGTTGCTGGTGATCCTGCTGGCTGTGTTGCCCCGGCGCCGGACCACGCTGCACGTACTGGTGTTGCTGGTGCTGGGGACCTCTGGAGTAGTAATTAGGATTTGGCATCGGTCCAGGACCTCCCCCTCGGCCGTTCCCCATTCCAGGTGGAGGGTATCTACCTCGAGTATTCATGTTCGACCACAGAGCGAAATGAGAAGAAATCTCAACAAAAACCGAGAGATTTCAAGAGAGATTGATGCAGGAACCGAGAAACAGGGATCAAAATAAAAGCTCTCTGCAGGAAAAAGGAAAAACAAAAATACAATTGAATCGCGAAATCAGGACTTAAAAGGAGAGATTTGAGGGTCGAAAATAGATCTTTGGAGCGCCGATTAGAGAGGGATCGAGGGTTGGGAAGAAGGCATCGCTTAGGGTGCGGATCGAAGAGAGCAGATTTGGGATTTGAGAGCGAAAAGAGACGAAACCGGTCCTTCTCTTGGCCTGTTAAAGATACGGGTTTTAGGGCGACGACGATACGTTGTGGCTGGGGACGGCGCAAAATGACGCCAAAGCCCTCGGTAGTATCACGAATAAAATACGCATTTTGCGTTTGAATTAACCCCCCACGATAAGTTGTTTGGTTGATGAAAAAAGTTTAAACCTTTTTTTTCTCCAAAAAATAGTAACTTATTATTTTAGGATTTACCCTCCTTCAATTATGAATCTTTTCCACATCTACTTACGTCTTCCGCTGACCCCTTGAACCATATCGTATTTTTCACTTAAGTCCGACTTTTTTTATTAATTTTTATTTTTTATTTATGAAATAACTAAATTATCCTCAGAACGTAAAATAATATAAATAGTAAATATAAAAAAGATGTTGGGTTCCTCCAGGCTTCTTCTTTTGGCCCAGTGACATGGATGCACTCGGTTACCTCGCGATGAAGGTCGTCAGTAGTCTCCTTGGGCCCCTTAGCGTCATCCTCGAGCTCAGCATCTATGACGTCCCGCCATGGGAGCTCGCCAGCAATTGCACGCACTCGATCACTGGCGAGTTCTACTGCTTCACGCGTCTCCGCCACTTGAACCCGAACAACGCCAGGCCAAAGCGGACGTGGGGATCGTCGATAGCTGGGTGGCCTACGGCAAGCACGTTTTCATCAACGACGAAAGCAGCCGGACCGTCGGGCACAAGACGTTCTACAAGTACAAGGGGACGGAGACCATGAGCGCGCGGCGCCGGCGACAAATGGATCATGTACGAGTACCGCCTTGAGGAGGCTGCATTCCTGACCTCCAGTCTCGAAGACATCAAGAACGTGGTGATGTTCCTCATAAAGAGATCGCCCAAGGGCGGCGTCAAGAAATATGGTCAGGGCGAGGCCGCAGAATAGTAGTAGGAACCACCATTAGCTCCCGTGCCAACTTCGACTGTGGCAGCGCCGCCGTTGTACAAACACAAGGTTTCAACTCTCGTGCACAGGTTTCACCACTGGACGCAGACACAGGTGGCGTCGTCCGCTCATCCCATTGACCTCCTGCATATAATCTCGTCGGTGAGATGGGGGGTTTTGCCGGCGCGTGGGAGGGGGCTCCCCCCTCCCCCGTGATCTTGTCGCCGACGACAAGATCACAGGTCGTAGGGGGGCCACCCCCCTCTGCGGTCTCATCATCGGCAATGAGATCGCAGAGGGGGGCGTCCCTTCACCCCCCCCCCCCCCACGAAGCGATCGCTTCGTCAGCGGGTTGCAGGGGAGCGCCCTCGTCTTCTACCATCTTAATATGCACTTTTCCATCCCGACGACTCTTTCTTTGATGTGATGATCGCCCTCTCAAACATTTCGGCTGGCTCCTCATCCTCTAGTAAAACTAAAACTACCGCGAATGATCGCATTCTCACAGTCATTCCTCGCAGCCATTCTCTGTTTTCTTTGCAGTGTTTTCTATGCGGACAAGAGCCTCCCGGCGCTCAAGATATTAGGTGAGGTTGCAATCAGCGAGATGGGAGGCATCCCTGGCGAAGGAAACTTTTTTATTTTATAATATATTATTTTATATTTTTTAATATTAGATGATACGAGGGAGGGGTAATTTGGTCATTTTATAAATAAAAACATTAAAAATTAACAGAAAAGTTGACAGAGGTTGATGGATGGACTTAAGTGAAAAAGGCGGTATAGTTCAAAGGGGTCAGCGGAATATTTGAAAGACGTGGGTAGATACGAAAAAAGTTCATAATTCAGGAGGTTTAGCAAAAAAAACTCATTATTTTATTGTATTATTATTTAAGTAACTAGTGCTAATATGCAAACACTGTGAATATTAATTCTTGTATAATCATAAATGATAATTCTTTAAGAACTATCAACATTAATTTTTTAGAAATTTAGAATAGACTACTTTGATAAAAAAATATTAATTCAATTTAAAATAAAGGATTTAATTCCTATGCTACCAACTTAAGTTGGTAGCATTTTGCTACTTCAATCTCGGCCGCTCGATCCATCATCGACAGGTAATATGTTTTCAACGATCTCGACCGTCCGATTCACGATCGACGATCGAGATTACACTCATTTTTTTACTTTTTTTTCTAATAACCCTACAAACCACGACATCTCCCCCTCTCTCCTCTTCGTCTCCCCGCGGCGGCCCGCTCGATCGGCGTCCACCAGCCCACATCGCCAGCCACTGTCGTCCGATCTCTCGTCCATATCCCTCGCCGCCGCCGCCCGTTCTCTCGACTCTCTCATCCTGATCCAGCCGCATTCCGATCTTTTGTCGAGATCCCTCGCCATCGCCGATGCCCGCTCTCTCATTAGGGTCCCTCGCCGCCGTTGCCCAATCTCGCGCCGAGGTCCCTCGCTGCGGCCGCTAGATCTCGTGCTGAAATCTCTCGCCACCACCGCCCGATCTTGCACCGCTACCGTCTACCGCTGTCGCCACCCGCTCTCTCGCCGAGATCCCTCGCCACCGCCACTAGATCTTTCGTTGAGATCATCCACCACCGACCGCTCTCTCGCTCAGCTCTACCGCCGTCGCCGCCAGATCTCATGCCGAGATCGTCCACTGCCGACTGCGCTCTCGCCCAACTCTACCGCCGCCATTACCCCCTCTCTCGCCGACCTTCCCCCGTCCACTCTATCGCTGAGGTTGCCCGCAACCGAACCGGCCCCATTTTCCCCCACTGACGCGACCACTTGGCGTCACCGCCTACAACCTTCGCCTCCGCCAACCACACCGCAGCCTTGTGATATACCACCCGGCTGATAATTAAATTAATTTTTAATTCAATTTCGTAATACGATTCTATGCATAACCTGTGAATTAAATTAATTTCTTATCTTTCAGGTATAAATGGATGCTGTTGAATTATTGAAGAAGTTGACAATCAGAGTCTTCGTGAACATATTGAAGATGGAGAAAGTAACGAGAGGTGAATGTTTCTGAATCCCAAGATTCAAACTATGTCAAAACCTATGAGATATTCAAACCTAGAGTTGGCATGACATTCGATATAGATGTTGAAGCATATAATTATTGTAATTCTCTGTTAGAAACATGCTTCACATAAGTCTGCATCTACAAGAAAAGTTATAAATATAACTTTTGTTTGTTCTAAAGAAGGTCATAAGTCTTAGAAGCAAGGGTTTGGAAAATTTTTTAAACAAACAAGGGAAGTTAGATATAGTTGTCTTGCTCATTTATAGGTTGCACAGAAGTAGGATGACAAGTGGAAGATAAGAAAATTTCACGATGATCATAGTCATTCTTTAACAACTCCTTCGAAAGTTAAATATTTACGATCTGAAAAAGAAATCTCGGCAACATCAAAAAAGGCTATTGAAAACCTACACAAATTTAGCATGGGTCATCCCGGATAGCTAGAGCACTTAATATGTTTGATGAGCCCCTTCTAACAGCTCAAGATTGTATTAATCATCTCATAACAAAAGGAAAAGGAAACTTCTCATCTGAATGTCTAAATATCATATCTTATTTTTACAAAAAAGGCATGTGTTGATTCGAGTTTTTTTTATAGATGGGAATTGGACGAAGATGGAACTCTAATGACTTTTTTTTTGGAGTTGATGGTGATCAAGGAATAGTTATTTAACTTTTGGGGATGTCGTTGTACTTAATACTACATATCGAACAAATAATTTAATAATGTCATTTGCTTCATTCACTGAAATTAATGAGCGAACAAATAGTTTAAGAGTATAACAAGTGGCCATACGAATCTGCAAGCATAGATGCATTCGAAGAGGGTTGGTTCTATTTGAAAATAAAATTTGATATCCCAGATGGTCATTGGTTAGAGGGTATGTACAATAAGCGTAGTCAATGGATTTTATTATACTTTAAAGATCTTCTTACTGCAGGCATGCGTACTACTCAAAGGGTAGAAAGCATAAATGTTTTTTTTTATGGATTTGTTAATGCAAATACTTCACTCTTAGATTTTGTCCAACAGTATGACAAAGCAATTCAAAGCCTTTATGGAATTGAAAAACAAGAAGATTTTCACCCTATTAACTCTAATCCTGTCTATCTTAAACATAATCCATTAGAGATCGAAGCGGGCAAGATCTACACACAACGTGTTTTTTGTAAGTTTCAACAAGAATATACTCAAGCCTTTAATTTTTTTGCTAGTAAGATTTGTAAGGATGCCGAAAAATCATTCTACTTAGTTTATCTAGTAGGAGGTGTAGATGAAGGTAAGAATATTGTAGAGTTTAGTCATGATGAAGGAATCTTTATAAAGTGTTCATGCAAAAAATAAGAACAAGAATGCATTTTTTGTTGCCACATCATAACAGTTCTTCACAAAAAATGTGTGGGATATTTACCTAAGTAGTATATCCTTCATCGTTAGACAATAAATACAAGGTATTCAAATGTATGTTCAAACTACCTGAGCACTATATCCTGCAGTAATGATGACATAACTCCACTAGAAAATTTGGCTTGACAAAGTAATGCGTGACGAGGACAAGAAATGGGTTTATTGTCTAGGAAGTATTTACAGTTTGGGAAGTCAATGGTGGACGATTTTGTAAGTAAATTTATGACATTTCATATGGCAAATAGCACTATCAATGTAAGTCAATCAAATACTAGTGAAATGCCTATAATTCAAGCAAGCTTTGTGAATATACAAGAACCTCAATTTGTCATTCGTGATCTCATCGTGTCAAAGCCAAAGGTAAACCAAGAAATGTATCTATGATTAGATCAGGAGTTGAAATTTCCATGTCGAAAAAGAATTTCAAGAAGAGAAGTTGTGGAGCTTGCAAAAAGAGTGGACATGACAAACGAAAATGCCCTTTGATTAAGATATGATACATTTTTTAATTCAACTTATATAATCACTTTTAATTAATTCTCATTTTGCAGGCTACCAACGATCAAGACAATCAAGATGGCATGTAGAACAGAGCTTCAACATTTAGGCAGCTTCATATTTATGAAGGTTGGCTACTTCATGAACATATCATTTAGTGTTAGTCTCTATACATATTTATTAAAAAGATAATTGTGATGGACATGCAAATATGACGACAATGATGAAGAACAAGTCAAGAATACAGAAGAAGCTCGTGGGATAATGTAGGAGTGGTTTACCAAGCATGAAATGCTTAAATGTTGTGTCTTTATGGAAATTTTATGCGAAAACTTGTTTAGCAACATTTATGTATGATATGCTTGAGCTGATTATATTTTCTAAAAACTGAATTGTTTGGGTTTGTCTCATGAATTCCTCAATCCATGCAACTTTCTTTTCACAATCCTTTCTTTTTGAGGTGCCATGCAACTTCTCAATCCTTTCTTTTCACAATGCCATGCACTTATGATCCAGCGTTATACATCATTGGGGTCTAAATCTAATAGCTTTTCTCCTGCAAATGTGCCAATAGTCATATTACCATGTATTCTACTTGCATTGAGCAGAGCACCCCAACCTGCTTCATCTAGCTCTATTGGCGTACTCCTTACTAATTTATAAGCATCTTCCATGAGCCCAGCTTTACCAAGTAGATCTATCAAGCATGCAAAATGTATAGCTTTGGGTTTAAGATTGAAAACACATTTCATGTCCTCAAAATGCATTTGATCTTCTGCAACTAATCCACCATGGCCACATGCGGATAGGACACCTACAAAGCATTACAGAGGTTCACCCGAAGTTTTGGACCATCTGGAAAATAATTATGAATCTTTCTACCAAGATCCAAGCAACCAGACTGAGCGCATGCTGAGAGTACAGCGACAAATGTAGCATCTATAGGCCTCACGTTTCCAGCAATCATTTCATGGAACAAGCTTATTGCCTCTTATGATCCCGCATTATACGTGAGATGACTAGTAGAGGATACAGATGACCATGCGCTTATGCGGATAATCTTAGAGCAAAATGACTGTTACACATATTACATTTGCAAATCTTACACATATTACATTCATTCATAGATAAGCGTAGACATATTACATCGCAAATCTTAAAACAACGACGTAGTCACATTACATTCATAGATAAGCATACACATATTACATTGCACACATTACATATAACACATATTACATCTTCATATGAAAATAAAGACAATGATGACAAGAATCAATATAATAAGGCATTTGAAGCATAACTTCTTTCCATTTGCAACGTTTCTATACTCAACTTCTCTAACTTCATATTCAATTTTCATACGATCAATTTTGCGCAATAGACCATTTATAACTTGTGTGGCTCTAGGTTCAAAGGATGCATCCATCCATTCGAAGTATCGACAAGCACCGTGTTATTGTCAACAAACAAATTATGACAAATCATCAAAGTACAATATATGAAAAAAATTCATCCATACAACTCACTCCGTAAAATCGACATCCATAGAACTTTCGACCCGAGTTTCGATGGGTCCAAGAAGTTTTGATCACCGCTTCTTCTCCACAATAACATCTTGGAAATACCATACTACTAAATATTAATGAAATTTTAATAAGCTAATACAAGTTCAAGTAATCAATATTAATGAGATTTTAATCAAGTTATAACCTTTATGATCGGCGGCGGGGCGCAAGAGTGGCGGCGGGGCGAGAGAGCTGCAGCGGGGGGCGAGAGAGCGGGCGGCGGCGGGGCGAGAGAGCAGCGACGGGGACGACAGAGCGGCGGGGCGAGAGAGTGGGCGGTGCCGAGGCGAGAGAGCGGCGGCAGGGGGCAAGAGAGTGGGCGACGGCGGGGCGAGAGAGCGGAGGCAAAGGGCGAGAGAGCGGCGGCGGGGGGGGGGGGGGTGAGAGAGTGGGCGGAGGCGAGGCGAGAGAGCAGTGGCGGGGGGTGAGAGAGCGGGCGGCGCCGAGGTGAGAGAGCGGTGGCGGGGAGCAAGAGAGCGGGCGGCGGTGGGGCGAGAGAGCATGCAGTGGCGGGGCGACAGAGCGGCAGGACGAGAGAACGGGTGGCGGCGGGGGGCGACAGAGCGGCGACGGCGAGAGAGCGGTGAAACGAGGGGGGCCGGCGACACACGGAGGCGTGTCAGCTGTGAAACGAGGAGGACACACATATCTTGCCGGAGAACGCGCAGATCTTGCCGAGGGACGAAGATCTGCCGGGCGATTTCGGTGAGAGGGGTAAAGGCGAGAGTGCAGGCGATCTCAACAACGTCGATGGGCAATGTCGGGGACGGCGAGAGGTTGGGCGATCTCGGCTGGCGGAGGGCGAGAGAGCGCGCGACGGCGGGGAGATGAAGAGAAGAGAGATTTTGTTGTGCAAGGAGATGTGTGTGTGTGGGGGGGCTGTCGTGGTTTGTAGGTTATTTAGAAAAAAGTTAAAAAAATAGGCGTAATCTCGACCGTCGATCATGAATCTGACGACCGAGATCGTTGAAAACATATTATCCGACGATGATGGATCGAGCGGCCGAGATTGAGGTAGCAAAATGCTACCAACTTAAGTTGGTAGCATAGGAATTAAATCCTAAAATAAATAAATTATTACTCATAATATTTTGGTAAAAAAAATTATTGACCCAATATAAAAAAATTATATCATTCAAAATATATTAGAAGGAAATTTTGAAATATAACGGACTTTTTTTACATAGACATCTATACATGTATGCAGATAAATTTAATTACTTTATATAACGAACATTTAATTTAATACAATATGTTTTGTATTTTCTAGGAAATTTTCAAAAAAAAACTAAAAGGTTATAGTATCTATTTCAGTTATACAAAATTTATAGTTTAATGATATTTAAAAAGGATTTTAAATAGTCCTTTTCTAATCAAAGAATCCCACTTATAATCTTTTGAGTATTATTATCTTATTTAAAAATTATCTTATTTATTATCTATGAATATTATGACCTTATATAACTAACTTTTATTTATTTATTTATTTATTATTATTATTATTTTTTATTTTCTTCCATGAAAATTATGTGAATAATAATAAGTTATCTATATTACTTATTTTAGGCATATTAGGTCCTTATATATTACAATCCCGATTAAGATTAGGTATTAGTATTAAGATTAGGATCAGTTTAAAATATTTTTCATATCTGGTTTATTTCACATGTAATCAAATATTAAATATTATTGCTGTAGGATATCTTTAGCATGTTGTAAATATCTATGTGTCTATAAAAAATTATTATTGGGAATAATTTTATTGCACCACTTACTATAATTTATATTATTCAACTAGTTTTCTTTGATCATATTTTAATTTATTGCAACATATATTTAAGGTTAAGAGTCGTGAAAAAATAAATCAAACAATAAAAGATAAGAAAATGGAAGGTAAATGAAATGGTAAAAGTAATAAAAATGATGCATACGGTGAGTTTGAACCCCCTAACTTGTTCCATCCTAATAACTCCCTCACCCACATGCTTGAAATCATGGTGTGTGCTACTCGTTGCGTATGATTCAACATTTTCAAACAATTCTGTCGAATTAAAGTGAACTCGGATCTGACGAGTTTAATGTGAGCTAAATCGTTTTCCTGCCTTAGAAAAGGTAAGATGAAATTATTTGAAGTTTTTAATAGCCTTGGTTAAAGTAATTTACAACCTTAAACACGTCAATTAGGAAAAAAATGAGAGTATGATTATGGGATAGATTTCAGTAAATTTCTTTGAACTTTACTCTCTTTTTCAATTCTATTCTTCAATTTTATTTTATAATCAGACTAATATTCAATTAGTCATTTGGTTCATCATCTTTTCGATAAAGAATAACTAGCTTTTTGCAATCATTTTGCCGATGCAACATGTTATTTAAAAATAAAATAAATCTAAAATAATAAATATTTATATTAAAATAATAATATAATACTTTATTAAATATTTTAAAAGAAAAAGGGACACGTCCCCTCTCCTCTTCGTCGTCGGAGAGGAGAAAGGGAGGGGGGTGACGCTTCTTCCCCATCTACACGTGCAATGTAGATGGTGAGGGGTGGCACCCCTCCTCCCCTCCTCTCTTCTCCAGTGTTGCACAGAGGAGGTAGGGCGTCGTCCCCCTCCTTTCTTTTCTCTAATGCCAAATAAGAGAGGAAGAGGGGTGCAGCCGTCTCCTCCCGCTCTTCCTTCAATCATTTGAACGTCAAAGTTGGCTCAACTCCTATTTTAAAAATATAAATAAATATATTACTATATTATTATTTTAATATTATTTAAAAAATAACTTGCCACAGCTACAAAATGATAAAAAAAAATTGGCTATACCCAATGTAGAGTGTAGTTGCTGAAATAAGTTAATAATTGGAGGATAATTTGATTATAAAATAAAGTTGAAGAAGAGAATTGAACAAAGAATAAATTTAGAAGGTATTTATTGAAATTTATCCATAGTTATGGCTTTCCCTATTCTTTAAACTAAGATTTTGCAATTGCATGATAACACAAGTCAAATGAGAATTAAAATAGAAATAATATTTATTTTCAATGTTTTATATTAAGTCAAAATATCATCATACATAACATTGAATTTGAAATGTCATTGACATTTATGATCAAATATATGCATTTTATGTCAAACAACATACATTTTATAAGTATGACATTATCATAAATATCAAAATGTCTTTCAACTACATTCACATCATGCACAAATTTTTAATTCCTAAAATCAAGAATTATGCATATGGATGATAATATGTCCACGTGAAATATTATGAAAATATCTAAATCTAATTTTGCTACATCCGGATTCCACATTCAAATAAGTTAAATTGTTTAAAGTGTCAAACATAGAGAACATATATTCAATGTATGACAATATTACATATTATTACGGTAAGTTCTTATAAAAAAATTTCAATTTCATATGCATATCTTGACACAAATGATACTAATCATTATAAACATCAAGACAAGGATATCACTTGTGTTTTAAAATTATGAAAATATATTCAAGCTAGTGTCATAAAAAATGAATGCATATACTTGAATTGAAGCACTTAGTTTTTTAGACATTATAATTTACATATCTTTATAATATTTAGTATATCTCATGAAAAATTAACTCAAATTTGACTCAAATTTTAAGACTTTTGTCAGAATAGTACAAATCATAAGAAACAAACAATATTTGATTCATGATGACGTTCATGATATTAACAACACATGAATCACATTATCAAGTACATTATATCCAACATCTCTTACTTGAATCTATAATTTTTTTTACAAGGCATTCAGTTTTCAAGTAAGTGACATATATATATAGTTGGATTATCACAAAAATATACACAAATTTAAATATTTAATTATGCAAGTTTAATCTTTCTTTTAAAGGAAAGTTTAGACCTAAATTATCTTTTCTTTATTTTTCATATATCATATGTTTCAAACTATTTCATTCTAATAAATCATGACTAATATCAAGAAGGTTAAATTTGAATTTGACACAAATCACATGTCCTATGTGTTTTTACATTTGTGTCCTAAAATCTAATCATATAATCATGGTATCACATTAAAACATGACTTTTGCGCATCAAGAATTAACATATTATGCTATAATAATTTCACAATCTTGTGCGTGATCAAAATTTACCTCATGTGACATTGTTTAATGCCACTTATGCCTTCACTCTTCATTTGATAATATGGAAGCATTAATATTTGGTTATTTTTTTATTGTCCGGTCACCCAACTTCATTTTATAAAATCATGATCATCGAACTTTCGAAACGATCATCGCGACCACCCATCTCTTGCTAATCGATGACTTAGATATATGAATGCACACCACATTAGTATTTTCTCTCTCATCCTAGTCATATTTTAAAAATAAAAATGTCAAGTTAACATTTTTTCTCTTTCCTCTGCGCGAACTTAATTTCATATCGATATGGTCAATTAACTTTTCAAAATTTTCAAACCTGATCATTCAAATTTTTAAAAATTTGAGTCACAATCATCATTAGAAACTTTTAAAAAATATATGTATATAATAAATAAATAAAATAAAAATGGCAGCAGCTTCGTAGAGGGACTTCCTAAATATGGACTTTTGAGTGGTGTCACATCCTGCTCGGGCCGGTTAAATCAAACTTAACCGTGCCTTGAGTCATGTAGAGTTGGGCCATCAATCTTTTTTATTTATATTAGATATATGCTATTATAATACTAATCATTATTAAATGAGGGAAATAAAAAATTTAAAAAAACAAACAAATCGATCACATCTTTTACCCTAGATTTTGGACTAATAAAAAATATTATAATATATTATATTATGATTATTAGATATAGAATAACAATATTTATATATATAATATATATAATGTATTATTAAAGATTTATATTTGAACTGGCCAAGCCTGTGCTCGTTGGGCCCTTGCCGAGCTATGCTCGGCACCGCTGCCTAGTATGGTTTGGCCTGGTGAAATCCCATGTGGGCTCCATGCTAGGCCATGCGGCCCACACAGAAGTCTACCTTTAGGGGTTACGATTTTTCATGTGAGCAAGACGACCTTTTTTTAATATTTATTTAATTATAATTTTAAATGGAGAGAGAGAAATATTGATGTGGTAGTAGTTTTCTTTAAAATAAATTATTTCAAAAGTTGAAAGTTTCTTAAACATTTTTTATTTATTTTTATTTTGACTTTTTTCTAATATTTTCTAATTTTTTTTAATAATGATCGTGAATAAAATATTTGAAAAGTTAAATAAGGGGGGTGTAAGTCATAAAGAGTTAACGTCTTTTGTTGATCGTTAGATTTTTGTATTATCGATTTATTATTATTGCATTATGTTTTTTTTGTTATTTTATATATTTAATTATGGTCATGACTAAAATCTTTAAAATGTTGAATGACCATGTCTAAAAACTTTGAAAAGTTGAATGGCCGTACAAATACAAAATTAATTTAAGTGAAGGAGAGAAAAATGATAACGTGTCTTTTCTTATTTTTTTAAAAAGTAAAATATGATCTAGAGGAGAGAGGAAATGTTGGTGTGATGTCAAGATAATGCCACGCCAGCGATCCACCAATAAAAGGGTGATAGCCGGTCATGATGAATCACGATTGGAACATTTCTGAAGTTTGATGATCATGATATTACAAAGTGAAGTTTGGAAATGCTCTTAAGTTGCATGACAATTGTTGAATTTTCTCTAACTTGAACTTCATTATTCTTATAATTTTCTATCACCTTGATGCAATTTTTACTAAAAGTGGTGCATTTGAAAATAAGACTAAGTCCATGAACATTGAAGGCACATTAGAAAGCACTTACTCCTCTAAAAATCAAGTTTTGTTAAAAATTTTGAAAACCATCATATTCACAAAAATGGTAATCTAAAAAACATCACTTATAGTTTTCTTCGATTTTTCAAAACCATAATTTTCACATATAAAAATTAGTAGAATATAAATAAGTTTGCATTCAAATTTTCCAATGATAAAAAATTGAATCATTAAGGTTCGGTGGGTGAAAATGGATAAACCCCTTTTAGAAATTGTGTGATACTCTAAGATTGTCAAATATGTAAAAACAAGAGCAATCTTACTATGTTAATAATTATTGGTTTAGAAAACACCAAGAGGGTAGGAAGGGGGTAAATTGTAATTTAAATTTTAAATCAATTTCTCAAATTAATTGGAGAAGTATAAAACTTATTTGTAAAATATAAAAACTAATGTAATGCAAATAACAGAACACAAGAGAAAGAAAGACAAATTCAAAGTTTATTGATAATGTTCAACCTAACTTCCTAGCCTACATCTCTACGTTGACTTCTCAACCCGAATTTTCGTTAATCAAATCAAATTCGCCTTTATCTACTTCAAGTTGTAGAAAAATCTCTTCTTTAAAAGAAGTTTATGATGCACACATTTTTCTTTAGCTCAAAAAGTAAGATTGACCAACGTCTACAAATTCTCACAATTTCACACCAA
Organism: Pontederia crassipes; assembly: GCA_030549335.1. NCBI lineage: Eukaryota > Viridiplantae > Streptophyta > Magnoliopsida > Commelinales > Pontederiaceae > Pontederia > Pontederia crassipes. The sequence continues at coordinate 24,029,561 of CM060196.1, forward strand.
AAATAATATATCTCTCTAGTACAACTGAAGTTCACGCTCAAATAAAGAGAGAAAAGAATGAAAAAATTTCACCATTTAATTCAAATATTTTAAGAATTGATCTTCCTTGATGAATGATATTTCCTTTGTAGTCTTGCATCATTCTACCATTTGGAAGCTCCTTTATCGACTTTAAACTTAAATATAACCATTTTAATTTTTTTAGATGAAAAAACCTAGCTATTATACTTTTTTTTATCACATTGATATCCTTGTAGTATTTGAGTTATAATTTTTTTGAATAGATGTTCAATAAATTGATTTTTTTATTGAAAATTGAACAACAATATTTACATTAGTTTTACACATACCCCAAACCAAATCTAATGAAAAAAACTTCACAAATCTCATTAAAATTCAGTCCGTTAAAAATTAGTCATTAATTATAACTTTTCAAGTTCATACCCTTGCTATATCATAACTTTATATTCAGATGTCCAAATGAATTAATTCTTGATATTTTGGAAGGCTGATAGAATTATCTACATTTATATTTGTATAGGTCAACCCAAATTTGATTAAAATGTTTTCAAATATATCATTGAATTTTTTCTGCTAAAAACTAATCAGTATATTATGTAGTTTGACGTATCTATTTTGTTGACATATGTTCTTATATAGTTATCCAAATGAGGTGATTATTAATTTTTTGAAAAGTTCAAAAAAATATCTCAAACTTTTATATTTTGTTCTCGGTTCAAATATAACAAGAACATAATTAAATTTAATTGCAGCTTAAGTGCATAAAACTATTCATTCAAAATTATCTTTTTTTCAAAATGTCAAATTCATGACCTTAAACATTCAAAGTTCATATCATTAAAATATAATCAATTAAACCTATGTTCTAACATGTTTTCCTTCAAATAACATATGTCACATTATATAACATTTTGATTAAGTCAAAGGACCAAAGTGTTTGTTAGACACAAATAATAACAAGTGTTTGGTATCTAGCTTTTTGAGATTGGTGAACCAACATCTGAGTGATAATATAATTACTATTTAAAGGCTATGACATTATAATGAGCATCAAAATATTTATTTCCAAATACACCCATTATAATATTTTATTATTCATTACTACTTGTATCATATAACTATTCTTTTTATATATGATAAATTCTGAAATTATTCTTATTTGTTCACTTACATATGTTTGGGTTTAAATGTTTATTATTCTTAGAATAGTAAATAAAAATGAATTGCTTTGATTTATAATTGTTAAAATATTTCAAATTATTAAAAGATTATCCATGACTTATTAGTCATTTATATTTATTAACCAATTTAATGTGCATTTGCAACATTCTTATTTCTTTCAATCCTTCAACCACTACAATTTAATTACTTGTCGCCAATCACTAATATTAGTCCTTATTCAATTATAAACAAAGCCTATCTGAATGAATTATGTTGTGGCATTTACATATAATTAATGGAACGTGGACCTCATATGCATTCGGGATCTTGAGGCATTGATAGGATGTGATGTGGCTCGCTTGGTGGTACTTATGGAAAAGTTTAATCTCACATGGATAGGTCATAAGGAATTTTGTTTTTAGATGTTTGTAAATGATAGACTATGAATAAAATATGTTTAAATGATCCCATCCATCAATGGATGTGTGCCACTTATATGCATCTAGTTTGGTCCTATGAACATTAATTATATGGATATGAAGGACAAAAGGACAATGGATACATTAGTGATGAGTTGAGCCTATATATGTGATAGTCAACATAACCAATAACTTCACTAGTAAAAACAAATGATAATAATACATTTTTTTAAATAAAGCTTAATTTTAGTTATCTTTATAATTATACAAATGTGTGCATATTATTTTCACAATCATTTCATAACATCTCTGAGAAAATAATTTTCTTTCACCTGATATGATTAGAAAATTATGTGACAATAAATGATAAATTAATGAATCATTGTAGGTCTTAACAATGATTAGCAGGACTCCCTTCATATTTCCATATGATTGTCACCACTTTGCGAGTTAATGGAACAATTAAGCTAGTGAGAAAAAAAGTTACCAACCTAGTTAGCAATAGAGTACAATATGTCTAAAGATAGCAAGAAGGATGAAGTTTTTGAAGCTGAAGATGCTGAAGCTCATGCTATGCACCATAAGAAGAATCTTGGACCCATAAAGAAGCAATTAAAAGGAAAGCTCCAAAGGAAGCCACCAAGTGGCACTTGCTACAACTATGACAGATATGGTCACTTGGCTGCCAAATGTCTTGCTGGAAACAAATAGTGGAACCCAATTAGGGTCCGCCAAAGTAAAACCAAAATAAGTTTGAATATGTTGTAATCTTCGAGTGCAATGTTGTGAAGTCAAATATTGAAGGTTGGTGGAACAACTCTTGGTGCTACCTATCACATTTCCAAAATTACGGAATACAAGTTATCTCCAAAGAAATGAAGAAATATGAACAAAGAATATTTATATTGAATAACACCTATTTGGATGTTCTGGGAACATACAAGTTGATTTTGAAAAATAAAATGTCTTGGTGCTGCATGATTAATTATGGATCCAAGGATTCATATGAGTCTCATCTTTGAGCATGTCCTTATAAAAAAAATTGAAGTCAGATTCTTTAATGGATGTGTATCCATAAATAAGATAGAAAGATAGTAGGTATGGAAAAGTTTTTGAATATTTTCTATGTGCATCTAATTATGTCCCCAAATTTCACCCTGTTTAATTAGCATTTTCCCTGCTCAGGCGCCCAAGTTTGAGACAAGATTCCGTTGCACATCCGTTTTCTTGCCGAATTGAATTTCATAACAACCATTTCGATCTAGGCCTAGCATCTTTGGTTCTTTCTACACCATATTTAGATCTGCTTTTTCAAATGAAATTTATTTCTCTTGAATTACTAGCTATGGCAAGCGGGTTAGATTGACCTCGAAAGAAGTGCATGTTTGATTTGAGTCGGCGTACTCCTTGCTTTTGGGGACATTTTTTCTTCTCTACCATGCTTGACCTTGCTGCCGGAACCAATTGCATATGAAAGGAGGCAAGAGTGGGCCAACTACAAGAAGCAAGACTTTGTACACTGAACTGGATAAGGCGCTTTTAGAATGCTAACTATTTCATGAAGGATGGAAATCATGGGATCACCGATGTGGTGGCATGAAAGACTAACAACAAATCTAAGATAAAGCAAACAAAAAAAAGTGGCTAATATAATAAGTGCAACTATTGCAATGAACATTGTTTGACCAAAAAACAAAGCAAGTTACTAATATTAAATAATTACAAAATTATTAATTACCATAAATTTAATATTAATTAAACACCAAACAAGTTTATATCACAAATAGCATCATTACAAAGGGTTTAATTCAGTTGCTCCCAACTTCCTGTTCTCAAAATCACGACCGTTTACTTTTTCATCAAGGGTTCACATCGTGCATCCGATTGTCGCCGTCCGATTCGATCTCAATGGCTCAAATCCGCGTGATTTTTTTCCTTCAACCTACGCCCGCCGACCCTAACTTAATCCTTTTCTTCTTTCGTCTTCTCTCACTTCCTCGTCAATGCCCTCTGCGCGATTCACATGCCGACGCGAGATCTCACCTTTGTCGTCGCCGACCCCGGCCCTGATCCGTCGTCTACACACGGATGCCCCCCTCGAGCCCGACGGCCTCCGCAATGACCTCTCCCCTTTCCAAGCCAGATCTCATCCCTCTCGACGTCTTCACGCATGCAGAGCTCCGCCGCCATTGTGCACCGCCACCGCTGAGCTCGCCGATTTGCTCCCTCCGCACCGATCGCCTTCGCACATCGCCATCGCAAACACCGCTGCATCCAGCATGTCGCTCTCCCGGACGCCGCCTCATGATCCCTCACTGCCGTTGTCCAAGAACACTCACCGTTTTCACCTCGCAGGTCACCGCTGTCTTCCCCAGTTCATCACCGCTGCGAACACATGTCGCTGCCGCCTTCGCATGTCGTCGCCTCTTCAGTCCCCACAAGTCGGCGCCGCTTCAGTCCTCGCAGGCCACCGCCGCCGCCGCTTTCTCCGCGACCCCTCTCCCCGCCGTCATGGCTACTGAGCGGCCACTGCATGAGATCCATTGCTGACTGAGATCCATCGCCGACATCGCTGCCACCTCGCAATCCATCGCTACCACCTCGCTCGCCACAACCGCGGCCTCCCAATCCCTTGCCATCGCCACTGCTCGCAATCCATCATTGCCGCCTCACTCGCCACAGCCACATGTTGCCACTCTTTTTAGTGGGACGGTTCGGGGCATGGCGGGTGCATCCGGTGGCACACCGGGTGACCGTTATGGCGGGCGCAGTGCATGGCAGCCATTCCATCCCAGGGCATGTTCGGGACGTCCCAGGGACAAGGCAGCAAAATCCCAAAGGTCAGGCAGCATGAAGGAGGCTTGACAACATCTATCGACCAGTTTGGGACAAGTGGATTCTCCGTGGGATGAGAGATGCACGCCCGGCGCACAGGTGGCGCAGCCTGGCTGCACACTTTGGCATTTTTGGGCGATGTCATCCCAAGGCCAAAGTGCTCCATCCCATTTGTCCCTTAGGTGGAGGGAAGTCGTGGACGCACCGCCGGCCATGGAGATTCTCACGCAGGAGGCTTCTGGGATGATGACAGTTGGAAGGTGGCAATTATAACCACCCTGGCGCCATGCACTCGCATGCGATGGGAGGATCTGGGGCGCGCGCTGCTTGGCGGGAGGAGATCTCACGGCATGAAGATGGAGGGAACACCATCTAGGCATCCCAACTTCAAGCAGGAAGGAGGAAGGCCGCATGGGGGTTTTTGATGCGAAGAGGTGCCATGAAGGGGCGCCCGGCCTTATGTATTGTATTTGAATTTTAAGTTGGCGGTTGGCCATCTTCTTCATTGTATAAATACATGTATTCATCCTATGTTCAGGGCAGAGTGAATAAAGCATTCTTTCCCCCCTAATTCTCTGTGTTCTAAGTGTGTTTGTGTGATCATCTTCTTGCTTGTGTGTGTGCATGACTAAGTGTTGAGAAGAACACTTGTGCGAGTGAGAATGACTTAGGGGTTGAGAAGAAACTTCCTAAGGCCGCGCATCCTAATTCATCCTACAGAAAAAGGGCGTGACAATTGTGGTATCGGAGCGTAGGTTGGTGCAATGGCTGAAGAGATCCAGAGTCCAAGAACGCGAGGGCGCCAATTGGACAACATTCCGGCCACAGGTGGTGGCGGCAATGGAAATGGTGGAGAAAAAAGAACCAGGTCCCAATCCGCTGATCCCTTCACTCATTTGGAGAGGCATGTCGACCTGCTTGACCATAACCTCCAAGGCATGGACATGGTGGTCCGAAACCTTGAGATGGTTACGGGACAGCAGGGTGCGGCCATTGAAGAGGGCAGGTCGGCGGCCGAACTTCAAGCGGCATGATTGAAGTCTTTCGAAGAAGCCATGGACATCCGGATGAAGGCCATGGAGGTCGACGTCCTACTGATCCATAGCCACTTAATGGACTCCAGAGGCTTGCGAGGAAGGACGGCCGTGCCCAAGTTCACTGGCCCGGAACCTAAGAAATACGATGGGGCAAGGGCGGCCACTGCCATCGATGACTTCTTATGGTGCCTAGAGAAGGGGTTCAAGACAAGCAAAATCACAGTGAAGAAGGATCAAATAGACATGGCCGTCCGCTACTTAGCCGATGGTGCCTTGTTATGGTGGCGACGTATGGAGGAAGAGATGACCAAAGGCAAAGTGGCCATCGACACTTAGGAAGTCATCACCAAAGAATTGAAGAAACAATTCTACCCAGGGAATGCCTAGGAAGTCACCATGAACAAACTCACCGCACTTTGACAAACAGGGTCGGTCAAGGAGTACATTGAGAAGTTCCAACCCCTCATGCTTGAGATGACCGGCACCATGGACGAAAGCACTTGGGTATTCTTCTTCCTAAGGGGTCTCAAGCCATAGACAGCCCAAGAAGTGAAGGAGCAGAAGGTGGCCACCATCAAAGAAGCCTTGGCCGTGGCCGAGGCTCTCACAAAATTCACGACCAACCATGATCTTGGCGAGGCCAAGGAAAGGGCAAGTCCGAGGACAAGAGACGTGCCTCTAAGAAGTCCGAGAAGGACAAAGACCAGAAGTCATCTAAGGCTGACAAGGGAGATTCCAAGAAGTCTGTGAAGTGTTACATATGCGGGGGCGCGCACTATGCCCGGGAGTGCAACCGACCGGTAGGCTTGGCTGCCATGGCATCGACATTTGATGAAGATGGGGGCGTGGCGCATATGGGATCTATCATGGACCTCACAACAACGACGGCCACCCTCCCTGTCAAGGACACGAAGAAGGCCACCAAGGGCTTTATGTTCGCCGAGGCTAGGGTGAACGGCCATAGGACGACCGCACTGGTGGACACGGGCGCCACCCACAACTTCATGTCCCTACAGGAGGCCACGTGTTTGGGAGTCACCTACGAGAAGGAGCCCGGCCTTATCAAGACAATCAATGCCTTGTCCCAGCCCATCTATGGAGTAGCAAGGGATGTGGCCATCCACGTTGGCGAGTGGAGTGGAGAAATCAGCATCACAGTGGTGACCATGGACGATCACCAATTCGTGTTGGACATGGAGTTCATGGATAGTTTCAGAGAGGTGAGATTCACTAATGATGGATTGTGTTTAGTCTCCCAGGAAGCCTCCCATGAAGTGGCCCTCGCTAGGGCAAGTGTGAAGTCTCGAATGCTCTTGGCAATTCAAATTGGTCGAGGGATGTGCAAGGGCGAGGTCACATACCTCGCAACCCTAAAGTTGAACGAACATGACCAGGTGGGTCTAGAGATGCCCAAAGAAGTCTGGAGGCTCCTTGAAGGGTACAAGGATGTGATGCCCTCGGAATTGCCAAAGAAACTCCCTCATCGCCGCGATGTGGATCATGCCATAGAGTTGGCACCCAGAGCCAAGCCCTCGGCCACGGGGCCTTATAGGATGGCGCCACCCGAATTGGAGGAACTTCGGAAGCAACTAGGAGAGTTGCTCAAGGTCGACTTCATACGACCTTCGAAGGCACCATATTGAGCTCCAGTCATCTTCCAAAAGAAGCAAGATGGCTCCTTGAGGATGTGTATTGATTATAGGGCCCTCAACAAGTTGACGGTTTGCAACAAGTACCCAATACCTTTGGTGGAGGACCTCTTTGATCGCCTTGGGAAGGCTAGGGTTTTCTCCAAACTTGACTTGAGGTCAAGGTATTGGCAAGTGAGGATTGCAAAAGGTGATGAAGAGAAGATTACATGTGTGATTAGGTATAGGTCATATGAGTTTCTTGTAATGCCCTTTGGCCTCACTAATGCATCGGCCACTTTTTGTACCTTAATGAACAAGATTTTCCACCCATTCTTAGACAAGTGTGTGGTGGTCTATCTTGACGACATTGTTGTCTATTCTGAGAACATTGCAAATCACATGAAGCACTTGGAGGAGGTTCTCAAGTTGCTTAGGGCCAATGAACTTTTCATCAAATTGGAGAAGTGCTCCTTTGCTCAGTCCGAAGTGATGTTCTTGAGACACATGATCAAAGCAGTCACCATTGCCATGGACGCGTCCAAGGTCCAAGCCATCTTGGATTGGAGGCCACCTACGAATGTGTCGGAGTTGCGATCATTCCTAGGGTTGGCCAACTACTATCGAAAGTTCGTGGAGGATTACTCTCGACGGACGGCTACCCTCACGAACCTCCTAAAGAAGGATATGAAGTGGCTTTGGACGAGCCAATGCCAAGAGTCCTTCGACGACTTGAAGACAACCATGGCCGCGGGGCCATGCTTGAAGCTGTCGGATTATGGCGGGCCATTCGAGGTGCACACCAACGCCTCTGACTATGCCCTAGGGGGTGTCCTCATGCAGGAGGGCCACCCTATGGCTTATGAGAGTCATTCAACGAGGCTGAACGAAGGTACCCAGTGCACGACAAGGAGATGACGGCCATAGTCCATTGCTTGCGGACATGGAGGCACTACCTCTTGGGGAGTGCCTTCATAGTGAAGACCGACAACGTGACGACCTCCTACTTCCAAAACCAAAAGAAACTCTCCCCCAAACAGGCAAGATGGCAGGATTTCTTGGCTGAGTTCGAGTACTCCCTTGAATATAGAATCGAGCGCTCCAATGTGATGGCCGACGCCCTAAGCCGCAAGTCTCAATTGGCCACCATCAGTGCAATCAGGATGGACTTCCAAGATCAGATCCGTGAGGGCCTCAAGGAGGACACCAAGGCCTTAGAGTTGAAGAAGATGGTAGAGGAAGGATGGACGAGGAGTTTTTGGATGGAGGATGACCTGTTGTTCACTTCAGGACGCAGGATGTACGCGCCCCGGATGGGCGGCCTGCGACGGATGGTGCTGAGGGACTGCCATGATTCAAAATGGCATGACACCCCAGCATGGCCAGAATTCTGGCCTTGGTTGAAGATGCATACTACTGGCCTCAGATGAGTGAGGAAGTGGAGGCTTATGTGCGGATGTGCTTGCTGTGCCAACAGGACAAGGTGGATCATCAGAGGCCGGTCAGATTGCTCGAGCCTCTTCCAATCCCGGAGCGGCCATGGCAGGTAATCACGATGGATTTCATATCTGCCCTGCCGAAGTCAGGAGGGTTTGGGTCAATCATGGTGGTGGTTGACAAGCTCTCCAAGTATGGGACATTTGTACTCGCACCCAAGCATTGCACGGCCGAAGAAGTGGCCAGGCTCTTCATCGACAATGTGGTGAAGCACTAGGGCGTGCCCGAGGTCATTGTGAGTGACCGTGATCCTCGGTTCACAAGGAACTTCTGGAGGGAGTTGTTCAAGCTACTGGTGTCTCGACTTCAGTTCTCAACGTCCTTCCACCCACAGACGGATGGCCAAACCGAGCGTGCCAACAACATATTGGAGACCTACTTACGACATTTTGTGGCTGCAAGTCAGGGAGATTGGCGAGGCTATTGGGAGTGGCCCAATTCTCCTGTAATCTTCAAAGAAGTGAAGCTACGCACCAGAGCGCCTTCGAGATTGTCACAGGTCGTCAACCTGTGACTCCGGTAGCCCTGGCCACTAGGTACTCTGGGAGGTGCCCGGCCGCATACCATGTAGCTCGAGAGTGGCAGGATGATGTGGAGATGTCCAAAGCCATCTTGGACAAGGTCAGGCGCAAAATGAAGGAGTATGATGATCGACATCGATGTCATGTGGAGTTTCAAGTTGGGGACAAAGTAATGGTGAAGCTGAGGACGAGGCAATTCAAGGGCCTTCACAACCTTCATCAAGGATTACTGACAAAGTATGAAGGGCCCTTTATCATCACCAAGAGAATAGGTAAAGTGGCCTACAGGGTGGACCTTCCTTGTCATTTCTAATAGCTCCATCCAGTGTTTCATGTTAGCATGTTGAAGAAGTTCTTTGAAGATCCTGAAGACCCCTCAAGGAGAAGCAATGATCGGGGCGCTGTCAATGACCTTTACTTTGATGGCCATGCAGGGATGCACAGTGTCGCCAGGGACGGCTTCCCCTTTGGTGGGGGAGAAATGTCACCACTCTTTTTAGTGGGACGGTTCGGGGCATGGCGGGTGCATCCGGTGGCGCACCGGGCGACCGTTATGGTGGGCGCGGTGCATGGCGGCCATGTCCGTCCAACATCTACCGACCGAGTGGATTCTCCTTGGGACGAGAGGTGCACGCCCGGCGCACAGGTGGCGTGGCCCGGCTGCACACTTTGGCATTTTTGGGTGATGTCGTCCCAAGGCCAAAGTGCTTCGTCCCATTTGTCCCTCAGGTGGAGGGAAGTCGTGGATGCACCGCCGACCATGGAGATTCTCGCGCAGGAGGCTTCTGGGACAATGACAGTTGGAAGGCGGTGGTTATAACCGCCCTGGCGCCATGCACTCCCATGCGATGGGAGGATCTGGGGTGCACGCTGCTTGGCGGGAGGAGATCTCACGACATGAAGATGGAGGGAACACCATCTAGGCATCCCAACTTCAGTCAGGAAGGAAGGAAGGCCGCATGGGGGTTTTTGATGTGAAGAGGTGCCATGAAGGGGCGCCCGACCTTATGTATTGTATTTGAATTTTAAGTTGACGGTTGGCCATCTTCTTCATTGTATAAATACATGTATTCGTCCTGTGTTCATGGCAGAGTGAATAAAGCATTCTTTCCCCCCTAATTCTCTGTGTTCTAGGTGTGCCATTGTGTGATCATCTTCTTGCTTGTGTGTGTGCACGACTAAGTGTTGAGAAGAACACTTGTGCGAGTGAGGCTGACTTAGGGTTTGAGAAGAAACTTCCTAAGGCCGCGCATCCTAATTCGTCCTACAGAAAAAGTGTGTGACACGCGGCCTCCTGATCCCTCCCCACCACCGCCGCCTCACAATCCATCGCCGCCACCTCACTCGGCACAACCGCGGCCTCCCGATCCCTCGCCGTCGCCACCGCCTCATGGTCCCTCAGCCATCGGGAACACTCGCCACTGTCGAATGTTGTTATGTTGCTTGCTGAATGTAGTTTCTTGCCGAATTTCTCAACTTCGTTGATGTAATACAAATTTGTTGTAATTTCGAGTGATGATGTACTACAAATGTGTTGTAATTTTGTGTGGATGATGTATTACAAATTTATTGTAATTTCGAGTTGATGTCAGAATTTCGAGTGATATACTATATTATTAGCTTACAATTGGTTAATGTTATGTTTATGCATCCATGGGATGATGTTTCAAGAGTCTAAGACAAATGAAATAGAATTCAAGTTTAAGACAAATGAAATAGAATTCACCCACATTGCGCTAATGATAATAAGAAGCCCATTTTGCTTTCGACAATCATGTTCAAGTACCTATGCAAGAATAGAACCAGTACATACTAATTCTCTGAAATAAATTTAGAAAGTTATTATTAATTTGAATTACAAATTTTACTAATCTCCATTAGGCTTAGTCTTCACAAGATTAATGGGCAGCGACAAGTGGGGCAGGCAGCGGCGAGCGGTGGCGAGGGCGAGATCGACCGTCGAGGGCATCAAGGGTGAGATTGACCGTCGAGGGCAAATCGCGAAGGGGGCGGGGCCGGTCGGCCGGTGAGGTCGAGGGTCGCAGGAGGCCGGGCGATCGGCGGTGGCGGGAGAGGTCAGCGATGGTGGGCGAGGTCGAGGGTCGTGACGATGGATTACGAGACGGCAGCGATGGCGATGGATCGCGAGGCGGCGATGATGGACTACGAGGTGGCGGCGGCGGACTACGAGGCGGCGGCGGTGATGGATCGCGAGGCGACAATGACGAAGGGTCGCGAAGGTTCCCGGGCGGCAGCGAGGAACGAGGTCGAAGCGCGTGCATCGACGAGGAGCGAGGTCGAAGCTCGTGCGGCGGCGAGAGCTTCTCGAGCGAGATCGAAGAGTGCCCGGAGGCGGTGAGGGGTTCTCGCGGCGGAGCTCGACGCTCGTTTGATTCACGCACAGATCTGGTCATCGCAGAGATCGGTGGGAGTCGCGACGGAGGTCGGCGACGGTTGGATCTGGCCCCCTCAAGTAGATATGCTCAGCGGCGGAGCTCGATGGGGTCGCGGAGGTCGGCAGCATCGTGGATCTGCGTAGACTGTTGGCGGCGTCGCAGATCTGCGCAGAGTCAACGACGCGATGGCGATTCTCGCGAAGGCGGAAGTGGCAGAGGTCGAAGCGTGGCGGCGTGCGGAGGGAGAAGAGGAAAGGAGGAGGACAGCGAGCGCAACAGCGACAAGGAAGGTTCACTCGGAGAAGGAGCCAGTGTGTAGATCACGGGGGCAGCTGATCGTGAGGAGAGAGAAGAAAGATGGGAAAGGGTTTGGATCGTGCGTAGGGTTAAAGAAAAAAATGGAAAAAAATCGCGCGAATGTGAGCCGTTGAGATCGAATTGGACGGACGACGTGAACCCTTGATGAAAACATAAACGGTCGTGATCTTGGGAGTAGAATGCTCCCAATTCAAGTTGGGAGCATATGAATTAAACCTTATTACAATTATTAGTTTTTTTTAGGAGTACAAATATTAGTTTTTATTAAATTGTTACGATAAAATTTCTAATCTTAGCTTTGCTGCAAGTATAAATAAATAAAAATAATGGATTTTATTTATTATTTTATTTATTTCACTGTTTTATTATATTATGTCACAGTTTTTAATATCCAAAATTTCAATTCAGTGCAATATTTTATTTTATCGTAATATTTGGTATTAGGACATTCATAGCAACGGTATATATTTGGGAGTAGAAATGGAATTATGTTAAATATGTTTCTAATTTAATTTTATACTTTTAACTCCTTAAAATAATAAAATTATCCTCCCAATTATTTTTCATTCATTAGTATCAGAACTTATCTATCAATTTGTTAGTTCAACATTGAGAATTATCAAGAGCTTCATACAAACACTAATAAATGGAGTGTTCTACAATCTAACTAGAATTTCCTCGAATCAAATTCAAGTGAAAGCAAACATGAAAAAACATCGGAAGTTGAAGACTTGTTTACACATCCATGATAAAACGAAAACTAAGAATTAAAAAAGTTGAAGACATGTTTACACATTGTAAGTTGAAGACTTGTTTACACATCCATGCCTATAAAGGAAGAAAGTACATGTTTAAAAGACACAATATAATCATTAAAGAAATCCTGATAATATGTAAAAGATGCGCAACGCGCAAATTAGCACATAAACTTCCATAGAGATTAGGAATCGCCCAATCGTTGGATTCCAAGCAGAACAACTGCTCCAGAATTTCTAGCTGCCAAAAGTGCCTGCAATGTTCAACATCAATTTCTCAGCTTAGGCCCTTTATCTGGCATAGGATTAAAACGTGATGGCAGAGATAAAAAGATTTTTTTAGGACGTACCAACATAGACAGCAAATTACAACGATATTTGAAAATGGACTGTATTTAAGTATTTCCTAATGCAATCCAGAGATTTAAGTCCATCAGAATTGAGACCCTATAAGAGAAAATCTGATACATCGAGTCCCTTGCAGCTAAAAAAGTCTCCATAGAAATTTCTGATACACTAGAAATTTCTGATTCGAATGCTTTCACGTTTAGATCAATAAAAGAATATCGGAAGGGCAAGGGCAAACAAGGGAAAACATACCAAGGGCAAACATCAGCAGTGTGGGGTGGGGGAGCAATAAAAGGGCTATGGAAAGGTGTCGCTTTAGATTCAAGTTCTCATCAAAATCTGAGCCATTGCTCCATAATCCATCGTTGCAATTGATCTGCTCTCATCATTAGAATAAGCATTGTGAATTCCATCTTGGACACTCAAAATCTACTCAGTATCCCAACAGAAAAAAAGTGCACATTAGGTGTATTAAATCCATCATACTGTAATAGGTGCAATGATATTTTCCTACAATAAATGTTTGAGTCATCAAGCATTGAACATCCATTGTAGATTAAAATTTCCAATTATAATTATAGCTCATAAGTTAGCATATCCAAGCAAAATAGAAAAGACAGATAAATGAAGAATTGTAAAAAAAAAATCATCCAGAATTGTAAAAAATTAAATGACATGAATTCGAACTTTCTTGATATTTTCATTTGTGATTCATAGGTGGCTGAATATTACTAATTTTCATTTGTGCCATTGAAAGGATGTGATATAGTGAGCCATGTTTCTCACATTGTAAACATGATGTTAAGAGCTGCGAATAATCTCAAGTGAGCACTGAGAAACAAAAACTACAGAAATTATTCATCTCAAGCATCCACCAGCATTCTTATCCTTTAAATATGCCCCATGAATTCTCTAAAAAAAATGCCCCATGAAATCACTTTATTGAATCTGCAACATAAGATCAAACTGTAATGTATATCTTTGAACAATGTCATCTGGCTCTAGAAAATGTCATCTATGAAAACCATACCATATGCTAGTTATTTTTTTTTTTTGAAAGGGAATACCATATGCGCATCAGTTGCAGATGGAAGATCAGTTGCAGCAGTTGAGGGCAATACCCTAAACTGTGCAGTGGCATAGTTCAGTTACGTTGTTGAGCAAAAGAAGAGAAGAAATCAGGTCATCATTAACTAAAAAAGGTATAAGAAATATGTGTCCACATGAGAACTTCAAATCACAAAGCTTGAAAATAAATGCTTCTAACAAATTTCTTTTGTCACATGTTAACAGTCCTTGCTCATCCAATACCAAAATAAAGTGATATCATGCAGGCTTTTGCTGTAATCGTAGCTGAAAACCCATTGAATCATGAGAAAAAGGAGGATGAAAAGTTCTTGCCTTTACAACCTCAAAAACAATAGCTACAATTCTAATCAATCCCTAACAGAAGCAAAAAGTGGAAAAAAAATGAAATATAAGATCAGTTAAATTCCTCCTCCTTGGTAGGTGTAAAAAAAAAGTGGGGGTGGGGTTGCCAGAAAAATTGAATGATCACCATAGAATCTTTTATTTTATATTACCTAAATGGGAGAGGTCTTTAATGGGACATGGAAATTTTGCTTGCCTACAAAGCCAAATGGAAGGGTGAAACAGAAGCTTAAAGGAAGGTGGGTGGGTCTTCCCATAAACACCCAAAAGGAAAAAACAAATGTGATTCACTAGTTGTTAATCAATCCAAAATTGTGTTTCCTTCATATCCCCCTTCTCACCGTCACGCGCACACATCTTTTCTCTCCTTTGCCAAAAAGTGTCATACCAAGTTGAAGTATGTTACCATTTATACTCAACATCTCTCGGAACTTCTATTTTTATGTGGGACTAACCAAGGCACACTCCCCCTCATGCGGTGACTCAACATTCTCGTCCCACCACAGGTCCACGTGGAGTGGCTTTGACACCTGGTGACGCATTAGAGCCGTAAGCCCAAGGGCAAAACAAATACTATTATGGCGAGATCAGAGACCCAAAGATAACGCCCTTGCCAGGTGCACTCAAGCATCTTGTGTGGCAGGCCTTTTCAGCGGCTTCGCCGGGACCCTCGTACCTCTCCTTCAATATGTGGATGACACAGTATTATTCATCGAGGACTCTGAGGACTCTACGCAGGAGGCTCGATGAGTGGCCATCCTCATTGAGCTGTTCGGCACGACGACCCGTCTACAAATTAACCATGCCAAGTCTTCCTTCGTTCCTTTTGGCATGGTTCCCAAGGAGGCAGCCCGATGTGCGGCCCAACTTCACACCCTGATCAGCACTCTTCCGATATGGGACCATCACATCAGTTCTAGAGGGTGGACTCCGGTCATCGAGCGTATGGAGCACCGACTCCATGGTTGGAGCCCACGATTGCATTCACGTGGAGGCCGACTCATCTTACTCCACTCAGTCCTTTCGGCACTCCTGACATATTACATGACAGTCTTGATGCCAGCTCAAGTCCTCAGGCGCTTGGATTGTGAGAGCAATTTTTTTTGGCAGGGATGCAGCCCTGATCATCATGGAGTACACCTGGTGGCTTGGAGCAGTATTTGTCGTCCCACCTTCCTGGGAGGTCTGGGGGTTCGGAATCTTCGCTACACCAACTGGACTCTTCTAGCTCGGTGGGTGAGGCGAATCATGGGACCTGAGGACAATATGTGGCACACGGTCTTCTACACCTGATATGGGTGTGATGGACTCGAGGACCATCTTGCCCCACGGGAGTGGCGGCTATGGTCCCACGGGTTTGCCCCTTTTTGGTTCCCTCTCTCGGCTCTGGAGAGGATTTCTCCTTTTGGCAGCATGATTGGTCCCTGGGGGCTCACTTGTAGAGTTGTTTCCTCGACTATTGGCCCTGGCGATGCACCCCAAGGCGACAATAGCAGAGTCCTAGGCCGAGGAGGGTGGCCCAAGCTCGGGCTCATGGACTTCACTTTTTAGCTCACACCTATCGGATCACAGTTCACGGAGCTCCTAGCACTCAATCAGCGGATAGCTCCCTTCCACCCCGTCCACTCTAGGTCGGATGGATGGGTAACCCAAGCTCGGGCTCATGGACTTCACTTTTTAGTTCACACCTATCGGATCACAATTCACGGAGCTCCTAGCACTCAATCAGCTGATAGCTCCCTTCCGCCCCGTCCACTCTAGGTCGGATGGATGGGTAAGGCTGTTGGAGTCCTTCTTGTCGCAGTCTTTATATTTGGTTCCTACCAGCCATCACTTTGCCAGAGGATTTCAAGAATGATTGCATTCTCATATGGCAGTCACGGATTCCACTGAAAGGCAAGATCTTTGGTTAGCTGATGCGGCATGGCCGACTTCTCACCAAGAGATACAAGGCGAGATGGGCGCCTCTCAGTGACATGTCCTGCGTATTGTGTGGCGCAGAGGAGGACATCACCCATCAATATTTTGAGTGCTCCACATCCCGAGACATCCGGCAGCATACGAGTATTGCGAGCCTATTCTCATCCGACTCAAGGACTCAATGGCAGTCTTTTCGAGGTTTGGCTCGGCAGAACAGACATGGAGAGCGCCTCTAGCGATTTTTTTGGCTAGTGCATGGGCCATCTAGCTACAACGCAATCAGATCATTTTTTGTGGGGAGAGAAGGGAGAGATGTACATCACATCTCCTTTCTTATTCGGGAGTGGGGATTTGATTAGCTGAGACATTCCCTATTTTTTTGCCGCTCTCTTTGAGAGCCCACACTTGTATATCATTTTCAGTTCACAGTTATATATAGATGGATGACAACTCTGGTGGTCATCCTTTTTCCCCTCAATATATATATATATATATATATATATAGATTGGTTAATTTGAAGCAATCAAACAACTCTTAGATCAATTTTCTTCCATATCAGTGTCATGATACACAAAGAACATGTTGTCAGAGCATAATTTGGAGAAAAACAGAAGTATTCAGCCAGTTGGCCTCATGCCTTTCCCTTGAAACTTTTATGGCAACAAGGAATGTTGCAGAAAAAACTAAATTTGCAGTGAGAAGGAAACAGATAAGCTGCTATTAATGGTTGAAACTCTGGAGATGAAATAGTCAGACAGCAGACAGGAGAAGTGGTGCATACACCAGAGGAAACTCCAAGGAAATAAACAAATGGATCAAAAAAGATGGGCATCAATTATTTTGAAGTCATGAACTACTAAAACTTCAACCTTAAAGGGGAAAAAAACCAATATGTCAACTGCCAAGAGATATTTTTTTTTTTGAGGAGAACTGCCAAGAGATATGGGAAGTGAAAATTTCGTCACATGCATAACCTAGAATATCTGATTAGTCCCAAAAATATATTTCTAAAGGATTACAGTCCTCAAATTTTAACTGTCTTCATATGACAGAAGGCAACCAAGATCTTGCGTGAATCTGTTCATTCTGCTATCTCATACTGCATCAATGAAAGAGAGACCTTAGACCATTATGACCTAGAAACATAATACAGAATAAATGGTCAATCCTCTGGCTAGAGGGCTTAAAGCAACAAAAACATACAGAAAAAGAACAAATTTGAGTGATGCTTTTGGAACATCTTGATATCCAAGATGGCTAGAGGGCTTTGGGACTCCAATACTTGTGTCCCCTCTTTCAAATAACCCAAGGCGGGATGCATGGAGTTGGAAGGGAGGGCAGTTCTCAGTTCATGAGGCATATAAGCTCTAGGATAGTGTTCATGGAGTTGGAAGGGCTACCGTCACTTGGACACCGAGCTGTTTTGGACTGACGAATACTATGGCAGCTCAAGATCCCATCAAGGATTAAAATCTTTTTGTGGCTCTTGAGACGGCAACAACTGCCTAGACAATGGTTTAGATCACGATGGACTAATGGAGTTGATACTTCATGCATTTTTTGCACTGCTCCTATGGAGGACATTGACCATCTGTTTTTTGGATGTAACATAGTGCAACAGGTACGGCAGGAAGCAATATACTCTTAGGTGAATGTGTGTTCAAGCAACGAATTCTGGCGTTCTTTCCAATCTGGACAGGGACAAGTCTCCAACTGCTGTCTCGTGACGTCGGCACACTGCACCAATAGCCTTCACGTGGTCCATCTGGTGCCGACGCAATAATTGTATCTTTCAGGGCAAATGTTGTTATGTGGAATTGTGGATAACATTACAACGCATGCTTAACAGTTGTGGGGGTGGGCATCACTTTGATGCTATCATTGTAATCTCTATCTCCTCAAAAATCATTGTAATCTCTATTGTCGTTTATGACAATCAATAAATAAAATGGATGGGGAATTTGGCTCTCATCCTTCACACTTTCAGAAAAAAAGAACAAATGTACAAAAGTTCTTAATTCTAGTATCAAAGGCATGAAACATAGATATACTAGTATCAAAAGCATGGAACATAGATATACACGATGTTTGGGGAGGGGCAGCGGTTGGGCAAACTGCTAGCCTCCCCCCTCACACGAGACACTAATGAGGGAGGGCAGCATTCTGCTCAATCGCTGCCCTCCAAAACTCAACCATAGTCCTCTGAAACTTGAGTGTATATCCCCTCAAAAGAAGGAAAAAAGAACCTCAAAGTATAACATAGACTTTACAAATAGCTGAGGAGTAAAGTTTGACTGTGGAATAAAAACTGATTTTTAAATCTTCTGATAGAAAAGATACTTTCATACTGATGCCATACACAAATACACAGTTTTTTCCACAAATTTGTAAATTAAGGACTAAGAGTACTTTTTTTCTTTTTGAGTACTTATTATTCATGACTTGAAAATTTGTATTTGAGAGGGATATGATTAGAAAGTTGCCCATCATTAGTTTACCCACTATAAGGGTAATAGTAAAAGTGAAAAATAGTAGCAGAGTTTTCAGTCATTATTCCATCTTTTATCACAAAAAGAGAGAGAAAACAAAGAGGCAAAAGACATAGGAACTAAGCACAAACTTCTGTAACTCAGCTATATAATGTCATTTTTTTTTTGAGAAGGAAAAGGATGACCACCAGAGTTGTGATTGTCATCCATCTATATATATAACTGTGAACTTAAAGTCATGTACAAATGTGAGCTCTTAAAGGGAGAGCAACATCAAAAATAGGAAGTGTCCCAGTTAAACAAAACCCCACTCCCGGATAAAAAAGAGGATGTGGTGTACAATACATCTCCCCA
This sequence comes from Pontederia crassipes, assembly GCA_030549335.1. Classification (NCBI taxonomy): domain Eukaryota; kingdom Viridiplantae; phylum Streptophyta; class Magnoliopsida; order Commelinales; family Pontederiaceae; genus Pontederia; species Pontederia crassipes. The sequence continues at coordinate 24,048,692 of CM060196.1, forward strand.
CAAAAAATGATCCGGGTTGCGCTGGAGCCGGATGGCCCAAGCACCGGCCAAAAAGGTTGCAAAAGACGCTCTCCATCCCTGTCTCTGACGGGCTAAACCACGAAGTGAATGCCACACAGTCTCCAAATCTGATGAGAAGAGGCCCGTAATGCTGGTCAGCTGCCACACGCCTCGAGATGTTGGGCAACAACAACAACAACAACAACAAAGCCTTATCCCACTAGGTGGGGTCGGCTACATGGATCATACGACGCCATTCCGCTCTATTAGTAACCAAACCTTTCGGTATATTATTCACCAATAGATCTTGCTCTATTAGTTCGCCAAGTGTCCGCCTTGGCCTCCCTCTCCCTCTTTTAATCGGACTCCAGATTATTTGATCTACTCTTCTTACTGGCGCATCTAATGGTCTTCTCTGAACATGACCAAACCATCTCAAACGATTCTCTACCATTTTCTCACTAATAGGAGCCACTCCGACTCGTTCACGTATATGGTCATTCCTAATCTTATCTAATCTTGTATGACCACACATCCATCTCAACATCCTCATTTCGGCTACCCCCACTTTACGTTCATGTTGTCCCTTCATAGCCCAACATTCACTACCATATAACACTGCTGGCCTTATAGCAGTACGATAGAATTTTCCTTTAACTTTATTGGGTACTTTTCTATCACAAAGAACTCCAGTGGCTTTCCTCCACTTACACCAACTAGCTTGAATTCTATGATTAACATCGTCATCAATCTCACCATCTTGTCTTACAATTGATCCTAAATATTTAAACTTTGTCACTTGAGGAATTATATCCTCCCCTAACCTAACTTTCAAATCGTCTCTAAGTTGTTTATTTGTGAAATTGCTATGCATATATTCTGTTTTATTCCTACTTAAACGAAAACCCTTTGACTCCAACGTATTTCTCCATATTTCCAATTTTGTATTAATCTCTTCTCTTGAATCCGCTAAAAGTACTATATCATCCGCAAATAGCATGCACTTAGGTACCTCCTCTGTGATACTCTCGGTTATAGCATCGATAACTAAGTTAAATAGATACGGGCTTAAAGCTGATCCTTGATGTAGGCCAATTCCTATAGGAAATTCATTTGTCTCACCTCCGGGTGTCCTAACCCTAGTCAATGCCCCATCGTACATATCTTGTATTACCTTAATGTAGGCAACATTCACCCTCTTCTTTTGCAAGGCTTTCCAAAGTACATCCCTTGGTACCCGATCATACGCCTTCTCTAAGTCAATGAAAGCCATATGTAAGTCTCTTCTCCTACTTCGATACTTCTCCATCATCCCCCTTAGTAAATAAATCGCCTCTGTAGTGGATCTTCCTGGCATGAACCCAAATTGTCTCTCAGAAATACTAGTCTCCATCCTCAATCTATGCTCAATCACTTTTTCCCATAATTTCATAGTGTGACTCATAAGTTTAATCCCTCTATAATTTGCACAATTCTGAATATCCCCTTTATTTTTGTAAATAGGAACTAATGTACTTAATCTCCAATCATCAGGCATCTTTTTCGACCGTAAAATCTCATTAAATAATTTACATAACCACAACACACATTTTTCTCCTAAACATTTCCAAACTTCAATCGGTATACCATCCGGTCCAACGGCTTTACCATTCTCCATTTTCTTAAGAGCTTCGCTAACCTCCGAGACTCTAATTCTACGATAAAATGACCTATTAAAATGACCTCGAGATGTTGGGCAGTCAAAAATAAATGGGTGATGTCCGTACTGATATGTTATGTAGATAATCAATTAGAAACATCTGAATACTTATAGTCCTACAAAAAAATCAGCCTAGATACATAAGAAGTCTGTGAAAACACCTATATCCACTCCTTAATGGTAAAAAAATTATTTCTACAGAAACAAGATTTAACATACTGGCCTTGTCATCAGATTATTAGTCACTGAAAAGTAAAGAATATAGAAAAATACCTTGATGGTGCTAGTGGTTTCAAGTTGCCAGCTCCCTTTAGCAAGTCCCACAAACACTTATAGAAAAGAAATGTAACTTAAATTTGCCAAAGTCCACAATCTCCAACTAGTAGATACACAAGTGTAAATTACGTGAATGCTGTAGTACACTAGTACCCATTTGACCTCAATGTTGATGACATGCAATCCATGTCTTCCATTTTAACAAGAAAAGAAGAAAGTAGGTACATAGGAATCATCTATTTCCCGGCTATTTTCTCTGAGGCAACAATTAAAGTTAAACCTGTTGCACTCTTCTTTTCTTTTGTCTTCTTATGATAGTTTGCAAGGGCAGTTCTGGAGATTTTGAGTTAGAGGGTACAATAATTTTTCAAGACCTGTCTTGCCAGATCTGTGGCACCACTGTTCTTGTAAATCAAGTGCAAATTGTAGGCTGCTTCACGCTTAAGATCACAATATCCTGACTTCTTGTCTAGTGGACCTCCTGGATCTTCATAAGGCAGTTTTGGAATGGGACTGTCTTCCTCAGAAAGTGCAAGTACTTTTTCATAGTAAATGACTGCTAGAGTAACAAGGCCAACATGCTGATATGCCCGTGCTATATTATATAGGGCTTCCTGGCTATTATCACAGATGTGCAAATAGTTGTAAAGAAATGCAAGACCTTGTGCAACACAATAGTGCTTATTCTTGAGTCTGACCCCTAGAGTCAAATTAATCAAAGCAGTGGCGGCACATAAATTGACCAGTGGATTATCAGGCTGAACTTTATAAGCTTCCAAGTACTCACTGGCAGCTTCTTGATGCCGGCAAGTCGCAGTAAAATGATTGCCAGTAATGATCATAGGCATTATGCAATCTTTTAGTGCCACCCGAGTCCGGTGAATAAACTTTGAATGTCCTGAGAACCGATTTTCAAATCTTGAAACTACTTTATAGTAACAGTTCCATGCAGCCATGCTGTAAGGATGCTGTTTCACAAAATGCTTTATATAATTGTACCCATGTGTTGGATCTCTTGTCCTGTAAGTTATTTGAGCACCCAATGACCGAAATTCCTCTTTCTTCTCACTTATATTTGCATTGTTCTCTAACTTCAAAGTGAGATTGATAAGCTTTAGTGCATCTGAAAATTTCTGCAGAGATGCAAGTGCTTTGCAAAGGTCTAGAATAAGCTCGCAATGTTCATTATCTTTCAGGAATCCAGGTAGAGGAGGTTCTTGTCTTGTCTTTGGTATGATCTCACCCTCAGAGTCGCTTTGCAAATCCAAACCAGCAGCTGCAGATGCAGCTTTCTTTTCTTCTTTTAAAGCTGCCATTTTCTGAAGAGATTTCTTGGCTCTAGTTGCTTTTAGCAGTTCTGACGGTCTAGCAACTGGCCTGAAACTTGGAAACACATTCTCCATCAATGGTTCATCTAGTAACTTAGCTCTTTCAGACAGGACGCTCTTTGTAAGTTTTTTTGCTGGTCGAAACCTTCGATTTTCAATTTCAACCGTCAGAGTTTTACAAATATATGAATGGATTGTGTTTGCAAAGTCCTCAAGCATCCCTTTCTTATGATAAATTTTGGCAAGCTGCAGTTTTATATTTCCATTTTGCCACCAACCTTCGGATTGTGCAGAACTTGTATCACATGACCGCTCTGAAGATTTTGGAGGTGAAAGCACGCTAATTGCTTCATCATCTCTTCCTTCTTCAAGAAGAAGAGATGATATGGTGATACGAATATCAATGTTATCCTCCATTCTACATAAAGCTCTATAATAGAATGGAACAGCTTTTCTGCTTTCTTTCAGGGACATGAAACATTGAGCGATTTTCAATTGTAAGATACCATGCAGATTATTGTCATCAGCGACATGGTCCACCATCTTCAAGTAAAACTTTAATGCATATTCATATTTCCCAACATTTGAAAACGAGTCAGCAACTTCCACAATGAAACCTGCATCTTCTACATCAAGCTCCCCTTGAATATCCTGAAGCAGTGCCTCAGAATATTCCATGTTCCCCAGATGAGCATGACAGATTGCTTCTTTAGCTTTTATGTATAAGGGCAGTTCCTCCGATGAGCTGAATGCTGAGCGTGCAATCTTAATCAGGTCAAGTGCATCTTTGTATGAATTATTTTCCATGTATAATGCAATTAGCAGGTTAACAAGACTTCTGTCAGATTCAGAACAATATCCGCTATCATGATCTGCTAGAACACTAATAGCACGCTCAAGCTGCCCACATTTTTTATACATCTTTGCAGCCATTTTACGTGCTTCAACACTTGAAGGGCATATACCTACTATTTGATCATATGACTCAGCTGCTTTTTGGTACTCGCCGAGCTCGAAATGCAACAAAGCCAGGTCAAATCTGAGTCCCACATCTTTTGGATCAGCACTTATCGCTTTTGAAAGGCAATAACGCATTTGACCAGAATTCTTCGCCGCAATGGACCACGCAATCAGCTTCTTCCATATAGAAGGATCCTTGGGTGACAAATGTGCGGCAATCATGTAAAAGTTTAGAGCTCTTTTTCTGTCTCCCTTAGCTTCACTTATCATGCCAAGCATATGATATGCATCGAACAAGTTTGGAGCAAGTCTTACAACCTCTTCCAGCAATGGGATGGCCTCATCGTAATCACCAGATGCGAAATGAAGAGTAGCATCTCCAATCTTCCTAGTGACTTCTGGACTAAGTTTATTCCTCGATCCCTTTTTCCTTCCCCTCTTTTTGTTCTCATTTCTCCTTCTCGATCTCCTCCTCCTGGAACCAAAATCCATCAGTTCGTTGATCTCCTCCATGGTGACCCCAAGCAATTCCTCGCTCCTAGGTTTCTTTGCCGACCGGCCGCCAGTGCCAGTGTCGTCAAGGGCGGCCTTCCGCTTCCGTTCGGCGAGTGCCTCGTACTCCAGCTGCTCGAACCGGCGATAGAGCTCCACGCCATCGGAGTTCTGCTGGAAGAGGTCCATAGGATCCGTGCCCTCGCTAAACCTCAACGCGTACCCTTCCTCGCCCTCCTCGTCGTCATTCTCTTCTTCTCCTTCCCCTTCTTCGTCCTCGACCTGGACTTCTTCTTCTTCTTCTTCATCTTCATCTTCTCCCTCTCTTCTTCCTTCTTCTTCCATATCCATGGCACCAATCCGTCCGCAAAAAATAAACTTTTGAGGGAACCTGAAGCGGACGCGACCGCTGAAGGTTGTCCGCTTCAGGTGGAGGATTGTAATCTGTCAGGAAGAAGGTGGCGGATATTTATGAGGCGGTGGCCGTGAAGAGGAGACCGGGAACAACACCGAGGAGCTGCTCAGGGAGAAGACGACGCCGACGAAGTCGAAAACCCTTCGTTGCCCTAAAATCTCATTGTTGGATCGATCTGATTTTGTATTATAGATATGAGTTGCATTTTTCGTATGGTCAAGTCAAGTGGCTTCACATCCATTTTTTTCCACACATTTATTTATTAATAGATTAGAGGATATGTCAAAAATATAATTCAAATTATTAACAATAATAATATTCATGTATTTCTGCGCATTATCATCCTTCACAATAATATTTTTTTTATAACTTCTTATAATATAAAATTATTTTTTATTATCATGAATCATCCTATAAATTATTAATAAAATAACATGTCGAAAAAATAAAGAAAAGTGGTGTAAATTCATAGGACTCATCTAAAATCTTGCAAAAATTTGCTCTTCCCCTCTGAATCTCTATCTATCTTCCTCTCCCTCCCTCCCTACCTACCTTCCTTCCTTCCTCTCTCTCTATCTCTTCAATAATATGGACCGCTTGTCGCAGCTACTCCTCATTGCATGACGAGCAGATCCAAGGATGCATATGAAGGCGCGACTGCTCTACTGCGAGTGCAAAGACGGCGCCCATCTTCCTTCCTCGAACGACTGCAGCGACCTCTCTCTCCCTCCCTATTTGTGTTTGTGTAATAACCAACACAAGTTAAAAAAAAGAAAATAAAATCAGAATCAGATTAGGATTGGTTGGCAGAAATCAGGAACAAAATCTTATTCAATTTAACATGGAAATAAAGAGGCATGTTAAAGATAAAACTTTAAATTTTAACTTTGCAAGGAAATCACGATGGGGAACAAAGATTATATTAGATTGATTAGTATTAGGAGTCCTAAGCAATTAAAACAACCCCAAATCTAAATCCTCTCTTTTGTAGCTAACGTTATTTTTCTTTCTTTCTTCCGCTAACGTGTCTCAGTTCTTGATTGAGATACGGTCAATATTATGGTCAAAATCATAGCATATCATAGCATCTCCAAGTTAATTTTCGTCACGTGACGGGGTCGATTTGGGGGCATTACAGTTTGAGCATCTCTCTGCCCTTCTCTCTCTCTCTGAACCTAATTGTAACAACCCCAATAGAGGTCCTAAGGAGGGAGAGAGAGATCGAAGTCGGCAGCCCCCTGGACCCATCGAATAGAGAGAGATCCGATAGCTCCTCTCACGCGACAGCCGACGAATGGGAAGAAGTGAAAGATCGAAGAGAAAGAGAGAAATAGGATGGGGAGGGAGAGAGACGAAGGGCAGTGGCCCATTTCTCGCAAACCAAGCATAGTAGCTTATGTCATCATTATATATATATATATATATAATGGAGTTAATTTTTTAAACATCTCACCAAGTATAACAATTTTTTTGTGTTTAACCTTAATATATATATATATATATATATATATATATATATTTCTAAATTATGTCATAATTTTCACTTTAGTTCATCTGATCATATTAACTTTTTCATTTTTTCTATTTATGAAAAGGTTGAACTGCTCTTCCATGAGCTATCCTTTTTAGTGTTAAAAAATAAAATAAGAAAAAAGGAAAAAGACTAAACACCGCCTCTTTTTTATTTTTTTCCATATTAATTTATTTTTAAAAATATAAAAAAGAAGACGACAGAAGGGTACTTTAGTCTTTTTATAAAAATAAAAAATTAAAATAATAAAAAAGTTATCAGAATTAGACAAATTGGCTAAATTGGCTCATCTCGACAGTTGTCATGGCGATATTGGCTGCAGATGCATTAGGACTGGGAGTGGCCATCACCATTCCGCCACCTCATGCCTCTTGAGGGATTCCCCAAATCGATACACGAAGTGCCCTTGACGGTGGGGCCATGTCCTCCCGTACGACCCAGGCTCTAGCTAGGAATCCTCTAGTGTCATCTCCCCAAGCGTTGGCTGACGCCACTGTTGAGGAGAGCCGCTGCCGCCGGCCGGCGCCTGACCGACGTTGAGAAGGTCCAGCTAGACCTCGTCGATGGTTTTTTGGCTGAGCGTATGAGGTAGAGTGAGTGATCCCTGTCGCTGGAGGTTCCCCTAGCGGCGGTTGCGGCCGCCATGACCTAGCCCTCCTCGGTGGTCCAAATGTTCTTGAGGAACTCGTCCATGTTCATGGAGCCGAAATACTTCCCCAAACTTTATCTAAACTGTGCGAGGGCAATTTGGTCATTTCATAAATAAAAAATAAAAATTAATGGAAAAGTTAACATAGGTTGAAGGATGGACTTAAGTGAAAAAGGCGGCATAGTTTAGGGATGTCAACGGAATATTCGAAAGTCATTGGTAGACATAAAAAAAATTCATAGTTCAGGGGGCCAACGGAAAAAATCCTAATATTATATTATCAAAATTTTTGATGGTCCTAACCATCAAAAGTTTTGATAGTATCGACCATCAGAATTTAAATTCATTATATAACATGTTATATTATAATATTAATTTAAGAGTTATTTTCATAATTCACTCATAAACTATCGTGATTTTCTACATCTAACTTCAAACTACGAACTTAATTTTTTGGATCCTTAAATTATCACGATTTTTTCAATTTAATCTTTCTATCGACTTTTGTCAACTTTTTTATTAACTTCATTTTTCCATTTATGAAAAGTTGAAATTACCCCTTCTCTCATTTCTTCTAATATTTTAAAAAAATAATAAATAAAAATAAAAAAGAAAAATAAGGTGCATCGCCCCCCTGCGATCACCTTCGACAGCAGCATCACTGTCACAGCCCTCGCTCCGCCGCCCCTCCACCCTGCCGACCTGCACATAACGTGCGCCGGCCGGGCCGCTCCGAACCCAGCCCCATAGGCGAAGACATGCATATGAACTTCGGACCGTACATCTGGAATGCCTACCACGTCCTAGCCTATCGGCGCTCGTGCACCCACTCTACCGCCTCCCAGAACTTGTCCTCGTTGATCCCCCTCCACGTAGCGCCGGAGCTCCTGCCCCACGCCGCCGTCTCTGTCATGTTTGTTTACACTATTCACTATCATAGATGGCGAGGTAAAGCTGGGTGAATATGGCACCACTGAGGTCGACAAATCCCTTGAGTAGGCAGAGCACGATGCTATGGCTCTCTAGGAAGTTAATGACGGCAGTGATGACGGCATCGGTGTTGGCGAATGTCTGGGAGTTGGCACGATGTAGAGGCACATCTACCGGTGGTGGGGCTGCGGGGTGCGACGTTCGTTGATTGCATCGGGGGACAACCCCCCCCCCCCACCCCTCCTCTTTCCTACGTGCGTCGACGTAGGGGGTGGGGTGGGGGGATGTTTGCCCCCCTTCTGCGATCGATGATCGTTGCCGATCACGTTGCAGCAGGGGGTGACCCCCTTTCCCATGTGCAAGCACCGGCGTGCAGGGGGCAAGAGGGGGGGTTGCCCCCCTCTGCGACCGGTGACTGTCGCATCGCAGCAAGGGGAGCGATCCCACCATTCCCCCTGCGGACACTGGCAAGAGGTCATCGTCGGTAGCCCCTCTATGACATGACCTATTTTTTATGTGTTATATATGGAGGGGTAACTCCAACTTTTCATAACGAAGTTAACAAAAATTTTGACTCAAGTTGAGGATTTTTTTATTTTTTTATGTTTTATCGATGGAGGGATAATTATGACTTTTCGTAACGAAGTTAACAAAAAAATTGACAGAAGTTCATAGTTTTAATGAAGTCTACGAAAGGATCAAATTAGAAAAATCATGAGATCCAAAAAAATTAAGTTCATAGTTTGAAGTTAGATGTAAAAAATCACGATAGTTTGGGGGTGGTTTAAGAAAATAACCCTTAATTTAATGTTAGTTTTAAGATTATATTATTAATTTTTTTATGGTTGTAACCGTCAGAAGTTTCGACGAACCCACCATCCGTCAATACTACCAATGGAGGAGGGTGCCTGTCGATACTATTGACAATTGGTCCCATCGATAGTAGCACCAATGGGTTATCCTTTTTAGTCAAGGCCTATCATAAAACCATACCACCCCTCTTTCTCCCGACTTTTTCTCTCTCCCTCTCTCTCTCTCCCTCTCTCATAGTTGTCAAAAGTTTTGACGACTCCCTCATCCTTCGAAAGTTTCAATGTTATCGACCATCAAATTTTAGATTTATTATATGATATATTATTATAATGTTAATCTAATGTTAGTATCAAAATTATATTAATAAAATTTTTTTACGACCGTAGTCGTCAATGGTTTTGACGGATCCATCATCAGCCGGTACTATCGATGGCTCCGTCCGTTGGTTCTATTGACGAAGGAGGGCACCAAATTCTAGCGATGCTATGGCTCTGATGACACTGTGGCTCTGATGATCCCTTTCGTTCCCAGTGACGACATGACAACCCAATGATCACTTCATTTCTCTCTTTGATCTGGATGTGCCGACATCCCTTACTTCAAGCAACCAGATCTGGCCGCTTAAGATTTGGATTTGTCTGCTCACAACCGATCAGGGTTCGGTCGTTAACATCCGGCCGTCAAGCAGTCAGATCAGTCGTGTCTGGCCATGAACGATTGGCTTAGTCATAGACAACTGAATCTAGTTGGATCCGGTTGTGAATGAACATATTTGGCCGAATTGGATTTGAACATTGTTAGATATAAATTTTTCATTAAATTAATTTGTAATTAATAGTTGTTAACATTGTTAGATATAATTTAGATTCATTATTAAATCAAAATACAATTAATTTTCATTTATATTTCTGACTAATATCAATTTTTTGTTAAATCAAAACTTTTATAATAGTTGTTAACATTTATGATTAATGTTAATATTTTATTAATTTTATTTCTGATTCATATTTGTGAAATTAGGCTGATTAATAGTTGATATTTGATATTAACATTATTACTGTTTGAATTATTATTGTTAACCACTGATTTAGTTAAATTTTATGATTAGTGAATAATTATGATTAAATATTTTTTTTATTGATATTAATATTTTTTATAGTTAATATTAATAGTTAACATTTATGGCCATTCATATTTGAATATTGTTATTGTTCCATATAGATGTAGTTGAATTACCTAATTATGTCAGTAATTAAATTCCTAGTTAATTTATGTCCCTTTGCATTTGAATTATTAATGTCGTTTCTACTTAAATTGTTATTTTTGTTAGATATAGTCTTGACATGTCTATTAGTTTTAGAATAACTATTAGAATTATTAAAGAACACATAATTTGCGGAAATAATATTTGCTTCAAAACATTGTCGATGGCTATACAATAGAACTAATTATGGTCACATAGGATTGACACAAGAATTCATAGATGAAGTTGAATACTACACAAGTATTGCATGTCAATCTAACATAATTTATAGTGAAGAAACTATTAGGTGTTCATATGTGAAATATTATTGTACAAAATTTGTAACTATAGAAATGATGAAAGTTCATTTATATTGAAGAATTTTAAATCAAAGTATTGGTACTGGATTGAATTTGGAGAGGAAGAATCGTCATCAAATGTGGTGAATGAAGACTTTTATGTTGTTGGACGCAAAGAAGATTTCATTTTCATATATCAAAATTTATTCTACGACGATGCTATAATTGAATAAGGTGATATCAAATTTCGGTAAGAGTACAATGATGAGTCACCACATTCAAAAGCATCAAAATCGTTTGACCTATTAAGAGCCTCAAGTTAACCTTTATGTCCTACATGTGAAATCATTCATAAACATCATTAGTTTTTAGAATGCCAAATTTAAAATATGATAATAACATTTCACATGCTTTTTTCCATGGAGTCATGGAAATATTAAAAGAAGTGACACTATCCGGAGCTCAAAATTCCTAAATAGTATTGTAGGTCAAAATTCTAATTTCTAAACTTGACAATGGATCAATAAAAATAAATTATTGTCGAAATTGCTCTATGTTATTTTACTATGTCAACGTTAACTTGAAGGAATGCAAATTTTGTGGAGTTGATTGATCACCTCTTATTATGCTCATAATTATTATAGTTAAACTCATGAAATTACATAAAATCTGATCTTATTTAAAGCACTTTTCACTTATTATTAGGGGAAAAATTGAATGAGTAAAAGGGGGACTAACTACTTTTCAAATTTTGAATACTGAACAGGGAAGAAACAAAGAAGGAGGGGGAGAACCTGAAAGGGGGGGGGGGGGGAGCGGAGGACTACAAGAGGAAGAGAAGAGGATTGATGTTATAAAAAATCATGATGAACTAAAAAGGATTTTGGTTCCTTTGTGATGATATTTTGTTGATGCTACTCTTTTAGTTTTATGATGCCACGCATTTGACTTCTGGTTTTTATTTACTCGACACACTGCAATTTTATTATTTATACTTGGTTCCAATTGGATCGAGAGATCGATTGTTTTCTCTTTAAATTAGTTTCATCTGAGAGGAGAAATTGGTTACATTGCTTGCTGGTTACATTACATTGTTTCTAGTAATAATTGATTTAGTATTCATATATAGATCGAGAGATCCAGCTATTACAGTTGCGAGAGGTGTCAAATGTATTTCAATTGCTCTGATAAGGATAAAAGGACGGGTTGCCAGAGATCGAAAGATCATTCTCTTTTTCTAATTAAAGATGAGAATTTGATTAATCAGTTGTCCTAATCTAGTGACTAACGGCTACTCTCCCTTCGGCTCAAAGAAAGGTCGGCGAGCTAGAAGACAGAGTAATTAATTCGTGCTCCAAGGTCAAAAGATCATTCGATTCGTAAGTTGAGGACTAAAACGCAATAGTTTCAACGGATTCATTATAAGGGAATCTCTTCCATTACATTATGATCTCTTTTCATTCTCTTTTGTTATTCTTTCTCTAAGTTCTATTTCTTTGATATTTGACTTACTCTTCATCATTTCGTGACAACCTTTGAGATATAAGTAGATTGATAATTGGTCTAAATCAACGGGGTTACGACACTCAGGGTTTCTACTCGACCTGTGCACTTGTAATTGTGTGAACTCTAGAGTAAAATTTAAACACGACTAGAATTACTTTTAGTGCTAGAAATCAACACCCACATAAAGTTCATGTCAAGTTTTTGACGCCGTTGCGGGGGATTTAGATTATTACTCTCTATTTACATCCTTGCTTATTTAATTTTGTAATACTCATTGTTGAATTTTTTTTATTTTAAGGATTAGTATATGTCCAAAAATACTCGCAGACAATTGTTTGAATTGGACCCTGAAATCGATCGAATTTTCAAAAGAAGAGTACGAGAACATAAGAATAGAACATCTTTTATTGAAGGAACAAGTAGCACTCAATCAATAGAGCTCGAGGTGAATTCTGATCTAGAAATAAAAATTATGGCTCAACAACAAGAACACCTCAACTGCTACTCCTGTCACTGGAAGAACTCTATACCCACACTGTAGATGGGTTAGATTCAGCTATTTTGAAGCCAGCTATCCAAGCTAACAATTTCGAATTAAAATCTTTTTTGATCTCAACAATCCAACAAAATCAATTTAAAGGAACTCCAGATGAAGACCCGAATCAACATCTCAAGGATTTTATGAAAATATGCGAGACAACAAAGCTGATGGAGTCTCACCAGAAGCATTGAGATTAAGAGTATTTTCTTTTTCACTAAGATGCAAAGCCAAATAATGGCTATAGTCACTGGAACCCCGGGAATTAACCACCTGAAACAACTGGTAAAAACTTTCTTGTCAGAATATTTTCCTCCAAGTAAGACAATTAAGATAAGAAATTAAGTCATTAGTTTGTTCAAAAAGATCAAGAAACATTGTACGAAGCTTGGAGAAGGTTTAAGACACTGCTAAAGTCTTGTCCCCATCACGGTTTGAGCAAATGGATTTTAGTTCAATCTTTCCACAATAGATTGAATTATGCTTAAAAAATGGCACTTGATAATGCTACGGATGGTGTATTTATAAAGAAAAACATAGACGAAGCATATCAACTTATAGAAGAAATAGCAAGGAATAAGCATTTCCTAGCTCACTCGAGGTCCAAATGAGCCAATTGCTTTCATTTAAACACGATTGGATGATGATGATTTTTCTTCTAAAGTAGAGTACATCATTCAAAAGGCAATTAGTAGACTATGGCTCAATGAACCTACTCCTACTGTTAATATGATAGCAAGATGTTACGAGATATGTGATTCATCCGATCATATTTTCGTGCACTGTGAATTATTAAAGCAGCAAGGACATCAACATCAGGCAAACACGATAGGCCCTTATCCTTCTAATAATGATCCATACTCCAATACTTTCAATCCTGGATGGAAGAATAATCCAAAATTTTCCTATAGAGACAACACCCAGCAAGCTCAAGTTCCTACTTGACAAAACAGATTCAATCAAAGAACACAACCTCAAAACTCTTCGTCGGATCAGGGATCATCTTCTACGAGTAAGCTTGAAGTAATGATGGAAAAGTATATGTCGAAACAAGACACTGATGCAGAAGATGTTTGAGAAGATTGAAAGCCTCTCCATTCATAACAAAATGTTGGAAACACATATAACCCAACAGACAACATGTTCTTCAAGAAAACCAAGAATTTTACCTGGACAACCAGAGAAGAATCCAAAAGAACAAGTTCAAACCATAACCTTGAGAAGTGGAAAAATAATTGAAAATATTAAGAGAACAAGATTAGAGATCTCGATAGTTTCCTAAGAAAAATGAGAAAATTTTAGAACAAGATAAAGTAGTTCAACTAGAGGTTAAGCTGAATGAACATAACAGAGCCAAGCAACAGACTACAGAAGGACATTCTAGCTACTCTGCTCGGATACCGTTCCCTAAAGCCCTCGAGAAATCCAGACAAGATCAGCAGTTCGGCAAGTTTGTAGAAATATTAAAGAAACTCTATATTAATGTACGAAGCCATACAAGAGATGCCGACCTATGCAAAATTTTTCAAAGATATTCTATCAAAGAAAAGAAGGATACAAGAAAATGAAACAGTTGCGTTAAGTGCCGAAGCCGGTGCTGTAATTCAAAACAAACTGCCCCCCAAACTAAAAGATCCTGAGAGTTTTTTTATACCATGTGAAATTGGAAACAAAAGAATACAAAGAGGTTTATGTGATTTTGGCGCATTTGTGAGTGTTATTCCCCTTTCATTATGCAGAAAAATTGAAATGGGTGATTTAAGCTCACAAATATGTCTCTCCAATTAGCAGACCGATCCATAAAAATTTCACAAGAAATTATGGAAGATATACTAATCAAAGTAGAAAATTTCTACATACCAACTAACTTCGTAATTCTAGATATGGATGAAGACAATCAAACTCCCATTCTGTTGGGAAGACCTTTTCTAACTACTTCAGGAGTAGTAATATATGTTAAACAAGGTCGTCTTACTTCTCAAATAGGTGATGACACAGTCGAATTTCGATTAAATCATATTATCAACTATTCAGACATGGAAGATTACCACCTTCAACCTGAGCAAGTTGATCCTTTAATACAGAAGGTAGCATCAATTATCCATATATTCGACCCTTTAGAAGTATCTCTCGAGGTTCAAGAATCATCTTTATGGACAAAAGAAAAGTCAACATTCTTACAAGTCATATGCTCTCAACACAGATACAACACTCAGATAATTCACTGGAGGATCAATCTACCGATCTCTTGCAGAAGTCTAGTTCAAAGAAACCAATGAAACCCGAGTTAAAGAAACTTTCTTAAAATCTCAAATATAAATTCTTAGGAGAAGACTTCACTTATCCAGTGATTGTCAGCGCAAATTTAAAGATAAATCAACTTCAACAACTATTAGATAAGTTAAAGTCTACAAGCATGTTATTGGCTATACTCTGGACGATATTAAAGGAATCAACCCTTCTATTTGCATGCATCACATTCATAAGGAAAAATATTATAAACCTTCCATAGAAGGACAAAGAAGGCTCAATCCAACAACGAAAGAAGTAGTGAAAAAAGAAGTGATTAAACTTTTGGACGCTGGAATCATTTATCTCATATCAGACAACCAATGGGTGAACACCGTGTAGGTCGTGCCAAAAAAGGGTGAAATGACCATAATAAAGATAGAGCCAAACAAACTCATCTCCACACGAACTTTAATTGGATGGAGGATGTGTATTGATTTTAGAAACCACTTTCCCCTACCTTTCATCGATCAGATATTAAAAAGGCTGACAAACCACTCTTACTTCTGTTATTTAGATGGATTTTTCGGATTTCATCAAATTCTTATTCATTTAGATGATCAGGAAAAGACCACCTTTACATGTCCTTAAGAAACCTTCGCATATAGGAGAATGCCCTTTGGGCTATGCAATGCTTCAGCAAGCTTCCAAAGATGCATGATATCAATTTTTTCTCATTATATTGAAGAAATAATGGAAGTATTCATGGACGACTTCTTGGTGTATGACACTACCTTTGAAATTTGCTTGCATAACCTTGGAAAATTATTACAGAGATGTGACAATCTAATCTAGTGTTGAATTGGAAGAAATTTTATGGTACAAGAAGGAATAGTCTTAGGACACATTATTTCAGGTAGGGGCATTGAAGTTGATAAAGCTAAGACAGAAGTGATTGAAAAATTACCTCCACCTACTAATATCAAGGGAATCAAAAGTTTCATTGGACATGAAGAATTTTATCGACGTTTCATCAAGGACTTTTCTCTTATTGCAAGGCCCTTAACAAAACTCTTATTCAAAAAAGCAGAGTTTATATTCGATGAAGACTGTTTAAAGGCTTTTGAAACTTTGAAAGGAGCCCTCATAACAGTCCCAATCATCCAACTGTCTAATTAATCTTTATCCTTTGAAATCATGTGTGATGCTAATAATCAAGCCGTAGAAGCAGTATTAGGACAAAGGAAGGATAAGAAGCAACATGCAATCTATTATGTCAGTAGAACCTTAGATGAGGCACAAATCAATTATGCCACAACCGAAAAAAAATTTTTAGCTGTTGTTTTTGCAATGGACAAATTCATATCCTACTAGTCGGTTCTAAAGTCATTGTGTATACTGATCACCAAGTCATCCGATACTTGATTTCTAAAAAGAATGCCAAACCTAGACTAATTAGTTGGATCCTTCTATTACAAGAGTTCGATCTAGAAATCAAAGACAAAAAATGAGCAAAAAATCAAGTAGCTGATCACCTCTTTCGACTCCAACTATCAGAACAGGAAAGTAATCCTGGCAATTATAGGGCTATCAATGATTCCTTTCCTGATGATCAATTGTTCTCAATTCAGGAAGCACAACTTCCATGGTTCGCTGATTATGCCAACTATTTAGCCTCAACCATTTTATGACCTGACTTATTCTATCAACAAAAGAAGAAATTCTTTTCAGACATTAAATATTATTTCTAGAATGAATCATTTCTCTTCAAAAAATGTGCTGATAGAATATATCGAATGTGTGTACCAGAAGAGGAACAATTTGCCATACTACATGAGTACCATTCATCTCCTTATGGTGGTCATGGAGGATACTAAAAGACAGTCTCTAAAGTTCTTCAAACATGTTTTTATTGACATACTCTGTTCAAGGATGTAATCAATTTTATCAAATCTTGCGATGCTTATCAAAGAACTAAAAATATAGGCAGAAGAAATGAAGCACCCCAACAGCCTATACTCGAGATAGAAATATTTGATGTGTGGGGAGTTGACTACATGGGACCTTTCCTCCATCACGCGGGTACAAGTTTATACTTCTAGCAGTTGATTATGTTTCAAAATAGATTGAAGCAATTCCTACAATCTCAGCGGACTCAAAGTCAGTTATTAAGCTCTTTAAAGATACAATCTTCCCGAGATTCGGGGTTCTCAGATTGGTTATCAACGATGGAGGATCACATTTCATCGAATGAAGTTTCGAAAAATTATTGCTTAAATATGGAGTCAAATATCGAATTTTCACTGCGTATCACCCTCAAACCAACGGGCAAGCAGAAGTTTCGAATAGAGAAATTAAAATGATTCTCGAGAAGACGGTCTCAATAACTAGGAAAGATTGGAGCATGAAACTCAATGAAGCACTATGGACATACCAGATTGCATACAAAACACCAATAGGAACAACACTAGGGCTGAAAATAAGTCGAGGTGTTCGTGAGCAACTCGTGGCTCGACCTATTTTTGACCTAGCTCGGCTCGACCTATTATCAAAATAAGTCAGGATAAATTATTAAATAAAACTTATTTTCTTAAAGAAGCTTAGTCTCTTAATAATTGGCCTAGCCTTATAGCTTATCAAGCCAAAATTTATTAATATTATATATACATATATAATTTTTAATCCTTCATCTTTTCAATCTTCAAATTTGAGTTCAATATTATCATTTTTATTATATGTTTAGAAAAAATATATTAGTGATGTCTCTTTTATTTAGTTCATATCTATTGTTTCTTTAATAAATAATATTTATTATATTTAATCTGATAGATCATAAAAAAATATGTTTGACTTAACAGGCTAATAAGCTAGGTCAGGCATTAAAGTTTAATCAAACAAGTCACGCTAAGTTTATATTCATGGCTTGTTACATGCTATAGGCCAGGCTTAAATATTTTTATTTTGCAACAGACTTGGCCCATTTAAGTGAAATCCTAGCTCTATCTAGCTCTTGTCTAGCCCTAAACAACACCATTCAAGTTGATTTATGACAAGCATTGTTACCTACATGTGGAATTGGAACACGAGGCTTTCTGGATAATGAAAATGCTAAATTATGATTTTCAAGCGACCTCCGCCAATCGATTACTGCAGCTCAACGAGTTAGATGAGAATTGAGATTAAATGTCTACAACAATTCTCGCCTTTACAAAGAAAGAGCAAAGAAATGGCATGACATGCATATACTGAAAAAGAATTTTAAGAAAGACGACCAAGTTCTGTTGTTTAACTCTCGATTACGACTTTTTTTTAAAAGTTAAAAACGAGATGGTCCGGACCATTCACCATTGAAAGAATATATCTTCATGGCGTAGTAGATATAAAAAATAACAAGTTAGAAATTTTTAAGGTCAATGGACAAAGACTAAAACATTACAACCCATGTGCAACAAAGTTCAAAGAAGTTTTACACCTGCAACTGGATCACTAAAAGAAATAAGGTCAAGCCAACGACGTTAAAAAAAGACGCTAAAGGGAGGCAACCCAACTAAATAAACATCTATCAGTCACGTCAGCACTCACACAAGGCCAAAAAATTATCAGAATACCACCTAAAAAGTACACCTTATAAATTTAGTTGAGAATTCCAACAGAATCTAGTACTATATCTACCCAAGTACTCACTTTTCCAAATCCCACACGAACACCCCTGCATCATCTCGTTTCTCCACACGACCCACTACTTCTTTTCAAACACCTATTGCATATCAAACACGGCTACCCGAAATCCTTAACAGTTCTTTATCCTCCTCCGAGCACTCTCCAATCACCCTAAGCCCGTAGATATCCTCGACACGGTCGGCAATATGAAAAGGACGCATACATCATCGGACTCTGAGACCAACAGCTCCACCAAATCCATCAGACGTCGTCTACGTCCGGACGGCCTCTTGCACCAAACATCTAACATATGACAATTGAAAAACAGCGAGGAAGCCCAATGCCTCCTGAACACCAGGTGCAAAACTTCTCCTCTAACAGATTTTTGGATTTTCCTACTCTCGAGCCTCTTGGGTTGTTTGACGATATTAGAACCATACTCCATCGATCTCATCTTTTACCTTTCTTCATGAAATGATGAGACCTCTACAAAGAGGTATAGACAGAGTGTTTAGGGACTGTGTATTCCACCAGCTTTGATGATGACGACGTTCCAGACCATATCAAATTCCGTCTGTGTAACCATGACCTCTCCATGATCTTTGACACTTTTGCTCATTTTCTAAATCTCTCAAACATCGGCTACAAAACCCATCCACCTGCATTTCCTATATTTGAAGTCTGGTATCAACTCACCGGACGATGTACCGACAACATTCTTCATTTGGTCGGCCAACATCTTAAAAATCCTATCTTTCGATACCTCCACATTCTCCTCACCGACATTTTTTTAATCCGCTCGAATGACTATGAGAGAGATCTTGTCTCTGCTGATGAACTTTTCATCATCTGGTGTCTCATCTCTAATACAGAGATTAACCTTGCATCATTCTTTATGCAAAGTTTGCTCAAGGAATCAACTTGCGAGTGTAATCAGATTCTTGGTGGCAATCTCATCACACATATAGTAGAATATTATGTGTTCTTAGGAGACACCAATCCAACAGCTGCATCCCTATTTGATTTAGACTTCCTGACCAAAGAAGGAGTCCTTACGGTCAACGGCCAACACGTCCGGCGACAGTCTAACCCGTCCGCTCTATTCCAGTTGCCCAATCCTCGACAATCTTCTATCCTGGAAGGCCGGAACTGATGGATGAATGATTTCATCCAAGTTAGAAGACCTATCCCAACACTCCATCCATTGCTTCTAGACTACATTACAACTCCACGAATCTCACCTGGCCTAAGAACCCCCAGAAGACATATTGTCACTTCTTCCTCTTCATCAGCCCCAGATGTTTCACAATCTCTACCCCTTACTGCCTCTGATAAATTGAACCTCATCTTGAAACAAGTTTCTAAACTTGTCGAGGCTACAACTCGTCAACACGAAGACATACAGGCACTCAAGGACCAACTTCACACTTTGGAGCAACAAGGCCTTGCGCATCAACAACAAATTCAAAGAATTGAGGTGGTCCAAAACTTTATTCAAACAACCATCAGTGACATACAACAAGTCACTGATCGTTTACTTGAGCTGCAACTACCTCCTGGTCCCTCTTCCTAGCATGATCGACATTGAGGACATGGTTGATTCTAAGCTTGGAGGAGAGGGAAACATGATACATTTCTACTCTCCTCTTGATACATTCTTATTTATATTTTTTACAATCTCATTATTATTTTTCAATGAACAAACTGTTTTGTGAAACCATACCATATTAACACATTGCAACATTTTATTTCTATGCAGTAAAGTAAGAGATGTTAATTTTGTCCCGTAGCCACAGCTTCTTTTGCAACCTTCTGAAAACATGTTCAAGAACACCTTGTTAATCCTGTCAAAATTTAACACACTTCACGATCTAATTCAATGCTTTAAGTGAAGGGCTATAATTAGTAGAAAGTGACTATTTTGAAACCTTAAAAGCTTAACGACCAATCCTACTCATGCTCACCTTTCAATCATAAGACTGCTAATAATGATGTTAATGCTAACATCTTCAGTGCAATATTGAGCTCAGTGAAAATGAAATGGTGAAAATGAACAAAACAAAAGTTAAAAGCAAAAGAGAAAATAGCTAGTGTAGCTCAGAAGGCACAAAAAGGGTGCATTCCTGAACTTAGGTGAATTTGGGTGAGTAGATCCGTAGGGGTTCATGCCTGGTACCCTAAGAGCAATTGCCCTAGGATGTGCCGATAAAAAATCCGCTACATAGACCACCCAGAGTACTATGGATAATCACATGAGTACTTGATCAACAAAAAGAAATAAGAATCAAAAGAAAGCTCATACTGCACTAGTATATTCAGCATTAACATTCTTATTTTCAGTTCATCTTATTTGAATTCTCTGATTTTGAGCTGAGTAGGAGGAAGTTAGAAATGTCTTGCTTTTAATACCTTTATTAAAGTCAGGGTGTGTAGAAAGAGAGAAGGCACTTGAGCAAAGAATATAAGGTCTAAATGTTAAAAGAGTGGGTGGAAAGCAAGGTGAAGACTTAACCCTCTTATCTTGAACATTGCTTAAGGACAAGCAAAAAGCTAAGCTTGGAAGAATTTGATCAACTCTTATTATGCTCATAATTATTATAGTTAAACCCACAAAATTACATAAAATCTAATCTTATTTAAATCACTTTTCACTTATTATTAGGGGGGAAATTGAATGAGTAAAAATGGGATTAGCTACTTTTCAAATTTTAAATATTAAATAGGGAGGAAACAAAGAAGGAGGGGAAGAACCCGAAAAGGGGGGGGGGGGGGGGGAGCGGAGGACAACAGGAGGAAGGAGGATGAAGAGAAGAGGATTGATGTTATAAAAAATCATGACAAAGTAAAAAGGATTTTGGTTCCCTTGTGATGATACTTTGTTGATGCTACTCTTTTAGTTCTATGATGCTCTGCATTTGACTTCTCATTTTTATTTACTCAACACACTATAATTTTATTATTTATACTTGGTTCCAATTGGATCGAGAGATCGATTGTTTCATCTTTAAATTAGTTTCATCTGAGAGGAGGAACTGGTTACACTACTTGCTATGTTTCTAGTGATAATTGATTTAGTATTCATATATAGATCGAGAGATCCCTCATAATAGCTATTGTGAGGTGAGAGCCCTCAACAGTTGCGAGAGGTGTCAGATGTATTTCAATTGCTCTGATAAGAATAAAAGAACGGGTTGCTAGAGATCGAAAGATCATTCTCTTCTTCTAATTAAAGATGAGAATTTGATTAATCAGTTGTCCTAATCTAGTGTCTAACGGCTAGTCTCCCTTCGGCTCAAAGAAAGGTCGGCGAGCCGGAAGACAGAGTAATTAATTCATGCTCCAAGGTCAAAAGATCATTCGATTCGTAAGTTGAGGACTAAAACACAAGTGTTTCAATGGGTTCATTACAAGGGAATCTCTTCAATTACATTATGATCTCTTTTCATTCTCTTTTGTTATTCTTTCTCTAAGTTCTATTTCTTTGATATCCGACTTACTCTTCATCATTTCATGACAACCTTTGAGATATAAGTAGATTGGTAATTGGTCTAAATCAATGGGGTTACGACATTTAGGGTTTATACTCGACTTGTGCACTTGTAGTTGTGTGAACTCTAGAGTAAAATTTAAACACGATTAGAATTACTTTTAGTGCTAGAAATCCACACCCACATAAAGTTCACGTCATTGAGCAATACAAATCAAGCAATAAGAGTGAAGTTGCAACGAAGAGAATGCGTTACTTGCCTTTTATTCCAAGAATTAAAAGATTATACTCCTCTAGTGTCACTAATGAAGTGACATGTGCAACATAATATAATTGAAGGTGTCAAACTGATGGTGAAACATGGAAATACTTTGATCATATGCATCCAAAATTTGTATGCGATCCTTGAAATATAAGACTTAGCTTATGCGCAGATGTGTTTACACCATATGGTCAAGCATAGTTCCTTATTCATGTTGGTCGATCATAGTTACACCATATAATTTACCTTCAGAGTATGTATGATTGTACCATACGTGTTTTTTATGTGCATAATTTTTTGTCCACATAATTCGAAGCACAAGATAGATATGCATTCGCAACTTTTGATGGACAAGCTAAAAGAATTATGGTATTGTGTCATACCTTATGATGTCTCAACTAACATTGAAAGCTACATTAATATGAACAATCAATAACTTTTCTGCATAGGTAAGTTAGCGTGCCCATATTGAATGGAAAAATCAAAAGCATTCACTTTGAAAAATGGAGATAAAAATTATTGGTTTGATTGTCATAAATAATTTATGACTTAAGATCATTCTTTTCGAAATAACAAAAATGTCTTTCGAAGGCAAAAAGTTGTGCATGACACACCTCTAGTTGAATTGTCAAGAAATTGATATTGATAGTTCTCTATACAGGATAGTTGACAATTCAAATGTTAGATATAATGGATACAATATTTCACCTAATTGGACTAAACGAAGTATATTTTAGGATTTATCATATTGAAAAGATAACTTTATTCGTCATAACTTAGATTCATGCACATTTATAAGAATATATTTGACAATATATTTAACACTATTACATATATCACGAGTAAGACAAAGGACAATATTAACGCGAGAATGAATTTGAAGGCGTACGATCGACGTTCAGATCGAGTTATAACTTGTTAATTTGCCTAAGGGTAAGTTATCTAAATCCAAAGCAAATTATACTCTCACAAAAGAAGAGATGACACAAGTATGTTGATGGGTGCATGAACCAATTGCGTTTGTTTGGCTTGAAGAGTCACAATTTTCATGTTTTTATGAAAACTGCTTCTAATTGCCTTGTCATCATTGCAAATAAGACAATAAAATATCTTACTGAGTTGAGCCAATTTTTAGGGACTTATGTTCAACAACTCTAATTGTAAAAAATATGAGCAATTGGAGCAAAATATTCCAATAATTTTGTACCAGTTAGATAGAATATTTTAATCAAGTTTTTTTATTTGAAGAAACAAAGGAAGGTGAACCAATTCAAACCAATCCATTTGCCCTATGAAGAAAATGTAGGTGTACTAGTTGAATACAGGCAGATGTACCTATTTGAGAGATATCTTAACAAGATCAAAAGAATGATAAAAAATGAAGTATGAGTTGAAAATTTTATATGTGAATCCTATATGATTCAAGAGGTATCATATTATTGTTTCTACTATTTTGAATCTCATGTCAAATGCACAATAACAAGAGTTCATCAAAATGACAAGATTCCAGAAAGAACGTCCAACAGATAAACTTTGTCAATAATTAAGCAACTTCGTAGAAACTACGACAAGTAAAAATGGAGTTCAAGTTGGCAATGAATCAAATACACAAGAGGTGCATTACTATATTAAGTGAGTTTATTTTGTTATGTATATTTCAATATTATATAAAGTTCTTATTTCCTTCATTAAATTATTGTTAATCAACATTCATTTTTAGTGCTTTCGTGCATACTTCAACAACCCTGATGATCAAATCAGGGCAATTGAAGACAATTTTACAAAGTAGATTAAGGATTATGTAAGTTTTACTCAAGATTTCGCTTCAACAACATTATTAATATTGTTCTCTCTAATAGTTTATTCCAACATTGTTTGGGTTCTCAATGGCCAGAGCTCAGTGAGCACTAATCTATTACACGATTTAGCATGAGGAACTAGTGGACATGTATTTTGGCATGTATATTTTGTGAACGATTACAAAATTTATACAAAAGTTGGTGACATGGTAAAAAAATAATTAACAATGTTGTATGTAACAAAGACTCCGATGAAGAAAATGAATGTGAATATTATGATATTCTTAAAGATGTTATCAAGTTATAATACCCTAGAGGTAATAGAGTCACCTTGTTTGAATGCACGTGGTTTGATCCAAAGGAAAAAATGGGGACAAGGTTAAGGACTTCAAGATCATTGAAGTACAATATAGTAGAGGGTATGAACGACCATTTTATCATTCCGTTTTCCATGAGACTAGTCTATATGTTAACTATCTTGAGAAGACAAAAGAAAAAGTTCAATGGTGTGTTGTTATTAAAACAAAAACAAGAAGTCGAATTGAAGTAAAAGGTGCATTACAAGTCACATATCAAGATGATTCACTTATATATGTAGAGCCAATCATAGACATTGAACTGATTGAAGATTTACGAGATGAAGAACAATTATTTGATAACTTTGCTAATGTTGACATCAACGAAGAAGAAGAAGAAGAAGATTATAAGAGTATACTATCTTTAGAAGGTGAAGATGAAGACGAATATAAATCACATAACAGTTCTGATAATGATAACTAACTTCATCCTTAATGTCACATTATAAGTAACTTCATCATTTATGTTACATATTATGTGACTTTCATTATTATTGAACATGAAATTTATGGTTTTCGTAATATTTTTAAAATATAGTTTGTGATGCATCCACATGATTCGTAGAATCAGTATTTTTTGTTGACGTGGTAAGAAAGTAAATGTTGCATTTTTGTGTTAATACTTGACGAGAATAAATTTTAATGTATAACTATTTTTGCAAGGTCATGAGAGTGAATCAATTTCCCTCTTTTTACCTTCTCATGAGCGTTTTTCACATTGACCACAACTTTAGAGTTTTGAACAAAAAAACTTAGTATTAATTTTTTTTTCTTTTCCTAAAGATGCAACACAAGATGTAGTTGAATTTCAGGTTAATATGCTACAAATATTTTATTACTTTTTTTTAAAATTAAACTTATTATGAATCATATGTAGATATTTCATTTTGGTAAAGAAAAAGGCAAGGAAAAAAGAAAATGCTCTTCCTTCTAGACCAGAAAGAGAAAAAGAAGTAAATAAGCTGCATATTCCTATACCTTCGAACATTCGCATTATGGAGAGACCATCTATAGCACATGCTCCTTCTTTCTGACGATGAATCAATAGAGTCTATTCCATTAGTATTGCTGATATCAAGACATAGTTGCCCAAAGTTGCCATTGATGCTTCTACATTTACCGCTAAATGGTCATTCTAGGTAAGTGACACAAATAAGTAAATATGAAGTTATTAGTGCTCCAATATAATAGTGTTTCCTAAATTTATAGGTTTTTGTAGTTGAAACCAACTGCAACCGCTAATTCGTCAAAGATATAATCAATCATGGCTTACATAAAGAGAGATATCTCATGCTATGATAGGAGACATATTTGGTTTAAAGAATTTTATATTTGTATAAAAGTTCAAAATTTGTTGTGAATTTTATTGTTGTCAATTTTGAATTATTATGATATTAATTACTTTTATATCTTTGTTTGAAGGTTATGTGTGGTGGGATGCTGAGCATACAGAACAAATATGGAAACGTTTAATTCTAGGATTGCATGACAAAATGATTGTCTTCGGTGCTATCGTCTTCAATGCTATGGATGCACCAATTCTAGGATAATGTTGCAATTTTATTAATAAAACTTTATGCACTAAGTTATTAGTCATTGAGGAGTACAAATCAAAGTACGAAAAAATGAAGACGAATAGGAAATCCGACTAGGGAGCTTGCACGCACGTCAGAGCGTCCACCTTTGCAAAAAGAATGGTACACACTAATATTTTTATAATTTTATATAATCAGCGTGACAATAGTATTTTTAATTGTATTTTTTATTTTAATTACAAGAAAAAAGATTTGGGTAAAGCACTAACTTAAGATGAAAATTTTCTCATAACTTGTCAAAACAAAAATAAAGAATGAGTTTCATCATTTGCTCGGGAGACATGTGTAAAATAATAGGTTCAAAATAGTTAACAAATTCATAATTTTATTATTATTAACAAATGTCTAATAATAATTTTTAGGAGAGATTCATAAGTCGAGCATATTACATAGACCACGCAAGAAGGATCGACGTTGATGATGCCTCGACAATTTTGGATGGATCATGTCGACATGAAAAAGGATCGTGTCTACGATTTTAGATCATCCGTTAGTTTTGCAAATATTGGATTTACTCATAGATTACGTTTGACTATCCATGTTAGGATGTACAACTTTTGGACGAAAGAGATGGCATGTGGAAATGCGAATATTGGATTTAGTCAAATATTGGTGTCTAACTATCCATGTCAGGATGTATAACGACTTTTCGATGAAAGAGATAGCATGTAGGAAAATTGATCGATAGACATAACAAGTACGACAAGAGATCTGAGTTGAGGTACGGTAAGAGTTTGAGTAAATGCTAAAAGCTCAACAACAACAAATGATGATCATGATATGACTAATGATGCATGGTCAACAAGACAAGGATGACAAGAATATATAAAATATTTTAATTTTGGAAATTATGTATGAACTTTATAAATTTAATAATAAATTTTATTCAATTTGTGAAATTTATTTTAATCAAATTTATTCAATTGTATAAAACATTTTATTCAATTGTAATCAATTAATAATTTATTTTTTGAAATTAAATTTTTAATAAACCAATTTCTTATTATTCAATTTTTTTTGTTATTTTTTTTATTTTTAAATAACTTTTCTAAGAAAAAATGACTTACGGACTAGTGCTACTAGTTGCGTTCGTTGGAACTTTCGATGATACTACATGTCAAAAATTCTGACGGGTGCACACCCATCAAAATTTCCAATGAATGACACTTGGTAAAAGTTCGGAAGGCCATTTTCGGACAGATTCAATTGTCAAAATTTTTGAAAGATTTTTGGTGTTTGTTGAAAAATGCTTTGGGATGAGCGATTTTTGAACCGTTGAAAACACCATAAGAAATTTGTTCCCTACGGATCTTGTAAGACTTCCAGGCCATCGGAAATCGAACTTTTTTGTAGTGAAAATTTTGGATCAACATTATTAAATCATTAAATTTGATTGATCAATGTACAAGCAATCATTAATTTACCTCTATATTTTTAAAGATAAAATGTGAATTACGTTCCAAAAAAGTAAAACAATTTTTTTATAAGCCTTATCAATTTATAATACTTTTTGCTTTATAAAAACATAATAATATTGAGGATGAGTCTACTCAAACCAAATAATTCTGAATTAAAAAATATAATAATATTAATTCATTTTAGTTTCTCTTTTCTCCTCCTGATTTTATTGAATTTTATTTTTATTGAATCTTATTATATTTCCATTTATTAATCTCCTCTTAGTTAAAGTCTATTATTTTTTCATTTTTTCATGATTTCTTCTTTTGTGCCTTTCTATTTATTTTTTTTAATTCATATTTATTCTACTTTTAGTTAAAATCCATTTGTCTCCTTTATGTTTCCATCTTTGTCAATACTATATATTTCTTTCCTATTTTATCCTCCATTTGAAGTGGTTTAGTTTATTTGGACTTTTCCCCACTTTCAAAATGTTACATTTAAATAAACCGGACTTATATGATTTTACTATTTCAAAACAAAAACCATATAAAAAGGGATTTTTAGCTTTGTTTGACTTGAAAGTTTTGGAGGCTTCCTCGGCCCTTAAATTTATAATTAAGAATGAATATTTCTAAGATGAAATCGTACATCCCTCTTCATCCATTCATGATATAGGTTGCTAATTCATGCATATTCAATATATATTTGACATTATATTTAATTGGATGATTTTATGAATCTTTTAAATGTGCTATGATTTTCGAAATTGTGTTTATTTCAATTTTTTTTGTATGGCTAGCTAATTGATTACATAAATTAACATGGATGGTACATATTTATGAGAGTAAAATATATTTGAGCGTGTTATTGATAAATGCCTTGCGGATAACACTAGGTAGCAGATAAACATGTTCAAGAAAAATATATGACTTTATGCTTTAGGGTGCTGCTGGTGAACACCTTATGGAGATTGTAGAAATTAATAAATATAATAATATGGAGGTTCACAAAGTACCTCGATTGTGAAAGCGAATCGTCCACGCGGCTTCTCCACGAACGGATTGCGTGTTACACTCGTACGCGTGATCGGAAATCAAATCACGTGGAAATGAAACACAATGTCACGACTCAAATGTAGAAGAGAAATGAAGAGAGAGCACTTAAGTGACCAATAAATGGAGGAAGTGACTACATAAGTACAACACACCTCAACACTTTATACTACACCTTATGAGCACCACACTCAAAGAGAACTCATTCTCTTTCTCATGGCTTCTGCGGCAGCACCTTGGTGCCCTTTTTATAAAGGTGCTTGGCCACATAAGGCCAAGCACCGAGAGGAGATTGGCCATGCCCCTGCATGGCCTTGAGATCATGCCAAGGACATGCGATGAGCAAGGCCAGTGACCATGCTGCTGTGCGTGATGTCAGGCCATGCCTGGCATGGTCGATGAACTATGTCAAGCATGGTCCATCACTGTGCGGCCAACAGAGATGATAAATTAAACGTTACTTGTAAATATCACAATAAAATAGAATTAGCACGAATTGTTTGACATGATTCAGACCATTTCATAAGGAGCTCACAAGGGCATGACAATTTAGATTCACTAAACTGAATCTGATTGAAGACATACCTGACTACGAATAACACTTTGTACTGCAACCTTGACCTTTTTTCGTGGACAAGTGTCCCATTCATCATTTCTTCTTTGGTTGCAACCGGACCTCGATGAGGGAGGAGTTGCGACCAATCTTGACGAGAGCGAGGCGGATCGTTATTTGAGAAGAGAGCAGGAGTAGTAGCGACTAAATCTCGACAGGGAGGAGTGCCAATGGTTATCTCATTGCCCGAACTCTTTGAATCGCGCTACTCGAACTGCACGGCTTGGGACATACCTCATCTCCTTTGTTGATGCATGCCCAAACAGATCGGACATTCGATCACATATTTCATAGCCCACTTCACCGGTAGTTAGCAACGTCCACTCCAAATTAAATTGTTCTTTATGTTACGAAAAAAGAGGGAGAGAGAGAGAAATTCATCATAAACTATACTACATTTTGATTGTCGCTTTCACAATGATACATAATAAAAACACAAAAACTCTAAAATCGTTTAATCTTTGAAGACTTCGCGCTTGAGCTCCCATAAGAAGAATTCCCTTAGGTCCCCCTCAGTCTCATTGTTTGACCAAGGGATGAACGACTTTCACCATCCCCATTATTTAGGCATCTTAGACGTTTGACTAACAGACTCATCTAAGATTACAATTGCATTCGTATTCAAGACATTTTCAACACATTTAAAGTTCATAAAAATTAAAATGAATCATATTCAAACAAATTTAGAAAAAAAGTGTAAAACTCAATCTCAACTAAATTTAATGGTCGAATCTTATTGTAGTTCACATATTATATATACTGTTAACTAAAGAACCAGTATATTAATAAAAAAGAGATAGTGAGTGCGAAATGGCTTAATAAAAAAGACTGGTGAAAATCCAGAAAACTCAAAGAAAGAAAAAAATAAAACAAAATAAAAGGAAAAATAATGAGTTCAGAGCGGCATTAAACATTTGAGCACCTAAATTTTTTTTATACAGAGTTTCTCCAGAAATTTATGTGCAAGTATGAAGTACCAACGTATGGTAAGGCGTCCAATCATTCGACAAAGGCAGGAGAGCATTCCATTAGTGCCATCGATAAACAAAATATTCGCTAGAATAAATTTAACAAAAATGGTTAAAGATCAACAAAAAAACACAAAACATCCTTCGTTCTGTCATTTTTTTTTCATTTTCCTAATAATTAGCCAAAGCACAACTGAATGATGTAAATATAACCAAGATTTAAGCTAGCTCCTTTTATGAATATACATAACAAAAAATGTTTTGAAATATATTCCTTTTTCTTTTGAGGGGGCAGAGAATGAATACCACGTGCACTCATCCTGCTTTAAGGAGACGAAAAAAGTTTCCTAGACATTGCAAAAAATATTTACTTTGAATCCATATAATTCAAAAACTAAATAATTAACTAATTTATGCCCATTAACTAATTTAGTTCAATCGTTATATAACAAAAAATAATTGATCCACTAAATTTGTTAATTCATCAATTCCTAATTAAATCTCGAAACCCACTTGTGAAATGTTTTACAATACAAACAAAGCCTAGATGACGGACAACATCCGGTGACTTCAATGTTTCTCCTGCCTAAAAAAAGTCAAATACAAAAACCGGCTTTGGCCATTTGGTTCACAAAGGTTGACCAAGGGACAGTTTATAATGAGATACTGTTCTATAATACGCTAGAATATTGAACTCTGCAAGCTAAAATAGGAGCATCAACATTCATGAGTAGTCATAGGATCATTGAAACAGCAAAGATGAGAATTAACTCAAAACTAGCTTCATTAATAAAATTCAACATCGACAGAACTTCTAATGAGCAGATAAACATCTATTGAACTCGAGAATCCAAACCATTTGGGCTAGAATACATAATATAAAATAACTTATATAACACACAATAACATAACTTAAAAAACAAAATTTTAATGCCCATAATTGTTGAGAACCATAATCACCACCAACTTTTCATCTAGTAGAAGAAACCCAATACCTTCCCGCCAACATTCTTTCTCCTGGCCTCATCATGATCCATGATACCAGCGGAAGTTGTCAGAACAATGTATCCAAACTGAAAATGTCCAATGCAGTATCAGTATATTAATAAGCCAAGTATTGGTCTAGTTTATGCAACTTGTGCTGTTACGCATCAAACAACTTCTAACCTGTCTTGAAGGAAGCAACCTTGCAGTCCAGGCTTCAATATCCTTAACACCAACATTAAAGCGAGGACTGATGACACCACATTTGTTGAGCCTTCCATTGAGCTCAACAACAATCTTACCAGCTCTGTGATCATCGACATACTCAAACTCACCAATGTAACCTGAAGGAGAAAACAGCTCAGGAATTATTATCTCAAATGAGAAAGGTTACAAAAGGAGTTCACTTCAATAGATAAAACAACTTTTCTTATGTTATTTTATTACCTCAAGTCTAGATAACTTATTTTGATTCATGGAAGGAAAAAAATGAATGGATCAAGTGAGAAGCTAACCATGCTTTTGCATCACAATCAAGAACTTGATGATAACTTTAGAAGATGGCCTGATCATAACTTGCCGCTTCCCTCGCTTCTCGGCATTGTACATGCTTTTGAGTGCATCATTCAGAACACTCACTCTCACCATGTTTCCTTTGAACACCAATAAATGGTTCAGGAACAGAAAAGAACGAAGAAAATGCAAGAGAAATAGACTTGAGACAAACATGTCACAAGTTTTGAAATCATTGCAAAGAAAGCAGAATTACATATCATCTTCCAGTAGAAAATAACCTCAAAATAAAGCATTTAAACATTTAGACTTTCGAGTTTCAACTTTTGAGGTTCTACTCGTTGGCACAACAACTACCATCAACAATGCATCAAGTAGTTTTAAAGAATATATGATCTAATCCTGTGCACAAATTATGTTTCTCCTGCTTTTGTCACGCTTATCTGCATCAGTTATGTAGTTCATTCTCTTCTTCTGCGCATAAAACTCTGTACTGGACAGTTTCTTAATAGGAAAATGGTTCCAGATGATCTAAATGGTCTTATTGCAAGAGTGGTTGTTTTGCCTTTTACCTTATTCATAAGTAGGCTGATTCAGTTAAAATATACAAGATAAAATGTTTGACTCAGTCGTCAAAATAACCAATGTGCACTGTAATCCTTAGATCGAGGAGATCACGTAAGCATTCAATTTGAATTGTATAAGGGTGATGGTTAAATAATGTGGAAGTATCATCATTAGTAACATGAAAGTTACATGATCTGTCGGCTTGCAACTGAGTGTCAATGAGAATGCAAGATTTCTAAAGGGCTAGGAAAAAGATATAAAATAAATCCCTAATAAATTCCACTGACAAATGAGAAGATGAAATCGACCTATAGGCCTAATGCATGATCATACCAGACATGAAGAAACATGGTTTAAATTACAACTACATAGATTAGCACATGAAAGTTAAACTATATAACCTATACGACGCAAGCAGAACTCAACGAAAGCGGATCTGATCTCTAGGATTCCTGCCCTGGAGAGAGAGAGAGAGAGATATATGACGACGGCGGAGGATCTAAGCACTGTGGGATCGCATTCGGTCGATCAATCGAGAGAGGCGAGATGAAAGATAAGAGAAGGACCTGCGGTAGCCGACGGGCGCGACGGCAGCTGCAGTCGATCGGCAGAGGTCGAAGAGGAGAACGACGGCAGCGAGAGGGGAAGAGAGCGGCGTTCTGGAGGCAGCTATAAGTAGGAGACGAAATTATTAGGGTTTATGTGGATGGACTAAATTAATCGGAACCGTTGAAATCAATTGACGGTCCAGATCATGAGGACTCTAAGCTAGTGAAGAGGATTAATCAAGGCCGTCTGATGTAATCAGACGCCTGTCAAAGTGCCCGTACGTTTCCTTGTCTTCTTAACGAGATTTCATGTTACAAATCTTTACGAAATTTCCTCTGCAACTAAATTCTCTCAAGTTTCGCGCATGTAGCTGAATTCATCGGCAGACGAGTGAGTTTTTTTTATATAAATTTGTTATCTTTTCCAATCAAATTAAGTATCTGATCATTAAAAATCTTCTCTTTTTTTTCCTTATAAGATTTAGGATTTTTCGTTGCAGTCAAAAGCTTCTCGTTTTCTTGCGCAAGATGGACTCTTTAGCAATCACTGGGTACGCGTTTATTTTTTCTTTCAAGTTCCGGTATATCATATCGCGAATAAGGATATTATCTGATGATCGAAATCTAGGAGAAAAAACTCTGGCTTTCTTTCTCTAGAAAGTTGACGAGCAAAGAGGGAAACTAGTCTTCTTTTTTATGTATCTTTACGGAAGTATTTATACATTTAATATTCTAATTTCTAAGATATTGACAGATTTGAAGTGAAGTGAAGTGACTGAGGTTTTGCAAGCTTCATCAGATGTAATGACTATCTCTTTGTAACGTTTTGCACTAACTTCATTCCATTAGAGTTACAAATTTTCATATTCAATATAGTTTCTAGTTGAGGTTGTTGATCCAAATGGAGGGGAAGGTTGAAGATGAGGCACACAGCTGCGAATTTAGACTGGTCAGTGCATTGTCCTGCTCGGAAGTTTCTTCTACCCCAAAACAGGTTTATATGTGGTGATTTATTTCTCTTTCAATTTAGAGGGAAGATCCTAGGAGGAGAAAAGACAAAGTTTATGTTGGTTGCGGAGCGGGATTTGGCGGTGACAGACCACTTGCCGCCCTCAAATTACTTCAGCGAGTTCCAGAACTAGACTACCTTGTCTTGGAGTGTTTAGCTGAGAGGACGCTTGCTGACCGCTATCAGCTCATGGTAGCTGGAGAAAAGGGTTACGACAGTAGAAGTTTGTTATTCTACCTTTTCATTTTTACATCATTTGGCTGATTAGCCCTTTGTTTGATTGAAGTATGCTCTTGGATATATGATGGAGTAGGCACTTGATACTTATTCTCGTCAATATCTAATTATTATTTACAGGAAAGTAGAGAATATCATTTAATTTTGGACGCTGATCCTGAGAAAATTATATCGAATCAAATATTTTCTTTCCATCCATGATTTATGATCAATGTGCAATAGTTTGCAGTTTCGGAGTGGATGTCACTGCTTCTTCCCTTAGCTGTTGAAAGAGGAGTTTGCATAATTACCAACATGGGTGCAAGTAAGTTTTTTCCCTGATAATTGTTCATCTTCAAGTTCTTTAGAATTACCATTTTGCTGACGTTTGTTTGAAATTATCAATTGATAAGTGGATCCTGTTGGTGCACAAGAAGAAGTTCTGGACCTTGCTTCGAGATTGGGTTTGAGAATAATTGTCTCAGTTGTGCATGAAAGTTCGTTGGAGAAATCAGGTACCTAATCATCCATATAAAACTTCAATGCTTCCCACATGCTTTCAGTTTAGAAGTTAACCAGTGCTCGCCTAACATTGGTTTTGAACCTTTAAACAGCAAAGCTATTGATGAAGTTTTCTGAAACAAAAATTGCAAATATGATAATTCCAATGATGAATGTTTTTTTTGAGAGGGAAAAGGATGGCTACCATTTTGGTTGCCATCCAAGTGTATATATCATTGAAAGGGAAATGCCATGTACAAGTGACAAACTTTCCAGAGGAGAGTGGCAAAACAAAGAAAACAAAACATGTGGTGTACAATGGTGTCCGCCTGACAACTCTCCCCACCAAAAATGACCCGGTTGCTTTATTATTTCATAATCCTTAGTTCTTGAAACGTGCATGCTAAGCTTATATGCGATATGTTGGTACTATGATCTTCAATTGTTGAAACATGGAATTTTACAGCTTTCGTGGATATTAATGCATTTAAGTTTTTTATGTATCCCTTAGGACTTCATTTGCCATATGGAGGAAATCTCAAAAGTGAAGGGGTATGTTTTCATTCTGTTATGCCATATTTCAAGATTCTGGTTTCCAGTTTGTTGATTAAATTTACTAGTTGAAGCTTTGCTACTGATGACAAATCCTTAGATTAAACTGGCTATCAAATTCACTGTTTTGTTAAGTACCCTCTTATTTACACCCATCTTGATGACAGTTTGAATTTTAGAAAATACATGGATCCCTTCTATAAAAATGGTAAAAGAAAAAGCCGGAATTACGTAGACTATCGTTTAGTGCCAATTGTTAGAAGTACATAAATATTATTTCTGAAGTAACTAGTTCCGTTTTTCTAGTATGTGACTGACATGGGTTTGTATATGTGAAGGGCACAAGCACATATCTAGGTGCTGCTCCCATTGTTTGGTGCCTTGAACAGCATGATCCACATGTTATCATAACTTCTCGAATTGCTGATGCTGCATTATTTTTAGCTCCAATGGTATGGGAAACATACTCATTCTTTCAGTATTAAAATTTCCTCTCCTGATTATTGATTAATAATGTCCCACCAATTCATTTTCTACTGCAATTGTTTGAGTTAAAAGATCCAGAATTTTCTTTTGTAAGATTTGATATGCTACTATTTAATTGTGACTTGCTAGATGTGTCTTGGACTGCTAATGCATTTGTAAAAATATATATTCATTCCAGGAACCTTTATGAAATTTGCAAAGCCCCTCCTAGCTTGGGACATCTTTCACTGTTAATTCAGGCTTTTTCTTTGGTAGCTAAAGAAATGTCTCTGCATTACACTTCATTCATCATGGCTTCTTCTCCTTCTTTTCAGAAGTCTCTTCACAATTCTAGACAAGCATTTACCTTTAAGAACCAATGGTTTTCATATGACTAATTTGATTGGGTTTTTATTAGGTTTATGAACTGGGTTGGAACTGGAATGATTTTACTTTATTAGCACAAGGGACTTTAGCAGGGCATTTGTTGGAATGTGGTTGCCAACTCACTGGAGGATACTTCATGCATCCAGGTATGCTGAACACTACATGCAGATAGTCTCTGTCATTTCCTGATTACCATCCTTCTTGTATATTGTTAAAAGCAGGTGACAAGTATCGAGAATTTTCTTTTGAACAGCTATTGGATATATCACTTCCGTATGCTGAGGTTGGCTACAATGGAGATGTCCATGTGGCAAAGGCAGAGGGTAGCGGGGGGCTTTTGAACTTTGGCACATGTGCTGAGCAGCTTCTTTATGAAGTTGGAGACCCTGCTTGCTACATCACTCCTGATGTGGTTAGGCCACAGCTATTCACCTCTTTATTTTAATGTGAGAACGTGTTCTAACATAACTTTGAAACAGATTATAGACCTGCAACATGTCAACTTCAACCAGTTAACAAATGATAGAGTACAATGTCTTGGGGTGAGGCCATCTCCTGTTAACTTGCCTGATAAACTCCTCCAACTTGTTCCTACGGTAAAGTTCACAAAATATCTTATGTAACCTTATGAAAGCCTATCCATTTTGGTTTCTGTAACAAGATTATGACTATATTTTTTTCTGGATGAAGAAGCTTATAAATATTTTATGTAACCTTATGAAAGCCTATCCATTTTGGTTTCTGTGACAAGATTATGACTATATTTTTTTGTGGATGAAGAAGCTTATGAATATAAATAAATTTTTCATATGTTCATGAGCATGATTGACATTGCCATTACCTTGCTTCCAACGAGTGAGCAATGTAGCTAGAGTGATTGGCCTCTGCTCAACCATTTGTGCAGCTAAGTCTCTCTCTTATACTGATATATGATTATAAATTATAGGATTGTGGATGGAAAAGTTGGGGAGAGATATCTTATGGAGGTTATCAATGTCTGAAACGTGCTGAGGCTGCAGATTTTCTGGTTAGTAGATTCATAATGAACATTCATATACGTTATAAATTCATATACACTATATGAAGATTAGTTCTCTCTGTGAAATCGGACAAGAAGCATACTTATTCAAGATGTTCGAGATGCATTTGACAAGAAGTATTATTATTATTATTATTATTATTATTATTATTATTTTGCTTTTTTTTGGCAAGAAGTATTATTCAAGATGCATGTCATCTCCAGCAATTCTACTTTCTTCTTTATCATAGTTCATTACAATGTCTCCAGATTGAGCCCGAGTAATATGGTTTGAATTATAGGTTAGGTCTTGGATGGATGAAGTCTGCCCTGGAGTAAAAGATTGCATCCTCTCATACATTATTGGACACAACAGCCTAAAAACAAGTGGCATTGATGAGGGTAGTTCGGTTAAGGAGCTGATGGATATCAGGCTTCGCATGGATGGCCTATTCAATCTGAAAGAACATGCAGTTTGCTTCACCAAAGAATTTACAGGTCTTTACACGAATGGACCAGCTGGTGGTGGCGGCATTACGTACGGTTCTATTTCATCTTGATTACTTGTCGCAAATTATATATATATTGGGCACTGAATATACTGCAACTAGAAATGCAGTGTATACACAGCATTACGATTACACCTGTTCATTCTGAATAAATGGCTGTGATCTTATTTTCATTTTAGAAGTCACGTGTGTCCAAAATCGAATGAGTCTCCCACCTCTCTCTCATGTTTCCTCACCTCCTCGCCCCTCCAATCAGTTTCTCATCGTCCGGATATACCGCCTCACTTCGCGTGTACCCTTCCTGGAGCTGGAGCCTCTCTGTTGTTCTATCTTTGTACTGCTCCTCGCATTAGCTATGAGCCTTTGATACTATTGAAAAAATGTCCTATTGGTGTTAATTGTTGGCACCATCATGCCCGTCATCCTGTTCTTTGTAGTCACCAGCTACTCTTGCATTGCTTCTGTTTATTTGCATTCTACTACTTGCTTCGACACTCACGATGGGAAAGCTGGAGCTATGTGCGCAGGAGGATTGCGGTTCGTATCCCACTCCTTCCCTGTGCACTCCTTTCCAATGCTCCTACTGGTTCTTGTCCTGGTACCGGTGCCCACATTGGCATTGTTACTGCCAGTCGCGCTCGCTTGAGCGGCATTCTTGTACCCACTGTTCCCGACAGCGCTTGGGATGGCGCATTATCGAAAGAAAGTTACGAGGTATCTGAGAGCAAATGGAGGAAATCATGAGGATAAAAGTGATGGTTCTCACTGTGAATGTCCTGGATAAAATGAAAAGTTCAAAGCATGAGAGGATGAGAATAACCAGAGATGTAAATTGTTGGAAAATAAGGGGTGGTTTTACAAGCTTTCCTGACTGGTGGTCTTTGAATGGATGAACATGATAGTACTCCACCTCTAACACACAGATGAGCAACTGAAAGACATGAGTCAACACTCACAAATTCAATGGAGAGTTCATCGGATGCAACTTGATCTCCAGCATGGGGTATCTCTGAACGGGCTGTTCGGAAAGAAGAGGAAACCTGTGAAGAACAGAACAAAAGAGGGGAGGCAACATGGTATTGATATGGCATCCACACCAGTGAGCAGATCATAGAGCGAGGAGGCAGTCGGGCTGTGGGTTTGCCCAATAAATAAATAAATGAAATGCTATTGCTAGCCACGAGGGAATTAGGTTATCATGACGGCAACACATTTGTTCGTTTAGGAAAGACAAAAAAACTTGTTTGCATTTGAGCTCATGTGATGCATAAAAAGAAAATAAGATCCAAGCCATCCATTGTGAACGAACGACTGCAATGACATTGCAGTGTATGCACTGCATTTAATGCCTGCAGTATATCCATTTTCCTCATATATCTATCACATTTCTCTTTTGTCAGAAAAAGATGCAAATAAATTTGTTCATGTACCATGCCATCTGAAATCTAATCTTTTCTGGATGCAGTACTGGGATGAAGAAGGAAGTAGTTCTTCAAAAGAAACTGGTACAGTTCAATTTTTTGCTGGAGTGGGTTCATCATCTGATGCAGAACAGACTCTTACTGAGTCTCAGTTTTCACATATTTGAAACTTTAGTATTGTTGATTCCATTTTCAATTCAAACATTGCAGTCAACTCTAACAAATTATATCTTCTTTCAATTTGAAGTTTCATTTCATCTCTCAATTAATAAAGTTGTGCTTTTATGATTTAACTTACTCTCCACAGTTGTTCCTTTTGTGATTGAACTTAGTCTTTCATAATGTAGCTGACATTAGTTTCAAATAGTTTGTTTGGATAGCTTCTCTTTTGTATTTTCTGGTGATCTTGAAAAGTTTCTATAACTCTTCTCCAGAGGCCAATGGATTGAAATTCTAAAACTTGAAAGCTGTTAGAACTAGATATCTGTTCTTGGTATCTGCTTGTTATCATTTGGCCGATACTTATTCCATAATTTATCCTAGTGTCAGTGAACAAAGAGCTTAAATCCTGATTCTCCTGAGATTTATTTGTCAGGTTCACTGTGTTGACCTGTAACTATCCTATGCATTTCATCTATTTCCAAGTCATTGTTATCCTAATAAAGTTCAGTATTGTGTAGGTTGAGCGCAAGGATGTCTTCTGGCGAACAATTATGAGGAAGGTAAGTCCCACTGAAACATGTAACAAAACTTCTGAGCAATCAGAAAAGGTATCCTCAGCAATATCCAGGGGTAACTATGCAAGGAGGATACCAAACTTGGACCTTGTGACTTCTGCTCCATCTGGCAAGAGCATTCCTCTGTACGAAGTTGCTCATAGCAGGGCTGGTGATAAAGGAAATGACTTGAACTTCTCCATCATCCCATATTTCCCTCCAGATGTCAAGAGGCTTAAGAAAGTGATCACCCCAAATTGGGTGAAGAACGTTGTCGCACCTCTCCTTGGTGCTTCCCCATCTCTTGATCCACATGATTTCGTGCCGAAAAATGACAAGCTTAAACAGGTCACGGTGGAAATCTATGATGTATCAGGCATACACTCTTTGAATGTGGTAGTCCGAAATATTCTTGACGGTGGTGTCAATTGTTCTCGAAGGATTGATAGGCATGGGAAGACTATTTCTGATCTTATCTTGTGTCACGAAGTGGTTTTGCCTTCATGATCACGTGAATTGGATTGATGTCTCTTCGTAGAATTCAAATTTGGATGTATCAAATTCATGCCCAATATTGACTGCAATGCCAATGCATTTGATAATAATGTAAGCTGTCAAAAGATGATGTGGAATTTTGCAACACTTTTTTTCTCAGTATTCCTGTCTTGATCAATAGTCAGATGTTGTAGTCTGGATACAATGCATTGCCCCATCGTGTTTGATTCAACTAGTTGGATTTGGCATGGCAATTTCTTACCAAGCAATGCAGTAGTTCTGCATTTCTCATCTTCCTAATTCGTGAGTTTTGATCCTTTCAAATCTGTGTTCATGTTTTCATTTTTCCGGTAGCAGGTACTCTACTGTTTTATCAAGTGATAAGTAGCGTATCAGTCACTAATAGCGGTTCACTTCACAGGTGGACGATGCAGACAAGCAAAGCAGAATAAAAAAATGTGTTGGTCATCTGCTCCAGCATTGCAGTGATAATAATTTAGTAGAAGAAGATAAGAAAATTAGGGAAATGGATAATATCGTTGATGAAAATTCAGACTATTTGCGTATGCCAAATAGTACAACATGTATTCTGTTTGAATTATATTTCATAATTAAGTTTTTTCCTAATTTTATGTTATTTTGTTTTAAGTTCCAAATTGAGATGTGATGCATGGATGCTAATTAAAGAAAGAAACATATAAGAAGGTTGTTTCTTTACTGCAAAATAAATAGGCAGCAATGTGAATATATT
Source organism: Pontederia crassipes (assembly GCA_030549335.1). Classification (NCBI taxonomy): domain Eukaryota; kingdom Viridiplantae; phylum Streptophyta; class Magnoliopsida; order Commelinales; family Pontederiaceae; genus Pontederia; species Pontederia crassipes. Next base: position 24,089,445 of record CM060196.1, read on the forward strand.
TGTGTATTTCTTTATTTCATGTTAAGAACCAGAATTAAGGAAATTACTTTTACACCTCTGTTTAATTATCCATCAGCTTGACTGGGTCCTGTGGATTGGATCTTGCATCTACCTGTTTCCACCTCCTATGTTTCCTCACACCCTCATCTTTCTTCACCACCTTAAGCTCTAAATCACATGCTTTAAAGCCTTAACATCTTTTTCGTTCTCCTCCTCTCCCTCACCTCTCTTTCTCTCACCTTTCATCTGCTTGGCCACATTGCAGATAGGAGAGGGGAATGTACTACACATTGATCAGGAGAGCTCCTCTTTCTGTTTCTTATTTGCAGTGCCATCACAAAAGCAGCGTATCAGAAGAAACCTCCCAGCTCCCAATTAGACATTCTTGGATCTTCACCATGTCTTTCAGTGGCACCCAGGACAAATGCAAGGCCTGCGATAAGACCGTCCACTTCATCGATCTCCTGAGTACCGATGGCGTCATCTATCACAAGACCTGCTTCAAATGCAGCCACTGCAAAGGGACTTTGTCGGTATGTCCTCAGATTCCATATCTAGTATTATTATAAACTTGCTTACTATGATGTTATGTCAATGTTCATGCATGTATTTAATTCTATAGCCTTCGTATGGATCAAAGCTGTTACAGATGGTGTATGATATGATATGTTGTGTATCTCTATGTGTTCTACAGATGTGCAACTACTCTTCCATGGATGGCGTGCTGTACTGCAAGCCTCACTTTGAGCAGCTTTTCAAAGAGACAGGCACCTTCACCAAAAAATTCCCAGCAGGTGATCTCTCATTGAATCTTCACCAGATTCAAGGTTCTAACATAATTGACTCATTCGCTCTGATGCTACAAATTTGTTGTTCTCAGGTTCCAAAGCTGGCGACAAGAATGAACTGGTATGCCCATATTTAGCGTGTCTATATTGTATCTTAATCGAACATTTTTGTTGTTGTCCATCTAATTCTTTTGTTAGATTATGATCTGCGTCCTCATGATTAAACTCGTATGCCTCGACAGAATAGGACTCCCAGCAAGGTCTCCAACATGTTCTCAGGAACTCAAGACAAATGTGCTGTCTGCAAGAAAACAGCATACCCTTTGGAGAAGGTTTTGCTACGTCTCGCTTGACACAAACTGAATCTACTTTCATGATATTAACAAATGTGTGCCGCACTCGTTCTTTGTTGGGCAGCTGTCACTGGAGGGGGAGTCGTACCACAAAACCTGCTTCAAGTGCTCCCATGGAGGCTGCACGCTCACACCATCCTCCTTCTCCGCACTTGATGGCATACTGTACTGCAAGCACCATTTCCAGCAGCTGTTCATGGAGAAGGGAAGCTACAACCACCTGAACAGGTCTTCCTCGTTGAAGAAGGATTCCGGGGAGGAGGGTGCAGCGCCGGAGCAGGAAGCAGAAGCCGAACAAGCCCAGGACCAAGAGGAATCATAAGAAAGAGCAGAGACAACACGTACACATACAAACACAAGTAAAAAAAAAAGGAAGATGCAGATCTCCATTGTTTTCTTTGCATCTTCCTTATTATCCTCCATCTTATAATCTTTACCAGACTTTGTGTAACAACAGAGAGAATTTTGAATAAGTTTGGCTCTGAAATAGTTATATGAATTGTCCTGATTTCGGTAATCAACGCCTCCTGCATTATCTAATCAATTGCTTCTCAGCTGCAAAAGTTACACTTCTGTTTTCTTTTAAAGAAAAAGGTTACTTGGTCATTTTTTTTACTAGTTGAAAGTATACAAATAGTGATGGGTATCTTCGTTTTTTTATTAAAGGAAATATAATCTTTTATCATTAAAAGAGTATGAAACTTTGAGAGAAAAAAAATCCTAGAGGAGGCCCATATGGGAAAACCCTTCCCAGAAAAAGGTCTACAAAAAATGTTATTCTAAAATTTGCCAAAAAGTTTGCGAAAATGTGCTATGAGTCGGAGGAGAAAAAAAAAGGAAAAGAGGCAAGAGGAAAAAAAATGAAAAGTGGGAAAGATACTGAAGCAAGGCAGCGGCAAAGTATGATGTTGCATGCAAAGCAAAGCAAGGAAGAGACGACCAACAGTGATGCAGTGAGGTCGAAGGAGAGCGCCGGAGGAGGAAAAAAATGGAAGGAGGGGAAGAGGACGAAGGAACTAGTGTTTCTATGATGCCCTAATCCATGGGTGCTGCTGGACCGGATGACTTGCTGCTTTCTTTGAATCGGCGATTTTCCATATTTTTCAGAAGAAATCGCGCACTAGAAGAATCACCGTAGATTTCACTACAAGAAAATTGTGAATTCTGATGGATATCGCATTGACCAAAGTAAAAAACTTTGACCGGCCAGTTAAGGATAATATCATATGCAAGGAGAAATACTATCATCGTAAAGTGCGAAAAACTAACGAAAGAATCACGAATGAATTATTTAATACATTATTCTAACATTAAAAGTTTCAAAACACTCATGTATTACCGTCGCGATTACTGTTTGCCACCTTCATCAAATAGGATATGCACTTGCAAATTTGAATATAAAAAAAGACCTTGTGCATTTTGACACACAATCACAATCAGAAAAGTTATTAATATGCTTCGTCTTCTTTATCATTATCATCTTATTATTTCACTTGTAGTTGGTACTTGTCATCCCGTAGAATATCTTTTAAATCATAAAGTATTTTTAAATTCCATAAAAATAAATGGCATCTTTGGATCGACGGTGAGGAGTAAACTCACTCTTAGTTGAGATCGTCAACCCATCATGAAGTTCTCTATTTAATATTTTACATCTTTTATCTTAGAAGCTTTTAATTAATATTTATTAGGACATTATGGATCAAATTTGAATCATCATAAAGAGAATTACAAGATCTCAAGATCATAATCATCATGGATAATTATCAAACATCATCATTATAATCAAGAGGACTTGAGACTAGGAGTCGTTAAAATATGATCATAAAGTGTAATCAAAGATGCATGATCTTAATAATCATCATCCTAAAATAGATCAATATCAAAGACGTAAATCAGGAATCAAAATAAGCATAAACCATCATTTTTGTATATGAATGCGAGCCAGTATGAATAGAATTTGAGCCGTTTTTAATAATCCTTTAATTTGTAAACTTTTTAAGGAACTTGGGTTGGTCTCCTAGTATACCTAAGTCGGGTTACTTCCCTTGTAGGTCATTTTGGAGTCAGCTAATGTGATCTCCCTCGTAACGGACTAGGTTATCATCAACCCATGTCGAGTTCTTAACATACCATATCTCACAAGCTTCCACGGTGTGATGGGGACCTAGGCCGAGTTACAGAGAACTCAATCCTAGTTGCAAAAATTTGGGCCAAGATACAATGAACTCGAATAGGGTTACCAAAATTACGTGACTATGCAATGATTTTTCTATTACTCTTTGCCGAGTTTTGCTAGCCTATTTGACCATCATATCATAAGTTATAACATCCTAGGTCATGCAGAATATAAGCATAATGATTCCCTACAAAGATCATGATATAAAGTGTGAATTTATTACTACTTACATACCTTGGAAAAATCCTGTGAAAACCATGTTCTTCTTCCTATGGTTGTCCTTAGTTCACACTTTTCTCTTGTGCTTGCAGCGAGGTTGTCTTACACTATGTTTGGATGAAGTCTCCTTAAGGGGAAGGGAAGAAAATAAGGAAGAAGAAAAAAGGAGGGAAGGAAACTTTTACACTCTAATTTGGGGTTGAAACAAAATAGTACAAATGAAGGGAAAAAAGTGGAGATTCCTCTCCATTCTCCTCTTTTAAAATTTTATCCAAATAAGGGAAATTTTTTTCCCTTCCCCTCCACCTCTTTACCTTCCTTTCACCTCAATTCAAACATAATGTTAGGGTTCGTCTCCTACAAGGTGGGGCGGCTGGGCAAACAATTAGGTGAGAGTGTCATGGGGCATTTTCCCGTGACACAAAGCTCTCGGCCGCTCAGCATCGAAATCATGGAACACATGCAGTTGCTCCGCACTGCGTAATATTGCGGAGTCCTAAGTTATCTGTCCTTAGAGCATTTATCTTTAAAGGCCATCCTTATGAATGGCCAAGTAGGTGACGTTATCCACAGGGCACGTCTTTTACATATTCAATATGTAATAAGATTCCTATACCTACGGTACACTGGGAGGAGTTTACTAGTGCCTTCCGATGCCCAATTGTATGTTATGTTTTATCATATTTAATACAAGTAAGCTTTCCTTTAATTTTAGCATCATGGCCTTTAGCGTGGGGTGGCAACCCACATCGATGTCTCTTCATGGTGGCTCGTGGTTCCTCGACTGCCACTTCGGACTTTAAGTGCCCAAGCGTCTGCATTAGTGTCGCAACGCTCTAGTGCCACGATCCCATGACGAGTAGTCCAGCACTCTAATCATGTCCGTGATGGAATGCGTATAAGAGCGACTCTCGACATAGTCGTCTCGACCATAAAACTTCCGCTGCAAACTCAAAATAGGCTTGGCTAGGTGCCTATCCGCCTAGTCACCGCACGTGATTTAGTATCCGAGAATGACCCCGTGACAAGTGGTATTAGAGTAGTTCATTCTGCTCAAATTACCCTGCGACAATTACTCGCTTGTATCATCGCAACGTGCCCTGGTGTAGGAAAAGTGCTTCCGCTCAAAATTCCACTACACTCAGGTGCACTAGTACCATGGTCCGCCTAGTACCATGGTCTTTGATCATGGACGCCAACGAGGAACGCATGGCAAGCTTCCTCGCCGCACGCCCAGTTATGCCCCGTAGCAAGTTTCTCATATTGTCAAGGAACGTCCGTCATGCATCATAATGGTGGATTGATCACCCCGCTAATCAGGACGTCATGCGTCGAGTAGATCAACCACCCAGGTATACAGTCGGAAATCTTGAAGTGTCGCACTGCGTCAAGAATGACCATATGCTTCGCATGATGGCCTTGCGTTACTCGTACCATGAGATCACTTACACAAACATCGTGTAACTCGGTGGATCCGTGTCACATTTAGGGACTGTCGATCATGCACTATCATGATGATCTGGCACTACTCGGCATTTTGTGACGTCGCATCGCACGTCAGTCATGCAACGTGAAGTGCACAATCGCTTCACGAAAGAAGTTGGCTCAAGGTTAAGCATCAAGGTTCATGGTCCCTTTCGGCTAAGGAATATGCTATCGACTGAGAAGCATCAATCACAAGCATCTTGTCGTACCGCAGCATCGCCTGCCACGCCACCATGACTTTCATATATGGAGCAAAGCGTTGATTACTTGCAAGCACTTGGGGACGAGCTGTCAGCCTTGCCTGCCTTGTCAGGTGTTGTCTCGCAAGCGACATGATGTCATCCATCAAGGAATGTGACGAACCTACTACATGCTAACGCAAGTTGATGTCTCAACTCAATGACCAATTTGGTAAATGGTCTGAGCGTCGAGCATCGGCGAACCTTGACATGCTGTTGTCAAGTGTTCCGCTGCCAACCGAAGGAAGGAGTACTCTTTCCTCTCGGTCAGTGCCTCGAGTAATCGAAGCGGCCTCCAAGAATCGCAATCCAAAAATTTTGAAGGACACACTGACAATGTCGTCTCTTCGAATGGAGATGAAGGTGACGTTGGGAGCTCATGCTACGAGTTCACCAACCACTATCCGCCTGCCCAAGCGGAGTGTCTTCACGAACACCCCCATGGTTCGTTGAAGACCCGGAACGGCTACTCTTTCACAAGGGCTAGTTGCCCGGTGGACAACTATGTCAAAGGCGCATGATCCTTGTGGACAAGCGCAATGACATTACTTTGTCCAGATTGCGAACGGACGAGTATCTAAGGTGCATCATCTTCGTGAATGAGCACAATGATCTCATCCCGTTTATACCCTAAAGGTGTTGCCTAAGCTTCAAAGGAGGCCCCAGGATCGGAAGAAGGCATATCCTAAGAACCCTGCAAGACGTGGCAAACTCAGGATGACGTTGCCATCGCGACAATTTGAAATATGGCAAACATGGATCCCATTGAGACATGGGACAGATGGAAGAGGCAGCTCATCAATTATGCAAGCCCTAATAAGTTGGGACCGGAGGTCAAGACCGTATTGTTCAGCATCGGCTAGATGTGTATGTTGAAGGAGGACGTGAAAGATATCACTGAGCTCCACCTACAGTGTTCTCAAGTGGATGAAGACCCAACGTTGGTGCTCTTCAAGCAGAAGGGTTGAAGCTTTGAACTAGGACGGAGTTGGAACGACAGGTTCACCCAACCTCCGCTTGCTAGTCGTCACTGCCAAAGCGTTCATGCCAAGGAAAATGCCATACCACCAAAGCCCTTGGGCAAGGGCAATGGTGGGGGAGAGAAGTTCAAGTCACAAAGAGGAAGTTACTATACCAAAGACAAAGATAGTCCATCGAAGTAGGAGGATCGAGTTGAACCACAGGAATGTGGGGAGACTCCCATCGCTCATTATAGTAACTTGAAGTGGACAAGGTAAAGAGTGTCTTATCAAAGAACATTGCTCCACCTCAAACCGTCGAGACACCAAACAACCGCCAAAGGTAAGGTGGTTCCGCACTCAACACTCGATAGACGAAGAACTCTATGTGCAACCATCTGCAACTTGGAGACAATGAGTTGAACCACAAGGGAATGCGGGGAGATTTTCGTCGCTCATTATGGCGACTCGGAACGGTCAAAACATGAAGTGTTATATCAAAGAATCTTGTCCTACCTCTAGATAGCTGAAACATGAGGTGATCACCAAGGAGGAGGTGATCCTATGCTCTTCATTCGGCAGAGGAATGGAAGATTCTACGTTGCAACCACTTACAACATAGAGACATTGAGTCAAGCCCATGAAGAGATTGGAGCATCCTGAAGTATCCGTGGGAAGACTCTTGTCGCGCTCATCATAGCGACCCAAAGCACCCGAAGTAGACAAGTTGCAAATATCATCATCGAAGAACTTGTGCTGTTTCAAACTGTCGAAATTTTAGAACGACTATCGAGGGTGAGATGATCTCGGACTTCGCATTCGACGGAAGGTAGACCTTATGTAGCGGCCACCCGCAACATGAGGGCATTGAGTCAAGTCATGCAGGTCGAATGACGAGATTCTTCACCATGTTCTACATGACTCTAGAGCAACTCTTTCTCTGAGTTATCCTCGAAGGTATACAAGAGTTGTTTCACCCCAAGAAGCCAAACCACACAAGTTGACACTGCGCAAGTCGAGAGAAGCTGAAGCCAACAAATACTTGATGGACGAATAGTTGCTTGATGAAGTCAGACCGCGCATGGTGGACTCCACTGGCGCTGTACAAGTGATGACCCTAGATTGGATGAATGATCAATAAGCGAAGCAGGCCTGAGGGAGGAGTCCTTAGCGAGACTTCAAGGAGTGGACATTCCTGACACTGCGCGATGCTGATGAAATAGAAGTCAAGGAAAAGAAGACGGAATTGAACGAGACAAGCGAAGTCAAGACGAAAGACGAAGACCCTGAAGAAGCTCGGATAACGGCGTCGGGGCATCGCCGACTTTGGTGGGGGAGAATGTCACATGATATTTTCCCATGACACGAAGCGTGAAGCCTCGCGGCACCAGTGCCGCTCAACTTTATAGCTCTCGGCCGCTCAGCGTCGAAACCATGGAACACATGCAGCCGTCCCACACTGCGTAATATAACGGAGTACTAAGTTATTCACCCTTAGGGCATTTATCTTGTAAGGCCATCCTTATGAATGGCCAAGTAGGTGATTATCCGTAGGTTATGTCTTTTGCATCTTCAATATGTAATAAAACTCTTATATCTATGGTATACTGGGAGGAGTTCACTAGTGCCTTCTGAGGTCCAATTGTATGTTATGTTTCGTCATATTTAATACAAGTAAGCTTTCTTTTAATTTTAGTGTCATGGCCTTGAGCGTAGGGTGGCAACCCACATCGGTGTCCCTTCGTGGCGTCTCGTGGTTCCTCGGCTGCCCCTTCAGACTTTAAACGCTCAAGCACCTGCATTAGCGCCGTAACGCTCTAATGCCATGGTCCCATGACGAGTAGTCTAACACTCTAGTTATGTCCATGATCGAATGTCTATAAGAATGACTCTCGGTATAGTCGTCTCGACCATAAAACTTTCGCTGCAAACTCAAGACAGACTTAACTAGGTGCCTATTCGTCTAGTCGCCGCACATAGTCTAGTGTCCGAGAGTGACCCTGTGATAAGAGCAGGGGCGGACCCATACTTTGTGTGCAATTACCACTGCAACATGAAATCACATGTGTTTTTAAAACATAATTTAAATTTATAATGAAATTCAACTAAATTTTATTATAAAATTATGAGTTCCGTTCCCGGGGGAGAGGGGCTGGCAGGATACCTCAAATTTAATCATCTAGTAAGAGCTTATAAAAAAGAGTATTTTTTTGCATCTTAAATTGGAGCTCCAAAGTTAGGTCAAGGATGGAGCCATAAAAAAAATTAGAAGGGACGAGATATATTATAAAGTAATAAATTAATTATAGATTAATAAATTAAAAAATAAATGAAATAACATTGTGACCATTTTTTTCCTACGAGTTCTCAACCTCTCAACTCACGAAACCTCTCAACTCACGAAAGGTGATGCTTCCCACCGGACTAACATTATTTATTCAGTGTTTTGTGGGGGAAGACATATATAATATAACTTTATAACATTAAAACATATATAAAGTAGTATAACCTCAAAACGTTCCTGAGTTAGTCATCACCTTTGATGATAATTTAAAGCCACCTTAACCAATGACACATTTTTTATTTTTGTGATGTTGCATTTTGAACTCTAGGATCTGAATTGGTTTCTCCCCGTATGTCAAATCTTTTTTTGTAGAGGTTGGACTCTTCATTTGACTCTTCATTTTAAAGTAAACTAATGCTAAAATCTGTTAAAAAAGAAATACTATTTGTTTTATTTTATTTTCGCATTACCTTTTAGAATGTTAAGATTATTTATTTCAATCATGCTCATATTTAATTATTTATTTTTATTTCATAAATAAAAAAATAAGCTATTAAAAATTAATATTATTTATTTTATTATACTCATCAATTATCTTTCAAAAAAGAAAGTATCAGGACTCAAATTGAATTCTTTATTTTATATTTTCAAAAATAACACGTTATCCCTTTAAAAGTAAAATATTATTTGTTTTATTATACACGTATATAGTCTTTTATAAAAAGAATATTATCTATTTTAATCATACTCAAATTGAGTAATTTATTTTTTATTTTGGACAATAATACATTATCACTAATTTCATCATGTTTGTCCATTATCTTTGAGAAATAAAATATTATATTTGTCCATTATCACTTTAGAAAAAAAAACTAATTTCATTCGAGCAGTATTATTTTTATTTATTTTTTCTTTTGTTGTCATTTAATAGATAGATTTTTTACGATGACATCAGACATAATACAAGGAAATAAAGATTTAAAATCACATGACGTCCAAAATAAGTCGATTTGATATCGTCCATCGATTCAAATTGCTAAAAGATCTAAATACAAGGTAAAAAAATAATGGCAAAAATAGTCTTGAAAAAATAGACAAAGTAAAGAAAAAATAACTGAAAAAAGAATAAAACAAAAAAAATGATTGAGATCTTTGTGTGGGATCAGGCACAGAACTCAATCCCAGACCAGAGTTATCAAGGTGTTGGACACGTTCGCTTCCCTGAAGTTGATATCGTCATCATACGCGAGGAGCTTCGAGTTTCCCGGCGCGGCGAGTACGAAGTGGAATCCCCGCGCCCCGCCGCCGGCGCCCTCCTCCTCCAAGTGCTGCCAGCAAAAAGCCCACAGCATCCTTGTGGACTCGCCCTCCCGGAACCTCCGCCGCAGCCTTCGCCCGTCCGGCAGCCGAACTCCAACACTGCACACGCCTTCTCGGCCCTCCGCCAGCTCCTCGCCGAGATTAAGGCCCCCGAACATCTCGCACAGATCGCCGGAGGTCATGGCTGTATCGTCTTGGGCTTGTGTAGTCGTACTAGTCTCAGCTTCGGACGGCCTATTCCTGGTGGGGGCCAAGAGGTGCTCCCTGGGGCTCTGGTGCGAGAGCGGCAGCAAGTACGAGTACAGGTCCTCCGGCGTCACGTCGCCGGTCCACGCGTGCATCTTCTTGCCGGTGATGGGGTCCACGACGACGATCGCGGGGAGCGAATCCAGATTATAGTACGCGCAGACCTTCTGCCCCTCGTGCCGCTCCTGGTCCTCCTGCCAGAGTAGGAACTTTTCCTTCATCAGGCGCGCCAGCAAGTCGTCCGACCACACGTCGAGCTGGGCCCAAGTCCAGTCCCCGCCCGACTGCACGTGCACCACCAGCCACCGGTCCATGAAGGTGCCGGTGTCCTTGGCGTCGTTGAAGCCTCCTCCTAGGACCAAAAGGTCCGGCGGAGGCGCCCAAGACGACATCTCGACGTCGCCGTCTTGCTCTACTCCTCCTTGCTGCTGCTGTCGTCCCGTGAACTCTCCGTTCGATTCCGCAATGATTTGGTCGTAGTAGGACGACCATGAGTCTCCGGGCACGGTCGGCGCAGGAGCCGAGTCGCCGTAGGCTTCGTTCCATTCATCGTAATAACCATCTTCATGAACATCGTCGACGGGATCAGATTGGTGTTCCTGGTTCATCGTGCCTCTCTCTTAGTTCGCGTCGTTCTGCGGCGAGGAAGAGGTCAGGCGCGGCTTGCAGGCTGCAGCGGCCATGGAGTCACAACGACGCTGGTACATATATACGGTGCACGACGGGTCCGAGTTATAGTCGTCGAAGAAATTACAATACGATTTAGATTAGAGTTCGAAAGTAAAAAGGGCTCTTCTTTTTTTTTTTCTTTTGTGTGTTAGAAAAGGACTCCTAATCTCGAGGACTAACAATATCTATCTTCCAATGACCCTAATCATATTCAGATTGAGACTTAATGGTTGACTCAACATTGTCAACGGTCGCGATGATATGATCAAATTATTAAGAGTGATCATCGGCCTTTGAATACTGATGCAATTTTGGTTGCCATCTTGCCATAAACTAAGCATAAGAAACAATATTCGGTAGAAGAGTGACGACCCTGATTTTAGAATAAAATTAATGAAATGATTCATTATTTTATCACAAAAAAAATTAATTAATTAATTTTGAAAATAAAGAAAAAACTAAAAAAAAGGAGTTGGAAGGAATAAAAAGGAATTTAAGTAGAATTGGATTTGAGACAAGGATGATTATGATATTAATTAGTAAAAATTAATTAATCATAGATAATGATTAGAAATTAATTAAGTTGGACGATCATGATTAATTTAGAAATTAGTTGATGGACCAATTGGAATTAGAGTCCATTAAAAAAATTACAAATAGGACCAAAGAAGTTGCTAAAATTCTCCAAAAGGAAAATCAATTTTTGCACACCAAGTTCTATGTTTTTTTTTTTTTTAATTTTCTTATCAAGGATCATCCGCAAGTAGCCCACGTCTGATTTCGAAGTCTTCACATAGGAAATCATCATTCAAATAATTTGTGTGGATTTTGAAGACGCACCGCAAAGGAATTAGTGTGCAAAGTTTGTTGTTGGCGCAGTAGACATATGATAGGAAATTAATTAGTTTTTTAAGTTATGTATGGAGGATTCTTATTTTGGTTCATATAAAATTCTAGACTCATGTCTTTCATATAAGATAATATATACTTTTTACATTGAATTGCATCGAAAGAACGATTGAAAAATTGTGTCAGAAATACAAATTTTTCACAAGGGAAAACTCGGCTGCATTCTATTGTACTTGGCTTGAGTTCTATTGAATTCGGAATAGAAATTTATCCGAATTGATTTTTTCAAACTAGGCCTAGGTTTTAGGTAAGTTAGGCTAGAGTGCCGACAACCCGAGCTCAGTGCATGATGAACAATACAATCCGGACTAAGTTTCTGGACTATCCAAATTGGGTTCGACGACCGACAATTGCAAAGATGGAATCGAGCCATTTCAACTCAAATTTCGACCACACCCGCCCCGGTTTCACTCGTTAAGATCAAATATGAACTGAGTTTCAACGTGACTTTCACATATCATATTGCATGCATACATGACTTTTATACACACTAATTAAAGAATTGTGTACTCTAAATTCATACAAATACTCAAGAGTGGAGGCTAGGATGGTGGCATGTCTCATGATGAGCGGCTGCACATGACAACGTAAATAAGAATAGTCTAGTTGATGAACTCACGAGTTCTTTGTTGAACTTCTAGATTATTATGTTATTAGAATTTGATATACTTTTAAATAAGATTTTATGATGTTTTATTTTTAGCTTTCCTATCATTCTTCATTTAAATGTTTCATGCTTTCGATGCTATTATTATGTTATATGAGTCATATGACCAACAGGACAGACGTATAATTATTGAGATTCCCACTGACTCTTAACATTAAGATTATGAAGATAATTTGCGATGCTACATTTTTTTATTTTAAAAATTCTCTGCATTTTCTTTATTTTGCTTCTATATTTTCGCTACGGATTCCTTTTCTTTTTGACAAAATTAGGTATTCAATTACAATATAATAGTTGGAGTAGAGTATAGTGATTTAATTAGAGAATAGTGATCATCCATTAACGAATAATAAATAGTGATTTATTTATAAATTTAATAAAATCTATTTGCTAAGTGTAAAAATTAGAAAAAAATCTTCTAAAAGGATTTAGAAAAAAAAATGCAAATCACTATCTAGGTGTAAAATCTTTCCGAATGATTTTTTAGATCGGTATTTTGATACGATACTATCTTAAAATTTAAAAGAATTCAAGAAAATATTGCTAAAATCTAAAGAGATAATAAAATTGAAAATCAGCCCCCCTATGATCACATGATCATAATCATGCATGAAATATCTTGTTAGAATCCTGCAACAAAGTTGTGGCTTAAAAGGTGATTCAGAAAAAAAAAAACCATTCAAAATCTTTTAGGTAAATAAAAAACCCTTTTAAATTGATTTACACAATGAAAATCACTTTCTAGGAGTGAGAAAAGGTTCTCCTGTTTGGATCAAATATTATTATTTGACAGTAAAGTTTTTTAACCCTTTCTTTTACTTCATTCTTTAATCCACTCACATGGTCTTGATCACACACACACAAAAGCAATTTTGGGATTGTTAGGATAAAATGTTAAAATCTTGAAATAAAGTTCTTACAATCCAGCAGATATTCTCCCTCCCATAATTCAACGATATTAACTCTATGCTTTGCCAAAAGAAATAATAGAAAAAAAATTCAATTTTCTTTATTCTTATACTTATAATCATTAAACCTACAAATTCTTCTAACAACCATTTGAACAATATTTAAAGAAAAACCTTCTAATCCTCGTCTTTTTTACTCTCATGTCAAACAGCCCCAAAATCTTTACTTTTTTTTACTGTTTGGGCAATAAATGAAGGTGAGTAGGGGATGAAAGTAATGCGCTGAATTTTTAATTTTAAAAAATCACCAACTTTTTTGGTTGGGTTTTTAAAATTAAAAATCTTATCGATTTTTTAAAATGATTTTTTTTTCGAAACTAAATTTTATATATTTATATTTTCAAAAAAGATTGATAATACCTAAGAGGTGTTTTATTTCATAAATTAATGTAAATGTTCTAATAGTATGAGTTATGACTTATATTAATGCTACTCTCTATATAATGAGATAAATTTTATGTTTATTGAGTAATTAGACATATTATAAGTATTTAAAATATAATAGTAATATATATATATATATATATATATATATATTTCAAAGATTTTGTAGATTTTTATCCGGCTCCCCGGGTGATTTTTCTAAACTTAGAAATTGGCTACATATTTTTCGAATCTAAAAAAATATTTATATTTTAAATCAGGCCGAGTCAGTTTTTGAGGTTTTAGATTTTTTGATTCGTTTAGTTATACCCTTAAAGGTGAGTATAAAAAAAGTTAACTGTTTAACAAAAATATCGAAAGTAAGGCTTTTACTCTCTTGGCATTCCGATACCAACACATTTTATTTTCACCTCTTCCCTCTTCATATTTAACTCTCTACCCCCATCGGCTCCTCCCATTAAGAATTAAAAGTGATTTAGAAAAAAAAATATTCAAGTTTTTTTTAGAAAAATAAAGAACTCTTCTAAAACGATTTAGAAATATGAAAAAAATCACTTTGTAAGACTGAATTTTTTGGAAGGATTAATACAATATTGTTTTAAAATTAAAATAGTAAAATAAATTTTTTTTCAGAAAATGCTTTGATATAAGTAACAAAAACGAAATGAAACATTTTAAAAAAAATTAATATTGTTAGAATCAAATAATAAATTGGAAATCGCCCCTTCCTATCATATAATAACAACCCTGCATCAAAATAAATATAAAAAAATTAGTTTCTCCCATCCAATAATAATAATAATAATAATAATAATAATAATAATAATAATAATAATAATAATAATAATAATAATAATAATAATAATAATAATAATAATAATAATAATAATAATAATAATAATAATAATAATAATAATAATAATAATAATAATAAACATGTAACGAAAACAACAACCGCCCGTACTTTTCTCCTCCATCCTGACGCGTCTCCACGACGTCGTTGGACCTCCATTGCAGAGCACTCCGGCGCTGGCAGAGTTCTACTCTCACTCGGTCGATCGCCCTCCACCTCACGTCGTCAGCATCCGTCGAACGGCTACATAGTCTCCCTCCTCTTAGTTGACCAGAGAAAGAACTGCACAAGGTGATTAAAATACTCTCTCTCTCTCTCTCTCTCTCTCTCTCTCTATATATATATATATATATATATATATATATCTATATGTATATATATATCTATGTTTACACGGAAGAAGGGATCGGCGAGTCGTCGGAGGAACCCCTGGCATCGTCGTTGTCGCCGCAGCGCCGGGGGGGAGGTGGGGACGACGATAATGAAAGGAGGTGTAACGACGTCGGAACCTTCTTGAGCGTAGACCTGGAGGGATTTATGGAACCTTTTCTTGTCCATAACTACGACGACGACGCCGGCGGCTTCGACACGCTGCGAAGCCTAGCTCTCACACCTCTGGAACACTGGGTTTACAAAACTATTTATACAAGTAAAAATATATAGCTTTGGGTTTAAGATTTAGTTCTTAGTATCCAGCTTTGATTTTTCTTAAAACCTAGTTATAATTTCTGGAATATTATTACTATTTCTTTTACTTCCTAAGAATTTAGATGAAACTAACATTAACATTTTTTTTTGTTTTTTAGTTTCTCACATACGGTGGAATACAACCTCGCCTAATCAAGAACTTTTCTCCATCAGACGCGACGAGGTATCAATTTTAACTTGAATCCGCATTGCAAAAAAAGAAAATGTCAAATGTAAAGGAAAATAACAGACCTCACCATGGAAACCTTGATCTTACTTTGCAGTCCACTTCATCTTCATCATCTTTCCCTTTGAAGGCTTTAGGAGGTTCATGCCTTTTTTTTTTAAAATTTCCCACTAACTAGTTATCAATTGTTGCTGTCATGAAAATTTTTAAATTTCTTCAACATTAGTGACTGAAAGATTAATAATGATAATTTTAACTGTAATACATGATTTTGTAAATTGATAGTTGATGCCATTATGATTGTTTTAGTAATTGAAAAGTGTAGTGAAGTTTTAAAGACATTTATAATGAATTTTATGAGTTAGTGGGTGAGGAAAGTTTATATTTGGAGGTAGTGGGAAGGAAATAACAGATTTAAAATAAAAATAAAAATGAACTTTATGAGTTATTTTTATATAATTTAATGTGGAGATAGTGGGATGAAAATAAAAGATTTTTATAAAAAAATAGAAAATCATAAATGAATGACAATTTTTTAAAATTTTGATAAAAAATAAATATAAATGGTGAAAGGATGAGAGAAAAAGTATATTTATAAAACTGTCATAATACCTTATATATATGTGTGTGTGTGGTGTGTGTGTAGAGAGAGACTAGCTAGGTTCAAAAGGTCTTTGATATGCACAATTTCAAAGGTCAATTACAATAGTTAATGCAATAGGCGAGCTATGATTACCTTCCATAAGTTTTAAAAATTATAGTTTCATTCTCATGTCTTATTTTGATACATATATATATCCCTTAATGAAAATAAAATGTAAGCCTCGAAAATAAATGTAGGCAATAATGAATAAAAAAAGTTAAATGTATTGGTTTATTAAAAAATAATAAACACCTCGACCTTTCATAAAAAAAAAGCAAGTGCACATATTGGAGAAGCACGACCAACCAACTTCTAAACAAACACGTTGACTTAACCACTTTACAATTATTTTTTTGAGAACTTTACGATTATGATTTGGCAAAATAATAGAAAAAAATAAACAATAATAGGTTTGGTCATTGCAACGCATCATCGGATTTAATTCTTTCTTATCAGGTTAAAGGAGAACTTTACAATTATGATTCTGACAATAAACATAGATTCATAGAATCTAAATCAAATTTGCACCTACTTCTTTCCACCTAACACGCTTATCCACAAATTTGGCAAAAAAGTAAAAAAAAATCAACAATAATAAGTTTATTGTGACGCATCATAAAAAAAATCTAAATCAGGTCATTGTGACGCATCATTGGATTGAATTCTTTCTTATCAAGTTCAAAAAAGATTCCCACAATAGGCATAGATTCAGAGAATCTAAATCAAATTTACGCCAACTTTTTTCTAACTCACACACTTATCCACAAATTTGGGAAGAAAAAGGAAAACAAATGAAAAAAAAATCAACAATAATAGCCTATGATCTTTGCGATGCATCATCAAATTAAATTCTTTCTTATCAGGATAAAGGAAAGAGAAGAAAGATGGCATCTTCAAGCGTTTGGGTAATCAGATGGCTCAACTTTTTAGCCTTGGTAAACAATACTCTTCTTGCTTATTGCTACTATATATATAAAGTAAAATCAAGTATTTGTACATAAAGATGATTTGAAGGAAGAATGAATTTAGCAGTGAAAGCTCACAAGCTTTGCCTTCATTGAAGAAGAAATATTGATCTTGACTTTACAAGCTAAATTCATTCTTCTCCAATTTTAGATTGTAAATAAAGAAACTTAGAAATGTCTATATATGTAGACAAGGATCATCTTGACCTAAAGCTGATTTCATTTTGAAATTGGTGATTAAGATATTAGGGGCAGCACTTGTCTGTTTCGGGATCTGGATGAGCACACAACATGATGATTGCCGAAAGTCGTTGATGCTCCCTGCCTTGGCTCTTGGTGGTGCGGTCCTTCTAATGTAAGAATTCTCATGAAGTTTTATTTTGAAAAAAGTGCATTTGCATTGTCTGTAAATATACTGACATGTGTGTTTCTATAAAATTTCAGATCCTTCATTGGATTTGTTGGATCGTGGAAGAAGGTTATCTTACTTTTGTGGCTGGTATCCTTTTTTTTTCCCTAACATCTTCATTGTTTTAATCTGTCCCTGGCTTTAGTTGCTAGACCTTAACATTGACATTTCAGTATCTTTTTGCGTTGTTTTTTATTTTGGCGGGGATTTTGGCTCTCACCGTTATCATGTAAGTATTGAAAGTTTACATGTGTTATTAGAACTCCTAGTAACATATTGTTTCTTTGCTATGTCAGCTTGTGATTGCATCTCATCTTTTTTTTTTTTTTTGATTCATCTCATAGCTTTGTTTACTCTATAGTCATGGAATGAGTAACGCATACTTTATCTTTGGATAGTTCTTCAAGGAGGTGTTTGGCAATTGAAACTAGAAGGATTCCACCTAATTCTTCCAACATTTTCATGCTCCTAGTTCATGACGTGATGGCCAACTAACTCTAGTTCCAGGGCGATGTTCCAACCTTTTATTTCTTTTTTTTTATGTGAATTTCTTTTGTTTTTACAATTTTTTACCATTTTCTCTTTTTTTAACTTTATTATTTATTATATATAAAATATTTTTATAAAGAATTAATATAATATTAGTTATTTTTTCATTAAAAAATTTTAATAGTTTTTCATATAATTTATTAAAAAATGATTTATTATATTTAAATTGTATATGTTTAATAAAAATTTTAATTTATATGTTTATTTTTATTAATTAATAAATTATATTTATATTTTTTTTATTTAAGTATTAATTAAAATTAATTTATCACATCTATTTTTTTTCTTTGCCATCTTAAGCTAAAAGTACTTTAAGCATAACTAGAAGAGACATGGATGGACTATGTGATTCTAAAAGATTATAGTGAGGTGACTCAATTTTAGATATATCTTTGAATCTAGCAACACCTAGAATGTCACTCATGGCAGTGTTTGGCATGTTGCAATCGATTTCGTTGAACGATATGACGTATAATAGAATCGGTGCTTAAATTCGAGGTGAGAGACGCCGATTATCGACGGTCCGGACCGTCGGTAATCAGCCCGAAAACCGTCGGTAATGTAATTATCGACGATTTTTTAGTCGAAATCGATCCGTTGGAAAAACGCTCGTCGCAAACCGATTTGCGACGGTTGAAAAAAATTCGTCGAAAATATCGACGGTCCGAACCGTCGGAAAAGTCCCTGGCGGTTCGAACCGTCGAAATTTTCTGACGGTTGCAATCGCCGGAGACTTCCGGCGGTTAGAACCGTCGAAATTTCCGACGGTTGCAACTGTCAAAAAAGGCCGACGGTTCGAACCGTCACAACTTTTCGACGGTCGCAACTGTCGAAACTTTCGACGGACATCACAACCGTCGATCTTTCGACGGTCGCAACCGTCGCAAATAATTTTTTAAATATAAAAAAAATTAGCGGCCGGATCGGGCCGCGTCCAAATCCGGCCGCCCGCTGGGGGCCGGATCCGAACGCCCGGCGACCGATCCGGCCGCTAGAGGTCGGATCCGAACGCCCGGCGGCCGATCCGGCCGCTGGAAGCCGGATCCGCCGCCAGCCGGCCCGATCCGGCCGCTGGAGGCCGGATCCGAACGCCCGGCGGCTGGATCCGAACACCCAGCGGTCGATCGGGCCGCCTGGCGGCTGATCCGGCTGCCCGCGATCGATCCGGCCGCTGGGGGCCGGATCCGATGCTAGGCGGCCGGATCCGAACGCCCGGCGGCCGATCCGGCCGCTCGGGGCCGGATCCGAACGCCCGGCGGCCGATCCGGCTGCTGGGAGTCGGATCCGTCGCCAGGCGGCTGAATCCGAACGCCTGGCGGCCGATCCGGCCGCCAGCGGCGAGATCCGGCCGACAGCGGCCGATCCGGCCGGAGAGAGAAAGAGAGAGAGACGCCGACACGGAGCCAGAGAGAGAAAGAGAGAGAGAGACGCCGGCGCGGGAGAGGGTCGTCGGTGCGGGAGAGGGTCGCCAACGCGGGAGGGTCGTCGGCGTCCGGCACGGGAGAGGATGCTTGCGGCCGGGAGAGAGAGAGGAGAGGAGGGAGAGAGAGAGGAGTGGAGGGAGGAGGGAGAGAGAGAAGAGGGAGGAGGAATATAAAGGGATAACGAAAGCGGGAAAAGAGAAAAAAGAAGCGGGATAACGAAATTTTAATTACCAATGATTTCGACCGTCGAAAACGTAAATATTAACTATTTTTATAATTACCGACGATTGTGACCGTCGAAAATATATTTAGTTATATATAATATTTATTTTTTATTTTACCGACGGTTTGAACCGTCGGTAATCGTTACCGACGGTCAAAACTGTCGGTAATCGTTACCGATGGTCAAAACCGTCGGTAATTGCGACGGTTTGGGCCGTCGCTAGTTATATTAATAAAATACTCTTTATATGACATTATAATACATTTACCGACGGTTACGACCTTTGAAAATTACGACGGTTTTTGCGACGGATGGATATCCGTCGAAAATATCAACGTTCCTAATCGTCAAAAAATTAAATAATAATATAAAAAAATATATAATTTAATTTTTCATTTCCGATGGTCGTAACCGTCGGAAAATCCGTCGAAAAAATTAAATAATACATAATTTAATTTTTTATTTCCAATGGTCGTAATCGTCGAAAAAGTCGTTGAAAATTGTGACGGATGGATATCCGTCGAAAATATCGACGTTCCTAATCGTCGAAAAATTAAATAATAATATAAATCATTTCCGACGGTCATAGCCGTTGAAAAATCTGTCGGAAACGAAACCGTCGAAAAATCCGTCGCAAATTGCGACGGATTTAGAACCGTCGGAAATTATCCGTCAGAAAATCGCGATTTTCTTGTAGTGCATGACGCTAGTCGATTCCACTGGAGCACACTAGCACTTTTAGTTTTTTTTTTATTTTTTTGACATTACAAATCCTTTTTTAGATCCAATTTTCCTTTTTTTCTTTCTTATTTTCTCTCTCTTACATTTTTATCAAAATAATTTATTTGTTAAATATAATATATTTATTATAAAATAATTAATTTAAATATTATTTATTACTCATAATTTTATAAAGTTTTTAATATTTTGTTAAATATAATTTATTAAAATATAGTTGGTCATATTTAAATAATATATATTTTAAATAATTTTTTAATAAGTAAATTAATTTATAATATTATTTTCATTAATTAACAAAATTATATTTTACATTTATAATACATATATTTTATTCAAACAACCATTAAAATCAATTTATCACATCAAATTTTTCATATCATAATAACTTTTTACTTTCTCATTATTACGCTCCACTCCACACAAATGCACCTCTCGAACTAATTTGTCAATTCAATTATTCACGTAGAATTCCAAAGAACTACGGATCTATTATTCAAACACTACCATAATATCAAATTAAGACAACATCGAGTGTCTTTTCTTCTGTGTATTTAACCGAGAATGACAAGAATTTCATTGAGCTATTGTTGTTCCAGACAAGCAATATGATAGATATTGAGCCATTGCAGTTTGAATTCTTAATCCTCAATGCATCCTTCGTCAGTTATATATACATTAAACAATCCGATGGGCAGCTTCAAATGCTTAATGGAACGCTTCTAATTTATCTAAAGAGCATCTTTCTGCATTTTCTGTTTTGGCTGCCCAATTTTTTAGTATTACAGCCTGTCTGCATTCACTATAATATCTCTTTCAGGCATCAAAAAGTGTCAGGTGATAATTCCTTTGCATAATGCAGATTGTAAGTTTGCATGTATATTCAATTGCTGCCGGTAAACATGCTGAATTTCTTGTGGATGCACTCTTCTGCTCTTCTGGAATATGCATGTCTATTTTTCTCTTGAAAAGTAGTGTTGAAAATTCATTCTGTGTTTTGATTGTAGGTTCATTGTAACAAACAAGGAAACAGGCCATGATGTACCTGGTCTGAGGTAAGGCAGTCAAATAAACACTGTGAAATGCATTTCAATTATGATTTACATATGACTTGGATATGCTTCTCTTCAACATATCTTTTGGAAGCACAGACTCTTCTGAAATTCATTGCAAAGCATTTTTTTCTTGTATGTTAAACTCAACAAATAATTTTGGAAGCTTGAGCATCATATCCTAAGTGCATGCTATTTGCGGATGATATAGTACTTTTAGCGGATTCAAGAGAAGAGATTAATACAAAATTGGAAATATGGAGAAATACGTTGGAGTCAAAGGGTTTTCGTTTAAGTAGGAATAAAACAGAATATATGCATAGCAATTTCACAAATAAACAACTTAGAGACGATTTGAAAGTTAGGTTAGGGGAGGATATAATTCCTCAAGTGACAAAGTTTAAATATTTAGGATCAATTGTAAGACAAGATGGTGAGATTGATGACGATGTTAATCATAGAATTCAAGCTGGTTGGTGTAAGTGGAGGAAAGCCACTGGAGTTCTTTGTGATAGAAAAGTACCCAATAAAGTTAAAGGAAAATTCTATCGTACTGCTATAAGGCTAGCAGTATTATATGGTAGTGAATATTGGGCTATGAAGGGACAACATGAACGTAAAGTGGGGATAGCCGAAATGAGGATGTTGAGATGGATGTGTGGTCATACAAGATTAGATAAGATTAGGAATGACCATATACGTGAACGAGTCGGAGTGGCTCCTATTAGTGAGAAAATGGTAGAGAATCGTTTGAGATGGTTTGGTCATGTTCAGAGAAGACCATTAGATGCGCCAGTAAGAAGAGTAGATCAAATAATCTGGAGTCCGATTAAAAGAGGGAGAGGGAGGCCAAGGCGGACACTTGGCGAACTAATAGAGCAAGATCTATTGGTGAATAATATACCGAAATGTTTGGTTACTAATAGAGCGGAATGTCGTCGTATGATCCATGTAGCCGACCCCACCTAGTGGGATAAGGCTTTGTTGTTGTTGTTGTTGTTGTAACTAAGCCTCACGTTAGTCTTGTTTCTCCTCTTAGTTCCTAGATTTCTTATGTGGGTTTGGCTGGAATCTCCTCAAGGAGACCTACAATTTTGTAGATTTCCTTTCAAATATTTAAATATGATATATATATATATATATATATAGATATAGATATTTCTAAACTTAGATAATTTGAAAAACAGAAACAACATTCTCTGCAATTAACTTGTATTTAGGTACAAGGAGTATCATCTTCAGGATTCCAATTCCTGGATCGTAAAGCAAGTAAGGCTGCTCGCTTTTACATGGCAAAAACATCAACCTTTTTTTTCTCTTGTTTTATCTTGAATTGTATCCATGCAATCATGCACATGTTTTGTTTGGTTCTGAAAGCTCAACAATGCTGGAAACTGGAAACACTTAAAAAGTTGCCTTGTTAAACCTGATGATTGCAATAATTTGCCAAAACAATACAAGGTCAGTTCTTTCAACAGCTTCAATGAAAATATTATCATTTGTAAAGCCTTTTCTTTTCATAGATATCTAACACTAATTATCGGTTACCTCTTAATATTGTTCAGAATCTAAAAGAGTACAAGCTGGCAGAGCTTAGTCCCATTGAAGCTGGTTGCTGCCGACCACCATCAGTGTAAGCGAAACTTGTTCTGTTCCTTTATGCTAATGATATGCTGAAATTTCACATTTTTCGCCCATTTTTTAAATTTCTAAATACCCAAATCTCCCATCTCTCAAAGAAAATACCAAAACCTCCAAATAAGTTTTCATGAACAACTATTTCCCATAGCCATTTTAATTCCTCACTTGTGTTATAGACTAACCAATTTAAATAGTGTTCCATCCAATCAAAGGTAGTGAGCCAAATCGTGTTAGATTCTGAATAGTGTTACATACAATAGTAGTGTTACAGATTATCAAGATTCATGTCCTTTCTGTATCGATAGTGAGCCAAATCATTAGCAAACAAAAAAAAAGGTTTATTTGTCCTTATCGACAAAAAGAGACTTGTTTGAGTTGGATTCATATCGTAATTTGTTTTGATTTTGATGAGATAGCTACACAAATAATAGGAAGAAATGGAAAGAAAAAGATAAATACGATTAAGAGTTCGAGTAATTTTCAACTTTTTTTAACTTGTTAATGATGGTAATTAAGGAGCATGCATTTTTCAGTCATATGTGTGCCTTGTGATACTTTATGAACAAGCTATTGTCATGCCATAGATCAAGAATTGATCTTATCGGACAGATCAAAATTTGTAGCTTCTTTGCATAGTTTTCACCGGTTCTGTTATATTTTCAGGTGTGGATATCCTGCAGTAAACGCTTCTTACTATGACTTGAGGCATCATTTTGTGAACAAAAACAAGGACTGTGAAATCTATAAAAATGCACAAGACATCAAGTGCTATGACTGTGATTCCTGCAAGCAAGTTCTTGAACCCACACCTTGTCCATAAAAAGTCTATGTTAGCTCCATTCTATGAATTTGCCTTCAGTTTCGTTTTCTTTTTAATTTTTGGTTTCAGGGCTGGAGTTGTCCAATTCGTAAAATCGAAGTTCAAACTTGCTGCGATTGTTAACGTTGTCCTCTTTGTTGTTTTGGTAAGTCCACAGGGTTTCTAGAACGAAGGTTCCTGGAGACGTTAGACCAATCTAAGATGCACCGGTGCTTTCATTTTGTATTCAACATCTTCTATTTCACATCCAGCTCATAAAAATCTTTGCTTGCTCACTTTTTCTCTCTGTTTTCTGTGGATCAGTTGTTCATATTCTTCATTGGCTGCTCCGCGAGAAGCAACGTGTTGAGGGATCGTAGAAGAGGATTGTGATCCATTCTGATTACTAGCTGAGGCCTTCTCGAAGCATTTGCCATGATCATTTGGGTCTTTCTTTTGCCTTTAGAACTGAGATGAACTAGTCAAATGTTTTAGCTTGTTGAATCAATTCGTTCCTTCTGTACATTTTCTGATCATTTTGGTAAAATGAACCGAAGTAGGCCAAGAAACTGTTAGTTCTGCTTCTCCATTAAATATTCTGTTAGTAGACTTCATGCTTTTTTGGAATTAGTCTAGAGAGAATGGAAGATTCCAAGCCCAACTTTGAGTCTTAACCAGATGATAATGGCATCATGGCCGAAGAACAAGAAAACAAAATGTTTGCACAGTAAAAGAAAAAAAAAAGAAGCAGCTTTGCACCATGATATGACAAGAAGGAAATGTTGCCGTCTTCCATGACATTGGATTGACGTGAACTCGTGTGTTCAAGACTTGGACGCTTCAACGATTGGCTGGCGATGCGAGAGCACCTTTGGAAATACGAGAGCATTCAACACAAATCGCGTATGAAATTTCCTCGTTACAAAAATCAACAGTAAAAGTTACTGGAATATGAAATTGAATCCAAATATGTCTGGATCAATATTTGGATGTTCCAGCAAGCTTGGAAGTAGTACCAATTATTTTGTGTCTGAAATGTTCCAGCTGCTGAGCTGCATTAACTTTATTACTGAAAATATATTTTTTTTTCCTGAAATGATGTGGTCTGAAATGCATCTCCCCATCGAAATCTTACAGAAAAATGCTAACTTTGTTTTGCGTTTATGTGTGAATAACATCCGACTAAGAACTTTAGAATCATTGGCGACTCCAATGATCACCTTTGACTCGTTCAAAGTGGAATGTGATTGGGTCCATCTTTAGTCAAAAAGAAAACAGAAAGCTTGCAACATGAACATGGACAGGAATTATGCCTTGTGTTATGGGTTGTTGGCAATATGCATCCTGTTCCTGAGTATTTCATGATGTCCATGATTTTAAAACTTGGTCTTTTTTTTTTCTTAAACAAACAAAACTGCATATCCTAATTATGTACGTATTCCCCATTGGGTTGTTAGCTGGGATGCTCACAAAGTTAGGACCCCATCCCAAATCCAATGGAACCCAATCAAACTTTAGTCTTGGGTTAAATGACTTCTAGGGTTGAAAATCGGTTTGACCTGACTTTACCGAGTGATTGGATTACCTAATGATCATTTTTTTCATTTTCATTTTTAATTTTTTTAATATAAAAATATATTTATTATTTTATTTTAGAACATGAATATAATATTTTATTTTTCAAAAATATTTTGCTATATTTCAAGAGCTATATACCCATATATTTAAAAACTTTAATTACATAAAACATCTAAAATAAATAAGATTTATTTTCTTAAATCGTTCTAAACTATCATGATTTTTCGGATTATGACTTATCTTACAATATCCCTAAAATTTATTCCATTTTTCATTTTAGTCATTCCATCTAATTCTCTTGATTTTATGTTAATTTTGTCTTTTCTCATTTGTGAAAAGATTAAAATACTCTTCCACAAACTCTTATCTCTTTTAATGTAAAAAAACAATATAACTAATATAAAAACTTTTGTCGGGCATTAATATATAATAAATTGGAAAAAGTTTTATATTTTTAATATTTATTATTATTTTAATATTAAAATAGAAAAGAGTTTGTTGAAAGGCATTTTAGTCTTTTCATAAATACGAAAAAACAAAACTAATAGAAAAAGTTATTGAATGAGATGGAAGAATGCGACAAAATTTAGAGATATCATAAGTTAAATTCATATTTTGAAATTAAATACGAAAAATTGTGAAATAAAAGAGATTTAAAAAAATAACTCAATAAATAAAAATAAAAGGTTGAGTTTTGAACCCATATCAGGTCTTGTAATCGGTCGGTCCTGACCACCAATTGGACCTGACGTGATTGGTCGAATCAGAATTCACCAAATAAACTGATTTTGTTTGTAAAATTTCCTCCATCCAAAATTTGATGTCATGACATTTCCTTATCCATATTAATCCTAGTAACCATTCAAATATATAACCATTGGCAGTCAGTTAATCAAATCTTGATAGGTATAGCCTTTTGTTCTTCGGAAAAATCGAACGTTTAAGTGGTCTTCCATCCTTTTTTAAGGAAAAAATGAGCTTACTTGTAGAATTTTAGTATTTTATGATAATGTTTGTTGAATTTTAGCCAATGCATTCTTCTTGTTCTTCTTCTCCTCCGTTGGTCATATTCACACATCATGAAAGGAAATCCACTCAGATTGAATTCCTGATTTCAATCCCCCAAATAGGTTTTGGTCCCCCATCCCAACTTTAGGAATTTGACATAGGCGAGAAGGAAGACTGCACCATAAAAAAGTCATTCAAACTTAAAAAAGGTATCCAGTGCATTGAGGCCACAGAAGCCACAAAACAACTGTTACCTTATGTAGGATGGTTGCAGGAACGCCATGGCGATGACCACGGCTCTCTTCTTCTGATCGTTCAAGGTCCAAGAAATGGGGCAAGCAGTGTGTTTCCATGGTGATGCCACTGTCGCTCCTCTGGTGGGGCTCCTGCTTTACATTAAATAAACAACTTTTGTGGATAAAGCAAATTCATACTGAGAGTCTACGACACTAGAGTAGTCAGATTTGGTGAGTCGAAACTTCAACTCGTAATTAGTGCACATAATTCTTAACGTCAATTGGGTTGAACGTCGCTTCCCAAATACTGAGGTGATAATAAAAAAATAATCATATTATATACATTTTTCTTTGCATATATACAATATTTTTCTTTGGAAAGGAGTGTCGTCCATACATTGAACCTCACCGAAATTTTCAAAAAAAAAATTTTACATTAAAAAAAGTTTGAACTCTAAACTTATCAATCCACTTCTTCCTTTGTTGGTGATGCCCAAAAGTTTACGTTAATAGAAGAAATTGCATGCATGCCCTTTTCCTTGGTTTACTTTGTACACGAATTGTCACACAGCTTAACTTGTTCCTTTGTAATTCTGAAAACTAATACTAATAAATTATACTGCTGATACTCATTTTCAGTGATGAAGCTAATTTTAAAAGATAAACAATTATCTGCTTGGATAAATGAATAGACAATAACAATAAGTTGTGCACTATTTGATAATAAAATGAAAAAAAATATTGTCATAATTAAAAGACTCAAATGCCCTCCAATTTTATTTGCGTTACCAACTCTATTATTCAATTTTACTTTGTAATTAGACTGTCTTCCAATTATTAACTTCTTTCAACCAATGTTGTTAGGACCAGACCGGACGACGACCTGAAAAGTGTCCATTTCAGATCGAACCGATCGGTCGGACCGGATAGTAATGAAATATTATATTTAATATGATAATAGTAAATTAAGCTATGATATTTCAATTATATAAGTATATATATGATATCAAAATGTATTATACAAAAGAAAAAATAACAATCATAAATAATAAATAATAAGTTTATAATTAATTTTAAGATTTGATTTTAATATTATACACTTAATAAATTAAAATATTATGAATTTGATTATTATATACAAATTTTCTATTGATTATTTTTTTTATGTATTTCATATCTTTCTTTTTTATGTTAGAAGCAAAAATTACATATTTCTTTCAAAATACTAAGACAAGATTGTATATTCTATAAATAAATATATGGTATAATGAGTAGTTAACTATTTAATTTGACTTATTATATGCTAAATTAAAGAAATTTAAAGTTATGTATATATAATATTATACTATACTAAGTACATTATAGCATTGTTGTGTATTATACATATAACAAAGAAGTGTGCACTATTCATTCATAATTAATTTATCTAATATGATAATATTATATTAATATAATAAATATATAATTAATTTATATTATAATATACATTGATGATATTAAAAAATGAAATAAGATAATGAATTAAAGCTCAAAATTTAATAAATTCAGAACTAAATGAAGAGAGAAAGAACAAGTGAGTGCACAAAAATAGTCCCACATTACTAACAGTAGCAAAGTGAGAGTCAATGGACAACTATAAATGAAGGAGGAGACTAATGGGCCAATATGAATGTTAATGGAGAAAGTCTATTTTTAAATATTTTTCAAATTTATAGTAATAATTTTTATCAAATCATCTCATAATAAAAAAATAAAAAAATTTTTGACTGATTCAAAAATATGGTTCAACTCGGTTCAATTTAGTTTTGACCGATTTTAACCGATTTTGACTGATTTTTGACCGATTTGATTCGGTTTAATCTGGTCCAAATGGAGGTCCAGTTTTGAAGCTCCAAATGGACCGAATTTGTGACCAGTCAGCGGTCGGACCGGTCCGACCGACCAGTCCGATCTGACCTTGACAATATTGCTTTCAACAACTATTCTTTTCATCAAAATCAAATATAGATGATTTATCGATCACTTTGCTTACATGACAAGTTATTAAAAAATAAAATAAATATTTAAAATAAATACTTATTTATATTAATATAAGTAATAATATAATAATTAATTATTTTTTAAAAAAAGAGGAGGAGGCATCGCCCCCTCCTAAGGGTGGCATCAGCCCTTGATCGAGGCTGGGGATACTGCTCCCACCCGACCCTGTCATCTTGTCCTCGTCTCCAAACTCGACCCCAATCTCTGGGGCGGGGCTAATTTTGTACCCACCCCCATCCCCATGAGGATCCGAACCCTAGTATTTTATTTATAAAATAATTAACAATTATAAACATGGTAAAACAATTATTTTAAAACTAATAAAGTAATTGGTAATGTATATTAAAATATGATTAATTAAATTGAGTACAATATAATATTTTATTATATAATATTAAAAATTACATATAGTACTTATTTTTTTAAAATAAAATTATTAGACAAATATTAAATTTAAAAAATTAATAATAATTTCGAGGATCTTCCCGAAGCAATCTCGGGGCAAAAAATATTGCCCATCCCTATCCCTCTCCCTCAACCTCTGGCGACCTCGCCGGGGAGAAGGTGGTGCCCCTTTGTGCGTCGCCCCCAATGAGCTCCAACGAGGTCTTCGAAGGTTGAGGGGGAGGGGGGCGACATCTCATCCTCTTTTTTATTTTTTAAAATTTTAATTATTATATTATTATTTAAATATTTTGTAATTATTTTATTTTTAATGAGTTTTTGGTAAGCAAAATGATCGTCTATTATTAAGCGGCGAGAAACTATTATTAATTTATTTAAACTCGTGTTTTGTAGTCTTGTATTACATATATATATGTTTGAGATTAAATTCAAGAAATTAATATTAAATTCAATAGCTGTTGGATCTTATAGTTCACACATGTTGGATAGATATTGATTGTAAAAAAATTAATTACATATTATCTAATATATATATATATATATATATATATATATATTATAGTCGTATATGTAATATTTTACATCCACGTTAGGTTAATCATTTGTGCCCCACAATTATGAACTTTGGATTGCTTCTTTATCAATTAATTAGGTAAAATTGATCATGCTCAACTATTGAGGTTCTCATATGTGCATATATGCATATAGACTTTAAGTGTCCAATTTCAACCATCTAATTAAGGGCACGAAATGACAAGAAAAATAAAATTATATATGTATCTAAAGAACACGAGACAAAGAAGAGATTATGGTTCAAGTAAGGATAAAGGAGATAATGCAAGGACAATATTTCTGATAGCGAAAACATAAGAAAAGATCACAACTTAAATCTACCAAATTATAATAGAAAAATGTATATGTACGTTGACCTCCGCCTCTTGTATGCGAAAGCCCTGTGGCCATGAAGAAGCCATGCAGAGTTCCCGCAAACTCGAGCACCAATTGAGTTCGCCGTTGACTCTGTCACCTTTTGCTTATAAATTTCTTCCACTTCCTTCCTCTCTAAGCACTCACGCGTTAATCAACGCCAAGATCATCTCGTCTTCCTCCACCTGTGCCTGCAGACTCGCAGTGTCGGCACACCTCAATTTGTCTTCATGGCCGGCGGCGGTGGAGGCGACGGCAGCCGGTCCCTGGAGGAGACGCCGACGTGGGCAGTCTCCGTGGTTTGCTTGATCCTGGTCATCATATCCACCTTCATCGAGCATATCATCCACCTCGTTGACAAGGTGCCCAACGCATTTAGTTAACTCTTCTTTCGATCAAAATTCATCTCGTAATTAATTGACGAGCTGCCTTTACGAGTTGCTTCTTCTTCCTGCTGCCGCAGTGGTTGACGAAGAACAACAAACGGGCGCTCTACGAAGCACTTGAAAAGATCAAATCCGGTAAACGACATAAAAGTTTCATTAATTCCATGTCTGACCTCAGAACTTTGAATGCAGCGTTGAGCAGTAAATTATTAGTTTGCACTACGTAAACTTCGGATTAAATTTTCTGCATCCCTGTGCATGAATCTTTTTTTTTTTTCTCCTGATTCTATAATGCTGTATCAGAATTAATTGCCTTTTAAAAGAATCGAGTGATTTGATCGTTTTCGTTTCTGGTTTCAATTAAATTTGGGACAGAGCTGATGCTGCTGGGATTCATATCCCTGCTCCTGACCGTTGGCCAAACCCCCATATCCAAGATATGCGTGTCCAAGAGCGTGGGGAATTCATGGCACCCATGCAGACGTGATGACGTCCAAGATCAAGAATCAGACAATATTGTCAGCCAAGTTGGCCGCCGGCTCCTACAGAATGATGGATCCGGAAAGCTTTTCCGGCGTATTCTGGCTGGTGGTGGAGGCGGCTCGGACAAGTGCGCAGAGAAGGTAATCTGTTTATGCTGAAAGCCTGAAACACGATGGATTTCTGTAATTTCTATAAGAGGTCATTAGTCTTGAAATTTTATGTACTTGCAGGGTAAGGTTGCATTGATTTCCACCACTGCTATCAACCAGCTTCACATATTTATATTTGTCTTGGCCGTCGTCCATGTCATCTACAGCATTACCATCATGGCCCTGAGCAGGTTGAAGGTATGCATATCTGACTAATTATCTGACCAGAGAGCTCAGACTTTCAAATGGTGAAATTTGAAATGTTCGTGACATGCACAGATGAGAAAATGGAAAGCGTGGGAGCTAGAGACTAGAACGGCTGAGTACCAGTTTTCTCAAGGTATATTTTTAGATTTGAAGGTGGATTTATTAATGTTATCGTGACAGAAAGAAACAGATTGACCCAAAAACCTCTCAAATTGCTTCAGATCCCTCCAGGTTCAGATTCACAAGAGAGACATCATTCGCACGCCAGCACTTGAACTTTTGGAGCAACTCGCCCATTCTCATTTGGATTGTAAGTCTAGATCTTGTTGTTTCTCGTGTTTTATTTGCATACGGTGAATTGATATCAACGTTGAACTAATAGCTAGTTGATTGAGCTAACCAGTTCCAGCCATGGCAAATGTACTAGGAAATAGTAAGAGATATACATATTCAATGGTTTATAATTGACATTCTTCTATGAACAGGTCTGCTTTTTCCGACAGTTCATAACATCTGTTACCAAGGTTGATTATTTGACACTGCGACACGGGTTCATCATGGTGAGCTTAATCTCCTGATTCATCAGAATTCAGTATTACAATCGACTGCAACATCTGGCTGATCATTAATGCCTTGGATCTCAGGCACATTTAGCTCCATATAATTCGAACAGGTTCGACTTCCACAACTACATACAGCGATCACTGGATGATGATTTCAAAGTAGTTGTCGGCATAAGGTAAGTGAAAATCATTAAGGAATTCAGTAACTTCAGCAGTGGGAACTCTTGAAGGAAATGAAAGATTGTAGATGTTAGAACACAGGAAAAAACAATTTAAAGATGGCAAAGAAAGTTTTTTCTTAAGTTTTTCCTTACAACTTGATTCATTTGCGCCTTTCTTTAACATAATGCAGCCCGATAATTTGGTTCTTCGCAGTCCTTTTCCTCCTATCCAATACTCATGGTATGCACAAACAATGTAAATTGATCAATCTAATCCTTGTATCAAGGAATGGAGATGGATATGACAGTCACATGGTATTTTTTTTCCTTTTTCTAGGTTGGCATTCTTATCTATGGCTACCCTTCATTCCTTTAATTGTAAGTAGGATTCTGTATGCTGTCCTAAATTCTGTTAAATTTATGTTACGAGAAACTTTAGCCAAAAGTTTTTGGTGATAAATATTCATGAATGTAAAGAAGCAGGAATTATAAGATCAAGGTGTTTACAGGTGATCCTCCTGGTGGGAGCTAAACTCCAGGTTATAATCACAAAGATGGCGATACGAATCTCCGCACGCGGAGATGTTGTCAAGGGCATCCCAGTCGTTCAACCGGCTGATGACCTCTTTTGGTTCAACAAGCCTCGCCTCCTCCTTGAGCTCATCCACTTCGTACTATTTCAGGTAACAAGATCACAAACTTCTTGTTTTGTCAAAGACAAATTAAGTGTATCTAGAATGAACTTTCAGATGTTTTTTTTTTTTTTTTTTTTTTTTTGCATTGGCAGAATGCGTTTCAGCTTTCCTTCTTTGCATGGACCTGGGTAAGTAACTGATGATACCAATCTTCATATTGAACACTCAATTTCTGCCCCAGGATATATAGACATGGCTTGAAACTATGATGTGAGATGTGACATGTCTCATGCAGTATGAGTTCGGATACCCTTCATGCTTCCATCAGCGTATTGCAGACATAGTCATCCGAGGTGGAATGGGGTCAGTACGGCTACTTATTCAGTCATTTTGACACTATTACACAATTAACATCCTTTTACTGAGTCAGTGTTCCTTTGATCAGTGTCCTGATACAGGTTTTGTGCAGCTATGTTACATTGCCACTCTATGCCTTGGTAACCCAGGTACTTCCTGAAACAATGGAACATATTCTTTTATATTATCCGTGAAAGAAATCCTGACATTTGTCCATTAACAGATGGGTTCCAGCATGAAACCAACCATTTTTAATGACCGAGTGGCAACTGCCCTCAGGAAATGGCATCGGACAGCAAGGAAGCACTTGAAGGAGAACAAAAGGTCTGGTAGTATGACACCCCTGTCGTCAAGCAGGCCATCAACACCATCTCAAGGCTTGTCACCAGTCCACCTGTTGCAGTACTACCGCAGTGATCTGGATAGTCTGCGAGCCACCCCCAGGAGGTACATGAATGATGATCAAGTTGAAATTGAGGAGTCTCCCTCACCATCAAATCGCCCAACGAGTGATTCTTCTTTCCACCACCGAAATTCTGAGTCACTAGAGGGACCAAAAGAAGAGAGAAGCCAGATGCAGCCTTTTGACATTGATGCTGAAGAAATCAGCATCTCTGTTCATGAATTCTCATTTGATAAGAGGAAGAAATGAACTAAGATAGCTTTGGCATGATATCTTTTTGAGGAGGTCCCTCATGGATCAGGCATGGGGATTAATTGTTCAACAATTTGATATCCCGATTTCTGAATTCCATGAGGTGACCAAGCTGATATGTTCTGTTATACTTTTTCTGGCATTCTTTAACAGAAATCTAGTTTGAAGGAACATTAACGGTACATGGAGCATGAAGAAGCTTCCATTAACATCATAATTCATACGATAACTAGATGGAATAAGAAGAATCTGAATGTACATCATAAGAAGTTGGTAAGAAGCCCATAACAAGAATAAAAAATTTAAATGTACCAATTTATTGACATGGTAATCATTCCAAAGCTTTTCCATTTTGCTAGAATTTATAATTTGAAGTCACAAATGGGATTTGCATGTGCAATTTTAGTCTCACGATGCAAATTCCCTTCAAAAGGTTGACACTTTTTCTTGCTCAAAGAATTGGCCAGTGACACCGCTATCATGCATCAGAGCTAATGCCACAGGTCCTTTGGCACCTTCCTCCACTGGCAATACCCCTATGTGATAGTTCATGTCAGTTTTGACAAACCCTGGACAGATGCAGTTTATTCTGAGAGTCGGATACTTCTTTGCTAAAAGTATTGTGTAGGCATTCACAAGTGCTTTAGATAGAATGTAGGCGGATATAGACGTCGGCGCATAGTTCTCATCTTCTCGCAGTTGTTCCTTGAATTCTTCAAGATACAAGTATGATAATTCATCCAATTTCTCTTCTGATAGGCCATTTATATCACTGATTGCTTCCCTAACCTTTCCACAAGGATATTCTGAAATAATCGGAAAAAAACGAATAACTTAGAATTGTTGACTAGTTAATTTACCAACCTTCAGAATTGAATTAGCATGTAAATAGTATAGTTACCTTCATTTGAGCAAAAACCGTTGAAATATTGACTATTCTTCCAGCACTAGATGCTTCAAGCAGCGGAAGTAAAGCTTTCGTAATATCTTTTGTCCCGCTGTAATTTGTTTTTAAGCATTGTTCTGCCAATTCATAAGTTTGACGTATGTTATCCAAGTACCATTTAGGTAGCTCTCCAACTTCACACTGTAAAGAGAGAAGTCATGATTATGTTATGCTTGTTGTCAAGATTTCTATAAGTATGTTTGAGAAATCATAGATACAAAACTTATGTGAAACAGATTTGTAAGTGTCTTAATTATATCTTGACGTGGTTATGATACATAGTACTACTAGTGATGAATCTTCTTTGGTTTTCTGAAAATATGAGGATTGACAGTGTAATCAGTTCTCAACCTAGTTGAGTTTCATTAAAAAGTAAAGAAACAGATATATTGCCTCATCTTTCAGATTTTCTGATGCCTCTAAAACCTTGGGGTCAATTGTAACTCCCGACACACCCGCATTATTCACCTGTAAATATCAACCGGTATGATCTTTATCAAATAATCAAATAAAAATTTAAATGTA
This sequence comes from Pontederia crassipes, assembly GCA_030549335.1. NCBI lineage: Eukaryota > Viridiplantae > Streptophyta > Magnoliopsida > Commelinales > Pontederiaceae > Pontederia > Pontederia crassipes. The sequence continues at coordinate 24,124,545 of CM060196.1, forward strand.
AAATTAGTTGCTATATCAAGTATTAAAGCTGTAAACAGGTATCACATATCTGAATAAACACAAGGCGAACATTTAAGAGATAATTTGAACCTAAAAGTCGATATCTCCATTGTCTACAGACTCCATCAGATGTGGATACACTCCGAAGCATAGGAGTGAAAACAATTTTCTGCTTGCAACAAGACTCAGACCTTGAGTATCCAGCTAGTTCTTCATTAGATGCAAAGTTTCTTTACTAAAACTAGATCATCATAATAATATATTTTATCTACTATGTGAAACATATGTTTTTTTTATCTAGACACTTTCTAATTTCATAAAAAATGATAATAAAATTTTCAAGAGCCATATGCTGATATTAGTTGTTATGCATGTGATGAATTTTTCAGGTATATAGCCTATTTGTTCATCTATTTCTTGGTAGTAGGCAAATGCGAAGTTTCGTATTTTCTTTTACCATCATCAAATGTTAGGAATTTGAGTAATACAAAGCTAACAAGACTAAAAAACAAAAAAACAAAGGGAACAAGAGAATAGGTAAATCTTTCACCTTGTTGCCACTAGTTCAATCAAAGGGGAGGTCAAAAGGTTCTGTATGTCTGTGTTTGTTTTATCTTTTTCCTTTTATCTTTTTGTTTGTTTGTTTGTAGTACAAAGAAAACTCCGCCTATGTTTTATAGCCGGTTCCAAGCCCGGATAAAGGAGGAGGGTTGTGTTAGGCCCCGACAGCCAGCGTAAAACCCTGTCGAATCTTATGAACATGGATCAACGAATTGGCGTCGTATGATCCATGTAGCCGACCCCACCTAGTGGGATAAGGCTTTGTTGTTGTTGTTTGTTTGTTTGTATCTATTTGAAACTTATAATGTTAAGATGCTGTGTCTACTGATACAAAGTGTCATACCAAATATAAGGACGTCGTGTGATTTTATTAATGCAAAATTTACTTTGAGTGGCATGCAGATAATTGTAAGACATGGCTGTGTGGCACCCAGCTTAGCTATGAGAATTTAAAAGAAAAAGATTCAGAAACTTTCTTTTTTTTTTAATGCAAAATTTACTTTTGAGTGGCACCCAGCTGTAACTTGTAAGACATGGCTCTGTGTAGCTATGAGAATTTAGAAGAAAAATATTCAGAAACTTTCTTTCTTTTTCTTACCAAAATATCAAGCTTTCCGAACTCGGTCCTTATGAAATCAGCAAAGGAAGCAATGCTGGAAGAATCAGTGACATCCAATTGATGAAACAACACATCAGAAAGCCCAGTCTCCTTCAGTTTCTCTACGGCATCCATTCGCCCGTTGGCATCCCTTGCTGTTAGAATGACCCTGACCCCACTGGATGCTAACTGCGTGCATATCTCCAGTCCAATCCCTCTGTTGCCTCCAGTGACAACTGCCAGTCTGAAATCAAAACAGGATAAAATTTGATTGAAGTCAAGAGTTTGTTTTTTGAGAAAGTGATACTATCAGTCGTTCGTGCTGACATCCTGGGGATACTGCAGATGTTGACTTCTCCCATGTCTAAGGTCTAATGCCTAATTCAACGAGGAATTTCTTGATAATTGATTCAGTGTGCTATGTATTTTGAGAGGTTTTAAATAGCAGACATCATGCATGATTCAATGAATCTCCAGGGTCACTGATCAATGCATCAACAAAGTTTTCATGTATCTGTGTGGAAGTGTATTTCTGGGAGATTCACTGGACCATAAAGAATCTGATTCACTAAATCACGCCATTACTTTAATAGTGATAGCAAACATGCTTGTAAATCACAATTTATTACTGACAAATATGGAAAAACTTGGAAGGAATTAAAGGAAGGAAATCTCAGGAACTCAACATGGTAAAATGATATATGATTTGCTGAAGCTATGATCAATTTTTGATAGTAACAATGTTGGATGCCTCGTGTTCAGAAGAGCCTTATCACATTCACAAAGACTAAGAATTACAGCATTGACTGACATTACATCAGCCACAAATAAGATAATTTTTGGAGACCCACTTGGATTGCGGTATACAAGAATATTAGCACTTAACTAATTTTCGAGTCTGACCAAATTGATGACTTCAGAAATTGAACATGTGACCCTGTTGATAGAGTTACTGATGTCGGTTTCCATCATAGGACGGAAACATCATTCCACGTAGCTATGATTGGTTTACATTTTGTGTATAATCATTAATGTAAAATATCAAGAGTAAAACTTGCATATTTAAGCCTATTAATTTGCGGATGGTTACACTTTTCCTTGACTCAAATGTTTTAATCCAACAGATGATAAAATCCCAGATAATTATCAATGAAAATAGCACTCTTTATTTGTAATAATGTTCAGAAAGATTACATCTTAATGCACAAACCACAATAACCATATACTACTTACTGATGTAGACTGCCTTTAGTCTGTTTCCCAACCTAACAACTCATTACTAAAAGGTTGAAACTTCAGTCCGGATGTAAAACAGCCCCGTGGAGCTGCCATGATGACCCAGAGCTAACATCACAGGCGCCTTAGCACCTTCTTCCACTGTCAAGATCCCATTGTTAAAGTTTATATCTGTTTTCACGAAGCCGGGACACACCGAGTTAACTAACAGAGTGGTACAATTCTTTGCAAGGATCCTGGTATATGCATTGACAAGTACTTTGGAAATTTTATATGCTGACAAAAAAGCCGGCCAACCATGTTCCTTTAGTAGCCCATGCTTGAAATCCTTCAGAAACGAATCTGCAAGTTCATCTAATCTCTTTTCTGTGAGGTTGTCAATGTCTTCCAGTTCATTCCTCAGCTTCTCATTAGGAATGACCTGTCAAGGATAGGCTAGGAATAAACAATTCAATGGGTTCTTGAGAGAATTCAATCTAAAACCATTGGTAATGCTACTAAGGAACTTTTTATTGACAGCTTCCAGGTCTGCAGCATATGCTAATGCAACTTTTCTGCAGAAACTATAAAGACAGAGACCACAATTCGATACCTGAAGTTTCCCAATAGTGGATGCAACATTGACGATCCTCCCTGATTGAGATGAATTGAGAAGAGGAAACAATGCTTTCGTGACATCTTTCAGGCCATGATAGTTGGTTTTCAAGCATGCTTCTGCTCCTTGATAAGTCTGCTTTCTCTTGAACCAGTCAGAAGTACCCGTATCTTTGGAATTCTGTACCAAAACGAATTAGGACATCTTGTTAAACATACTACATGATTGAGAAAGTTGAGCAAGAAAGTCCAAAAGAAACAGAATTTTAAGCCATGTGATTTAAACAATTTATTGGAGGTAAAAAAAAGTAGTATTTCAGGGACAACAATTCAGCAAGCAATGATTGACATACCTCATCAAAGTCTTGATCTAGTCCTCCGATTCCAGCATTATTCACCTGACACGAAACCAACGCAGTTGCTAGAAACAATGCTTGTGATTCTATCTCCAGATAGGTGACAGAAACATTTCAGAAGGTGCAAAGGGATACCCAATAGTTCAATGGCAAGAAATTCATATAAGTTTCGTGGTTCAGGAGTTGAGGATACATTTCAATCTTTTTTTTTAAAAAAAAATCTTGATTGGTCATTTGCTTACTCCTAAGTCCTAACCGATACCTGACACGAATGTGAGACTTCAATTTCAAAAGACCGGATACGTATATACTAAATTTGTAACACATAAATAAATTTTCATAAGAAAAAAAGATCATCACAATTGTCTAATATAATAAAAAAACATAGAAAAAATTACAAGAAGATAATAAGGGATAAAAACGTTAAATAATAATTTCAAAAAGAAAAGTGCGTAGTTCTTAAGTAGTAATTCTTAATTTTTTTTAAATTCATCACTAACTAAAACGTTTCAGATAAAGGATCTGATTGTCCTGCATCTTTCTTGTGGAACAATAATTGGTATAGTATCTTACCAGGATGTCAACCTTCCCAAATCGTTCCCTCAAGAACCCTGCAAAGATTTCAATGCTGGAATTGTCGGTGACATCCAACTGATGAAAGGCGATATCAGAAAGCCCGGAATCCTTGAGCTTCTGAGCTGCCTCCGCCCCCCTTTTCTCATCCCTGGCTGTCAGTATCACCTTCACCCCTGCAGCAGCGAGCTGCCTGCATATCTCCAGACCTAAGCCTTTGTTTCCCCCTGTGACAACTGCTATCCTGCAACAACTGAGAGCAACTCTCAATAAAACACTATGTATGTGCATAAAATTATATTCTTGAGAACAAGAGAGAGAGAGAGAGAGAGAGAGAGAGAGAGAGAGAGAGAGAGAGAGAGAGAGAGAGGATGATGATAAGTTAGAAACATTGTTTACTCTTTGGCTGTTGAGCTTGAGGACCAGCCTCCCTCCATGTCTGATGGGCTAAAGATGTCCGAGTTCTTATGGTTCAATTCATTGATACTAAATAGTCGCGTGGTGGCGGCCAACTGATGATGCAACAGCTGATGTCATATTTGGACTTCGGTGTTCTGACAGATGTTGGGAATTGGATATTCGTCATGATAGAATTTATCGGAGAGAAAAAAAAGGTATAATAATTAATTTGATTAATCATATGTTTTTCGATTGCATAGGATGACCTAACGAATTTTGAAGGTGAAAGGTGAAAGGAAAGGAAACACAATTTCTAAGTAGGGAATTTTTTAAAAGGAAACTACAAGCAGGAGGATATGCAATTTAAAATTCAAAATAAAAAATAATATTTAAAGAAATTAAAGTAAAAGCATTAACGCATGCTGAAATATTAGATGCAATGTATCATCCCAGAAATTTGATATCCTTTAAATAGCAGACAGACATCATGCATGGTTCACTGAATCTCCAGGGTCTCATTGAGCAATGCATTATTTTTGGTAGATTCATTGGATCATAAAGAATCTGATTCACTAAATTTTAGACATGCTCATTCATCTTATCACGAATTCCCAATATAGTCATCATAATCATCGAACTTTAGAAACATTCATAATCGGATATAGCCAATTAATCGATAAATTATTTATATGGCGCTGACATGGATACTTACTGACGCAGACACCGCATCAATATTTTCTCTTTCCTCCACATCATATTTAAAAAATAAAAAAATCTCACGTAATTATTTTTCTCTTTATCTAAACTTAATTTTGTATCTATATGATCATCAAACTTTTTAAAACTTTCAGTCAAGGTGATTCAACTTTTAAAAATTTTAATTGTGATCATCATTAAAAACTTAAAATAATAAAAATAAATATAAAAAATAAGAAAATGAAGACAATTTTTGGTACGACCCATTCGAATCACCCAATTTTTTTTATGTGTATTCAATATATAATAATATGATGATTAATATTTTAAAATTATGGAAATGAAAACATTAGAAAAAATAGCATACCGATTACATTACTTGCCATAAAATTTGATATAATAAAAATATTATAATTAGAAAATTAAAAAAAATTGCGTGAGATTTCATCATGTCCGAGCCAAATCGTAGTGGTCCAACGGGGTGTTGGACATGGTCTGACAGCCATCAAGTTACTTAGCCAAATTGTATATGAAAATATTTACTCACATTTTTTTCATATATTATAATCCTGAATTATAAAAGAACTAGCACGTTTTGTCTGCCCTAAATAATACGATTTGATTCAGTAACTCGCTAGATGTCAGGTCATGTCCAACACCCCGTTGGACGACCCACTATTATTTGACTCATGTCTGATGAAATCTCACACAATTTTTTTATTTTACTAATTATTATATTTTTTATCTCACACTATTATTTTTTTATCTCACACAATTTAATAATCTGGAGTCCGATTAAAAAAGGGAGAGGGAGGCCAAGGCGGACACTTGGCGAACTAATAGAGCAAGATCTATTGGTGAATAATATACCGAAAGGTTTGGTTACTAATAGAGCGGAATGGCGTCGTATGATCCATGTAGCCGACCCCACCTAGTGGGATAAGGCTTTGTTGTTGTTGTTGTTATATTTTTTATTATTCCAAATTTTAGGGCAAAAAATGTAATCACTATGTTATTTTTTTATTTTTTATTCCCCTAATTTAAAAAATGATTAAGTATCATAATATTATACATTTAATACATGTAACAAAATTGTGCATCCGAATGGGACGTGCCAAAAAACAAGTTTCTTCAATGTTTTTTATTTTTTATATTTATTATTTTGTTTTTAATGATGAGCGTGATTGTAAATTTTAAAAGTTAAATGACCTTGAGTAAAAGTTTTCACCATATAGATACAAAATTAAGTTTGGATAGTGCAAAGAAAAAATATTGACGTGACATTTTTATTTTTTTAATATGACGTGGAGGAGAGAGAAATAGCTGATGTGGTGTCACGTAAGCATCCACGTCACCGGTTAACCGGCTATAATTGGTCTTGATGACTATGGTTGAGATGTTTTTAAAGTTCGATGATTGTGATGTTAAAAAATGAAATTAGATGGCCATATTAAGAATATTCCCTAAGTTGAATGATGGCTGAAATTTACTCATACTTTCATGTTGATAGCAACATGTGTTGGCATACAGTTAAAGTCATTTTCGTATGTAACGCCATGGACTAGTCAGTTTATGTTATGATATATGGTGACAAATTTTATAGATTTTAGTGTAACACCATCTCCTTGTATGATATCCGTGTATAAATACACACGTCTCATTTTGTTGAGTCATTTTTCGGCCAATCTCTTCTTCATTACTAAAGCCTGACATGGTATCAAAGTAGGTTGGATATATGAGTTGATGTTATATTGCTCTCCTTGGTTCATCACTCTTCTTCGTTGAGCTCATGGCATGAACGAAAGGGTTGCAAGATTATTATCGATGCTCAGGTTCCTCGTATTGAATCGATTGTTTTCTTCTCCAGATTGATTGGCAGATTTATTTCTTGTTCTTGTCGAGTTTTATGAACTAGTTTGAATTTTTCAAATCTTAGAGCATCACACAGTTCTTGTGTTGGATCACACACATCCTCTATATTTTAGTCGTGATACGTGGAGTTGTGCTTTTTTGAATGTATTGGTAATGCTTTGAATTCTAATCCAGTTGTAACTATATATGTCCCTTATATAATTCAGTCACTTAAACAAAAGATGCAGTCATCTCTTATGGGGTCTTTGTTTCCTATTTTATATTAGAGTTTCTTATATAAACTCCATGATGGTTGTGTTATTTCATCTTGTAATCATCAATTTTCACAATAAAGAAAGTTGCCGCCGCTCGAAGATGTAGCCCAATTTATGGTGAACCTTGCAAATTCCTATGTTCTTATATGTTTGTGTGATTCTCTCTCCTCTTTACGTACCCGAATGCACTTTGGGCCAAATGTAAATTGGGTTTTATAGTTCGGTTTTGTTGATTCGATCAGTTTGATCAATCTTTACATTTCCTGTGGAAAGGTGCAATGCACTTGTACTCTTTTGAATCATTTCAACTATTTCAGATGGACTTCTTGGAAGCGTCGCATATGTTTTTTGGTTGGAAATGATTTGAAGGAGAGATTCGAGTCAATTGGCACCTCAAGAATGTATCATTTACGTAGAGAGATTGCAATATTTTCACAAGGATCTTTGGGAATCACATAGTATCATAGTAAATTGAAACTATTTTGGGAAGATTGGTATAGCATTATACCTCAGTTAGGGATTCTAGTTCTAGAAACATAATGTACTTTGGTACTTTGGGCAGTTAAAAGTATTTCAATTATTAATGGGTCTAAATGAATGTATGCTACTCTTAGTTCCTCCATAGAATCAAGTATATGCCATGCTTTTAGAGGAAGAACAATAATGAAAGAATAATTTATATTCTACAAACCAAAGTTATAGTACTTATGTGCGATCATTGCCATAAAGTAGGTCATATTATGGCACAATATTATCAGATTATTGGGTTTCTTCTAGGATTCAAGCTTACTAATAATGCTATCTAGAAACCAGTGTTGGGGCTTCATAAGTAAACTCTTCAAGTAGTAGTATTCATCCATTAGTCATAACAGAGCAACATATACTCAAAATACTAAATAAATACAATGTAATAAGGCTTTTAACTTTAGTTGTTCAAAGACCAAATGGATAATAGACTTAGGTCATTGATCACATGGTATCATATATTAGTTGTCTTTATAATGTTCAAGAGTTGCATCAATCAAAGCAAGTTAAGTTGCCGAATGCAAATATCTCTCGGATTACACATGTTGGAATGTGTCATGTGAATTCAGAGCAGAGTATAAGTGATGTTTATATATATTAGACTTTCACTATAATTTGCTCTTTATCTCCAAGTTCACCAAAGAAATTTTATGCATTATGACCTTCTAGCTTGACTTTTGTATATTTCAGGACCTCTTCATTGGTGATCTAGGGGATTGGTAGGAGAGAAGATGAATTATATTTTAAGTAGTGATATTCTACTTTCAACATTGTCGTTAAGGCCACATTTCTTTCTCTAAACTTCAGTCTGTTAAGTCTTTTAATAGTAGGAATCTAGATGCCAAGTTCCATTTTAAAGTTATGTCTAGACAAACTCATTTAAATTCTATTTGGACTTGGTATATATGGATATATAGGGACCATACCAACATCCCACTTATGATGGATTTCGATTCTTTCTTACTATTGTGGATGACTTTACACGTATGACTCGAGTGTATCTTCTAAAATTCAAGAATGATGATGCAATTCATTTAGAATAGTTTGTAAATTTGAGTGAAAATTAGTTTGATAAAATAAAAGTCATTAAAATTGTTAACGGTTCTGAATTTGCTAATACAAAATGTCAATTATTCTTTTCTTCAAAAGGGATTATTCATCAGACATCATGTGTTTACATTCTACAACAAAATGGCGTTGTTGATCGACATATACTTGCAACGTAATTTAGCTATAAAATTTTGATGCGGGGATTGTGTTCTTACAACTATTCATATTATTAACATATTGCCATTGTCGGTTTGAAAGAAAACATCCCATATCAAGTGCTTTTTGTAGTTAATCCTAGTTTGGAGCATCTTCGAGTTTTGGGATGTTTATGTTATTCCAGCAATATGTCCATCCAAAATATGTTTCTTCCTAGATCTTTTGCTTCACTTTTCTTTGGATATTCTGATACATGTAAAGGTTATACACTGATGGATCTAAATACGAAGATCATAATTAGTAGGGATGTTATGTTTCGTGAAGGTATCTTTCCTTTTTTCTAATTCTCATAATATCAGTTTCATTCATAAGACAAGAACATGGTCGGTGTGTTGGATCACAAGGCATCAAAAGGGGAGGGGTGAATTGATGTTAAACTAAAAATATTGATTTTACAATAATCAAAACATAAGCTTAAAATCAACTTCAAGCCAACACAATAACAATCAAATCACATGCATAATAGAATAGGAAGGATAGAGACAGAAATGCAAACACAAGATGCACGGTGATTTGTTGACGATATTTGGTCACATCTTAACCTACGTTCCCACTTTGATTTCTCGATCTTGAGATCGTAAAAAATTCCACTAATACCCTTCCTACATTTCAAATGGGACAAGGAATAAATCCTTTACAACTCTTACTTTTTCTTCGCTTCAAGAGGTAAAGCACTCATCTCTTACTCAAAAATTTTCACCCGCCTTTTTTTTGCTCAAGAGGCAAGACATAACCTCTCTTCACTCAGGAGCTAAACAACTATTATAATATCACAAGAATACTTTTCAATCTTTCTTTTACAATTTAGAACCTCACGCAAGAGTAAGAAAGAAATGAAATATTTGTAACTTTGAGCTCTTAACTTCTTAGATGAACACAAGTGTTTGCTTATATTTTTCTGGGAAGTCTTGCTTTTTGATATGTTTTGAACATCTTTTATAACCTTCAATCTTCCCCATTAATCAATGGTATTTAAAACTAGTCGTTATGGACTTTTTTACACTAAAATGAGAGCCCATTTGAGATTCGGGCGTCCGTTTTGAATTAGGCATTGAAATATAGTCATTACAGACAACAATACGGACGCCTGTTATGAAAATTCTGAAGTCTCGAACATTTACGGTCGTTGTGTCAACATTTTCGCCCAATTCGGACGTACATTTTATCTTTAGTGGGCGAACAAAAGTTTTTCGATCGTCTACTTTGTCATCGAAAGCCTGATAGACCTACATTCATTTATACATAACATTTTGCATTGTCATCCAAATGAAATGATCTTTTATTCTATGGAAAGCCAACAAAATTGTCTACAACTTTAATATTTATTACTCATCCAAAATTTAATGACACCATAGTCAAATATTAATTCAAAGATTCGGTACATAAAGTTGTCCATTTCAAATTAAACTTTTTAGACCTTTAATCTTTTATACATATCTTTTCACACAAGTATTCAAATGTGATGATAGTTGATTTTGTCGAAAGCTAACAACTTTAAAACTTTCATGTTTATCTTTTATTCAAAATCTATTGGTAAAATAATCAAATATTAAGTGCAAATTTAGCTCATAAAAATATAAACTTCAAATTGAACTTTTCGAGATTCATTTGTTTAAACATAACTTTTTATGTGGTCATTCAATGAATTGATTCTTGATTCTCTACAAAGATAAGAGAATTATCTATAATTTTTATATTCACTTCTTAATGTAAATCTCATGGAAACATAAATAAATATTAATCGGAAATTTAGTGCACGAAGCAACTCATTCCTATTAAACTTTTTTGACATTTTAAAATATAACTCTAATTTTTTTAGGTTTGTAATATATAATTATATTAGGACATACAAACTTTGTTCCAAGGCAATGTACCAACTGTTGTACAAGATTCCTTCATTCCATTAACATGACTTGTCAATTCAGATCAAGTTTTACGTTCCTCTTTTTTAGAATCAGAATATTCTTTAGATTTGCTTGATCACTCATTAGTTCAGACCACTTTTGCTGATATTACTACTTCTCTGCTTGCTAATCGGCCTCGTCGACACATTAAGCTTCCAAATTGGTTACATGATTATTAACTAATAATTTAGCATTCATAGCTAGTTCATCAGTTCCTCATTATCTTATTTCTGAGTGTATATCATACAATCATTTACCTATGCAATATCATGCCTTCATGACTTGTCTAAATATTGTTCATAGACCTTCTTCTTACTACAAGTAGATAAGGATCCAGAAGATTGAGGCAATGAAGATTGAAATTGAGGCTTTACAAGTGAATCATACTTGGGATATTGTTGATCTCCTCCAATGAAGATTGAAATTGAGGCTTTACAAGTGAATCATACTTGGGATATTGTTGATCTCCTCTTGGAAAGAAAGTGTCCAATTGCAAGTGAAGGTCGAGCTAAACTCCTCTGGACAAGTTGAACATTACAAAACTCGGTTGGTAGCTAAAAGTTTGACCCATTATAAGGAGACATTCTCTCTAATAGCTAAAATGTCTACTATCATATGTCTCTTGGCTGTAGCTATACAAAAGTCATGGCTGTTGTTTCATTTGGATGTTAATAATGTGTTCCTCAATGGTGATCTCTTTGAGGAAGTAGCTTCCTCCAGGATAGTCTCAATATACTAAAGTGTGCAGACTACAAAATCACTTTATAGTTTGAAGCATGCTTCATGCCAATTGGAATGTTAAGCTTACACGAGTTCTAATTCATGTTGGTTTTTAGCAGAGATGTTTAGATTTTTCTATGTTTATGAAACATTAGAGCAGTGAAATAGTAATTGTTCTCATCTATGCTGATGATATAATTCTCACTAGTAATCGAGATGAGCTCACACAAGAGGCTAAAGTTGTTTTAAGCATGAATTTCAGAATTAAAGATCTTCGGGAGCTTAAATTCTTTTTAGGATTAGAAATTATGAGATTTGACGAAGGAATAATATTCAACCAGCGAAAGCATTGCATTAAACATTATTAAAAATACTAGAATCTCTATAGCTAAAGTTGTTGAAGCTCCTCTAGATCAAAATCTAAAACTTACGATAGTAGGGTATGATGTACTTTTTGTACTAGAGAATTTAGATGAACTCCCATGTGATTCAGCTACATATCTGAGAGTGCTTGATAGATTGATTTATTTGACAATTACTCGTCTGGACATAGCCTTTTCAGTACAGCATCTAAGTCAATATATGCCGCAGCCTAAGCGATCTCACGTGGAAGAGGCAATCAGAATAGTTAAGTACTTGAAGAAAGACCCAAGTAGTGAAACAAGTTTTTTTTTGTTAAATTTGGCAATGTTTTATTTCCTAGAAGTGAAAGAAACAAGAGACTGTCTTGAGGTCCTCTGCAGGAGTATCACAGCATGGCAAGTTCGGTTGTTGACATTACACATTGCCAATAATCCTATCTTCCACGAAAGAAAGCACATTGACATGGGTTGCCATTTCGTTCAAGAAAGAATATTAACTATATTGATCAAACCTTATTATGCTACTTCTGCCGAACAATTAGCTGATGTTTTTACTAAGGCTGTGAGTATTAAGCAACATAGCTATATATCTTGTATTCAAACTCCGCATGTTGAATGCACATCAAGCTTAGTTCATGGGGAATGTTGGCAGTTAAAGTCATTTTGTATGTAAGGGCGTGGAGTAATCAGCTTATGTTACGATATATAGTGACACTTTTTACTATTTTTACTGTAGTGTCATCTCGTTGTATGATACACGTGTATAAATATAAGAACTAAGAAGCCATGCCTCAGTTTGCTTTGCTGAGTTAGTATTCAGCCCATCTCTTCTTCGTTACTAAAATCTGACAACATGCATGCTAGTAAATCACAACTTAGCACTGACAAATATGGAAAAAACTTGGAAGGAATTGAAGGAAGGAAATCATCAGGATCCCAACATGGTAATTATAGAAATTAATAAACATAATAATATGGAGGTTCACGGAGTACCCCAATGCGGAAGCGGATCGTCCACGCGGCTTCTCCACGAACAGATTGCTTGTTGCACTCGTACGCATGGTCGGGAACCAAATCACGAGGAAATGGAACACAATGCCACGACTCAAATGCAAAGAAGAGAAGAGAGAACTTAGGTGACTAATAGATGGAGGGAGTGACTACACAAGCACAACACACCTCAACACCTTACACTACACCTTATAGAGAGCACCACACTAGGCATACTAAGAGATCTCATTCTCTCTTACATAGCCTCTGGGGCAGCACCTTGGTGCCCCTTTTATAGAGGTGCTTGGCCACATAAGGCCAAGCACCGAGGGGAGATTGGCCATGCGACTGCATGGCCTTGAGATCATGCCAAGGCCATGAGATGGCATGGCCTTAAGCAAGGCCATTTGACCATGCTGCCGTGCGTGATGTTAGGCCATGCCTGGCATGGTCGATGAACCATGTCACGCATGGTCCATCACTGTGCAGCCAACAATCTCCCACTCGCACATGATGTGCTCAATGCTTATGCTCGATCTTTTCATGTCTCAGAAAGCAAATGAGTCGTGCGACTCACGAGTACAAGCACAATTCAAATGTGGGAGCTTTTGATTGTGACCGATTAAGGATGCACAATCGCTCAACCACCTCGAGAGCTAAGACCATGATCTATGATGGATCCATGTTGCTCAATCGATCTTTGAGCCATAACTATGTCTCACATAGCTGCTCTTCATATCGTGCGATATACATCGCATGTGCTATAACCATGACTTACATGGCTTTATCCTGCGAGCCTAATCGTGACTTACACAATTGCTCAAGCATCGCGTACTCGTTATGCTCCATATTTGTCTAGCTGCATCATCTAGACATCCTCATGTCTGATACCGCGGTAATTATTTCTGTATGCAAAACTATTTTTCCTACACAAGGAGAATAGCTGGCCAATTGCATGCAGAACTCTCATGCATCTCTCAACAAATCTTTCCTTCGCACTCATACTTCTCAGTTCTGATCGGCTGCTTTCCTAGACATGACTCAGCGGACCTCTTCACTTTGGGTCTTGGAGTATCATGCTAAAGTAGCAACACCAATCATTACTTTAAAATATAGACAAAGTTCAAAGAGCAACAACTAGACCGTTAGGTCTAGAGAGACTCACACAATGACGAAGATCAACATCGATTCGTCATTTCTCAGGATCGACTTAGCATACTTGGTACACAACACAAGTATTGCGGTGGAAACTTTCACTAAGGAAGCGTGTGTCTAACTCAAACACCGCATATAAGTCCAATCGCCCTCCATTGGCGTCTGACCTGAGACACCCAACTGCTTGCCATCACATAGCGTCAAAGCTAGAGTCTCACATCTGGCTATCATCATCAGGCTTCACTAAATTACCAAACTCATATTTGTATCATCTTGAACACATCAAGGCGGTTTAGGTCATTTCTCATAAGAAATGTTTGGGTCTAAACCATTTCTTCCCCGCGTGCAATCACATAAGCACCGGAGGCGATTACTCGTGTGAGTGAGTAATCTCATGCATGACGGACACACTTAACACATGCATAACATAATTCTCTTATGAAAAACATATTTTCATTAATATGATTAACTTTGAGTACATATCTTTTTATATTCTACGCAGTCCCAGTGCATGTACATGTCTCAAGAATACATCTCTAGGTAGTGGTTTGGTGAACGGATCAGTAATCATGTTATGCGTAGATATGTACTCAACTGAGACATCCTCTTTCACATCTTCATTTCTTATAAATTTGTATTTGATGTCGATATGCTTTCCTTTGCAATGATATTTTTCGTCATTCACATAGGCAATCGCTGTTTAATTGTCGAAATATAAAGTCATCTTTCTCATTGCAACATCCGAAAATCGCAAATGTTGAAGGAATCTTTTTAATCATAGAGCTTCTTGCACTGCGACTGAACATGCCACAAATTCAGCCTCCATCGTAGACAATGCTATGCATTCTTGCTATGCATCATTATTGAGCAAGAAGACATATCCGGAGGTGGATTTTCGTTCATCAATGTCGCCGGCCCAATCGACGTTCGTATATCCAATCAGCCTTAAACTTCCTCTGTAATAACATAAAGCAAAGTCAGCAGTGCCTTTGAGGTATCTCATGATTCTCTTCACCGCCTTTCAATGTTGGCATCATGGGTTTGTTTGATATCGACTCACTAGACCTACTGCATAGCATATGTCCGGCTGAGTATACAACATAGCGTACATCAGACTGCCGACTGCACTTGCATAGGGGACTGAAGACATCTCTCTTTGTTTTTCTAGTCTTTGGGCACATATTGAGGTTCAAAGTCTCATATCTCGCAATAGGAGTATCAATGAATTTACAGACATCCATCCGAAATCGTTCTAAAATTTTGTTAATATATGCCTCTTGTGACAAAGCAAGAAATCTGTTAGAATGATCTCGTTGAATTTTCACACCCAGTATGAAGTCTGCTTCCCCATGTCTTTCATCTCAAAGACAAAGGACAATCATTTCTTAATGGTGACCAAAAACTCCACATTGTTCCCGACTATCAAAATGTCGTCTACATATAGAGTCATAATGACGAACATATCCTTGTATTTATAGATATACATGCAATGGTCTTCATCAATCATTTCAAAACCATATGATATGATTGATTGATGAAATTTAATATAACATTGCCTAAATGATTGTTTAAGTCCATAAATGGAACGCACAACCTGCAAACTTTGCGCTCTTCTCCTTTTACTATGAAGCCTTCAGGTTGTTTCATGTAAATTTCTTCATTTAGTTTTCCATTGAGAAATGCAATCTTTACATCCATCTGATGTAATTCCAAGTTCATATGTATGACAATTGCTAGGATAAGGCGAATAGAAGAAAACCTTACAACTGGAGCAAAGGTTTCTTCATAATCAACACCCTCCTCTTGGGTGAAGCCTTTCGCCACTAAGCGAGCTTTGTACCTCTCAATAGATCCATCACCGCCTCATTTTATTTTAAGAACCCACTTGTTCCCAATTGCTCTACGACCAGACGGGAGATCAACCAAGTCCCAAACTTGATTTGCCTTCATAGACTGTAATTCTTCTTCCATTATCTTAATCCACTTTTCTTTATGACAAGACGAGAGAGCCTCATTGATTGAATTAGGCTCAAGCTCTTGTTCAGGACCTACTATATGAGCTTCATGACTTCCTTCGATGTCAAATCGTCGGCGTGGGATGCTCTTTTTAGTAGTCTTTCGAAGTGAGCACTCTAGATTCTCATTTGACGACAAAATGCTCACACTCAGATCAGGGTGTAGTGAAGGGGCAAACTCTTCAATACTGTGATCCACAGATATCGCCATTTTGAGATTCCTGACTTCTTCTTAGTGAAGTGTTCTATCGATCTCGCCTTAGTTTGGAAATTCTTCCTCTATAAATGTCACATCTCTACTCTTAATTTCTATAATAGTTCAATCATCCCTTTCTCTTATAAACACATAGCCTTTAGTGGTTTCAGGATACCTAATGAAGATACACTTCTTGCCTCTAGGACCCAACTTCCCATACTTATGAGAGTTGTCAAGGACATAGGCGGTACATCCTGAAACCAAGAGTGGATAACTTAGGTCAGGCTTACGACCTATCCAAAGTTAGTAGGGAGTGGAAGAAACAGACTTTGATGGTACACGGTTGAGTATGTAGACAGCTGTAAGTAATGCATCTCCCCAATACGAAATTGGTAGGTTTGCTTGTGCCATCATAGACCGGACCATATCGAGTATAGTACGATTTCTCCTTTTCGCAACATCATTTTATTTTGGAGTTCCTGGAATCGTTAGTTGCATAACTATTCCTTTTTCATCACATAACTTTTTGAATAAATCTGAAAGATACTCACGACCACGGTCAGTTCGCAAGGACTTAATCTTGCGATCTAATTGATTCTCAGCCATGTTCATAAATCGCACAAAGCAATCTATAGCATCGGACTTATGAGACATCAAGTATACGATCCCATAGCGTGAATAATCATCAATAAATGTGTTGAAGTATGAGAAACCGTGTCTTGCTTGGATAGACATTGGACCACATACGTCCGAGTGGATTAATTGCAATGGAAACTCAGCATGCTTTCTTTTTCCAAATGGTTTTCTTGTTTGCTTGTCAGCTAGACATTCTTCACAAGTTGGCAGATCGACTTTAGCGAGGGTGTTTATGAGTCCTTCTCTAATTAGTCTACTCATTCGATCTTGTCCTATATGTCCTAGTCTGACATGTCAAGTCTTGGCACTTTCATTCACATCAACGGATGACATAAATGAATAACTACTAGCAACACATGCAATATTAAGAACATAGAAACCATTTTCAAGAAAGCCATTGCATATATGAACATCATCCATTGAGATGTTCAGATGTTTAGATCCAAAAGTCATTACGTATCCATATGCATCAAGAGTGGATACAGATATTAAGTTTCGTCGAAAATCAGGGGCATACAAAACATCGTGGAGGTAAAGGGTTTTTCTATTGCTAAGTTCTAACTTGCAACTTCCTATCCTTTGACTTCCACTCTTTTATTGTCTCCTACATAGATGTACTTAGAGCCCGCACTGAGTCGATGAAACTCGACAAAGGTCTCACGTTCCTTGGCTACGTGGTCTGTTGCTGTCAACCCAACTCCATGACCAAGTTCTAATTTCAATTATCATAATCTCAGTTATGTTTATCCATTCCTAAAATAAAATCGGCAAAACCTCCCTCCCTTACTTTCTTGTGTTATTAGCCCACACATACAAAAGATGGATATGTATTCATCAAAGTTTAAAAAGAACTATAAGATATGACATTCGCATATTGACATCATATTTTTTTTTCACAAACCATCTAACATATAACCCCACAGGATCAAGTCTTATACAACCTTACAAAAAGTTCCTCACAGACTTAATTACAACATATCTAAAACTATCTATTACATATGCATGCTTCCAAAAACAAAAGTGAAGGGGGATTAAAGCGCTCCAGCGGCTCGACCTCTTCTCTATATGCAGCAAAAACAAGCTCCGAGTCGACTCAACTCGAGAACTTACGAGTATCTGAAAAAATATTTAAAATGGGTTTTATGAGCAACAGTCATTTGCTCAGTGAGTGGAATAACGGTACAACATAGGGGAATAATACGAGTGCATATAGCATATAACATTTAAATAACCACATTTCTTTCATATGAGAAAATATTTAAAGCATAGCATATATAACATAAATTGTCAAATCATATGAACTTTCATAGAAGTAAAAGTAACTCAAGATATCATAATTTTCATATTTAAACTCCACACATGTGTCATTGCACATATTTATCATGGGTCAATACATATCCCTCTATGATCATGTGTCATACAGTTAAGCAGAACTTCATAATCAAGAGACATGAATACGCAGAGCAAATCATGGGTCAATACATATCCCCCTATGATTATGTGTCATACAGTTAAGCAGAGCTTCACAATCAAGAGTCTCATATACGCAGAACAAATCATGGGTCAATACGTATTCCAGTCATGATTGTGTGCCACCCAATCATGATTCTCAGATACGCAGAGCGATCATGAGTCAATACATGCATGCAGAGCAGCCCCCAAAGGGCAAAGACACCCGATATACGCCCCAAAGGCTTCATGTATATCGAATGTAGTCTCAAAGACCTTTTTCAAACAGCATGGCTAATGAACACACGGAGTTTAATAATATCAAAATACACATGTCATAATCTCATATCATTATCAAATAAAACTTATTTTAACTTCACAAGCATTATTCCCTGAAAACATTTTCATGTAAAAGGTTTGTTCTATCTGATATAAAATCATTGAAACATATCATAAATACTTTTCATAGTTCAAGATATGTTTCAATAATAATAATACTAATAATTTTTACTTGAAATAATATCATAAATAAAAGAACTAACATATAACATTTTGCTATGTTGTAAATTTACTCACTCACCTTGTACTTTATCACTTCAAAGAGGTTTATTAGATTTCCTCCCTTTCACTTGCAACTTGATATTTTCCTACAAGCACTAATGCCTTTTTACTTCTCAATCACTAATAAGATAATATGCAATGCATGCTCATGATGCATGAATAATTATGCACTTTAAAATGCATGTAATCATCTCTAATACCAATTTCTAGCTTCAGGTATTCATATTCATAAGCTATTCCATACTAGAAACTTTTTAGTTCTCCAAAGCTTAACTAGATGCTGTCTCAGAATTACAGACTGAGTGTCTGTCAATAAATTATTCATAACTTCTTAACCACATGGGCAAATCTTATGATTCTGGATTAATTAAAAACTATACATATTAAGGTTTCCAACCCCCTAATATTATTATCAAATACCAAGTGAGTAAGTCACGACATCCCAAGCAATTTGACCTAGGGTTTGTGCCCTGGCAGACTGTATGTCACTGAAATATTGATTTATATGTTTTCTCATACTTGTCCATTTAACTAGAGCATAACTTTTATGAAATCTAGACTTCATTAATAGTTTTTCATAAAAAAATAGAGAATTTAACTCGCTATACAGACTTATAACAAAAATAGTTAATTCGGATCGCAATCTGTAAATGTCCTGGAATCTGACAGAAGCCTCACTATGAAATGTAAAATTCATTTCTCCCCAAATACAAGTTCAAATAGTATGATTCCACCTCTCACCGAACTCTTGAAATGTCTGTTTAAACATATCCAAATTTCAAATCCTAATTCACTCTATTCGAATCGTGCCCTAATTTACAATCGAGACTTATATCAGACTCAGGACAAGATGAGTGACATGCGAAGGTAAATTCATAACTTCCTCTATAGAACTCCTTTTTAGATGATTCCAGAGGCCATGGAAAGCTAACTTCTAATGGATGAACCAAACAAAATTTCATAATTTATGGTTTGTTTATCACCATGTAATGATTCTCTCAATCAGAAGAAATATTTCCGGATCAAAACTCACCTGGAACAGCCGACGTTTCCGATTTTCCCCAGGTCGGTTCGCTCGAGTTCTTCCTCTGGTAATTTTTCTACGGTGGAAATATAATGTTAAGTGGCTTATATATTTTTCTCAGAATTTTCTAAGGTCTTATGACGGTTTGGAAAAATATCCCTTTGAGCAGCTCTCACCTGTCTGCTTCAGCTGCTTGGAACTTAAGTGATGACCAATCACATTTTTTTGTCATAACTAAGTGTTTTAACCCTAATTAAGCTTACTTGATCCTATTTGAACATATATATTATAATATTTAGAAATTTTATGATTTATTCCTAATAATCCTATATAATTACTTTATAAAGTTTATCGGTAATTAAGTAGTCATTATGCACTAATCGAAATATCAATTACTATATACAAATATCACTAAATGAACATCCAAACTAACTTAGTATGTTAATTAAATGCATGATTATGCACAAATAATATTTCTAGGGCACATTCGTGATAATTCTCCCCTCCTTAAAAAAAATTTCGTCCCCGAAATTTGGTTACCTGTTTCAGGGAATAAGTATGGATACTTTTCTCTTATTTGATCCTCTCGCTCCCAAGTTGCCTCTTCTCTTGAATGGTTTCTCCAAATCACCAAAACTAATGGAATCTTTCGATTCCGTAGTTCTTTTTCCTTTCTTCCGATAATTTGCACTGGATTCTCTTCATATGACAAATCCTCTCGTACTTGAATAGATTGGGGTTCCAATACATGAGAAGGATCTGATCGATATCATCGAAGCATAGAGACATGAAAGACATCATGAATACGTGATAAATCTGGCGGTAGCGCTAATCGATATGCAACTAGTCCAATACGTTCTAAAATTTCATATGGTCCTACATATCTCGGACTTAACTTTCCTTTCTTTCCAAATCGTATAACACCTTTCCAAGGTGAAACTTTTAAGAAGACTTTACTTCCCACTTCATACTCCATTTCTCGACGACGTTGATCTGCATAACTCTTTTGTCGATCTTGTATTGCCTTTAACTTTTAGTTAATGATTTTTTAGGTTGTCGATTGTCTCTTGTACTTTCTGTGGTCCCAAAAGGACTCTCGTACCTTCTTCATCCCAACATATTGGTGTCCTACATTTTCTACCATATAATGTTTCAAAAGGAGCCATCTCGATACTTAAATGAAAGCTATTATTATAGGCAAACTCTGCTAATGGCAAGTGTTCATCCCAAGATCCCTTAAATTCTAGAATACAAGCTCTGAGCATTTCTTCAAGTGTTTGAATGGTTCTCTCTGATTGACCATCTGTTTGAGGATGAAATGAAGTACTAAATTTTAATTTTGTACCTAAGGCATTTTGTAAACTATGCCAGAATCGAGAGGTAAACCGATGATCCCTATCAGAAAATGATAGATGTGGGAATACCATGTAGTCTCACAATTTCATCAATGTACAATTTGGCTAATGTATTAAGAAAATCATCCTTTTGAACTGGTATAAAATGTGCTGACTTGGTAAGACGATCAAGTATTACCCAGATAGTGTCATGATTTCGTTTCGTTCTTGGCAAATCCGTTACAAAATCCATAGTGATTTCATCCCACTTGTACTCTAGTATCGGAATTGATTGAAGAGTTCCAGCTGGAGATTTGTGTTCTGCTTTTACCTGCTGACATATTAAACATCGAGAGATATATTCTGCTATGTCCTTCTTCATACCGTGCCACCAAAAGTTTCTCCTCAAATCTCTATACATCTTAGTACTTCCTGGATGTATAGTATAAGGCGAACAATAAGCTTCCTCCATTATTTCTTGCCTAAGATTTCTAACATTGGGAACACATAACCTGCTGCCAAATATTAAAGTCCCATCATCCTTTAATGAGAATTGTGTTTGCTCTCCGTTCTTTACTTGATTGATGATTTTCACTAATTATTAAAGTCCCTAAAAGGTTAAAACTTCAGTCCGACTGTAAAATAGGCCGGTGGAGCTGCCGTGATGACCCAGAGCTAACATCACAGGCCCCTTAGCACCTTCTTCCACTGTTAAGATCCCATTGTTAAAGTTCAGATCTGTTTTCACGAAGCCGGGACACACCGAGTTGACTAACAGAGTGGTACAGTTCTTTGCAAGGATCCTGGTGTATGCATTGACGAGTACTTTGGAAACTATATATGCTGATGAAAAAGCCGGCCAGCCATGTTCCTTCAGTAGCCCATGCTTGAAATCCTTCAGAAACAAATCTGCGAGTTCATCTAATCTCTCTTCTGTGAGGTTGTCGACGTCTTCAAGTTCATTTCTTAGCTTCTCACTAGGAATGAGCTGTCAAGGATAGAACAGGAATAAGCGATTCAACCTCTTGAGAGAATTCAATCTACAACCATTGGTAATTATGCTGCTAAGGAACTCTTCATTGACAGCTGCCAGGTCTGCAGCATACGATAGTGCAACTATTCTGCAGAAACTATAAAGACGAGACCACAATTCGATACCTCAAGTTTCCCCATTCTGGATGCAACATTGACGATCCTCCCTGATTGAGATGAACTGAGAAGGGGAATCAATGCTTTCGTGACATCTTTCAGGCCGTGATAGTTGGTCTTTAGGCATGCTTCTGCTCCTTGATAATTTTGCTTCACTCTATTAAGCCAGTCAGGAGTGTTAGAGTTGGTGAATACTTCAGGCCCTCTTGTTTCTCACACCGGGTTTGCCCACGTGAGTTTAGAAGAATCTGAGTATTACCCAATTAGCAGTGTTGCTGACGTACGAACGAAAAGGGGGTTCGGGGGGCCCCGCCCCCCGACGGCGATCCGTGTGGTTCAAATTTGGGCTTTTGTTTAGCCGGCCCGTGTGGTTCGGATTAGGTTTTTTCTCTGTTTGTTTGGGTTTTAAACCCGGTTTGAAGAGGCTATTAATAGCCTAATTTCTGGTGTAATCTGAGTAGCGGCTGTAAAACCTAAACGATATAGTGGAACCTCTTTGCAGGACGTAGCCCTCATCTCAAGGGTGAACTTGGGTAAATTCGTGTGTCTCCTCTATTTTTCTGCAATCTCTCTGCGATCTTCTCTCCTTGTTCTCGAATTTTTCCATCAATTGGTATCAGAGCACATGTTGTTCGTGGAATTAGGGTTTATTCGAGATGTCAGGAGGGTCGTGAATCGAGATAGAAAAAATTGATGGAACACGATTTGATCTCTGGAAGATGAAGATGGATGATCTCCTCTGTGATCGAGATCTTTGGACGGCAATCGAGAAGGAGAGGCCAAGCAAAGAAGCGGCGACGACTGCAGATGCGGTGAAGGCTTCAGATACGGCTTCCTCCAGTCAGGCAGATCCAAAGGCTATCGAAGAGTGGGATTAGATTGATAGAAAGGCGAAGGGTTTGATTCGGCTTTATCTCGCGGATTCAATTCTTACGAATGTGATGAGCGAATCTACATCCAGAGATCTGTGGAGGAAGTTGAAATCCCTATATCAAAGTAAATCGTTGGTTAACAAGTTATTTCTGAGGAAGAAATTGTGCAATCTTCGGATGCAGGAGGGTGGCTCATTTTCTACTCATCTTTATAACTTTAACACGGTGATCAGTCAACTTGTATCAATTGGTGTTAAATTTCAAGATGATGATAAGGCAATAATATTGCTCTGTTCGCTGCCGAATTCATGGGACAATCTGATTGTCATGATTGGTGGCGGGGATAAAGAACTTTCGTATGAAAGTGTATGTGCTGCCTTGTTATCAAAGGAAATACGGAGAAAGGGATCGGCAAGTTCTGGTAAAGAGGCGCTGGCGGCCAGAGGAAGGCAACCATAAAGGAATCAAAATCAGAGAGGGAGATCCAAATCTCATGAGCGTTCAAAGAGTAAATATAAGAAGGTGCAATGCTGGAGATGTCAAGAGTGGGGCCATATGAAGCGAGATTGCAAAAATAAGCCGATTCACAAGAAAGAAGTTGAGTCAACCTTGGACAAAAAAGAGGCTGAGGCAGGAGATATGTATGTGGCTTCTGCATGTATGGTACAGTCAGATAAGGATGTCTGGCTCATCGATACTAGTGCTTCATACCACATGACATCTCATAGACACTGGTTTTGTGAATAAGAGGAGTATAATGGTGGGGATGTCATGCTCGAAGATGACACTACGATTCAGATTATTGGACGTGGCAGGGTGAAGCTGAGGATGAATGATGACATGGTGAAGACTCTACCAAATGTGATGCATATACCATTTATGAGCAGGAGTTTATTATGTGTTGGTACAATGACAGATTCGGGTGTTACATTCAGTTGCGACAAGGATTCGTGCAAGATGGTCAGAGGGTCTATTATGATTGCGTGAGGGGTTCGCTATGGAACATTGTACAAGTTGCTCGGAGAGACTATATCTGTGGGCTGCGGATTTATTTCTGAAGAGGCCAAAGAAGATGAAGACAACACATCTATGTTGTGGCATCAGAGACTAGGACATATCAGTGAGAAATGACTTTCTACCATAGCATTAAGTCAGATAGTAGAAGGAGTTCCGAATTGTTCTATGGGCTTCGGGTTCTGTGAACATTGCCTCCATGGAAAACAGAACCGAGTCAATTTTGAACACACAGGTTCAAGAGCAACGAAGATTCTCGAACTGATCCATAGTGATGTCTTTGGACCAACTCCGACTCCATCTATTGGAGGGTCCAAGTACTATGTTTCTTTTATAGATGATTTTTCGAGATACAGTTGGATTTATTTTATCAAGAATAAATCAGATGTATTCGTTAAGTTTCGAGAATTTAAAGTTTTGGTAAAAAACCAATTGAGCTGCAAGATCAAGGTCGTTCGTACAGATAATGAAGGTGAATTTTGTTCAGATAAGTTTGAGTAATTTTGCGTGGACAATAGTATTGCAAGGCAGAAGACAACTCCATATACACCTGAGCAGAATGGAGTTGCTGAAAGGTTAAATCGGTTACTCATAGAGAATGCCATATGTATGCTGAGTTGGGTTGAATTGGGGCAAGAATTCTGGGCAGAAGCTGTAGCCACAACAAGCTACCTGAAGAACCGCTCACTGACCTCATCAGTGAAGGATCAGACGCCTTATGAGGCAATATTTGGGAAGAAGTCAAATTTGTCTCATATTCGGGTGTTCGGATGTGACGCATATGTTCATATACCCAAGAAAAAGCAGGGTAAGCTTGACAGTAAATCTGAGAAGAACATATTTGTCGGATACAAGGAAGGGGTCAAGGGCTACAAACTGTGGAA
The DNA here is from genome assembly GCA_030549335.1 of Pontederia crassipes. Taxonomy (NCBI): domain Eukaryota; kingdom Viridiplantae; phylum Streptophyta; class Magnoliopsida; order Commelinales; family Pontederiaceae; genus Pontederia; species Pontederia crassipes. Next base: position 24,149,740 of record CM060196.1, read on the forward strand.
TCCAAAGTCAAGGACTATTGTTTACAGCAGGGATGTTATTTTTCGTGAATCAAGTTCCCAAGTTGAAGTTAAAAAAGGTGATGAACTTAAGAAAGTGGTAGTGTTTGAAGAAGATTCTGATTCTGAAATTTCAGAGGTGGATGCACAAGATACTTCAGTTGAGTCTGTTACAGAACCGGATCAAGAGGACTCGGTTAATGAAGTTGAAGATTCAGATTCAGATGAAGACCCAGATATTGGTACTACCATACCAGTTCTCAGGAGATCGACACGAGAAAGAAGAGCACCTTTGAGATACTCTCTTAGTGCTCTGAGTTCGTTTCATGCTTTGAGCATCATCGGAGAATAACCTAGTTCTGTAAAAGATGCAAGGTCTATGGATGATGCCATGCTTTGAGCATCATTGGAGAAGAACTTAGTTCTGTAAAAGATGCAAGGTCTATGGATGATGCAAATCAGTGAGAGCTTGCTATGGCAGATGAGATGCAGTCACTGGATAAGAATGAAACATGGAGCTTGTGTAAATTGCCTAAGGATAGAAAGGCAATTAGTTGTAAATGGGTGTTCAAGCGAAAGCTGAAACCGGATGGGTCTGTAGAGAAGTACAAGACGAGGCTAGTAGTTAAAGGGTACTCTCAGGTTGAGGGAGTCAACTATGATGAGTTTTTTTTCTCCCGTTGCGAAAATGACTTCAATCAGATTTGTTCTATCTCTGACAGCAGCATATAATCTTGAGATAGAGCAGATGGATGTGAAGATGGCATTTCTTCATGGGGACTTGGAGGAAGAGATATATATGAGGCAACCAGAAGACTTTGAAGTTCAAGGTAAAAAAAAGCTGGTGTGCAAATTGAAGAAGTCTTTGTATGGATTGAAGCAATCGTCAAGGATGTGGTACCAGAAGTTTGATACGTACATGCTCGAACTCAAGTTTGTACATTCAAATTTAGATCATTGTGTTTATGTGAAGAGAGTTGGAGATCAGTTTGTCATTCTTACACTGTATGTGGATGACATGTTGCTGATTGAAAACAGTATGAAGATGGTGAATTCAGTGAAGGGTTTAAGTTTGAGATGAAAGACTTGGGGCCAGCGAATTTTATTTTGGGTATGCAGATTAGAAGGGATCGTCAGAAACGAAAGTTGTAGCTAGGACATGAGAAGTACATAAAAGAAGTGTTGAAGAAATTTAACATATCGGACTGCAAGCCAGTGGGTAATCCTATGTCTCTAGGAACCAAACTTTCTGCAGAGCAATGCCCGAAGACGGATGAAGAAGCTGAAGAGATGGACCGTGTGTCATATGCAAGTGCAGTGAGCAGCTTGATGTACGCCATGGTGTGCACGCGTCCAGATATAGTCCAAGCAGTGGGAGTCTTGAGTCGGTATATGTCTAACCTAGGCAGGGAACATTGAAATGTTATCAAGAGAGTTTTCAAGTACCTTCGTGGAACTTCAGATTCTGCTTTGTGCTTTGAAGGTGCGGAAAAGGAAAGATGCTTGATATTGTAGGTCATGTAGATGCTGATTGGGGTGGAGACATTGATAGTAGACGGTCCACTAGCGGATATATTTTACATTATTTGAGACTGCTCTAAGTTGGATGAGCAAGAGACAGAGCGTGGTAGCACTTTCTTCTACAAAAGCTGAATATATGACTTTTACTCATGCTACAAAGGAGGCCATATGGCTACGACGGTTGTGTTTGGAGCTCGGATTTGAGCAAGGTGCCATAGAGGTGAGATGTGATAATCAAAGTGCTATGCAGTTAGCTAAGAATCCTGCATTTCACTCACGCACAAAGCATATTGACATCCAATATCATTTCATTCGAGAAAAGGTGGAAAAGAAAAAGGTTCAGCTTGAAAAGGTTGATACAATAGAGAATAGTTCTGATTTTCTGACTAAAACAGTTACAGGTGCAAAGTTCGAGTGATGCTCTACTGCTATCGGATTGAAGAAGAATGTTACTGGCAAGGCTCTCATTGGTGTGAAGTATCCACCAAGTGGGAGAATGTTAGAGTTGGTGAATACTTCAGGCCCTCTTGTTTCTCACACCGAGTTCGCCCACGTGAGCTTAGGAGAATTTGAGTATTACCCAATTAGCTGTGTTGCTGGCGTACAAACGAAAGGGGGGAAGGGGATTCGGGGGCCCCCACCCCCCGATGGCGATCCGTGTGATTCGGATTTTGGGCTTTTGTTTAGCCGGCCCGTGTGATTCGGATTAGGTTTTTTCTCTGTTTGTTTGGGTTTTAAATCCGGTTTGAAGAGACTATTAATAGCCTAATTTCTGGTGTAATTTGAGTGACGACTGTAAAACCTAAACGATATAGTGAAACCTCTTTGCAGGACGTAGCCCTCATCTCAAAGGTGAACTTGAGTAAATTCGTGTGTCTCCTCTATTTTTCTGCAATCTCTCTGCGATCTTCTCTCATTGTTCTCGAATTTTCCCATCAGTATTGGGACTTCGGTGTTCCGAGGACAGATGTTGGAATTGGATGCTCCTCATGGTCGAATATATAGGAGAAAAATAATATAATAATAATTAATTTAATTTATCATATTTATTTGTTTTTATATTGCATAGCTAGGATGACCTAATGAAAGATGAGGGGTGAACTCGAGTTGACAATTCGGAGTCATCAGATTGCACAGCCAGCAGAGGAAGGGTCTTTTCAGTAGATTATTTCTTGGTGTTTTTTTTAAACGAATTTCTTGGTGTTATATGCTGTTATCAACTAATAGTGAAAGGTCGTAGAGAAATGAGTAGAAAATAATAGTTCGAATATTTTTATTCTTCTGAGATAAAAGAAATTAATGACAATTTATTTTAAAATGATAATAATGACGTCTTAAAAAATTAGTTACATATTATTTAATCTCTCTCGATTAATTATTTATTTCGGATCGAATCGGCCGATTGATCCGAATTGAACCACTCAAATTCGAATTCAACCGTTGAATCGACAGAATTGTTGAGCTGGTATAACAAAGTTTATTCTATAAATATTCGATAGAGGAAAAGTTTGAAACGACAAACCTCTGAAACTTTCATGTGTACATATATGAGTTGATCATTATATGAAACATGAAATCTTTACTTACTAAATTTATCTTATCAACTTGATAAAGTAATACTTTTGTGACTATATTTTAATGTTTAAACAAAAAAATGTCCCCTAATACAAAAATATAATGCTAAAGAATTTATAATTATTTTTAGATTTTAACGTTTTGTCTTAAATAAATATTAATAATTAACCATATGGATTATAATTTATATGTTAATTTATCTATTCAAAATTACAAGATGTCCGATCCAAATTTTACAAGATGTGTTAAAAGCGAAGTTGACAGATTAACTATATATGAAATTACTTGGATTTCAAAGTTGTTTTAAGATGAAAATGTTAGTAGGAATGAGTTAATTCGTTTTTTTCTTTTTCTTTTTTTTTTTTTTTGGTTTTGGATGATTTCTCATCCTGCAGAATCTTTTTTTTTCACTGTGCTTTTGCACAAGAGTAGAAATGGCAGCTACAGAACACAAATGTTGGCCAGTTCCAACGTCCAGATGAAGGCAGCACGGCTTATTGGAAGTATTTTCACCCAAAGCATGGGCACATTCATGATCATTAATTAGTACGACAGCACCTGTTTGAAAACTTGTGCGGAAAAGCGTCGTCCACCAAAAAAAGTCCATCTACTTCCACTGACTTTTTTTAAACACTGTAATAAGCATCTGCATTATTCACAAGTGATCATGATAAATAAAATTCTCAATAAAATTTTGAATATTCTTAATGTCACTCCTTTATTGTCACCCCTTCTTAGACTATTATACCCTTTTGTTATTTAATAGCATAATCCTACTATTTGTATGTTATTATATTCATTATTTTATTAAAATATATGGGAAAATGAAACACTATGAAAAAATGAAAGTGAACAATGAAGGAGACGAACCACGAAGGAGAGCGAATGACGAAAGAGTGCGAATGGCGAAGAAGGTTTTATGTGAACGATGGCAAAGAGGAAAATAAGAAAAACTTAGGGTAAGTAAGATTGTTTAATATGTGGTGCCACGCGAAGTATGTTATGTCGGACGGCTATTTACATGAAGGAGAGATGAGATGACCACGTGGACGCGACGTCGATAAAAAATCAGAAAATCGACTGTCCCAGGTAAAGAGGGCATCAGATGAAATGTATTAAAAGATGAAGGACATTTGTGTTATAAAGTGAAGTTGGAGGGTATCGCTGAGCAAACCTTAAAGTTGGAGGGCACTAGTATAATTTTATGTGCCACGTTGGAGCGTGCCACGTCGGACGATTATTTACGTAGAGGAGAGAGGAGATGGCCACGTGAACGTCACGCCGACGAAAAACCAGAAAACTGACTATCCCAAGTAAAGAGGGCATCGGGTGAAACGCGTTAAAAGATGAAGGAGGGCATTTGTGTTACAAAGTAAAGTTGGAAAATATCGCTGAGCAAATCTTAAAGTTGGAGGGCATTTGGTATAATTTATCTATTTTTTTCTTGTTTAGATTCTAATGTATTATTAAGTATTTATTATTTTATCTTTGCAATCTTTTTTTTCTCGGTTACAAAAATACTTAGCAATATTATGTTGGTTATATAAAGAATATAAATTCAAAGATAGGTACAAGATTATCAAACAATATTTTTAAAATTTGTTTAATTAAATCTAGTCATGAACCAGTGACATTTTAATTATTAAATATAAAATATATTTACAAACGATCATTATTTTTTAAAAATTACAGAAATATTTGGTCGTATAATTAACAAAATAAATTTATTAAAGGTTGTTAAATGTTTTTTTATAAATCAGTTTTTTCCAAAATTTATTTATATATTTAATAAAATATATCACTGCATTCTTTATATATTCTGATAAAATATAAACTTGTAGTTATTAAAGGTTGTTAAATAATTTTGTTGTTCATCTTTATTAGACGTTGGCAGGTTGACGTTCCATCTTCTCAGATATTCTAATAAAATAATATAACAATCTACGAGGAGTGAGATTATGACATTAATTTAATAAGAGGATATAATAGTCCAAATCAAGTGGCAATAAGATATATGGAGTGACATTAAAGACATCCTAAATTTTTTCTTCCTTCACATTTAAATTTAAGACCTTGAAGAAAAGTCATTTACTACTGTATCTCAACCAATTTTTTGATATCTCAACTATTCTTAGTACTTTTAAGTGTGTTTGGTATGAGCAAAATTTTGTTAAAATTCTATCAAATATAAGTAAAAATTTAATTTCGGTCCACGTCAAAAATCTCCTCAACTTCTCATATGAAAGTTTCGGCCGAGGGTTAAAACTTGAGTCATCGCTCTACGTTCAAACTTGCCTCGTAACTGATTAAATTTATCATTTAATTATATTATTTATTTGAATCGTTTGTGTACTTAGCATCCTTTCCTTTGGAAGTACGTTAATATATATATATATATATATATATATATATATATTATATTCTGAATAAAATAAAAGGATGATAAATCTGAGAGGTAAAATCGTTGCTATATCCAATTTTTTGATAATTGGATCAAAAGGTCGATTTTTTTACTGGAGCAATCTTTATGATAATAAACTCGATGCGTTATTAGTAGAAGAATTGAAATAATAATAAAAATATTACTTGCCGTTCAAATTGAATTCGATCGAGACACCTGTTGGAATTTTCAAATTGAATTTTATATTAGAAGTCCAGATAAAAAAGCACTGCCATCACCTGTTGGAAACTTGTGCACGGTAGGCTTCCACCAAAAGTCATATGACTATAACTTATATTATCCACGCCTCCCAATTAATTGGACCTCTTACACATAGCTTGACCTTAACTTCCAACCAGTTCTAGAACTTCCACATTGGTTGGATGATTCAAATGGGCTTAGTATCCCTCCAAAATAAAAGGGTATACTCAGAAGGTGAATTAAATCATATACATATGAATATAATTAAAGGATGATAGATTTCATAGGTAAATCAGTGTTTTAAACCACCCATATCTACTCTATTTAGCTTTTTTTTTTAAAAAAAAAAACTCACGTGTTATTAACCATTGAATGATTTAGTGACTTTTCCAAGAGCTTCTACCATTATTCATAGCAAATCTTTTCAAGATTTTGATAAGGCACTACTTGTCCATGTATTCAATTTTTGTATATCTTTTTATCAATATTTTCATAATCGGACCGGATTCATCACTGAGTCGCGGTTGAATCGTTCCGACAAGATTCAATCGGATCGAACGAGATTTTATTAAAATAATATTATTTATAATAATTATAAAGATATAGTATAAGTTATATGATATAGTATATGAATATTGTACTAATAACTTATTAAAAATATTAAAAAATAATATAACATAATATTTACTAATTAAAAGTTTTATAATGATAATATAAATTAATAATTTAATATCTACTATTTAATGATGATAGATGTTATATTAATAAATTTTATCTTAAATTATTTTTATTTCTTTTTTGTTTAACACTTTCTTTTTTTATTCCTTTATCTTATGCCCTTTGATAACTTTCTATTCTAATATTATTTAATTTTAAATACTTATCTTTTTATTTCAATTCCTACTTATTTCTATACATGATATTCCCTCCTCTTTAAGTTTCATTATATTTCTTTCCTTTTTTCTCATTTAACTTTCCTATTTTTATTATTTTTTGTATTTTTTTTCAAAATCTGCATTGAACCGAGTTGAACCGATTCAATCGGCCGATTGAATCGGCCGGTTCAATCGACCGATTGAATCGGCCGGTTCAACCGATTTTGCCCGGTTCAATGTCAACATAGTTTTTAATACCTAGCCGAACCGAATCATCGACCGGTTCGCGATTGAACTGATTGAACCGGTCGTCCGGTCCAGTTTTAACAACATTGCATTTGACGAGTGATTGTAGTTTCTTGAATTCTTAATGGATTCATCTGGAAGAAAAAAAAAGACTTTGTTTGCATTATCTAAAACATACTATTGTTTCTTTTCACAGAGTTTTCTCATTGTTTTCGGAGAAAAAAAGAAACATAAAAATGTAATTGAACTTAGAATAAAAGGATTTTTTAAGATTTTCTTTCATATATTTTCCATTTTCAACAGTTAAAAGAGGAATCATTTTTTTTGTGAAACAACGAACACAACTTTATTTAATGGAAAAATGATCAACTTGTTTTGCTGAATACTCTCCCATGCCACATAACAAAAAAAACTACTTAATTAATGTCTTGAACTTCTATTATTATATACACACAAATTATGGAAGAAAAAGTGCTTGATTGAAATTAAATGCAATGATGTGAATTGATGAGAGAGGAAAAGAAAAATTGATAGATTGATTTTTTTTTTTACTTTTTAGTTCCACCTCGCCTTTCATCACTTGTCTTGCTGAGAATCAGTTGGAACCAAGTGGTTCCCATTGATAAACAATTGTCATTCTATTAATCTTGGACATTCAAGTGAACTTCACCTAATTTCTTCTTTTTTTAGTTTAGAAAGTGCTTATCATATCCATCTTCATTATTTGCTTACTTGGCAAAATATTGTTAGCCTTATAAAATGTAACATTTGTATATTCTTTTACAAGGAGAGTCTTTTTATTATAAACTAGATCTTCATTATTATTTATTAGTAAAAGTATATTCAAGCAAAGCACTACCATCACATTTGATATTAGAATTTTTAAGTTTATACTTGTTGTTCAAACTAAAACATTTGCATTAAAAAATTTTGAAAGATGTAACTGTATTCCATAAATAATTTCAAAACACAAATTCTTTGTAAATTATCTAATAATATTTTTGTTAGAAAATGATATGATGTGTTTACAATGTAGTCTCTCAAAGACACTTAGTCAATCAACTTTCATTTAAAATAGTTTTAGTCATTTCTTGTATTGTTCTCATCTTTTTATTCTATCAACATATTTTGTAGAAGTATATCAAATGTGGAGAAATCATGACCTATATCATTTTCATCATAATATATTTTAACTTTATACTTTTTATAATTTTCACCAAGATCACTTCTAATCTTTATGTTTTAAAAATTGAGCTTATTTTGAACTTTCTTACAAACTTAAAAATATGCCAATAATTTCAACTTGATATGCAAGAAAATAGTTCAAATGAATCTAAATAATTAATCAACAATCACAAAAATATATTTCATTTTACCTAAGATAGTCATGTCAATAGTCCCCAAAAAATATTATATGTATAGTTTAGGGTTCTGTTTGTGCTAACCATTTCTATAAATGTGAAACAAGTTTTTGTTTGCTTTCATTTAATATAAGAGTCACACATGACAAATTCTTTTCATATTTTATGTGAGCCATTTATTTTCTTCTAACTATAGCATCTTTGAAAAAAAAGACTCGTGAAAAGTTAAAGCTTGCATGTCTGAATCTTCTACAACATAAATAGGTATCATCATAGAGGGCACTTACACCACAATAATTATCAATATGTTCAAAATCAATTTTATATGCTTATTCATGTCTAAATCCCATATACAAAAGTTTGTCAAATTCATCCCCAAGCAATCATTTGTCATTTTCAAATTTAACAAATTATTCACAAACTAAATATTTTCAAACTCAACCTTATCATTTTTACTAATATTAAATATTTTAACTACTTCTCCTTTAGCATCATCTCCAAAGCCAATGATTCCACCATTTTTCATATCCAAGGTCATAAAGTTGTATAGATTAATTAAAAATAAAGGGGATACAGAGTGTATTGCCCTCAAATCGCCCTCGTCACATGGCAAGACTCAACTTGAGAGACTCTGCTAGCTATACAATGACTAAAATATTGACTTTGACTAGATCTTTGACTAGAAACATTAATTTAAAATAAAGGTCCAATCATATTATTGTATTAAGAATTAGTGTTAAACCTCTAATTAACCTTAATTAATTATAATTAAACATGTTTATTGTAATATTTGATAAATATTAAAATTTATTACTAATAATATTATATAATTTCTTTATAATGCTTATCGATAATTTAATTATCATTATGCTTTAATCCAAAAGTTAATTACTACATGCAACTATGACTATATGAGCATCTAGACTAACTTAATATGCTAATTAGATGCATGATTACATAAAAATGATATTTGTAGAGCACGTCCTTAGACATGTTGGCTGCTCGATTTTCAATGCAGTTTCGCTGAAATAAACCTTTTATGATCAAAGTAATCATATAGAATGAATTATGGATAATATGAGATGATTCTATGGCTCTAATTGTACACTAAAAACATATAAATCTATTGTTAAAACCACTACAAGAATAAGTTATTTTTGCTACGAAAGTTCTTCTCATCAATTTGTCGTCATAAAATGGTCGCTACGAAAGAGCGACTAATTCACGACAATGCTTATTTGTCGCTAAATACTACCTAATGTTTGTGACAAAAAATATTGGTCACAAATTCATCTCTAATTTGTCGCCAATGATTTTCAATTTGTCGACGACTTTCCCATATTTGGTCGAATGTTTATCGCTAATTGGTTGCAGTATTGTCGCTATTTCATTGCAATTTTGTCGTGCATTTTTTGCGAATATATCTTGTCCGTGCATCGCTCATTTCATGGTGAAATTGTTGCAACTGGCTTGCTAATTGTGATAAAGTGTTGTCGCTATATTGTCGCAAATGTTCATAATTTTCCTATAAAAGCATTTACAATTATTTAAATTCTCAATTACATCCAAATATTATATAACAAAAGTCTAAATATCACATAACATCACAAGTCAAATACACAAAATTTATTATGACAAACACATATCAACTAAAGTCTAATATAATCCTATAATCCCTAATCATGATCTGAATTTCTGTCCCTATCATGATCACACGCGGGTCCTAACAGTAGTCTCTAATTCATTCAAAGGAATCGTAGGAGTATCGCCTGAACCAGATGAAGGACAAATAGAAGAAGTCCCTGTGATAGAAGATGGCAAAGGATCTATACCATGAAGTCTCATGGTACTAGTGAGTTCGACAGCTTCATACCATACATTTGCATCAAACTGAAGGGGCTGTGAATCTGTATACTTTTATGCTAACAACATATCATATATTTATACTGAAAATAATATTAATTATAAAATTAGATGCACAAAAGTTATTATTCAAATTAAATAATTCAATATACAAAGAGGAAAAAGTTTGAAAATATATAATAACATGTTTTGCTTCTGCCATTACTCTTTTTATTGGTGTGCATCTCCTTGTACACATCTCAATAATTAACCCCACTTTGAGTTCTTTTTTCCTATAAATAACATTATAAATGTTTTTATATCATAATAAAAATAAACATAATCAACATTGTAATCAAAGTGAGTAGTCAAATTTTTATATCTTATGTTGATTCTTTCACTTTATCGATACATCATGAGTAATCAAAATTTACTCCAAATCTCATGAGAACTTTTTGATAGTGAAATTGTGGAGGTTTAGTGATAACTTGCTGAATTTTGGATCAAAAGTCAATTTTTTCCAATTTTTGTTTCAACTCCTTAACTCACTCTCTACTGCAGTGCACAGGTCAATTGTAGTAACTCTAAATGTCATATCCATAGTGATTTGAAGTTTTAGACTACCTAAAAATAATTTAGACTAATCCTATTTAAAGTGGCAAAAATAGGTTTTTTTAGGAAGTGAAAATAGATTTTTTTTCTTTTAGGAATGCAGAATGATAACTTATTATAGATTGCTGAAAAGTTAATTAAACTGAATTGTAAATGCTAATCTAAAGTCTAAAAAGGTTTGCCCATCAATGGAGAAGGTCCTCCTAGGAGTTGGGGTTCATCTAATTTAATTATGGATAAAAATGAACAAGTTATCACTTTTTAGTCAAACTTGATTCAACTTTCAATATGACTATTTTCACAGATCAATTAGATCAGAACTAAATAATATATTGTCATATGATTGTTAGCTAAGTTGAATTAGAAAAGGATCCTCACTGAAAACCAAATTATCATTAGGTTCAATTCAAAGCACTTGCTGATTTTTTGGTAATTTCAATAAAATCTGAAATGATAACTTCCATGTATGGTCACAAAATAATGAGATCACTTCAATTAACTTGGCAGGAATGAAACTTATCCAATAATAGTGATAGTGTTCCTTGGTTTATCTCTAAACTACAAGAGACCTTGATTCAACCTCTCAACTGCAATTAAAAATGAGGTCCACACTTCACACTAGTTATGCACAATCCATGCATTCCAAACACAATTGGCCAAAAGTTGGGCAAAATAGGGATTCGATAGGGGTGAAATGCATCTAAAATGGGATAAAAACTTATAGTGATCAGCTAGTGATCACTTTTACAAATAGAAATCAAATAAAATTCAATAGAGTCCAAAGCAAAATAGAAAATGGTGTTTGCATTCCAATGCGATTTGATTAAAGTCCTTTCACTTCCAAAGGGAGTCCAAGTAAGAACGGAGTATGTATTTTCTTTAATGTCATAAATCTCATAAACAATGGAACAAACATAAGCTTGCATATGCATCTTAGAATAAGCAAAGTTGGATACCTGGTCGTATTTTGCAATTCACCCAAGCTAAATCTTGTTAATTCTATAAAGCTCAAAGATGACTGACTTGCATAAAGTGTGTATATCGTGAATGAGTACAAAAGGTTGTGTGTTCTATGCAGAAGGATATAGGGATACGTAAAAGATGTTCGTTTATCGCCTACACAAGAGAATGTCCGTACTACATAGGAAAATGTCGAATTAAGTTTTAAAATTTATAAATCCTATACAATATCACTACGAGAACCACAAGTATGCGGTATATTATTATAGTGCTTGAGGGTCGATCCATAGGAAAGTTCTTTGATGTGCCCTCGAAGAACTTTAAACTAGACTCAAAATCAAACGACTGTAAGCTAGAATAGAAATTAAGTAAAACAAAGACGCTATCAAAAGTAAAGTAATTACACTACGGAATAGTTGCAGCTGCCCTTATGAAGCCAATTTGTCTACTGTGATGAAAGTTTTATTCATAGCTCAGGCAAGTTCTCGTATGGGTAGCCCCCAGTTGTCATCACCGCATAAGGGAGAATTTTAGAGTTTTTCGAGCAAATGAAACAATGGATAAACGAAAATGTGGTTGGAGGGCTTTAAATTTTCTAAGAGAATGTGTGCTGGGAGCTTATAGGAGGTGTCATTGCGTGCAAGTCGTATTTTCCTATTCTTTTAAAATTATAGTAAAGACGTCTGATTGCCTCCCAAAAAGCGTGTTTGAATAACATCGTGGTAACGGCCACTTGGCTTGTTACGACACTCCCGTGCTCATAAACAACTCAGCCTACACATGTTGTCGGGTTTGTTTAGGAGATTCAAGCATCACTCTCGTGTGCATTAAATGGATAAATGAATTGAACTTTATTATCGAGATAATCATTCCAACTCTACTGTGTCCTTAGAACGGAGTCCAGGAATGTGAAACGGTCTCTCAGCCTAAATCAATTTCTAGATGATATGAATAGCCCTCTCGGGTAGGAGTTCACAGGCTAGTGTTTGTGCAGGCCGAATAACTTATTAGGCGATTTGAAGTTCAGATTTAGTTTAGCATTGAGATCACTACGAACTCCCTAAGAATAGTTCTGCTACTGCATGCCCTCTGGGGTCTTCTATAGTAATAGAGGAGTAGATTTCCCTCTCAGATAGGAGTTCATGGAATTTATAAAGGTTGGATTACGAAAGCATAGCAATGGCAAGATGAGACAAGCAACAAAAATGAGTATAGCTCGCAAGTTCTTTTATGATGATCAAAACCCTTGTCCCTCCTCTCGGAGTGCATGCAGGATATTAATTTGTTAATATCCCTCTCGGGCTAGAACTCAACGAGCATACAATGCCTAAACATGTAATACAACAAATGTGATTACGGATACAAAGAAGAGGAATCAGAAGGAAGTCGATTCGCTTGCAGAATGATGACTTGGCAGGTTATGATGCTTAAACATGACTCTGCACAATTTTTGTCCCTCTCAATGTTTGACTTGGCAAGTTATGAAGACATCCCTCTCTGGTTCACAGGCGAAACTGAGTTCCTAGCTCAATCTTTGCAACAAAACCATCTAATACTCTCAACATAAAATGGAACTAAATCGTAAGATGGTTTTCACTAAGGAAAAGAGTAAAGTTCGATAATTAGTAATAAGTGAGAACTACAAGAACATACTACGAACGGAAATCATGAGTCACACATCAACACCTTCCAACCCCAATGGGCTGGTAAGTTACAATCCATGGGTGATCTCCCACCCATCAATGGAACAATGTTTTGAATACATAACATCTTTGCCAAAAGACCACTTTGTCTCTTACCCTTTCTTCCCTGTTGTGTCCCTCCTTGGGGTTTCTTCGGTCCCAAGTAAAGTGCCTTTTGTCTAGAATCTTTTCATCTGCATTTTCCTCTGATTGTCTGGCCTCCCCACTTGGGGTTGTATCTCTTTCTCCTTATATAGCCTTCCTCTGACCGCTTGTCCTTTTGCAGCTGTCCGGTACGCAACTTTTGTCTCCCTAAGCTCCTGTGGTCCCCCTCTCTTGTAGGAATCTTCCTCTGCCACAAGCTCGGTTTGGATTGGTCTACCCCTAGTGATGAACAAGTGTATGTTGTTAGTTGTCTTGACCTTGCTTGCCAGAAGCATATGCTCGTTGTTGGTGCAAAGAACAACAGTGTCAAATTCCTGCAAGAGTGGAGATTCTTGAGAGAAAATGATCAAAAGTAAGGCTTCAAATGGGCAAATTGATGTCGATGTAGAGAATATATAATGACATATTTTAGTGTCAGTGCAAGAATTTAGAGTTGAATTTCAAGTCATAAGAAGATGAAATGCATGCATATCAATAGCAAAAATATATACAAGTTTTCTCTACATCAATGATTGAGTTTTAAAAGTTAATCAAAATCAAGGCAAGACTAATCAAACTTTGATATCAGCCATAGGATCAGAAGATACCAAAAGGGAGGTGAATTGGTACTTAGTTACCAAAAACAATGGGAAAGTTATAAAACAAAAAACAACCCATTCAAGACAAAATTAAATTCATACAAGGCAAATCAAACTATTAAAGAGAGAAAATAGAACGAAATCATTTTTACCATATTTATGCTCAATACCTTGGCTTACTACATGTCTCTCGCCCACTCAATTTTGAGACCATCAGGTCCTATTAATTTGAACCCTTCTTCTCTTCCATGATGGAATGCCCTTACAATTATCTGATCTGAGAGGTGAAGACGATCTTTACAATTAGGAGTTTCTTTCATTATAAATTCACACAATTTAAGAACTCTCAAAGCACTCTTCTAATGTAAACATGCCAATTTATTTCGCAAGAAAGAAATCAAGAGATTTACAAATGAAAGTTCACAATGTGATCAAACTTTACACTATCATGCTAAGATGATTTGACTATGAAATAGATAGTTAATTGGAGTCATTTGGGGGCCTTTGGAATTTGTTTGGTGTTATTTGGTGTTGAACTTAGTCATTGATTTGTTTAGAGCAATGATAATGGACCCTTCCTCACCTAGTACCATAGTTTGGCCGATCGATCAATGCCACCATTGAAGAAGTTTGACTATAGATGCTCAAATCATTTGAACCACCTCAACCGATATTGACTAATACTTTAACTAATATTCTCCACAATGTTTTCAAATGTTCAATCACTTGATTTGTTGCACTTTCTACTATACAATGATCGATCGAACTATTATAAGACCCGACGCTTTAACACTAACTGATTGGTAGTACAACATTCCGACATGTAGAAATGATGGAATCATGAGTTAGTGGATCCGTTGTTTTCCTCCCGCTCTTTCCTCCACGTGACTGCCCATTTTCTTCCAAACCACATAAGCCCTAATCTTTTTCATCTGCTGCTCCAACTCTCGTCGCAATGTCGCTGCTCCAACTCTCATTGTTCGCCCACTACTGATGGGGTTTACTTCTGCATCAACCCCTTTCTTGCACTATTCATTGCCTACAGCCACCCTTGCTCGTGCTACTACTGCTCGCGTTGTCCGCTCCTACAACCACAATTAACCTCCTTGGCGCTTTCCTGATAGAATGCTTTAGATTTTGTTATATATAATGGATTCACATGTAACCATAATTTACCATTTATTTTTGCTGACTCTAGTGTGAAAGAAGTCTGGCCTCTTAATAATTTAGTTTGGGGATTAGTGTGCTGCTCATTCAACCATTTGCCACTTGTTTATTGGTTACCATGACTTTGGTGAAGTATGGACCATTAAATGTGATTGGCCAATTTGTCTTGAGAGCAATGCTATCAACAATATTGGCATTTCTTTGGTCTCTTGAACTGGGATATGTGATCCGAAGAGATTGTGATTCATCAAGCTAGATACATGTTGAATGACCTTATGTACTCATTGGGGGTGCACCAAAGTACTAGAGAGATCAATTTTTTAGTGCTGTTAGTTTTTGTTACACGCTGTTTTTTGTGTTTATTAATCTATGTTGAATTTAGATATTGTTGTTTTGTCTGGTTTTTGCATCTAGATTCAGATGCTTCGAGCTAAAAATCACATTCTTCAATTTACATAATAATATTACATTATCCTCATGTTTAATGAATAAAGTTCTGGAAATTCGATATGTAGTTTGAGCTATATGATGAAGGTTTCTTGGGCATTGTTAAATACAATTTTGAGATTTTAGTGATGCTCAATATATTTCGTCCACTTAATCCTAAAAATAAGTTTTGTTTCTACTCTTAGCAGCTACAGAGTATGAAAGTTCTCCATAAGTGTTTATTATGTTGAAGGTGTAGAACATAATTGCTGGATTCGCATAAGTTGATTAACCTGTTATTCGAAAATATTTTCCTCTTACACTAGTATCATTTGTACTGCATACATCTTTTCCCTTGTCCTTGAACATGTAAATTATAAACACAGGGATTTCTAACTTCTCTGTTGGCCGTTTTATCCTATACTGCAGTTTCTATTTACTTTTTGTGGATTCTTAAGCTTTGTGACAAGAACGAACTTTTTCTGAATGAACTTTTCCTAGTTTGTCGTGTCATTCTATTCTTGAGCTGCTGCAATCTTATTGACCTCGGATTGATGCATGACGTTAATTTGCATTTTCTTTGCAATGAAGATATGCTTTTCTTCACAGTCAAAACATCCATATATCCTATTTAGGGATGGAGATTGGGGTGACACTTCTTGATGTATGTAGTGGTAGTAGGCATGAGTGTCAATGTGTTCAATTTACACTTTTCTGCGTCGCATATATTTCTCTTCCATACTTGGTTGTAGAGCTGTATTTTATCTTTATTTTCATTACTCATTCTTGGTTTTCTGGCATCTGCGAAGCATTTACAGGATTTACTTATTGTTTTGTTTACATAACAAAGCTTGGGGTCTGTCATGGCATATGTTGTTTTAATGATTGTTAAGGTGGTCCAGTCAGACTAGTAAATCGTCTTCCAGCGAGATTCTTACAACCTAAGTAATCGAAGATAGAACTAGATTAGGTCTTGCACAAAAAGTTGTCGAGTAAAATTCCATGAAAGTTTCTTTACCGTAGCATAATTCCTTTTTCTCAATTGCTTTGCATATCAATTCAAGTTAATGTTTGTTCAACGTTATTGATACCATGTTGATGATTTCTTATTACTAATTCATGTGCATTCATCATGAGTGCACGTGTTGATATTTTTGGGAAAAAATAATTCTGCAATGTTGGGGATATTTCTTCATGTAGGTAGAAGGCTTTGTGCATGTGTGTCTGCATCATATATATTTGTCTTCTATTATCAATTTAAGAAAAGAAGTTTCATGCTTTCTTTTTTTTTTTCTGGAAGAAAACTAAGATGTTCATTTAGTACCATGTCTTAGTACAAATATTCAAGAGTCCTAGCATATCTATAAAGGAGATCAGCCGTCTCATGTATGTTTATTTCCTTCTATTCATTTCAGATTCTTCCTTCTATCAATCAATTTTAGCGGAATCACACGTAATAACAAAAAGTATCTATAGAATTGAAAAACGGATACATAATGCAAGATAGTTTCCAAAGCAAAATATAATCATTTGATTTGTTCATTTAACGAGTATATTGTTCCTGTCCCTTACGAAACTTTCGTAAAATATTAATTAGCTTACAAAATAAATTCTTTAACATAATATAAATATTTTTTAAAAAAATTATAATATTAATAACACAGGGAAAATAATAAATTATAATATATAAATAAATATTTTCATAAATTATAATATTAATATAAATATTTTTCTTAAATAATTATTTTAACTAAATTATTTAATTTACTACAATATTATACATCATAAAATAATAAATTATATCTTTATTTCTTACTTTTATTTAAACACTTACTAAAATTTAGTTATCAAATTAATTTTTCAAATATTCATCATTACACTTCTCATTCAGACACCACACTTAATTCTTTCTATCAAATCGGCTAAAAAGAACTACAAATTCTCAATTCAAACACATCCCAAAGTAACATGGCAACTAGATTAATTAAATTTTGAACTGATTTTTTATTTGAATTTTGATGGACCATATCTCAGTTATTACATATGATTTCGATTTTATATTTGAGAGAAATCACAATCTAGATTTTAAATATTATTTCAATTTTTTCATTTTTCTAAATTTAAAAAAACTACAAAAGTTTTTTTTGAAGAAAAAAATGTGGAGAAAGATAATTAGTTATAATTAAAATTTAAGAACTTATAAAAAAATTAAATTAATTTATATTAAATAAAATGTATGTAATGGTACTTCATAATAATCATAGTATTATAAATTTTTTATTTAATTCATATTAAAGTACTACTACATAATTGTTACTAATTTTTAAAAGTTAGGCTTATTAAGCCTAATGGTTCTAGAAAATTGCTTGATCAAGCGTTTGAACTTAGGTTTGACCAATGCAGCTCAATCACTCTAGACTGACTTACATACTGTCAAAAACATCGGGATCATGGTCAAATAAGTTCAATTGGTCGGTCCGGTCTAGGTTTTCCAATGAGTCCTACCAACCTTATTGCATTACCTTGTTGAAAATCCAAACTAACTAGCTGGAACTTGTTCTCTTCTTTTTTTCCCTTTTTTAGGCCATTAGTTATTTTTTTAACTATCCTACTCATCCTTATTTCAAAACAACATGACAATTGCATTAATTAAGTTCTGAACTGAATTTTTTTATTTGAATTTGGAGGGACCATATTTGTACATGTGATTTTGATCTTAGACTTGAGATAATCACGTTCAAGATTTTTAATATTATCTCAATATTTTTATAATTTTTTCATTTTTATAAATTTCATGAAGTACAACTTTTTTTAAAGAAATAAAATTTGGAGGAAGATAATTAGTTATAATTAAATTTTAAAAACTCATAAAATGAAATTTAAACTAATTTATATTAAATGAAATGAATGTTAATGACACTTCATAGTAATTATTATAAATGTTTTGGTAAATTCATTTTAGACTATTATTACATAAGTGTTTTAATTTTTAGAAGTTGGGCCTATTAAGGCTTATGGTTCAAGAAAATTGCCAAGCCAAAACAGCTGAATCCGGGTCTAACCAGTCTAAACGGCTCAATTAGTCTAAGGATTGTAGATTGACTCACAAATTGTTTAAACACCCTCATCGTGGTCAAATCAGTTCGACTAGCTGGTTTGGTTTTACAACGTGTCTTACCTTCCTTATTGTAGTACCTTGTTGAAAACCCAAAGCTTGCTAGCTTTACTTCCTTCTCTTTGTTTTTCCTCTTTTTACATCATTAGTTCTTTTTTTAACTCTCCTATAAATCTATATCAAAACAACATGACAACCAGATTAATTAAGTTTATGCATTGATTTTTTTATTTGAATTTGGAGGTACAAAATCTAAATTAGGATATAAGATCTTAGATTTTATCATAATCTCGATTAAGTTTTAAAACCTTATTTCAATATTTTTTATTTTTCTAAATTTTCATGAAGTACAACAAGATAAGAAAATTGCAACACATTTCAGCATAATGGAAAGTTTATAAGAAACAAGCATCCATCACACGCTCGTGTCGTAATTGGCTAGTTAGCAGTACATCATTTCAAAATAAAAATCATGCAAGTTCGGCTTGGTGTCCATTACAAACTCCATTACAACAAGGATCATAAAACAAAAATATTAAAAATAGAACATAAAATTAGATATAATGTGCAACTCAATTTTACTTCTTAGCTCCTCCTCCCTATCTGAACTCCCCCAATAAAAGAAGATCAGGGAAAAAGAGGGTCAAAAGAGAGGCAAAAAGAAGAGTGGCTAGAGAGAGAGCCAGAGAGAGAGCAATGAGAAGCCACCTCCTTCATTTATCTTTTAGAATTTCTCTACATCTACAAAAAGAGAATCTATAATTGCAAGACAATCCTTTTGTCTTTTATTAACAAACCATGCCAAAGAAGTCATACCATGAGCTTTTCTTATTTTTTTCATTTTTCTAAATTTTCACGAAGCACAAATGTTTTTTTGTACAAGTAAAATTTGGTGGAAGATAATTAATTTGATTAAATTTTTAAAAACCCATAAAAGAAAGTTTAAACTATTTTGTATTAAATCAAATGTATATTAATGTTACTTCATAATAGTCATACTATTATAAATGATTTGGTTAATTCATATTAAACTACTATTACATAAATGTTTCTAATTTTTAGAAGTTGACTTATTAAGCCTAATGGTTCAAGAAAATTGCTCGATCATATAGTCAAACCCAAGTGAGATTGGTCTAATCCTGCTTAATCACTATGATGGTTCTAGATTGACTTACAGTGTGTCAAAACACTCGAATCGCGATCCAATCTGGATCTTACAACGACTCCTACCTATCTAGTTTTAATTTGTTCTCTTCATTTTTTCCTCTATTACTTCATTTTTTACTTTCCTACTCATCTGATTTCAAAACAATATGGCAACCAAATTAATTAAGTTCTGAATGGATTGTTTGGATTTGAATTTGCAGGGACAAGATCTCAATTTGGACATTTGATCTTAGATTTGTGATAAGCATGATCTAGATTTTCTCAAACTTTTTTCATTTTTTTTCTAAATTTTCATTAAGTACAATTTTTTTTGAAGAAATAAAATTTTGCGGAAGATAATTATTTATAATTAAAATTTAGAAACTAATAATAGAATTTTAAACTAATTTATTTTATATCAATGTATATTAATGATACTTCATAATAATTATAGTATTATAAATGTTTTGATTAATTCATATTAAACAACTATTACATAATAACTTCTAATTTTTAGAAGTTGGGCTTATTAAGCCCAATGGTTTGGAAAAACAGTCCGAACAGGCTGTTGAACAGGAGTCTGGCTGATCTAATATGGTTCAATCACTGTAATAAGTTTTGGACCGATTCACAACCCGATCACGAGCAAATCAATTCCATTGGCCAGTACCTTGTTGAAAATCCAAAGCAATTTAGCTTCAATTTGTTCTCTTTTTTCATTTTTATGCCATTAGTTCTTTTTTTACACTCCTACTCATATGATTTCAAAACAACATGACAATTAAATTAAGTTATGAACTGTCTTTTTTATTTGAATATGGAGGAACCATATCTCAGTTACGACATCTTATTTCAAATTTAGATTTGAGAGAAATCACAATCTAGATTTTAAATATTATTTTAATTTTTTTCAATTTTCTAAATTTTCAAAAAAATAACAAAAGTTTTTTTTGAAGAAAAAAATTGGAGGAAGATAATTAGTTATAATTAAATTTTAAAAATTTATAAAAAGTAAACTTTATATTAAATCAAATGTATATTAATGGTACTTCGTAATAATCTTTGTATTATAAATTTTTTATTTAATTCATATTAAACTACTACTACATAATTGTTATGGGCTTATTAATCCTAATGGTTCTAGAAAATTGCTTGATCAAGCGTTTGAATTCAGGTTTGACCGGTCTAATGCATCTCAATCAGTCGGATAGTTCTAGACTGACACACATATCGTCAAAACACTAGGATCACGATCAAATTAGTTTTATGACCAGTCCGGTCTAGGTTTTCCAATGAGTCCTACCAACCTTATTGAATTACCTTGTTGAAAATCCAAACTAACTAGCTTTAATTTGTTCTCTTCTTTTTGCTACTGTTTACGCCATTAATTATTTTTTAACTATCCTACTTATCCTTATTTCAAACACAACATGGCAACAACATTAATTAAGTTTTGAACTGTTTTTTTTTATTTGAATTTGGAGGGACCATATTTGTACATGTGATTTTGATCTTAGATTTTAGATAACCACGATCCAGATTTTGAATATTATTTCATTTTTTTATAATTATTTTAATTATTATAAATTTTCTTGAAGTATAACTTTTCTTAAGAAATAAAATTTGGAGGAAGATAATTAGTTATAATTAAAATTTTAAAATCATAAAAGGAAATTTAAACTGATTTATATTAAATGAAATGAATGTTAATGGTACTTCATAATAATCATATTATTATAAGTGTTTTAATTACATAAGTGTTTTAATTCTTTAGAAGTTGGGCTTATTAAGAGTTATGGTTCAAGAACATTCCCAGTCAAGCAGTTGAATCCGGGTATGATCAGTCTAAATGGCTCAATCAGTCCAAGGATTGTAGACTGACTTACAAACTATCTAAACATCCGCAACACGATCAAATTGGTTTGACTAGATGTAATGTCCTGAAATTCGACTTCGCCATGTGACGAGATCTCCTTTCGGTCGTTACTTTCTTCGGTCTTTCTTTAACTCCTTTGTTGACCCAAATGATCAATAAGAGTGACACGTAAGTGAAAGACTTAAATAATAAAATATTACACAATAATATCAAGAAATGCGAAAGCTAAATGAATAAAAGCTACATCAATGTCTCACATAGGGCATATAAAGGTCCATGCCATAATGCAACTCTATAGATCCCATCCAAATGAAAATACAACTCGATATGCTAAAAGATAAAGACTCCATCTAAACCCTACGATAATCATGTGCACACGCCACCAAACTATAGTCGCCGCACACACATCAATAGCTCACAATCATCATCAAGTACTTGTGGGGATCACACAAAGAAGTAAGCTCAATCGTTAGCATAAAGCTAAGTGTGAGTTCGTATAAATCATAGATTAGTTCCATCAGAATAAGCACGAGATAGACATAGAAATTAAATGTAAGTGTGAATCATAACAAAGGAGTCGATAAGAGGGATCATAATCCATGTCTTTTCATTTTCTTTCTTTTTCATATTCGTATTCATGTTCATTATCCATATTCATGTTCATAAGGACAAAGTCCTTCTATTTATCTTTAGTCATTCATATTCTTTCATCTTATCCATACTTAGAAGAGCTTTTCACCTTTAGGGAATACTATTGGAGACACATACTTGTGTAGCTATCTAGACCATGGTAGGCAGTGGGGTTCAGTGCCACGGTCAGTGCCACGACGAGTGCCCCGTCGGGCAAGATGACTTGTAGGGAAGGAACTCCCATTTAGATAGGCAAATAGTAATCCTTATATCTTATAAGCCATGAACCTATCTTTTGATCAGTCGGATCAATCAAGGTCATAGGTGGGATCTAAGTTTTAATGACATTAAATTATATTTTGATGATGCAAACCTCGAATGATTAAAGATAAAATGTTAAAAAGTTTAAAGAAAAAGAGATAACTTTATGCACTACAATTTGATTAAATAATTGGCACTGATCTTATTAGTTTTGGATGAATCTGGAATGTCAAATTGTAGAGAATTCTGTTAGCTTTCCATAGACTCCAAGATCATCTAATTTGAATAACTGTGCAGAAAGTTATGCCCAAAATAGTGCATGGCGGTCAACCTGCCGGTCGAAGCTATGAAGGACGGTCGACCGATCGGAGATACCGGTCGAGACAGTTCGGTCGACTGATCGAAGATACCAGTCGATCGATCAAGGTATAAACTGCTCAAATGAAAACTATGAGACTGCACCGATCGACAGTCCGGTCGAAGCATCGGTTGACCGATCAACTCAACGGCTACAAATCAAAACTGCGAGACTGTACCGGTCGAGACACCGGTCGATAGTCCGGTCGATCGACCAGCTGCGATAACTGGCAAAATCAGCACAACGGTCATATAGTCCGGTCGACCGGTCCATAAATGCGATCGACCGATCCATTACTAAAATGAACAGTAATGGCTATATTTTGAGGAGAAAAATGTGGAATTAATTCTCGACGAATTTTTCACATACCAGAGGCTATAAAAGGAGTGCCAAGACCAAAAGCAAAGACATTTATCCAAGCATTGAAGCAGTACTTTAAGAAATCAAAAGAAGATCTTTTCCTTGAAGTTATCTTTTTAGTTGTGTTCTTCTTTATCTCTTCTACTCTTGTGAGCATAGAATTGTAAAAGAAAGAAACATTCTTGTTCAGAAAAATAGAGAGAGCTCTTGTGTAAAAGATGTTCTAAATCTTACCTCTTGAGCGAGAGAAATAGATTATCTTCCAAGGAGGAGATGTTGCCTTGTCTCTCGAAACGGAGAAAAGGTGGTTGTGTAAAGGGTTTTCTTCCTTGCCCCATTTGGAACAAAGGGAGGGATTAGTGGAATCTCCGACGGTCTCGAGGTCGAGAAGTCAGAGCGGGAACGTAAGTCAAGGTGTGGCCGAACCTCGTCAACAACCACCTGTGTTTATTGTGTTTGATTTCTCTCACTCTATCTCCCTCTCATATTGTGTTTATGATCTGAATCACAAAGATTTTAAGAATCGATTTTGTGCTTCCGCACGAATTTCGTGAAATCGATATTTTCGGTTAAATACCAATTCACCCCCTCTTTGTGTCATTTGGGATCCTACAATTGATATTAGAGCGGGTTGCTCTTGTTTTGATCTTTTGAATCTTCTTATTTTCAGATCTAATCATTTTAGATCTAATCATTTTAAAGATTCAATCATTTTTTTTAAGATTTAACAATCTTAAGAGCCATGGCATCAAGTGCATTTGTTTTTGCTGAAGGATAATCAATTAGTCGTCCTCCCCTTTTAAATGCATCAAATTTTGGATATTGGAAAATTCGGATCCAAGCCTATATGTGTTCTATTGATATAAACATGTGGGATATTGTTGAAAAAGGCTATTACTTATATGAAAAATTACCTTCCGAATATGACGAAAGACAGAAAGTTTTTTCGAAATTGGATTGAAAAGCAAAGAACATTTTTTATTGTGCTTTAGATTCAACGGATTTTAATCGGATTTTTAGTTATGAAAGTGCAACCGAAATTTGGAAGAAACTTATTACCACTTATGAAGGAACGGATAAGGTCAAAAAATCTAGATTGAATATTCTAAATCATCAATATGATTCTTTCAAAATGTATGATAATGAATCTATAAATGATATGGTTGCTCGATTTAATGATATTGTGAATAGCTTAGCATCCTTGAGCGAGCCGAGAACTAACCCCCAAAAAGTGAAAAAGATTCTCAAGTCTCTCTCCTCCCGTTGGCATACAAAAAGGACGGTGATCGAAGAAAAAGATTTGAACAAATTGGATTTTGACGATCTAATTGGTTCACTTCTAACCTATGAGATCGGAATCCAAGAAAAAGAAGAATCAAATGCTCCCAAAAAGAAGACATTGGCTTTGAAAGCAAGCAAAAGTGAAGATGGCTCGAGTGAAGAAGAAGTAGACGAAAAGAGACTCGCTCTCTACTCAAGAAAACTCGATAAGTATCTCAAATTTGTAAAAGAGAAAGAAAAGAATGTGAAGCCTACCCGAAGATCATACAAAAATCACAAAAAAGAGACATCTCATAGAAACTAACCATTATTAGATTGGTGTTGAGTATAGTTGCAGCTGAGGACTTACATATTGAGCAGTTAGATGCAAAGACAATATTTCTCCACGGTGATTTGGAGGTGGCAAGGAGTGAAGTGGATTCTTCGGTATTTGAAAGGAACCAAAGGTATGTGCTTGTGTTTTAGTAAAAGTAATTTGTATCTGAAGAGTTATGTTGCTGCAGATTTAGGTGGTGATATTGATACTGCCAGAAGCACCACCGGATATGTGTACACTTTAGGTGGTACGACGATACGTTGGATGTCTCAATTGCAGAAAGTTGTTGCTCTCTTTACTACCGAATCAAAGTATATTGCCATGACAAAGGCGTGTAAGGAGATGATTTGACTGAAAGAATTCCTTGAAGAGCTAGGCAAGATGCAACCGAGTTCTAGTCTATATAGTGATAGTCAAAGTGCAATTCATTTGGCAGAGAATTCAATGTATCATGTTAGGATGAAGCAACTGAAGTACCATTTTATCAAAGATCTTCGAAAAGAGAAGACATTGGTGCTCGAAAAGATTCGAGGTTCAAAGAATCCAGCTGACATGTTGACCAAGGTGGTGGTCACTAAAAAATTGAGGTTCTGTGCAATCTCAGTTTCACTACAAAGTTGCAGAGAGGAGCCATCCAGAGTTCGGGCACAAGCAAATGCAACTCAATCTCCAAAGAACCAGTCTCCAAGTAGAAGATTATTGGAGTTAGTTAGGTGGAGCTTGATTTTGGACATAATTAATTTGTTATTAATTATGGTAGGGAGAATCTGTGAGATTGCAACTTCATTGTAATCATAACCTGGAAAGATTGAGTGGTTATCATAACTACTTTATTTGTTAGATATGAAGTTATGAAGAATCATGATAAGATAAACGATTATCCTGGATTGTTACCCAATACACATATCTGATAGCAGTTATGCACCATATATTGTGAGAATTTGGGTAACGTTTGTAATTGAGAAAGTTGAGACATCTGAATAGAGTGAAACTCTGAGACGGTCGTGGACATAGGAGACAATCTCTCAACCATATAAAATTTAAGTGTCTTTCTCTATGTGTGATTTCTTGCTACTCTTCCACTATATGTTCATCGATTTTCTCCCAGACATCGATATCAATGGTTTATTGGTATCGAGAATATTCTGCATCAATATATATGCCATGGGAGGAACTCAAAGCGCACGCACATACCTTTCTCAGGGGTGACGGGGTTGGTGACGGCAACGGCCGACCAAATGCCAAAAGCAGAGAGGAGACCTGCACCGCTGCAGGAGTCGCCGACAACAACGTTATTGCAACGATGGTGGTGGCCGCGAGGAGGGATGCAGTATTGTACCATCGCACATCTTGGTAAGAGGAAGCAGAGCAAGGAAAAGTTGCAGCCTGCAGGCAAGAGATGGTTTTGAGAGAGAGAGAGAGAGAGATGGTCAGATTGGTCATTTCATAAATAAAAAAAATAAAAATTAATGGGAAAGTTGATAGAGATTGACGGATGGATTTAAGTGGAAAAGAGTATAGGGGTCAGTGAAATATTTGAAAGTCGTGAGTAGATGCGAAAAAAGTTCATAATCCAGGAGAGATAAAAAAATAACTTAAAACAAATATCTTTTCCTCCACCTAATCCACCTCGTGGCATTCTCTAGTTGCATATTCACAAGTAAGATATCTATTCAGTTTTCCTCTATTATGATTTATTTGAATGTTTAAAGACCGTGGCTGCTTTTTTTCCCTCTCACTGACTACACAAAAGGCCAATCCTTTTTTTTTCTTGGTGTCTGACTAGTTTAAATGGATGATAATCCTTTAGGTTTATTTGCTTATTCCCTTTAGTATAAAATTTTCCCTTTTTTCCCTGTCTCTTCAATCTTCTCTCTTGCATGTTATTTTTTTCATCTCTATTACTTGGGTACCTTGTGTTGTCCTTTAGAAACCTAAAAACTGAATTATTTGTATTTATATATTTTTCCTCATTTTTCAAATGGGGTGTTTTTTAGATTTCTATTTTTTAAAATGTTAATAAATGGTAAAGTGTAATTAGATAAATAGAAAATATAATAAAAATGAGATAAAATGATGTTTAATTAATATTATTTTTGCAGGTGTTTAACTTATCGAGCATAAAACTAAAGATTATTTTACACAAGAAATTTTCTTGGACTTGAAGGTATGTATCGATTTTTAAAGTTATTTAATTTATTTTAATATTTATATTTTTTACATAGATGAAAAAAATAATGACAATTGATGCATTTTTTAAAATAAATAATACTGAAGTGATCAACTAAATACATCCATGGATACTGATCAATTAAATCATGATTACAGTCCTATTAGATATTGTCGAATCGATAACAATAACAAATTTGATATCAATTCATTTGAGCGTGATCCTGATTTATGAAAACAAACATAGGAGTATCTTATTGATATGCATGCCGGAATTTGAAAAGCTTATATCAAAGCAAGTCCATATCAATGTATGCTTTCGGAGTATCCAAAATTTGGAGAAAACATAAAAGAAGTTTCCAATCACAATGGTTTAAGTTATTTTCATCATGGTTGGAATATTCTTCATCTAACGGTGCAACATTTTGTTTTCCATGTTTTCTATTTCATAAACAAAAATGGACCATATGGATCAAATGCTTTAATTGTAGATGGCTGTCGAAATTGGAATAAGGTGAAAGATGATAAAAATTGTGCATTTTTTAGCTCACATGGGAAAAGATCATACATTACCTCATCGAAATGTTGAAAAATCTTGGATAGATTTAATTGATCAATCTTTGCACAACCAAACTAGACTAGAGCAATATACGTCTTAACAAATTAAGGAGAATATGATTCATTTAAAAACTTCAACTAACGTAGTTAAATAGCTTGCCTTTTAAGGATGTGCTTTTATAGGGAATGATGAAATCAAGACATCACACAGCCTTGAAAATTTTTGTGAATTATCAAATTTATTGAATTATATACCGAAAGGCTTGGTTACTAATAGAGCGGAATGACGTCGTATGATCCATGTAGCCGACCCCACCTAGTGGGATAAGGCTTTGTTGTTGTTGTTGTTGTTGTTGTATCAAATTTATTGAATTCTCACAATGATGAAGTAAGAAAATGTCTGAATAAAGTTTCGCAAAATGCTTCTTACACCTCACCACAAATACAAAAGAAAATTTTGTAAGTTATCTCAACAAAAATAAAAAATATGATCAGTGAAGAAATTGATGTAAATTTTGTATTATAGTTGATAAAGCTTGAGATGAATTTA
Organism: Pontederia crassipes; assembly: GCA_030549335.1. Classification (NCBI taxonomy): domain Eukaryota; kingdom Viridiplantae; phylum Streptophyta; class Magnoliopsida; order Commelinales; family Pontederiaceae; genus Pontederia; species Pontederia crassipes. Next base: position 24,178,008 of record CM060196.1, read on the forward strand.
AAAAGAGAAAAAAAATGCCTATTATTTTGAGATTTGTTGATAAGAAAGGATTGTGAAAGAATGCTTTTTCGACCTTGTTACTGCACTAACATTAAAATATGAATATTTTATGGTATTATCAAATCACAACCTTGATATTCAAAACATTAGAGGCCAATGTTATGATGATACAAGTGACATGAGAGAAGAATGGAGTGGACTACAAGCATTAGTTTTAAATGCATGTCCTTATGTTTATTATGTTCATTCTATGACACAACGATTATAATTAGCATTAGTTGTTGCTTCAAAAGATGCGATCCTTATCCATAATTTCTTTAATAGGTTAAGTGCAATTGCTAAGATTGCTTTTGCTTAAACACATTGATCAACTAAAAGATATACATGCTCCAAATATTGCTCATTTACTTGCTAATAATGAGCTTCAAACCCGAAAAGGATAGAATCAAATCGATACCTCAAAAAACCTAGAGATACAAGATGGTGTTTACATTTAAAATCAATTTTGAGCTTCATTAAGTACTTCGGTACAACATGCCAAGTTTTGTTAAATATCATTGATGATGGTGCAACTTCAACTCAACATGCAGAGGCAAATGCAAATGCAGATGGGATATTATCTTTACCTAATTCTTCTTAGGCTTTCACAATGCAATAAGACAATAATGAACAAGAATAACTACTTTTATAAAAATGTGAAAGCTGACTAGTTTATAACAACTAAGAATGATCAGGATAATAATGCAAAATCTAACAATTCTTCTGTTCCAAGAAGTCTTCTAACCCTCACATACTATAAAGTACCCATTACATCATAATAGCAACAATGAAAGCTAAAATAACTTCTAAGACCGACTCCCATGTGCAATCGCATTCCCCACGAACTTTGCTAGTGTATGCACCTCCATCTCTAACTTTAGTTACCTGTGAGGTTCAAACACAAATATCGATACATGGACTAATATAAATGGATGAAATAACTTAAATAGAGCAAATTTAGCATTATCATTTAAGTCATAAACATATGAGAACATATAATAACAATGATATACTTTACTTTTATTTTTTTCTATTCTTTTTTGTTCTTTCTATACTCTTGTTTTTATACTAGTTCTTCTTTGGTGTGTTGTATTACATGTTTCACTTTAAATAATCATAGGAACTTCTATATGTGTTGTCCTAAGAGAGCTTAGCTTCTTTTATTATGGATCAACATGGTATTTCATGTGACTATAAAAATGGGTCAAGGTGGATTAACCAGCACCAAGTGAACGTTTACTTACTAACAAAAGACTTGGTTCTTTCATTTTAACTATAACAATCAATGCACATGAGGACCTCAATTTACAACTTTTATCTTATCCTATTTGACTATTTTTTTGTTCAATTCATCATGTATCATAAGAGCAAAAAGGTCATTTGACACCGCTACAAATCAATACAAAATCACATTTACAATCTATATAGAATCAGAGACAGGTATAGTCAAACCCGAGTTGGATTTGGCTGGAACTCAGTTCGGGTAACGGGAGACTCGGGCTAGGTCCTTTCCGATCCAAAATCTATACTTCTCTTCGCCGAAACCCAAGGCGCTATGTGGCTTGGTTCCAGCTGTGTGAACACCAAATTCTTCTCTTTCTTCCTTCAAAACTCGGGTCAGGTGTACTGGAGCTCAGGTCGGGTCTTTCATGGTGGAACCCGGAGGCCACTCATCGTCATCAAGGAAATCCAAGTCAGGTCCCTATAAACTTGGTTGGTCTCGATCCGAATCCGAAACAAATTTGGTTTGCGCGCATCGAATTTCATCTATCCAATTGGGGTCAAGTTCCTATACAAAGGAACTCTGGTGCCGAAATACTGAAACTTTAACCTAACTTTCTATCTAATTTAGACATGATTTTGACATGAAAACAAGGAAACTATTCTTGGTCAAACAGATGATCATAATCATGCTTTAATCCTACGACTACCAAAATATTATATTCAAAAGTAAATCTAGAATTTCACGTACCTCTTCAGGCAGAACTACATGAAAACCTAAACTTCGATCGTGATTCCCGAGGCAAGGTTAAGGCTTTCGACGAGAAATCTGACATCCTTTGACAGAAGGTAAATCCATAAATAGATAGTTGGCTGGAACACTCGTGCACACACATCGAGGAAGGAGAAATAAGGGTTCAAAGTGGAGGAGAATAATAGCTTTTTTGGTAAAGAGAGGATTTATGATTGAGGGGACTTATTTATAAAAAATAGGACTTTGAGTCTTGGTGGATTAAAATCCAATATGGGATTAAGTTGTTAATCACCTATAACTCTAATTTTGAATCATAACCATAACTAATCATCCAATTTAAATACTTTATTTATTTCCTTTATTTCCCTCTCTTTTCTTTTTCTCAAAGTCTTATCTATACATAACCTCTTCCTTTAACTTAAAGTTTATTTTTTATTTTCATCATAATTTTTATAATTAATTAATTAATTTATATTTATCTAATTAATTATTTAAAAAATTGGGGTGTTACAATCACACTATAGAATTATTAACTCTTAGTTCAACTCTTGCCATCAAGAATTGATGATATTTACCAACTAGTACAAAAATTTTATCCTAAAGATTGTTCTAAACATGAGATGTCATAATTGAGAATGCAAATTGAGCATTTTGTTCATGTTCTGATTTTGAAGAATTAACAATCATATACGTTCTTAATTAATGGTTGGAAAAATAAGAAAATCACAAATTTATCTTTAAATATATAGAATAGTGACCTTTCATTTTCAACAATGAAGATAATAAACAAATAAACTTTACAATAAGATTGGAGATGAATTTCTTTCTTATTGTTCGAGAAAGAAATTGCATACAAATGTGTAGATAATTTTTGTAATTTATAAAAACGTTCAACTCTTTTTTTGATATGTCAAATGTATAATAAAATTAGTATTATTAATAAAGTTTTCTTTTATTTGATAAGTCCTGATATTGGTCCATCCCCCCTCTCAATATTTTCCCCTGGCGTCCCTGCATCAATGCATCTGGTATCATTAAGAAAGAAAATAAAAAAATGTAATAGGTATTATCCCCCCTAAATTTGAGAAGGAGCCAAATAAAGGAAAAAAGACGAGTGCAAGATAATTTGAACCTCACTAAATAAATGGCAATATTTTCCGGTCAACCTCATTATATAAAACCAATGGATGGTATTTATTTGCTCTGCCTTTGTGAGTGCACCCCCGCATTCTCGCCACCACCTTTGTCTCTCCCTCCCCCCCCCCCCCCCCCCCCCCCCCCCTCTCTCTCTCTCTCTCACGACTACCAACGGAACACGGCCAATAGTTTCTCTCTCCTCCATCCTCTTTCCTCCTCGCCCCCCCTGCGGCTAAATTATTCGCAGGTAGGCGGGAGAGCTGCACTACCGTCGATGGAGAACGTGGACCCGAACGCGGTGACGTCGTACGAGAAGCTGGAGAGCATGGCGAGCTGGGTGGGGACGAACGTGGCGGCGGCCTTCTTCGCGTCCCTGGAGCGGTGCTCCTGCATCAACCTCTCCACCGCCGAGGACGAAGGCGACGACGAGGAGGAGGCCAAGGACCGCCCCCTCATGCTCACCAAGCCCGTCCTCCTCTACGACCTCGACGACTCCTCCTCCACCTCCTCCAAGCACGCCACCGCCGCCGTCTGACGACCCCCCGGCCACCCCAACCAGCTGCAATTTGCTTGCTTGCATGTATGCGTGCAGGGAATTAATGGCGAATGATCGATCGATCTCCGGGCGTGCATGCATGCATGTGTTTGTTCAATTTATCAATTAATTCATATGTAGAATTTTGGATTTCGTGATCGATCTGTGGATCTGTTCATGCACGCGTCAGTTGTCAAATAATTTTTGTTTTTCTGTTCTTCTGATATATCAATCATATGAATATGTAATTATTTTGCATCGATTTCTGATGTGTACGTATCAATGTTTTCTTCCTATACCTATTTTCTTTCTTAATTAATTAGCATTCAGTTGTTTATTCTATTCTTGATTTTATCCATAAGTTTTTTGGTCGAATTTGTCCGGTGTTAAGTAGTTGAAGTTGGAAATGTTGTCATCATGTAATCACATGAAATGCTATTGATTTGATTCATGTTTACGCAAGATCCTTTTTCATAATTAAGGCCTTTAATTTATTAGTCAAACCTTGTAGATTCCTTTTATTAATGTTATGTGTATGATGATCCAGATCTCCATTTCTGCCTTTTGACTTGAGATAACCAGTTCCGACCTGGAAAATAAAAATTGCTAAAAAAATATTATAAAAAAGAAGATGACAACAATAAGAGAGGGGAGAGGGGGGAGAGGATTACTGGAGTAGGAAATCCCCTTTATTTCCTTTAGCATGCAAAGAGGGGGCAGCCGCACAAATGCAACTGTAACACCTTTAAGATTTAGTTTTAATTTAGAGGTCGAACCTTAATCGGTGTTACATTTGTATGATACTTCATATTCTAATTGCATTTGGCATCGCAACAAAACTATAATAAAAAAAGAAAATAATATAATAACATAGAACACAGCGAAAAATTTCATAGACACATAAATCTCAATATCACATCACACTAGCCCATGGGCCACAGGTTCTAACATAACGACTCAACATAGGGTTTAACATAAAACAAAGAGCGTAAGGAGTTCATATAAAAGTCTATGACTCAATGCTCATAAGTCATAAGCTCCATAGAAAAGTTTGACATCATAATAGAAATAGCATAAGATACTTGGGCCATCAGTCCATTCGACACATGTGCAACCGTCTACATCAAGAGACCCCTGCCGCCAAGCCTCCGTACCTGATCCATGAGGTACAATGAATTTCTTCCATTAAAAATGTAGAGGTTCATGCATATTATGACTTTATAATATGATTTCTACATGGCAAGGCATATGCCTTTGCAACATATTAGGAACATAAGATACATGCATATTATGAGCTACATATGCACTTTATATGACATGTGAACAATCATCATGGTAAAATAAGATACTCATATGACGTTTTATGCTAAAGCATATCATGCAATTATCTTGCTTAACTTTAATTTATTTATAACATCATATGACAAGGGAGTAAACATTAGCATACTTTTGATGATACACATTCATCTTCATCTTTATGCCCCAAGTCATTTCATTTTAGTCAACTTATGTGGCTATATCATTTTTTCATCTTCTACCTTCAATTAGATAACTTTTGATTTTGGATTGAGAAGACCATGTTGATTCGTTGGTCATAACTAGTTAGGCCGGAATCTTTTTGTTCCAATTGAAAATTTCACACTCTTAAGTGTAGACTTCGTTTCCATAGGGACTTTACATTCACAGTAGATATTATAGACTTTGTTCCCTTCGACGATCACAACAAGCCACCTTCATCAAATCTATTTCTTAATTATATTCATCAGTATATACAGTCACTCAATACATGTTACATTTTTTAGCTTACTAAATTCGATTTTCCATGCATAAATTTCTTGCCTAAAAGTTGGCCAAACATCATTCAATCATCAATGACCCATTAATTAGTAGCTTGATTGCATAAAAATCTTTGATTAATCATATTGGGGATTAAACGGGCACATTTGAACCACTACGGTTCATTTTTGGGCGCTATGGGTCCAAAAGACTCTCTACGGTTCAACCATAGCGAAATGGCAAATGTGCATCTTCTTGTACACTTGCACTACGAGTGAAGTCTGAGTGCTACGCTTGAAGTTGGGTGGTATGGCTTGACCATAGCCCCATGGCAAAAGTCCAATTTTTTGGACTTAGCTATTTCATGTCTTGCTCATCACCCCATCTTTGGTTCACTACCGTGCTTCCCTCTTCACGTCTGTTCTTCTCTCTTCATATATGTTCATGCCCCAACCTTGGCGCCGATTGGCACCCAAGGTCGCGCTAAGCCATGGAGTGTAAGGTGGCACCAACAATGGTCCAAGGTGCCACGGCGCCTTGGGCTTTTGTGCCTAATGTGGTGCCATGCTTTGAGCTGTGATACCCAAAGCAGCACTATGGTGCTATGCCTTAGGATTTTGGTGCACAAGGCCTCCCTTGGTCACTACTGTGCCCAAAGGGTCTCGATCGTGAGACCCATTGTGATGGTCGTGCCCGAGAACGAAATCATAGAGTCTCCCCCATTTCACTCAAATTTTCACCGTTACAAGGCATTGAGAATTTATATTACAAAGCAATTTTTTTCTCGCCATACATGTTATAAAAAACTAAGCAACATAAGAATAGGTTCAACAAATTGAGGTCCATTAATACTAATCAACATATTTATAGCATGAGATTATGAAAACAATAAAATCAACAAGATAAGTGAGACTTGGAGGGGAACATTCACGCTTTAATCCCTATGCTCTTGTTTTAGGAATCATGTTGATTCCTAAATACCTTGATCCAATCAAAATCATTAAGGTAGGGGTTAGCATTTGGATCTCCTCAAACATATCTTAATAAGATTTTGAGCAAAACCCCAATCCTCTACTTCCTTTCCCTCTTCTCTCTTCTTCCTCTCTAGCTGAACCAGCTCCCTCTCCCTCCTTCCTACTGTTGCCACCGACAATGATGGAGGGTGTGGAGTGAGTTGCTACTGTAGCTTCCATGAGGGGATTTTGGGTAAAGGCTGAATGGGTTTCAAATGGATCAATATACCTTGGAGTCAATTTTTTTTCTTGCTAAACCTCATGACGCCCTTGATTGGTGAAAGCTTAAGCATCACATGTTCATCCAGTTCATAGATTTGCTCACTTATTCTTTGGTCTGCATAACTCTTCTTCTTTGCTAGCATCCTTTGCTTGATTAGCTCCAGTTTATCAACATACATTCACATCAAATTCAAGCCAAGATGTCGCTTTTTGTCGATTTCACTCCAACATTGTCGGTGAATGACAAAACCTCCCATACAATGCCTCAATTAGTGTCATCTATCATATAACTATTATTATAAGCAATTCCACCAACGAAAGATTCTCATCCCAATTTTCATGTCAATTTAAGACACAAACTCTAAGCATTTCTTCAAGAGTTTAAATCGTCCTTTCACTTTGGCCATCGATTTACGAATGAACGTCATCTTAAAATTTAGCCTTGTTCCAAAAGTATTTTGTAGACCTCTCCAAAATTTTGAAATTAACCATGGATCTCTATTTGAGACAATAGATGTCGAAATTTCGTGCAAACAGATAACTAAGTTCAACCATACACTTTCATAGGAGTAAAATGATCCGACTTTGTCAAACAGTCGACAATGAACCAAATTGCACCATGACCCTTCTAGGTCCGAGGTAGCCCCACTACAAAGTTCATAGTGATACTATGCCATTTTTATTCTGAAATAGGCAATGTTTGAAATTTACCACAAGGCCTTCGGTATTCAATTTTGACTTAGCCACATATCGAGCTATCTTCTTCTTCGTGTCTTGCCACTAAGAATTTCTTTGCAAGTTCTTGAACATTTTGTTGTTTCCAGGGTGGATTGAGAATTCAGAATTGTGACACTCATCTAAAATTTCTCTCCTTAGTACCTTTGTCCTTCGAAATTCGTAAATAGTTCTTGTATCTAATTGCTTCATCTTCAAACCATAAGTGATTTCTTTTACTCTTGCAAATATTGATCATCATGAGTCCTTCCTTTGAGCTTCAATGATCCTTCTCACTAGGCTTGACTGATGGGTCATGCATATGATTTTTCAGCCACAAATGTTTGGAACCCATTGCACTATGCTGCCCACTAGATTTCACTTGTGTACTCTTAGAAAACCAAGTGATCCTTTCCACTTTCGACTTAATACATCAGCCACTATATATTTCGCTTTTCCCGAATGATACATATTATGGTGAATTCATAGTCTTAAAGAAATTCGAGCCATCTTCCTTGTCACATATTCAATTCATTTTGTGAGAACACATATTTCAAGCTTTTGTGATCCGTATATGTCTCAAAATCTTTGCCATACAAATAGTGACAACATATCTTCAATGCAAAAACCATTGCTGTTAGCTCTAAATTATATGTTGAGTAGTTGACTTTATACTTCTGCAATTGTTGAGAAGCATATGGCACCACTTTGGCATGTTGCATAAGCACACAACCTAAACTTGTGACACAAGTATCACTATAATAACATATCCACCACTCCCAGATGGAATGATCAAAATTGGTGCTGTTGTGAGACTTTTCTTGAGCTTTTGAAAACTTGCTTCACATTCTTGTAATTATATGAACTTTTCACATTTTTTTATCAACTTTTTCATTGGTGCAACTATTTTGAAAAAATATTAAATGATTTTTATAATATCCGACTACTCCTAAAAATCTTCTAATTTTGATCGCATTCTTTAGCCCATTCCAATTCGTCACCATTTTCACTTTTGCCGGATCCATGGACACACAATGCTTTGATACAATGTGTCCAAAGAACATCACATCTTCAAGACAAAATTCATACTTAAAAATTTGGCATATTGCTTATTTCTCCTTAGTGTCTCTAACACAATCCGAAAATGTTCCTGATTCTCTTCCAGACTTGATGAGTAGATGAGGATGTCATTTACAAAAATGATTACAAATTTATCCAAGTATGGGCAGAAGACGTGTGTTCAACCTTGACGCATGTTCAACCTACAGGCTGGATTCAAGTACATAAAAATATATGTATATATATGCGTGTATGTATGTATATGTGCGTGGATTTAATGGGTGTAGCCCCCTTATCGTGTAACCTTGTGCAACCCCCACATCACACCCGTTCGATCTAACAGACGGATGAGATCAGCTCGGGAGATTAGGGGTCAGATTGTTGCTTCTTCCGTTCGCCTCTTCCCAGATGAAGGTCAACGACGATGCAAGTAGGGATGTCGCGATGCAAGAGAGTCGGTGGTCGGCGGCACAGTTGGCGATGATAGTTGGTGGCGACTGTCATGACCTCGATTTAACCCGTGAGTTAAATTGGAGTTCGCGACTCATTACAGACAATCAAATAAAATTATGAAGAAATGCAAAAACATGATGTAATTTACTCTTCTTTTATAATGTAAGAGTAAAAGTATGTCATTAAATAAATTACATAATATGTGATCATTTCAGAGTAAACTGATACACCTTAAGTCGTACATTTGACAAAATGATTTTATTTTCAATACAACTTATTTTGACATAAATAATAGACACGACTAGCTCTCTCGACATCTTAATAGAAAGATACAAGAGACATAAATTCTCTCATCATACCACCAAGGATGTTATAGCGACGATTGGTGCAAGAGGAACAATGATCGGCGGCGGGCTAGATCGACGACGGTCACATGACGATCTTGGATCGATGATCAACAATCGATAGTCGACGATTGTATTGATGCGGGCTCAAAGACGATGGCAGAGGAGAAGACGAGAGAAGAGGAGGGGAGATTGATAGGTGCGGCGGTCGTAGGAGAGAGGGAAGGGGAGAATGGGGCAGTGGTTGCAAGCAAGAGGGAAAGGGCGAAGGGGGGTGGGGAGGGGGTGAGGTCGCAGGGCTCGATGACGACGCTAGCTCGACTTGTTGGTGGTGGGATCTCGTGCTTGGTGGCGACGAGATCTCATGCTCGACGACGACAATCAGAGGAGTGAAGAGAGAGCATGAGGGAGAAGCGTCGAGGGCATCGCCGGATGAGGGGGTCGTAGCGTCGAGAGCTTCGTCAGTGGTCGCTAGATGGATATCGCTCGAGAGTCCCGCGTGCGAGCTCCTTGTTGGATCTAAGTTTCAATGACATATTAAATTATATTTTGATACAAACCTCGAATGATTAATAATAAAATGCTAAAAAAGTTTAAAAAAAAGAGATAACTTTGTGCACTACGCTTTGATTTAATAACTGTCACTGATCTCATTAGTTTTGGATGAATGTGGATCAAAGTTGTAGAGAATTCTGTTAGTTTTTTATAGACTCCAAGATCATCTAATTTGGATAACTGTGCAAAACGTTATGTTCAAAATAGTGCAGGGAGGTTAACCTGCCGGTCGAAGCTATGAAGGCCGGTCGAAATAGTCCGATCGACCGATCAGAGATACCAATCGACCGATCAAGGCATAAGTTGCTCAAATGAAAACTACGAGACGGTATGCATGACGTCTATGTACGTATGGATATTTTTCATCAACAAATGCTCACACTACAAGAAAATTGCCATTTTCTGACACGCAATTTTCGACGGTTTGAAATCCGTCACAATTTGCGACGGATTTTGTGACGGTTCCATTTCCGACGGATTTTTCGGCGATTGTGACCGTCGGAAAGGAAAATAATAAATTTTATAATTTTTTATATTATTATTTTATTTTTTGACGATTAGGAACGTCGATATTTCTGACGGATACCCATCCGTCACAATTTGCGACGGATTTTTCGACGGTTACGACCGTCGGAAAGGAAAATAATAAATTATATAATTTGTTATATTATTATTTAATTTTTCGACGATTAGGAACGTCGATATTTCCGATGGATATCCATCCGATAATTTTCGACGGTAGTAATCGTCGATAAATGTATAATAATATCATATGAGGAATATTTTATTAATATAACTAGCGACGGCCCAAACCGTCGTAATTACCGACGGTTTCGACCGTCGGTAACAATTACGGACAGTTCAAACCGTTGGTAAAATGAAAAATAAACATTATATATTTTCGACACTTACAACCATCGGTAACTTTAAAAATAGTTAATATTTACGTTTTCGACGGCCGGAGCCGTCGGTAATTAAAATTTCATTATCCCGCTTTTTTTTTCTTTTCCCGCTTTCTCTCATCTTTTCCCCTTATATATAATTCCTCCTCCTCTCCTCTCTCTCTCCCTCCCGGCCCGCGAACACCGATCGTCATCGACCCTCTCTCGCACCGGACGTCGGCGACCCTCTCCCGCGCCGGCGTCTCTCTCTTTCTCTCTCCGGTCGGAGGCCGCTGGCGGCCGGATCCAGCCCCCAGCGGCCGGATCTCACTGTTGGCCGCCGGATCCGCCCGTGGGCGTTCGGATCCGGCCCCCAGCGGCCGCGAGTTCCAGCGGCTGGATCGGCCGCCGAGTGTTCGAATCCGACCGCCTGGCGGCGGATCCGACATCGGCCGCTGGCGGCCGAATCTAGCCATTGGTCGGCTATTTTTTTAAACTATAAAAATTCTTTACGACGGTTTTGACCGCCGAAACTTCGACGGTAGCAACCGCCGATATTTGCGACGGTCAACGAAACCGTCAAAAACTTCAGCGGTCACGACCGTCGGAGTTTTCGACGATTTTGTCGACCGCCGAAAATATTGACGGTCATGACCCTCCGAAGTTTCGACGGTTTTGTCAATCAGCCCAAATATCGGCGGTCACGACCGTCGAAAATCCGTCAAAATTTTTGGCAGTTCCTTCCAAACCATCGAAAATTGATTTGCGACGACCGTTTTTTGGACGTCCCGATTTCCGTCGAAAAAATCGTCGGAAACACCATTTCTGACGATTTTTTGGGAAATTACCGACGGTTTCGACCGTCGATAATACCCAGTTTTCTTGTAGTGTCGTATATAGGCTGATAATAACCATAATAACTTAAATTCAAAAGTGGGATGATAATATTATAATATATATATATATATATATGTGCGCGCGCGCAAATTAAGAGCATAATATTCTCATATTATTCAATATATATATATATATATATGAACAAAAGATAGAGTTTTCCATTAATATATCATATCTATAAATTTAAATAAAATTATGTGGAATAACTTCATACCAAATCGGTGTTCCAATATATGCTTAATTTTTTTCCTATTATTTATTAAATATATATTCTAACTATCACTTAAAAATTAAATGTACTGTTAGGATTCCAAAGTGGCCTATAAGATTGGGTTTATGATCCTCTGCGAAAAGAATAAGTGGATATTAAATGTTAACAAGATGATATTGAATGTATGATCTTTTTCAAGTCTCAAATAAAAGTTCATAAACAAACACTAAAATATGCCCCGAGATTTCTAAACCTCAATTTCTACCTACAAAATCCTTTGTAAAAAATATACAAGTTCAAAATAAATTTTATTAAATACCTTCTAACTTTTTATTTTTTAATTTATTTCATCAAATGCTCTTTTGATATGTGATCGTCCATTCCTCGATTGCATTGTCGATCCCATTTGACAGCTCGCCAACACTGGAACGAGGGGGCGACGCTCCGCGCCGACGTAAGGAAGGAGAGAGGTGACAGCCCCCCTTTTCTTGCACGCGCCGACGCAAGAAAAGAAGGAGTCATCGCTCCCTCTTCACACAATTCATGGAAGGCATCGGCGGAGAGACGCTTGATGCTTGATGGAGACGGTGGCATCTAATGAGAGGCATATGGTGAAATTTATCCTAGAAGTTGAAAAAGAATGAGAGCGTGAGGGGGTCGTTACAAAAAGAACTTATTGATGGCAAAATGGCGCCTCTCCATCTCCCCCGGATAAAATTAATGGGATGGTGCCGAAAGTGATCTAGTAATAGTTCTAGCAGGTCATATTCATCAATGAAATTAGGATGGATGCAACGATGGATACGACCAAATTAAAATGATCCACATATGTGTATATATATGCACTTTTATTAATTTTAAGGCATAGTAATCCCGAATTCATAATAAACGTTAATCAAAATAGAGGTATATATATATATATATATATATATATATATATATATATATGTGCAAGGTTATCAACTTATATAAGATCGGAGAAGGGTCATAAGATCAAATATCGTAAAATCGGATCGAGAATCGTAAGATCTTACTTATTAATAAAATAATATATTTTTAAAATAATAAATATATTTTTGATAAATTTTTCGTAAGACATTTTTTATCGATCTTTAAGTCAAATTATATCAAAATATTTTAAAAATAAAATAAAATATATTTAACTTCATATAAATTAATTTTTATTATCATAAATATATTTAAAATTAACATTTAAATGATTATATTAATCATATGAGATCGTATAAGAATGGATAAGATCTAAAAATCGTGTGACTAAAATTAAGATCGTATTAAGATTTTACACATAAGATTCTCAAAATAAGATCGAGATCGGAAGAGGTCCGTAAGATCGTAAAAGCGTAAGATTTTAAGATCTAGATCGAGCTAATAAAAAAATTTAGATGATTATTAAACAATCAGAAATTATTAATCAAATTGGCAGATGCGATGTTTACACGTGTTACATGCATCACACATCTCTTGTTTCTCCATCTCCAAAATTTAAATACACACCACGAACCGGCGAAATTTAAACGCAAACAAATCGTCTATTTCGGTGTTGCGTCGACACGATGCTTTCCAATGAGAGTTCGACATGTGTTACGTTGCTGACGTGCGCATCTCCGACTGGTCCATGAAACGTAGACCATCGTGGATACTAGCCAGAGACATTTACGGGGCCAGTCGTAAAAGGCGCCTAAAATGTCATAATAATAATAAATTATTATTATTATTATTATTAAAAAGGACAGACGGGGAGGAGCAATTAGGATTGGATTGGGAGGACTTATGGGTGAACTCGAATTCAAACCCGTCATTGTTAATTTTTTAATATTTTTTTCTAGTTACATTCGATTAAAATTCAAAATTCACAATAATTTTTTTTTGTACTTTTAAATATTTACTATTAATTTAGTGTTATTTGAGAAATGTGTCTGGTCCTGGATGCATGCAGACGGTCCATGTCCACGTCTCTGTCATGCCTTGGCGAATCCATCGACGTCATACGCGCGGCGCACGAAGACGAAGCGCCCGCACGCGTTATTATTATTATTATTATTATTATTATTATTATTATTATTATTATTATTATTATTATTATTATTATTATTAATTAATAAGTCCACCATCCCTTCTCATTGGCTTCAGTTTGATCTCGGATCTCGCGCCGTCTCCCTCATCAGTCATCACCCTCGTCCTTCTTTAATTCTATTTACATTGCATTTCTTTATTAATTAACGAAAAAAGGTATTAATTGTTTACCATTATTGCGAAAAAAATAATTCGTCCATGAATCTTAAATCCCATTAATTATTCTTAAATAGTCTCCAGAACTGATAAAACAGTCCATATCTGAGCAGAGGGGAGAAAGAGAAATAGTAGGAGAGGAGGGGGGAGAGAGAGAGCGAGAGCGAGCGAGAGGGAAGGATGGTTCGAGGGACGCTGGAAGTGCTTCTTGTCGGAGCCAAGGGCCTCGCTAACACCGACTTCCTCGGTAATGTTCACCACATTCTCTCCTTCCCTTTTCCTCTAACTCATTTCCCCTCCCCTTTGATCGGATCTGTAATGTTTTCTTCATTCTGCATGGACTCTCTTTCTCTCACTCTCTCTCTCTGATGCGATCTATCGGAAAAGAAAAATTGAAGCTTATGCTTGAGATATTTTTTTATTGGATTTACTCAATCGAGAGTGAAGTTACAGATGACTAATAAGTTCGTATGAATCTGAGACATGCAGGCAAAATGGATCCTTACGCCGTTCTCACCTACCGCACTCAGGAGAAGAAGAGTGGCGTTGCAACAGGTTTAGTAAAAAGAAAAAAACAATTCTGAATGGACACACAAATTTGATCCCTTTAATGTCTGCGATCCGAAGACGAATCTAAAAGCTGTGTTCTTGCAGGACAGGGAAGTGAACCTGACTGGAACGAGACCTTTCTCTTCACAGTCACGGACAGTTTGACAGAGCTCAACATCAAGCTGATGGACAAAGACACCTTCACCAGTGATGACTTCGTTGGGGAAGTAAAGTAAGTGGCGATCGAGCTTCTCGAGGTTTCGATCCATCTTAAATTACCAACTTAATTAGATCTCTTACATGCATGTCGAGTTTTGTTGGATTTGATTTAGATCTCGCGTTGTGTTGTGTTTGTGTACTGTCTGTGCAGTATTTCTCTGGAGGCAGTTCTTGAACTAGGGAACGTCCCTCCATCTGTTTACAATGTGGTCAAAAATCAGGAGTACTGTGGCGAAATCAAAGTTGGTCTCGCTTTCTTTCCGGAGGTATGCATTCAATCCAACTCATAAATGTATGTGTACATATCTGCATGGACTTATCATGTCATGTCTCGCAATTATTTATTTAAGAACTGAGAGCAATATTATTTGAAATTCGAAATACATTATTCATATATGTCACCATTTTAAAATATCTTATAATAGAATCTAATAACTTTTCTACTTGAAGTTTCAGTAGTAATTTTAGTAGAATGCATTTTTTCCTATCTAATTTCAAATTATTATTTTTTATCTATTGAAGCGAATATACTTCTCTTATGTAGGAAATTTCCTCAAGGGACTTGGCTGAAGAAGATTACGGTGGGTGGAAGCAGTCTTACAATTGACTGTGGGTCCAAGTTCAGAATTCAATAAAAAAATAATTAATGAATTGTATTGCCATCTGAATGTTGAGAGAAATGATTGTGGTTCAAAATTTCTTCATATATATGTCCATCATTCAGTCAGTACTACATTTTATTTTGGAACATGATGACGAGTGTCTGGAATGTGTTCTTTTGGGCAGTTACTATTCTGCTGATAAATGGAGAAACATGGCACATGTCCTTGAGAAATTGCATTTAAATTATCATGTTTAAATCTACATACCACACACCTTTTAACATCAAAGTTTGAAACAATATATTCAAATTTCAGGACTGGAGAGCCCAGAATTTCACCTTCAAGGAAAAAAATAAACAAGTTCAAGATTTAGTGTAGTCTTATCAAGAAATGAAAATAATCATGACACTCGATTCTTCAAAATATTCATCTTCAGCAGAAAAATAATATAATCCTCAAGCTTCGGACTTTTATCAGTTTCAAGAGCCCTGGTAGGGCGGTGACTACTCTAAGAACACATGAGAGGAGGTTGCTGTTGTTAGCCAGAACGTGACTTCAGGTGTCCACTATGCCCAGCAGACTCTTCCAACGGCAGCTAATACGTGCAACAGACCTGCAGCTACATTCTTGTTGTAACAATGAATAATGTGTGTATATAAAGTTGTATACTTCATTCAACAACATTATCAGAGGATACACAATTGTTTGAGTTCTTACATGGTATCAGAGCCTTGCAATGACAACTTCTCCCACTTCGTCCACCACCATGTCCTCTACTCACGAAGCTTCCAGCTCTCCTCCTCTACCACCTATGCAAGCTCATCACTACATTTCCTTAAAACTTACCCCAACCAATTATCTCCTTTGGCATACCCAAATTAAACCTCTTATTTGCAGCTTCAGTCTTGGAGATCATCTCCACTCCCAGAGCATTTTTCCAACACCACCCATAGGTGATAATGCTCCTTCTCCTCAGTATGTCGAATGGCATCGACGAGATCAACAACTCCTCAGCTGGCTTCTTGCTTCACTGTCTGAGGAAGTTCTCTCAACTGTTGTTGACCTCACTACTGCTCGTGACGTGTGGCTTGCACTTCGCCAAGCCTATGGAGCGCCCACTGAAACACGCATACTGCAACTGCAGATGTGGCTCCATAATCTTCGACAAGGCGATACCCCGCTGCCGACATTTTTGCGTCAGGCCAAGTATATCGCTGACGAGCTCACTGCCGCTGGGCAACCTCTCGACATCTGCCTTTAATGCTATCATCTTCAACAACCTTCATGGTGATTATAGCAGCATTGTTGCCTCACTTGCAGCACGGTCCACCCTGACACCCTTTCCAAAATTGCAGAGCATCTTAATGTCTCATGAGATCCGTCTTCAAACCTCACGCTCTAGAACCACTCCGACACGTGGTGGTCGAGGACGTGCACATCCAGGGCGCTCGCCATGTCCTGTTTGTGGCATACAAAGACACTCTCCCTGGCACTGTCGTCAACGAAACTACAGCTATCAACAGGCTCAAGTTGAGTTCTTACAGCTGTAACCATGTAGCAGTTGCTAGAGGCCCCAGCTCTTGCATACAATGACATTATGATTGCTGGTGTTTATGAATTGTCTTGTGAGCTTAATACATGGACAACACATGGAAAAGGACACAGCCGCATATTTCTACACATAAAACATACCCAGATGGTCAATGTAGAACGCTAAACATCATATAGATCTTGAATAAGAAACGTTGATACATGATTTTGTTTACTGGTTGTCCCACAGTTTTCGCTCAAAAGAATGACCAAAAAAAAGTACACAAGTCGGAGTTCCACACACGGTCATAACAGCAGGACACCAAATGGGTCATCATTGTTCAAAAGTTTGAGCTGGGCCACCTTGTACACGAGTCTGGCTCCAGGTTAACGACACTGTATAGTCTACAGTCTAATGAGTTTCCTAGTTCACCTTCTTACAAGATTGCAGACCCTGTTTGAATGGGCGGGGCCTCATGTCATCTGCAAATGGCACAAATGGCTCATTCCACAGATTCAACTGGTTCAGATGCTCATTCTGGTTATGGTTTCCTTGGTTACCACTACTTCCTACTGAATGATTGAGGCTCGGGCCCAGAGTTGATTCCATCCGCTGTTGCTGGAAGTAGTGTGGCACAGCTGTCAGATCATCCAGAAATGGAATATCACTCGTGAGCATCTTGAAAGCAAATTCGATGCATGGATCTGGCCAGGAATCTCCAAATGGCGATGCAAAAATGGGTTCTTCTTTATCATTGTTCAGCATTCCAGAAGTGAATTGTTCTTTCGAGTATGCTTCATTACCCAGAAGCTCCAGGTTTTTAAGATTCTCAGAGTGCTCGGACTTTGATGCACAAGATTTTTCATCAGTTAAGGAAGAGATTGTGCTGGAACCCAGAGCTTTATCCATTTCAAATGGTACAGAATTTATTTCAGTCGTTTTAGTTTCATCTGAAGTGTTGTCTCTTAGAGCAGCTAGACGTTTAGATGCTCGAATTGGCATGGTGATTGCTGTGTCAGCCTTTTTCTTCCTTCCTCTTTTAGGCTTCTTATGATCTGTCGATTCCTCGTTCCTATGTTCTGTAAGCACGAACTTCACATTGCTCAAAAGAGCATTTGGAGATGGACTCCTTGCCTTCTCTTCCCGGGGAGGCTCCAAATCTATAACAAGAGCATGCTGCTTTTCATTTACCGCACTTGGAAAGCATTGTTCATCAAGATGTGGCTGCTCTGTCTGCAAAGCTTTCTCATGTGCTTGGGCTTCATCATTTTGTAAGCAAGAGATGTTCTCTCTCCCCGGAAAAGATGTAAAATCAGGAGTAGAAACTAATTTTAAGCACTCTTGAGTCTTGTTATCTAGCATCTTAATATTTGGTATCTTGCAATTTGAGTCATCTTCTTCACCTGAATCCAAAAGAAAGTAATGAGAAACTTGACGAAAAGTTTATCTCCAACTCTTGACTACAATATATCTTCCAGATGTAGTCTTTCTGGTTATGATCCTTACTTGCTGTGGTGGTATGATCCCATTGAGGCGGGAATGAGTTTTCTGGTGACTGGTGGATCTGTATTGTCTTTTTCACATCTGTGTCAGGTCCTTTACTTGTAAAGAGGCATTTTTTCACAGAATCTCCCCTCCGATCTCTTTTTTCAGCTGCAGTAGGAGACTACAAAAAGGATTCATGAGAACAAAGGATATTTCCTATTATAAAGTTAAAAGAATGGAAGAAGGTCAAAACTCATAAATGCCATGAAATTATTGAACACTAGAATTTAAAGGCAATAAGAAGAGAGGAATAATTACCTTAATTACATTATCTTGTGCAAGATGATATACCATGAGACATGAACATTGAGAACTATTAGTGAGAAAATATGGAAGATCACTTTTGGTCATGGCAACTGAATATATAATCAATGATAATGCTATCTTTGGCACTATGAATTTTAGCGTTCCCGAGAGGGCTTCTGGTCATTAAGAGCTGTCTCATAAAAATTCTTATTCAATTGCAAAAAAAATACCCTACAACATAAAAAGCTCGACAATGAGTTTTCTATTCGCGTTTTGTGATGCCAGGGAAAAATGCGCAGATTTCGTCACCAGAGAGACCTGGTGAAACAAAATCTCTCCACTCCGTATCAAACTTATCTCCCACGAGTTATAGTCTCTCCATTACATATCAAAGCACAAATAAACTGAGAGTTTTAGAGATGTCTTGCCATGTCAGGAACTTTTACTTTGGAGGGTTTAAAATGAAGATTAAACATTGTTAAGAATATAAAATCATTGATGTTGTTCTTCCTAAAGACTTAAGCTTTTAGTTAAATTGGTCAGCACATCAATTTCAACAAACATCAACCAAGATGGGATGGTGAAGGGAGGGGAGCTAAATGAATCAGAAAGAGAGAAGGTGCCGTATAAAAACTATTTAATGTCGATAACATTGTAGCATTAAATTTGAATAATTTCTATCAATGGGAGGTTTAGATATTGATTTACTTACGCACACTTGGAAAGATGTTTAAAATGAAGATTAAACATCAACCAAGAAGGGATGGTGGGGAGGGGAGAAAAATGAATAAGGAGAGAAGGTGTCAACAACAACAACAACAACAAAGCCTTATCCCACTAGGTGGGGTCGGCTAAGAGAGAAGGTGTCACAAATCAAAATCTAAACAACTGCTTCATGATTAGAATAAAAGGCGCATCAAAGTTGGTGACAACAGAGATTCAAACCAATCTCGGCCTAGCTGCAACAAGCCTATATTTATCCAGATTCCATGTAGCCGACCCCACCTAGTGGGATAAGGCTTTGTTGTTGTTGTTGTTGTTGTTGTTTCAAGTTCGTCATGCATTATTTATTTATTCAGGCCTTAGCAACTATTACAATGTCATTTTTTTTTTGAGGGAAGAAAGGATGACTAAAGTTTGGTGGTCAACCATATATATGTAAACAACATTACAGTGTCATTTTAGAATTATAATCTTTTTAGTAAGGGGAAGACAATTAAGGAATACTGATATGTTCTATTGGGAACTGTATAGGGTTTAATCAGGATATCAATTAATAGATAAATGAATTCACAATCACCATGTTACCTATTTTGATGTCACACCTATATTAATGGATAGAAACCTCCTATTCTGCTTTCTAGTTTTGTCTATAAATAGATCTGGAATGTCTTTGTATGTGGAAACTGGTCAACAAGTAAAATTTGACCAGCTGCATTCTTTAGGAGTGCACTTGGTCGTTTAGTTCACAAAAACTTAGTATCAGAGCATTTTGACTTCAGATATTCTGTTCCCATCTTTATCGAATGCCTGCAATCATCCCATGAGCTTCTTCTCTTGTCCTAGTTCTGATTGCTTCACAAAGCAAGAATCTCCCTTTTCACCATTTATGCAGATCATTAGATCAAATGTTGCTACTTGTCTCATTCCTACATGTTAAAGGGTACACAAACTTTTTTTTGAAAGTGAAAGGGTATACAAACTTGTGTCAGAAAGAGCATTTATGCCTGCCAATCAGCTACCAAGTAAGTCATTCCGACCTGCCCAATCTGTCAGTTTTGGATTTCACTTTTGCAGCCCGCATGTGTACCCATAACTGAGGTGTCATAATGATGTCAACAAGGTGAAGACAGATGGACGCAGGAGGAAATAGAAAAAAGAATAACAAATATGTTCTTGCTTTGCATCATCACATCACTCAAAGTTGTCTTTTCAACTCACCGAGAATGATGAAAAATAATAAGCAAAATAAGGAATAAAGATATTCAAATGAAGATTCCTTGGCTTAAAGGATTATTAATGATATTAATTGATAAAAAATAAACGGATTCCTATTTTTACCTGTATTGATGGAACTACTTGTTTTTCATTTGAGTGTGGAAGGAACTCTTATTCTAATGGGTTATGTGTCCTCTTTTGGTTGGACTCTTCTTTCATTTTGCATTCTAGCTTTTGCAGATAAACATATATAGCACTCTTTTATGAGGAAGTAAAATACATTATTAGTTTACTAGGAATATGTAACTTTAGTCATTTTGGTTTTGCATCACTTTTATCCTAAGTATTTTACATCATACATTTCTACTACCTCTCTCTCTCTCAAAAAAAGGAAGAATCTTATGTTTCTACCACTTCATTTACCGTATTTATAATCCTTGTATATGTGATAATTCTAGATCACCTGTTTGAAAATATTTACTGTGGAAAATTAATGGTATCAGTCATCCAAATGCATCATATCAGGATGAGAAAAAATGACGACCTTATAGAAGAACATTGATTAAGAAAACGGAGAAGCTAGTATGCATATGAATTTTAGAAGAACGATGACATTCACTTACTTGAAATTCTTTTACTATGGTACAAGTACCACTGCTAACTCTTTTCTGCGGCCTAACAGCACATCGAAGGATGTCTCCAGTTTCAAGGTAGCGGAAAACATCCTTTAGGGAACGAAATTCATATCCACTCACCGGATCAATGTAAAACTGTTGTGAAGGAATACAAGAGAGATGAATTCTTGAAAAAGACAATTTCTAAGAAGGTTAATTTTCACATAGCAAAGCAAAAATATTTTGTAAAAACATATTACAATACCAAACTAATAAGGCCCTCTGATGAGAAAAACATAAACTTACATAGAACAAGCACCAAAAAGTAGAAAGGAACTTATATGTCCATTGGCCTATGTCTATAATTCTGATAAGGAAATAAAAAAAGACTCGTGTAATTCTTGAACCCATAAATCTACTTGATAATTGCAATAATATGCCAGGAAATTGCAGAACTCATGCATTTTTTTCATTAACACCGTTTTGGAGAAATTACTCAATGGATCTCAAATCATTTCAAATATCCACCTCACTGAAGATATGCATCCTGATTTTTTTTATATTTTTGACGGGGTAGATCCTGAATATCATGGAATGTGTCACCCTTCTCTTATGTTTAAAAGCCAAATCAATCAGCTGGCACCAATTTCTGAACCCATCAAATCTTGTAATTTCTTGAATAAACTTAAAATGGACACATTTATTATGCAGAAACCTTAAGATTGCAGATCATATTGATCTTACTGTCACCAAGATTAGAATGGTAATAGCACTGATTCTGGTCGATATGTTTCATAGCAAGCACTAGGAGTTATATTTGAGATGGAGTAAACTTTTTGCATTATCTTTTCAATTTGATTTATAAAGAAGTGTATTCCTTTAAGCCATCACAGGTCTTTTGGTATGATCCTTTCTATCATTCCAGCTGGTGTCTGGCATTGATTTAAATTAAAATCTTTGACTACAACAACAATAAAGCATGTCCAGTATTCTGAAGCACCATTACTGGTCCTAAACCAATCACGAACCAATAACTAGATAAAGCACTATGCCTCTTATCAAACAATAAATTTTGAGTTGGCAGAAGCATTATTTTTGGAATTATCTTGACCATTAGATTTGGGTCGGTGTTCCAGCACTATTTTGCAAGGCAAATGTGGCAATCTTGGGCCATTGCAGGAACAACATCTGCCTATCTTTGCGTGCAGATTTGAAGGGACTCATCATTATAATTTTTGAGAGAATAACTCATCATTATAATTGAAATTAGGAACAACTCCAAGTAGAAAAATAGCTGCAGAAAGAGAATCCAAGAATCAGAATCAACTTAAAAAAAGAGGTATTCCATGCTTGCTAACCGGATCTTTTCTTCTTCGACCACTCTTCCTGGCTCTAATTTCCTTAGTCCAGCCCTCGGGCAACCCATTTGGAGCATGAACATCCAAGGCCTACAAAAAAATATTATTTGTCAAATTAGCCTTCTATCTTGTGTATATCGACTAAACTCTGTGGATGGCTTTATATATAAAAAGAAAACACAAAGCATGTAAGAAACCCAGCAAGAACCAACATTGTTTGGAGAATTTTTCATGTTTTCTTCCTGATCAGTTTTACTGAAGCACTCATTGACAGACTTTGCAGTGATACTTCTTGTTTGTCTCATTACGGGAGCACAAATACTTCTACCATTAAGATGCCGGAAGACTGCCTTCTTGGAGTAGAACCTTGAATCACTAGTTGGATCATAGTAACACTGCAAAGAAAGAGGTGAACAAATCATTAAACAGGGTAGCCAAATAAATTTAGAGTCAGGGTGTATTGACAACAGGCTAAGCAAACAGTACGTTTCCTTAATAGACAAGCTTTTTGCTGAAATTGTTAAAGAATCAAGATAATTTGGGACAGGCATCATAAAAGACGAGCAAATGTTAGCCTCCTACAGAATAAACAGGTCACAATAGTTAAAGAGCAAATAAATTCTCTAAATTAACATGGAAAGGATATGTTGTATTCATATATCTTCTTACTTTAATTTTTTATCACGAAAGCTAAAAACATTTTCTTTTTTGAAAGGGATGTAACTTTTTTTTATCGGCAATTACAGTACCTTTGTTTGCCGTCCTGCATAAGCACCAGTTTTTTGAGTTCTTATTTCCAGTATCCAATCTTTGGGCAGCCAATCAGATGAATCCTTGACTTCCTCAGAAAGCTTAATAATCATTGTTGCAGACATATCAGGATTCAAATATGTATTCTTTCAAGAAATAATAATGATAATAAGCAAAAAAATCTTACTTGAAGCAATTTGGTGTCTGAACAAGGTGATGACTCAAATGGATGATGAGTAACCTTTTCCATGATCAGAATAACATGTAACTCCTTCAGTTGGTGTTCAAAATGTAAAGACAACAAAATCACAACACTTGATCAGACAAGGCTTTGCTTGATTGAAGCAATTAATATTATATCCTATGGGTTGAAGCATCGAAATAACTGGTTTCATGCAAGTTGCTTCAGCAATGTTTAACAAAAGGGAGAAGTATAAACGATGACTATTACTTAACTAGTAAGGATTAGTTAGAACATAAAAAATTCCTTTGTGGACATAAAAAGGAAAGTTCGACAATTAGGATGCGCCAACATGGAATAAAGCACGTGGCCATCCTCTTTACCAAGAATAGCTCCTGCATAGTTCCATATTTTTGTTGAACCAAGCAGATTTCATGATTCATAGAACCCATTTGTATTGGAAGAATTCATTTCTTTCTACGTCTAATAAACTTCAATAAGCCAGTTGCATAAAATAAGGAAACATGGGAGCACATGTATATGGCAGTCATTTCAGAGAACAGATTTGGATTTAAAAGAAATCCTAAAAGATTCATATTTCCCATTCACAATAAGGTTAATCTTTGTTGATGAATAGTGGTTAATAAAAATAAACTTAGTTAGGACTGGGCTTATTATGGAAATCATCATTTGGTGATAATTTGACCCCATGGAACATTTTAGGATTCAGACGACGTCTGTGAAACAAATGCATGGAGAGTCTCAAATGCTGACTAGTTACTAGGGGTGTTCACCATCCAACCGGACCGGACCTATTATGGAAATCATCATTTTGTGATAATTTGAACCGATGGAACATTTAAGAGATAAAAGAGAGTGAGACAACAATGGATTCAGACGACGTCTGCGTATTTCGGCTATAAAACAAATTCATGGAGAGTGGACTCTACTCACAATTCACAAAGTTATCGAAAACGCGAGTGGTGATTCTACAAGTCTAGGTCAAGGATTCGTGTTCGATTCAAGCAGGAATCGGTTTTGTCCAGCACGCGGTGGGATCGCGTGCTGGCTCGTAAGGTCGGTGGAGTGGCACGACACCACCAAAGCCACAATTTTTTTTTTTTTACCTTTTATAAGTCACCAGTCACTCATCTCTCCTCCCCGCTGCTATCCTTCGGCTCTTTTGCCGCCGCTGTGCTGCTGTTGCCCGCCGCTACTCGGCCACTGTCGCCACTGTCCTGTCCCCGCCGCTGCTGTCCTGCCTTCACCGCCGCCGCTGCTGTCCTGCCTTCACCGCCGCCGCTGCTGTCCTGCCGTCGCTTCCGCCGCTTATCTACCGCCGTCGCCGCTGTTGTCCTGCCATCGCCGCCGCCGCCGTTGTCTTGTTGTCACCGCCGTTGCTGTCCTGCTGCTGTCTCCAGCGCTCGTCTGCCGCCGCCGTTGCTGCCTCCGTCGCTTCCTCTTTCTCTCAGGCAGTCATGGGAGCATTTTTTTTTTTCTCACGATACCCTTCCGGCTCTCGGCTCTCGGCTCTGCTGGGGTTGGGGTGGGCTCCCATTTTACTTTTGACGTTATAAACTATTAATTAAAGCATGGAATTGCTGCTATTATTCTGAATTTATTGTTGTGTTAAATTTTGAGAATTAAAAATGAAATTATATATTGATGTGCTAATTTTTCACGGATTAAAAATGGTCATTTATTGATAAATGTTCATTTTTCATGAATTAATAATTTCTTTTATTATGTATCTTGTGGAGATTCCCGCGGAAGACACGAGGTGGGATCTGGAGCGCAAGATGTAGATCAGACCGCGCAGAGGGAGTGACGGGGGCCTGGGAATCGAGACGAGTGCTGCCGGTGGGAAGGATTTAATATTTGCCGGGGTGCTTCGAATTGACGGTTTTGTCCCTCAAAGTGGGCACCGCGGACACGTGGGGGTGATGCGGGGATGCAACGGTAACATTGAGTTCTCGTTTTTAATTAATTAATTAATTAATTTATTTATTGCTTTCCTTTGAAAAAGCTCGCAGACCAGAAATTTATTAGGTTGTAATTTTATCGTATATTAATCGTATTAATGAGTTAAGACGAGGATAACTATGGTCAAAATAAGCTAAATTTGGTCTTCGTTATGATGTCATTATTGCAAATAAAAAAAGGTTAGGGCTGCCCAGTTTTTTTCTTTCAATAATTTGAGTCATGGTTTCAACTCTGTGTGAAATTTGTGTATTTGGTGCATAACGGCTGTGATGCTACAGGACGCATCATGAATTGGAATAGGAAGAGAAAGTCAGGCTCTCTTACATTCTGGAATATCTTCTATTTGTAAGGTCGTATAGAAGTTGCAAATGCTGATAGCTTCAGCCATGCAGCTTCTGTGTTCTTAGAGGAAGGAAGGTGATTTAGGTTCTATGATAACTCCTATTATTCCAGAATATTTAGAGGAGCATGTCAATTCATGTTACTAGGTACTATGACCTAACATACATATATTTTTTTTGATAGGAGGTATGACCCAACATTTTGATTGTCGTTCTTTTTCCTTCTTTATGTCTTGCTATTAAATATTTGAATTGCCTGTTTATGGTGAATTCGAAGCACACACTGTAAGATTTCTGTTTCTGTGGATTATGAATCTGCGGTTTGGCTAAGAGATAGCTCATTCCTTCAAATCACCACATTTGATCGGTTTATGATAATTTCGACTTTGTTTTGCGTTTAACGTAGGAAGAGACAACTTTTCAGAGTTCATGATTTAGAAGTGTTTTAAATGTTGTGATGTGTAGCCTTTGTTAGACAGCTTGTAGTAAGTTGTACACTGTTTTTCTTCCTTTTTTTTTTTTTTTTTGCAATCAACCATGTTTGACTTTGCGGAATTGCAGTCATCAAACCACAACATGGAGTAAATATGATTCTTCAGTCTATATATAAGACATTTTCTTTTATTCAATTGGCATAGAGCAGTCCATTTACCAGACTAATCAACTTCACAGTGTGCATATTATCATCTTATTGACGTCAAGAGTAGGAAGTAAGGCGAACTTATTTTGAGAAGAAAAGACAAACTTTCATAAGGAAAAAAAGTCTTAACTGCGTATCTAGCTTCAAGTTATGTAAACAAGAGCCATTTTTGGAACACCAGCTTGCTTGACTTGAAGAGAAGTTCACAGTTCTATTTGTCTAAGCTATGCTTTTGAGTTTTTGCATCTCTGATGTGATTTACCAGTTAAATTACACTTTTCTTTGTTGGCAATGCGATTTCGCTGGTGCATCCAGTAACTTCCATTTTTTTTAGCAGGACTGTACTTTGTGCACAGTGCATTCTATTGTTATCTGTTGATGAAACTACTTTTGGTGGAAGATGTAGAAGATGCATGAAGTAGTCTCCAGAACTTTTTCACATAATTCAGCATCAGCATTGTGCAGGAAACTCAAGGTATACATTTGTTCCACATTGGTCTTTGTTGTGAATTTTACTTGATATGTTATCATTTATATGTTCATAACTCTTTTAAGTCTGTCTTGATCTCTTCCACAAAAGAGAGTATTGGTTTTCACATTAAGCATAATGTACTTGTTATACGTTTGCTTTTTTATGCGATTTCAGAATATAATCTTGGACTGACAGATAGTGAGTATGCACATGGCAGCTGCTGTATATTACTAATTCATGTCAGCTTTAACTCTATTTTTCTTGGTGTAGCATTAATTCTTGGTATACTTATCATCAAACATGTGATTATGAAAGTAACGAGTCTTGACGCGGTTATCAGTTCTAGGAGGTGACTTAGCGCTAGCTATTCTTTTGTGTTTTCATGTTATGCAGTTGAAGATTTCAAGTTATTTGTGGAGAGCCCGGACTACAAAGATGTAAGGGGGACTCTGATATGCAACCATGATACTACGATTATTCTTTATGATTCAATTATGAGATGTGGCCAAGATATTGATTTTGATGTTTTTCTTGTGCTTATATTGGCATCAAATCATCAAATCATGAAGATGATTCTTGTAAGTTTGACCATAGGTTTATTCTTGAAGATGGATATCTGATTTCTTTTGCTCACGATAGACATGAGGTACTTGTGGGTTTCATTTTCTCATCGCATGTGTGTTGTTCCATTTGTTTGGTATGTCGAAAGTTCTTTTCCATGTGCATATTTTTTCCATTTTTATGGCTCCCAATTTTAACCTTTAATTTTGTTGAAATGTTACATGACGATTACTCTTTTGATATATTTAACACAAACTCCTACTGTCTAAAGCATCTTTATAGATTTCTGAAAGTTAAGTTTATTTGAAAGTGATTTATGCCATAAGCTGTATCATGTTGGTTGTATAGGAAAACACAGAAGAACAATACAACTCAAATTCGGGAAGACAACTGTTTTTGCTAAATCAAACAATGATTATTTTGGAACTTCCTTCATAGATTTTGTTTGCAAGAAACAAAATGCTGAGCACCTAACTATTAGGGGACACTTGATACAAATGCTATGTGACATTTTGACATGCAGATCACAAGTTCAAAGTCGCAGCAAATCTTTTTCTTTACACTCAGGTAATTGAGTAATTTGAGTTAAACAATTGTACAACCGAATTAATGTAGGTAACACAAGATTGTATCCACCTTTTTCTTTACAATCTGGTAATTGAGTTAAATAATATACATTGTACAACCGCATCTTTTGTACATTATCTTTTTCATTGGTACAATTACATCTTACCAGTCTCATGGATCCTTTGTTGCTCAGATTTGTCAAGAGGCATCATCTATTTTGCTAGTAGTAGTAATGTTCTCTAAGTTTCAAAGCTTCCAAGACATCTAATATGACACCTAGTATGTGCCAGTCGGGTCACTACAATTAATGACTTGATTGATAAAAAATTCTGAAATTTCTGTCCTGAGGTTATTATTAAATGTTGTACGCATCAGTCTTTTTTTACTTGCAGTAGACTTCTCAAAGTAAACCAAAACTGGACACGCAATGTCGGGTTGTTAGAGATTAGTCTAGTAGCTTATCGGACCACCTGCATTTGGATTATGCTTATTTCTTCGAAGTTTCAGCTTGACAAAGCTAACCTCGATTTCTCTGCTGTCCTGTATTGGTTTAGAACAGAGTGAACAAATTATTTTTAGAAATATTCTTGCAATAGAACAAAAACCATCCAGTGTCACATGCTTAATGGAAGCATGTCTTCGGAAAATAGGATCCTTCACTTGTCATCTTGGCAAACTCATAATTATGCCTTAAAGAATCTTTCTTTCCGTCTGCTAAGTTTCCAATCTAAAAGTAGGAACGAAATAATCAAATAACCGTGGGAAAAGAAATTAACAGTTACATTTACCATTCCTCAATCCTGACATTTATACAACAGCAGCATGATATTTTATTTCGGTACAAATTGTCAATACAGTATGCTAATGTACAATTTTCCATGCTGCAGATGTTGAGTTCTTATGAATCTGTCCATGCTTCTTTGGTGATATACCGTACTCAGTTGCTTGTATCCAGTTGCTAAACAAATACTAATCTAGTATCTTATGCAAAGTTTGAAAAAATTGCTTTACTTACAATTTTCCTTTGTTGTAGTATACAATTCTTTCCCATAAATGAAAGAAAGATCAAGTTCAGTGCAAACAAGGATGCATCTTTTTCCTACACTAACAGAAAACTGTGGAGTACCTGACTAATTGTGTAATGGATTTGGACCTTGTGGTACCAATCGCTTGGACATGCCATAAATCGGGCTGAAGTCATCATCATCATGATCATGCTCTTGTGAAGTCCTCATCGTCTTGGAGACATGGGCCAAAGATGGTGCAGGGTACTGACCTTTCCACTTTTCTGCTTCGGCCTTGGTTATCATCCTTCCATGGCTGAATCCAATAAGTTGCCCAGCGGGTAGTAACAACAGGAAGAACGAGCAAACGAGCAGAAGAGGAAATCTTCTTTGCATCATGGGTGTGAACTAAAGCGGACTTGAATGAGGGAAGTTGAGGAAAGTAGTGGCAGGACTTTAAGCAGGTGGAGCAATGTATTTAAGGTGGGGAAACCAGAACCAATCTTGGTCCACGAGCTCTCACTAGCTTACAAAAGTGTCCTTAATCTCGCTTCCAATTTACTTTCTTTCTGTGGGACTGTCTGACTATGGAGACAAGATTTCAGAAGGTTAGTTGTGGAACTCCGGGATCAACTGAAGCTGCTGTGAGAGAAGGTGGAGAAGCCTGTTCATCATGGATGGTGTCTGTTGACTAAAATGAAGGGTTGGATATATATCCCTCCACCTTCCGTATGGCCTTATTTACTACCTCAAGTCTTCATTACAGTAGTTGTCATTAGCGCATATAATAGTCAAAGCATGGAGAAATTTGTCATAATCTGAGTCCTCTTCATATTGATGTAGATTTTTGGTATAATAGTTGCACAGCTTTTTTGTCAGGCAGGGAAACTGTCTGCTTAGCAAATTGTTGACATCGGATGATTAATGCTATGAAAGTTTTGAAAGAGGTAAGCTGTCTGCTTGTTGATGTCATGTACAGGTGAATTTGATGAGAGAGAGAGAGAGAGATGCATATGAGACACTGGGAAAGGAGGTAGCTTTGATCCATGTTTAACAATGGGAATGGACTAAAAACTTCTGCCGGCTGTGGTATCTTCAGCTTAAACGTAAGCTCTTTGAACCTTATGAGGTGGCAAGTCATTATTTTAATGGCGATGTGACAACTAATTATATGTTGAGTTGGTAGAAACCAAAGTTTGCCATTAATATACTGCAATATTATAACAAGGCTTTCGTACTGCATGTGTTGATGCCATTCTTGTCACCACTTGATTTTTACTTCGCATCAGATAAATATATAGTTCTTATGAGCTGAGACCGTCTGATTATGTGGCTAAATTTGACGCACAACAATAAAATAACAAGGATAAGATGTGATCCATGGGTTGTAGGTGACACATGTGACAGTAATGAAATTTATGCTTCACAAGAGAGTGGACCGTTTAACCTTTGTGTTTGATGCTGCAATCACCATCACATTGATAGCAAATCTTAATGGCCACAGCCAGCATTCAATTTTTTCGATGTGAACTCCAGCTTGTAAAATGTTCATCGTCTCTCGATTAATTACGATTGAGAAGACAGGTATTGAAATATAGTGCTCTTTTATTGAGAACTACTTCTATGTTCATACTGACTGACTTTTAGGACACAGAGAGCTAATTTTGATACTGCTAAATCTTTCTTCTTTAATTCTTTACTTCTATTGCATATCCTATTAGTGCACAAATATTGATATTTCGTTGTGTCTTTGTTGGTTGCTATGTCTCCTTCAAGACTAATACAACAAGCAACTTCAACATTTGCTTTTCATTAATCTCATATTTTGTCAACTGCATCTGCCCAAATGACCAATTCTTTTTAATATTTTGAAACAAATTAGAAGTCCCCACTTCGGCGACATCGAAGTGACGGCACATAGCCGAAGATCTGTAAGCAGTTGATCAGGAATAATAAAAGAAGCTTGACATCTTTTGCCATGGAGGGAGGGCGTGTGATGTTGAATGTTAACAGTTGCAGCATCTTCTGAACCTTGGAAGCTCACTCATCCTTGAAGCCATTTGCAGTCCAGTAGTGAGGACTTGTGACGCTGACATAATCTTGAACTTGCAAATTTTCAACACTTCCACCAGCCATGGGAGCCGGTCGGCGGCTGCTATGATGAAGCATGATCACAGAAGCCTGTCAAGGCAAAGAAACTAGTATTATGATGATGGTGTTTCCCAATGGACAAAAATATATGCCCCAACTTGAAGATCTTTATATGATAATATCCGACTGTAAAACTCAAGATGTCAAATGGCTCAAATGGGCTCAATCCAAAAAAAAAGTATTTGTTTTTTAGATCATTTTTTTATTTTTTTTTAAAACAATCCTTTGCATAAAAGGAGGAGAAAAATGTATACGTAGAATGAATGTAGAGCAATAATTTTACTTATTAAATTAATAAAATAATTATATATTAATTTAAAGTGTATGTTAATGAGTATGTAGAGTGCCCTGCTTTATATTTTCATCGTATAGAGCACTTATTTTTTATTATTTAATTAATTTAATTATTATAATTTATGAGTAATATATTTATTTGAGTAATTTTATAATAAAAATATATCATCTAAGGTTAAATAAATTGCGACGGTTGAATAGTTATATTTATTAACATAATTTGATCATGACTATTGAATAATTTGAGTATTCATATTTTAATCACTTTTACTATTTAACATATACTTTAAATTAATATATAATTATTTTATTAATTTAATATGTAAAATTAGTACTCTTACACCCATTTTACGTCAAATGTTCTACGTAAATATTTTCCTCATTTTATCACTAATGCTCAAATATATTTGAATTTGGAAAGAGTTTCCATTCTCTCCAAGATACTTATGTGGAGATTAAGGATCATAAGAGTCGACATTAATGCGCCACTATGATTTAGTTTGACTCTGTTCTTCCTCTGCAAATCTTGTGACGTGATTCTCAATTTCTGGGCGTCATTAGAGAATCATGTCTATAGGCCTCACGCCTCACGGCCACGAGATGCCAAGTCAATCCTTTTTTTTTTTCTTTGTAACGGTTCAAATTGGGAAACAGACACAGTTGTTCCCACTTTTTGAAGCTGTTTGCCATCCACGAGTGAGAATTTTTCTGGCATTGACATGATGAGAATCAGAGATGCTGAACGCCTGATCAGATGGTTGGATGGTCAAATGGTGCCCCTCGGTGCTGGGGCTGCAATATATGTGGTGGAGGTGCAGAGTCACCTGTCAAGATCTGACCTTCCTTCGTCCAGAAAAAAATAGTGGACTCTTCCATGTTAAAATTCCAATCTGAACCACTAGCAGTTGCTTGCGTTCTTCAGACATTTTTTGGTGAAAACAGTGCAGCCAAAGGAATGAGTCTGATATCTGCTCAGGCTTGTGGAGCAATGATTTTGAATGATAACGTTTTTCTTTATTCTTTTTCATCATGATTTGGAGAGTAAAAAGTTGCGGTCTTCATGCTCCATTTTGAAATGCATATTATGCATGCCTGCTCAATTGGAATTGAAAGTTAGGACAGAATATTACAGAGAGAGATCAAAGATGTAATTCACTTACCAATTATATTTTCACATATTAAAGGCAGCAACTCTAGAAAACAAGTGATGTCAGAGAATATTTGGGTCAGCATCCGTTGACATCTTCCCCTTAAATACTTTGAATCACCTTGTCACAGCACTGTAATATATATTGTCTAACATAGAAAAAGAAGGCTTCTCTCCAAACACTCCTGTTGCTGTGGCATTACAAATCCATTCAATTCCATCCTCTTTCATCAGCGCTGGTCAGCGATGGTGCAATTTTGTCATCATGGCATCTGCCATCAAGGGGACGCCACAGAGATACCTGTTACCAGCGTAAATGGATGGATCCACAGAGGTGTTCAATTGGCGTCCAGATGGAATGGCACCTGATATCACTTGAGTTTGACACACTCAGGGAGCTCAAGCTGGATAAACTGACTGGTATTTCACCTGACAGATTATTTTTCGACGGATCGGAGGGAGAACAATCTTGACATCTTACCAGTGTGGTTTGCATTGGACATCTCAGAGGTTACCTGATAAATTAAAATTCTCCGATCCAACGAGGTCACTAATTTCGTCGAGTATATCTCCCTTTAACCTGTTTCCCCTGACAGGTTCATGCTAATTACCGTGCACACCAAGTATGTGCAGTGGCATTACATACTCGTCCCCTCTCAATAGCAGTGAGAAATGGAAGGATTCAACATAGGAATCTTGGAATCTGACGGGTAGCTGTGAGCAATAGCAGGTACTTGCATGGCTGCAAAGTCACCTGTCGATCCTCGTGACAAGCTTCCGAAAAGCTGATTCCCCGAATGACCCAGATTTGAAGATCTTTAAGCTGTGATAATTCCAGCGCGGGGCGCACCAACATAATGCATGCAATTAATAATATATGTTAATTAATACTTTGAATCCTACGCTAATTAGAAATTTGTTTGGATTCAAAGAAGTAAAAGAAAACATATTCTGTATATTTTTTTATTATGAGATTGTTAAGAAATTGATTTATTTCCTTATTACAAGGTATGTGTCATATTTTTGAGATTAATATAGAGTCTCAGTTGGTCCGTAATTCTTATTTTTTATTAAAGAAAGTGTCTACATAAACTCCTTAGGAGGTCAAAAGAGAAAAAAAGATCTGATCTTATAATTCTCTTCTGTTTCTTTCATCTAATACAATTCTGCGTCGTCTTAAATTTCTTGGATTTTCTCGTTGTGCATAATTTCTTCCGTGCAGAAATCCTAACAAACTGGTATCAGAGCGAGGCTTCATCGTCGATCCTCCGTCAGGCATAGAGATGACATCGCACAATGTGAACATCGAAAAATTCACGGGACGAAAATAGTTTCAATCTCTGACAAATCAAGATGAGGACACTTCTGAAACAACAAGGAGTCTGGGCCCCGCTCGCGAATATGCCTAAGAACAAATCAAAGGAGGAAGATTCGAAGGGCAAAGAAAAGGAGTCCGACCTCGTAAGTTTGGCGACACAGGAAGAGAAGACGCACTCCAGGATCCTGTTGTGTCTGGCGGATGAGGTTATTATCGAAGTCGCTGATCAAGAAACAGCGACCGGTCTATGGTCGAAACTTGAGAGTCTCTACATGACCAAGTCTTTGACCAACAAGTTGCTGTTGAAGCAACGTCTGTTCGCCCTCCGCATGTAAGAAGGTACCCCTCTGAAAGATCATCTTGATCAGATGAATACTCTGTTGATGGAATTACGAAATATAGACGTGAAGATTGAAGATGAAGATGCTGCCCTACTTCTGTTGGTGTCTCTTCCTCTGTCGTACAAGAATTTCGTACAATCTGTTATCATCGAAAGACACAATTACTCTAGAAGAAGTAAGATCGAGTTTACATACTCGTGACCTTCATCATAGGGCGTCTGACAAGGCTGCGGAGACTCAGGCCGCAGGATTGGTAACAACTACAGAAAAAACAAATCCTAAAAAGGATAAGTCAAAGTAGAAGAACATCAATCCGAATGACATCTACAACTACTATAAAGAACCGGGTCACTAGAAGAAGGACTTCCTTAAGAAGAAGAAGAAAGACACGGTTGCTGCAGTAGCTCATCAGAATAGCGAATCTGATGATGATTTGGCTCTTATGGTGTTTGATCAGAGATGTTTGAAGGAGAGTTGGGTTCTCGACTCAAGATGTTCCTATCATATGATTCCGCACAGAGAGTGGTTCTCGACTTATCAGAAGATTGATGGCGAAAACGTCATCATGAGCAATGATGCAGCCTGTAAAATAGTTGGAATCAGCTCAATTCAGATCAGAAGTCATGACAATCGGGTGAGGACATTGACAGAGGTCCGTCATGTGCCGCAACTGAAGAAAAAACTGATATCGTTAGGAGTTCTGAACTTCAAAAGATGTCGGATGTCTGCTGCAGTAGGTGTTCTCACGGTCACCAAGGGTGATGTTGAAGTCATGACCGGAGTCAGACAAAAGTCCTTGTACATATTATAAGGCACAGTAATTTCTGACGTGACTGCAGTAGGTAGTTCGTCCAAATCAGAATCAGAAGTATCCAAGTTGTGGCACATACGACGTGGACACATAAGTTAGAAAGGGATGGACATCCTCAATAAACGTAATCTTCTGAATGGTCAAAAGATATTTGAAATCGGATTATGTAAGCACTGTGTTTTTTGCAAGCAAAAATGACATCAATTCAGTAAAGTCGTGCACAAGACGAAGGCAACACTCGATTACATCCACGCTGACTGTTGGGGTCCCTCTCATGTTTCATCACTAGGAGGTTCTAAATACTTTCTATCTGTGATAGATGATTACTCAAGGATGACATGGGTATGCATGATGAAGCACCAGAGCGAGGCGTTTGAAGCTTTCAAGCAATGGAAGACTCTAGTGGAGAATCAGACATCGAGAAAAGTAAAATGTCTTCGTACCGATAACGGCTTGGAGTTATGTTCGTCTGAATTTGATCGATTCTGCAAGGATGAAGACATTGCTAGATATTGCACCGTCAGAGATATACCACAGCAGAATGGTGTAGCAGAACGCATGAACATAACTCTTCTGGAGAGGGCACGGTGCATGCTCTCTAATTTTGGTTTGAACAAGTCATTTTGGGCTGAGGCTATTAACATAGCATGATATCTTGTCAATCGGAGTCCTGCAATCGTGATCGATCCGAAGACTCCCATTGAGGTATGATTAGGAAACTCTGCTGATTATACTAATCTGAAAGCCTTTGGCTGTCCAGCATATTGTCATGTCAGCGAAGGAAAGTTGGAACCAAGGGTCAAAAAAAAAATTTTGTGGGATATGGTGCAGGTGAAAAAGACTTTAGAATTTGGTCTCCCTCAAAGCAGAAGGTTATTCACAATAGAAATATATCTTTTGATGAGATGTCTATGCTCCAGCAGAAATCAGATGTTGTTGACTCAGTGGAGGAGGGTGTTAACAAACAGGTGAGAGTTTGGATTAACTCCAATCCAGAATGAGCCAGAAGATTCTCATCAGGTTGAACAACCAGAGTCTGAAGAGCAAACAGAAGAAGCAATGACAAGTATAGCTGCAAGACGTGCTCGTAGGCAAGTAGTCCCTCCTATGCGTTATGGCTTTGAGGATATGGTTGCATATGCATTCCAAGTAGTTGAAGAGGTGAAATCGTCAAATCAAGCTACAAGGATGTTATCGCATGTGCAAAATCAGAATATGGACTGGCGGCGGCAGAGAGTGTTAGATATTTGATTGTAGAATTCAATTCAAGGTGGAGATTTGTTAATTAATGCTTTGAATTCTACTTTAACTGAAAATTTGTTTGGATCCAAAGAAGTAAAAGAAAATCTGTCTGACATATTCTGTATATTTTTATATCATGAGATTGTTAAGGAATTGATTTATTTCCTTATTACAAGATAGGTGTCCTATTTTTGGGATTAATATAGAGTCTCAGTTGGTCTATAATTCCTATCTTCTGTTAAAGGGAGTGCCTATATAAATTCCCTTGGGGTCCAAAGAGAAAAAAAAGATTTGATCTTGTAATCCTCTTATGTTTCTTCCATTTAATACAATTCTGCATCGTTTTAAATTTCTCGAGTTTTCTCGCGATGCATAATTTCTCTCGTGCAGAAATTCTAACAATATCTAATAAATTATAATATAATTAAAAGTTCAATACGATATCATCAAGTTGTGATAATACAAAAATGGATATAATGGGGGTCCTCCACTTACAGGGGGGAGGAACCCCCTCCCTCCATCCGCGCCCGTCGGATGGAGATCCGACTGGCGTGGATGGGGGTATAAAAGTCACACGCGAATAAAATTTGCATATTTTATTATGTTTTCTCTCTCTCCCTGCCCTCCTCTCGCGACGAATGTCGTCGGAGATCGCGAAGAGATTTGTGTGTCATCTCGCCACCGACGTCTCCCACTCTCAGATCCACAATAGCCCCGGCTAGATCTGTGCATCCTCTCGCCGTCGACGTCCCCCGCGCTCAGGTCTGCAATACTCCGGCCAGATCTGCACGTCCTCTTGCCGCTGCCGCCGATGGCTTTGCCTTCGCCGAGCACGTTGACGACTTCGTGACCACTAGGGCAATGGTTCTCGCCCTTCGTCGAACCCCTCGTCGACCTGATGCTGCCTCCGAACCAGATCTGCGCACTGGATCAAAGCCAAGGATGAACCAAATCTTAGATCTCCAGCCAGATCCGTCGAACCTCGCGGATCTCCAGCTAGATCTGCCATTGTCGAGCTCGCCCGCCCCTTTTTGTCAAGGTCGTGCACCGCCATCGTCGGAGCTCTGTCGAGCTCGCCCGCCCCTCTCGTGCACCTCTCCTGCCGAGGTCGTGCACCGCCGCCGTCGGAGCGCCGCCATCTCGCCCGCACCGCCGTCGCCGATCTCTGCCGAGCTCGCACCACCTCCATCGCCGAGCTCGCCCGCATCGTCGTAGCTGAGCTCACGCACTGCCGCCGCCAAGCTCCGCCTTCGCCTCCACCTCCGCTGTCGAGCTCGCGCACCGCCGCCGCCGATCTTGCCTGCACCGCCACCGCCGAGCTCCGCCTTCGCCTCCGCTGTCGAGCTCGCGCACCGCCGCCGCCAAGCTTGCCCGCAACGCTGCTGCCGTTGAGCTTGCCCGCAACGCTGCCGCCGATCTTGGCCGCATGGCCACCGCCGATCTTGCCCACACCGCCACCGCCAAGCTCGCCCGCCCGGCCGTCGACCCCACCATGTTGTTAATCAATATTATTTTGTAACTAATTAGTAATCCATGTGTAAATATCCTAATGTGTTTACATTGCCTGCCAATATGTGGAGCGTTCACCGTTTTGAGGAATAATTTTTGGTTAACAACTGTATGCATGCATGATATTGTCGAATGTGTTCATGTCCGAAATTGAGATGAGATAAAGATGGATGTTCAAAAGTGAGATGAGATAAAGTTGAAGGACGAGAATGTAAAGGGAAAGAGAAGCGTTTGCCGAAGCTTTTGAAGGCTTATCTGAAAGGCGATTGGATGAGAAAATCACCTCGATGTTTTTTAACTCCCTTACAAGGATTAACAACACAAATTTTACAAAAGAACAAAAGTTTAAGGATAGACAACAAAAATTTTAAAAAAATACAATCCATTAAACAACATGGGTGTCGCGGCCACAGGGCGGGGGTGGTGTCAAAGAGTGGCGGGGGCGGGTTCAGTGTCAGAGCGCTTCAGGGCGGTGTCACGGCGGGGCGGTCATGGTGGGGGCGGTGTTGGGGCCGCCAGGCAGGCACGAAGTCGGAGCGCGGCGGGGCGGTGTCGCGGCAGGGCGGGGCCGCAGGGCAGGAGAAGGGGCGGTGTCGGAGAGTGGCGGGGCGGGTGCAGTGTCAGAGCGCTTCAGGGTGGTGTCACGGCGGGGTGTTCGCCGCGGGGTGGGGGCGGTGTTGGGGCCGCCGGGCGAGCACGGAGTCGAAGCGCGGCGGGGGGGGGGGGGGGGGGGGGGCAGTGTCGGAGCGCGACGGGGCAGGTGAAGCGCGGGGGGTGGGAGGGGTGTGGAGGGGGGTGGTGTCGGAGCTCGGCAGGGCGGGCACGGTGTCGGAGGCATTGCGGTCGCAGTGGGGTGGGGCCGGTGTCACGGCCGAGGGGCGGTCGGTGCTGGGCGGAGCGGCAACGAAGCAGATCTGGGCAGCGTGGATGAAGATCCGGCGAGGAAGCAGGTGGGGGAAGCAGATTCGGGCGGCGAGCACAGAGTTTCGACGAGGAAGCAGGCGGGGAAACAGATCCGGCCGACGACGATGGCGACACAGATCCGAGCGACGAGGATGGAGATCCGGTGAGGAAGAAGGCGGGGAAGCAGATTCGGGCGGTGTCAGATGGAGATCCGGCGAGGATGCGATCTCGGGCAACGCCGACCTCCTAGAGATTCGACAGGGAAGCAGATCTCTTCGTGGTCTCCGGCGGCGTTCGTCACGAGAGGAGGGCAGGGAGAGAGAGAAAATAGAATAAAATATGTAAATTTTATTCGCGTGTGGCTTTTATACCCCCAGGCCGGACCGAATGAACATCGAACCGCCCCCTACGCCCATCTTCGGTCTAAAGCTCAAAGAACTAGAAAAAATAAAAAAAAATTGAACAAACCGCACCCGTCGGATCTCCATCCGATAGATCCGATGGGCGAGGATGGGGGGAGGGGGTTCCTCCCCCCTTACAGGGGGGAGGACCCCCATTATATCCATATAAAAATAGTGGAAAAAAGATGCAACATCAAACAATGTACAATAGCACAAGATAATATTAAATGTGGCATAATTTAAAAATACGCATAGAGAAAGCATAATATTACAAGTATAAGATTATGACAGAAGGTTCAATAGTAATAAAATATGTCTTGAAGTCCGATGATAATATAATCCATAAATCTAAAATCAATAATTTATCGGTATGTATACAATAAAGGAAGCATAACTATCATGATGTAAAGTTCATAAAGTTCAATATGATAACATGACAATTTAATATTCAATATAACATGATAAACTCAAAGTCCAGAAGATTCGATATGATGAAAAGCTCAATAAAGTATACGAGTCAAAATATTAGCAAAATAAATCCATAATCCAAACCTCATTACTATTAGTACTATGATGATACATGATACTAATAATAAACCACCATGTGCAAACTCCCATCATGAGCATGAGCCTGCACAAACTTGAATGTAGGGAATTCACAATCCGATTAGTTGTATTTAAAGGTTAAAATCAATAAAACAATTTACATTTCCATCAACATGAAAACAAGTAA
The DNA here is from genome assembly GCA_030549335.1 of Pontederia crassipes. NCBI lineage: Eukaryota > Viridiplantae > Streptophyta > Magnoliopsida > Commelinales > Pontederiaceae > Pontederia > Pontederia crassipes. The sequence goes on from CM060196.1 coordinate 24,218,020, forward strand.
ACAATTAATTAGCCTTAATAATACTTTTCATTTAAAAGCAGTTACAATTCATTGAAGGACAACAAGACAATAAGATAGGATAATCCATTTTTCATATGTCATAACCATACAAATTTAGGACAATAGTAATTCCTAATTCAATTTAACTAGTGTCTTGGAAGACCGATCATATGGAAATCTAAGTGTCCAATTAACAATAGTTTAAATATGTTCAAGCCACACAATTCAATACAATTGAAGTTAGCAGTTTAACTTCTTATTCAATAAGTAATTATTAGACAATCAATCTTTAGTGAGACATTTAAGCTATTATGCGACTAGGTTTATCTTGACACTAGTATGACCGGTCACACTTACACCATCAATAAATATAATTCATTAGACAATCAACCTTTTGTGATTCATTTATGTATTTATGGGATTTATTTTATCTCGATGCCAATATGGCTGGCCAAGCTAGGTCACACTTGCACCCATCAATACAATACAATACGACGAGACCAAGTCGTCCGTCAATGAGTTCATTCAATACAATGTTAGTTTTAACACTACGACTTTACATGCACATCAAATCTAGGTAAAATAAATTATGCATGACGTAATGCAATCATATCATAACAAGGCATAGTACAACCTAATAAGTCATGACATGGCATAATGTAATACAACAACATCATTTTATTTTAGAAGTGAAACAATAGCTACGAAGATTGTAGCTATCTTTTTATTGAGTTGATGGAAAAGATTACAACTAAGACATTGTGGAGGGAAATCATTCCCCAACAACACCCTCAATCTCCAACTCATATCTTAGCTAGGTTGCGCGTGTGGTAATAATGTTCATATAACATCTTCCCCCTTGAATATAACAGCATTCCTTTCAAACCAAATAGCTCATAGTGCAAAAGTTGGAAGTGCCTTCCTGTATCTTGAGACAAACACCCTAACACTTGTTGTCTGCCACCATAATGGAAAGATTTCTAGAAGTTGGCAATTTTCAACCATTGACATCCTAGTATATACCATGTCTCCTTAGCCATCCTACATTCAAAGAAAAGATGATTGAAATCCTCTGTAGCCGCGTCACATAAGAAGCAAGTAACATAAGCTGAAGGTTACCACCTTTGCCTGTAGGTCTTGGTCACTAGCCAGCCACGGCTCAGCTATCAAAAAAATTTTTAATTTTCAAAGACATGGTCAGCTTCCATGTAATCTTGCAAAAGGTCCTCAGGTCAGCATCATCCAATATGTCAGTCATGGTGAGTATATCATATGTCCGGCACAAAGAAGCGACCTAAGTAACATAACCATTTTTTCAATGTGCTAGTAGTACACCCTTCTAAGTTCTACAAGAGGATGATGAAGTCGTCAGTTCATTGTTCAGACAAGTGCGTTGAGAAAGGAGGGAGCCAAACACCATTCGGACCATTATTGCTCGACCGACAAGTGCCACAAAAGTCTTGTCACCTATAATGGCATAAAGCCTTGCGAATTGGTTGGCAAGGATTTCAAAATCAGCCCATGGATCCTCCTAGAATAACTATCATCACACCCTTCTAGAAAGATGAACACCCTTGGAGATACAACAACATTGAGTCCCAAGAGATGGTTCTTGTATGGCATGAAAAAAATCACATAAGACCAGAGTCACAAGCGTCCCCGATAACACTATATGCCCATTTTAATAGCAAAGCTTCATTTCTTCACCAAACGACACAAATTCCTAAATCACCCTCAAGAATGGTCCAAGCAATCAAATGAAACACACTAAGATGGACTGCCCAAAAAAGGAATTTGTTTTTAAGAGACTCCAAGCAGGCATCCAGAATGTGGTAGAGGCAAAATGGTAGAAAGAACATAAAATATATCATCATACTTTTGACAAGAGCCTCGAACTCCATCTTGTTAGTTGATGGATCACATTTTCAATGGTCGGATACCATTCCCTTACACATATCTTTCTATCTGTGAGAGGCATACCTAGGTAGGGAATAAGTAGAGTGCATATCATTGTGTGCAACACCATTGCAATAGAAACCCTCTTGATCATCCATCCCGAAAGTTATGAATGAAGATTTTGAGCAATTTATCCAATGACCTGAGAAATCTCCAAACACCTTGACTAAAAAGGAGATCCTTTTTGCTGCATCAGATCCCTCAATAAGAAATAATGTATCATATGCATACGGTAATAGCAGGATTAGAGCACCACAATTTTGTGCACCAGTGAAATTAGAAATGAGACCACTTTGGCAAATCGAAAAAATGCAACGTGCTAAGCCATCAACAACCAAGATGAACAACAATGGAGTGTGCATTTTTTATTTTTAACACATGATAGAAAGAAATTTGGACAAAACCTTACGTGCCCAACCGCTACGGTTTACTCGGACACTATGGTCCAACGGTAGTACTAGTCCATAACATTTTCCTTTTTAACATTGTGCACTGCAATCAATATGTGTGCGCTATGGTTCAGATGGTAGGGTTACGGTCCACCGTAGCCTGCTAGCAAAACGATTGATTCATGATGGTAGAGTCGATGTCTACCATTGTGCTACAGGTTGGATTTCCTTACTATGGTTTATTCATAGTGAGGTGGTCGAACCCGCGATTCCCTTGTTCTTCCTTGATTTTCTCCCTACACTTACAACATATCATTTTTTTTACAAACAATCTAGGGGATTACATGATTTGTTTCTACTGCATTGCCTCCTAGATTGATGACACACAAAATCAATGCATTTAAGGTTCATAAACATGTAAAAAAAACAAGCTAATCACATTCCATATGGAACCTTTCACTCCATAGCTCCTCACTTGAATTCTAACCTTTCCATATAAATCCATATCAAATGTGTATAAGAGTGTGATAAAATGAATCTAATCCCATAAGGAAAATTCAAATTCAATCAGTCGGAACAAATCAAGCTCATGTATTCACCCTATTTGCATACCTATTTTCGGTAGTGAATAGATTCGACAATATGTCGAGTCAAAATTCACAACTCACCCTACAAATCATTAAATTGAGTTATTCCAATTTTATTTCACTGTAGAATCTTAGAGTAATAACATATAAAATTATCAAATTTTATCCTTTTACCATCATAAATTCATACAATAACCATAAGCTACACACACTAAATAATTTAAAATTTGAGCATTAAAACTTTAATAACATCCCACATACATATACTTTTGAGATGAATCCAAATTCTAGATAGATGACTGTTCATATACCCACTTCATAAATTTCATGTTCAAATTCAATAAGAAAAAAATTTGATGCATTTTATAGTTGTTTGATAAAGCTTGATAGCAAGTAATTTCTTCGTCGGAAGACAAAATTGTTTTTACTTTTGAGGTCAATCTGATCATTTAATTAATTATTTTTTTTGAAAATATTACAATTTGGGTTAATCCTTCAATCTTAGTCAATCTTATCGGACAAGAATTTGGGTTGTTACAGAAGTTTGAACATTTGATGAATTAATCAGCTGCTGGACTGGAAGCCAAACTAATTAATGTATTCCACTGGCAGTACATTTCTTACTATCACAATATAATTTTCTCAAGTTTGCTGGAAGCGTGAATTATATGGATTTTGTCCCCTACTATAAATCGAAGAATGCCTACATGGGGGCCATTCATGTAACCTTACACATGGAGCCGGGCACACAAAAAAAAAAAAAAACTACTACATGATGTGTCTCGAATTATATTGTGTAGTTGAATTCAAAATTGAGAAAAACGGGAGTGGAGTATATATTCTTCATCGATGAATATTTTTTTTAGTCTGTCATCATGAAATAATCACATATCTTATGACTCCATCAGAAGTTGTTGCAAACTTGAATTCTTGTTTAATCCGCCATACTGAGTTAACCACGTTCTTTCAGTTTAACTAAAAGACAATAACAACAAAGCCTTATCCCACTAGGTGGGGTCGGCTACATGGATCAAACGACGCCGTTGATCCATGTTCATGAGATTCGACAGGATTTTACGCTGGCTGTCGGGGCCTAACACAACCCTCCTCCTTTATCCGGGTTTGGGACCGGCTATAAAATATAGGCGGAGTTTTTCAGTTTAACTAAAAGAAAAGAAAGAAAAAGCAAAGTCTTGCAAAGAACTTGCATACTCTTTCATATTTTAGATGCAATTATCTGCAGGGAGCAATTCAGATGCGTTATTTTGATAATGAAAAGAAAATTTTAAAAAGGGAGAGAGACAAAAAAATCATCAAGGTTGCAATATTTGACCAGAGAGTTTTGAAATGTTCATAAATCTGTTAGAAAATGTCAACGCCTTGTTACTGCCAGAGTTCCTCCCAGGAAACTTCAGAATCCATGTAGGTACATCAGCCATGACTTCAAATGTGGACTTTGAGACCTTTATAAATTTGATACACATACAAAACCTTTCACTGTTCTTGGTGTCAAAGCTGCACAGATTCATTGTTTCATTTGTTGTGATCAGCTATTTGTATATATTCCATAACTAATACAAAATTTTCCAAGGAATCTCTTGCAAGATCACCATGAACAAAGCAATAATTTATTGATTGATGCAGAATAGTGAAATATTTACTGATTACTTGTAAGATTCATCCTCTTATCACACGATATTATCTGAATCTGCATTCAAAAATTTGGGCTTACAAGTCACCAATTCAAATCATCATACTGTGTCCACAGCAAATTTGTCCTTCTAGAAGTTCTAATGACCCTTGTACCACCATCAGCTGTTACGTCATTTCATTGTTAGTTGTCTCTACATTATAATTTATAAAAGGTGTAATGCATGGCAGGAAGGCAAAGCTGCGGCAAACTGGTCTGATTTAAGAACTATCATCTTCATTATCAGACATGGAAAGAAGGCAAACAAGCTCAACAGACAAAGAGTAAGTGCGTTCATAATTAATGTTTTATCTTGTGGCATAGATGAGTCACTTGGACGTGTTGCAGGATAGCAGTTGTCACAGGAGGCAACAAAGGCATTGGCCTGGAGATATGTAGGCAGCTTGCTTCTGCAGGGGTGAGAGTGATACTGACTGCTAGAGATGAGGCAAGGGGAACGGAAGCAGTTCGAAAGCTCAACGAATCCGGGGTTTCCGATGCCATCTTTCATCAGCTGGACGTGACCGACAGTTCCAGCGTCGCATCCTTGGGCGAGTTCTTAAGGGTTCAGTTCGGAAAGCTTGACATCCTAGTAAGAGATCACCTCCTTGCCTGCTCACCAATTCATGATCTATAAGAAACCTAGTACTTTTTTTATCTGCATGCAATATTTAGTGTATTATACAACAAAAAAGTAATCATGTGTAGATACTACATTTTGTTAACTGATGCAAGCAATCAAATGGCTTTGTTCTCCTAGGGAAATGAAAGTCATATCATGTAGCATTTCCATTGAACTATGAGACATCAAACTACTGCTCTTGCTGAAATGACTTTGGTAACTTTATGACTGAGCTTCTCTGTACAGGATGAACGATAATTAACAAACATCATAAAATATTTGCATCAGCTAAGACTTGTTAGGCTGTTGCTCATAATTTTGTACTCACAAATCTGCTTAACAGCTTCATTGGTTCTCTATCAGGTCAACAATGCCGGAGTCCTAGGAACAGATGCAGAACCTGGTGGAACAAAATCAGCAAAACTTGATGAGGTATACATGTCGGAAACTAGCAGATGAACTGCTGTCTTCATCTCCATTATCCATATTCTTCTCTGTTTCTCAATTTGTGCTCCAAATTTTCGACTGCTTTGTTATATTCAGTATTACTATATTGTCTAGTTAAGAGATGACTAAGATTCCCTAGTTCCTATTATGACATATTCAGGTTCCTGAATGGCTGCGCCAACATTTGAATGAGACTTATCAAGCAGCAGAAGCATGCATGAAAACTAACTACTGCGGCGTCAAAGCAGTCACAGAAGCATTAATTCCTCTGCTGCAATCATCTAGCTCAGGGAGGATAGTCATTGTTTCATCCTCTATCGGTGTACTTCAGGTATCGAATCGACATTCTCGACTTTACACCGGAACCTGCCTAATGCCTACGAATTGTTTTACTTTTAAGAAACGACCCTATTCTATTCCCAGAAGCTTGAATTATGTCATTGAATCCGATACTTTGGCAGATCATTCCTAGCGAGGAGCTAAGAAAGGAACTGTCCGACATTGGCAGCCTCACAGAAGAGAGGCTGGATGAACTCGCAAGTTCCTTTCTGAAGGACTTCAAGAACGGGTTGCTCGAAGAACACGGTTGGCCAGTCCCGGCATCAGCATACAAAGTCTCTAAAGTACTTGTAAACGCATGCACCAGGGTTCTTGCTAGGAAGTATTCTGCTCTGTCAGTTAATTCCGTATGCCCGGGCTTCGTAAGATCAGATATTAACTTTAACAGTGGGATCTTGACGGTGGAAGAAGGCGCCAAGGGGCCTGTGATGTTAGCTCTGGGTCTTCATGGCAATTCTACTGGTCACTTTTACAGGCAGACAGAAGTTTCAACATTTGAGGAATGAATCAGCTGCTGGATTGGAAGCCAGGATGATCGATGTATTCCACTGGCAGTACATTCTTTTGATCAAAATATAACAGAATCGCCTACACAGGCCAAAAACAATTGCTACATGGTTTTATATTGTATATTTGAATTCAAAATTGAGGAAAAAAGGAAAAAAAAGACATGATGGCAGTGGAGTTTATAGTGAAGTACTTTCTCTTGATCTTACTAATTTGTTTTATAACGATTTTCTTTATCGATGAATGTGTCCTCATTTATCGACACTGACCAAAAGTATCATATTAAATTGTGTGTGTCAATATGTTCTCTCGAGTTGCTTCTTTGTTTACCTATTTAGTGGCATTTATTCTGTATATATATTATCATCATTGAAAGTTTGTAGGTATGAAGAATTTTAACCAAGTTTTGTGAGACGCTAAGCTTATTGTTTTATTAGAAAACCTTCTTTATTTCGCCTAGTTGGTGTTCTTCCTCCATGGATATATTAAACAAAAACTAGATGTGTTTTAGAACAATTTAAGAGCCCTGATTTTACTAAAACTAGTAGTATGTACTCCTACATAGTTACCTAATCCTTGAAGGATCATGTAGAAATTAATAAAACATGATAGGAAGGTTCATCGTCCACATGATTTCTTTACAAATGGGTTGTAGGTTACACTCCATACACGTGGTCAGGAATCAAATTACGTAAAATTGAAATACAACATCACGGCTCAAATACAAGGGACAAAAGAGAACATGTCGCCGAATGGAAGAAGTAGCTACATAAGCATAATATCCTTGACTCCACTCAACACTTAGACACCCACACACTTGCATATAACAAGATGATCAGGGGGCAGCAATGGAGCTCCTGCACATAACAAGGTGACCTTTGGAAGCATTCGAGGTGCTGGTGGATTCGACTACTCAGTGTATCGCCTTCAAATTCTGACGGGTATCGCCTTCCATGGAGGTTACCATCATTGGATATATTATATATAATATTATAATATAAATTCAAATATCGACAGGTACCATCTTTAAAATTACCGATAGATATTCCAAAGGCTACGATTGCAAAAAATCGGAGACATTTTCTTATAAATAATCATCCTTTTACATTATTGATAATTTAAATTACTTGAGCGCATCACATTATTTTATTTACTTTATTTTAATTTATAAATAATTTAAATTATCCAGTAACACAAATTATGATAATCTAAATTGTCACTCAAATGATAATTTGATTTTATCTTCCTTCCTTTTCTGCCCTTTCCAATCTTAAAGCAAATAAAACATGAAGTAATGTAAGAAAATTATATAACAACAAAAAAAAATACCATTATTATTATAAATAATGATATTAGTTTATTTAAATTATTATTCACATGAATTGTATATTATTATTAATCATTATTTTGAATATCACACATATTTATTACAATATTTTCACCATCACTATATATATTTAATTTATTAATTTTTAAATTTTTTTGTTCCAGTTACTAGTCAGAGTAAATAAAGTTTAACGTCACATTAGTGATAAAAAGTATTTTAGTAAAAAATGTCATTACCAAATAATATTTTAATATAAGTGAACAATGACATTTGAATTGCTAAAGAGATTATTTGTATATAAGATAAATTATACCAAATACCCTTCAACTTTGGATACTTTCCCAACGTTATTCTCAAACTTCACTTTGTAACAAGACTACCCTACATCTTTTAACTTATTTCACTGACTACTCTGCACTTATTATCAGCGATTTCCCGATCGCCCGATGATGTGGCATCTATGCGGTAATTTTCTCTCTCCTCCACACAAGCAATTGTCCGATGTGGCATAATTAAAAATAAAAAATAAAAGTTGATCGGCGTTGCCTCGTCGATGCTGAATGCACAAAAGAGGGCGACACCCCCCTTGGGAGATGCCCCTCTGTGAGCTCCGACGAGCTCAAAGGCGACACACCCCCATTTTGCCTACATGCGCTGGCGACGTGAGTAGTGCAAAAGGGGGGACTCGCCCCCTACCCCTTGCATTATGTGTCGCCGACGCACGCAGGCAAAAGGGGTGGGGCTGCGTCGCCCCCCTCTGTGCGCATCGTCGATGCACACATGCAAAGGTGTGGGCCCCTCCTTTGAAAGCTCGTTGGAGCTCGAGGCCGGGACCCCCCCCCCCCCCTTGCGCTTCCGACGCCGATGAGACAAAGTCGGTCCTTCAATTCCATTTTTTTTAATGATGCCACATCGAACTATTACTTGTGTGGAGGAGAAAGAAAATTACTGCATAGATGCCATGTCAACCGACAATCGAAAAATCATTGATAATGGGTGAAAATGGTAGTTGGTAAAATAAGTTAAAAGATGGAGGATAGTCTTCTTAAAAAATGAAGTTTGAAGATATCGCTAAAAAAATGTCATATTTGGAGGGTATTTTGTATAAGTTATCCCTTGTATATAAAAAATAAGGTAATGCATATTCATGATAATTTAATAAATGTCAATATTTATGTCAGGCAATGTGAAAATATAATGCAGTAAATGCCCTCTAATATTAAAATTAACTTTATGCCAATATATTATATGTAATATGAGCACATAGGAAGGTGAGAGAGGGCACAATGAACGACCACATACACACAGTGAGAGATAGAGAGGAGAGACTAGAGAGGGAGGGCATAAGCAAATGAGTCAGTAGAGGACGATAAAATTGCACTTACCACTTACAAAGGATCAATTTTATTACCTCAAATAAGTATTGAACCACTTTCTTATGAAATTTCTCTAATATTTTTTTTAAATTGATGAAAATATAGCTGCATTTTACCTCATTTAAGCTATATATGATCTCCCTTCCCTGCATAATGAACAACATAGGATGTTGTTAAAATTGCAACACTTAAATGCTAAAGAGAGTAATATGCAAGTTTTGCCTTTGTGAATTATTTAGTTAGATATTTTCTTTATGCGTGTATGCATTAAATACTCCATCGTAAAGAAAAAACTCAAATAAATTTCATCATAGTCCATCTATGCATTAAATAATTTCCGAAAGAAAAACTAGAAGGAAAGAGACAAAAAAATATTGATTATTTATTTGCAAATTAAGTAGATAATGTCATCTCAATTACCTGCTTATGGCCTTCTTTTTTAATAGAATTTCACCAACAACAGCAACCTACAGAAATAATATAGAGGACTAGGAAAATGGCACAATCAACAAAGGTTTCTCCAAGGCAAAGCTGTCTATGACAAGAAGGTAATCTAAAGCAACCTAGTAATTAATTTTTAAGCAACTATGGTGTAACGCCCGAGAATTCAGGAAAGGAAAAAGAGGAGAAAAAGGAAAACCAGGGAGATGTTTGTTTCAGATTGAAACTCTTATTCTCTCCCTATAAATAAGAGGCTAAAACAAATAAATCAGCCCCTTGGTTTATTCCACGAGCCGGCCTTAGATTTCTCCCCTTTCGTGCGCCCCTTTTGTCTCCTTTCATCCCTGATCAGCCGCTGCCAATAAGGGACACGTCGGAGGACGTGGACGCCGTTGATCGTGTGCCTGAACTAAGAGGTGCGGGCAGAGGAAGAAAAGGAAGAGGAAGAAGAAGAGGAAAAATAACCTGCAGGATTAGTTTCTGGACAGAAACTAATAAGGCATTGGACAGAAACTAATAAGGCATGGAACTAGGGTAAATTCGTCATAGAATTTTGATTTTAGATTTGAAGCATGCTCTACTTGATCCCTAGTTATAGTATTATGAATTATGATGATTATTGATGCCAGCCATCACCGGAAAGTTGATCGGAAAAGGTAATGTGTGATGTAGTCTTTCTCCGCAAGATGAACCCGGCCCGGGTTTCTTCGTATCCGGCATGGATTAGGACGTGCCCGGGCCGAGTTCGATTGCCGACGCTTTTCGAGCTCTGCAACTAGACGAACCCGGCCCGGGTTGAAGATGACCCAGCCCGAGTTCCATCCATGGTGAAGAGATCGGGCGCGACAGAGCCCCCGACCCAACGACGACCCGACTCGGCCCGGGTTTACCCCAGATTTTCATGAACGATGACCGATGAACTCGGCCCAGGTTCCACTCCTACTCGGTCCGGGTTCCGACGTTATTTATATGATTTTTATGATCTTTTATCCCTGATTCACGTGCGTAACCCTGATCTAAGTCATGATATGATCATGTTATTTATGCATTTAATAATGATGATGTTTATTATGACCTTATGATGACTTAATTTAAATCCAATCATATTTATGACAACACTGATCCATATCATCTTGATCTACTTTATGACGATGATGATTATGATGTTCATATATTTTTTATTTCTCTCCATGATCCTATCTTGTAGCTCTGATTAAGTCTTATGTAATGATGATGGTGCTTAGGACCTGTGATCAATATGATTCGTTGATCATTTCTTATGATGACCAAATCTTAACCATGATCCTTATATCTTAATAAAAGATAAATTAAAAGCTGCAAGATAAAAGATAAAAAAATGTTAAATGGAGAGCTCTTTTTATGATGGACTGGTGATGATCAGGTATGGGCAGTTATGGGCAGTTATGGGCTGACTACCGTCAGTTATGAGCTGACTCTGCCAGTTATGATGATGATGATGGACGGATTGAGGCAAGCCTCCCCGTGGGTTGAAATATACCCTACTATAAATCAAAGATGAATAATAAGATGATGAAGCATATTAATAATGAAATCTCTTTATGATGATTAGTGGCTCTTGTCACACTTATGATGATCTTTTCATGATCTCTTGATCTATTATTAATATGATGTAAAGAAGATGATACAATTCATGATTTTCTATCTTCATACAATTATCTCTTATGAATCTTTATATGATGATGATCTCATAATCATAATGATCGGCTTTTGCCTCGTCTACGATGATTTATTGTGATCTATCATGATCTTTAATCTTATGATCTTAAGAAGATGATAATCTATCAATTTTCTATCCATATACCAAGTTATAGGATCTCTTTTACACATATGATGATGATTTTTATTTTCTTTTTATATGATAATGAAGTCCTTATGATTCTTGTCTAGTATCATGATCTTATGATGATGTTTATCTTATTTTTATACTGAGTTGTAAAACTCATAGGGAGGTTCTCCCCTGCATGTTCTTAAATGCAAGACCAGATCTTAATGACGAAAGTGGCCAATGGTGACAGATCGAGCTCGTAGGTGGCTGCACATGGATATCTTGAGTCCTTTAGTTTGATGTACTAGCTTTCCTTTGGATTCACATAAAGTTTTTTATTAGTCTTTCGTATGTTATGATGTCACACTTTTAATTATTTAATGATGATTAGTCTTCCGCTTTTATCGATGTCGAGTTGACTAGTCAAAGTCTTCATTTTGATAATATGATGTACACGTAAGGATGACCCGTAACGTCTTCGAAGCTTATTCTGCTACGTGGCGGGGTGCGATTTGGGGTGTTACATATGGTCCATAATGTTACATTTGTTCCTAAAAAAATCATGAAATAAAATGTGCAAGTAAACTTTGCAAAAAAAATCATTTTATTCATTGAAAGAATACTTGGTAAACAATTAGGTTACTAATTGTCCTCATTTGGTCATCAACTACTTACTATTCATGCTTTGGAAACTATTTTGTATTGTGTATCCATTTTTAAATTCCATAGATACAATTCATTGCTTTTGCTATTCTGTGCAATTCTGGTAAAATTGAGTAGTACAAGAAAAGGAAGAATCCTCAAATCAATAGTAGGAAATAAACATAGAATAGATAACTAATCTCTTTTATAAATGTGCAAAGCTATTGAAAAAAAAGAAAAGGGAATTATGATACACTAAGAAAAATGAATTTGTATTTGCGGGCATGATCAGTGTGAATAAAATTTGGATGACGGAGATTTTTTTAGGGGTAAAAGGACGGCCGCCAAAGTAATATCATAAAGTCATGGTAAGCAATATGTAGAACTCATAAAGGAGGGCCGCAAATGATTGTGGCATCAAGTCCCCACCTTAGAAGACAGAATTGGAACAGTCATGGTAAGTAATATCATAAAGTCAAGTAGAACTAAGTCTACATGTGATGCCAAGTCTGAATGCAGTCAGACTTCTGTACCATGCAATATGCCAAGTCTCACACCCAATTCAGTTCTATTCCATCCCTAAACAGGATATATGGATGTTTTGATACAGCCATGGGGATCGGAGAAAGAAGAGCATATCTTAAACAAAATGAAAATTAAGGCCATGCATCAATCCGAGGACAACAAGCTTTCAAAAGCTCAAGAATAGGATGTGACCCAAAGCAGAATCTGATCGTTCTTGTCATAAGTATGTAATCCTTGTGATAGCAAATTGTATTCCTACATATCCAATTATAGTACAAATGTGATACGACATTAGAGAATTGACAAGGCATAGGCTTAAGAAGCCAGTAAAGGAAATAGAAACTGCAATATAATATAAAATGGCCAGTAGAGGGAATTATAGACCCTTATGCTTATAATTTACATGTCCAAGGACAACGGAAGAGAGATGTATATATTACAAATCATACTAGTATAAGAGGAAGGAAAAAATTTTCGAATAACATGTTAATCAAACTATGTGAATCCAGCAATTAGAGTGTACATCTTCAACATAATATACAATTATGGGGAGCTTTCTGTAGCTGCTAAGAGTAGAACGAAACTTATTTCCAGGATGAAGTGGATGAAATATATTGAGAATCACTAGAATCTCAAAACTGTATTTAACAATGTCCAAGTTTCAACATATAGCTCAAATTACACATTGACTTTCTAGAATTTTATTCATTAAACATGAGGACAGAATTAAGGAAAAATTATTATGTCGAATTGAAGAATGTGATTCTTAGCAGAAACTAGAGCCAAAACCCAGACAAAACACACACTATCAAAGTCAACATAATAAACTTAAAAAAACATGTAATCAAAACTAACAACACTAAATAATCCATCTCGTTAATACTTTGGTGCACCCACAATGAGTAAGTCATAACAATATCAAAAAAACATGTAATCAAAACTAACAACACTAAATAATTCAACATGTATCTTGCTTTATGACTCACAATAACTGATCCATGGATCACATATCCTAGCTCAAGAGACCAAAGAAATACCAATATCTTTGATAGCATTGTCAAAGTAAATTTGCCAACCACATTTGATGATCCATACTTCAATTTACAATCAAAGTAATGGTAACCAACAAACAAGTGGCAACTTCTTGAATTGGTAACAGGTTGAGCTGCACATTTATCCTGAAACTAAATCATTCAGAGGCTATAGACATTCTTGACACTAGAGTTGACACAAAAAAAAGTACCCTGTGATTTATATGCCAATCCGTTACATGTAACAAAATCTAAAGCATGCTATCAGGAAAACGCCGAATTATAAAATTGCACTTACCACTTATAAAGGATATTTTTTATTACCTCAAATAAGTTTTGAACCACATTCCTATGAAATTCCTCCAATGTTTTCTTTGACGTTTGAATGAAAATATAACTGCATTCTATATTAATTTACTTTCACCTCGTTTAAGCTATATATCATCTCCCTTTTCTGCAAAATAAACAACTTAGGATGTTGTTAAAATTGTAACGCTTAAATGCTAAAACCAGTAATCTGCAATTTTTTCTTTATGAATTCCTTTACCTAAACGAAAAAGCTCAAATAAATTTCATCAGATTCCATCTATGCATTAAATGATTTCCAAAAGAAAAACTACAACTAAAGAGAATAAATTATTAAGTAGATTTATTTGCAAATTAAGTATATAATGTCATCTCAATTACCCTCTTATGGCCTTCCACTTTATAAGCTTTTGACCACCAACAACGGCAACCAACAAAAATAATAAAGAGGACAAGGAAAAAAGACAAAATCATCCAAAGGTTTTCCAAGGTAAAGCTCCCTCCGTCAAGCTGGAATGCAATCTAAAGCAATATAGTAATCAACTTTTAAGCAACTATAATGCTACATTTGTTCTTTAAAAAATTTCATAAAATAAAATATGCAAGTAAACTTTGCAACAATCGTTTTATTAGTTGAAAAAAATACTTGGTAAACAATTAGGTTACCAATTGTCTTCCTCACTTGGTCATGAAACTACTTCCTATGCATGCTTTGGAAACTATTTTGCATTATGTATCCATTTTTCACTTCTCTAGATACTTTTTACTATTGTATGTGATTCCGGTAAAATTTTTTGGTAGAAGGAAGAATCGTCAAACGAATAGAAGGAAATAATCATAAAATGAGATGGCTAATCTCCTTTATAAATATGTTAGGACTCATGAATATGTACCAAGACATGGTAATAGAAGACATCTTAGTTTTCTTCCATAAAAAAATAACATCTTAGTTTTCTTCCAGAAAAGAAAAGAAAGCATGAAACTTCTTTCCTTAAAATGATAATAGAAGACAAACATATGTGAGCCTTCCACCTACATGAAGAAATATCCCCAACATTGGAGAATTATTTTTTTCCTGAAAATATCAGTACGTGCACTCATGATGAATGCACATGAATTAGTAATAAGAGATCATCAACATAGTATCAGTAACATGGAACAAATATTAGCTCGAATTTATATGCAAAGCAATTGAGAAAAAGGAATTATGCCACGGTAAGGAAACTATCATGGAATTTTACTCCTGACAACTTTATTTGGAAGACTAATCTAGTTCTATCTTTGATTACTTATGTTGTAAGAATCTCGCATAACGAAAGATGATTTAACGATCTGACTAGATAATCAGTTTCCATCTATGCACTAAATAATTTCCAAAAGAAAAACTAGAGGCAAAGAGAAAAAAAATATTGAGTGTTTATTTGCAAATTAGGTAGATAATGTCATCTCAATTATCTGCTTATGACCTTCCTTTTTACAAGAATTTGACCACCAACATTAGCAACCTACAAAAACAATATAGAGGACCAGGAAAATGGCACTATCAACAAAGTTTCTCTAAGGCAAAGCAGTCTATGACAGGAAGGAAATCTAAAGCAACCTAGTAATCAATTTGTAAGCAACTATGGTCCATAATGTTACATTTGTTCCTAAAAATTCATTAAATAAAATGTGCAAGGAAACTTTATTCGTTGAAAAAAATACTCGGTAAAAATTAGGTTACTAATTGTTTTCCTTTTGCTATTCCGTGCAATTATGGTTAAATTGAGTGGTTGAAGAAAAGAAAGAATCCTCAAATCAATAGCAGGAAATAAACATAGAATAGGTAGCTAATCTCTTTTATAAATATGCCAAGTCTCTGGAACTTGTATTAGTGCAACATAGTACCAAGGGAAATCCTTGATTGTCTTCAAGAAAATAAAGAAAGCACAAAACTTCTTTCCTGAAAATGATAATGGAAAACAAGTATATATGATACACGCACACGCCTATCACCTACATGAAGACATATCCCCTACATTGCACAATATTTTTTACCTGAAAATGATCAAAACGTGCACCCATGATGTGGTGGACTGATCTACTTCCTTCATTGATTACTTAAGTTGTAAGAATCTCATGGAAGACAATTTATGAATCTTGCGTAAAGGAAAAAGATAAATGCAAGATGATTTACCAATCTGACTGGACCTCCTCAACAATCATTAA
This sequence comes from Pontederia crassipes, assembly GCA_030549335.1. Lineage (NCBI taxonomy): Eukaryota > Viridiplantae > Streptophyta > Magnoliopsida > Commelinales > Pontederiaceae > Pontederia > Pontederia crassipes. The sequence goes on from CM060196.1 coordinate 24,234,220, forward strand.
GTCAACAACATCTGCCATGGCAGACTCCAAGCTTTGTTATGTCAGGAAAGCAATTAAGTAAATTCTGTGGACGTCCCAAAGATGCTAAAAAACCAACAATGAGCCATGGAACTAATAATAATAATAATAATAATAATAATAATATAGCTCTACTAGGCTACTAGCAATACATATACAAAAAAGAATCCTTACATGGCTATACCAATAACATTTTTTTCTAGAAATCATGAATATGTGCACTCATAATGAACCTACATGAATTGGTTAGAAGAGAGCATCAATATGATCAGTAACATGGAACAGATATTGGCATGAATTGATATGCAAAGCTATTGAGAAAAGGAAAAAGGAATTATGTTACATTAAGGAAGCTTTAATACAGTTTTATAGTGTTAATAACTTTTTATGCAAGACTGTTATAATTGCATGTTCCTCCTATCTATTCATTATGTTGATGGTATAAAAAAATTGATGCTTTAAGAACATATTAAATTGGTTGCACCTGGATGTCTTTTTCTTTTTTAAATTTAGGCACCTTAGTTGAGGCATCACCTGATATGACTGAAGCTAGAGCTGGAAAAAGGACCCCAATTTGGAACCTTGGGCTTGAGCTTGGGCACCTCAGAAGAATCTGCACAAAATTTCCAGAGCATTACAGATTCGATGCTGAGGCCACAGTGTAACCATCGGGACTTTGGGATGTGAACATAGCTCGGTCCTGATGCCCTATGAGCTCACCGGCCTTAGCCATGGAAGGGTTCCTCCAAACGTTAAGTTGTTTGCGAGGACCTCCATGAGAGCTGATCAGCTGGCGCGCGTGCCTACTCCACTGTAAGGAGAAAACCTCAGCACCCCCCGTATCCGCAGAGTTCAGCAAGCATCCGGTGGAGGTGGTCCAGAATTTGATGCAGCAATCATCGCTGTTCCCGCCGGATGCAAGAAGGTTGCTCTGGAAAGGACACCAGGCAAGGGCTTTGACCGTGGATGTGTGGTCGGTCATCCTGTGCAGTCACGGTTTTAAAGGGCCATCAAAGTGGTCATGCAAATGTCCCATACATGAAGTAGGTCGACATCGCCTCCGCTCGCGAGATGCCGCCCCGAGTCACACCACTTCAGGCGCAGATGTCTCCATCGTGACTGCCGTGGAAGGTTTGCACGACAGGAGACTCCAACCGGAGATCTTGTAGGAGTATCGCCTGTAGCAAGAACGTTGTCGCCCTTCCAAGCGAGCGACGTGACTCGGGTGCCGAAGTTCAGGTCGGAGTCGGACATTCGACGGGAATCCAAGTCAAATATCTCGAGATTGCCTGAGGGGATAAGACCAATCGCGATGTTCTGTCCGTCGGGAGACCAGCCGAGACTGGTGACAGGACAGTCCACGCAACACATGAAGCCGATGGTGGACTTCTTGGAATCATCCCAGAGGAAGACGGTGTCGCCGTGACCGACGGCGAGCACATTGGAACTGCCTCAGTCGAGCAGGTTGAGGTAGAAGTTGTCCTGTATACCGGGCATGTCAAGAATCTCTGACGGCGCCTTAGGGAGGCTTCTCTGTTTTGCTTCCGGCTTCGGTTCCTCCTCCAGCGGCCCTGGACGGGCAACGGGACGAACTCTGAAGGTGAGGACGCGATCGCGCAGACAAGCGTCGGCGAGCGCCTGATAAGAACCTAATTTCTAATAAAAAGAGAAGGATTTAATGGGGTCCTCCCCCGTACTCCTCCCATCCGCGCTCGTCGGATGGGGATCTGACGGACGCGGCTTTCAATTTTAGTTTTTTTTTAATTCATTTTCTTTTTTTCGGTTTTCTTATTTTTTCTGTATCCATTTTCGATCCGAGCGAATACATTCGCTGCCCATGCCCTAATTCTCCGCAAGCAGCCATCCGCGTCATTCCATCGCCATTCCTCACCGACATCCGTAGCCATTCCATCGCCATTCCTCGCCGACGTCCGCAACCGATCCATCGCCGTCCCCGCCGACGTCCGCCGTCCACGCCCGGTGAATCGTCGTCTGCAGCGTAGGCCGTCTGCGGCCGTTCCTTATCATCGGGATCTACTTCATCGCCGCGCAGAACTGCTTCCTCGTGGTCGGGATCTGCTTCCTCGCCGGATCTCCATCCGAGCCGCGAAGATCTGCTCCGTCCTTGCCAGATTTGCTTCATCTTCGTCAGATCTACTTCGTCCTCGTCCGATCTCCATCCGAGCCACGAAGATCTGCTTCGTCGTCGTCTTCATCGCCAGACACTGCCCCACCGCGCTCCGACCCCGCCCCGCCGCGCTTCGACCGCCCCGCCACGCTCGGACCCCGGCCGCCGTGCTCCGACCGCCCCGTCGCGCTTCGCCACCGCCCCGCCCCGCCGCACTCCGCCACCGCCACTGCCACCGCCCCGCCGCGCTCCACCACCGCCCCGTCGCGCTCGATACCCGCACCGCCGCGCTCGATACCCGCACCGCCGCGCTCCGACCCCGCCACCGCCCCGACGCGCTCCGACCCCGCACCGCCGCGCTCCGACCCCGCCACCGCCCCGACGCTCTCCGACCCCGCACCGCCGCGCTCCGCCCCCGCCGCACTCCGCCATTTGTTGGGTGATCTACTTTAGGACATTGTTGCTATGAAATTTTAGTGTTATGACGTGATCCAATATGTGCAGGTAGGGTTAGGGCAATGGCGTGGCCTAAATGTCATTGTCAAGAAGATGCAATAATAAAAACATCTTGGACCGAACGGAACCCTGTCGTCGGTTTTACGGTTGTCCATTTTACGGGGTTAGTTTGATAATTCCTTGGTTGATTGCTTTCGATTCAAATGTTGTCTTCCTAATCTATTGTTGTCTTTTGTGATTGATCTTGCAGCAACATCGAGCTTGCACGTACTTCATATGGTTAGATCCATCATTTGAACCGAGACATACATAAGTTATTAATTGCTTGTTACGAAAGATTGATAGAATGTAGGCTGCAAATTTAAATGACGATGAAGTTAGGATTAATAGGAATGGAGCGAATGTCATATGTAAATTTGTTTGTTTAATTGTATTGCTACTAGCTATGTATGTCTTGGTAATGTAGTGGATGTTACTCTAATATGGATGGTTGTATATGCCTAACTTCTATAATATGCAATTCTCCAATGTTAATGAGCGCAGACTTAATTGATAATGCAATGAGAAGGGAAAGAGAGGAAATCAGTCTTAGATCTCTCTCCTTCTCTCCTCTCTTCCCAAGTTGGTGCCCCCAACGTGTTGTTAAGATCCTGGTGTTCTGAGTGGCCATTGTCTGTAAGTTGACCTTTATATTCAAAGTGCTGCCTCACGTAAGATTTGAAGCTTAGTTCATATCTAGATTATAACTCAGGCTTCTAAAGCGTCTCCTATATATCGTCAGCAATCATTTTCATAGCCGCTAGCTGCACTAAGTGCAGCCTTCGTCTTCAAGTTTGCACATGCAGCTTTGTTTAAGAAACAAGGCATCACAACTATATAATGATTCATACTCTCATAAAAGGCATGGTTGTTTTTTGTCATTATGAGCTTGAGATAATTAGGGGTTGTGACTTTGGTCACAAAGCACATAATCACATAAGAGGAAATCTATAAAGAGAACAACATGAGTGCCTTATGAGTAAGATGAAGGATCAATTCCAACCGGGATGAGGGCCGTGAGGACTGAGCAGGAGTACTTGTAGTACTTCCTGCATGCCACTTATGGTCAGGTTCCCTTTCAAGGTGATAATAATTATTTGACAATACCTCAACCAAGAACTCACTCCTACACTGGATCAGGACATCGTCATGGACAGTAACAGGAACTAATAGCTATGGAGAACACCAAGATTTAAACTAAAATAGATATGATAAGATTTAAACGAAATGTCACATGTTCTCTTTAGTGGCTTGCACATTCAGATGAAGAGTATAATCCATAACGAAATGTTAGAGCATCACAGAACGAAATGCACAAGTTTGCACATCCATAACTTGTACATTTTGACATACTGCCGGCATCCTGCAAGTCACACGAGAGACTAAGGATCACGACCTCTGGCTCTTATACTTTCATCTTTTGTCTTGATCACGGCGAGTATAATGGCTGTTACAACTGTACACATCAATGCCTGCAGACAAGCAGAACAAGAATTAGAAGATAATTCCTCAACGCAATCATAAACAACTATTTGTATTCCTCATTCATGCATCTAAGATGGATATATTCCTCATTCATGCATCTGATATGTGAGAGGCATTACCAAGGACAAGGGAACAAAGCAGAGATGGACAGCATCAATGTGCAAGAAGTTAAGCAAAAGCTGGTTCTTTTCCTAGTTCCTACTAAGAATAAAAGACAGGAATCATGAAAAACAGATAAATTCTACCAATAGAAAAAATGATTTATAAGAAAATATCATCTATGTAGAGGAAGAATCACTTTCTCCATTGCCGATGTTGCACTAAACCTGACTTTCTGATTCCTATTCATGAATTGGAATCAATTAGTTGAATACAAATCTGTAAAGCAATGAACATTATGAAAAATAATTTACCTTCAACAGTGAACATGTTCTTTTGTCATGTCCATTTTTTCACAATGGCCACAGCTACGCTTCTTAGATTTTTTTTCAATGCCGAATTTAATCATTCCAACATTTCTTGGCCTACCTTTAGATTTCACATGGACTGGATCACGTATGACGAAAAGAGATTCATGTAAATTAACTGAACTTGATTTACTGGCAATAAATTCATTGGTAGCACATTGACTTGCATGCATTCCTCCTGTATTTGTATCATTTGAACCCACAACTGCATTTTCAAGATCAAATGCTCTCATCTTTTTTATAACATCGTTGATCAATGGATCACCGAATTGTAAGTGTCTTGCAGATTTCAATCACATCTCTTCTACCTTCCATAGGTTATTTTGCCAGCCTAATTTTTGAATTGGGGTTATGAAATCACTACTAGAAGATAAGTTATCATAAATTGCATGTGCATTTGAATGTCTTGCATTTATCGCCCAACGATGAAGTACGTAACTCTCGAGTATGGATCCAACTCCTTTCTTGTGAAGAACATTCAAAATGTGAGAATATAAGAACCCTTCCTGTTCAAACTTTTTGCAAGAACAACTTATACACACTCCATCAAGATGTCTAAACTCTACCATATTCTTGCCTTCATCAATACCATTCGCAGGATAAACAGAGTATACAGCTTTGTGAGCATCTTTGTATATTTTGTGAGCATACATATTAATCGCTTAACCATATTCTTCTTGGAACTTACAAAAAACAACATGTGTATAAATATTTCCACCATGAATTTCTAAAGGGTGCTTCGAAATGTATGCCGGTGAGGAGTTCATAGTTCGATAATCTTCTTTCTCTTTAAGTGCACGATGAGTTTGGACAGCCCTATCATACTGTTCTACAAAATCTGAAAATGAGGTGTTCGCGTTTACATATTCATCAAAAAAAGCATTAATACTTTCTGCTCGTCGCGTGGTACGCATACCTGCAGTAAAAACATCTTTGGAATACAATGCTATCCATTGATCATGTTTATTGTACATGATCTCCAACCAGTGTCCATCAGGAATGTCAAACTTTTGTTTCAAAGAACTCCAACCATCTTCAAATTCATCTACATTTGAAGAACCATAGAGCCACCTATTGTAATATTCCTTAAATTGAGATTTTGCATACAAATCTTGTAGGTGAGACATTCCGTTCTTTACAAAAAATATGTTTAGTGTTAGGAAATACTTTATGAATAGCATTCTCCATAGCAATATCTTGATCCGTAATAATACATTTTGGATGCTTTCCAAACATGCATTCAGACCACTTTTCAAATAACCATATAAATGTCTCTTTTGTCTCATCCGCAAGTAAGGCACAACCAAATAAGCACGATCTTCTATGATGATTTACACTGGTAAAAGGACCAAATGACATTTTTAAGTTATTTGCACGGTATGTTATATCAAATACAACAACATCGCCAAATGTCAAATAACCATCCCTCGACCTTCCGTCAGCCAAAAGAAATTCAAAAGAGTACCATCTCCATCCAATTCCCACCTATAAAAGAAGCTTGAATCAACAGTTACCTTACTTTGAAAAGCAGATATGATATTTAGGCATTCATTGCTGAAATTGCCTTTTCTTTTCGTCCTCAAATGGTCAATACAGTCTTGCACTGTTATGAAAGGTTCGTCGGACATATTAAGAGCTCTAGCTATTCTTGATGGTCCCATACCAAACTCATGTAGGTTCACTATAGCTTCCTTGGAAGTTGCCCTGAATTCTTTTTGTGAGCGCAAATATTTTACCTTTGAAGGAGTAGCTAAGGGATGGCTATGTTCTTCTACAAATCTTCTAATCACCCAATTTCCATCCTTTCCCAGACCAACATATAAGTGGGCCTGACAATCATCTCTAACTTCTCTTCTTTGTGTAGGAATTTTTTCAACACCTTCCTTCATTCTCTTATGTCCTTCTTTGGAACAAACAAAAGACCGGCTAATTATATTTCCCGTACTCTTGGACTTGTGCAAAGCTTGTTTTCTAATAGAAAAACCAACTAATTTGGCATACATGTTATAATATTTGTACGCTTCCTCATCGGTGTCAAATGTTATGCCAATATATGGTTTTGGTACTTCGTAGGATTTTACATAATCTATGTGCACTTCATCATTATTTGAATTCTCATTATCATCAATAGTAATATCACGATAAGAGTGTGCCTCCATCTCCAAGCTCTTTTAGCTAAAAACATGCAATTGTATACACATAAGAACTAAAGAATAATTAATACGTGAGAGCATATCACAAGAGAACTAAGATTTAGCATGCAATTGTCTACTCCAATCTTAATTTCACCAAAACGAAAACTGAGTGGCATATGATAACTTCAACAGTCCAAAATTCTCAAAGGAAAATTCAAATTAGATTTAAGGAGAGGATCAAGGCAGACCATACACCAACTCGCCCGATGCGAAGCACAAATGGACGAAGAGCCACAAATTCGACGAATGATGCCTCGGGCGAGTCTACGAGAGGATACAATGAAGGTTTAGCTCTCTACTCGTCCAATCAGAATTGAAGTGAAGAAGGAGAACTAGACGGAGAATACCTCGGGCAATAGTCGGGTGATCTCGGGTGATGGGGACTAGTCCGACAAATGCGGCGGATGGCGGAAGGACGGCGAACGGATGGCGAATCACCGGGCGCGGACGACGAATCACCGGGCACGGACGGTGAATCTCGGGCGCGGACGGCGAAGCACTAGCTGCGGACGGCTTGCGGAAGGCGATGGACGGTGAATCATCGAGCGCGGAGGGCGTGCGGACGGCGAAGCACCGGCTGCTGACGGCCTACGAAAGGCGATGGACGGCGAATCACCGGCTGCGGAAGGTGATGGACGGCAAATCACTTGCTGCGGAAGGTGATGGACGGCAAATCACTTGCTGCGGAAGGTGATGGACGGTGAATCACCGGGCACGAACGGCGAATCACCGACTGTGGACGGCCTACGGACGGCGAATCACCGAGCGCGGACGACGGACGGACGGCGACGAACGACAGCTGCGGTCGGACTATGGACAGCGGACGGACGGCGATGAACGGCAGCTGCGGTCGGCCTGCGGACAGCTGCGGACAGATCTGCGGACAGCTGCGGACGGCTGCGATGGATTCCTGCGGAGGGCGATGGACGGCTGTGGACGACGCTGCGGATGGCAGCTGCGGACGTCGACTAAAACTAGGGCACGGGACGCGAAGATCGGATCGAAACAAAACCACAAAAAAATAAGAAAACTGAAAAAAAAAGAAAATGGATTAAAAAAACCAAAATTGAAAGCCGCGCCCGTCGAATCCCCATCCGACGGACGCGGATGGAGGGAGGGGGTCCTGGGGGAGGACCCCCGTTAAATCCATAATAGAAATAGTTAATTTATTAGTTATTTACTTTGATTAGCACTCTAATTATTTACTTCCTAATTTGATTAGTATTCTATTTCTTTTATTTCTAGTTCTACTATGACTTGTTTAGATTACCCTATAAATAAGGCCCCCTTGAAATTCTTTTTAATAAGATATATGAGAATACAACTTCTTTTGATAATTGCTTAGAATAAATATCTTGAAGGCTTAACTCCCTCGAAGTGGTCTATTGGAGGTTTGATCCCCTCAAAGTGATCTAATTAGAATCCTAGTTGGACTAGAAACTTAACAATTTGTATCAGAGCTGTTCAATCATTTTCGGATAATTGTGATATCTCGGATTTTTGGTTGGGCCAATAACCTAGTTATCTCCGTCTTTCGCTGCCATTTATCGCATTCGTTGTTGCCACTACATCGCCATCAACGATGCTTACTACTATCAATCAACCTCTATCATAACTTATTAATAGTTTATATTCATAATATAATATTTCAAATGTGCAAAAAAAATTTATGGCTTCACATGATTTATCGACTTTAGATATTTTAACACTAGCTGATTGTCTTACTCAAATCGAAGAACGATTTCAACAAATTTTACAAGTATTCAATGACGAATACAAATATCAATAGGTGAACAAGGGAAATCATGTAGAAGATAAGCTTGCAAATATTCAACAATTAAGTACAGTCGAGGAGTATCAGTCTCATTTCGAATTATTATCAAGTCAAATTAAAAATTGGAGCGAGCATCGATTTGTGGAAACTTTTGTTGAAAGCCTCCTCCCTGATCTTCGACGGGAAGTGAAAATTCGACGACCTATTACTATAGTTGCTGCTATTTTTTGGCCCGTTGGGAAGAAGAACGTTTAAATGAAGAGAGGCATAGATCAAGTCAACACTTGAACAAATCATTTCGAAGCACAAGTGCAATAATATTTTCCATCAAAAACAGAAGAGTCTAACACTTCAGTTTCTTCATAAATCTTTACTAAAACTTTATCTCAACAAGAAACGAAGAATATTGAAGACAATGCAGTTGAAGTCAGATTCATCTACTAAGAAATCTTTTAAAGATGAAACATCTACAATTCAATTATCAAATGAGCAATCAACTCTTGCAAAATCTACTGTAGAAGGCATCATTATTGGAAAGTCATTAATGTCCGAAGATACTCTTAAAGACTCATTCGCATTTAAGATAGTTGACTCAATATCAAAGAATGACGAAGGCTTCAATGTCCAAAGACAAATTTATTCATGCAAAAAGAATTTAGCCAACTTCTTCTCTTTCGTCAGAAGGTGCAAGCTTGTTCCAATGCTAGCAATGCATAGTCAAAGTTACGTTCTCAAGAAGGATCTTTATTTTATTCAAGTTATCAAGAGGCTTCGTCTGATCAAGCATCGAAAAGAAAAATTCTCTCACATATTTTTGCATAGCCTTGAGGATAAGGCTATTTTGAAGAGGGCAGGAATTATAAGAACCTAATTCCTAATAATAATAGGAATAGTTAATTTATCTTTGATTAGGATTAGCTATTTACTTCCTAGTATGATTAGCACTTTAGTTATTTACTTTCTAATTTGATTAGCACTCTATTTCTTTTATTTCTAATTCTACTATGACTTGTTTGGATTACCCTATAAATAGGGCCCCCTTGAAATTCTTTTTAATCAGATATATAAGAATACAACTTCTTTTGATAATTGCTTAGAGCAAATATCTTGAAGGCTTGACCCCTCGAAGTGGTCTATTGGAGGCTTGATCCCCTCGAAGTGATCTAATTAGAATCCTAGTTGGACTAGGAACCTAACAGTGCCCTCCTGTAGAAGAATTTTGAGGAGGAGGAGGAGGATGCTACGGCAGCTTCTGTCGCATCATCGTCGTCCGCCACCGGTTTCTTGGTGATAGGCAAGTAGTGGGCGGAGCCGGGAAGGCGGACGGGGATGAAGAGGTCGCCTCCGATGTCGTTCTTGGATCAATAGGAGGATGAGGTGCGCAGCGAAGGAATGTTGGCAATATCAAGGTCGTCGTCTCATGGAACAGAGTCGTTCTTTCATCCTTATTGTAACCACCGTGAAGAGTCATATGTAGCGGTGTTATGAAATGGTTCATTTCCTTTATATCAGTTTATTAGTAGTATAAATAGATGATAGGATCCATAAGTTGTAATCACCTTTTTCATTTGAATAGAACTTTCCCTTTTTTTTTGTTTGCTTTTTTTTCTTCACCTTCTTCCATTTTTTCGGCAACTTACTGGCGAGATCTCGGGAGTTCACGTTTCTTGACATGGTATCAGAGCACAGGCGCCGTCGATCCTCGTGAGCTCCCTCCTACTTGCTGCGTCTGTATCGCCGTCATCAGCCGCCAGAAGTTTTGTCGATCTCCTGCATCCGAGCTACAATGGCGCCTAAAAGCCTTGGAGATATCAGGGTTCATGGATCTGTTCGACTTCGTCGCCGATCTACTAGATCTGATCTCCAATGACACCGAGTTCTTCGTTCCCAACCGATCCTCTGCTGCCAGCAGTCGGTCATCTTCAAGCTCAGGGCACCTTTGAGCCCAGGCAGCGTGGCCGATGATGTAGATTGTCGCCGAACTCGTATGTTCTCCGTCGACATCAAGATCATGCTTCTCCGCCAAACTCATGTGTTTCTATGGTTTCTTGTGTCCACTTATCTACATTTCGTTGTCTTCTCAGTTCTAGTTCTTCTTTGTTTCTCCGACGCCCAGTTTGTGTTCGACAAATTGTTCAGCAGCATCATTCCTTTTTTCAGCATCTCGTTTTCTAGTTTTACTCTTCATCGATCGGAACTTCTATTTTCTCTATTTCCCGATGATAATCACCGGTTGATTTCCCAACATTATCGTCAGAGGGTGTGTTGCCGTTATCGGCCTTTAACCAATGTTGTTGTCAACGATCGGAATGGAATGTCTTGGTTCACCGATGGTTTTCCGGCGCCTCGACTATTTTTTGAAAAATTACCAGATTCACCGATTGTCTTCCAGCATGTGTATGTCGATGTTTGTTTCCGACGTTCTCGAAGTTTCTTCTTGGTTTAGTGAAGTGAGGAGATGTGTTGCCTCAGATCTCTATGTCAAATTATGATTGTCCTCTGATATGTTCTCCAAGTTCTTATCTCATCTCTTACATTTTACTAGAAAGTAAGTTTCTCTTCCTTAGCTTAGTAGGTGTTCGACAGAAGTTCATTGTCATTGATCTTGTTCTCTAGTATCTTGTAGTGTTTTTAGGCATTTCTTTACTCCACTCTGTTATTCTCTATTTGCTTCTGATCGTAGCTTGTTTTTGTTCTTTCTTCTTTGTTTCGTGTCTCTTTTCTGTTCTACTCTTCGTTCCTACAATGCAAAGGTTACTACGGCATCGGCATCCTGCTTGCTGCCATGACTAGCAAGTATTCGACAGATAGCCGAGTGTTCGCAGGATCTACATGACAAGGAGCATTGTTCGCTGATCATCACAGAAGGCTCGAGACATCATTTTACTGGTAATAGCTATGTTCGGCTGCCGAGAAACTTCTATTTGTCTACTGGACTCTGGTTTTGACTTCTCCGGCATGACAAAGTTTATCATCTCTGACGACCAAGCTGATCTATGACATTCATGGCGTCAAGTCAGGTGAGTATTGGTGTTCATCTCTGGCGTCTCCAGATTATCATCGAAGGCATTTCTTTCTTCATCAGGCGTTCAGTTCGTTGATGTGCATCTTCATGGTGTTCTTGTGTTATTGTGTTCTTGACAATCTAGTGCATCGGCATTCTTCAAACTCTGTTGTCTGGTGTTTTTATTCTACAGCTTGAAGGCATCACACCTATAGGCGAGTAATCTGGTGCTCCCGAGCTCAAATTTCAATTGCAGCTCAGCTTGGGTGTTTGAGTAGGGAAGCGACGGCTTACAGAGCTGCCATGTATCTTCCTTGGTGTTTCTCTTTTGTATCCGGTGGTCATCTGCATCCGGTATCTCATCTGGTGTGATTTGGTGTCTGCTGTTCTTCGATTACTTAGTGTTCGACAAAATGCCACCAATGTAGCTACTTCTGAGCAAGAGGATTTCAGCTAATCTTGCTAGATTCATGGGCAGATTAGCATCTGAGTTCAATTTTAGATTTGCTTCTTTTTTGGGGGGGATTGCAGCGTGTATGTCCTCAATCAACTTCTGCAACAATTTGTTTTTTGTAACTGTCGCCATGTGCTGCGATGTGGATTCCAATATGTGCAATGCATCTAATACTTGGCAGACGACACTGGTGTTTGACAGAAGTACTGCTAATGCCGAGCCTTCTTCAAGTTGCCGCTGTCCAGGTTCTTCCCGGCGTCAACTTGCAGGGGTGTGTTGGCAATATCAAGGTCGTCGTCTCGTGGAACAGAGTCGTTCTTTCTTATTGTAACCACCGTGAAGAGTCATATGTAGCGGTGTTATGAAACGGTTCATTTCCTTTATATCATTTTATTAGTAGTATAAATAGATGATAGGATCCGTAAGTTGTAATCACCTTTTTCATTTGAATAGAACTTTCCCTTTTTTTTTGTTTGCTTTTTTTCTTCACCTTCTTCCATTTTTCCGACAACTTGCTGGCGAGATCTCGGGAGTTCACATTTCTTGACAGGAACTAAGGCTTGAATCCAGCAACAGCGCCGGCGGCCGCAGAAGAAGAAGAAGGAGAAGAAGAAGAAGAAGAAGAAGAGAGAAGAGGAGGAGGAGAAAGAAGGGGAAGCGATCCACGGTGCCATTGATCAGGATTTCTTTGCTTTCTTGCTTTGAGCGCGCTTGCAGAGAGAGTGAGAGCTTGTTGAGATTGCTTAATAGGGCCGCTAACGGGATTAGAACCTTTTAGCAAGTATATGATAAATGATTCGTAATTAGAATAGAATTAAGAATTTTAAGCCTAAAGATATTTTAGCAAGTGTTTTTAATAATATTTAAGTTTAAAAAATTAATAGGTGGTGGTATTAGTAATTTAGTTAATTCTGAAAACTTGGTTCATTTAAAGTTAAATTATGAATTTAAATAATATATAAAGTGGAAATTCAAATTAGATCGGGATAAGATTAAATCAGTTTTAAATAAGACTTTAATTATAATTAGATTAAAGGAGCAAGACCTATAAATATGACCCAAGGAGTTGGTTGTCTCCCAAACCCATGAAGCATGAACATTCTCCTCACTTGTTTTCTCTTTCTTCCTGAGCGCGATGACTACAGGCACAAAAGACTAAATGTTTTTAAAGATTAGTGGAAGATCAAATCAGTAGACCAATCGAGTTTAATCAGTTCAACTAGATTTAATTAACTTTTTATATAATAATACTATTCATAATTATTTGAGAGTAATGTAATATATAAATTATTAAAAAAATGATAAACCAATTTAATAATTAGTATTTGTTACCAGATGTTAACTTATATAGTAATTCGATTTTATTGAGTACATTATTACAAATTCTTGCTCATATACCTCCACTCTCATAATTATATTTTATTATCTTTCCATCTAAAATTCTCTTTTATTTTGTTGTACTCTTAATAACAATCTAGAATTCATAGGGCTACTTTTAGAAGTCACTTATCGCTCTCTAATATATTCTTCAATAGAGATGATTTAGAATGGAGCTAAGTATCATCCAAAGTTAAGTGCTACTCGTAAGAAGTCACGGTAAAGATGACACTTTTAAAATTCATATGGGTCACTTTTAGAATTCGCTTATAGACTATGCATATTGGTCAATTGATAATTCCTGCATTCATATGAAGTGCAGCACACTACAAGAAAAAGCGCATATGCATATATATGTTTAATATTATTTTAAATAATATTGATTGCATTATGAGTGTAAAGTTTCTTATTAAAATGTTATATTTATTAGTTTTTAGTTATGTGAATATTTGTTGCTTAATACTATATGCCTTTTAATGTTTCTCTAAATTAATTAGTTGATAACATTTAGGTTATGAACTATAAGCTTTTTGAGTTATTTTGTCACTCAGTTTTTATATCAATCCAGCTATTTAGAGCACGCGAGTAGATATTCTCAAGTGTTTATCTCACTATAAGAAAATTGAGAATTTTCAACATATAGTTTTCGACGGATAAACATTCTTCGTAATTTTTGATGAAATTCACGACGGAAAGAAAAAATATACCGACGTTAATTTATTGACGACCTAATCCCTTGGTAATTACCAACGGATCATAATAGAGAAGGCCGACTTAATAGATATCTTGTGAATATGCAACTAGAGAAGGTCATGACACAACGACGCCAACGAGAAAAGAGGTGGATTAGGTGGAGGAAAAGATATTTGTTTTAAGTTATTTTTTATCTCTTTTATAGGGTTTAAAGTTTAATTCCTCCCAAAGTTAAAGTTTAATTTGGTGGGCTGTTCATTTGACCCATGAGATAATTAGACAAGGAAGCATGAAGATTTTTTTTGTGGAAAAAAAATTAGCGTAGTCTTTAACCATGAAGATTTGTCATTAGTCCTACCATTAACAAGTTACAACTAGCTTGGTTTGAATTTTCAACAAGGTAATGCAGTAAGGCAAGTAGGACTCGTTGTAAAATCTGAAACGGATCGGCTAGTCGAATTGATCTAATTGTGATCTGAGTGTTTAGATGATCAGTGAGCTAGTCTAGATTTGTTAGAGTGATTGAGCCAGATGAGACCGGTCACTGAACAGTTTTCTCGAACCATTAGGCTTAATAATCTCAACCTCTAAAAATTAGAAGCACTTATGTAATGGTAGTTTAATATAAATTAAACAAAATATTTATAGTACTATGATTATTATGAAGTATCATTAATATATAATTGATTTAATATAAATTAGTTTAATTTTCCCTTTATAAGTTTTAAAATTTAATCATAACTAATTATCTTACTCCAAATTTTGTTTATTCAAAAAATTTTACTTCATGAAAATTTAGAAAAGATCGCGTGCCTGTTGAAGAATGAGCCAGCGACTCATAGGCAGTGGCTTGGTTAAGGGAATCCACCAGAGCCGTAGCGAAAGCGAGTCTTCATAGGGCAATTGTCACTGCTTATGGACCCGAACCTGGGTGATCTATCCATGACCAAGATGAAGCTTGGGTGAAACCAAGTGGAGGTCCTGACCGACTGATGTTGAAGAATTAGCGGATGAGTTGTGGTTTGAAAATAACACTAAAAAATATGTTGAAATAATATTTAAAATATAGATCATGATTATCTCAAATCTAAGATGGAAATCACATTTCCTAATTTAGACTTTCTTCCTCAAAATTCAAATCCAAAAAACTTAGTTCGGAATTTTACTAATCTTGATTGCCATATTGTTTTGAAATGGGATGAGTAGGAGGCTAGCATAAAAGGGTCATAAATTAAAGCTAGCCGGTTTTGGACTTTCAACAAGGTACTGCAATAAGGTAGGCTGGACTCAATGTAAAACTCGAACTGAGCCGGCCAGTCAAACTAATTTGACCACAATCTGGATGGATGTTTATATGGTTTGTGAGTTACTCTTGAGCCAGATTGAACCCGTGAGACTAGGGTTCATCTGTATCACCGATTAGTTTTCTACCATTAGGCACAATAAGTCCAACTTCTAAAAATAGAAATAGTTATGTAATAGTAGTTTAATATGAATCAATCAAAATACTTATAATAATATGATTATTATGAAGTATTATGGATATAATTTGATTTAATATAAATTAGTTTAAATTTCCTTTTGTAAGTTTTTAAAATTTTTATCATGTCTAATTCTCTTCTTCCAATTTTTATTTCTTCAAAAAAATTGTACTCCGTGAAAATTTAGAAAAATAAAATAATAAAATATATTGAAATAATATGTAAAATCTATATCACGATTATCTTAATTCTAAGATCGAAATCACGTGTCCTAATTAAGATCTGGTCCCTTCTAATTCCAAATCCAGAAGATCAGTTCAAATATAATTAATCGGACTGCCACATTGTTTTGAAATCATATGAATAGGGGACTAAATAAAGAACTAAATGGTGTAAAAAGAAGAAAAAAGAGAGAACAAATTAAAGGTAGCTAGCTTTGGGTCTTCAACAAGGTAGTGCAATAAGTCTGGTAGGACTCTTGTAAAATCTGGATCTGACCAGCTAGTCATCAATTCAAATATGAATTATGTAATAGGCTCAACTTCTAAAAAATAGTAATAGCAGTTTAATATGAATTATCCGAGACATTTATAATAGTATGAATGTTATGAATAACATTAATATAAATTTGATTTAATATAAATTATTTTAAGCATACTTTTAATAAATTTTAAAATCTTAATTATAACTAATTATCTTCTTCCAAATTTTATTTCTTCCACAAAAAATTTGCATTTCCTGAAAAATAAAAAATGGAAAAAAAAAATAAAAAATAAATAATATTTATATTTAGATCGTATGTCCTGATTTACATATGGTCCCTCCAAATTCAAATACAAAAATTAGTTCTGAACTTAATCAATCTATTTGCCATGTTGTTTTTAAATCAAATGAGTAGGAGAGTAAAAAAAGTAACCAATGGCGTCAAAAGGGAAAGAAAAGGAAGATGATAAAAAGGGGGGAAAAGAAGATAACATATTAAGCTAGCTAGATTTAGATTTTCAACGAGGTACAACAAAAAAGGAAGACTCATTGTAAAACTTGGACCAGAGGGACAGGCCAGCCGAACCGATTTGACCGTGATCTAGGTATTTAGATCGTCCATGAGTAAATCTACGTCAAACCTAGGTTCAAATGCCACATCGGATAGTTTTGTCAAACCATTAAACTTAATAAACCCGACTTCTAAAAATTAGAAACAATTACGTAATAGTAGTTTTATATTAATTAACCAAAACATTTATAATTCTATGATTATTATGAAGTACCATTAATATACATTTGATTGAATATAAATTGGCTTAAATTTCTTTTTATGATTTTTTTAAAAAAATAATTATAACTAATTGTCATCCTCCAAATTTTATATCTTACAAAATATTTATACTTCGTGTGAATTTAGAAAAAAAATATTGAAATAAGATTTTAAAACTAAATTGGGATTATGTCAAATCTAAGACCTTATGCCCTAACTTAGATTTTGTACCTCCAAATTCAAATCCAAAATCAATGCATAACTTCATTAATCTAGTTGTCATGTTGTTTTGATACAGATTTATAGGATAGTTAAAAAAAAGAACTAACGACGTAAAAAGAGGAAAAACAAAGAGAAGAAAGTAAAGCTAGCTAGTTTTGAATTTTCAACAAGGTACTACAATAAGGCAAGTATGACACGTTGTAAAACCGAACCAGCTAGTCGAACTGATTTGATTGTGATGTGAGTATTTAGACAATTTGTGAGTCAGTCTTTGGGCCGTTTAGACTGGTGAGATCCGGATTCAACTGCTTGGCTTGGCAATTTCCTCGAACCATAAGCCTTAATAGGCCCAACTTCTAAAAATTAAAATACATATATAATAATAGTTTAAAATGAATTTGCCAAAACATTTATAATAATATTATTAGGATTTATGTTTATTAAACATACGCATGCTTCTAATCCGTCTGATTACATCGGACGAATGCGCGCCCTCTCTCTCTTCTCTACCCTCTCTCTCTGCTCTCTTCCCCATCCGCTCTCTCTTCTCTCTCCCCCTCCGCTCTCTCTTCTCTCTCCCCCTCCGCTCTCTCTTCTCTCCTCCGACCACTGCCCCGTCTCTGATCTCCGTCTCCGACCATCGCCGCCCCGCAATAGATCTGCGAGCTTAAGGCGGCCCCGCAACAGATCTGTGAGGGATCCAAACGGCGAGACGACGGTCAGTGCGAGGTGCGAGCGGGGACGGCGAGGGGTGAGTTGCGACGGCGATGATACGAGGCGATCCAATCTCTCCCCTTTCTCCCCAATCCGGCGACGGCGGCCGATTGCGATGGATCCAAGTGGCAAGGCACGAACGGTGAGACGACGGTCAGTGCGAGATGCTCCGATGTCTCCCTCTTTCTCCTGTTCTGGTGACGATGACGAGGCGAGGGCAATCGATTACGAGGGATCCAACGACGGTCTCCCTCAAGGCCAACGTCCCCTCCGTCCTCTCGCGACCAGCGTCCCCCCGTCAGCCTCCTCCTCTTCCTCCTCCTTCTCTTCCTCCCCGCCATCCGTCTCCCTCGCGATCGGCATCCTCGTCGATGAGGACTCCGAAGCGGCCCCTTCCGCCGGTGCGCCGCCGCCGCTCCGCTTAAGCGCCCACCGTCCGATCTAATCAGACGGTGGGGATGCATGCGTATGTTCATGCGTATGATAAACATTAAATCCATATTACTATTATGAAGTACCATTAACATTCATTTCATTTAATATAAATTTCATTTTATGAGTTTTTTAAAATTTTAATTATAACTAATTATCTTCCTCCAAATTTTATTTCTTTAAAAAAATTGTACTTCATGAAATTTATAAAAATGAAAAAATATTAAAAAATTAGATCGTGATTATCTCAAATCTATGATCAAAATCACTTGTACAAATCTGTTCCCTCCAAATTCAAATAAAAAAGTCAGTTCAGAACTTAATCAATGCAGTTTCCATGTTGTTTTGAAATAAGGTTGAGTAGGATAATTACAAAAAAGAACTAATTGCGTAAAAAAGGGAAATAAAAGAAGAGAACAAGTTAAAGCTACTTAGTTTGGATTTTCAACAAGGTAATGCAATAAGGTTGGTAGGACTCATTGGAAAACCTAGACCGGACCGACCAATTGAACTGATTTGATCATGATCCCGATGTTTTGACGGTATGTGAGTCAATCTAGAACTATCGGAATGATTGAGCATAGACTGGTGAGATCTGGGTTCAAGCGCTTGAACAAGCAATTTTTTTGGAATCATTAGGCTTAAATGTCCAACTTCTAAAAATTAGTAACAATTATATAATAGTAGTTTAATATGAATTAAATTAATCATTAATAATATTGTGATTATTATGAAGTACCATTTTATACATTTGATTTAATATAAATTAGCTTAAATTTTTTATAAGTTCTTAAAATTTAATTATAACTAATTATCTTCCTCCAATTTTTTTTTCTTCAAAAAAACTTTTGTACTTTCTGAAAATTTAGAAAAATGAAAAAATTAAAATAATATTTAAAATCTAAATTGTGATTTCTCTCAAATCTAAAATTCAAATCACATGTCGTAACTGAGATATGGTCCCTCCAAATTCAAATAAAAAATCAGTTCATAAATTAATTAATCTAGTTGCCATGTTCTCTTGGGTTGTATTTGGATTAAAAATTTGCAGTTCCCAATTAGTTTTACTAGAGCCTATAAAAGGAGTACCAAAGTCAAAAGTAAAAGCACCCATCCAAGCCTTGAAGAAAAACTTCAAGTTATCAAAAGAAAATTATTTCTCTTGAAATTATCATTTATTGTTTTATTTTCTTTCTCTTTTCTTTTCTTATGAGCTTGCCATTGTAAAAGAGAGAAATATTATTCAGAAAAATTGAGAGAGCTCCTGTGCAAAAGAAGTTCCAACTCTTACCTCTTAAGCGAGAGAAAAAATTAGCTTTCTAGAAGGATATGTTGCTTTGCCTCTCGAAGCGGAAAAAAAGTGATTGATGTAAAGAATTCTTCCTTGCCCCATTTGGAACTAAGGAAGATTTTAGTGAAATCTCCGACGGTCTTGATATCGAAAAGTCGGAGCGGGGATGTAGGCTAAGGTATGACCGAACCTCGTCAACAATCACTCATGCACTTTGTGTTTACATTTTCTCTCTCTCCCTCTCATATTGTGTTTGATGTGATATGAATTGCATTGATTTAAAAAGTTTTAAGAATTTATTTTAACCTTCCGCAATGATTTTCGTAAAATTAATATTTTTGGATTGAACACCAATTCACCCCCTCTTCTTGGTGCCTTTTGGGATCCTTGTGTGTGTGAGAGAGTGTATGCATGTGGCCACTCTTCTTTTGGCCTCTCTTTTGACCCTCTTTTTGCCTCTTCTTTTATTGGGGGAGTTCAGCCATGGTTGAGCTAAGAAGCAAGATTGAATTGCACATTATCTCTAATTTTATGTTCTATTTGTAATAGTTGTTTTATGATCCTTGTTGTAATGGACACCAAGTTGAACTTGCTTGATTTCTATTTTGAAATGATGTACCGCTAATTAACCAATTACGATAGGGGAGTTTGATGAATACTTATTTCTTATGGACACCTGAGATGTTATGTTTACATTCTTGTCTTTAATATTCTTTGAGTTGTAAATAAATATAATGAAATGTTTTTTTGTTGATATCAATCATCCTCTGTCCGTGAGGGCTTTCTCTATCCATTGGTGATTTAACCTAGGAGAAGAGGCCGGAGGAATTCTAATGAATTCATAGTTATTCAAGATGTGCTACGGGGAATTCACCTTCCTAACAAGCTTTTATTGCATATTTGAATATTTTGCTTGACAAGGCATATCTTATTTGTTTCAAAAGATATTTCCAAGGAGGATTCTCTTCGCATTTCTGATTGCATGGTAGATGACCCCATAATGGGCATGCAAGCCCAAGACTCCTTGTTTGGGACGCTTTTAGTCTTCAAACTAAGGCTTTAATATGGAAGACAAAACAACATCCACGTAAATTAGTGGGTTCAAACTTATAAACAAATCCAAGTAATACATATATATATAGTGTAAAATGCTCCTACATAGCATCTAAACTGATGTAGGGATGCGGAGCATTCTCATCCGTTAGATGAAATGATCGACAGTATGAGCGCCAGACTCTCATAATCGTCGGTCCGCCTGCAAGTTCGACAACATGCTCAAATGCGCTAATGAGAACGAGACCGATCCTGATGGAGCTCGCTCCATTTTGTTCTGGGCACTTCGTGGAGGAGGAAATTGAATCCATGTTGCTGGAAGGCACTCCCTCTTGCAGCATCTTGATAGAGGTGTCATATATATCATCTCCCATTCCTCCATACTCTTATCATGCTAAAATGATAAATGTGCTAGTTTTCCTTAAAAACTACTTATTTAGATATTATCTATTTGCATCTTTACTTAAAAACATTCCTAAACTATAATGTTTTACTGCGTCTAACACTAGTTATAAATTTACAAATTTTAGTCCCTGGACTTATTTAAAGTTAACATTTATGTCCTTCCATTAAATGTAATTCAAATTTCAATAAATTTGGTTTCTAGTAATTTTAAATGTCAATTTTAACTTGCTTTCTTATTGCAAAATATTTATATTAAAAATAAAAATAATTAATACGACTAAAAATATTGTTTAATAATATTTTTATGCAAAATTATGCTCATGAAAATATTTTCATTTTATTATAATTTTTTATATTAAAAAGTAAAGGGCAAACATGATATTTCATAATTACTAAAAAACCTTAATAAAATCTGAATTAAATTTAATCAAAGGTTCCAAATGTCAAATTTGGATAAGTTCAGAGACTACAGCTTATAAATTTATAGTTTATAATAAGATGAAAAGTTATAATTTAGGGGGTGTT
Organism: Pontederia crassipes; assembly: GCA_030549335.1. NCBI lineage: Eukaryota > Viridiplantae > Streptophyta > Magnoliopsida > Commelinales > Pontederiaceae > Pontederia > Pontederia crassipes. Next base: position 24,255,688 of record CM060196.1, read on the forward strand.
AAAAATAACACAAGAAAAAAAAAACACAAATAAATTTCTTCATATTCCATCTTTGCTAAATAATTTCCAAAAGAAAAACCAGATGTAAAAAGAAAAATATTAAAGACAAAAACCTCAATCAATTTATTGCAAATAAAGTAGATCATGTCATCTCAATTACCTTTTTATGACCTCCAAAATTAACAAAGGCTTTTACAAGGGCAAAGCTTATGGAAGGTGAACTAATGCAATTAAGTAGTCAATTTTTAAGTAGTTATGGTCCATAATGCTACAATCATTCGATAAAAAATCATAAAATCAATTGCGGAAATAAATTCTGCAAACAAACATTTTATTCGTTGAAAAAAATACTTGGCAAGAAATTAGGTTACTAATTGTCCTCCTCAATTGGTCATAAACTACCTGCCATTCTTGCTTTGAAAACTATCTTGCATTATGTATCCGTTTTTCAATTCTATAGATACTTTTTGTTATTACGTGTGATTCCGGTAAAATTGATTGATAGAAGGAAGAATCTGAAATGAATAGAAGGAAATAAACATACATGAGACGGCTGATCTCCTTTATAGATATGCTAGGACTCTTGAATATGTACTAAGACATGGTACTAAATGAACATCTTAGTTTTCTTCCAGAAAAAAAAAGAAAGCATGAAACTTCTTTTCTTAAAATGATAATAGAAGACAAATATATATGATGCAGGTACACATGCACAAAGCTTTCTACATACATGAAATATCCCCAACATTGCAGAATTATTTTTTCCCGAAAATATCAGCACGTGCACTCATGATGAATGCACATGAATTAGTAATAAGAGATCATCAACATGGTATCAGTAACATGGAACAAATATTAGCTTGAATTTATATGCAAAGCAATCGAGAAAAAGGAATTATGCTACGATAAATAAACTTTCATGGAATTTTACTCGACAACTTTCTGTGCAAGACGTAATCTAGTTCCATCTTTGATTACTTAGGTTGTAAAAATCTCGCTGGAAGACGATTTACTAGTCTGACTGGACCACCTTAACAATCATTAAAACAACATATGCCATGACAGACCCCAAGCTTTGTTATGTAAACAAAACACTAAGTAAATCCTGTAAATGCCTCGAAGATGCCAGAAAACCAAGAACGAGTTATGAAAATAAAAGATAAAATACAGCTCTACAACCAAGTATGGAAGAAAAATATATACGATGCAGAAAAGTGTAAATTGAACACATTGACACTCATGCCTACTACCACTACAAACATCAAGAAGTGTCACCCCAATCTCCATCCCTAAATAGGATATATGGATGTTTTGACTGTGAAGAAAAGCATATCTTCATTGCAAAGAAAATGCAAATTAACGTCATGCATCAATCCGAGGTCAATAAGATTGTAGCAGCTCAAGAATAGAATGACATGACAAACTAGGGAAAGTTCATTCAGAAAAAGTTCGTTCTTGTCACAAAGCTTAAGAATCCGCATAAAGTAAATAGAAACTGCAGTATAAGATACAATGGCCAACAGAGAAGTTAGAAATCCTTGTCTTTATAATTTACATGTTCAAGGACAAGGGAAAATATTTTCGAATAACAGGTTAACCAAGTTATGCGAATCCAGCAATTATGTTCTACACCTTCAACATTAACATAATAAACCTTTATGGGGAGCTTTCATACCCTGTAACTGCTAAGAGTAGAAACAAAACTTATTTTCAGGATTAAGTGGACGAAATATATTGAGAATCACTAAAATATAAAAATTGTATTTAACAATGCCCAAGAAACCTTCATCATATACCTCAAACTACATATCGAATTTCCAGAACTTTATTCATTAAACAAGAGGATAATGTAATATTATTATGTAAATTGAAGAATGTGATTTTTAGCTCGAAGCATCTGAATCTGGATGCAAAACCCAGACAAAACAACAATATCCAAATTCAACAAAGATCAATAAACTCAAAATACATCGTGTAACAAAAACTAACAGCACTAAAAAATTGATCTCGCTAGTACTTTGGTGCACCCCCAATCAGTACATAAGGTCATTCAACATGTATCTAGCTTGATGAATCACAATAACTGATCTCTACAGATCACATATCCCAGTTCAAGAGACCAAAGAAATGCCAATATCGTTGATAGCATTGCTCTCAAGATAAATTGGCCAATCACATTTAATGGTCCATACTTCACCAAAGTCATGGTAACCAACAAACAAGTGGCAAATGGTTGAATGAGCAGCACACTAATCCTCAAACTAAATTATTAAGAGGATAGACTTCTTTGACACTAGAGTTAGAAAAAATAAATGGTAACTTGTGGTTACATGTGAATCCATTATATATAACAAAATCTAAAGCATTCTTTCAGGAAAGCGCCAATTTATAAAATTGCACTTACCACTTACAAAGGATCGATTTTATTACCTCAAATAAGTTTTGAACCACATTCTTATGAAATCTCTCTAATGTTTTTTTTAACTTGATGAAAATATAGCTGCATTTTACCTCATTTAAGCTATATAGGATCTCCCTTTCCTGCATAATGAACAACATGGGATGTTGTTAAAATTGTAACACAATGCCAAAGAGAGTAATCAGCAAGTTTTTCCTTTATGAATTATTTAGTTAGATATTTTTTTTATGCGTCTATGCATTAAATACTCCATCAAAAAAGAAAAAACTCAAATAATTTTCATCATAGTCTATCTATGCATTAAATAATTTCCGAAAGAAAAACTAGAAGGAAAGAGACAAGAAAATATTGATTATTTATTTGCAAATTAAGTAGATAATGTCATCTCGATTACCTGCTTATGGCCTTCTTTTTTACTAGAATATCACCAACAAAAGCAACCTACAGAAACAATATAGAGGACTAGGAAAATGGCACAATCAACAAAGGTTTCTCCAAGGCAAAGCAATCTATGACAAGAAGGTAATCTAAAGCAACCTAGTAATTAATTTTTAAGCAACCATGGTCCATAATGTTACATTTGTTCCTAAAAAATTCATGAAATAAAATGTGCAAGTAAACTTTGCAAACAATCATTTTATTCATTGAAAGAATACTTGGTAAACAATTAGGTTACTAATTGTCCTCCTCATTTGGTCATAAACTATTTACTATTCATGCTTTGGAAACTATTTTGTACTTTGTATCCATTTTTAAATTCCATAGATACAATTCCTTCTTTTTGCTATTCTGTGCAATTCTGGTAAAATTGAGTGGTAGAAGAAAAGGAAGAATCCTCCAATCAATAGTAGGAAATAAACATAGAATTAGCTAATCTCTTTTATAAATGTCCAAAGCTATTGAGAAAAAGAAAAGGGAATTATGATACATTATGAAAAACGAATTTGTATTTGCAGGCATGATCACCGTGTAAATTTGGATAATGGAGATTTTTTTAGGGGCAAAAGGACAGCCGCCAAAGTAAAATATCATAAAGTCTATGGTAAGTAATATGTAGAACTCATAAAGGAGGGCCGCCAATGATTGTTGCATCAAGTCCCCATCTTAGAAGTCAGAATTCGAACAGTCATGGTAAGTAATATCATAAAGTCAAGTAGAACTAAGTCTACATGTGATGCCAAGTCTGAATACAGTCAGACTTCTGTACCATGCAATATGCCAAGTCTCACACCCAATTCAGTTCTATTCCATCCCTAAACAGGATATATGGATGTTTTGATACAGCCATGGGGATCGGAGAAAGAAGAGCGTATCTTAAACAAAATGAAAATTAAGGCCATGCATCAATCCGAGGACAACAAACTTGAAGAAGCTCAAGAATAGGATGTGACCCAAAGCAGACATGACAAACTAGGCAATGCTAGTTCAGAAGCTGATCGTTCTTGTCATAAGTATGTAATCCTTGTGATAGCAAAGTGTATTCCTACATATCCAAATGTGATACGACACTATGAGAGAATTGACAAGGCATAGGCTTAAGAAGCCAGTAAAGGAAATAGAAACTGCAGTATACTATAAAATGGCCAGTAGAGGGAATTATAGACCCTTATGCTTATAATTTACATGTCCAAGGGCAAGGGAAGAGAGATGTATATAGTACAAATGATACTAGTATAAGAGGAAGGAAAAAATTTTCGAATAACATGTTAATCAAACTATGTGAATCCAGCAATTAGAGTGTACATCTTCAACATAATATACAATTATGGGGAGCTTTCTGTAATTGCTAAGAGTAGAACGAAACTTATTTCCAGGATGAAGCGGATGAAATATATTGAGAATCACTAGAATCTCAAAACTGTATTTAACAATGTCCAAGTTTCAACATATAGCTCAAATTACACATTGACTTTCTAGAATTTCATTCATTAAACATGAGGATAGAAACAAGGAAAAATTATTATGTCGAATTGAAGAATGTGATTCTTAGCAGGAACTAGAGCCAAAACCCAGACAAAACACACTATCAAAGTCAACATAATAAACTCAAAAAAACATGTAATCAAAACTAACAACACTAAATAATCCATCTCGTTAATACTTTGGTGCACCCACAATGAGTAAGTCATAGGGTCATTCAACATGTATCTAGCTTTATGACTCACAATAACTGATCCATGGATCACATATCCTAGTTCAAGAGACCAAAGAAATACCAATATCTTTGATAGCATTGTCCTCAAAGTAAATTTGCCAACCACATTTGATGCTCCATACTTCAATTTACAATCAAAGTTATGGTAACCAACAAACAAGTGGCAACTTCTTGAATTGGTAACAGGTTGAGCTGCACATTTATCCTGAAACTAAATCATTCAGAGGCTATAGACATTCTTGACACTAGAGTTAACACAAAAAAATAGTACCCTGTGATTTATATGACAATGTTGTTAAAATGAAAATATAGCTGCATTCTATAATAATTTACTTTCACCACGTTTAAGCTATATATCATCTCCCTTTCCTGCATAATAAACAACTTAGGATGTTGTTAAAATTGTAACTCTTAAATGCTAAAACCAGTAATCTGCATTTTTTTCTTTATGAATTTCTTTACCTAAACAAACAAGCTCAAATAAATTTCATCAGATTCCATCTATGCATTAAATAATTTCCAAAAGAAAAACTACAACTAAAGAGAATAAATTATTGAGTAGATTTATTTGCAAATTAAGTATATAATGTCATCTCAATTACCCTCTTATGGCCTTCCGCTTTATAAACTTTTGACCACCAACAACGGCAACCAACAAAAATAATAAAGAGGACAAGGAAAAAAGACACAATCAGCAAAATGTTTTCCAAGGTAAAGCTCCCTCCGTCAAGCTGGAAGGTAATCTAAAGCAATATAGTAATAAATTTTTAAGCAACTATAATGCTACATCTGTTCTTTAAAAAATTTCATAAAATAAAATATGCAAGTAAACTTTGCAACAATCGTTTTATTAGTTGAAAAAAATACTTGGTAAACAATTAGGTTGCTAATTGTCTTCCTCACTTGGTCATGAAACTACTTCCTATGCATGCATTGGAAACTATTTTGCATTATGTATCCATTTTTAGTTTTCTTCCATAAAAAAAATAACATCTATACTGTCTTAGAGTCTTTTGACTATGTTTTAAGGAGATGTTTTTACTATGGATTCCCAGATGTTTTAATTGTCATTAGTGATCGAAGTCTTCCGCTATGTTTTCAAAAGAATTATTTTATCTTATTTAATGGCACCTAGTGGGATAAGACTTTGTTGTTGTTGTTGTATTTAATGGATTTATGCTTCCGCTAAGTTTATAGGAAATCATATTTTATTATGATTATGTGTTGGCAAACGAGCTAACACAGCCGAATGACCAAATTGTCCTTATCAATTTGAAAGAAGGAACATCTTAGTTTTCTTCCAGAAAAAAAAGAAAGCATGAAACTTCTTTCCTTAAAATGATAATAGAAGACAAATATATATGAGCCTTCTACCTACATGAAGAAATATCCCCAACATTGGAGAATTATTTTTTTCCTGAAAATATCAGTACGTGCACTCATGATGAATGCACATGAATTAGTAATAAGAGATCATCAACATGGTATCAGTAACATGGAACAAATATTAGCTCGAATTTATATGCAAAGCAATTGAGAAAAAAGAATTATGCCACGGTAAGGAAACTATCATGGAATTTTACTCCTGACAACTTTATTTGCAAGACTAATCTAGTTCTATCTTTGATTACTTATGTTGTAAGAATCTCGCATATCGGAAGACGATTTAACGATCTGACCAGATCATGAGTTTCCATCTATGCACTAAGTAATTTCCAAAAGAAAAACTAGAAGCAAAGAGAAAAAATATTGAGTATTTATTTGCAAATTAGGTAGATAATGTCATCTCAATTATCTGCTTATGACCTTCCTTTTTACAAGAATTTGACCACCAACAATAGCAACCTACAAAAACAATATAGAGGACTAGGAAAATGGCACTATCAACAAAGTTTCTCTAAGGCAAAGCAGTCTATGACAGGAAGGAAATCTAAAGCAACCTAGTAATCAATTTGTAAGCAACTATGGTCCATAATGTTACATTTGTTCCTAAAAATTCATTAAATAAAATGTGCAAGGAAACTTTATTCGTTGAAAAAAATACTCGGTAAAAATTAGGTTACTAATTGTTTTCCTTTTGCTATTCCGTGCAATTATGGTTAAATTGAGTGGTTGAAGAAAAGAAAGAATCCTCAAATCAATAGCAGGAAATAAACATAGAATAGGTAGCTAATCTCTTTTATAAATATGCCAAGTCTCTGGAACTTGTATAAGTGCAACATAGTACCAAGGGAAATCCTTAATTGTCTTCAAGAAAATAAAGAAAGCACAAAACTTCTTTCTGAAAATGATAATGGAAAACAAATATATATGATACACGCACACGCCTATCACCTACATGAAGTGAAACATCCCCTACATTGCACAATATCTTTTACCTGAAAATGATCAAAACGTGCACCCATGATGTGATGGACTGATCTACTTCCTTCATTGATTACTTAAGTTGTAAGAATCTCACGGAAGACAATTTATGAATCTTGCATAAAGGAAAAAGATAAATGCAAGACGATTTACCAATCTGACTGGACCTCCTCAACAATCAAGTCAACAACATGTGCCATGGCAGACTCCAAGCTTTGTTATGTCAGGAAAGCAATTAAGTAAATTCTGTGGACGCCTCAAAGATGCTAAAAAATCAACAACGAGCCATGGAACTAATAATAATAATAATAATAATAATAATACAGCTCTACAACCAAGTATATATGAAACAGAAATATATATGATGCAGAAAAGTCAAAATGGAATACACATGCCTACTAGGCTACTAGCAGTACATATATAAAGAAGAATCCTTACATGGCTATACCAATAACATTTTTTTTTTCTAGAAATCATGAATATGTGCACTCATAATGAACCTACATGAATTGGTCAGAAGTGAGCATCCATATGATCAGTAACATGGAACAGATATTAGCATGAATTGATATGCAAAGCTATTGAGAAAAGGAAAAAGTAATTATGTTACACTAAGGAAGTTTTAATACAGTTTTGTAGTGTTAATAACTTTTTATGCAAGACTGTTATAATTGCATGTTCCTCCTATCTATTCATTATGTTGATGGTATAAAAAAAATTGATGCTTTAAGAACATATTAAATTGGTTGCACCTGGATGTCTTTTTCTTTTTTATATTTGGGCACCTTAGTTGAGGTATCACCTGATATGACTGAAGCTAGAGCTGGAAAAAGGACCCCAATTTGGAACCTTGGGCTTGGGCTTGGGCACCTCAGAAGAATCTGCACAAAATTTCCAGAGCATTACAGATTCATCAGGAGATGCTGAGGCCACAGTGTAACCATCGGGACTTTGGGATGTGAACAAAGCTCGGTCCTGATGCCCTATGAGCTCACAGGCCTTAGCCATGGAAGGGTACCTCCAGACGTTAAGTTGGTTGCGAGGACCTCCATGCGAGCTGATCAGCTGGCGGGCGTGCCTACTCCACTGTAAGGAGAAAACCTCAGCACCCCCCGTGTCCACAGAGTTCAGCAAGCATCCGGTGGAGGTGTTCCAGAATTTGATGCAGCAATCATCACCGTTCCCGCCGGATGCAAGAAGGTTGCTCTGGAAAGGACACCAGGCAAGGGCTTTGACCGTGGATGTGTGGTCGGTCATCCTGTGCAGCCACGGTTTCCTATGGGCCGTCGAAGTGGTCATGCAGACGTCCCATATATGAAGTAAGTCGACATCGCCTCCGCTCGCGAGATACCGACCCGAGTCGGACCACTTCAGGGCGCAGATGTCTCCGTCGTGGCCGCCGCGGAAGGTTTGCACGACTGGAGACTCCAACCGGAGATCATGGAGGAGTATCTCACGGTCGGGTCCGGCTGTAGCAAGAACGTTGTCGTCCTTCCAAGCGAGCGACGTGACTCGGGTGCCGAAGTTCAGGTCGGAGTCGGACAAGACTCTGTGCGTTCGACGGGAAACCAAGTCAAATATCTCGAGATTGCCGGAGGGGACGCCGGAAGGGATAAGACCAATCGCGATGTTCTGCCCGTCGGGAGACCAGCCGAGACTAGTGACGGGACAGTCCACGCAACACATGGAGCCGATGGTGGACTTCTTGGAATCGTCCCAAAGGAAGACGGTGTCGCCGTGAGCGACGGCGAGCACATTGGAACTGCCCCAGTCGAGCAGGTTGAGGTAGAAGTTGTCCTGGATACCAGGCATGTCAAGAATCTCGGACGGCGCCTTAGGGAGGCGCCACTTCCTCGTCTGCTTCGCTTCCGGCTTCGGTTCCTCCTCCAGCGGCCCTGGATGGGCAAAGGGACGAACTCTGAAGGTGAGGACGCGATCGCGCAGACAAGCGTCGGCGAGCGCCCTCCTGTAGAAGAATTTTGAGGGCGAGGAGGATGCTGCGGCAGCTTCTGTCGCGTCATCGTCGTCCGCCGCCGGCTTCTTGGTGATAGGCAAGTAGTGGGCGGAGCCGGGAAGGCGGACGGGGATGAAGCGGTCGCCTCCGATGTCGTTCTTGGACCAAGAGGAGGACGAGGTGCGCAGCAGCGAAGGAGGCTTGAATCCAGCAACAGCGCCGGCGGCCGCAGAAGAAGAAGGAGAAGGAGCCATTGTCGCTGCTGCAGGAATTCTTGGAGCGCGCTTGCAGAGAGACGAATTCTTGGAGTGCAGAGAGACGAATTCTTGGAGCGCGCTTGCAGAGAGACGAAAGACGAATTCAGAGAGACTGTTACATATACAATTTATGGGAAGGCAGGAGGTCGGAGGTCGGTGGTCGGTGGGGGGCAGCAGGGAGGGAGAGAGATTAATCTGGACCGTTGGTTAAATCGAACGGTTTAAATTTAGATGTGACCTAAGTTACATCTAAGAGTTACATCTAATTCATACATATGTAGGGTTACATCTAAGAGGAGGAGTTACATCTCGGTATATATATATATATATATATATATATATATATATTCAAGTTTATGAGGAATAACTAATTTCTATTCAACAAAATGCCAAAAGACTGAATGGTCCTTTTTCTCAATTGTCACTTCAATATTAGTCATGATCGATTGGTTTTTATGTTATTCCGGATCGCATTGCCTTTTCCTTTGTTTCTAATTTAATTGTTGGCTTTTCTACCAATTATATTAGTATTTTTTAGTTTATTATTTAATTTTCCTAATAAATTTATAAACATGAGTCTTCCTATCATAATTATGATTATTGGATAAAATAAATAGGGAGAATCGGATTGTTTTAATCTTTGTCGTCGCTTGGTTTTTTTTCCGTCTGTTAGACGTTGGCGTTTTTCAAGAATTCTTCGTAAACCTCTTTATGATAAAACATCTTTTGTGCAATTTCGGAGGGGGAAAAAAGTAGGGTGAGACTCGGAGATTTACCACTAAATAAATAATGATAATTTATACGAATTACGAGTTATTATTATTATTATTATTATTATTATTATTATTATTATTATTATTATTATTATTCTTCTTCTTCTTCAAGCTATTTATCAAATATATATAATAATGAAGAGTAAAAAATATTAAATTGAAAAAGAAACCTAAACTAATTTTTGGATAAAAAGTCATCCATTTTCAATTTTTTTATTGTTTTTATCCTAATTTCTTCTTGCACTGAAATTTAATTCAAATATAAACATTCAAAATAAAGAAAAATCACTAAAAGATGAAATATAATCATTAAAAATAAAAAATTAATTTATAATTATTTGATTTAAGTTATTTAGGTCTTCATTGGGTTTGCTTGTCGGTTTTTTTTAATTTAAATTGTTATTACGAGTGAAAATTATAAGAAAAGGACAAGTTCAATTATATGATTTAGTATTATTATATGATGTAATATTTAATTTTTAAAATTATAAAAAAAAGTAGAGTGAAAATTTTTATTTGATTGGAATTAAGGATTTGAATTTGAATTGAGATCCAAAATAAGTTTGATGAATAAATGATTCGTAATTAGAATATAATTAAGAATTTTAAGCCTAAATATATGTTAGCAAGTATCTTAATAATATTTAATATTTAACTTAAAAAAATTAATAGGCATTCATATTAGTTATTTAGTTAATTCTGAAATATAGGTTCATTTAAAGTTAAATTATGAATTTAAATAATAGATAAAGTGGGAATTCAAATTAGATCGAGATATGATTAAATCAGTTTTAAAAAAGACCGTAATTATAATTAGATTAAAGGAGCAAGACCTATAAATTGACCCAAGGACTTGGTCGTCTTCCTAACTCATGTACCAATATTTTCATAATCGGACCGGCGATAAGATCAGACTCATCACTAGATCGCGATTGAATCGGTCCGACCGAATTCGAACGGATTGAACCGAATTTTATTGAAATAATAGTATTTATAATAATTATAAAGATATAATATAAGTTATATGATATAGTATATGCACATTGTAATAGTAACTTATTAAAAATATTGAAAAATAATATAACATATTTTTTATTAATTAAAAGTTTTATAGTGATATTATAAATAGATTATTAATAATTTAATATCAACTACTTTATGATAAAGATGTTCTATTAATAAGTTTTATCTTAAATTATTCTTATTTCTTTTTTTAACACTTTCCTTTATTTTATGCCCTTTGATAAGTTTACATTATAATATTATACAATTTTAAATACTTACCTTTATTTCAATTCCTATTTAATTGTATACATATAATATTCCCTCCTCTTTAAGTTTCCTTATATTCTTTTCCTATTTTCTCATTTAATTTTCCTATTTTTATCTTTTTTTTATTTTGTTTTCAAAATCTACATTCAATCGTGTTGAACTGGTTCAACCAGCCCGATTCAACTGGCCGGTTCGTGGTTGAACCGGTCGATCCGATCCGATTTTAATAACATTGCCATTAACATTCTACCCTCTTGTTTTCTCTCTCTTCCTGAGCCGATGACTACTGGCACAAAAGATGATGCATCAATTTGGTGGACAATACACGACTAAATGTTTTAAAAGACTGATGGCAGATCAAATTAGTTGACGAATCGAGTTTAATCGGTTCAACTACATTTGAACTAGTTCAATTAATTTTTTATATAATAATACTATTTATAATTATTTGAGAGTAATATAATATATAAATTATTAAAAAATGATAAAACAATTTAATAATCATTATTTGTTACGAGATGTTAGCTTAAATAGTAATTCAATTTATTGAATATATTATTACCAACATAATGGTCTAAATTTATTTTTCACCTAAATCATAATTATATTTTACTATCTTTCCATCTAAAATTCTCTTTACTCTTAATATCAAACTAGAATTCATAAGACTACCTTTAGAAGTCATTTATCGCTTTCTAATATGTTATTCGATAGAGATGATTTAGAATGGAGCTAAGTATCATCCAATGTTAAGTGCTTCCTCGTAAGAAGTCATGGTAGAGATGACACTTTTAGAATTCATATGGGTCACTTTTAGAAATCGCTTATAGACTATTCATATTGGTCAATTGATAATCCGTGTATTAATATGAAGTGCAACATATGCATATATATGTTTAATATTATCTTAACTGATATTGATTGCAATATTAGTGTAAAGTTTCTTATTAGAATGTTGTATTTATTAGTTTTAAGTTATGTGAATATTTGTTGCTTGATACTATGAATATATATGCCTTTTAATGTTTCTCTGAATTAATTCGCTGGTAACATTTAGGTTATGAATTATAAGCTTTTTGAGTTATTTTTCTGACTCTGTTATTTCTAACATTTTTTTATATCAATCTAACTATTTAGATCATGCGAGTAGATATTCTCAAGTGTTTATCTCGCTACAAGAAAATTGATAATTTTCAACATATAGTTTTCGACGGATAAACATTCTTCACAATTTTTTATGGAAAGAAAAATCTTTTCGAAATACCGACGTTAATTTATCAACGACATGATCCCTCGGTAATTACCGACGGATTGCAATAGAGAAGGCCAACTTAATAGATATCTTACTTGTGAATATGCAACTAGAGAAGGCCACGACACAGCGACACCAACGAGAAAAAAGGTGAATTAGGTGGAGGAAAAGATATTTGTTTTAAGTTATTTTTTATCTCTTTTATAGGGTTTAAAGTTTAATTCCTCCCAAAGTTAAAGTTTAATTTGGTGGTTAGTTCATTTGGCCCATGAGATAATTAGACAAGTAAGCATGAAGATTGTTTTTTGCGGAAAAAAATTAGCCGCGGTCTTTAAGCATGAAGATTTGTCGTTAGTCCTACCATTAACAAGTTAAAGCTAGCTTGGTTTGAATTTTCAACAAGGTAATGCAATAAGGCAGGTAGGACTCGTTGTAAAATCCAAACTGGACATGCTAGTCGAATTGATCTAATTGCGATCTGAGTGTTTAGACACTCAATGAGCTAGTCTAGAGTTGTTAGAGTGATTGAACCAGATGAGACCAGTCACTTAGCAGTTTTCTCTAACCATTAGGCTTAATAACCCAAACTTCTAAAAATTAGATGCACTTATGTAATAGTAGTTTAATATAAATTAAACAAAATATTTATAATACTATGATTACTATGAAGTATCATTAATATATAATTGATTTAATATAAATTAGTTTAACTCTCCCTTTATGAGTTCTAAAATTTAATTATGACTAATTATCTTGCTCCAAAATTTTATTTATTGAAAAAAAATGTACTTGATGAAATTTAAAAAAAAATGAAAAAAAATTAAAAAATATGTTGAAATAATATTTAAAATCTAGATCATGGTTCTAAGATCGAAATCACATTTCCTAGTTTAGACCTTCTCCTTCAAAATTCAAATCCAAAAAAATTAGTTCAGAATTTAATTAATCTTGATTGCCTTATTGTTTGAAATCAGATGAGTAGGAGGGTAAGAAGACAACTAATGTCATGAAAAGGGAAAACAAAAGAAGAACACAAATTAAAGCTAGCTATCTTTGGACTTTCAATAAGATACTGCAATAAGACAGGTTGGACTGTCGTAAAACTTGGACCGCATTGGCCAGTCGAACTAATTTGACCATGATCTAGATGGATGTTTAGATGGTCTGTGACTAAGTGTAGAGCCGAATTGAACTTGTGAGACTAGGGTTCATCCGCATCACCGATTAGTTTTCTCAAACCATTAGTCTGAATAAGCCCAACTTCTAAAAATTAGAAATAGTTATGTAATAATAGTTTAATATGAATTAAACAAAATACTTATATTATTATGATTACTATGAAGTACCATTGATATAATTTGATTTAATATAAATTAGTTTAAATTTCCTTTTGTAAGTTTTAAAAAATTTTATCATAATTAATTATCTTCTTCCAATTTTTATTTCTTCAAAAAAAGATTTTGTACTTGGTGAAAATTTGAAAAATAAAACATATTGAAATAATATTTAAAGTCCAGATCGCGATTATCTTAATTCTAAGATCGAAATCTCATGTCCTAATTAAGATCTGATCTTTTCTAATTCCAAATCCAGAAAATCAGTTCAAATATATAATTAATCGGGCTGCCATATTGTTTTGAAATGATATGAGTAGGGGACTAAATAAAGAACTAAATGATGTAAAAAGAAGAAAAAAGAAGAGAACAAATTAAAGGTAGCTAGCTTCGGGTTTTCAACAAGGTAGTGCAATAAGTCTGGTAGGACCAGCTTGTCAAACCAATTCAAATATGAATTATGTAATAGGTCCAACTTCTAAAAAATAGTAATAGCAGCTTAATATGAATTATCCTAAACATTTATAATAGTATGATTATTATGAATAACATTAATATACATTTTATTTAATATAAATTATTTAAAGCATACTTTTAATAAGTTTTAAAATCTTAATTATAACTAATTATCTTCTTCCAAATTTTATTTAAAATCTAAATTGAGAGCTTCTTCTCTGGTGTAGTCTTTACTTCCATCAAACTGTACAAAGAAAATGAACATAGAAATTAGCCATGTAAAGTCTAGTATTTGCCAAGATCTTTCTATGGAATCAGCACTGCAGCAAGATAAAGTCAGTTTAATTGTATAAAAAATATGGCCCACCGATAATTTCAACTTATGTCTATCTTGATGCTGCATGTAGGTAGCTGGATGTAGACTGAACATTGGAGGTACTATATACTGAATTTTTTTATTGTATTACATCAGTGACAATTTTCTGATTGACTGTAAGTCATGAAACAAATTAGATGATAATTAGCCCTCAGTGCTGCAATAACATAGCATGAGCTAGCATTGCAGTACTTGCAATTATGTATAATTGGGAAGAGGATCCAAAATTACATAGATAGACATCGCAGACTGAGAACCCGAACTAATTGAATATTCAGTCAATAGTAATAGAGAGAACATTCTTGTAATACTAGTTCGTGAACAACAGAATTTAGAATACAATGAAATCTTGATGACTACAAAGAAAAAAATAGTAAAGAAACAGATTTCACGCAAGGTTGGTTTACATGCTTCTCTCATTTTGTTTTTCAGGTATACATTGGGAAAAATAATCAATATAAGTTCTCATGAAGAGATTTAACTGAAAAGGGTCATGAATTTATAAAATAATTCCAGGAAATAGTTATCAACAAACCTCTAAAAGATTGTCAAGAAGTAGCCCATGCTCCACTGGAAGCTCCATAACTATCTATTCACAAGAGAAAGTTACTTTTTATATTGAAATCAAGCTTGTGAGCTCCATAACTTTTTAGATTGAAATCGGCAAAAAATCAAGCTTCTTAATGATTCTGGAATTAGATTGAAATATGAAAGTGTTAAGACGAAAGTGTTTGTAAAAGACTGCAGTTGAACAATTCAAATTTAGTATGAAACATCCACATACTCACAAATTCATAATTGAAAGAGTTAATTGTCTATTATCATTTGATCTAGCGATGAAGTTGAGGTTCCAACTTGGGTGCTCCCGGTAGCTTCTGCATAACAAAAAAAAATGCACCAAATTGCCATAGTCAATAACATGATTAACATATAAAAAATGAAAGAGTCACACAATATGTAAGTAGAATAATATAACTTTAACCTATAATTATATTGTTTGTGAGCTCGAATTGATTAAAATCTTCTTCAACTTTAAAACATGGTGACAATAGCCAATTTTATGTGCACACGAGAGCTTCTGCCATTTTGGGCGATAGAGAACTCTTAAAAAAATCAAGAATGCGTCCCCCAGTGCTAAAGACAGACTCCGAAGGAACTATAGCGACTGGAATGACCAAAACATCACGTGCCATTAGAGAGAGCACTTTATACTTTGTAGAATTGATCTTCCACCAATTTAGAATATCAAAATTCTTTTCGCCATCACAAGGATCCATTAAATATCTTTCAATTTCAGATTTGTTATCGGTATTATTTTTTTCCTTTTGCAGTCTACTCCATTGATGAATCCTTGCTGTCTTCTCATCAACATTTACATTTTCAGCTCCAGATATAGAATTTGTATTATTCATTTGAGAAGTTGAGTCATTACTAACCTCATGTGCATAATAGTCATACATACGAAACATGCTATCTTGAATCTTTGTAAGAACCATAGTAGCTATGGTTGAATCATAAAGATTCGTATAGTTTCATTCAACGTAGCCAATTTTATATCTAGGATATAATACAATAGCAATAAGTAACAATGGATTAATATTTTCCGGTTTTCCCCAATACTTATCATATTTAAATCTCATGTCACAAGCCATCTTTTGCAAGTATGCATCATGACCATTACTCCATTTTGCAATTTGAGATTGAACAGATACAATCTCATGAAAGCAAGCACAAAAGGTCACAAATGAAGAGCCAGATAAGTTACATGTTGCATCATAAAAAATTTATGGAAACATCACAAAATTTCGAGCAGTTTCTCAATCTTCAGCTGTTGGCGGCACACAATTGTTATCTTTGAAATATGATTGGTATCCCCTATCTTCTTCATCCAACCTCTTAAATATTTTTTGAAATTTTTCAGCTCATTCCAACATTAAATAGGTTGACTTCCATCGAGTTGGAACATCCATAACAATACTATATTGGCTAGTAATTTTCTCCTCTTGTATAAATCTTTTGAATTTTTCAAATCATGCCGAAGATGATCTCACATAGCGAACAACCTCACGAATTGATACAATAGCTGATTTCATATCTTGCAAACCATCTTTGACCACAAGATTTAGTGTATGTGCACAATATCTGATGTGAATAAAATCACCATTACAAATTAAACATTTTTAACTATTTAATCTTTTTTTCAAATGACGAATAGCTTTATCATTGGCCGAAGCATTGTCAACGGTGATGGTGAATACCTTTTCAATTTCCCATGTTAATAAACACTTTTCAACGGCTTTAGCAATGTCCTCGCCTTTATGACCTTCAATTGGACAAAGATTAAGAACCTTTTTATGTAAAACTCAATCTTCATCAATAAAGTGTGCTGTGAGACACATATAACACAATTTCTGACAAGATGTCCAAGTGTCAGTGATTAGGCAAATACGTGAAGAAGACTTCTTAAAAAGTGCCTTGAGTTTTTCTATTTCGTCAAGATATAATTGATAACAATCTCTTGCAATAGTAAATCTTGAAGGAATCATAAATCTAGATTCCAAGAATATTGAATACTTTCAAAAACCAACACATTCTACAATTCTAAAAGCTTGCTCATCGCATATCACAAACTCAGCCAAGGCCCTTCTGCGGTCCTCATAGTTATATGAATGATGGACTAATGGTTTTGCTGCTCCTTGTAAGCTTTGTGCCAACATCTTCTGTCTCTTCACTTCACTTCTATGCGGGAACTTCTTGTATCTTTTTTAATGTTTAAATAAACCAGTAGTCCCATGTTCATTAGGGTCTGCAACAAAATTATTTTTACAATATTTGCACCTTGCTCTAGTTTCATGATATGAAGTAAACTTTTCAAAAGGATTCTAGGCTTCAGATTTATTTTTACTAGGCTTCCTCTTAACTATCTCTATTTGATTGGAAGTATTAATACTTCCTTCTACAGGGTTTGGATTAGATTGTGCATACTCGATCACGATATCACCGGAAATATGATTAGACTCAATATCAGTCATTGCATTATCCTCCGTTCCAAAAGTTTGAATGCCGACTTTGACAAAAAAATACACATATAATTAAAAAAAATGAAATTTATAAATGTATACAAATATAAAATGTCAATTTATAAAAGTAAAAAAATGAAATTTAGATAATTCTAAATATCTCATGCATTAATGATCTTTTAATCTAGGCAGACATTATTTTTTATTTTGTTTTATCATAAAATTAATGAGTTTAGTAGGCTGATTATAAAGAAATAGTACTATTTCTTTATAATAAGCACACTAACTCATGAGGTTTATGATAAAATAAAAATATAATGGCTGCTTAGACGATTATTAACGCTTGAGATATAGAACATTTCTCAATTTCATTTCTTTTACTTTTATACATTACCATTGTATACTTAATCAAAGGACTACTAATGTTTCATAGATAGAAACATATAACAACAATGTTGAAACCAAACAGCATTAGCATTAGCATTCAGTAGATTCAACAAGTCATTGATATGATGATTGAAACATAATATTGAAACAGATAACACATTGATTACTGACATATAACACATCATTCAGTAGTCATCACATTTGCACATTAGCATTTAGCAATTAGCATTAGAAAGACAAACAACAATCCAATCATCAAGATTTAGCGAAGAGAGAGGGAATA
This sequence comes from Pontederia crassipes, assembly GCA_030549335.1. Lineage (NCBI taxonomy): Eukaryota > Viridiplantae > Streptophyta > Magnoliopsida > Commelinales > Pontederiaceae > Pontederia > Pontederia crassipes. Next base: position 24,273,990 of record CM060196.1, read on the forward strand.
CAATGACACTGCGCAGTTTAGCATTAGCATTAGCATTTAGCATTCAACACTCAGCAACAATGCATACCTTAGAACAATGCGTACTCTCAAGTAATTATTTATTTAATTATGAAATTAAGGAATAATTATATTTGCGATAGATAAAATAAAGAAAAGATAGTTAGACTAGGATTAAGGATAAAGTTTGTTGAAGAAATGAATTAGGACTCCTAAAGAGGTTGAAATTAGGAGTTTTAAGAATAGAAATATTCAGGAAATAAAATAATAATAAATTATTATTTTAATTCCTAAAATCAAGGGATAGTATTATTTATTAAATATTTAAATCCAAAAACTTGTGGAAAATAAAGGAGGAATTATGGATATGAAGTATGAATAGAAGTTCTAATTAGATTACCACTTGGAGACCTTACCCTATAAATAGGACCCCAAAGGGTCTCCTCCAACACATCTTTCTCTCCTCTCTACTTGAGGTTTTCCTCCACCTTTGTGCCACGTTTTCTTCTTCTTCGGTGCGCATGCGTGGGAGTTCCGACCGGCAATTCTGCTTTAGCAGAACCTGGCCCGAGTTATCCCAAACCCGACCCGAGTTTGTGATTAGTTTTTAGAACATCTTCGTAAATCTGAATTCGACCCGAATTCAATAATAGCTCGGCGCGGTTTTTATGTAACCCGGTTCGAGTTTCTTTTCAGGTTAAGAAATTGATGTTTCGGGTTTCGATCTGGCCCATGTCGGACCTCAACTTGACTCGGGTTTCGAAGTAGAATAGGAAGAGGGATGTTTGGGCATTGCGTCGTCGTTCGATCATGACGATTCGGCCCGAGTTACATGTGACTCGGCCCGGGTTCTTGGATAGATGTTTCAAGATTCGACCCAATTCGTGTCGGTCCTAAACCCGGCCCGTGTTCTGTTAGACGTTAAGAAAGTTTGATTTCATATTTTGATTTTATGTTAAATGACCTCTTTGCCCTTGCCATTGATTTGATTAAACTGAAACCTCAAAGATAGTTAACTAGGTAAGAAGATAAAAGTTGTAACACGGGATTCGTCATGTGCACTGATTGTGAAGGTCAAAGTGAAGAAGTCAACGTGAAGAAAGTTTGGGCCCGTAAAGCCCTCAAGTTTTCGAGTCTCGGGTACCCATCCCTGGTCTTGGCTTGATCAATCATGACCCAAAGATACATGAAAGTGCCCTGGTGTAATCCATAATAACATGTTAAAGAGCTCGTCTAGGACAACACATATAGATGTCTTTAGGAAATTGTGTCTAAAGTAAAATATGTAGTGCAACTCACCAACGAAGAAAGAAAGAAAGGAAAAGAAAAAGAAAGAGAAAGAAAGTAAAGAAGAAAGTAAGAAAGAAGGTAAGAAAAAAGGCAAGAAAAGAAAGTAAGAAGAAAAAGGACAAGTAAAGGAAGTTTTTATTTAATTCTTCTAATAATTTGTCTATGTATGAAAATGTTAAAGTTAAATTGCCTCTATTAAGTAATCACATCCATCTGTATTATCTTGCGTATTGAATATTCATTACTCATGGAACTTTTATTTCCCTGTGTTTGAACCCCACAGGTAGTTGAAGTAAGAAGTAAGGATGGAGGCGTGTGTAGCGGCGAAGTTCGTGGTGATGTAAAATTTGCACATAGAAGTTGAGTCAATTAGAACTCCTATAGTTATATGATGTAAAGTTAAGTTATCTTTGGAGGACTATTAGGAAAGAATAGTTTGAAAGAAAAGTCGCTTCCGCGCTCTGTTAAAGAAAGATAAATAATTGTTTCGCTTCCGCACTCTATGTAAGAAAAGCCCAAAAAAAGATTGTAGGTAACGCCGGCCCAAATAAGCCGAAATGCCACATGGCAGGAGGGTGAAATTTCGGGGCGCTACAAGAGATGACACTTTCAGAATTCATATGGGTCACTTTTAGAATTCGCTTATAGACTATGCATATTGGTCAATTGATAATCCGTGTATTCATATGAAGTGCAACATATGCATATATATGTTTAATATTATCTTAACTGATATTGATTGCAATATTAGTGTAAAGTTTCTTATTAAAATGTTGTATTTATTAGTTTTAAGTTATGTGAATATTTGTTGCTTGATACTATGAATAAATATGCCTTTTAATGTTTCTCTGAATTAATTCGCTCGTAACATCTAGGCTATGAATTATATGCTTTTTGAGTTATTTTTCTGACTCAGTTATTTCTAACATTTTTTTATATCAATCTAGCTATTTAAATCACGCGAGTAGATATTTTCAAGTGTTTATCTCACTACAAGAAAATTGAGAATTTTTAACATATAATTTTCGACGGATAAACATTCTTCACAAATTTTTACGGAAAGAAAAATCTTTCCGAAATACTGACGTTAATTTATCGATGACATGATCCCTCGGTAATTAGCAACGGATTGCAATAGAGAGGGCCAACTTAACAGATATATTACTTGTGAATATGCAACTAGAGAAGGCCACGACACAGCGACACCAACGAGAAAAAAGGTGGATTAGGTGGAGGAAAAGATATTTGTTTTAAGTTATTTTTTATCTCTTCTATAGGGTTTAAAGTTTAATTCCTCCCAATGTTAAAGTTTAATTTGGTGGGCAGTTCATTTGGCCCATGAGATAATTAGACAAGTAAGCATGAAGATTGTTTTTTGTGGAAAAAAATTAGCCGCGGTCTTTAAGCATGAAGATTTGTCGTTAGTCCTACCATTAACAAGTTAAAGCTAGCTTGGTTTGAATTTTCAACGAGGTAATGCAATAAGGCAATTAGGACTCATTGTAAAATCCGAATTGGACATGCTAGTCGAATTGATCTAATTGTGATCTGAGTGTTTAGACGATCAATGAGCTAGTCTAGAGTTGTTAGAGTGATTGAGCCAGATGAGTCACTTAGCAGTTTTCTCTAACCATTAGGCTTAATAACCCCAACTTCTAAAAATTAGAAGCACTTATGTAATAGTAGTTTAATATAAATTAAACAAAATATTTATAATACTATGATTACTATGAAGTATCATTAATACATAATTGATTTAATATAAATTAGTTTAACTCTCCCTTTATGAGTTTTAAAATTTAATTATGACTAATTATCTTGCTCCAAAATTTTATTTATTGAAAAAAATTGTACTTCATGAAATTTAGAAAAATGAAAAAACACTAAAGAATATGTTGAAATAATATTTAAAATCTAGATCACGGTTCTAAGATCAAAATCACATTTCCTAATTTAGACCTTCTCCCTCAAAATTCAAATCCAAAAAAAATTAGTTCAAAATTTAATTAATCTTGATTGCCTTATTATTTTGAAATCAGATGAGTAGGAGGGTAAGAAGACAACTAATGTCATGAAAACGGAAAACAAAAGAAGAACACAATTTAAAGCTAGCTAGCTAGCTTTGGACTTTCAATAAGATACTACAATAAGGCAGGTTGGACTCGTCGTAAAACTTGGACCGCATTGGCCAATCGAACTAATTTGACCATGATGTGGATGGATGTTTAGATGGTCTGTGACTAAGTGTAGAGCCGAATTGAACTTGTGAGACTAGGGTTCATCCGCATTACCGATTAGTTTTCTCAAACCATTAGGCCGAATAAGCCCAACTTCTAAAAATTAGAAATAGTTATGTAATAATAGTTTAATATGAATTAACCAAAATACTTATAATATTATGATTACTATGAAGTACCATTGATATAATTAGATTTAATATAAATAAGTTTAAATTTCCTTTTGTAAGTTTTTAAATTTTTTATCATAATTAATTATCTTCTTCCAATTTTTATTTCTTCAAAAAAAGATTTTGTACTTGGTGAAAATTTAGAAAAATAAAACATATTGAAATAATATTTAAAATCCAGACCGCGATTATCTTATTTCTAAGATTGAAATCTCATGTCCTAATTAAGATATGGTCCTTTCTAATTCCAAATCCAAAAAATCAGTTCAAATATAATTAATCGGGCTGCCATATTGTTTTGAAATCATATGAGTAGGGGACTAAATAAAGAACTAAATGGTGTAAAAATAAGAAAAAAAAAAGAAGAGAATAAATTTAAGGTAGCTAGCTTCGGGTTTTCAACAAGGTAGTGCGTAGGACCAGCTTGTCAAACCAATTCAAATATGAATTATGTAATAGGCCCAACTTCTAAAAAGTAGTAATAGCAGTTTAATCTGAATTATCCAACACATTTATAATAGTGTGATTATTATGAATAACATTAATATACATTTTATTTAATATAAATTATTTAAATCATACTTTTAATAAGTTTTAAAATCTTAATTATAACTAATTATCTTCTTCCAAATTTTATTTCTTCCACAAAAAAATTGCACTTCTTGAAAAATAAAAAAAATTGGAAAAATTTTAAAATAAATAATATTTAAATTTAGATCATGATTATCTCAAATATAAGATCACGTGTCCTGATTTACATATGGTCCCTCCAATTCAAATACAAAAATTAGTTCTGAACTTAATCAATCTAATTTGCCATGTTTTTAAATGAGATAAGTAGGGGAGTAAAAAAATAACCAATGGAGTAAAAAGGGAAAGAAAAAGAAGATGATAATAGCTAGCTTTGATCGTATTCGTTGTAAAACCAAGTCAATTGAATCGATTTGACCGCGATCCGAGAACCATCAGAGTTATTGAGCCAAATTAGACTGCTCAGACTCGGGTTCAACTGCTCGACGAGGCAGTTTTCTCGAACCATTAAGCTTAATAAGCCCATCTTATAAAAATTAGAAACAACTATGTAATAGTAGTTTAATATGAATTAACCAAAACATTTATAATACAATGATTATTATGAAGTACCATTAATGTACATTTGATTTAATATAAATTACATTAAATTTCCTTTTATGATTTTATAACATTTTAATTATACTAGATATCTTCCTCCATATTTTATTTCTTAAAAAAATTATACTTCATGGAAATTAAAAAAAAATAAAAATATTGAAATAATATTCAAAATCTAGATCACGATTTTCTCAAATCTATGATCACATGTACTGATTGAGATCTTGACCCTCCAAATTCAAATCCTAAAAATCAGTTCACAATATAATTAATTTGCATGCCTTGTTGTTTTCAAATCGAAAGAGTAGGAGAGTTAAAAAAAGAAGTAGGGGTATAAAAAGGGGGAAAAAGAAGAGAACATATTAAGCTAGCTAGATTTGGATTTTCAGTAATGCAAAAAGAAAAGACTCATTGTAAAATTTGGACTAGAGGGACAGGCCAGTCGAACCGATTTGAATGCCACATGGGATCTAGGTATTTAGATCATCTATGAGCAAGTCTACGATCGTCAAACCCACGTTCAAATGCCACATGGGATGTTTTTCTCAAACCATTAAAATTAATAAACCCAACTTCTAAAAATTAGAAACAATTATGTAATAGTAGTTATATTAATTAGCCAAAACATTTATAATTCTATGATTACTATGAAGTACAATTAATATACATTTGATTGAATATAAATTGGCTTAAATTTCTTTTTATGATTTTTTTGAAAAAAATAATTATAACTAATTGTCATCCTCCAAATTTTATATCTTAAAAAATATTTGTACTTCGTGAAAATTTAGAAAAAAATATATTGAAATAATATTTTAAAACTAAATCAGAAATATGTCAATATAAGATCTTATGTCCTAATTTAGATTTTTACCTCCAAATTCAAATCCAAAAATCAATTATGGATAAAACGGCCAACAGAGAAGTTAGAAATCCCAGTGTTTATAATTTACATGTTCAAGGACAAGGGAAAAGATGTATGCAGTACAAATGATACTAGTGTAAGAGGAAAATATTTTCGAATAATAGGTTAACCAAGTTCTACACCTTCAACATAATAAACCTTTATGGGGAGCTTTCATACTCTGTAGCTGCTAAGAGTATAAACAAAACTTATTTTCAGGATTAAGTGGACAAAATATATTGAGAATCACTAAAATCTCAAAATTGTATTTAACAGTGCCCAAGAAACCTTCATCATATAGCTCAAACCACATATCGAATTTCCAGAACTTTATTCATTAAACATGAGGATAATGTAATATTATTGTGTAAATTGAAGAATGTGATTTTTAGCTCGAAGCATCTGAATCTGGATGCAAAACCCAGATAAAACAACAATATCTAAATTCAACGTAGATTAATAAACTCAAAAAACAGCGTGTAACAAAAACTAACAGCACTAAAAAATTGATCTCGCTAGTACTTTGGTGCACCCCCAATGAGTACATAAGGTCATTCAACATGTATCTAGCTTGATGAATCACAATAACTGATCTCTACAGATCACATATCCCAGTTCAAGACACCAAAGAAATGCCAATATCGTTGATAGCATTGCTCTCAAGATAAATTGGCCAATCACGTTTAATGGTCCATACTTCACCAAAGTCATGGTAACCAACAAACAAGTGGCAAATGGTTGAATGAGCTGCACACTAATCCTCAAACTAAATTATTAAGAGGACAGACTTCTTTGACACTAGAGTTAGAAAAAATAAATGGTAACTTGTGGTTACATGTGAATCCATTATATATAACAAAATCTAAAGCATTCTATCAGGAAAGCGCCAATTTATAAAATTGCACTTACCACTTACAAAGGATCAATTTTATTACCTCAAATAAGTTTTGAACCACATTCTTATGAAATCTCTCTAATGTTTTTTTTAACTTGATGAAAATATAGCTGCATTTTACCTCATTTAAGCTATATAGGATCTCCCTTTACTGCATAATGAACAACATAGGATGTTGTTAAAATTGTAACACTTAAATGCCAAAGAGAGTAATCAGCAAGTTTTTCCTTTATGAATTATTTAGTTAGATATTTTCTTTATGCGTCTATGCATTAAATACTCCATCATAAAAGAAAAAAACTCAAATAATTTCCATCATAGTCCATCTATGCATTAAATAATTTCCGAAAGAAAAACTAGAAGGAAAGAGACAAGAAAATATTGATTATTTGTTTGCAAATTAAGTAGATAATGTCATCTCGATTACCTGCTTATGGCCATCTTTTTTACTAGAATTTTACCAACAACAGCAACATATAGAAATAATATAGAGGACTAGGAAAATGGCACAATCAACAAAGGTTTCTCCAAGGCAAAGCTGTCTATGACAAGAAGGTAATATAAAGCAACCTAGTAATTAATTTTTAAGTAACCATGGTCCATAATGTTACATTTGTTCCTAAAAAATTCACGAAATAAAATGTGCAAGTAAACTTTGCAAACAATCATTTTATTCATCGAAAGAATACTTGGTAAACAATTGGGTTACTAATTGTCCTCCTCATTTGGTCATAAACTACTTACTATCCATGCTTTGGAAACTATTTTTTACTTTGTATTCATTTTTAAATTCCATAGATACAATTCATTCTTTTTTTCTATTCTGTGCAATTCTGGTAAAATTGAGTGGTAGAAGAAAAGGAAGAATCCTCGAATCAATAGTAGGAAATAAACATAGAATTAACTAATCTCTTTTATAAATGTCCAAAGCTATTGAGAAAAAGAAAAGGGAATTACGATACACTATGAAAAACGAATTTGTATTTGCAGGCATGATCACTGTGTAAATTTGGATGATGGAGATTTTTTTAGGGGTAAAAGGACAGCCGCCAAAGTAATATCATAAAGTCATGGTAAGTAATATGTAGAACTCATAAAGGAGGGCCGCCAATGATTGTTGCATCAAGTCCCCATCTTAGAAGGCAGAATTGGAACAGTCATGGTAAGTAATATCATAAAGTCAAGTAGAACTAAGTCTACATGTGATGCCAAGTCTGAATGCAGTCAGACTTCTGTACCATGCAATATGCCAAGTCTCACACCCAATTCAGTTCTATTCCATCCCTAAACAGGATATATGGATGTTTTGATACAGCCATGGGGATCGGAGAAAGAAGAGCATATCTTAAACAAAATGAAAATTAAGGCCATGCATCAATCCGAGGACAATAAGCTTTCAAAAGCTCAAGAATAGGATGTGACCCAAAGCAGAATCTGATCGTTCTTGTCATAAGTATGTAATCCGTGTGATAGCAAATTGTATTCCTACATATCCAATTATAGTACAAATGTGATACGACATTAGAGAATTGACAAGGCATAGGCTTAAGAAGCCAGTAAAGGAAATAGAAACTGCAATATAATATAAAATGGCCAGTAGAGGGAATTATAGACCCTTATGCTTATAATTTATATGTCCAAGGACAACGAAAGAGAGATGTATATATTACAAATCATACTAGTATAAGAGGAAGGAAAAAATTTTCGAATAACATGTTAATCAAACTATGTGAATCCAGCAATTAGAGTGTACATCTTCAACATAATATACAATTATGGGGAGGTTTCTGTAGCTGCTAAGAGTAGAACGAAACTTATTTCCAGGATGAAGTGGATGAAATATATTGAGAATCACTAGAATCTCAAAACTGTATTTAACAATGTCCAAGTTTCAACATATAGCTCAAATTACACATTGACTTTCTAGAATTTTATTCATTAAACATGAGGACAGAATTAAGGAAAAATTATTATGTCGAATTGAAGAATGTGATTCTTAGCAGGAACTAGAGCCAAAACCCAGACAAAACACACACTATCAAAGTCAACATAATAAACTCAAAAAAACATGTAATCAAAACTAACAACACTAAATAATCCATCTCGTTAATACTTTGGTGCACCCACAATGAGTAAGTCATAACAATATCAAAAAAACATGTAATCAAAACTAACAACACTAAATAATTCAACATGTATCTTGCTTTATGACTCACAATAACTGATCCATGGATCACATATCCTAGCTCAAGAGACCAAAGAAATACCAATATCTTTGATAGCATTGTCAAAGTAAATTTGCCAACCACATTTGATGATCCATACTTCAATTTACAATCAAAGTTATGGTAACCAACAAACAAGTGGCAACTTCTTGAATTGGTAACAGGTTGAGCTGCACATTTATCCTGAAACTAAATCATTCAGAGGCTATAGACATTCTTGACACTAGAGTTAACACAAAAAAAAGTACCTTGTGATTTATATGCCAATCCGTTACATGTAACAAAATCTAAAGCATGCTATCAGGAAAACGCCGAATTATAAAATTGCACTTACCACTTATAAAGGATATTTTTTATTACCTCAAATAAGTTTTGAACCACATTCCTATGAAATTCCTCCAATGTTTTCTTTGACGTTTGAATGAAAATATAGCTGCATTCTATATTAATTTACTTTCACCTCGTTTAAGCTATATATCATCTCCCTTTCCTGCAAAATAAACAACTTAGGATGTTGTTAAAATTGTAACGCTTAAATGCTAAAACCAGTAATCTGCAATTTTTTCTTTATGAATTCCTTTACCTAAACGAAAAAGCTCAAATAAATTTCATCAGATTCCATCTATGCATTAAATGATTTCCAAAAGAAAACTACAACTAAAGAGAATAAATTGAGTAGATTTATTTGCAAATTAAGTATATAATGTCATCTCAATTACCCTATTATGGCCTTCCCTTTGTAAGCTTTTGACCACCAACAACGGCAACCAACAAAAATAATATAGAGGTCTAGGAAAAAAGATACAATCAGCAAAATGTTTTCCAAGGTAAAGCTCCCTCCGTCTAGCTGGAAGGCAATCTAAAGCAATATAGTAATCAATTTTTAAGCAACTATAATGCTACATTTGTTCTTTAAAAAATTTCATAAAATAAAATATGCAAGTAAACTTTGCAACAATCATTTTATTAGTTGAAAAAAATACTTGGTAAACAATTAGGTTACTAATTGTCTTCCTCACTTGGTCATGAAACTACTTCCTATGTATGCTTTGGAAACTATTTTGCATTATGTATCCATTTTTCACTTCTCTAGATACTTTTTGCTATTGTATGTGATTCCGGTAAAATTTTTTGGTAGAAGGAAGAATCGTCAAATGAATAAAAGGAAATAATCATAGAATGAGATGGCTAATCTCCTTTATAAATATGTTAGGACCCATGAATATGTACTAAGACATGGTAATAGAAGACATCTTAGTCTTCTTCCATAAAAAAAATGACATCTTAGTTTTCTTCCAGAAAAAAAAAGAAAGCATGAAACTTCTTTCCTTAAAATGATAATAGAAGACAAACATATATGAGCCTTCTACCTACATGAAGAAATATCCCCAACATTGGAGAATTATTTTTTCCCTGAAAATATCAGCACGTGCACTCATGATGAATGCACATGAATTAGTAATAAGAGATCATCAACATAGTATCAGTAACATGGAACAAATATTAGCTTGAATTTATATGCAAAGCAATTGAAAAAAGGAATTATGCCACAGTAAGGAAACTATCATGGAATTTTACTCCTGACAACTTTATTTGCAAGACTAATCTAGTTCTATCTTTGATTACTTATGTTGTAAGAATCTCGCATAACGAAAGATGATTTAACGATCTGACTAGATCATCAGTTTCCATCTATGCATGCACTAAATAGTTTCCAAAAGAAAAACTAGAAGCAAAGAGAAAAAAATATTGCGTATTTATTTGCAAATTAGGTAGATAATGTCATCTCAATTATCTGCTTATGACCTTCCTTTTTACAAGAATTTGACCACCAACAATAGCCACCTACAAAAACAATATAGAGGACTAGAAAAATGACACTATCAACAAAGGTTTCTCTAAGGCAAAGCAGTCTATGACAGGAAGGAAATCTAAAGCAACCTAGTAATCAATTTGTAAGCAACTATGGTCCATAATGTTACATTTGTTCCTAAAAATTCATTAAATAAAATGTGCAAGGAAAATTTATTTGTTGAAAAAATACTGGGTAAACAATTAGGTTACTAATTGTTTTCCTTTATTTGGTCATCAACTACTTTCTACTCATGCTTTGGTGTATCGTGTATCCATTTTTAAATTCCATAGATACAATTCATTCTTTTTGCTATTCCGTGCAATTATGGTTAAATTGAGTGGTTGAAGAAAAGAAAGAATCCTCAAATCAATAGCAGGAAATAAACATAGAATAGGTAGCTAATCTCTTTTATAAATATGCCAAGTCTCTGGAACTTGTATAAGTGCAACATAGTACCAAGGGAAATCCTTGATTGCCTTCAAGAAAATAAAGAAAGCACAAAACTTCTTTCCTGAAAATGATAATGGAAAAAAATATATATGATACACGCACACGCCTATCACCTACATGAAGACATATCCCCAACATTGCACAATATTTTTTACCTGAAAATGATCAAAACATGCACCCATGATGTGATGGACTGATCTACAAAAGGGCCTACAACAAGTTGCCAAGTTGAAACGGCTAGTGAAAGATAAATCACAATTATGTAAGTAAACAATAAATAGTTAAGATCGACATGAGATTGATGAAGGAAAATACTTATCATATGATTAAGTATGGATATACCTTTTAATGAGGTTATCAATTAGATTGATAAAATTCTCCTTAATAAATTCGAGGACGAATTTATTTTTAAGCAGGTTATTTTATAATGCCCCATGATGATGACAAAGGCTATAAAGTAATTTGCTAAACTAAATTCAAGTTGTAATTGGTTAAAGAAGATTAACGAACAATTTGAGAAAGGATATGAATAGAATTATAAAAAGTAATATGAAGAGGGATAAAGATTAATCCTACCTGGAGAAGAAATTAGAATTTAAGTAGGATTAAAAGTATGGCCAAAAAGGAAAAAAGGAAAAAAAAGATAGATTAAATTTTATTAGGAGTAGAAATTATGCATGATTAAATTAAAATTATAGATTTCAATTTGATTTGACATCCAAAGACAAGAATTAAGAGTTTTATTGATTAGAAATATTTGGTCCATATTTTAATCCAAGAATTAAGTGATGAATATTATTGTATTAAATAATTCTAAAAATTAAAGAAAAAAAAGGAATAAAGGACAAAATAAAAGTATTGTTTGATTGAGATAAGTTATTGATGAGAGAGAGAAGAAATTTGATTGACAGTGGACTAAAATAAAATTTGATTGAGATTGAGATTAAGATGTGGATTAAATATTAAATAAGAAAAAAAATATTATGACAAGCTAATTAGGTAGAAAGATAAATATTTATTTAGAATGGGTTTGGGAACTAATTGGAATCAAGCTCCACAAATAAATTTATAAATATGATTTAAAGAGTGTCGAGTCCTCCCCACACAACAAGGCCAAGTTCCTGCACAAGGCTCTCTCCTTCTCTTCTCTTATGCACCCAAACTAAGGCATAAAAACATACAACAACTGGACCAACTCGAAGTCCCGACATAAGAGAAAGTCCAAGAGTTGGTCAACATGTGTTTCAAGCATTATCGTGGAGTAATCATCGATCAAAGTTCAACGATCATGTAGAAAATAAATAATGGATTCACAATTAGTTTTTCAACCAAAACTTGAGATACTTAGGGGATCCCTAGTTGATATGGATCATCAAAACTCTTATCCTATATTTGAAGTATAGTATGAATTGATTGTTGATAAAATTGCGTTGTTAGATTGTATCAAAATAAGGTTGGAAAACTATGTCTGAAACACGACTTTCGTCGATGGCAAAATCTTCGGGCTCAGATTCTAGCGAATCCGGGTGCGAATTGGACTTTATCATCCTAAAGGTCACGTACTTCTTCATCAAATTTTGTTATTTTAAAATATTTTCAAAAAACATCTTTGTTTATCTCTTATTATTTTGGGGGATTAAATTAATTAATTTTTAAAATTCTGATGATTTCAATACTCTTACTCGTGACCATTCTGGAACTAGTGGAAATTATATATATATATATATATATATATATATATACACATTATGATTTATCCAGTTTACTATTCTTGAAATTAATTTTGATTATATTCATGGTAATTATAGTAATTGATAGAGCATTTTCTACAATAATTGCTATGAAGGCAAACTTCTGTAAGCTACAAGTGGATGAATAATTATTTAGTAACACAAATACACACATGTAACGAGAATAATTACTTTCTACTACTATTAAATATTCCATTTTAAGCAAGATATATCAGTTCAATTTAATTACTAAAAGGATTTTATGAGATTAAGTAGTCTTATTTTTGTAACACAAATTTAAAACTGATTAGTCAATGTTACTGTTATTGTTAATGGGCCTTAACATTAAATCATCATTCATAGTTAAAAGATTTCTAAGTAAAATAAAATTGATATTATTTTTATTAATTAACAATCTATCATACAATAAAATTATATCAGTATTAAATTATTAATTAAGTTCATCAACATTATAAATTATGTTACATATATATAATATTTTTTGCCAAATATATTTATTCAAATTTGTCATTGTTATTATAACTACAATTATTATATACAAAAGTTGTGAATATGTTTTTAGTTTGATATTATTTTTATTTAGAATTATAGGTATCCAAATAATATTTTTTTAGTATTATAATATTTTTAATATTATTTTTTTAAAAAAAATATGAGCAAATACAATTCTTTATTTTAATTCAACTAACATTGGCATCAGTAAATAAATCGCCTCATTTTCTTCCTTAGGCCTAGTACATCCAAACTTGAATTAGAAACATTAATATTTGTTATGTTAAATGTTAATCCTTGCCATTGCACATTTGCACTTCTTTCTTGTTATTCTTTGTCATGTAAACTTTCATTCGGAATAGCACTCATATATGGAGAAAGGAATGCTCAATGAATATATTCTACATACCAAAAAGTTCTCTAGTGGAAGAAAGAACAACTAAGTTGGATAGATTGGAGAAATTAAAAAGGTAAAAATTATTTTATTTATAAGATATTTCAAATTGATTTACATTTAGTAGCAATCGATAATTGTATTATATTCCATGTGACCTCTTAGCAACAAACGATATTTGTAAAATTGATTGTTTTTTTTTTCAGTCAAGAATATTAATAATTTAATTTGTTGATGTCGAAACAGAAACTGAAATAAATAATGAACCTGGCACCGGTGGGGTCTCTGCCGTCAACGACGGATGGAGAACGATTAGAGGCCAAAGGATAAGATTACAAGGAGAGAGAAAGCGCGCAAACTGATCAAAAATTTTCTCCACCTCTCTCTCTCTCTCTGGCTTCCCGACCATCAACACAGCAAGGAAACAAGAAGAAGGCAGCGGGGCAAGAGAACTGTGCTAATGGCCACCGTGTGCCTCCCTGGAGCCACCTCTTGCTTTGCTGCTCGTTCCAACGGCAAATCTGCGGCTTCGGCCTCCCACAACAAGTTCCGATCCCTAATCCCTCGTATCCAATGCTCAGCTGGTAAATGTATGTAGAACTGAATTATATGAACCGTTCATGTGTACTCACGGAATCAGGACAACATTTTTGGCTTATCTTATTCTGCATTCTCGCGTTAATGTTTACAATTGTCTTATCTGTCTTTAGTTTGCCTTGGTGAACATATAGTTTTTGTCCACTGTTATGATGTTTAATTTATTTAGTCTGAATTCTGAAGGATTAATGAACTAATAACAATTTAGATGAGAAGGTTGTTTCAGTATTCATGATCTGTGTATCATTTGATATTACTGAACCAGCAATGATGCATTTTATGTGCTTGTTTGGCTGTAAATCATGACTTCAATGCAAACAAATTAGTTGCAATTGGTTGTGTGAATTTATACTGTGCAGAAAGGCAGGAACAGGAGATCAAAGATTATTTAGATCAATGGCTGGATGTTTACATTCAGTTAGAACCTAAAAGAAAATATCAGCAAGAAAAAAAAAAGACAAAATGAAATGTTAGTGTGGGTACTTCATTCTGATTTATGTTTTAGAACAGCATTTGTGATTTATATTAACATACTATTGGGTAGACATTTGTCATAGACCTTTTTTTCTTTTTTGTAGCAACTGAAGAGAAGGCATGGTTCAGTCATGAACACTGCACTTCATCATCTAACACAATGAGAAATCTTGCTTGTGGTTTACTAGCTACCTTGGCACTGACCACTGCTTCTCCTGTCCTTTCGGCAAATCAGGTCAGAGTTGTGAAACTGATGCATATGTGATGGTTTGTTAGCTGTTGAAGTTAACGATGCATGCATACCACACTTGAAAAGATTATACAATCAAAAGATTAACCAGTTGCCAAATGCAGCAATTAAATGGATATAAAACAACTAACTAGTGATCTAGACGAACTTATTTTCAATGGAAAATTAAATCAATTTCGTAGAGTGTACAAAGGCATGAAGAATTCATTTACAGACCGCAATGTATGTGTTGTAGCACCACTTTCTTCATTCTTTACTGTGATTGCAACTTGTAATTCAAAGATGATAAAAAAAAAAGGCTTGCAGTGTGGGATTCATTGCAAGTCAATTCTGGCAATTGATTTCATATTCGACCATCTGAACTTCTCCTACTGTCTGGTTTTGCTCTGTTACAATCTAACGGAGAGATCAGAGCAAAGTTTTGTAATGCAAACTGATGGAAAACGAATTTTTGCAGCAATTTGATTAATTGACTCTGAAATTTGATGTACTTTCAGACAAATGTTTCAGACACTTGCTACAAACTGAGAGTTCTGATATATACACTATCTGTTCATATGGTCCGCAGAGGCTACCTCCGCTCTCCACGGAACCTGATCGCTGCGAACGCGCATATGTCGGGAACACGATCGGACAGGCCAACGGCGTGTACGACAAACCGCTGGATCTTCGCTTCTGTGACTACACAAATGATAAATCGAACCTGAAGGGGAAGACGCTGTCGGCTGCGCTCATGTCGGATGCAAAGTTCGATGGCGCTGACATGACAGAGGTTGTCATGTCCAAGGCTTATGCTGTTGGTGCCAGCTTCAAAGGTATAGAAATCACTGAACTCTAACAAAGTTGCCATAGCTCTTACAGAGATCAATTCTGAGCAGCTCCAAATATGCTGCAGGCGTTGATTTCTCAAATGCTGTACTGGACAGGGTGAACTTTGAGAAAGCAGATTTGAAAGGAGCAATTTTTAAGAATACCGTGCTGTCAGGCTCCACCTTCAATGACGCGCAGCTGGAAGATGTAGTCTTTGAGGACACCATCATTGGCTACATCGACCTCCAGAAGCTCTGCACCAATACCACCATTAGTGAAGATAGCAGAGCTGAGCTTGGTTGCAGGTAGCTTTTGCCTGCCTGGTTCTTCTTCCTCTACTCCCAGAGACCTTTTGGCACAAAAGTTCCTATCAATCTTCATGTCTTCCTGTAATTTCATCAAGCCATTAGCTACATCAAAAGCAATATATGTAAAAGAGCGTCAGCGTGTCTATTCTCATAAGTCTTTTTGTTTCATTTTACGAAGCGTAAGGAATCTTAGTCTTGGGAGTTCATAATTTCAAGTACTTGTATATCTGCGTATCATAACCAGGTTTCCGCAAGTGATGCAGGAAGTTCAATTTCTTGTATGGATGTTGGTATTTAGCCATTCAATGAGCTTGAAAAACTCAATCCCAGATAGAAATATTGAGTTGGAAACAAACAAATAAGGAGTTAGATTTTTATCTTTTATTCAACTCTCATTTGAACTTCTCTCTCCCATAAATTAAAGCCAACTAGCCAAGGGAAGCTCGCGGACGTCCTCTCCAAATCTCTCTCTTGCTCGCGTCCTCTCTCTCCCACGCTCATCTCTCTCTACGAACCTGATGGCAGCCACCCTGTAGGAGACGATCCCGCCGCCAGGAGGGGAGGTCAGGTTGCATGTGAACCGAGGGCAGTCGGAGGAAGTGAAACCTAAAGTTGCGACGAAAACTTCACAAGTAGGTTAAATTCGTCGATAAAATTGTGATTATTGATACGACGCATGATGCTAATTATTCTGGACTACTTTTAGTGGTAAATATTGTAAGCAAATATGAAATTAATATTATAATAATATTAGTAAGGATTCATTCCGTTACATCGTAAATGCTATCCAACGGAGAGAAAGTTCGCTGGAGAGAATCGTAAGTGTCATCCTTCTAACGATATCCACGCCAAGACACTAAGAAGACTTGCACACATATTTTGCACCACAACCATTGTGGAGAAGAAGATGAGGAGTTGAGAGGAAGAATGAAAAAGAGAGAGCCACACCCATATAATGACTAATACATTATTATATAATGAATGGGAAGAAGAATTATATAACTTCTTCTCTCTTATAATCTCCTCATTCATGAAGGAGAAGAGTAGGTTACAAATAGGGGATAAGACCATTATGCTCTCTATTTAAGACTATTATCATATAATAATATGAATATCAACGGTCTAGATTCATCCGATCATTATCGTATAATCTAGTCGATCGATCAACACATTCGATCGAGACTATTCGATTGAGTTTAAGACATACAATTATTTTTAGTCTAACAGCTTCCACTTGCACTAAACTCAATACACTTTCAGTGTATATTCATCTTCTCAAGATGAAATAATGATTTAGTTAGTGCATATACATGTATTAACTTTTAATACACATATACTTTTATTGATCTAATCAAACGATCTTCCATTATTAGTGTGCAACATGATCCAGTTATGTATTGCTAGACACACAATAAGTTTAATCAACTTGGAATCAATTAATTTAAAATCTTCTTAATTAATCTTGTTTGCGTGCGACCCATTAGATTCATATTACTATAGCCATAAGTATTTAATATGAATCAAACTCATCACACAATATTTGATAATACAATTTATCAATATTTCCAAACAAATTATGTGAACTCTTATAAACCAAGAGTGACACCTAGCAATATGTCTTGGTCCCTACAGTAGTACGAATATCAGCGAACCTATAATATGATATACATACACGTATAATCCTTCTACATTTTCTATGTCCTGATTGAGATTAATAGGACATGGTGAAATGTTAGATCCCTAATCTCAATGCATAATTATATTGATAAACATTTTGTTCAAAGAACATTGAGAACCCATTCTGGTATTGCTGTGGCCACAAACTTTGTTTATCAATCTTATTTATTACACTAGACATCTCTCTTTGTAAGATTCGTAGATTCCATTTTGAATACTCATATATCTTCATGTATTTTGAATATACCCAATAAATGTCATAAGATATTCATTTTTCAATGATCTTTTAACATTATTAAAGAATATTCATAAACACATAAGATTAATAATCATATTGTTTCTTACTGCTCTAATACTACTATAAGCAAATATGAAATCAAGATTATAATAATATTAATAAGGTTTCGTTCCGTTATCTTGTAAACGCTATTCAACAAAGAAAAAGTTTTGCTGGAGAGGATCACAAGTGCCATCTCTCTAACAGTATCCACGCCAAGACACTAAAAAGACTTGCACACATCTTTTGCACCACAACCATTATGGAGAAGAAGATGAGGAGTTGAGAGGGAGAATGGAAAAGAGAGAGCCACACCCATATAATGACTAATACATTATTACATAATGAAGATGCTGATGAATAGTGAAAATTGTGCATACCATTTGATAGAGTTGTCTCCATAATGTTTCTTGCCATTAACTTTGGCAGAAAATAAGATGTGTGCAGGAGGATCTCTGGTGGGGGCGGTGCGTGTCGCATGGAAAAAACCCTAGCCTCCCCAAGCCGTCGGGGGCGGCTCTGGTGAGGCTTCTCCTTTCTTGCCTCACTCCACCCTCTTCCTTCCCCTTCCCCCTTCTCTCCGATGAGGTTTCTCCTTACGTCACTCCGCCCTCTCCCTTCCCCCTCCCTCTTTCCTTTTCCTTCCCCTGCTTATCTTTGCCCCTTCCAAATTCGATCTCATGACTCACCAAACCTCGAATGCTCTCTCCTATGGTGGCGGAGAGTTCACCTCCCTCATTAACCAAGCGCTCAGTCCCCCAAATGATGCCTCTTCTGTTGTTCTTCTTCCAACCGCCTCCACAACTCAAGATGAAAACCTAACCTCGATCATCCATGATCATCCCCAAAATCCAATTCTACAGCCGAATCTACAAGTCCAGTGCCCATCATCCTGGGCGACTGTGGTTCGGCGCCATGCCCCTTGCCGGCCGGCCGAACCTTAACGTCCCCCTCTGTGCCGGTGTTCCCTTCCCCTCGTCAGATTCGGCAACTCATGAAAATCATTGATGCGTGCAAATTAAGCGCAAATATACTAGCAAGTATACTACATCCTATCAAGTAATAAAGAGTGAATAGAGTGTCGAACCCACGAGGACTAATTTAGATTCTTATCTTTCTAACTTAAGTTTATTAATAGAGAGAATAACAAGAATTGATTTGAGGTAAAAGTAATCCGAATTGATGAATGATGCCTTTAATTAATGTGAGAGAAAGTTAGAACTCAGACTTCGTATTCCTATCGTATTATCTTAATCATTAATAATTAAATATAGACTTCTTGTAGAAAATAAACGGATAAAAGGTATAGGACTCAAAAGCTTGAGGACCTAACTCCCCTAGTAAAGAATATAATCAAAGCACGTTGAAAACTCAATCCACTTTAATATATTCTAAACTAAGATGCATTATTATGAAAGGCTGCTTGAAGTAAATGACTCAAAAACTTGAGAACATAACTATCTTAAATAGAAGTAAAATCAAAGACGTCAAAAACTTGATCAACTCTAATCTACTTTATCTAAGATACTTTAAGTTGCCAACCTCCGTTTAATGATATAATTGTTAGCAATTAAAACTAATTTACTAACAAAAATATCAAACTAACAGAACTCGGCCCAGGTCAGAAGGAACTCGGCCCGGGCTGACACAAATATTTTTGATCGGCAAAATAATGAAGGAACCCAGCCCGGGTTGTATCCGACGTGGCCCGGGTTATTCATAGAGAAGAATCCGATCGATATTACCTTGCAAAACTATGTGAAATTAAATGAAATTGATGCAAGAAACTAATAAACTCTTATTAAGCATGAAATTCACATCATAACCATGTTCTCAGAAGTCTAAACAATAAAATATATTAAGAGAAAATCAAGGTTTAACGTAGTCTTCTTCTAACAACTAAATTAATCCATAATCGAAAGAATTAACATCAAATTTGAGGGAGAACATATAAAATAAAGATTAGAAATTGTAAATCAAACTCCCAAGAAGTGGTGGACGTCTCTGGAACAAGTTTTAGCCGAAACTATGCTCCAAATGATCGTCCGAAACCACGAAATCTCTACTTCTTCGATTGATTTGCAGTGGCGCGCAGTAGAACTTCGTCTCTCATTTTTGGTGCGGCTAGGGCTTCAAACTCTGAGATTGCATGTCCCTTGGCTTTGTGGTACATCCATATTTATAGGGGTGGTGGCCTTTTTGGGTTCCGAGTTGAGTTCGCGATTTAAATCCAAATTAAAGTCTGCCAAAAAACCACGCGACCTGCCAGTTTGGCTGATTTGTACTAACTCGGGCCGAGTCTGTTCCAACTCGGGCCGGGTTCTGTTCAGATTTTATTTTTGGGCAGAATTCGATTCGAAATTGATTTTTAACGTCAACCCGGTCCGAAGTATGATGCCAGCTCGGCCCGGGTTTCTCTTGAACTCAATCATATGTGCTCTTTGTGCTTCGTTTTATGTGTTTTTCCGATCCGATCACTTTGCACCTTCAAAATGATGATCCTAAGAATAAAATCAAAAGAAGTGGTAGCTTTGGACTCAAAAGAAATTAAGAAAATAGATGCATGCAATGATAAAAACTATGAAAAATAACCTAAATGATGCATGTAAAACATGTATAAAAATGCATGCATCAACCATCATGACTACTGCCGAGATCTCCCACTCTAAGACTGAACACCATGCGGTCAAGGTTCAACACAGTATTATCTACCATTTCGTCAGCCCGGATATGGAGACGAGCCATCTACAGCTGGAGTTGCTGGCACTATGGAGCATCTAAAAGCCTTTGCATGTGGTCTACTTGGGTAATGATTATTATTTGTACCGATTTGATGATTTTGACGAACTTTTGCAGGTCTTATCGCAGAGTCCTTGGAACTTCAAAGGTCACATATTATACCTAGCCGCGGCCAAGCCTCTATTTCGACCTATGGACGAGGCCCCAACGACATACCCTACTTGGATCCAATTTCTAGAGCTCGCCTATGAAATGGTGAATCGTGACTCTCTCATCCGAATTGTAGCAACTTTTGGAACGCCTCTCGCGGTGGATGATCATGTGTCTGCAACCGGCATGGCTAGGGCCTGCATCGAGCTCTCTTTCTCCGCCCCTCTCAAGCAGGGAGTTTGGCTTTTGAACCCTGATGGATCTAGAGTTTTCCAACATATTTTATATGAAAAACTGCCGCTTTTTTGTTTTAGGTGCATATTGGCCATAGACTAGAATCGTGTTCCCATCCGCCGCTGGCATCGGAGACGGTGCTCCTCTATGGGCCATGGCTTAGGGTGCCGCCTCCTCGTGAATCGGGCCATGATCCGAGTTTGCAGGTCACCCGGGCAGAGCTGGTTCAGGTTGCTCCTCGACCTCCCCCATGGTCCGATGTGGCACCGCCTGATTCTTTCCGGCCTCCTGTCGCGACTGCATCCAACGGTCAAATTATTTTTACGAAGCCCAACGGTCTGATAGCTAACAGCTCCTTGTCTGCTATGCAGGATCAGACCACGTGTAGCCCGGATCCTCCGCTCGTGCACCTTTGCCACGGATCGTCGACGTGGCAACCATCATGTGGGACATCCTTTCCTCCACTACAGCCAGGATCTAAAACTGTGTTCCCCCCCCCCCCCCCCTCTCTCACCGCAACACCCCAGTGAAATGTTGCCCATGGATCGCTGACATGTCCTGATTCAGCCTTTTCGAGGCTGCCACGTGCCCCACTTCCGCCAGCTAGTGACCCCCTCAGTTTGCAATTCACACCCAACCCTCTCCATGGATCATTCCACTGATACTATTTTGCTTACCCATTCTCCTGGTAAAATCCTAAATGCTGCAAACTCTCATTCACCACCGTCCGTTCTCCATCATAACAAAACACCGGCATCAGTTCCTCCTCCAACACCTCAGTACATCAAATCGCCATCTTTCATCCCAGGGCCCCTTAGACCTGCCTCTCCTCCGTCCATGCCAACCGTTGGACGCGATCATGGTACCCTGGTTGACCATGTGAAGGACATTTTTAGGTCAGCTGCATGGCCTTCTTCTCCGCGATCATCCTCGCAGGCTGAATTAGAGCCGAAATGTGAAGACTTAGACCTCATTCCTCTGCCACGTACGGCGCAAAAGAAGGACAGGGTGAAGACGCTATGGTCGACTCCCACACTGGAACCCAAGCAGAGCTCCAAATATGGAAAAGATGGCCCTGGAAAAGGTAAAACAAAAAAGCTCAACCCACTACAGAAACTAATGGTGTGCAAATGTGTGTGCAGGGTAAAAATTGGAACATCAGCGGGGGATCCGGGGTGCTGGATATGAACAAATGAAGATTCTATCTTGGAACTGTCGGGGGGCCATGCGCAGTCGGGTCCAGGACCGCCTCACTGACATAAAAAGAGACCATAGGCCGGACCTAATTGTGTTGCAGGAAACTCATGCCACTGATGAATCTTCCAAAATTATAATTAGACGTCTTGGTAAGAACTGAAACCATTTTGCTGCCCTAGGTACGACTTCTTCTAATGGAATAATACTTGCTTGGCCAAATAATAATGCTATTCAGGTAACATTGATTTCTACTTCTTCCCAGCTCTTAAATGCGGTTGTGACAATGGAATCTTTCTCCTTCCTTATTACTTGTGTTTATGCTAGTACTGCGCCTGATATCAAAACTAAAATCTGGAATGAACTTTCTGACCTTCACCTAGTTGATTTTCCTTGGGTCATAATCGGGGATTTTAGCACATGCATGCATGCTAATGATAAGAAGGGGGTCGTCCCTTCAAATTGACAAAATCCATCGAAGCATTCCGTGATCTTGTGAATAATCAAGGCCTCATAGACATACCAATTAGGGGGGTTCAATTTACATGGTGCAATAATACGAAAGGACTTGCTCGAATCTGGTGTGGACTTGATAGGCTTCTTGTAAACTCACAATGGATGCTTAATTTCCCAACCTTAACCCTTCGTACTGTTCCTAGATGTGCTTCTGACCATAACCCAATTTTGCTAAATTCCAACTCCATAAACAGGAAACCACAACAATTCAAATATGAAGCTTTTTAGCTTGAATAACCTGAAGCTAAAAAAATTGTAAAGGATATTTGGGATAAAAGACTGCCTAATACATCCATCCATAAATCTCTTCTTGAAGTCAAACAAAAAACACTACATTGGAACAAGAAACAGCTTGGGCACCATGATACTAAAGCTGCTGAGCTTAAGCACCAGATAACCATCCTAGAGCTCAAAGATGAGTCATCGGGTCTATCTGATCTAGAATTGGGGAAACTTAGAACTCTTTATCATCACCATGCTGTAGTTCTAAGACAAATAACAATCAAGTGGTGGTCTAAATCTAGGGTAAAATGGATAACTGATAGGGACAAAAATACTAAATTCTTTCATCTTAGCTCTATGATAAGATGTCGCAATAACTTAATACAATCTATTGAATCTGAGAATGGAATGAGGATACAAAATGAGAATGACATTATGACTACTTTTGTTGATCATTACTGTAACCTCTGGAAGGAGAATTCTCAGACTACCATCCCCACCTCCTCTTGGCTTGTGCTTCCATCCCTTGATCCTTCCTGGCATGATCATCTTACTGCCCCAATCACTGAAGAGGAAGTCCTTAAGAGTTTGTGGTCCCTGACCCCTGGGAAGGCCCTAGGGCTAGATGGCTTCACCTTAGAATTTTACGAGGTCAATTGGAATATCATTGGGAAAGACATCACAGCTGAGATTCAAACTTTCTTTCAAAACAAATTGTTACCTAAAGACTAGACTCTCACTTCTCTAATCTTCATTCCTAAAAAACCAAATCCAGTTAAAGTTACTAATTTCGTACCTATTGCTCTTTGTAACATTATTTTCAAGATAAATGCTAAACTGTTAACACAAAGGCTTAAACCCACTCTAGATAATATCATTGATAAATGTCAGGAAGCTTTTTTATCGGGTAGATTAATTTAGAATAACATACTGCTTAGTCAGGAGGTGACCCATTCCATGAACAAGGGTAGGAAAAAAAACTATGATCATCAAGGCAGATATGAACAAAGCTTTTGATAGAGTTAGTTGATATGGCATTAGGGCTGCTCTTAGTTGTATGAACTACCCCTCAACCTTCATCGATTAGATTATGGCATGTGTTGAATCTCCATTATTTTCTTGTCATATTAATGGCACACCATCCCCATATTTCAAAAGTCATTGTGGTGTGAGACAGGGTGATCCCCTGTCTCCATATCTCTTTATTACTATCACCCAAGTTCTGGCAACTCTAATGAAAAATGCAGTCACAGCTGGTCACCTTATTTCTTGAACACTGAGTCATGTGTTGTATGATGATGACTTACTGATGCCAATCTCAAAAACTGTAAATGTATCAAGGACATTCTCACTCTTTACAATCACCTAACAAATCAAACCATCAATCCATTAAAATCTGAGGTCTATCTTCCTAGGGCCTTAATCAGCAGGCTGAAGCATAGGATCCTTAACTCCCTTGGAATCCGGCAAGGTCATATACCTTTCACTTACTTGGATGCTTTGATCTCAAACAAATATGTGCCCATCTCAGAATAGCAGACTCTTATTGATAAAATCACCACTCGTATTGACGGTTGGAACACATTAAATCAGACTGGCAAGGTCATCCTAATCAAATATGTCATTACTACCATCCCAAACTATGCAATGGGTTCTACCTATATTGCGGATGGATTACTTGATGCTCTAAAGAGAGATTCTAGGAGTTTTTTTTATGGTGTAACAATAGAACTAGCAAAGGTTCCCATATGATCTCCTGGTCCACTGTGGTCTTTTAAGGATGGAGGTTTAGGAGTCTGGAACATCCATAAAGCTAGATACGCCCTACTGGCCAAAAGAATATTGGCCCTTTTGAATCATCATTCCATGTGTTAATAATGCCTTGAATATGAACCAGTTGGTCCCTACATAGTCAGGCGCTTCAGCAGAATTCCCCTACGGGGGTCTCGCTGGGGGGTTGGGGGGTCAAGGGGGGGATCCAAGGAGATCCCCTGTGGGGGTTGCAAGGGGGCGGAGCCCCCTAAGCGAAAATTTTTAGGGGTATTCTGTATGTGATTCGGATTTGATTTATTTTCTTATCACGAGATAGGTGTTCTATTTTCAAGAGATTTATTTAGAGTCTCAGTTCGTATATAATTTCTATCATCTGTCAAAGGGAGTGCCTATATAAACTCATCCTTGTAATCATCGTTATTCCATAACAAAGAGCCGCCGTTGTTTTTCCTCTTCGTGTTCTTCTGTGTTTCGTGTGATCCCTCTCTCCCTCTTTTTTCGTAACATCATGCCTTGGGTACACTTAATTAAAGCCAAATACATTGACCGGCATCCATGGAATCCCTCAATTTCCCTCTCTCTCGTCGGAACCTCTCTTGCTGGAGATTAATGCTTAAGGCTCAGTAGGAAATGCTATTAAGGATATTGGGAATGGTTCTTCTACAAATGTCATTAAGGATCTCTATATTTTCTGTACTCCTCTGCTTTTTATACCTACTTACATTAACATGGATATTCAACTTTATACAATGTTACTAAGAGATCTCATATCTGATAGCATGCAATGGAAAACAAATCTTCTGCAATTATATTTTGGTCCTATTATTGCTGATCATATAGTTTGTATCTTTCTTACACCTACTGCCAATGATGACATGTGGTACTGGATTCATGACCCCCTGTGTAAAGCTTCGGCCAAATCTATCTATCACTCCTTATGCCACCATAACTCCCCCTGCCCGTTCTAGATGACCTTTCTGGAACCTCATTTGGAAGCTCAGGATGCCACAAAAAATTAAAATTTTCTTATGAAAACTCCTTCGTTGTAGACTGCCTACTTTTGCCTGGCTTACACAATTCATTCCAAATCAAAATCCCTACTGCTCGATGTGTGGCCTACACCCTGAAGCAATTGACCATCTCTTCTATGAGTGTATTGAGGCTACCACCTTCTGGACTCTCGTCTAGTCCAAGCTCAACTACACCTTCCAGCTCTTGCCTTCTTGGCGTCTTGGTGCCTGGATTCAGGAGGGATCTGACCTCTCTTTAAACTCCAAAAATACTCTTCTGACATTAATTGCTTTCTCCCACCGGGCTATTTGGAAGCGGCAAAATGAGCTTCATTTTGGTTCCAGATGGGCAACCATTGAGTAGCTTTGGGTGCGGGTTTTGGCCTGGTATTCAGAGTATGATGAGTACCACCATTTTGAGGCAAATCACACACATGCACTACCCCAATCCCAGGACAGCCTGCTTGTTCACTGAGAGACCCCGCCGGCTTCTTGGGTCAAGATTAACTCCGGTGGCTTTTTCTATCGCCGGACCTTGGCCAGCATTGTGGGATTTATTTTACGTAACACTAACGCCACTTTTGTTTGCACAAGTTCCATAAATTGCAAGGCCTGCTCTTCAGGCGGAGGCGTTCGACGCTCTGTGGGATTTGCATGTTGGCAAGTGGCTGGGGATTCAATGTATTATTTTGGTTTCTGACTCATCTACCTTGATCGACATTATCAATCGGGAGCTTGAAGTGCCTTGAGAGCTTTGGAATCTCATGCTGGAAATACAAAGCCTTTTATCCTCTTTTGCAAACACTAATTGTATTCACAGCCCTAGACTGACTAATTTGGTTGCAGACTACCTTGCTAACTTAGGACGGACTATTGATGATGATATATTTTGGGAGGATAACCCCCAGCTGGGCCTCCGAAACATTTTGTACTAGGACTTTTCTAATCAATATATTTAATACTTGCATCTTAAGAAAAAGTTATATAATGAATGGGGAGAAGAATTGTGTAACTTCTTCTCCCTCATAATCTCCTCGTTCATGAAGGAGAGCATGCTACAAATAGGGGACAAGACCATTATGCTCCCTATTTAAGACTATTATCATATAATAATATGAATATTAACGGTCTAGATTCATTCGATCATTATCGTATGATCTAGTCAATCGATCAACACATTCGACCAAGATCGTTCGATAGAGTTTAGGGCATACGATTATTTTCATTGTCTAACAGCTCCCACTTGCACTAAACTCAATACACTTTCAGTGTATATACTCATTCATCTTCTCAAGATAAATAGTGATCTAGTTAGTGCATATACATGTATTAACTTTTAATACACATTTACTTTTATTGATCTAATCAAACGATCTTCCATTATTAGTGTGCAACATGATCAAGTTAGGCATTGCTAGACACCTAATAAGTTTGATCAACTTGGAATCAATTAATCCAAAATCTTCTTAATTAATCTTATTTGCGTGTGACACATTAGATTCATATTAGTATACCATAAGCGTAGGGGTGTTCACGGGTCGGGTTTGACTCGACCCGACCCCGAGTCTGACCCGACCCACCCAATTTTGATCGAGTCGGGTCGGGTCACCCTACTTTTGAAGGCCAAATCCGAGAGGGTCGGATTGAATCAGGTCGGGTGGTCGGGTTACTCGACCACCATTTTATCTTTTTTTTAATTTTTTTCTTATTTTTATCTATTATTTAATATAAAAATATTATATAATATTTATTTAAAAATCATAAAATAACTTATTCAACATTTAACATTATTATACACATTTAAAATATTTTATTTTAATTTTTTTACATAATATAAGTTAAAAATTTAAAAAAATAAAAAAAAATGGGTCTTCGGGTCGACTCGGGTCAGAAAATTCCGACCCGTACCCGACGGTCGGGGTCGGGTCGGGTCCCACCCGACCACGGATCCGACTTGACCCAAACTGGTTTGGGTCGGGTCGGATCGTCGGGTTCGCGGGTCGATCCGACCCGTTGAACACCCCTACATAAGTGTTTAATATGAATTAAATTTATCACACAATATTTGATAATACAATTTATCAATATTCCCAAACAAATTGTGTGAACTCTTATAGACCAAGAGTGACACCTAGCAGTATGTCTTGACCTCTATAGTAGTACAAATATCAACAAACTTATAATATGATATACATACACGTATAGCCCTTCTACATTTTCTATGTGCTGATTGAGATTAATAGGACATGGTGAAATGTTAGATCCCTAATCTCAATCCATAATTATATTGATAAATATTTTGTTCAAAGAACATTGAGAACTCATTCTCATATTGCTGTGGCCACAGATTTTGTTTATCAATCTTATTTGTTACACTAGACATCTCTCTTTGTAAGAGTCGTAGATTCCATTTTGAAAATTCATATATGTTCATGTATTTTGAATATACCCAATAAATGTCATTAGATATTCATTTATCAATGATCTTTTAACATTATGAAAGAATATTCATAAACACATAAGATATCCATGGTCCGAGTTCTCGAGCTCCATAATTTGGCCCGAGTTCTTTGTAGCCTTGAATCTATCGAAACATGGATTGATTTCTTTGGAACTCGGCCTAGATCTCCTGATGGGGAAAAACTTTGCTCTTATTCGACATGCAATTATCCTATGTGTTATGTTTTTAGCTTTAAATGCATGCCTTATCTTTGAATGCACATTTTTTTTAATTTCTCCACATCTTCTGCATGTCTATTGTACTTGTGCCCTATTTTCCATGTAGAGCGTCAAATTAGCCACGGATCTTCCCAGGCAATTTTAACACGCCAAAGCAATCGGTTCAAAGCAATACACTGGTCCAAACAATAAACAAAAAAAAGCAGCTAGTGGACAAGCCGACAGCTCTTATACCAATGTCAGGGAGTTAGCTTCCTATGAACAATTTGGAGGGTACTAGAAGAAGTGAGAGGACAACTAAAAGGAAAAAAGCTTTAAAAAGGAGAACAGAGAGCAGAGGTGAGGGGATTCATTCATCATCAACCAGGGAGCATAAGAGTTTTTGGGAAAGGGAGGACAAAGAGGAACTTTTCTTTTTGGATAGCATTTTTCGATTCAATGGTAGTATGTATGATTTATAGTGGAGTGATGTGTCACTCCTTCGAACAATGTGTAACTAAGCAACCAGCTAGGGCTGGGGGAATTTTGATTATGGGATGTTTTGTTCTTCATTTTGATACTTGGTTTCATGATAGACAATATGCCAACTCCTTTCTTTCTATTATATATTCATATTGTTTATTTTCCAAGCTTGATTGGTTTTGTTGAGATATGTTTTATGATTGAGTTTAAAAACCATTCCATCACAACCCGAGAGTGAGTTCTAACTCCCTAACTTTATTTTCCGAGAAGTGATGATCTAAAGCAGAGTTTTTTCTTTGTGACGATCGGGATTTCTAATTTTCAATGACTGGATTTTCGATATCATAGATGGCAATCTATCTGTTCAAGCTTTGAGAAGTGTCGATGATCCTTGCTCGAGAGCATATTTGACAACTTGAGTCTTGTATACCCAGAGGTGGCCCGATGACTGAAGAACAATATGAGGGTCACGCATTGCATATGTGAGTATTCTGAGAGGTAAACTCAAGTAGCTCCTGAGCTCCTTTGTTGATTTCTATTTTTCTAATCTGCCTCGGTTTTAATGAATCAAATGACATCTCACCCCGAGAGGATTATTTTCAATCCTCACGCTTTTGCAAGTAAGCCGAGAAGTCGTACAAAAGCATAGTCATAAACTGAGATGTTACTGAGGGTCATCTATTTTAACCAAGGTCAGTCGCTTGAGGTTTCATAGGTCAGTTTCGCCATTCTCCAAGGCAAAAGGTCTCAACTCAAGAGGGTTTATCATCATAGGCAGGAATCCAATAAGGGCCAAGAGGTTGGTTGGATTCCAGCCTTCACCTTGATTGAAACGTGAGAAGGGTGTCAGCTTAACCCTCCATATAAAGAAGTCGGCACATCAATATGCTCCCTTGTATTCACGCGAGCATCTGCAGAAAAGTTTTGATGAACATACCAGCTTGAGTGAGTCAAATTGTTAGCATGTGCGAGAGCGCTACTTAGCATTCAGAGGTTGTTCATTGTGAGAGCGAGAACACGTGCTCGCAGGAATGTCTGATGTTATTTTATTTACATTTAATGTTTGAAGAGAGAAAATCCCAAATTGACACTTTCCTCAAAAGTCCCTAGCATCTAATCACATAGATGTTCAAACTCTATTTTTATGCCTCATGTTGTCTAATCTTTTCATTAATACAAAAAAACCATAAAAAATAGTGAAGCAAATCACTGTAAAGTAGGTAGAACTTCAGCTACCTTTCTTCATTTTTCTCTCTCTTCACTCATGTCGCTCCTTTCTCGATTTTGGTAAAAATATTTTCGCAAAGGGTTAGTAACATCCACCCTTGGCACAAACCTCAAACACTACATCAATCACTATATACTTGCAGTCTAGTCGTGATTGTTTTGAGGATTTATAAATTTTAAAGTTTATTCGAAGTTTCTCAGTGAAGTAAGGGTATGCAGAGGTATTGTGGCGTTTTTAGGAGTATTTATTCTCTGGTTGTCATCTTTCCTCACAAGGCATGGTGTTTATTGCGATTTTTACATCCTTCACGTCACTAATCAAGTCAAGTTTTTGACGCCATTGTCTAGGAGGCATTAAACACCCTAGTTTGAATTTTTTTAAGAATTTTATTCTGGTCATACCTTGTCCATTTAGCGTCTAGATTTCTCACATTCTATTTTTTGTTCCTTTGTTTTTCGTCACCTTAATTTTCTTATTTTCTTCCTATTTTCCCGTGGTCTCTCTAACTAAAGCTAACCCACTAACTCTGCTTGTATGTCAAGCACTGACAGAGAGTACCCTCGTACCGGTGAAGGAGAAGTCTCTTGACGTGAAATCGATTTTGAATTTAATCTAGAATTGTCATGAAATATGAGGAGAAGAAGAAGAGATCGATGACATGTGGTAGAGCAAGGAAGAAATCTTAATCAAAACATGAACATTGAAGATCCTAATGCCCTTCGTCCTCTACAAGAATTCTATACACCATCTGCAATCGAAATTACCATCGGAACCCGAAGATCTGAAATGGCAACAAATCACTTCTAGCTGAATCATGCACAGTTAGCTGTTCCTGGGCAGAATGCATTAGCTGGATTACCACATGAAGACCCGAACCAATACTTGGTCACATTCCTAGAACTGTGTGACACCTTTAGATGCACTAGTGTTACGAGCAATGTTGTTAGATTGTGACTCTTCCCATTTTCATTGAGAGATAGATAAAAAGATTGGATAAGAACGGTGGAGCTTGATTCAATACGAACATGTGATCATATGATGACAACATTCCTTACGATGTTTTTTCTGCTTAAAAAAATAGTTGAAATGAGAAATCAAACTACTTTGTTCTATCAATAGTTGAAGCAATTCATGAAGCGTGGGAACGTTCTCTGCGCACATCATAAATTTAAAAATGGATGATAATGCGGACATTCTACACTGGTTGACCACTCAATCAAAAGTAACCTTAAATTCAGCTGCAGGAGAGCATTCATGGCCAAGAATGACAACAAAGGATACGAGTTGAGAGAAAAAGTGCTTCTGAATTTTCACAACTGAATGTATGACAAGATTAACAGAACGAAGCCTAAAGAACTCAAGGCGCTTGGAATGAAAATTGAGACTTACTCACCACATAAGTGGAAGAAATTATGAAGAAGGCAATGGGAAAGTCCAATCCAGCTACATCTTTAGACATATATGCCATCGAGTATGGTGCTCCGAACCCCTATCTTGCTCCAAGAGCTAAGTGTGACCTTTTCCAATCACCAAATCACACCACCCACTATGCCCGAACTAAAGTATCAGATCGAAGATGCACCTCTGGAGCAAGTAAATGCTTAGTTCCCTACAATGAAAATTCAGGAAACTCAAATTAGAATCAATACAGTCTGAGACAACCATGGACCACAACACAAAACCATCCTAGTTTCTTCTACGGAGGCAATAACTACGTCCAACCACCATCGCAACATCAAAACCAAAATCAGTCCAGACTTTCCTAAAGTCTCCAGCACTTTCAAACCCTTAACCGACCGCATAATCCAATGCCCCAACTCCCTGCCCACCAATAGCTTGCTTTACCACCTCCGCAAGAACCCTTAGAACTTCAGCACTACAACTAATGATGCAAAATCTCTTGAAGAAATCACATATCAACATCCCATTTGTCAAAGTAATCCAACATATGTAAACTTATTCTAATTTCTTGAAAGAAATCCTCGGTAGAAAAAGAAAGGTTGATATTCAAGAGTCAATGGCTTTGACAGAAGAAATTAGCACAGTGGTTCAAAATAAATTGCCCTCCAACGAAAGATCCTGATAGTTTCTCAATACCTTTTGAAATTAGGAACTTGAAGGTCAATCGAGTTCTCTACGACTTGGGAGCTAGTGTCAGTCTCATTCTCCTATCGTTGTGCCAACAACTTGAAGTTGCAGGCATGAAGCCCGGTAACATGATTCTTCAGCTAGCCGATAATCGATAAAACATCCATAGGAAATTTTGGAAGATGTTACAATAAGAGAGGGAACGTGTTTTTTATACCAACTGACTTGTCATCCTCGATATGGAAGAAGACATGAACACCCCCCTGATCCTAGGAAGACCTTTCCTAGTCACTGTTGGTGCGATCATTGACGTCAGGAATGGCAAGTTATCTTTCCAACTTGGAGATGAAATAATCGAGTGCAATCTATCAAGGGCGATAAAACATCCTGATTGTGTTGATGTTCATGAAGTCAAAGACATCGTTGAACCAACAGTTCAAGAAGTTCTTAATTTCATACTTATGGATGATCCGCTACAGAAATGCCTCACCGAAGATGAGGAAGTTGTGGCACTTATTTCCAGCCCTTGAAAGCAAAGAGCTATTTAAGCTCCTCAACCATGAAAAAGAGCTCGCTGAGTGCAACAATGCTGAACTAGTAGATGACCCAATTCATTTGTGTGCCCTTACATCGGAGTTGGAAATGCAACTTGTACACGAAAGCTGACCAAAGGAACTCCAAATGTCAAAGGTATCATAGGTAGACTGAAACCACTTTCCTTTACTCTCATGTATGAATTCATAGGTTCTGACTCGTTTCTAGTCATTGTAAGTTCTGCACTAGATCAAGAACAAACCAAGTCACTCCTAAACGACCATAAACAACATAGAAGTTCTGCCTCAGTCCTTATATGTATATGCATCGAATTCCCTTGGAGGAACATGCCAAATTGTCAAGGGAATCTCATAGAAGGTTGAACCCAAACCTTCAAGAGATAGTAAAAAAAGGAGATTATGAAACTTTTGGATGCAGTGTTAATATATGCTATATCTCATAGTAAATGAGTGGTCCCATTCAAATAGTTACTAAGAAAGAGGGAATGACGGTGATTGAAAATGAAAAAGGAGACAAGATTGCATCACGCACCACCACAAGGTGGTGCATGTGTGTAGATTTTAAAAAATTGAACAAAGCCACTCGGAAGGACTACTTCCCATTGCCCTTCATCGACCAAATGTTAGAATGTTGCATGATTATTTTTGTTACTTAGATGGTTAATCTAGATTCTTACAAATCCTATTCACCCTGCCGATAAAAAAAGACCACGTTTACTTCCCCATATGGCACATTCGCTATAGGCGAATGCCTTTTGGCCTTTGTAATGGACTTGTCACCTTTCAATGACGTAGGATTTTTAATTTTTTTATTTTGTTGTAAACATTATGGAGGTGTTCATGGACGATTTTTTAGTCCATGGATCCTCCTTTGATTGTTTTACAGTGAAGAAGTAAATTTAACACTCATCTAGGAAAAATGTCATTTCATGGTTCACCATATCATCTCTTATAAGGTATAGAAATTGACCCAAAAAAATTGAAGTCATAGAGTGTCTTCTCGCACCGGTTAATGTTAAAGGAATCAAAAGTTTTTTGGGCCATGTCGATTTCTACCATTGATATGCCAAAGACTTTTCGAAGATCGCCAAACCGCCCACGGATAAAGAAAGACCGTTTCAACATCAAAAACAACAAAAACGAGAGCAAACATGTAATAGCGGATTCGGAATTGACAGACCTTCTGCACAAGGATGCAATTTTCTACATCAGTGAGGAATGTATTGAAACTTTCGAGCTGATAAAAAAAGCCTTGATTTCAGCCCTAGTGATGCAAGCTCTAGACTAGCCAATTCCTTTCGACATTATGTGCGACACTAGTGACTTTTCTATAGGAGTAGCACTTGATCAGAGAAAGATAAGTTCATTCATGTGATTTATGTTAATAATGCCTTCAATCCTACTTTAATTGGAATCCATCGGGACCCAAACTATGAAATAAAAGGAAATATATACATATTATGTATATTTCCTTATCATGATATTGTTAAGGAATTGATTTATTTTCTTATTATAAGGTAGGAGTCCTATTTTTGAGATTAATATAGAGTCTCAGATGGTCTCTAATTCCTATTATCTGTTAAAGAGAGTGCCTATATAAACTCCCTAGGGGGTTCAAAAACAAAGCAATCTGATCTTGTAATCCTCTTTTGTTTCTTCCATCTAATAAAATTTAGCGTCGCCTTAAATTTCTTAGATTTTCTCGTGGTGCATAATTTCTCTCGTGCAGAAACTCTAATAAAATGATATTAGAGTGATGCTTCATCGTCGATCCTCCGTCAGACGTAGAGATGACATCGCACAACGCGAACATAAAATTCATAAGACGAAATAGTTTCAATCTCTGGTAGATCAAGATGAGGTCACTACTGAAACAACAAGGAGTCTAGGCGCCGCTCGCGAACATGCCGAAGAACAGACCAAGGATCAAGGGAGGGAGACTCGAAGGACAAAGAAAAGGAGTATGATCTTGCAAGTTTGGCGACACAGGAAGAGAAGACGCACTTCATGATCCTATTATGTCTGGCAGATGAACTTATTATTGAAGTCGCCGATCAAGAAACAGTGGTCGGTCTGTGATCGAAACATGACAGCCTCTACATGACCAAGTCTCTGAGCAATAAGTTGCTATTGAAGCAACATCTGTTCGCACTCCACATCAAGAAGGTACCCCTCTGCAAGATCATCTTGAATAGATGAATACTCTGTTGATGGAATTACGAAATATAGATGTGAAGATTGAAGATAAAGATGTTGCCCTACTTTTGTTGGTGTCTCTTCCTCTGTTGTACGAAAATTTCGTTCAGTCTATTATTATCGGAAGAGACACAATTACTCTAGAAAAAGTAAAATCGAGTCTACATACTCGTGAACTTTGTCATAGGGCGTCTGGCAAGGCTGTGGAGACCTAGGCCATAGGGTTGGTAACAGCTGCAGAAAAGATAAATGCTAAAAGGGTAAGTCAAAGAAGAAGAATATCAATCCGAAGGACATCTGCAACTACTGCAAAGAACCGGCTCACTGGAAGAAGAATTGCCAAAAGAAGAAGAAGAAAGACACGGTTGCTGCAGTAGCTCACCAGAATAGCGAATCTGATGATGATTTGGCTCTTATGATGTATGATCAAAGATGTTTGGAGCAGAGTTGGGTTCTCGACTCAGGATGTTTCTATCGTATGACTCTGCACAAAGAGTGGTTCTCAGGATGTTCCTATCAGAAGATTGATGACGGAAACGTCATCATGGGTAATGATGCAGCCTGTAAAATAATTGAAATCGGCTCAATTCAGATCAGAACTCATGACAATCGGGTGAGAACATTGACAAAGGTTCGTCATATTTCGCAACTGAAGAAAAATATGATATCGTTAGAAGTTCTGGACTTCAAAAGATGTCGGATGGATACCGCAAAAGATGTTCTCACGGTCACCAAGGGTGATGTTGAAGTCATGAGAGGAGTCGGACAAAAGTCCTTGTATATACTATAAGGCACGATTATTTCTGGCATGGCTGGAGTAGGTAGTTCATCCAATTCAGAATCAGAAGCATCCAAGTTGTAGCACATGCGACTTGGACATATGACTCAGAAAGGGATGGACATCCTTAGTAAACACAATCTTCTGGATGGTCAGAAGATATTTGAAATCGGATTATGCAAGCATTGTGTTTTTTACAAACAAAAATGACATCAATTTAGTAAAGTCGTGCACAAGATGAAAGGCAACACTCGATTACATCCACGATGACTATTGAGGCCCCTCTCGTGTTCCATCTCTAGGATGTTCTAGATACTTCCTATCTGTGGTAGATGATTACTCAATGATGACATCGGTATTCATGATGAAGCACAAGAGCAAGGCATTCGAAGCTTTTAAGCAATGGAAGACTCTGGTGGAGAATCAGACATCGAGAAAGGTGAAACGTTTTCGTATCGATAACGGCTTAGAATTTTGTTCGTCTGAATTTGCCAAACATCACACCGTCAGAGATACATCACAACAGAATGGTGTAGCAGCATGCATGAACAGAACTTTTCTGGAGAGGGCACGGTGCATGCTCTCTAATTCTAGTCTGAACAAATCATTCTGGGTTGAGGCTGCTAGCACAGCATGCTACCTTGTCAATTGAAGTCCTACAACCGCGATCGATCCGAAGACTCTCATTGAGGTATGGTCAGAAAATCCTGCTGATTATACTAATCTGAAAGTGTTTGGTTATCCAATATATTATCACGTCAGCGAAGGAAAGCTGAAACTAAGGGCCAAAGAAGAAATCTTTGTGGGATATGGTGCAGATGTAAAAGGCTTCAGAATTTGGTCTCCCTTCAGAGCAGAAGGTTATTCACAGTAGAAATATATCATTTGATGGGATGTCTATGCTCAAGCAGAAATCAGATGTTGTTGATTCAACAGAGGAGGATGTCAACAAACACGTAGAGTTTGGATTAACTCCGATTCAGAGTGGGATAGAAGAATCTCATCAGGCTGAACAACCAAAGTCTGAGGAGCAAGCAGAAGAAGCAATGACAAGTCTAGATGCTGGACGTGCGCGCAGACAGATAGGTCCTCCTAAGCATTATGACTTTGAGGACATGGTTACATATGCATTCCAAATAGTTGAAGAGGTGGAGTCGCCAGATCAACCTATAAGTACGCTATCATATGTTCAGAATCAGAACACGGACTGGCGGCGGTAGAGAGTGTTAAATATATGATTGTAGAATTCAATTCAAAGTGGAGATTGTTAATAATGCCTTGAATTCTACTTTAACTGAAAATCCATTTGGACCCAAACTCTGAAATAAAAAGAAATATGTCTGACATATTATGTATATTTTAAGGAATTGATTTATTTCCTTATTACAAGGTAGGTGTCCTATTTTTGGGATTAATATAGAGTCTCAGTTGGTCTCTAATCTGATCTTGTAATTCTCTTCTGTTTCTTTCATCTAATAAAATTCTATGCGCCTTAAATTTCTCAAATTTTTTCACGGTGCATAATTTCTCTCGTGCAGAAATCCTAACAATTTACTATGCATTCTCGACCCTACTCAACATAACTACACAACTATAAAGAAAGAGTTGTTGGTCGTAGTGTATGCAATGGACAAATTCAAATCATACCTCGTGTAAGATCTCGAGTAATTGTTCACACAAATCACTCAACACTCAAGCACATCTTCTCAAAGAAAGACTCCAAGTCGAGATTAATCAAGTGGGTACTATCCTTACTAGAGATCGACTTAGAGATCAATGATAGAAGTGATTTGAAAAATCAAGTTGCCGATCACCTTTCAAGAATCACGGCGGGGATACGTCCCAATGGAAAAGAACCCAGATGACTTCCTGTATTCAGTGATGAAAAAATAATGCCCATGGTTCGCGACATAGCCAACTACCTAGCTAGTGGTATTCTACCAAATGTCCTCATTTATGAACAAAATACTAGATTCATGTCAGAAGCGAGAAAGTATTTATGGGATAATACATACTTGTTCAAAGAGTGCTTTGATGTCTAGCTAAAAAGATGCGTGCCCGATAAACTAATTCAAGAGATCATCAGTGCATGCCACACTTCAACATATGGAAGACATGGTGGTGTACAGAGAACCACAACTAAAATTTTGCAAGCCGGTTTCAACTGGCCTATACGCTTTAGGATGTGTACAACTTTGTATCCTCATGTGACAGGATTGGCAACATAACCAGAAGACAAGAGATGTCATTCGGGTTGTTGAAGTCTTCAACATATGGAGAGTCGAGTCAATTATATGAGACCATTCCCTAGATCACGAAAGTTCAAATATACCTTCGTTGTAGTGTATTATATGTCCAAATGGGTAGCAACAATCCCTACTACACAATCAATGGCGGCGGCAGGCGCTGAATTATTATAGATCATTGTTGGAGTAGCATTACACAAGTCTTCTAGTGCAATTGGTATTGGCATTGTGCAGCTGTTCACTTGAAAAAACTCCAAGCCCAATTAAGATTTTATATCCTAAAAGCCCACAAAGAACCCAATTAGTTTCTTTGTTAATTTTTATTTATCTATTCCCATTCCAGCTCACCAAGAGTTATTATCGTAGTTTAAATCAATCATTTTTTATTGTTTTGAGATCTTTAACTCTAAGACCCTATATAATTACACCTGCAGCTGGCTTATTCTTAGTATCCAAAGGAAATAAAATACTCTTCCATCAAAGGAAAAAAAAGTGTTTATAACTTTTAATATTTTTTACCTTTAGACTTATTTATTAGTATCATAATTTTTTGTCACAAACATAATTACTTGTGATTTTTATTTTGAAGAATTAGTCATGAGTTTCCATAATATAAATTTTAATACATTTTTTTTTGCTCCTAATATAATTTTTTTATATTCTGCTCGATTCCTAGACAAATTTAATATTTCATATTATTCACAAAGCTTCCTGCCCACAATAATGCAGTTATTTTGTGGTCATACAATTTTGTTAACTTAATTATTTTCTATTAATATAAATATACTTTTATTAAATTTTTATTTTTAAAATATATTTAAATTTAATATAAGAACTTTCTTGCAATTAATTATGGTATTAAAAAATACATTAAAAGACGATCACTTGGATTATCAACAAAGGGAGAAAGAAAATGATAATGCTTAAAATGACTCGTCACGTCCTACTAAATGAAATCAAATTGACTATAAATGGTGAACCAAGTGAAAATATTTCGAGCTCCGTCATTGTACACAATGCGATCCTATCACGTTATTAAGCTCTTCTCCAAAATCATCTTCCCCATGATTCCGAATGCCTAGAGTTATCTTAGAAAAATTGTTCAACAACTTGCTGTCAAATTATGAAATAACTCAGAGAGTATCAACCCCTTACCATCCTGGCCAAGTCAAAACATTGAACATGCAAATTAAAACATCCTAAAGAAAATCGTGGACCAATCTAGACACGACTGGAGCTCTAAATTTGATGATGCATTATGAGCGTATCAAAATCTCACTACGAGCCACACCATATAGGTTGGTATTCGGAAAAGCCTACCAATGGAGCTCCAGCATAGAACATACTTGGCTTTGAAATACATGAAGTTGGGGAGACGAGAAAAATTCAACTTGTTGAGTTAGAAGAGCTGTGAAATGAGGATTATCGCAATGCAACAATGTTCAAAGATAAGACTAAAAAGTGGCATGACAAAATCATCCGGCACCGTAACTTTTACGAGGGTGACTTAGTACTCTTATTTAACTCCCGGTTCAAAATTTTTTTCGGGAAACTGAAATCACGATGATGACTTTTTAAGGTCTCTAAAATCTACCCATTGGAATCGTGGAGCTGGAGAACTCGAAAGGGGAAGTGTTGAAAACAAATGGTCAGGGTGAAACTATACTTGAGTACAACTCCAAAGGAAGTGGGAGAAACCTGGACCTCATGCCTCAAAGGTTGAAACTATACTTTCACTTCGGTCGCCGCACAACTCTTCAGAGGCCAGTTGTGCCACGCCCCACCGAACAAAGAAAAAGAGCATGAACAGATTCGGGCAGCGACTGACCAACAATCCTACAACCCCACTATGGGGTCAAGGTCATCTCACCCTAAACCTCAAGAGGTGGGAAAGAATATTAACACGAGAACCACGAGTGGAGGGGCAAATCCCACGCACCAGTTGGCACCAAAGAAAAAGACTACATCCAGGAGACGACCGCGACTTCTTCCTCTATCACTCTCACGATCTTCTAAGCCCGAAGAGCCAGCACCTGAAGATGAACAGTCACGAGAACCACCAATGTGCTGGAGTGATGTTTTCCGTCGTGAACAGAGAGAGCGACCATCGACCTCTCCGTGCGCCTAACCAGGCCAACAGCTCCCCCAAGTACTCCACCACGGACTGGACCAGCGCCTACGTCCCCAACTCAGGAAGCAGTCATGAACACTCCATAAGCCTCCCCACCTCGATAACCTACCTAGAACTCTGACACCCCGGCGCAACAAGAAAATACCCACTAAGCGGACCAGAATACTTGATCAACACAATTAATTAGGTTTTAGTTGACATCATTGATACGTCTTTGGGCTCTCTAACACATTACACTACTGATAATTTTTTTTACATGGATTCTCAGCTTTTTAAATAATTACCATGACTCGTGCAAGAATAGATTACCAAAATAATTAACACACCTCACATTAGTTATCATTTATAATTACGTCGTATAACTTGACGATGAATTTAATTAGACTCGCAATTATTAGTTCCATGCATCCATATATAATTAAATTATCAATAAGCTGGCATTGCTTAAAAACAATGGGGAAGTCATGGCTCATTTAAAATTCTTCGACGAGTATATTATTATTTATTTGATGTTGAATTTTATCATAAATCGGTATAAAATTGGTTATTTGCACCTCTTTTTCCCATTTAATTAATTTGTTAATATTTTTAAAATTATTTTCAATTGTGAGATCCACACAACATCTTTCTTTCGCACACTTTTTTTTACATACTTATTTTTTGCTAAATTAATTTCTTATTATTATTTTTTTTCGAATCAATAGTTTACTAATAGTAAATGGATTTGCATTTTTATCCATTAATTTAAAATACATAATAGTTTACTAATAAACTTTTGGTATCAACTTGAAATAGTATTGTTGTTGCTTCATCATATGATTGGTGCATGCATGTTATCGATGATGAAATATGAATCTTTATAATACACACACATATATGTTTCACTTGAAAAAAAAATGTTATCTTAACCATAATGTTCACCTATCCAAATATGTCAAAACATGCAAAATGAGAGAAAATCATACACCTGAAAATAAGACAATAGTGATATCAAATATATCCTAAATTCTTTGAAAATAAGACAATGGTAATATCAAGCATAGTATGTTTTTTTTCCCAATGTTAAAGAAGAATATATTGCAAAGAGTCCTTGAAAAGGATACATATATTACATAAATAGAGGATCGTACCAAAATAACTACTAAAAGAATGTCCCGATATAATGAATTCCTTAAAATTCAAAAACTAAGAGATTATTCATAAATCAATATAATTTGACAGGACATTCTCGACATTACAACTTTGCATGAAGAGTACACTTGAAGTCCATCTAGGTAACTTGAAATAAATTATCAACTTGGCATATCCTCATTGTTTTCATAGTTGCGTACCTCATAAGATGTCAAAATTCCTCACAATAATTCAAAGAACAACGTTTCAGTTCTACCCAAACTTGGCTAACAACTCTACCTAAACTTGGTAAAGGTATCTACGCCAAACAATGAAAAAAATAAGGTTGTCACCACCACCACCACTTCCCTTCTCGTTATGAGCTCCTTGGCCTGGTCAAAAGACTCGTACAGCATCCCTTTGACATGCCGGATCTATTGGTTTCAGTGACCAACAGATTAACTGCAGCAGCTCTATTCTTTGCATCAGCAGCAGCAGAAGAACCTGAGGCCAATGTCAACGCGAGTGATGCGAAAAATACTGCATACGCTCTCTCTCTATCTCTGAAACATCACATTGTGCAACGTGAGAAATGATGCTGCTAGAGAGCAGTATTATGTGGTTTGCGTATCATTAAGAGAAATGAACATCAGAACACTAATAGAAGTACCATCACATAAATATCGCAATAGAATATTAGATCTAACATCTCATACATTTTGAATGATGCAATAAATTATTAAGAAAAGTAAAAGGAAAAAAATACTGTAGAGAAGGGAGGAAAATAAGGGACAACTCTGGCCATAAATATGCATTTTTTATCATAAATATGCAGGAATTAGTTAGACGTGAGAAGTATGAACTTTGCATGCATGTGGTATATATCACTTTGACATGGGCACAACATCAAACTTCAAATGGTATATATGGGATGTCTTTAAGAAATTACCTGAGATGAATCCAGAATGTGAAGGGCATAGTCATCTCCTAGGTTGACCTTCATGTATGCGTCAAGTGAAGAATTATTCGTTTATATCATAGATCTTATATATGGTCTATATTGATCAACAAATAAAAAAGAACAATATTTCTATCAAGTTTATGTACCTCTATATATATGTTGAATCTTCCTAGAGGAGGACTTGCACACCAGGATTCCACGGCATGCCGAGAGGATGCTCAAAGCACGACCTTGGCATCTCCTCATACATATATAGCCCAGTTCAAATGCTGCAAAATGCATGAAAAGCGAATAAGGTTCTGATGTAGAGCTTATAATTGAAACTAATTAATGTACTGCATCCATGCAAGTCACCTTCCCCCGCCACAACCCAAAACGTCAATGGACGTTCAAACAATTCGTAGTACTTCAACAAAGAAAAGTAGGAAACACGAATATTTGGTGATTGGTTGGGGGGCACTGGCAGGCCCCCTTTTATAGTCCACTCAATAGCTAATGCATTAATGAATTGTGCCAACTGCCAAGGTTGTTCTTATCTGCCAACTAGTTTGATGTATGCTTATAAAATACAATTATGATATGCACCATCAATGTCAAGTATCATCTGATTAATGAATCATGATCATCTACCCAGTGGGATAAGGCTTATAGAGCGGAATGGCGTAGAGCTTATAATTGAAACTAATTAATGTACTGCATCCATGCAAGACATCTTCCCCCGCCACAACCCAAAACGTCAATGGACATTCAAGCAATTCGTAGTACTTCAACAAAGAAAAGTAGGAAACACAAATATTTGGTGATTGGTTGGGGGACACTGGCAGGCCCCCTTTTATAGTCCACTCAATAGCTAATGCATTAATGAATTGTGCCAACTGCCAAGGTTGTTCTTATCTGCCAACTAGTTTGATGCATGCTTATAAAATATGATTATGATATGCACCATCAATGTCAAGGATCATCTAATTAATGAATCATGATCATCTATCCAGATTTTTCTTGTACATCCATCCTTACAAATTATAAATAAAACCATCAAATATCTTGGAGAATTTTGTCATTAAATGGCAATAATATAATAAGTATTATAACAGTTAATGTTTACGCATATATACTTGTACTTGAGATAGCAATTTTAGCGTCATAATTATGTTTATATCAATTTTAGATAAATTTATGCCATATATTCTCATACTTATGATAACAATTTTGGAATAGTAAAAGTGACTCCCAAGTTACCCCTTGGCATAATTGGGAGCTAGACAAATTACAAATCATTGCCCTTCACCAACCAATGTTGTCTGTTCTCATCATCACATATTCCTTTTATCTCGTTGACATATTTTATCATACTTTCATCTCATTTTAATCATTGAATTGTTAAACACAACTAATCAGGCTTTACTTGGCATCATTGATATATCTCCAAACTCTAAATCATGTTAGATGTCTCACAAAATTTTTCACATTAATTATCAGCTTTTACAATAATTACCATGGCAAGCATAGAATGTCAAAATCATTAACACAACTCACATTAATTAGCTATCTTACCTAGGAAAGATCTTGGCAATTTTGCCCGCCACCGCTTCATAGTCATCCATGAGCGCCACCGTCGAAGCTTTCCGACTACTTGCCATTGTGGACCTTCACTCGAGAAATTCATATGGTCGAGATAGACTTCGCGTTAATCGTCTTGAACGTCACGGAAGTCTTCTATAGTGGTAACTTCAGCTTCTTAATGGCCACTTCGGACACAAAGAACTTTGATGCTCCCCTGTCGATAAGAGCATTGAAGACTTGCCCTTTCAGCTCCATGTTTGCATAGAGTCGAGCGACTGAGGAAGAACCCTTTGAGGCATTGTTGGTGCTGAGAACGTATATCGAATTGAGACACGCCTCCTCCGTTTCGTCGGGGCAATACATGGCGTTGACCGTCAACTTCTATAGGCAATCGCTTGTCCAATGTGGACCCTTGCAAATGTAGCAAAGTTTTGATGGCTTCTCATTTCTCTAGAACCTACCACTATCCGACCTCTTTTCTTGATGGTTCTTGCCTTTATCATAATAGTTTGGCTTGCCTCCTTACAACTTGAACTTCTCTCCACCACTAGTGCCCTTGCCTGAGGGTTTTGGTCATGTGGCACTCGTCTTGGCATACTCCATAAACGATTTAGTAGCGACGACGAGCGGGCAGAGGTTGGGCCAATCTCGGCACTCCAACTCCGTCCTAGCGCAAGGTTTCAAACTCTTGCCGAAGATTGTCAACAATATGTCTTC
This sequence comes from Pontederia crassipes, assembly GCA_030549335.1. NCBI lineage: Eukaryota > Viridiplantae > Streptophyta > Magnoliopsida > Commelinales > Pontederiaceae > Pontederia > Pontederia crassipes. Next base: position 24,318,725 of record CM060196.1, read on the forward strand.
ATCCACCAGGAAGTTCTATAGGCAGAGATTGGTGAACTCTTTCATGTACTCCTTCAACGTATCCTTCTAATGTTGAATAACGCAATCTTGACCTCTAGTCTCGACTTGACAGGGCGGAAATAGTTGATGAACTGACGTCTAAACACATCCCTTGTCTCAATGGGATCGACGTTGTCACGTTCCACATCATCGCAATGGCATCGCCCGCATCTTGCAAGTAGAAGGATGTGATTTTCACCATCCTCATGTCTAAGGTCACATACAAGGCCTCCAAGTACCGTCGGACGTTCCACAAAAAGACATTGATCTCCTTTGCTGAGCGATCACCCTTGTGTGGCCTCAACTTTGGCACGTTGATTTTCGCTTCATGCGAGGCGAATGCCTCTTGACGTCGCCCATCCTCGTGGCATCGTCTGAGCTCTTCCCGAAATGTCTTGAGCTCTTCAACCATAACATGCCCCATGTTTGTGTGTACGCTATTCAAGGACTCTCTCATGCCCATGATCGTCACCTCCATGGACTTGAGTCGCACATACGGCGACGTGACCTCGTCCCGCACCATCGTGATGTCCACGCACATACGGCGACGTGACCTCGTCCCGCACCATCGTGATGTCCACTGACTTCTCCAACTCCCGCTCGTGCATCGCAAGTTGGTCTTGCATCTCGCCAACGTTCGAACTGTCCGAGGCATTGCTCAAAGGCGGTCATGATGTCCTTCGATCGAGCACGCCCTTGCTCTAGGCAGCCCTTCTCCGGTGCGAGAAGATCTTGGGTTGTTTCAAGTCATTTCCTCTTGATCATCGAATGTCCAACCGAGCGATCTCAGAGAAGTTGCTCTCATACCAACTTGTCATGGGGTCATTTTTCTCCTGCTTAACAATGCAGCATATAGACGTGCCCACTGTCTAGACAAGCACTTTTGTTGCGCTTTGCGGCAGCTTTGCTTTGTGGCTTGCCAAAGGCCATGATTTTTGGGACGCTTGGTCCTAAGCAAACGCTTCGATAGAGGCATTTGTGAACAAACTTGCGCCTAGACGGAACGCTCACTATGGGATGCTCTTTTGTGGATTGTAACACCACGCTTGAAGTTCGATGTTAGAGTTACGAAATCTTTGAATTTTTTGTTGAGTAAATAGAATGATTACAAAGGCTTCGGAGGAGAATTAACGGCTCTCCGCTAATATGTAACCATTTCAGTAGGTAGATTTGCGACATGTGATGTGAAAGACAAGCTAGGAGGTGCACTTTTCTGGAGTGCATATTACAAGATTGTCATCGCTTGGCTCCAGGGAGATGTTCTCTTTTTGGTAGCATGACTGGTTACCCGATGGCACACTGGCAGACTCTTTCCCAGGCTGAGGGTCCTAACGACACACCCTGGAGCATGCTGGCCCGAGAGTGGCGGCCTGGGCACTGGCTCTTGGACTCCCACCTTCAGTTCCTCCTTATTTACAACAACAACAACAAAGCCTTATCCCACTAGGTGGGGTCGGCTACATGGATCATACGACGCCAATATTCGTTGATTCATGTTCATAAGATTCAACATGATTTTATGCTGGCTGTCGGGGCCTAACACAACCCTCTTCCTTTATCCGGGCTTGGGACCGGCTATAAAATATAGGCGGACCAGCAATATTCGGAGCTACTAGCGCTTATCCAAAGGATTGCTCCCTTCCGCCCGCATCCTGCACGGGTGGATGGTTGGGTGTGGATATCAGATTCTTTCTCAGCGGACAATTTATACCAGAGTTTCCTTCCGGTTCCTACAGATATAGAGGATTTCAGGGCGGACTGCAGACTCACTTGGCGATCGCGGGTTCCGTTGAAAGTCAAGATCTTTGCTTGACTTCTGAGACGTGAGAGGACCCTCACTCGTTTACAGAGCATGGTGGGCACCCCACGAGGATACTTCTTGTGTTGTGCGGGGAGCTGGAGGAGGACGTTGCTCACCTATTCTTCGCATGCCGAGTGGCTATGGTGGTGTGGTCTCGGACGAGTATTCTGGGCGATGTTCCACTGCATGCAAACTTTTGGCAGTCCATGAGAGGACTCGACAGACGGAGACTGAGTTGGAGGGTCCCGCCGGCAACCTTTTTGGCCGGTGGCTGGGGCATCTGGCTACAGCGCAATCGGGTCATCTTTAGGAGGGAGAGTTGTCAGGCGGGACAGCATTTAACACCACATGTTTTGTCTTCTTCGGGAGTGGGGTTGTGTCTAGCGTTTGTACTCTTCCTTCTTTTGCCACTCTCCTCTGGAGAGTTTGTCACTTGTACATGACATTTCCCTTTCAGTGATATATATACATGGATGGCAACCAAAATGGTAGTAATCCTTTTCCCTCTCAAAAAAAAAAAAAAAAAGATTGCCATCATATTATCCATCTAAGCCTAACTTACAAAAGTGGGCTAAAACAAGGAAAATTACAAGGAAGATAACTCAGCGGTCCCGGGGCACGTTGTGGAGAGCCCCCGGGACATGCAGGAGATGTGTTAAAGACAGTTCAAAATGACGACAAAACCAAAGACCATGGGGATTATTGTTTAGAAGTATAAAGGAAGATGATTGAGAATTTAGAAGTGCAAACATCTCAAATAACAACTAAAAGTACCCAACTAATTGCCATGGTCCAAAGAAATTTTGCAATTGAGGATATGATGTTGAATTTTATCACCACGATAGAGGAAAAGTTTTTGTTGGGACAAGTCGAACTATTAGAGGCTAAGATCCAAATGAAGAATAATATTCCTCCACCTACTCAAGTAGAGTCAAAGCTTAAAAGTTATAGAGAAAAGATTCACTCTACAAGATCAACTTATCTACAGTCTACAATCAGTTGGCACAATTGAAAACTCAACAAACAACTATTGTTTCCCCACAACCTCTAAATTATAATGCCAAGTTTGAAGACCTCCTTCAGAAGGTTCAACAAACAACCCAACATCATCTCTAAATCATTCATTGATAGAAGGGCACACATCTACACCATCCCAGGCATCACAATTTTTTATGCATTGGAGGCCAAAGAACCAAGTTCCACATGAAGACCGACGTAATTCTTTCAAAGTGAATGGAATGCCTCAAGCACTACGTGAGAGGTAAGATGGAACAAGAGGGCTACTTAAGCCCCTTTCAAACCCTTGAAGGTAACAAGGTTAGAAATCAAGCTAGCGACTATAACCTAGAACTACACTCCTAAACTTTGTCCCCTTAATTTCCAATTGTTAGCATTGGTGTTTGAGTTTTTAGTTTAGTTATCAGCATTAGAATTATATTTTTTAGTTGGCTTTTCGATTTTTGTGTCACGGTCATGACAGCGAACATGGCACCTCTATCATGGCCATTCCGTAGAAGTCACGGCCATTCCGTAGAGAAGGAAAAGAGCATGCCCGTTGCAGAAATCCACGGCCGAACATCACTCATGGCTGTTACACTCATAACCACGGCCATTCTGAGGACAGCACTCACGACCATTAAATTGCGAGTCATGGCCGTTACAAACTCGATAACAGGAGATCAAGATGCCATTTTTATTTTGTAGGATACGTGGCACTATCCTAAAGTACACATGGCACACATGAGACCGTTCAATCATCATCAACATAAGGGGCACAGGAGGGAACCCTAGCCGCCTTGGACGCCACCTTCCAAGGCGTCTCTGTCGCCTGCTGCAGACCTCTCGCCATAAGTTACCAAGGTCACTGGCAGCCCAGCTCTCCACCTTCGAACAGCGGTGTGAAGAAATCACCGATAACTCGAACCAGTCGCACCCATTATCCATGCATAATCCAGAGTCTTGCTTGAAATATGTTGAGAAAAGAATTATGGAACAAAGACAAAAAAAAAATTAGAATTTCCATGAAAATAACACAACTTTGCCAATTTTAGCCCTTCACAAAACTTTGACTGTTTTCATCTCATTATATTATTAAGAATTGGCAATTCACAACGTAAACATCATGAAAGCTGGATTTATCCATAAACCTAAATGCAATTTAATCTTACTTGAAGTAGAAGTCCTAATATGACAAAAAATATGAAACTCTCACCTTACTTCTACCAAAAAAAAAAAACTTCTAACCTTAGCATGAATAATATTGAGTCATAATCCAAATACTTGCAATGTGAATAATATTGAGTCCTAAACAATCTCTGGCTTCATTAGTGTCAGTTATGAATTAACAGCTCTACTTAGGGCTTGCATTGCCCTCAATGGCATATGTTATTCGCCACTGCTGGTTGATATAGTCTTCCCCAGTGACATCACCATCCATTCTGGAGGAGCCACATGTATGGCAATTTCTAGTCCTCATCAACAGCCTATTTCTTCCATCATGCTCTACTGGGCAAATTTAATAGTTCTTTCCTAGGCAACAAATTCCAATATGGATTTCAACTTGGGGCGGAATGCCGGGAGCAGTGGCCAAAGGACCAAAAAGGTCACTAAAAAGGAATTCCTTCCATTCATTTCCGGGGACATTGGGGCCGGAACTAAACTCTTCCCCAGATTAACATTTAGCACACACATTCGTTTACCAGCCTACTGGTAAAGGAGGAGAACGAGAAAATCAGAATAAAATCAAAAAATTTATGGACGCTAAACGTAAACACAGAGAAGGAGGAGGTTTTATCATTTTACCTGGTGGGCTTCTCGAGGATGGCCGGGAAGTGCATTCTTGACGTGGGTATCAGCAGCAGCAGAGTCCGAAGAGAGCCGAGGTTGACCAGCGCCGACTGCACCATCAAGAAACGCCGGTGAAATAAAGTGAAATAGGAACCGGTGAAGTGGACTTTCCCGCCGGCCGATCGAGCAGGGCTGCCGCGCCGAGTGACGCGGCGATGGTCTGGCGACAAGGCAGAAGGAACCAGGACGCAAAGATGTTGGCAAGGCCCAAAAAGTGGCAAGTTTTTTTTCCCCCAAGATACAGTCCAAAAGTATAACTAAAAAAATAAAAATTGACTATTTGTAAAATCGAAATTGAGATCTTTTAATTCTTCTCCATTTTCAAAAATATAATCATAATTGAATTAAAATCTTAAATATGATGAAAATATTTGGAAACATTTTATAAATAAAGCATGCCCGTATAACATAACTTGAGATAAAATTATAAGCTTAGGCCTAATTTTTATAATCAACTTATAATAATATGTATAGTAACTTAAAAATATTAACGGCAACAATAAAGTACAAACTTAATTAATTATATGAATCTAATTATTATAAAATATTATTGATGCATTATTAGAAAATAATAACTTCGAAAAGATTCTCGCAAACTAAGTAGAATATAATTACATGGGTATGAATTTAATTTAATATTTATATTTTATTAGATATTACATCACAACAGTTTTTTTCTTGGCTTAGGTAATAGAAAATTGTTGATAAATTATAGTGCCGATGAGGACGTTGAACTTGATTTTTCTTAAAAAAAGGACTTGATTTTTCTTAAAAAAAATGACTCACATATTTAAATAAATGATGATGATGATGATGATGATGATGATGATGATGATGATGATGATGATGATGATGATGATGATGATGATGATGATGATGATGATGATGATGATGATGATGGTGGTGGTGGTGGTGGTTGATAAGTTACAAAAAGGTCAAAGTACCCTCGAAATATTTAATCTAAAAAGTATTTTCATTAAATCACAATATATAAAGAAAATAAAAAAATTTCGTTATATATATTAATATTAATGTATAAAATATTTAATAAAATACAAAACAAAAAAGGAGGACTTAGGTTTTGTTTGGTAATGTAAAAAAGAATGTTTGAACTAGTGTTTAGCGGTTTAAATGTTATTTTTTCTATTTAGTAAACCACAAGAACGATGGAGTTTAACGTTTTGAATGAAAATATTAAAAAGTTATTACTAGCATTTAACAAATGAAAATATTAAAAAGTTATTACTAGCATTTAACATTTAGCATTTAGAGGTTTATATATTTTCCAATTTTATCCTTATTCAAATAATTATTTCTTTTTCGATTCATCTTATTATTTTATCCATTTTATTTTATTACCATTCAACTATATTCCTTTTATATTGATATTTATTTAATTACAAATTATTTATTTATTAACAATGGACATAGAAAAATAACTTAATAATTAATATTCTCATAACATGTATGAACTATATATAAACGAATTTATTTTATTTCATTAAAATATTAATGATTTATTTAATAAATTATCATAAAATTTATAGACATTGAATTGAATAATTTATTAAATGTCAAATTGTGTCATTTTATATTCGTCCTCTAATTCATTCGTTAAGTTTATCAAACACTTATTTATTAATATCACTAATCATCATCTGCTAATCGCTAATAAATTTATCAAACACTTATTATTATTATTATTATTATTATTATTATTATTATTATTATTATTATTATTATTATTATTATTGTTTTTGTTTTTTTTAATTCAAAAAATAAGCTATTTTCTTATAATCTTTTTGTTTGAATTTTTTTCAACAAAGAAATGGAACCTCATACCAATAAAGAAACTTGAATATTCTTTGTCACATCAGGAAAAAAAAAGAAAACAAATAAGCTTAGAAATGGAAATATGTATCAGAGAAGTTAAAAACATTATAAGACGCAGCACAAAAAAAAATTAAAGCACATCTGAAAACAATGGATACAACCATCAATGGATACAACCTCATAGAGCTGCAATGGCAGCTTTCCCTGCTGCTCATCGCCAGGAATTAATCCGCAATGCATGCTGGCAGCTAACCTCCAATGTCCTCAGCTGCTCAGGTCAACTCCTTTGCCACAGATGGAGAAGCCTACTGCCAAATGGCAACGTAGTCCCGCAAAATCTCCGTTGTGGACTGTGCAGATGGCAAATCACTTTGGTCACTACATTCATGTCTTTTAAATGAATCTACATCTCTTCAGTTGGCAGCGAGACTGCTTGCCAGAAACATATTTCCTCAGTCACAGATGAAGAACCTTTAGGTGCAGATTGGGAATTAGAAATGTGTTGAGAAAAAGAATTAAGCAAAGGTTGCTGCAGATGGGTAAATGAACATTGTAATCAACCCAAAATTGGAATCCTCTTTCCTCCTCCACTTACCAGGACTCATATTTTTCTCATATTGTTGAGAAAAATAAAACATTTCAGAGAGGCCAATGGATGATCGTGGCTTCATACTAGTGAACTTCTAGTTCTCTCCGCCGAGAAGAACATCTCCAATGACAAAAAACAAAGTGTACAGAGATAATAATTAAATCAGCTGTGCCATGCATAAACAGAAAAAGATTATTATAAAGGATTTATCCACATAAAGCTCAAGTTAGCTAACATGTACTTACTAGGAACACCCTTCACCTTCAAATCTCATGTTAACAGTGTTCTACGATCATCATGCTGTTATGCTCTTTTACAATTCGCTAGCATTGGAAATTATTAACAACAAAGATTATACCAAAAAAGTTGACAACAGAGAAAACACTTGAATAGTTTAATGCTTAATTCTTTGTGGTGAAATAAAAGAGCAACAGTTGAATGCTTAATTCCATTGATGGTAATGATTCTATGAACTAACTTCATCGTGTGTTATCCAAATAAAAGGGCAAGGAATAAAGAAATAGGCGAAAGAGCAGCGTTCCTCGTACCTAAGATAACTACTATGCAACAGTTCATAACAGGGCCATTGATGGTAATGGCGACAACGATTTTTCAATCATACTACTTCATTGAAAAGATAGTAAATGAGAACATAAGTTAAGCGGCTTTCAAATTTAATGAATCGAACATTCATTATTTAACATAAAAAATTCAGAAAAAACAAAGTTAATAATTTAAGCCAACGGTGAAAGTTTGAAACTTCTTCTGAATCCTATCCCATCTATTTTGCTAATTCACTTTCTTTATTCGAATACACAATGGTTTTCCAATTTCTTTTGAATTATTTACTATTTGTACAGATGTTAATTATTTTTTGTAAAATATCATCGAAATATTAAGCTACCCTCTTCCGCACTAGATTTTTAGTTTCACTCCGTCTTTGGGCACTACCCCATGTTGTTTTGACAGATGCACTATCCCATGTTGTTTTGACAGATGCCCTTCCAAAATCATAAGAACTCCAGATATAATTGCATTATTCTTTTCTATATATACCTCTCTAATATTTTTTGTCAACTCCTTAAAAAAGTATTTCCTATTAAATGACAAGGTGGTTCACTTTATCCACTTCTCCATCCGAACAAAAAATGAATTCCATTTGGCTCTGATCCATGCATATAGGATATAGATTATTTCCATCATCATCCCCACCAGTCCTCAATGAATGAATAGGGGGACTGACCCTGACAACTATAAATTAAGAATGTATAATCTAAACTTCTAATATGTAGTATTAAATTCTTATCCATTGTGTATTTCTCAAACAAATGAAGGAGTAATCTGTAAAACATCATTCCTCATTCCTCGTATCTATGATAATGATTATGGAACGATTTATAATGGTCTATCAATGATAATGGAAACACAGATACATTTCTACTTCATTGGAAAAAAAGTAAATGTGTAAGAGGTATGTTACTTAATTTTGATGAATCTGAAGATTCATCACTTAATGAATGTGAAGATTTCATTATTTAATATACATTATTTCTCATAAACAAATATTTAACATAAAAAATAAGAAAAACATTATTTAATGATTTTTTTATTCAAATAGTTAGATCAGTAATTAATTATAACAAATGAAGAATTAGAAATAATATGGGATTTCTCCTTTCATGGATAATTGTGAATCAGAGAACCAACATTATTTTGTTTTCAGAAGGAAGACTAGTCAATGATAAAGAACAGAATTAATAGTTTTTAATGGTTGATTATTCAATCCAAATATGATGTGAAAGAAGTTGATTATTATATTCAACTTGGGAAAGAATGATGGGAAAGAAGTTGGTGCAAAGTTCTAAATAAGGTAGGATTCCTGTTTCTGCATACATTTCTCGGGGGAGGAGAATGACTACTTGCGATCAATAGTTATCCACTATCATTGACAAAAATTGCCCAATATACATACATGATACATGCTATGATTTGCTAACATCAACACCCTATTATGACACTGTGTGCCCAATTCTCAACGTACTGTCTAAGCATGAGCAATAATGCTCAGAGGATCAGCAAAATGTTTTCGCATAATATTGTTTTGATTACATCAGTTTTTGCGGATGATTAAGATTTCATATAGCTTATAATTGTTAAGCATTGTGTAATTAAGAGCTATTTATGAACTTAATTTTGTTAAATTGTAGTCATAATTTCTCAAGTATTGTGATTTAGATACATTGTTTGTGTCCCAGAAACATGCACAAAATTTGTGCTTAAAAAAGCTAACAATCACTGAAAACTTAGGTGAAATTGCAAGTTTGTTTTTTTGGCAACAGAAAATACATGTCTCCGGCCCATGCATTCAAAATGTTCTCATCTCAATCACCACACCCACCAACCATCTAGAAAAGAATGAATCAGGCACCAACAATCATGCATGCTGGATGGCTATAATTTCTTAATTGCAAGTTATCCATAAACCTAAAGTGATTTAAAATTAAGTGAGCTAGGTCAAACAATAATGTTGAATACAAATTTCTTACTGAAGAAAAATTAAAAAGATGTGTCGATGACAAATAATAGAATTTACAAATAGTTCAGGCAGAATTTAGATTCTTGCTTGAAATATGATGAGAAAGAATTACAAACCCAGCATCCAGAAGTGAATTTTTGTGATCGCGATGATGATATAACTTGACACTTATCATTCATGGAGAGGATTAACACCTGCCAATTCGCACTCGTGCAATGCCAACATACCATGAAAGTATATGTATCCATAATCTAACTTTAATTTGATCTTACTCAAAGTGGAAGTTCCAATATACTTGATTAAAAATAGCACATTCAAATCTTACTTATTCTTAGATAATTCTAATCTAAACAAGAATAAGATGGAGGGATCATAACACAAAACTTTCTTCTAAAACATACTGTGATTACATAATTTTAGTGCCAATGACGAACTAACAGCACTAATTATGGCTTGATTTCATACTTCCTGCTTCATTGGGCAAGTTTAAGGGTTCCTTTTTTTTCTGTACCTTTTCGGAACAAGGGCCGAGCACTCCTCAAACCAATATAATAACTAAATTGCATGACAACTCAATATCATTGTATTTAATTACTTTCCTACTTGTGAAGAAAAGAAAACTAGATTAAAATATAATCAAGAACCTATTGACACTGAATAGAAATTCTACCAAATCAGCTACGTGTAACTCTACCAGGTGCGTTGCTCGAAAATGGACGAGGAAGTGGAACTTGAACAACGCCGACCACACCATCAAAAGCCTCAAAGCTAATCGAGCAAGAGAGGCATTAAGCATCTCGCTGGCTGATCGTGGAGCGCTTCTCCGACGAGCCAGAAGTGATACTTGGAGTCGCCTTTGGTGAAGAAGGGCTGCCCAAATGGACTACTAAGGGAAGCTAAAAAGGAGGCCCATTTAATCTGCCAAGCTGATTTATTTGTGGTGAAGCTGGAAGCGTTTATTTGCCGGTTAGCATAAACTTTAAAAACCACATATAATTGTTATCCAAAAATATTTTAAAAATTATTGTCATAATAATTAATTAAGGGATGTTGCAAAGTGTGTCATGGCTTTGCCTTTGTGGCTACATATAAATATTTATGGCATATTTAGAAGTTGGGGAATATTTAACTATAAAGAAAATAAGTTACATCGATATCTCCTTCATGAAGAGACGATTCAATGAAAACTAAATCTTGCATTTGTTTCTATTTTAGTTAAATCAATCGGCATAAGTGGTCATTAAAAAGTTTCATCACCATTTTAAACAAATGATCAAATATACATAACTAGTTATGACCAGGAAAACTTCACAAATGATTAAAGTGGGCGTTGGCCTAAGATCCTATGATTAATTGTTCTTGCCTATAGCTGGTTGTTCTAGTGGGTCTGACAATAAACATATCCCATGGGTGATTTGGTATCAATCCCAATTAACTTATTTGGGATGAAAACAGACCCATCGCCTCAACCATTCACGTCCCATTCCCACCAGATGCAAGGCCAATTTAATTCTCCATCCCGTTCCCCATGTCCCCAGCACTTGTGGACATCTCCATTCTTCAAATTTTAAAATATAATAAAATATTAAACTTTTACATAATATACATTACAAAATTATGCATATGATGAGACAATAATTTTTTATTAAAAAAAATAAGAAGTATGTCCTCACATCTTTGAAAAAAACAAATAGTGAAAACAACATCCCTAAGTGCAAGAAAAAAAATAATAAAATAATGAAAAAAAAAAGATTGATGAGGGCAATTGCTTTCACCCTCTTGGGTGGCACCCTCCCCATGTGCATTCATTGGGGAAGATGTTGAGGAGGAGCGTCGCCCCTCCTCTATACAACAGGGGAGGGGCGGTGACACTCCTTTGTGCATATGGGGAGGGGCGGTGCCCTCTCATGTATAGCGATAGAGCGGCACTCAACCCCTCATGTTATCTGTGTTGTGACCAATGATAGACTTCAACAAAGTAGAGGTGATGGTGAGGAAGGAAGGATTGTGATTTGAAGAAGACAAAAAGTTAAAATAGTTTAGGTTTTGTGTGTTATCTATATAATGGAATATTGAACTATTGAGATTTAATATTTTAAATTTGATGGTTGATGAGTAATAAATCATATTAATAAAAAAATAGGGATAGAGATTCGATAACCCCAATGAGCGGTAGGTTGGGGATAACATACTCTACGGGAGCAAAATTCCTCGAATTCGAGACTCCAATCGGAGCGGGACTCATGAGATTAGAAAATATTGTCATCCCTAAACTTGACACAAAGAAATAGCATGCTAAATGTTAATAATGCCTTGAATCTGAACACAGTTGGTCCCCCTACATAGTCAGGCGCTTCAGCAGAATTCTTCTACGGGAGTCTCGCTGGGGGTTGGGGGTCAAGGGGGGATCCAAGGGGATTTATTTAAAGTCACAGTCCGTATGTAATTCCTATCATCTGTCAAAGGGAGTGCCTATATAAACTCCCTAGAGGTCTAAACAGAGATCCATCCTCGTAATCATCATTATTCCATAACAAAAAGTCGCCGTCATTTTTTTTCTTCGCGTTCTTCTGTATTTCGTGTGATCCCTCTCTCTCGTTTTTCGTAACAAACTGGTATCAGAGCCTTAGGGTTTGTCAGCGATTCTCGATCAGCAGGGAGATGGCGTCGCACAACGTGAGCGTGGAGAAGTTCAACGGCAGGAATAATTTCGGGTTGTGACAGATCAAGATGCGGGCGCTTTTGAAGCAACAAGGAGTCTGGGCACCGCTCTCAAACGTGTCGAAGACAAGCCAAAGGAGGAAGACTCGAAGGGCAAAGAAAAGGAGATCGACCTCGCAACTTTGGCGGCACAGGAGGAGAAGGCGCACTCGATGATTCTGTTGTGTATGGCGGATGAGGTGATAATCGAGATCGCAGATGAAGAAAAAGCGGCCGGTCTGTGGTTGAGACTCGAGAGTCTATATATGGTGAAGTCTCTCACCAATAAGTTGTTGTTGAAGCAACGTCTGTTCTTTCTCCGCATGCAGGAAGGTACCCCTCTGAAGGAACATCTTGATCAGTTAAATTCTTTGTTGATGAAACTAAAAAATATCGATGTTAAGATCGAGAATGAAGATGCTGCCCTAATTCTGTTAGTTTCGCTTCCTCCATCATATGAAAATTTCGTTCAGTCTATGATTATCGGGAAGGAAACTATAAGTCTGAAAGAAGTAAGATCGAGTCTTCATACTCGTGAACTTCGACATAGGACATTTGGAAATTCTGCATAGACTTAAGCCGCGGGTTTGATATCGGCCGCAGAGAAGGGACAGTCCTCGAATTCAAAGAAATCCAAGTCGAAGAAGAAAAAAATCACTGCGAAAGACATCTGTAATTACTGCAAGGAACCAGCTCATTGGAAGAAGGATTGTCCGAAGAAGAAGAATGCCTTCGTCGCTGGGGTGGCACAGGAAATTGGGAATTCCGAAGATGATTTGGTTCTGACTGCTTCTGAATAAGGATGTATGGAGGATAGTTGGGTTCTGGATTCGGGGTGTTCCTATCACATGACTCCGAATAAAGATTGGTTCTCATCTTATTAGAAGACTGACGGTGGAAATGTCATCATGGGCAATAACGCGTCATGTCAGATAGTTGGGATCGGTTCTGTGCAGATCATGACTCATGACAATCTTGTGAGGACGCTGACAGATGTCCACCATATTCCGCAACTGAAGAAGAATTTGATATCACTTGGAGTCCTCGACTCTAAAGGATGTTAGATCAATGCTGCTAGAGGCATCCTCACGGTCATGAAGGGTGATGCTACGGTTCTGAAGGGAGTTAGACAGAAATCCTTGTATGTATTACAAGGCAAGACAGTCTCTGGCGTTGCTGCAGTGGCTGGTTCATCCGAATCAGATAGGTCCAGGCTGTGGCACATGCGGCTTGGGCATATGAGTCAGAACGGGATGAATATCCTCAGCAAACGAGGTCTTCTAGGAGAGAAGAAGATATCTGAAATAAACTTCTGCAAGCATTGCGTATTCGGCAAACAGCAAAGATCTCAGTTTTGCAAGGCAGTGCACAGGACGAAGGCGACACTTGACTACATCCACGCCGATTGTTGGGGTCCCTCTCGTGTTTCATCATTAGGAGGTGCGAGGTACTTCCTATCTGTGATTGATGACTACTCGAGGATGACTTGGGTATTCATGATGAAACACAAGAGTGAGTCCTTCAAGGCCTTCAAGCAGTGGAAGGTTCTGGTGGAAAATCAGACGTCGAAGAAAGTGAAGCGTCTTCGCACTGATAATGGTTTGGAGTTCTATTCTGCTGAATTTGACCAGTTCTGCAAAGTTGAAGGCATTGCCAGACATCGCACAGTCAGGGATACTCCACAGCAGAATGGAGTTGCAGAATGAATGAACAGGACACTTCTGGAGAGGGCAAGTTGCATGCTCTCTAACGCTGGCCTGAATAGGATATTCTGGGCTGAAGCTGTTAACACAGCTTGCTACTTGGTGAATCGAAGTCCGGCGACTGCGATTGATCTCAAGACTCCAACTGAGGTATGGTCAGGAAATTCTGCTGATTATACTTGTTTGAAAGTTTTTGGTTGTCCAGCATACTATCACGTCAGTGAAGGGAAGTTGGAGCCAAGGGCCAAAGAAGGGATGTTCATAGGATATGGTGCAGGAGTGAAGGGCTACAGAATCTGGTCTCCTTCAGAACACAAAGTCATCAACAGCAGAAGCATGACCTTTAATGAAGCATCAATGCTTCAGTTGAAGGTGGAGGCTGAAGAGAGTGTCAGTAAACAGGTGGAGGTTGAAATCACTCCAACTGAGGATGATGCTGAAGGATCACATCAAGATGCAGAACCAGAAGGTGAAGAATCTGATGAGCAACATGAAGAGGAGTCAATTGTTGCTAGACGTCCTCGCAGAGAAGTGGGTCTTCCTAAGAGATATGGTTTCGAGGACATGGTTGCTTATGCACTACAGGTAGCTGAAGAGGTGGAGTCCCTAGAGCCGTCCTCTTATAGGGATGCCATCACATGTGCCGAATCTGAACAGTGAATCGCTGCTATGGGTGAGAGGATGAAATCTCTTCACAAGAATCAGACGTGGGAGCTGATCAAGTTGCCTAAAGGCAGGAAGGTTGTTGGCTGTAAATGGATCTTCAAGAAGAAAGCAGGAATTCCAGGAGTTGAAGGCACGAGATACAAAGCACGACTGGTTGCTAAAGGTTATAGTCAGAAAGAAGGTGTGGACTACAATGAGATATTCTCACCTGTTGTCAGACATACTTCTATCAGGGTGCTATTTGCTCTTGTAGCACATCAGAATTTAGAGCTCGAGCAACTAGATGTGAAGACTGCTTTCCTCCATGGAGAACTTGAAGAAGACATTCTTATGAGCCAACTAGAGAGATTCTCCATTCTAGGAAAGGAGAATCAAGTTTGCAGTCTGAAAAAATCTCTGTATGGCTTGAAGCAGTCTCCTAGACAATGGTACAAGAGGTTCGACAGTTTCATGATCAGTAAGGAATTCAGTCGAAGTCCCTATGATTGCTGTGTATATCACAAGAGGGTGAATGACGACTCCACCATCTATCTGCTTTTGTATGTTGATGATATGCTTATTGCTGCCAGAGACATGGCGGACATTCAGAATCTGAAGAAGCTCCTCAATGCAGAATTTGACATGAAAGATCTTGGTGCAGCATAGAAGATTCTGTGGATGGAAATTCTAAGGGATCGCGCACAGGGTAAACTCTTCTTATCTCAGAAAAGTTATATTGAGAAGATTTTATCCAAGTTTGGAATGTCTGGAGCGAAGCCTTTGAATACTCCATCAGCTGCAAATGTTCATCTTTCTGTTGCCTTCGCACCAAAGTCAGAAGCAGAAAAGGAGTACATATCTCGGGTTCCATATGCTAGTGTAGTTGGAAGTCTGATGTATGTCATGGTTTGCACAAGACCAGACATTGCTCATGCAGTCAGTGTTGTCAGCAGGTTTATGAACGATCTAGGAAAGGAGCACTGGCAAGCAGTGAAGCGAATTTTTCGGTATCTGAGAGGAACATCTGATATTGGCCTCATCTACAGAAGTGATTAAGAGTGTTTGGTTGCAGGATACTCAGATTCAGATTATGCTGGAGATGTTGATGAAAGACGATCTATGACAGGCTATGTCTTCACTTTGAGTAGTTCAGTTATTAGTTGGAAGGCTACACTTCAGCCATCAGTTACATTGTCCACCACAGAGGCTGAATACATGGCACTGACAAAAGCTGCTAAGGAAGGCATCTGATTAAAAGGCTTAGTTGGAGATCTCGGATTACATCAGGAGCAGGCTATAGTGCACTATGACAGTCTGAGTGCAATATATTTATCCAAGGATCAAGTACATCATGAAAGAACCAAATACATTGATGTCAAATATCACTTCATCCGCACTGAGAAGAGGATCAAAGTGAAGAAGATTGGCACTGAAGACAATCCAGCTGATATGTTCATCAAATCTGTTCCTTATGGCAAGTTCCAACATTGTTTGAACTTGCTTAACATAAATATTTGGTAATAGCTTCAAGATGGGACTGGCGGCGGCGTGGCGTGCTTTTGTGCTCTGAAGATGATTCAAGTCAAGCTGGAGATTTGTTAATAATGCCTTGAATCTGAACCCAGTTGATCCCCCTACATAGTCAGGCGTTGCGGCAGAATTTCCCTACGGGGGTCTCGCTGACGGTCAGCGAGCCTGTGGGGGATCCCCCCCTTCGGGGGTTGCAAGGGGGCGGAGCCCCCTGAGCGAAAATTTTTAGGGATATTCTGTATGTGATTCAGATTTAATTTATTTCCTTATCACGAGATAGGTGTCCTATTTTCAGGGGATTTATTTAGAGACCCATTCCGTATGTAATTCTTATCATCTGTCAAAGGAAGTGCCTATATAAACTCCCTAGGGGTCTAAACAGAGACCCATCATTGTAATCATCGTTATTCCATAACAAAGAGTCGCCGCCATTTTTTCTCTTCGCGTTCTTCTGTATTTCGTGCGATCCCTCTTTCCCTCTTTTCGTAAGACTAAATCAAAGATTTCCATATGCACCTTTAGAGATTTCCATTTAGTACCCAACCAGAGAGTAGGACCAACTCCAACACCACGAATGATTTCAAAGAAAAGAAACTAATATCTACATCCAAATCAAGATTTTATTTCCATGTTGGAGCAAACTCCATAAGCACAAAACAATTACTTTTCATGATCTATATGCTGCCAGTCCTAGTTACCTGTTGTTAGGAACGTTTCTTTCATCAAACTAATCCTAAATTTATTGCATGTGGTATTCACTTTTCCAACAGCTTGCAAGTCTCCAATTTCTTCGTTGTTCTCCATTTAAATTAGTTAGTTTTCCATGTAAGAATTGGTGAGTGAGATAAACTTTGAATAAAAATAGGATTAAGCAGCTCGAGAAGAAAATGAATGAATCTCCAGAGAAGATAATCGAGATATGTCTCTTAGAGCAACAAAGGGGAAGCTCACTTTTGTCAAATGGGACTAGAAAGCATAGAACCCCGTCTAAAATCCACCGGTGAATCCGGGGCCGTGGAAGGCCAAGGACAGGGGGTCGTGGAAGTGTTGAGAGCTTTACCCCAACAATAAGCAAATGTTTCATCAATGAAGAAACATTTATTAATGCTTCGTGATCCTCAAATGTCAATCAACTTTTTGTCAATCAATTGATTTGGAAAACTATAGAAGAAAATATGATTGAATTGATTAGAAAAGAAGAATTTATGTGTTTAATTTTCTAGGAGCTTAAGTTATATTTGACTTATCCAAAATTTATGTATGATAAATGCATGGAAAGTTGACAAACCAACGTATCCATCATTTGACAAATGATATAACATAATAACAAGCAAATCTAACATAACCCCATGTATGTGTTTGAATTTTCATTCGTATCAATGGGGATATCTAGCAACCAACTCTTGAGATGTCTTGCTGCATATCCTAGGGATGTGTTTGTACGGAGAATTTAGAAGGGATCCGTTAGGTTTAAGGTTTAGGGATGCAACTTTTTTAACAAATAAGGATAGGTTGGTGTTCATAAACCCATCACTTGGCTTAAAATTAAATTGACAAAATTGGTGATTTTGGATGGGTTAAAAATAATTATTTCCATTATACCCTTATTTCTTCTCAATATTTTTTCTTAAGGATAATAAAGACAGTTATCAAACTTAATCTTCCTTAACCCATATATTATATTATGTATCCAAACAAATAGTGGATTAAACTAACCCAATTCATCCCATTAATTTATATCCAAATATGTTTTTTATAAAGCCTTGTCATATCTAATTTTATTAACCCTTACTTCACCACCATAACCTATCCCGCCATTGTTAAATTACACAACAAACCCTACGAGAAATACTCTCATATAAATATATCAATAGAAAAGTATATAAACATCTCTTAAATCTTTTTTGGATGATGCGATAAACGAGTAAGAAAAGAAAATGAAAAGAAATAACATAAAGACGGGAAACAAACAAGGGACCACATTCTCAATGTGGCCTACAAGGAAGTAAGAATTCATCCACCGAGCTTGGACATGTCAACAATTGGATTGGTGCACACCTTCTGAGATTCAAAGGTGTCAAATGCACGTCATATGCTCCTATAAAATATACTTTTCAACTAGCCTCAAGTTATGAGCATGCTGATCACGATAAAAATCCTAGATTGCTTTTGTGCTACGCTCCTTTTCAATAATCTCATAGTCAACTACTCTTCTACAATTATAACTAGCAATGAAAATAATTAAAAGAAAATAAGAAACACAATTATTGGTGATGTGGAGGAGGCCTTTCCCCCTTTTATGTTAATTTAGATACAAATGTTGTGGGATAAATACAAATTTAGAGCATTAAGTCTTCCATATCAATATAGTTAATGCTACATACACATATTTGTTATCTCAATGCTAGCGATTGTTTGTATCTCCTCTACATTCAATCTACAACAAATTTATTTTTCATGTTTATGAAAGTTACACCATATTATAAAGGGTCATAACAAACTTAGAGCATTATAATGTCTTAATCACTATAACTACGTTAATGGAACAATTAAGGATGATTTACTTGTATTAAATGTGACACTAATTTTCATCATCTCAAAAGAAAACAAATGAACAATATACGAGTTAAATACAATATATAAATTTTTATGTCCTTCGCTAATTAAAAAATATCTAATGGTGTTGAAATAAAGAAATAAAAGACAATTTAAGTACGTAAATACTAGAATAATTTATGAAATATGTGTCAAAATTAAATTACATTATTTAATTACTATATTTAACAAATTATATTAAAATTAATTAATTAATAGTAATTTAATTGAGATTAATTTTAATTTCTAAGCACACTAAAAATTAAAATATAAGAAATTCTAATAAAATTAAGACACACCATAAAATTTTACAGGAGTCCATGGGATGAAAAGAACAGATAAAAATATAAATATGTTGTTTATGATTGGATTCTTATAACACACACCATGACAAATAAACAAAATATAGTCCAAGCAAACTCAAAATTAACCTAACCCATGATTGCATTTGTTCGGTCCATCACTATATAGTATTAATGCAATATTTTAGTGGGTGCACTCACGCGCACAAACACATTGACCTATCCAAATATGTCAAGACTTGCAAAATCAATTCGATTATGTAAGAAAAATTTTAGCGAGCAAATCTAGTGTATTTGCAACATAAACTCTACGACTATGCGATACGATTTTATGAGATACAAAATTTTGATATTGACAACCTTGCATACAAATCATTTTGCAAAATGCATGACAAGTGAATGAGGTTATGATGATCAGTGATTGTCAACAAAGAAAAGTAGAAAACAGAAATGTTTAATGATTGATTGGGAAACAATGGCCTTAATTTTTCTTGTACATTTTTAACTTATTAGCATATTTGATATTTTATTTTAAATAACAAAATAATTTATCATATTTTTTCTATATTTTAAGTATTTTGTTTTCATATATTTTAAATTATATAAAGACCTCAAACTAATTTTAAAATAAAAAATAAAAAAAATTTATTGGATCATCGAGCTAAATCGAATCGGATTGAGATTTCCTAATCAGTACTCGGTATGATCCAACCTAACATGGATATGGTCAAAAGACACGTGAACATCCTTAGTCCATGATCATCCAATTAATGAATTATGGCCACCTACTCATATTTTCTTGGACAACTAACCTTTCAAATTATAAATAAAATAAAATAAAAAATATCTTGGAGTGTGGTGCTATACTATTTAAATGGCAGTAAGAAAAGAAGTATTGTAATAATAATGATAATAATTCTAGAACAATGTATAACATTATATTCAGGTACTCACGTGCGGTGCGATAACAATTCTGATATCATAAAAGTAACCCTCAAGTTGCCCCTTCTCATAATTAGGAGCTAGACAAATTACAAATTATCTCCCTTCATCAACCATCCTTTGTGTCCCGGAGACAATGCTATCTTCTCTCATCATCACATAATAATTTTGTCTTCGTAAAATATTTTATCATAAGTCATCAATAGAGGATATGACTACAAATCATTTTCCATATGGTTTAACACCCATGATAGGTATGAATACTTGATCAACACAATTAATTAGGTTTTAGTTGACATCATTGATACGTCTTTGGGCTCTCTAACACATTACACGACTGATAAATTTTTTTTACATCGATTCTCAGCTTTTTAAATAATTACCATGACTCGTGCAAGAATAGATTACCAAAATAATTAACACACCTCACATTAGTTATCATTTATAATTATGTCGTATAACTTGATGATGAATTTAATTAGACTCGCAATTATTAGTTCCATGCATCCATATATAATTAAATTATCAATAAGCTGGCATTGCTTAGAAACAATGGGGAAGTTATGGTAAAATTCTTCGACGAGTATATTATTATTTATTTGATGTTGAATTTTATCATAAATCGGTATAAAATTGGTTATTTGCACCTCTTTTTTCCATTTAATTAATTTGTTAATATTTTTAAAATTATTTTCAATTGTGAGATCCACACAACATCTTTCTTTCGCACACTACATACTTATTTTTTGCTAAATTATTTTCTTATTATTATTTTCGAATAAATAGTTTACTAGTAGTAAATGGATTTGCATTTTTATCCATTAATTTAAAATATATAATAGTTTACTAATAAACTTTTGGTATAAACTTGAAATAGTATTGTTGTTGCTTCATCATATGATTGGTGCATGCATACACAATTAGGTTATCGATTGATGAAATGTGAATCTATATAATACACATAAACATATATGTTTCACTTGAAGAAAAAAAATATGTTATCTTAACCATAATGTTCACCTATCCAAATATGTCGAAACATGCAAAATGAGAGAAAATCATACACCTGAAAATAAGACAATAGTGATATCAAATATATCCTAAATTCTTTGAAAATAAAACAATGGGTAATATCAAGCATAGTATGTTTTTTTTTCCCCAATGTTAAAGAAGAATATATTGCAAAGAGTCCTTGAAAAGGATACATATATTATAGAAATAGAGGATCGTACCAAAATAACTACTAAAAGAATGTCCCTATATAATGAATTCCTTAAAATTCAAAAACTAAGAAGAGATTATTCATAAATCAATATAATTTTACAGGACATTCTCGACATTACAACTTTGCATGAAGAGTACACTTGAAGTCCATCTAGGTAACTTGAAATAAATTATCAACTTGGCATATCCTCATTGTTTTCATAGTTGCGTACCTCATAAGATGTCAAAATTCCTCACAATAATTCAAAGAACAACGTTTCAGTTCTACCCAAACTTGGCTAACAACTCTACCTAAACTTGGTAAAGATATCTACGCCAAACAATGAAAAAAATAAGGTTGTCACCACCACCACTTCCCTTCTCGTTATGAGCTCCTTGGCCTGGTCAAAAGCCTCGTACAGCATCCCTTTCACATGCCGGATCTATTGGTTTCAGTGACCAACAGATTAACTGCAGCAGCTCTATTGTTTGCATCAGCAGCAGCGGAAGAACCTGAGGCCAATGTCAACGCAAGTGATGCGAAAAATACTGCATACGCTCTCTCTTTATCTCTGAAACATCACATTGTGCAACGTGAGAAATGATGCTGCTAGAGTGCAGTATTATGTGGTTTGTGTATCATTAAGAGAAATGAACATCAGAACACTAATAGAAGTACCATTACATAAATATCGCAATAGAATATTAGATCTAACATCTCATACATTTTGAACGATGCAATAAATTATTAAGAAAAGTAAAAGGAAAAAAATACTGTAAAGAAGGGAGGAAAATAAGGGACAACTCTGGCCATAAATATGCATTTTTTATCATAAATATGCAGGAATTAGTTAGACGTGAGAAGTATGAACTTTGCATGCATGTGGTATATAAACATCATGAAAGCTGGATTTATCCATAAACCTAAATGCAATTTAATCTTACTTGAAGTAGAAGTCCTAATATGACAAAAAATATGAAACTCTCACCTTACTTCTACCAAAAAAAAAAAACTTCTAACCTTAGCATGAATAATATTGAGTCATAATCCAAATACTTGCAATGTGAATAATATTGAGTCCTAAAAAATCTTTGGCATCATCAATGCCAGTTATGAATTAACAGCTCTACTTAGGTCTTGCATTGCCCTCAATGGCATCTGTTATTCGCCACTGCTGGTTGATATAGTCTTCCCTAGTGACATCACCATCCATTCTGGAGGAGCCACATGTACGGAAATTTCTAGTCCTCATCAACAGCCTATTTCTTCCATCATGTTCTACTGGACAAATTTAATAGTTCTTTCCTGGGCAACAAATTCCAATATGGATTTGGGAGCAGTGGCCAAAGGACCAAAAAGTCACTAAAAAGGAATCCCTTCCATTCATTTCCGGGGACATTGGGGTCGGAACTAAAGTCTTCGCCAGATTAACATTTAGCGCACACAGTGGTTTACCAGCCTACTAGTAAAGGAGGAGACCAAGAAAATCAGAATAAAATCAAAGAATTTATGGACGCTAAAACGCAAACACAGAGAAGGAGGAGCTTTTATCACTGTACCCGGTGGGCTTCTCGAGGATGGCCGGGAAGTGCATTCTTGACGTGGGCTTCAGCAGCAGCAGAGTCCTAAGGAAGCCGAGGTTGACCAGCGCCGACTGCACCATCAAGAAACGCCGGTGAAATAAAGGGAAATAGGAACCGGTGAAGTGGACTTCCCCGCCGGCCGATCGAGCAGGGCTGTCGCGCCGAGTGACACGGCGATGGTCTGGCGACAAAGCAGAAGGAACCAGGACGCAAAGAGAGGTCTTGGCGAGGCCCAAAACGTGGCAAGTTTTTTCCCCCAAGTTACAGTCCAAAAGTATAATATTATAAAACATTAACTAAAAAATAAAAATTGACTATTTCTAAAATCGAAATTGAGATAATGTAATTCACGATTAAGCAAGCCCGTATAAAATAACTTGAGTTAAAATTAAAAGCTTAGGCCCAACTGTTATAATCAACTTATAATAATATGTATAGTTACTTAGACATATTAACTACAACAATAAAGTAAAAACTTAATTAATCACATAAATCTAATTATTAAAAAATATCATTGATGCATTATTAGAAAAAAAAATAACTTCGAAAAGATTCTCGCAAACTAAATAGAATATAATTACATGATATGAATTTAATTTAATATTGATATTTTATTAGATATTAAATCACAACCATTTTTTTTCTCATTTGATCTTGGCTTAGGTAATAGAAAAATGTTGATAAATTATAGTGCCGATGAGGACGTTGATCTTGATTTAAAAAAAATGACTCACATATGTAAATAAAATGATGATGATGAAGATGATGAATATAATTATTATTATTATTTGCAATTATCTTATAATCTTTTTGTTTGAATTTTTTTCAACAAAGAAACGAAACCTCATACCAATAAAGAAACTTGCATATTCTGTCACATCAGAAGAAAAAAAAAGAAAACAAATAAGCTTAGAAATGGAAATATGTATCAGAGAAATTAAAAACATTATAAGACGCAGCACAAAAAAAAATGTACCATTCTTTTTCTCTTTTTTTCTTTATGAAGATAAAATTACATTACAATGTAAAATTTACAGTCGGAAGTAAGAACCTAAAATATAAAGCCTGAGAAGGAAACTAAAACTTAAAAACTGGCTAACAAATATGAAGGCTGCTTGCTACGTCATAATATGATTTTACAGGACAATCAAAATTTCTAGACATCGCAAAAAGCTCATAGAGCTGCAATGGCAGCTTTCCCTGCTGCTCATCGCCAGGAATTAACCCGCAATGCATGCTGGCAGCTAACCTCCAATGTCCTCAGCTGCTCAGGTCAACTCCTTTGCCACAGATGGAGAAGCTTACTGCCAAATGGCAACGTAGTCCCGCAAAATCTCCGTTGTGGACTGTGCAGATGGCAAATCACTTTGGTCACTACATTCATGTCTTTTAAATGAATCCACATATTTCCTCACAGATGAAGAACCTTTAGGTTCAGATTGAGAATCAAGTATTTGCTTCTCACTCTGCATTGATGGCCACAGACTGGTGCACGTGCGACAGTATCGGACTGCTGCAATATTGCTTCCTACAAGCAAGAAGGGAATTAGAAATGTGTACTTGAGAAAAAGAATTAAGCAAAGGTTGCTGCAGATGAGTAAATGAACATTGTAATCAACCCAAAATTGGAATCCTCTTTCCTCCTCCACTTACCAGGACTCATATTTTTCTCATATTGATGAGAAAAATAAAACATTTCAGAGAGGCCAATGGATGATCGTGGCTTCATCCTTGTGAACTTCTAGTTCTCTCCACCGAGAAGAACATCTCCAATGACGAAATGGTTCTCACGAGACGAAACTGCTTCAATACAAAAAAAAAAAGTGTACAGGGATAATACATAAATCAGCTGTGGCATGCAAAACAGAAATAGATTATTATAAAGGATTTATCCACATAAAGCTTACTAGGAACACCCTTCACCTTCAAATCTCATGTTAACAGTGTTCTACGATCATCATACTGCTATACTCGTTTACGATTCGTTAGCACTGGAAACTATTAACAACAAAGATTCTACCAAAAAAGTTGACAACAGAGAAAACACTTTAGTTGAATGCTTGATTCTATGTGGTGTCTGGCACTACCCCCTTTTTATATAGCCCATTCACCTATAAATGCATTAATTCTTCCCTTTCCATGCAATTAGTGTTATTTATTTTTTCCTATTAACCCATCAAGAAATATAATCCTATTAAATGTCCGGTTGATTCTCTGTATCCACCTCACCATCCAAAAAAGGAACGATGTCATTTAAAAATTCTCATCTTCATCACCATTCCTCAATCAAGGACACCTAGTCCAGGTTGTTTTGACAGATGCCCTTCCAATTAAAGCAAATCCAAATAAGACTGCATCTTCTTTCTTTACTTTTTCATGAAATTAATGAGATATATGCCTCTTTATTATTTCCTATCAACTTCTCAAAAAAGTATTCCCTGTTAAATGCCCAAGTGGTTCATTGCATCCATATCTCCATACGAAGAAAAAATATTTCATTTGGTCATGGTTCATGCAACTCCGCCTATATTTTATAGCCGGTCCCAAGCCCGGATAAAGGAGGAGGGTTGTGTTAGGCCCCGACAGCCAGCATAAAATCCTGTCGAATCTTATGAACATGGATCAACGAATGAGCGAAATGGCGTCGTATGATCCATGTAGCCGACCCCACCTAGTGGGATAAGGCTTTGTTGTTGTTGTTGTTGTATGGTTCATGCAACAAATAAATTATTAAATTTTCAAAGAAAGATTAGCAGTATCAACTCAGGTTTCTAGACAACATTTCAGCATGTAATGAACTTTTAATATTATTATTCAATTCTAACTTCACCGTGTGTTATTCATATAAAAGGGCAAGGAATAAAGTAGTAGGCGAAAGAGCAGCGTTCCTCGTTTCTAAGATAACTACTATGCAACAGTTCATAACGGGCCATTGATGGTAATGGCGACAACGATTTTCCAATCATACTACTTCATTGACGACGAAGTAAATGAGAACATAGATTAAGCGGCTTTCAAATTTAATGAATCCGAAGATTGATTATTTAACATAAAAATTTCAGAAAAAACAAAGTTCATAATTTAAGCCAACGGTGAAAGTTTGAAACTTCTTCTGAATCGTATCCCATTTATTTTGCTAATTCACTTTCTTTATTTGAATACACAATGGTTTTCCAATTTCTTTTGAATTATTAACTATTTGTACAAATGTTAATTAATTTTTTTATAATATCATCTAAATATTAAGCTCCCCCCTCCGCCACTAGATTTTTAGTTTTCCTCCGTCTCTGGGCACTACCCCAGGTTCTTTTGACAGATGCCCTTCCAAAATAATAAGAAATCCAGATATATTGCATTATTCTTTCCTTTCCATGAAATCAATGTGCTATATATGCCTCTCTATTATTTTCTGTCAACTCCTTAAAAAAAAGTATTTCCTATTAAATGACCAGGTGGTTCACTTTATCCACTTCTCCATCCAAACAAAAATGAATTCCATTTGGCTCTGATCCATGCATATAGAATATAGATTATTTCCATCACAATTCCTACCAGTCCTCAAAGAATGAATAGGGGCACTCACCCAGACAGTTATAAATTAAGAATGTATAATCAACTTCTAATATGTAATATTAAATTCTTATCCATTGTGTATTTCTCAAACAAATGAGCAACAAATAAAGGAGTAATTAGTAAAACATCATTCCTCGTATCTATGGTAATGATTATGGAATGGTTTATAATGGTCTATCAATGATAATGGCAACACGGATACATTTCTACTTCATTGGAAAGAAAGTAAATGTGTAAGAGGTATGTTACTTAATTTTGATGAATCTGAAGATTCATCACTTAATGAATGTGAAGATTTCATTATTTAATATACATTATTTCTCATAAACAAATATTTAACATAAAAAAATAAGAAAAAAACTATGCCACAAATTTAGTAATATAATCCAATGACAAAAGTTTTTTAGACTTCTTCTGAATCTTATCCAATTTTCTTTTTTTGTTAATTAATTCTTTTATTTGAATTTAAATTGTCTAACTCCGCCTATGTTTTATAGCCGGTCCCAAGCCCGGATAAAGGAGGAGGGTTGTGTTAGGCCCCGACAGCCAACGTAAAACCCTGTCGAATCTCATGAACATGGATCAACGAGTCGTATGATCCATGTAGCCGACCCCACCTAGTGGGATAAGGTTTTGTTGTTGTTGTTGTTGTTGAATTTAAATTGTCTATTTTAAAGAAAAATGATTGTAGCCTAAGGGCATACTTCAACTTTTCCCATGTGTGAAACCATGCACATCATTATTTCATACACTTGTAACAAGGAATATGAATTTCTCATTCAAATGCTTGTCAAATTCCAGTGAACAATATTTAAAAAATAATAATTTAAACTTATCTCAAAGCATTTTTCTAGAAAATTGTATAATTTGAACTTATCTTATTTGCTTCATATCTTTGAATTTAAAGTGGTGTTTGTTAAACACGACTGTAGTGGACAACAAACATTTCACCTTTCTTCATAAGTGGGTTTATCCATGCCATTATTTTTATTTTCCTGTTTTATATAGTTAGCTTCCTTTGTAACGAAAAAATGATTTTTTTATTCAAACAGTTAGATCAGTAATTAATTATAACAAATGAAGAATTAGAAATAATATGAGATTTCTCCTTTCATGGAGAACTTTGAATCAGAGAACCAACATTATTTTGTTTCCAGAAAGAAGACTAGTAAATGATAAAGAACATAATTAATGGTTTTTAATGGCTGATTATTCAATCAAAATATGATGGGAAAGAAGTTGATTATTCAATTCAACTTGCAAAAGAATGATGGGAAAGAAGTTGGTGCAAAGTTCTAAATAAGGTAGGATTCATGTTTCTTCATACATTTCTCAGGGGAGGAGAATGACTATTTGCGATCAATAGTTATCCACTATCATTGACAAAAAATGCCCAATATACATACATGATACATGCTATGATTTGCTAACATCAACATCCTATTCTGATACTGTGTGCCCAATTCTCAATGTACTGCTTAAGCATGAGCAATAATGCTCAGAGGATGAGCAAAATGTTTCCGCATAATACTGTTGATAACATCAGCTTTTGCGGATGATTAAGATTTCATATAGCTTATCATTGTGAAGCATTGTGTAATTAAGAGCTATTTATGAACTTAACTCTATTAAATTGTAGTCATAATTTCTTAATTATTGTGATTTAGATACATTGTTTGTGTCCCAGAAACATGCACAGAATTTGTGATTCAAAAAAATAACAATCACTGAAAACATAGGTGAAATTGCAAGTTTATTTTTCTAGCAACAGAAAATACACGTCTCCGGCCCATGCATTCAAGATGTTCTCATCTCAATCACCATACCCACAAACCATCTAAAAATGAATGATTTAAAATTAAGTGAGCTAGGTCAAACAATAATGTTGAATACAAATTTCTTACTGAAAAAAAATAAAAAAGATGTGTCGATGACAAATAATAGAATTGACATTGCAAATAGTTCAGGCAGAATTTAGATTCTTCCTTGAAATATGATGAGAAAGAATTACAAACCCAGGATCCAGAAGTAAATTTTTGTGATCGCGATGATGATATAACTTGATACTTATCATTCATGGAGAGGATTAACACTTGGCAATTCGCAGTCGTGCAATGCCAACATACCATGAAAGTATATGTATCCATAATCTAACTTTAATTTGATCTTACTCAAAGTGGAAGTTTCAATATACTTGATTAAAAATAGCACATTCAAATCTTACTTCTTCTCAGATAGTTCTAATCTGAATAAGAATAAGATCAAGGGATCATAACACAAAACTTTCCTCTAAACATACTGTGATTACACAATTTTAGTGCCAATGACGAACTAACGGCACTAATTAGGGTTTGATTTCGTACTTCCTACTTCATTGGGCAAGTTTAAGGGTTCCTTTTTTTCTGTACCTTTTCAGAACAAGGGCCGAGCACTCCTCAAACCAATATTATATCTAAATTGCATGACAACTCAGGAACATTGTATTTCATTACTTTCCTACTTGCGAAGAAAAGAAAAGAAAAATATAATCAAGAACCTATCGACACCGAATAGAAATTCTACCAAGTCAGCTACGACGGTTGTTAAGTGTAACTCTACCAGGTGCGCTGCTCAAAAATGGACGAGGAAGTGGAACTTGAACAACGCCGACCGCACCTTCAAAAGCCTCCGAGCTAATCGAGCAAAAGAGGCACTAAGCATCTCGCCGGCCGATTGTGGAGCGCTTCTCCGACGAGCCAGAAGTGATACTTGGAGTCCCCTCTGGTGATGATGGGCTGCCCAAATGGACTACGAAGCCCATTTAATCTGGCAGGCTGATTTATTTTTGGTGAAGCTGGAAGTGTTTATTTGCCGGTTAGCATAAAATAATTATCTAAAAATTAATTTAATTAATCCCAATTAATTTAATTAGGGATGATGCCTCACCCGTCGCCCCACCCATTCACATCCCCCATCCGTTCACGTCCCCATCCTGAATTAGTGATGCGGGGCCATTTTAATTCTCCATCTCATTCTCATGGAACTCCAGCATTCAGGGAGATCACAATTTTTCAAATTTTAAAAATATAATAAAATATTAAATATTTACATAATATACATTTTATAGTTACACATATGATGAAACAATAATTTTGTATTAAATAAAAAAATTCAAAAAAATTAAAGAAAAGAAGAAGTATGTCCTCACATCTTTGCAAAAAACAAACAGTGAAAACAACGTCACTGAAGTGCAAGAAAAAATAATAAAAGAATTGAGTGCCTCATCAATGTTATTAGGATCGGAGGTCCCCGGACAAGTATTCATTTCATGTCGAATCGGTCGGACCAATTGGTAGTATTGAATAATAATAAAATAATATATTGAATATGATATAGTAAATCAAACTATAATTTTTTATTATATTATATATGAATGATGTCAAAATGTAATTATAAAAAAGAAAAAAAAACAATAATAAATCATAAAAATTTAATTTTAAGATTTGATATTAAAATTATTATACATTTTATAAATCAAAATCTTACTGAATTTGATTATTATGTATAAATATTCTATTAGTTATTTTTTTTGTATTTCATATCTTTATTTTTTATGTTAGAAACAACATAATGCATCTTTTTTTCAAAATATTATGACAATATTATATATTATATAAATAAATATATAGTATAATTAGTAGTTATTTATTTAATTTTACTTATTACATACTAAATTAAAGAAATTTAAATTTTTTATATATATTATTATATATTATACTATACTACACCAAGTACATTATAGTGTTGTTGTATATTTTACGTATAACAAAAAAGTTTGCACATAACTAATTTATCTAATATGATAAATATAATATATATAATTTATTTATTTATTTTATAATATACATTTATGAGATTAAAATTTTTGAATAAAATCATAATTCATAAGTTAAAGTTGAAAGTTTAATACGTTTTACATTAAACGAAGAGAAAAAAAACAAGGAAGTGTGCGAAAATAACTCCATAATAACAGTAAGGTGAAAGTAAATAGTATTAATTAAGGAGGGGACTAATGCCCATATGAAAAGGAAACTATAACTTAAGACCTGACTAACAAATACGATGACTGCTTGCTACATCATAATATGATTTTACAGGACAACCAAAATTTCTAGACATCGCAAAAAGCTCATGCAGTTTCAATGGCAGCTTTCCCTGGTGCTCATCGCCAGGAATTAACCCGCAATGCATGATGGCAGCAAATCTCCAATGTCCTCAGCTGCTCAGGTCAACTCCTATGCCACCGATGGAGAAGCTTACTGCCAAATGGCAACGTAGACCCGCAAAATCTCCGTTGTGGACTGTGCAGATGGCAAATCACTTTGGTCACTACATTCATGTCTTTTAAATGAATCCACATATTTCCTCACAGATGAAGAACCTTTAGGTTCAGATTGAGAATCAAGTATTTGCTTCTCACTCTGCATTGATGGCCACAGACTGGTGCACGTGCGACAGTATCGGACTGCTGCAATATTGCTTCCTACAAGCAAGAAGGGAATTAGAAATGTGTACTTGAGAAAAAGAATTAAGCAAAGGTTGCTGCAGATGAGTAAATGAACATTGTAATCAACCCAAAATTGGAATCCTCTTTCCTCCTCCACTTACCAGGACTCATATTCTTCTCATATTGATGAGAAAAATAAAACATTTCAGAGAGGCCAATGGATGATCGTGGCTTCATCCTAGTGAACTTCTAGTTCTCTCCACCGAGAAGAACTTCTCCAATGACGAAATGATTCTCACGAAACTGCTTCAATACAAAAGAAAAAAAAAAGGTGTACAGGGATCATACATAAATCAGCTGTGGCATGCATAAACAGAAATAGATTATTATAAAGGATTTATCCACATAATATATATACATATATATATATATATATATATATATATATATATATATATATATATATATATATATCAGCTGTGTGGAGCACTTCTCCGACGAGCCAGAAGTGATACTTGGAGTCCCCTCTGGTGACGAAGGGCTGCCCAAATGGACTACGAAGCCCATTTAATCGGGCAGGCTGATTTATTTTTGGTGAGGCTGGAAGTGTTTATTTGCCGGTTAGAATAAACTTTAAAAGCAACATATATTTGTTATCTAAAAATATTTTAAAATTTATTGTCATAATAATTAAATAAGGGATGCTGCAAACTGCAAAGTGTTTCATGGATTTGTGACTACATATAAATATTTATGGCATATTTAGAAGCCGGGGAATATTTAACTATAAAAAAAAGCTACATCGATATCTCCTTTATGAAGAGACCGTTTAATGAAAACTAAATCTTGCATTTGTTTCTATTTTAGTTAAATAAATCCGCATAAATATATTTAAGAACCTCTTTGGATTAAATTGGACATTAAAAAGTTTCGTCACCTTTTTAAACAAATGATGAAATATACATAACTTTTGACCAGGAAAACTTAACAAATGATTAAGGTGGGTGTTGGCCTAAGATCCTATGATTAATTGTTCTTGCCTATAGCTGATTGCCTATAACAAATGATTAATCCCATTTAACTTAAATAGGGATGATGCCTTGACCCGTCGCCCCACCCTTTCACTTCCCCATCCGTTCACGTCCCCATCCCGAATTAGTGATGCGGGGCGAATTTAATTCTCCATCTCGTACTCATGCATCCAATGTTTTCAGAACCGGACCGACGATCGGACCAGATTTTTTATCGGGTCACGATTGGACCGGTCCGATCGGGTTCGATCGGATTGAATTGGATTTTATTAAAATAATATTATTTATAATAATTATAGAGATATAATATAAATTATATGATGTAGTATATTAATATTGTACTAATAACCTATTAAAAATATTAAAAATTAATATAACATAATTTTAATTTGTTAAAAATTTTAATAATGATAAATAATAATAATTAACATTTAAATATAAATAGATTATTATTAATTTAATATCTATTATTTAATGATATAAATGCTATATTAATAAAGTTTATCTTAAATTATTCTTATTTCTTTTTTCTTTAATACTTTCCTTTTTATTTCCTTTATTTATGTCTTTTAATAATTTTCTATTTTAATACTAAATAATTTCAAATGATTATTTTTTTTTTATTTTCATTCCTATTTAATATTACACCTGTCATATTCCTTCCTTTCTTATATTTCTTTCATTTTCTTTCTTTTTTTTCCTTTTCAACTTTCCTATCTGTGTCATTATTTTAATTTTTTTTTCAAAATTTGAATTGAACCGGTTCAACCGGCCCGGTCCAACCGGCCGGTTCAACCGATTTTCCCCGGTTCAACATCAAAACCGGTTTTGCACCTTGACCGGACCGGATCATAGGCCGATTCGCGATTGAACCGGTTGAACCGGCCGGTCCGGTCCGGTCCGGTCCGGTTTTCAAAACATTGCATGGATCTCCAGCATTCGCGGAGATCTTAATTTTTCAAATTTCAAAATTTTAAAAATACAATAAATTATTAAATATTTACATAATATACATTTTTAAAGTTACACATATGATGAAACAATAATTTTCTATTAAATAAAAAAATTAAAAAAAATAAAGAAAAGAAGAAATATGTCCTCACATCTTTGCAAAAAACAAATAGTGAAAACAACACCACTCAAGTGCAAGAAAAAACAATAAAAGAATTAAAAAAATTGATGAGGGCAATTGCCCTTACCAATATTATTAGGACCGGACGATAATCCGGATAAGTTTTCATTTCAAGTCGAATCGCTCGGATCAATTGGTAGTATTGGATAATAAAAAATAATATATTTAATATGATATAGTAAATAAAATTATAATATGTTGATTATATATATATATATATATGAATGATGTCAAAATGTAATTATACAAAGAAAGAATAACAATAATAAATCATAAAATTATAATTTTAATTGTAAGATTTGATATTAAAATTATTATGCATTTTATAAATTAAAATCTTACTGAATTTGATTATTATATATAAATTTCTATTAGTTATTTTTTTTGTATTTCATATCTTTATTTTTTATGTTAGAAGCAGCAAAATACATCTTTTTTCCAAAATATTATGACAATATTATATATTATATAAATAAATATATAGTATAATTAGTAGTTAAATATTTAATTTGATTATTACATACTAAATCAAAGAAATTTAAATTTGTTTATATATATTATTATATATGATACTATATTATACCAAGTATATTATAGTGTTGTTGTATATTTTCGTATAACAAAAAAGTTTGCACCATTCAACCATAACTAATTTATCTAATATGATAAATATAATATAATAAATATATAATTAATTTATTTTATAATATACATTTATGAGATTAAAAATTTTTGAATAAAATCATAATCCATAAGTTAAAGTTTAAAGTTTAATACGTTCTAAATTAAATGAAGGGAAAAAGAAGAAGGAAGTGTACAGAGATAGTCTCATAATAACAACAAAGTGAAAGTAAATGGACAAGTATTAATTAAGATGGGGACTAATGGACCATATGAGTATTGATAGAGAAAGTTCATTTTTGAATATTTTCTAAATTTATAATAAAAAATTTTATCAAATCATCTCTTAAAAAAAATAAAAACTCGACTGGTCCAAAAAACATGGTTAAATTAGTGTTTTCAGTTTTAATCGATTTTGGTCAGTTTTGATTTGTTTTTCACTAATTCAATCCGATTTAATCCAATTTGAATAGGAGTTCGATTTTGGGGCTTCTAATGAACCGGGTTGTCGGATGGTCCGACCAATTGGTTTAGTTTGGTCAAAACAGCACTGGCCTAGCCCTCTTAGGTGGCACCTTTCATTAGGGAAGACATTGAGGAGGAGCGCCATCCCTCCTCTATAAGGGAGGAGCGGTGACACTCCCTTATGCATATAGGGAGGGTGATGCCCTCCCTTGTATAGCAAGGGGGAGAGCGTCACTCAGGCCCTCGTACACAAGGAAGAGTGTCACTCTCCTTTGCGGACATGTATCGGTGCCTGTGACCAATGATAGACTTCAACAAAGGTAGAGGTGATGGTGAGGAAGGAAGGATCGTGAGTTAGAAGAAGAAAAAAGTTAAAACAATTTAGGTTGTGTGTTATTTCTATGATAGATTGAACTATTATGATTTAATATTTTTAATTTGATGGTTGATGATTAATAGATTATATTAATAAAAAATGGGGGCGGCGAGTGGCAAGGTGGGGATAACATACTATGCGGGAGCAAAATTCCTCGAATTTGAGACTCCAATCGAAGATTCCCCACGGGATCCATTGGGTCAGAGAATATTGTCATACCTAAACTGACACAAAGAAACAACATGCTAAATCAAAGATCTCCATATGAACCTTTAGGATTTCCATTTAGTACCCAACCAGAGAGTAGGACCCGACTCAACACCAAGAACAATTCGAAAGAAAAGAAACTGTTATCTACATCCAAATTAAGATTTTTATTTACATGTTGCAGCAAACTCCATAAGCACAAAACAATTACTTTCCATGATCTATATGTTGCTAGCCCTAGTTACCTGTTGTTAGGAATGCTTCTTTCATCAAAACTCATCCTAAATTTATTGCATGTGGTATTCACTTTTCCAATAGCTTGCAAGTCTCCACTTTCTTCGTTGTTCTCCATTCAAATTAGTTAGCTTTCCATGTAAGAATTGGAGAGTGAGACAAAATTTGAATAAAAAATAGGATGAAGCTTGAAAGCAGCTCTGGAAGAAGATGAATGAATCTTCAAAGAATCAATATCTGTCTATTAGAGCAAGAAATTTATTCCACCCAACAGTAAGAAAATGTCTCGTGGTTTTGTATGGTCAATGAAGAAACATTTAGTAATGCTTCTTGATCCCCAAATGTCAATCAATTTTCTGCCAATCAATTATTTGGAAAACTATAGAAGAAAACATGATTCGAAAAGTAGAATTTATGTATTTAATTTTATAGAAGCTTAAGGTATATTTTACTCGTCCAAAATTTATGCATGATAAATGCATGGAAAGCTGCCAAACCATCATTGACAAATGATATAACATATTAACAAGCAAATCTAACATAACCCCATGTATATGTTTGAATTTTCATTCATTGGATACCTAGCAACCAACTCTTGAGATGTCTTGTCACATATCCTAGGGATGTGTTTGTATGGAGAATTTAGAAGGGATCGGTTACGTTTCATTAGGATGGGGTGGGTTTAAAAATTCTACACCTTATAATTTTGATGCAACTTTTAAAAAAAATAACTAACGATAGGATAGGTTGGTGTTCATAAGTCCATTACTTGACTTAAAATTAAAACAACCAAATTGGTGATTTTGGATGGGTTAAAATTAATTACTTCCATTCTATCCTTATTTCTTCTCAATAATTTTTTTCTTAAGAATAATAAAGAAATTTACCAAACTTAATATTCCCTAGCCCATATATTATATTATGGATCCAAACAAATAGTGGATTAAACTAACCGAACTCATCCCATTAATTTATATCCAAATATGATATTTATAAAGCCTTGCCATACCTAATTTTACTAACCCTTAATTCATGACTTTAACCCATCCCGCCATTATTAAATTACGCAACAAACCCTAAAAGAAATACTCTCACGTAAATATATCAATAGAAAAGTATATAAACATCTCTTATATTTTTTTTGGATGATGCAATAAATGAGTAAGAAAAGTAAATGGAAAGAAATAACATAAAGACGAGAAACAAACAAGGGACCACATTCTCAATGTGGCCTAAAAGGAAGTAAGAATTTGCCTATCGAGCTTGGGTATGCCAACAATTGGACTGGTGCATGCCTTCTGCATCTTTATATGGAGATTCAAAGGTGTCAAATGCATGTCACATGCTCCAATAAAATATACTTGTCAACTAGCCTCAAGTTATGACATGTTGATCAAGATAAAAATCCTTGATTGTTTTTGTGCTATGCTCCTTTTCAATAATCCCGTACTGAACTGCTCTTCTACAATTATCACTAGTAGTGGAAAAAAAAAACACAATTCTTGTTGATGTGGAGGAGGCCTTGTCCCCTTTTTATGGTTAATCTAGATGCAAATGTTGTGGGATAAATACAAATTTAGAGTACTAAGTCTTCCATATCCATGTAATTAATGCTACATATGCACATCGATTATTTCTCATTGTATATGCTAGCGATTGTTTGTATCTCCTCTCCATTCAAACTACGGCAAATGATTTTTCATTTTGATGCGAGTTACACCATGGTTGCTTGGACAAGTATTCCTTTTTCAATTATAAAAGGGCCATAACAAACTTAGAGCATTATAATGTCTTAACCACTATAATTAAGTTAACAATGTGGGAACAATTAAGGATTATTTACTTGTATTAAATGTGACACTAATTTTCATCATCTCTGCATCATTTAAAAGAAACAAATGAATAGGATACGAGTTAAATTCTCACATGACTCTCTTTATATCATGTCCATTCAAACACAAGTAATTTTATTTGTTGCTCCTTAGTTCAGGCGTGTTGAATGAGAATTGTCACTCACATATCTATCTAACCTTTTGGAATTAAAAAAATACTAATTAGGTTTTTCAAAAACTTATTTTTTGCATACATTTTTTTCTTAAGAAAAATAAAACTAATTGATAGTGTCTAGTAACATCATATGTCTTTATTTTTATTTTAACCCATAGCCAAGAGTTGAATTAATAGCAACATGTCAAACATATCTCAGCATCGTTTAGCGCAATATTTTAATAATCAAACTGACGATCATACTAGACAACCAACTAGGTTACGATTAGACCAGTTTGACATATTTTATTAAAAGTTCTATTTAGATTTTTAGAAAACTTACTTTTTCATACAATTTTTCTCAAGAAAAATAAAAGTAGTTGCTAGTTCCTAGTAATATCATACATGTTTCTTTTTGTTTAACCATTATCCAAGAGCTAAATTAAATAACACGTGGAACATGCCTCTGCAAATCATTTAGCACAATGTTTTAACAATCGCACTGACAATTAAACCAAATGATCAACTTGGCTATGATTGAGTGAGCTCTATTGGGTTCAATCTGTTTTTATTAATAGTACTAATTAGATTTTTCAAAAACTTGTTTTCCATACATTTTTTCTCATGAAAAATAAAACTAGTTGTTAGTGCCTAATAACATTGTATGTATTTCTTTTTATTTTAACCCTTAGCCAAGAGCAGAATGAGTAACAACATGCGAAACATGTCTCAACAAAGCTTTTAGGACAATGTTTTAATATTTGGATCAACTGGACCACCAATTGGGCAACAATTGGACCAATTCGACCTAGTTCAATTCGATCTTATTAATAAAACCAGCTAGGTTTTTAAAAAAAAACTTGTTTTTTCTCGAGAAAAATAAAAGGAGTTGCTAGTGCATGTAACATCATTCATGTTTCTTTTTATTTTAATCCTTAAACAAGAGTTGAATTAATAACATGTGGAACATGTCTCAACAAATCGTTTAGCACAAGCGTTGACAAATGACCAATTGAACTTCGATTGAATGAGCTCAACCGAGTTCAATTGAATTTGGATTTTATCAATAATTAATAATATTTAAATAATTTTATACATATACACATGATAAATATAATATAATTCTTAAAATATTAGTAAACCTATAGTTCATAATAATACATAATAAACATATATTAATTAAAATTTAATATTCATAAAAATATCTTAAATTATTATTGACATATTATATTAATTATTTTATTTATTCTTCAATGCTATTTATGATGATAATATATTAATTTATTTTTCCATATATCACTCTTACTTGTTTTTATTTTTTTTCTTTACTTTTGTTGTAGTACTTTCCTTTTCTATTTGCATTAATTCCTCTCTCCCTATTAATTTTCCATATATATTTCTTTTTAGTTTCCACCTATTTTTAATTCCAATACTTTTCCACTTTTTACTTTATTTTCTAATTTTTTATTTCATATTTTTACTTTTATTTTTTTTCAATTTTTAACCTGAATAAAGGTTTTTCATATTCACTAGTTCACCCATTTTGTTGGTTGAGCTAGTTTTTGTACGATTCAATGTCATTTGACTGACCAGGTTCACAATTTATGACTAAATCGACTGAATTATTGATCCAATCTGATTTTAATAAGATTGATTTAGTGGTTGTCTTTTTCAATTCATTATTATATATGCAGATGGGTGGTTTACCATAGTTCATAGTGGATAGTGAAATCATCACGGACTTTTGGTCCCCTAAATTCAATAAAAAAGACTGATTGATTTCCTCCGGGTCACATAGTTCAACTTTAAATGGCTGACAAAAAAAATTGTATTAATTATCAGTTTTTTCAATAATTTGCATGTCTCTTACAAGCATACAATACCAATAAAACTAACACATCTCACATTAATTGGCATTTCTAATTACTTTGTGTCGTTTAACGATATATGTCATTAGACTCTCAATTAGTTTCATGCATGCTTAGAATTAAATCATTAATTACTTTCCTTTTAAAAGTTTCCTTTCAATACATAATTATTATTTTCATAATTACTTCCTTTCAAATTTTTCCAATCAATAGTTTACTAATATTAAATTAATTTTATCTTTTTATTCACTACAGAAAAATATA
This sequence comes from Pontederia crassipes, assembly GCA_030549335.1. Taxonomy (NCBI): domain Eukaryota; kingdom Viridiplantae; phylum Streptophyta; class Magnoliopsida; order Commelinales; family Pontederiaceae; genus Pontederia; species Pontederia crassipes. Next base: position 24,357,817 of record CM060196.1, read on the forward strand.
CAATTAAATAGTTCACTGGTAATCTTTTTTGCGATTTTGGTGTCAACTTGAAATAGTAACGCTATTGCTTGATCATAATATTGGCGCATGCATACATAATCAAGTTATCGTCTTCACTCTTCATTCTTCAAAGTCTTGGAATTTATAAAACAGGAACATCTACAACATCTTTGTTCATAGAACATAAATAAATGAACAAGTTTTTGCTTAGCAAAATATATGGATGTTCTTCCATTCACCGAGAGATGTATGATTGACAATGTTTGTTGGTTGCCTAGACCTCTTGGTTTTGACTATAGCTGATCGTGGAGAAACTCTTTGGGATTTGGTAGCATCTCATGGAACTTGACACATCAAATATCAAACAATCAAGAGAGAGAAGTGGATAAAAAGAAAAATAACATATTAAATTAAAGGCACCTTAAAAAAACATATTAAATCAAAGATCTTCATATGAACCTTGTGCCGTATCCATTTAGAACCCACCCATAGAGAAGTAACTCCCAACACCAGCAGTAGTTCCTAAGAAACTGCATTACAGTAAATAAAAATTGTTACCTGCCTCCCAATCAAGGTTTTATTTCCAAATTGCAGCAAACTCGATAGGAAGAAACAGTTACTTTACATGATTTATATATTGATAGCCCTAGTTACCTGTTGTTAGGAATGTTTTCATCATCAATGTTCATCCAAAATTTCATCCCTGTGGTGTTCGCTTTTTTAGCACTTTGAAAGTCTCCACCTTTACTTCTGTTATACGTTTAAATCTTTAGTTAGATTTCCTTGTAAGAATTGGAGGAGAATGGCATAAACTTTGAATAAAAATATGATAAATTTTGGAAGCAACTTTTACCCGAAGATGAATGAATCCCCTGGGATCAGTCTCTTCGGGCGAACAAATTTACTCCACCTAGCGGTGAATAAATGTCTCTTAGCTTTGCCTGCTCAATAAGGAAATATTTATTAATATTCTCAATCTCCAAATGTTGATTAGTTTTCTTGCCAATCATGAGAATAGTCATATCCATCATCAAGACATAAAATTTTAATGAGCAAATCTAACATACCTCAATGTATATGTTTAAACTTCCATTCATGGTCATGAGGTTCTTTAGCAACCAACTCTTGACTTGGGATGTCTTGTAGCATATCCTAAGAGAAATACCGTCACATAAATACAGCATCAGAAAAGTAGATCTAACATCTCGTACGTTGCCGACAATGCAATAAGTGAGTGAGAAAAGTAACAAGAAAGAAATAACGTAAAAAGCGAAGGAAACAAGAGACTACCTTCTCAATTTGGCCTAGAAGGACGTAAAGAACTCGCTCGCCAAGCTTGGGCATGTCAACAATTTGATTGACGCATCCCTTCTGCATCTCCTCGTAGAGATGCAAACGTGTCAAATGCATGTTACATGTCCCTAACAAGTGTACTTGTCAAGTAGCATCAGCCTATAGGCATGAAGATAAAGATAAATCCAATAAACTACTCTTCTACAATTATGATATAGTGGAAACAATAAAAAATAAGAAAAGAAACACGTTGATTCTTGGTGACATGGAGGAGGCCTTGCCCCCTTTTTTATAGCTAATCTTCATACAAATGTGTGGGATAAACACAAATTTAAAGCATTAATTCTCCCATATCAATGCAATTAATGCTACGTTTGTAAATTTATTATTTCTTATTATAAACTCTTCAAATTATGATTTTTTATTTATTTTGGTGCATGCATATGAAATTGTTGTTATCTAAATGTTACAACATCATTTGATACCGTGGTTGTTTTCACGGCTATTCCTTTAACAAATTATGAGTGATAACAAATTACTTAAAATACGATATAATGTCCTAATAATTATAATTATGATAACAATGGAACAATTAAGGATGATATACTTGTCGTAAATGTGACACTTATTTTTATCATGTCTGCATCATTAAAATGGAAAGAAATAAGTACGATATAAGTTAAATTCACGCATGACACTCTTTATCCTCGTCTCCATCTGAACACAACTAATTTTATTTGTGGCACTTTGGTCCATGCATATTAGTTGTTTCGTACAATTGAAAATAACACTCGTTATGTTTTCAAAAACTTGTTGTTTCGTACAATTGTTTTGAAGAAAAATAAAATTAGTTGCTAGTGACCTATTAACATCATATGTGTTTCTTTTTCTTTTAACCCCTAACCAAGAGTTGACGTGTGAAGCATGCCTCACACAAGAGGTTTGATGCTTGTCTTCTTTAGAGCACAATACATATGCAGATGGTTTACCATGTCTCAAACTTTTGAATGGTTGATAGTCGATAATAGTAGAATCATCACAAACTTTTTGTACCATTAAAGCTAACAAGAAAATTGATTTCCTCAGGGCTAGATGATTCAACATTAAATGACTGAAAAAAAATTTCACATTAATTATCGATTTATTTAATAATTAGCATGACTCTTGCAAGCAAAAAAATATCAAATAATTAACATATCTCACATTCTACAATTAGCATTTATAATTATTTTTTACCATTTAATGGTGAATTTAATTAGACTCTCAATTAATTTCATGAATGCCAAGAATCAAATCATTGATAGGCTGGAATTGCCTAAAAATAATAGGGAAGCTATAATTCACATTAATTAGCATTTCTAATTATTTTTTAGTATTTAATGATGAATTTAACTAGACTCTCAATTAGTTTTATGCATGCTTATAGTTAAATCATTGTTAGGCTAGAATTGCTTAAAAATAATCAAGAAGTTATAATTCATTTAAAATTATTTGACAAGTCTCTTATTAGCAATTTGATGTTGCATTTTATCATGATTTTTTTACAAAATTAGTGAACACTTATATTAGCTTCTCTTTTTCCATATAATTAATTTTATATTGATTTATATATATTTTTTAAATTATCATATTGACACAACATCCTTTGTGCGCACAATGCATATTTTTGTCATAATTACTTTCCTATTTACTCTTTTCATTCAATTGTTTACTAATATAAATGTATTTGAAATTTTGTTTTCATTAAAGGAAAATAGTTGCTTATCATCTTTCTATGCTTTTGGTCAACTTGAAATAGTGATGTTGTTTCTTGATCATATATTGGTGCATGCATACACAATGAGGTTATCATATCCACATTGCCACCAACCTCTTGTAATTTATGATACAAGAACACCAATGGCAAAAGCTTGAAGGTCTATAGTGTCCTCATCCATAATGTCTTCATCCATGGAACATAAATAACTAACACATTGACTGAGAATTTGAATGATTGGAGATAATAATAAACTGAAGTTTCATTCTTCATCTTTTTTTCTTTTTTGACAAGACCTCAAAATGATGTTTCACAATTACAAACATTATTGCGATTAATAATAAAGAAACCATGTGAGAAGTCACACTTTGAGTTGGCTACCAGACACAATTCTGAAAGGAGCATTGAAGAAAAGGAATTTGATTATCCACTCACCCATCAAAGTTTGCGATTGGAGACAGTATATATTATTTTTGCCCATCATAGAAAGATCAACAAAAATCAAGTCTTTTCGTCTAATATCAACATAAATATCATTAATGTAATATATAGAAAACAAAGAGGCTGGAAGAATACCCCAACTGCTCTATATGGCCTTGAATGAAGTATAAGACATGTCGTCCAACTTTAGGCACATAAATCCTCGTACAAAAGTTCTCCTAGAACCGCAACAGCAAGAAAAATCATTGGGATTAATCCAGTAACAAAAAGAAAACAAACTCGTACATCAACACCAAAAGGCATGCAAAGGTGCCATGTCACCTCCTCCTGCCATGATCCACCTCCAAGAATCAACCAAGCCGCCTTTTTGCACTTCAATCTAGCAATCCAAACCAAATAACACTAATTCTAGGATGATAAAAATTGCCTCGCCTCCTTGATAGCTTTCTTCTTCCAATATTCCCTTAGAATCATCACGAGACACAAAAAGGATGATACCTAAATGCTTGGTGATTTTGTGGGCTGCCTCCCCCTTACCCCACTTCTATAACTCGTTGATCTACAACATTCTCCACCCACCGAGCATGAATACCTTGTTTCTTTTTCCATTATATGCCGTAATTATTCTATCCATTCAATCCAAATTGATTCCATTGTGCATACATGTATAGTGTTGTTATCATCACCACAACCGCTAATAATCCTCTAGGGATAAAATGCAAACAACTATCCCGGGTCCTCTCACATGTGAATCTTCCTCTCCAATTATAAATGAGTAATATGTTATGTTGCATTCATCATAATTTTTGTAGTAACTTATTCATATCACTTTCCTAATATAAAAAAATGACTAGAACTATGCAATCTATTTTGTTTCTAAATTTTACTAATTGTATCAATAAAAGGGATATTTTCTAAACATCAATGATTAGTTATAAGAAGCAATGAGATAGGACACTATCATTTTGTATTCAAGTAATAATATGTGTATATCATCTCTTATTACTATCATTGTTGTGGATCTTCAGATAGAAACAATATTTCAATATATTTATGTTTCAGTTAGGTTTAAGTTGTTTATAAAGATTAAGCAACAAATAACGACAATTTGATGCTTTCATATAACTTGTCGAATCTCTGAATGGAATTTTGAGGTGCGTCCAGATACATGATGAGAAAGAGTATCTTCCAAAATATTAAATATGGTAGCATCAATGTACAGAGGTAAAGTAATTATGACAATTTTCATATTTTGGTATGATTAATATTTTAGAAGATATAATTGTACACATTTAATAATTGTTTGTAAACTTAAATTTCGTTTAGATGTATAAGACATCACATAAATGTAGACATCATGCAAACTAAATAATCATTTTGTTTTGAAAAAAAAACTAGTTTGCAACAACGAACAAAATGTTAAGTGGCTGATGGATGTACAACTCAATTTTTGTGCTGTAAAATGATGAATTTCACGAATGGTCGACAATCTTTATAATTCCACTTCATTATTATTACTTTATCCTTCTCTTATGTGTGCTCTTTCTCACAAATGCCTTTCTCCTTGAGATTGTTCAACTTGACAGCTTGAAATAACACATCAAAAGTTGCTTCATATCTAAGTAAAGGAAGAGGATGACAAGTGCAGAAGAAGCCAAAGAGGACACCATCAAGACCGAGGGCCATCGAGTAGGCCGAGGAGAGGTTGTGTGCTTAGAGGAGGTGTGATGCATGCTCATTTCTACATATTATTTTCTACTTTAATGAGTTAAAAGTGAATGAAGCATGCATCAATTTTTTGATTTTTAATGAAAATTTCAATTTCCTTTCATATTCACGAATAAAAGAAAATGACCCGCGTCCACCGACAAGGAACATGTTTATCCAAATCGCGCCAGCCGATACGGAGCAGGGGAAAATCTGGCATGCGTTGAACAAAACGGACTGTTTCATATCAACACGAGTTGTTTTCGATGTTAATGACGTAAACATCCATGCAACGATTCCAAGAGACTACACAGTTCGGGTAATTAATGACACATTTCAGTGTTAGCTATAGCGGAGGATTCGGTGTGCCGGAACGAGGGCATTGTAATCACAAAATTAACTAACACGGCCCGTGTCATTAATGATACGATCCGTGTTGATTCCCGGATTTTTGGGTGAGTCGTGCTATAAAAGGCCTATCATTCCACCACACGAAATCATCTAATGTTGAAGGAAAACATCCACTTTTAACACTACAAGAAAACAAGTCTATTGTGATAGATTTTTTTTTACGAAAATAACTTGTAACAAATTGTGACGTATTTGTGTCGAATTAATAAGAAAAAGAAATGAAAAGTTATTTAATGTACTAGTGATGATTTTGTAATAATATTACTCGACACAAAAAGGTTCATCACATTTTCATCACAATGATTGTGACGAATGTCTGACGAAAGATATAACTAATTTGATTATTAAGAGATTAGTGATGCATTTTATTCTGTCACATATATTTCTCTCACTAATTCATCATTCATTTTATGTTTTCACTATCGAAATAAATATGTAGCTAATCATCTTATAAAACTATATAAAAGTGAAGTTGAACTTTTTTTGGTATTTCTTGATAATGGACAATAACATGCCATCAATTTTTTTGCAAAACTATGTAAAAAAATAAAGTATCTCTTAGTTCTTCATAATTTTATATATAAAAAGAGCTTTGTTAAGAAAATAATAAAAAACTTTATTGAAAACAATAAAAAAACTTATTTCTCATAATTTTTTACTTACCTCCACCAATCTTTTTGGCAAAAAATTAATTTTAAACATTATGATCACTATTAAATTCAAATAATATTTTAAGAAGTATTTATGTTTTATATTTTTATAATGAGAATACAAAATATATTTACTTCGATCAATTTTCTTCCACCCTTTGCCGCCATAAGATCTAATTTAAGATAAAAATCATCATAATAAAGACTAATCTAAGATATAAATACTATCATTTAACTTAATATTATTTCTATCGCTGGAGAGGGCCACGGAAGAACCTACTCTTCTCGGAAGAGGTTGCTTTGCAAGGTTGATAGCAATGTTATTAGGACCGGACCGGACGACGATCTAAAAAAGTGTCTGTTTCAGGTCGAACCGATCGGACCGGTCGGTCGAACCGAATAATAATAAAATATTATATTTATTATGATATAGTAAATCAAGCTATGATATTTTAATTATATAAATATATATATATGATGCCAAAATATAATTATACAAAAAATAACACTCATAAATGTATAATTAATTTTAAGATTTGATATTGAAATTATTATACATTTAATAAATTAAAATAATTGGATTTCATTATTATATGCAAATTTTCTGTTGGTTAATTCTTTTTGTGTTTCATATCTTTATTTTTTTATGTTAGAAGCAACAAATAATATTTTTATCCAAAATATTATGATAAGATTATATATTTTATAAAGAACTATATAGTATAATTAGTAGTTAACTATTTATTTTGAGTTATTACATACTAAATTAAAGAAATTTTAACTTGTGTATATATATTATTATATTATACTAAGCATATTATAGTTTGCACCATTCATTCATAACTAATTTATCTAATATGATAAATATTATGTTAATATAATAAATATATAATTAATTTATATTAAAATATACATTTATGATATTAAAAATTGATAAAATCCTAATCCATAAGTTAAAGTTCAAAGTTTAATAAATTCAACACTAAATGAAAGGAAAAAGAACAAGTGAGTGTATAAAAATAGTCCCACATTGATAGTAGTAGCAAAGTGAGAGTAAATGAACAACTACAAATAAAGGAGGAGACTAATGAGCCAATATGAATATTTTTTAAGAAAGTCCATTTTTAAATATTTTTCAAATTTATAATAATAATTTTTATCAAATTATCTCTTAGTAAAAGAAATTTTAATAAAAAAAATTGGTTAAACCAAAAAATCGAGTTGAAACGTGGTTCAACCCGATTTTGGCCGGTTCTTATTGATTTTGACTAGTTTTTTACCTGTTCGATCCGGTTCAATCTGGTTCAAATTAAAGTCTGGTTTTTGGACTTCAGATGAGCCGCAATAGTGACCGGTCAGCGGTCCGACCGGTCAGTCCGATCCGGCCCTGACAACAATGGTTGGTAGTTCTTCTTCTTTTTTTTTTTATCTTATTCTCCACACGTCCCCTCTATCATATTTATGTCTTGCATGTTCTCCTCTACTCCTCTCTCTTTTATTTTATTTTATTTTCTCTACGTCTGTGTTCTCCTTCTCCACATCTCGGCCGCGGCCACGTCCCTGCGAGAGCGACCCGCTGCCGTCACGTCCTTGCGCTAGAGCGACCCGCAGCGGGGTGGCCGCTCGCGCAGGGGCCTCTCACGCAGGGGCGGCCGCTGCGGGTTGCCTCCGCGCAAGATGCAGCTCGGCGGTCGCCAATCGCGCAGGGATGGCCGCTGCAAGTAGCCTCCATGAAAGAAGTGGCTCGGCGGCCGACTCTCGCGCAGGGGCGGCCGCTGCGGGTCGCCTCCGCACAAGAAGTGGCTCGGCGGCTGACTCTCACGCAGGGGCGGCCGCTGCGGGTCACCTCCGCGTGAGATGCGGCTCGGCGGCTGCCAATCGCGTAGGGGCCGCCATTGCAGGTCGCCTCCGCGCGAGATGCGGCTCTTCGTCCACCAATCGCGCAAGGGTGTTCGCTGCAGGTCACCTCCGCGCGAGAAGCAGCTCGGCGGTGGCCTCTTGAGCAAGGGCGGCCGCTGCAGGTCGCCTCCGCGCGAGATGCGGCTCGGTGTCTGCCAATCGCGCAGGGGGGCGGCCGCTGCAGGTCGCCTCCGCGCGATATGTGGCTCGGCGTCCACCAATCGCGCAGGGACGGCTGCTGAAGGTCGCCTCTGCACGAGATGCGGCTCGCCGGCCGCCTCTCGCGCAGGGGCGAACCGCAGCGGCTGCCGCTTCTCCAGAGGCGGCCGCCGCGGGTCGCCTACGTGCAAGAGGCGCCTCAGCAGTCTCCTGTAGATCAGGGTCGGTCACCGAGGGTCTCCGTCGTGCGGCAGGCGGCTCAGTGGCTGCCTCTGGATACAATTAGTGTAATATAAGATCACGCAGATGCAAAATGAGAAATTCAGGTTGATCTGCTAGTAAATTTTTAGCTTCCCACTGAATGATGGAGATTTAAACTAGAAACCAAATATAAGGTTCAGCCTCAAAACTAAAACTTGAAGGCACATAAACGATGCTACGCTAGAAACTCGTTTATTAATCTTTATCTTGTTTTCATTTGCATTCTCCAAGTAATACTAGAGGCAGAAGGTTTAGTGTTGAAAAGGGGCATTGCTCAAGCTTTCATATGAAAATGGGCCAACAGGTCTACTATGTATAAAGTTCACTTGATGCACTGGTCCATCATAAGCTGCATTGCTGATCTCTGATTAATGGCATCTGCAAATCAGCTATATAATAACTTACTTGAAAATGTTTGTACTTCTCTTCATCTTGCTGCTTAAGGGTTGCAAGTTATAATGTAATCGACAGATGCAAGTGCATAGAGATCACAAAAACGTGTAAAGAATATGCAAGAAGTTTTGTTTACAATTTGATGAGCCGAGGCCCTAAATCCTATATCAGCATTGTCTGTGGACTTTAATTTGTTTATAATTTTAGTAAATAAACTTGCGGAAAACAAGAATATCTTGTTGATCAGTATGATTGGAAAGAGGGGACACATGTTATTTCTTTTATTCCATTTTTTTTGTTGTTGCAGTCAATTCTGATGTTTTTTTATTTGTAAAAGAGGGAGCAACTATGGATTTATCCGTGCATTTATGTGACATCCTTATGTGCCATCAAGCAATGTGTTTCAATGTTTTGTAGTATTTTTAGAATTTGTTTTATGAATGTTACTTGTTTGTGTAAATTTTATATTTATGATATTTTTATTTTAAAATTATGTTATATTACATTTATTATTTGATCTACTTTATAAATTATCTTGGAGGCATTTAGCATGGAGTAATTGTTGATTTGTTATTTTTTTCAAAAAGCTAGCTTTGAAAACTTAGTGGTTCTTTTTAAATTTGCTCTAGAATAATATTGTGATAATGCACTATCATTTTAGTGTTTTTTTGACAAACTATAGAATTGTTTTAGTAAATGCTTTGTGTTTGTCAATTTTATTTGAAATTTTATATTATTGAACTTATTGAGCTTCTAAATTATATTAAAATTAAAAAAAATCAACCATTCACAAATTATACAAAATGATATTAATCTAAAATTTTAAATTTTTTTTCTCACAAAGCCATCACATACATGTTTCAACTTTGCTCACAATTAATGATATATAATGTCACAAATTTTCTCTCACAACATTGATAACAAATATTTCATCACATATCTATCACTAATAAGTAAGTTCTACATCAACAAATGTTATCACTAATATGTCACAAATAATTTCATGATAGTTCTGATATAATTGTCACAATCTATCATAATTACTGTCACATTTTAATTTTGTCACAAATATTTTTATCACTGTTCTATCATAAATCTCTCACAACTTGTGATGGAAACACCTTTCTAAATTGGTTTTCTATTTTAATTGTGATGAAATTTCTTTTCCCTTTTGTGAGTAACAATCCATCACATAAAGTTTGTGACAACAAAAATTTTTGTCACAATATTATTTGTGACTTGATCAAATGTGACAGAAATATACCGACACAAGTCTATTATAAATAGTTATTTGTGACGAATTTTATTCCTTTTGTGACAAATAATTCTGTCACAAAAGGCTTATTTTCTTGTAGTGTAAAAGAAGAGTCTTGTGGCTACTTTGTTTAGAGTCACATTTCAAGTTTTAGAGTTCTATTTTCTTGTTTATCTATTGTAGTCTAATCTTTGCATTATGATGTTTAACTCTCTAGTAATGGAGTAGACTTTTTTTTTACTTTGTTGTATTTCGCTGTTATTTCAATAAAAGATTGTTTCTCTTATCTAAATATGAATGTTGTATTTTTCTTGAGAATCTAATCTTTTTACATACCATATCTCTCCCCTATCTACTCAGAGAGGTGTGGACTTAGACTTACTCGGTTGAGGAGTCTATGAGATGAAATGAATTGCTTTGTGTTTTATTCATAAATATTTGGAGAATGATTTGGTTTAACTTTCTTCAAATATTTATTTAAATATCTGGTTAGAGTCCTAAATTATATTTCAATTATTTCCACCAGATATGATTTTTTTACTTAATTTAAATCACAGTGGAGGAATGCTTAGTAAAGCCAACATTTTTCCTATTTGACATTTTCACTCATTGGATCTGCTTCTTATTTCTCTCTCTGGTTATTTCTACAATTCATTTCTCTTTAAAATTCTCACCTAGTAAGAATAAGAAATAAAAGTCCTCGTGTGATCGATATCTTTTCACTATTTTACTACTTGTGCGACTGGTACACTTGTCATCTTTTCTACTCTATAGAAAAATCACATCAAGATGGAGATTGTTTATAGAGCTCTCCATAACAACAACTACCATCCATATGGATCAATTTTTTTCTGATCAAACTATTAAAATGGAGGGGAAAAAATGTTCCTCTTCACGAGAGGATTGGAGTAGTGGGCCGGTGCATCCTTAAGAAAGTGGCAGATTGCCATGTCTGTTCCAGCTTGTCGGCCGGCCTCGTCGAGTACAAGGTCTTCAAGTTCATCTTCCTCCCGACGTATGTTGTGTTTACCATTGTCACAATTGTTTCTTCCTCTTCCCTCACTCCTTCCACCCTCTCCGATGACTAAGATGTCTTCGTTGGACTTCTCGGCTCCCTCTGCTACAGAAGCTATGCCTTTTTTGCATCTCAAGATCGAATCTTGTTTGCCTTTGGATGTAAACATTGAAAGAAAAATAAAGAAATAAAATCCCATGTCCCTAACATTTGCAAATTGTTATTTTTTTATCACCTAACATGAACTCTGGTTGTGATCCCACTTCATGCGAATAGGAGCAAAAGTTGAGCTTGCAGATATGCCCATTTCGTTGAAGGCTTTTGAAGCTAAAATATTTGAGATGATTCATATCATTCATTTTCTTTTCATCGATAAGTTTTTCTCGTCTTTGCTTGAAATAGATGATGGTGATGTTGATCATTGTCCGAAGAGAAGGTGTTGTTCTTTGTCAAGAATCAGTCAACATTGCATCACAACAAAGGGGAAAATGCTCCTCATCATGAGTTTCTTTGTTTTCTTTTTCTATTTTAACGACTCAGACCCATCACCAATGAAAGTGCTTTCCTCTAGTTCTTCCCAATGATGCCGCCATGACATTCTAATGGCTAGGCCCATTGTGGCCACCAAGTTCGCAGATAGCAACGTCCTTTCCTCGTACAAGACTTCGAATCTCAAATCACCTTGATGGGAGCAAGGGATTTCTTTCTTATAGCTGACCCCACCTATCCACAATTCTGTTGAATCCCATATTTTGATGATAACATATTCAATTGGATGTAAAAGTTATTAATATATGCTTAAGTGATTATTATGCATGTGTAAGATTGAAAGATTTATGTATGTGACAAAAATCGCAAAGTTAAAAGCATTAAAAGAAAGATTTTACCCTAACTGATCGACATATCAATCGACTGATCATACTGATTGGTCAAATGATATCACGAAGAAGTATTGTCGAACAAATGTCAGTCGAAGGATCGATCGATACGATAGTCCGATCACAACAAAAGGGCAATTCAAAAAATTGTCGAACAGAAGTCGATCAAAGGATCGATCGAATACCAATCGATCGGCTAGAAGAAAAGTGAAATTTCACAAATGACGAGCCAATGTCAGTCAAAGGAGCGATCGATCAGATAGAGGAAAAGATGATAAAACCACAATGGACATCTTGACCAGTCAACTCCAGACTGAAATCAACAGTAACAACTATATTTTAATATAAATTTTTTTGCAAAAGTTTTTGGACGTATTCAACACATAGAGAAACCTATAAAAGGAGTGCCAAAGTATGAAGGAAGAATATCCAAGCTAGTGAAATCACTCCAAAACTTCTTTCAAGTTCAAAACATTCTTTTGAGCTCAAATTTCCAAATCATCCTTCCTCTTATAGTTTTTTAAGTGTGAGCATATTTTGTAATAAAAAATGAGTTAGAGAGAATCCTTGCAGTCTGATTTAGTGAAGTTAAGAGCTCCTTGTGAGAAGAGTTGTGCCTTTTCTCTTGAGCGAAGAAGGTGTGTAATGTAAAAAGTGTTGTTCTCTCCCTACAAGAGAAGAGAAAGCTAATAGATCTTTCATGGTCTCGAGGATAAGTGTAGGATCCCAAAGAACACCAAGAGGGGGAAGGTGAATTAGTGTTCAATCCGAAAATATTAATTTCACAAAAATCATAGCGGAAGTCCTAAAATCATTTTTTTTAAAACCTTTACAATTCAGATTATAAACACAATATGACAGGGAGAGAGAGTGAGAGAAATCAAACATAATAAAAATGTGTGGTTGTTGACGAGATTTGACCACACCTCGACCTCCATTCTCGCTTCGACTTTTAGACCTCGAGACCGTCGGAGATTTCACTAAGCACTTCTTTTGTTTCAAATGGGGCAAGAAAGAAAGTCCTTTATACAACCACATTTTCTCCGCTTCGAGAGGCAAGAAAACCTCTCATCTTAAGAAGTTAATCTTTTCTCTCACTCAAGAGATAAAATTTAGAACCTCTTTTACACAAGAGTTCTCACATCTTTCTGAAAAATTGTTTCTTTCTTTTACAATAGAAAACTCACAAGAAGAGAAGAGAGAAAGAAAGAAAGCTTTAAATGATAACTTCAAGATAAATGATATTCTTTTGATATTTTACAGTTTTGCTTCAATGCTTGGATGAATGTTTTTGCTTCTAGCTTTGGCACTTCTTTTATAGGCTCTAGTATGTGAAAAAATCATCCAGAATTAATTTCACATTTTTCTCATTGAAAACTAGTCGTTATTGTTCATTTGACCAGTGGACCAGTCGACCGCATTTATGAACCAATCGACTGGTCTATGTGACCGTTGCGCTGATTTGTCCAGTTATCGTAGCTAGTCGGTCGATCGGTTCGTCAACCGATATGTCGACCAACATTATCTCGGCGTCAACTAGATAAGCTCATGTATTTATCGGCCGACTGGCATCTTCAATCGGTCGATCGATATATTTCCGACCGACCTTCTTTGTTTCGATCGACAAGTTAATCGACCCACATTATTTTGAGCATAACTTTTTGTACAGTTATCCAAATGAGATAATCTTGAATTCCATGGATAGATAACAGGATTATCTATAATTTTGATATTTACGATTGATTCAGAATCTAATGAGATCATAGTTAATTATTTAGTCAAAGTGTAGTGCATAAGGTTGTCTCTTTTTCTTTAAACTTTTTCAGCATTTTAAGTTTAATCTTTCGAGGTTTGTATTATCAAAATATAATTTTATATATCATTAAAACTTAGACCTCCTTTTTTATGAAGATAAATCGAGAAATATGAAAAATATATAAGTTACGAAAAAATTGTAAAAATAAGTTGTAAAATCAATTTTACTCCCCCTAACACTTAACTTTTTTTTACAATGATGGCTATTCACATAAGTTTAAGTTTAAGGAACTCTTCATATAAAATGATATTCATATCATATTTCTCCCCCCTTTTATTTCATCAAAAAGAAAAAAATTGTATATGAAGCATATAAGAAATCATATGCAACTCCCCCTTAATCAAAAGTTTATTCTTCCCCTTTTTGTCATATAATAAACATGTAAAATATTGTAAAGAGTTAGTAACAAAAAATAACTCCCCCTAAATTTATGACTATTTTATTATGGTAAAATGGAAATAATTTGATAAAAGCCAAAGAAAAATATATTAAGAATCAAAATATGGCATAAAAATCTGATACAGCAATGATGTCCATGATATTTCAAAATAAAATTTTAACATGCTCCCCTGCCACTATTACCAATCTTTATTTATATATTCTCTTTTTTAAAAAAAAATAGTAATTTTGAATTTTTGAGTGAAATAAAAAATAGATGATATTTTTACCATAACCTTTGTGCCTTCACATTTTCAATTCCTTATTTCCTTTGCTTTGCATGTGAGGTACACCTGAAAAATAATCATTTGAACTTTGGTATTCAAATTTCGTTGAGTCCTATTGTTAGTTAAAGTTCCCTTTGGAATCCATATCATCCTATGTAGTGAAGATTTTCTTACTTTGCATTGATAAGCATAGTGGCCATAAAATTCACAAGCAAAATATGTAATATGTGATTTTCTATCGTAGGAATGATTAGACTTCCAATAAGAGTTTTGATGTCCAAATTATTTCCTAGAATTATCTTTCTTTACATAAGAGGTAGTTTTATCATTATTTTGTGAATTTTTCAAAAGATCATTTTCCTTCTTTAATTTTTCTAAAGAACATGCTAGTTTTACAATTTTACATGCATGTGTAATTTTCAAAGTTTCAATTTCATAGGTTTTCATTCTCCATAAAACATGTATTCTTTTCTTCTTTTAAATTTAAATGTCATGTAATAATTTCTCATTTTCTTCTTTAATTGAAAAATATTTTTTTATAAGAAATGAGAGTTCTTTATTCACATTTAAAGAAAATTTTTTTTCGAAAGTGCTCAATGAGACATTATTTAAATGATTAGAAGTTATCTCATTGTCGTGTGCCATTAAGTATAAGTATACTTCATCACTGGAAGAGCTTGACGAGTCACTTGTTTCACTGACTCTTCGTACCTTTTCTTTTTACCTTTTCGAGATGTCTCATCTTTGTGATTTTTGTATGATTTTCGGATAGGTTTCTCATTCTCCTCTTTCTTCTTCACCAACTTAAAATACTTATCTGGTTTTCTTATATAGCGGGCAAGTATCTTTTCGTTCACTTCTTTACTTGAGTCTTCTTCATTTTTATTTTACTTTCAAAGCCAATGTTTTCTTTTTTGGAGCATTAAATTCTTCTTCTTCTTAAATTCTGATCTCATAGGTTAGAAATGGACCAATAAGATCATCAAAATCCAATTTATTCAAATATTTTTCTTCGGTCACGATCTTTTTTGTATGTCATTGGGAGGAAAGAGACATGAGAATTTTTTTCACTTTTTGAAAGTTATTTCTCGGCTCGTCCAAAGAGGCTAAGTCATTCACAATATCATTAAATCGCGCAACCATATTATTTAAGAATTCATTTTCATGCATCTTGAAGGAATCATATTGATGATTCAAAATATTTAACATAGATTCTTTGACTTTATTCATTCCTTCATAAGTAATAATAAGTTTATTCCAAATTTTAGTTGTGCTTTCACAATTAGAAATCTGATTAAATTCTGTTGAATTCAAAGAACAATAAAAAATATTCTTTGCTTTCCAATCTAATTTAAAAAAAAAAGTGTCTTTCGTCATATTCTGAAGGTAATTTTCATGTAAATAATACTCTTTTTCAGCAATGTCCCACATATTTATATCAATAAAACATATGTAGACTTGAATTCTAATTTTTCAATATGCAAAATTTGATATATTTAAAAGGGGAGGATGACTAATTGATTGTCCTTCGGTAAAAATAAATCCACTTGATGCCATAGCTCTTAAGATGGTTAAATCTTAAAAAAAAGATTATATCTTAAATCGATTAGATCTAAAAATGATTATATCTAAAACAAGAGCTACCTGCTCTGATACCAATTGTAAGATCTCAAAGGGCACTAAAAAGGGAGTGAATTGGTGTTTAATCCAAAAATATCAATTTCATAAAAATCATCATGAAAGATTAAAATTGATTCTTAAAATATTTGCAATTCAAATTATAAACACAATATGAGAGGGGGAGAAAGAGAGTGAGAGAAATCAAACACAGTGAACACAGATGGTTGTTGACGAGGTTCGGTCACATCTTGGCCTACGTTCCCGCTTTGACTTCTCGATCTCGAGACCATCGAAGATTCCACTAAACACTTCCTTTGTTCCAAATGGAGCAAGGAAAAAAGTCCTTTACACAATCACATTTTCTTCACTTTGAGAGGCAAGACAACCTCTCCTCCTATGAAGCTAATCTTTTTTCTCGCTCAAGAGGTAAGATTTAGAACATATTTTACACAGGAGCTCTCATAATCTTTCTAAAAAATTATTTCTCTCTTTTACAATAGAACACTCACAAGAAGAGAAGAGAGAAAGAAAGAAAGCTCTAAATGATAACTTCAAGATAAATGATCTTCTTTTAATTTCTTGAAGTTTTGCTTCAATGCTTGGATGGATGCTTTTGTTTCTGTCTTTGGCACTCCTTTTATAGGCTCTAGTATGTGGAAGATTTGTCCAAAATTAATTCCACATTTTTCTCATTCAAAACTAGCCGTTACTATTCATTTGACCAGTGGACCGATCGATCGCATTTATGGACCGATCGATCGGTCTATATGATCGTTGCGTTGATTTGTCTAGCCGGAGCTGATCGGTCGACCGGTTCATCGATCGGTATGTCAACCAACATCATCTCGATGTCAATCGAAAAAGCTCATGTATTTGTTGGCCAATCGGCATCTTCAGTTGGTAGACTGATATATCTTCGATTGGCCTTCTTTGCTTCGACCGACAAATTGATCGACTTGCACTATTTTGAGCATAACTTTTTGCACAATTATCCATATGAGATAATCTTGGATTCCATGAATAGATAACATGATTATCTACAACTTTGATATTATAATTCATCCAGAATCTAATAAAATCATCGTCAATTATTTAGACAAAATGTAGTGCATAAGGTTGTCTCTTTTTCTTTAACCTTTTTCAGCATTTTAACTTTAATCTTTCGAAGTTTGTATCGTAAAAATATAATTTCATATGTCATTAAAACTTAGATCTAACAAAGGTCAGACTGAAGACGTAAGCCACTGAGTTAGGCTGAATCTCGTCAACACATTGTACCTCTTGTTTTTGTGCTTTCTCTCTTACTTTCTCTTCTCTATTACATATTTTCTTTGATCGATTTTATGTTTCAAAAATTGGTTTTAGCATTTTTTATTAAACTTTTTAAACACCAATTCATCCTCCCTCTTGATGCTTTTGATCCTAAAATTAGTAACGAAGCCCGAGTGCTCTTATCTTAATATTTAAACATATTTAGAGTTATGACATCAAGTGAATTTAATTTTTCTGAAGGTCAATTTATAAATCATCCTCCGCTTATCAATGCATCAAATTTTGCATATTGTAAAATTAGGATGCATGCATATGTATTGTCTATTAATATTAACATGTGGGACATTATTCAAAATGATTTTAATTTATATGGAAAGTCACTTTTGATGTCATGTGTTTATATTGCTTTAGCACCTTGATGATCTTGTGCTTACAGAATTTTATTTGGATGCACTTTGACGATAAAAATCACAATGGTCATGTTGATCAGTCGACCAACCAATGAGAACAATTGACCAATTCCATACTAAGATGAACAGTAACGGCTATGTTTTAATGTAAACCTTTTGCAAAAGTTTTTAGATGTATTCAACACATAAAGAAATCTATAAAAGGACTATCAAACCTAAAGGAAGAATATCCAAGCTAGTGAAATCACTCCAAAATTTCTTTCAAGTTCAAAACATTCTCTTGAACTCAAACTTGCAAATCATCCCTTCCTCTTCTAGTTTTTAAGTGTGAGGATCTTTTGTAAAAAATGAATTGAAGGGAATCCTTGCAGTCTGATTTAATAAAATTGAGAGCTCCATATAAAAAGATGTGTGTCTTGCTTCTTGATCGAAAAAGAAGGTGTGTTGTGTAAAAAGAATTATTCTCTCCCTACAAGAAAAGACAAAAATATCTTCGGCCGTCTTGAGGATGAAAAGTTAGAGCGGGACGTAGACCAAGAAATTGGGCCGAACTTCGTCAACACATCGTGCCTCTTGTGTTTGCGCTTTCTCTCTTACTTTTTCTTCACTATTACATATTTTCTTGTGAACGGTTTTATCAATTTTTTTGAAAATTGGTTTTAACGTCTTGGATTAAACTTTTTAAACACCAATTCACCCCTTCTTGTGCTTTTGATCCTACAAACTAGTGGTGGAGTTTTAAGTTCTCCGGATGAGGACAAAGTGGCGGGAACACTATCATTTCGCTTGTTGAGCTTTGATTTCACTTGAACTTACACCAAAATCGGTGAATTCTTATGCCTACCATTACTCCCTGGTCGTATAACATTACCAAAATTTAACACACCAAGGATGCTGGAAGAACAGGGTAGCAGTTAGCTCCCATTAGTGTAATGGTTTATGAGGTCTCAAGGTGAGGGTCTTTAAAAGATGTTTAAACAACTAAATGATGTTTGCTAGGAGTGGGGTTGAGGGATAGAGTAATATGATGTCATCCATAATGTGATTTTAGTTCTTAAGTCTTTAACCATTGCTTGGGGACAAGCAAAGTCCTAAGTCTAAACGAGTTTGATGTGGAAAAACTTTTTATATGTTTTCACTCTTATTAGGCATGCATCTATCCTATATGTGTTATATTTTTAGCTTTAAATGCACGCCTTATCTTTAAATGCACAAATTCTATAATTTCTCTACATCTTCTTCATGTCTATCCTAAAAGGCTTAATTTGTGTATTTTCTTGTGCCCTATTTTCCTTGCAAGAGCTTCAAAACAACCATGATAGGGATCAATATTTTGCAACAACTAGGGGTACTTGGACGACTTCTAGATGATTTTAACAACTTAGCTTCCTAGACGATTTTAACATGCTAAAGCAACTCGTTCACCGCAATACACCGATCCAAATAGCAAACGGAAAAGCAACAAGGGGACAAGCTTCCTATGAAAAATTTGCAAGGCGCTAGAAGACAAAGGGGAAAAAAGTGAGAGGATAGCTAAAACGAAAAAGTTTTTAAAAAGAAGAACGAGAGGGCAAGGGGAAGGGATTCCTTCATCATCAACTAGGGAGCATCAGAATTTTCGTATGGGAGGGGGGGGGGAGGGGTTGGACAAAGAGAAACTTTTCTTTTCGGAGAATTTTTTTATTCAATTGTAGTATGTATAATTTAGGTTTCATCACTCCTTCGAACAACATGTAACTAAACATCCAGCTAGGGCTAGTGGAGTTTTGGTTATGGGATGTTTTGTTCTTCGTTTTGATACATGGTTTCATGATAGACAACATACTGACTCCTTGCTTTCTGTTATATATTTGTATTTTTTATTTTCCAAACTTGATTGGTTTTGTTGTGCCATGTTTTATTATTGAGCTGAAAAGACACTCCATCACAAACTGAGAGGGAGCTCTAACTCTTTGTCTGACTTTATTTGTCAAGAGGTGATGAGCTGAAGCAGAGTTCTTTCTTTGTGACAGATTGGGTTTTCTGATTATCAATGATTGGATTTTTGATATCATGGATGATAAACTAACTGTCCAGGCTCTAAGTAGTGTCAATGATCCTTGCCCAAGAGGGTAGTTGACAACTTGAGCCTCGTATGCGTACCGAGAGGTGGGACGATGACTCAAAAGCAATATGAGGGTCACACATTGTATATTTAAGTACTATGAGAGGAGAACTCGAGTAACTCTGAAGCTCCTTTTTTATTTCTATTTTTCTAATGTGCATCGGCTTTAATGAATAAAATGACATCTTAACCCGAAGGATTTTTTCGATCCTTACGCGTTTGCGAGTAAGCCGAGAGGATGCGCAAGAGCTAAGTCGTAAACTGAGATGTCATTGATTTTAACCAAGGTCAATCGCTTGAGATTCCATAGGTCAGTTTCACCATTCTCTAAGGTAGGTCTCAACCCGAGAGGGTTTATCATCATAGGCAGAAATTCAATACGAGCCGAGAGGTTGGTTTCAACCTTCGCCTTGAGACCTTCTGAATTGGAAAGTGCGAAGGGTGTCAGCTTAACCCTCCACATACAGAAGTCACGATAGTGTTTGCAAAAAAGCTTTGATGAACATCACAGCTTGGGTGAGTCAAATCATTAGCATGTGCGTGAGTGTTGCTTAGCATTTGCACTTTGTTCATCGTGAGAGCCAGAACGTGTCTGTTGTTATTTTATTTATATTTATTATTATACATGTAATATACTCTACAAACTTCCTTTATCATACTTAGCATGCATTATTACCAAAAAAAGGAAGATTCATATAATGAGCATTGTTTTTACCATCAAGAAAAGCTCATTACGGAGGAAGGTTGAATCATGAAATATTTTAATTGGCAAACAAAGTCAAACCTTTTTGTGTCTAAATTTAAAACAAAAAGATGTATAATTTTATTATGTCAAAATAATAAGAATTCCCTTTACCTACCAAAATGTTGACGTTTTGAAGAATAAATGTGGTTTATTTTTCAATGTATCATTATTATCATTTTAAAAATTATTATTATGACTTAAAAGAGTCATGGACATTTTTTGTAATGCTCGAGAGAAAAATCTAATCAAAAGATAAATTATATTTTATTTGGAAAACATGAGAGACCAACCCTATCTTGTAACCCCACCTATATAAACTTCTCTCCCCAACCAGAACCTCTTTTAACTCCCTCTCCTCTCATCCTCCATACGTGCATGGCATCCCAAACAATCAGACAATCAGGAGCCCAAGCACGTTGTTGGCCGCCGAAGACGACGTCGAAATTTCTTAAGGGAATAGAGAATCAACCATGGTAGTTTAGTAGCTATGCTAAGATTTTTTTGTATCAATTTCATAGTTGTTTTCATGACCTTTCCTCTCTCCTTTTCTCCATTTGACACGAGAAATGAACATAAAAAAGAGGCCAAACAAAGAAAAGTCACATAGAGGTAGGTGAATCATTAGATCAATCTTGGATCAATTTTTAACAATAGATGTCACGATCCCGATTTAAACCTTAGTTTAAACTGGAGTTCGCGACTCATTACGAATGATCAAATAAAATTGGGAAAAATTGTGGAAACGTGATGTAATTTTTTTATAACATACATGAGAATAAAAATATCGTAAAATAAACTACACAATTTATGATGATCCTTCAGAGCAAACTAATAATCCTTAAGTTTTACATTTCACAAAATGCCTTTGCCTTCTTACAAAATAATACATATGAATTGTAAATAACTAAACCCCTCGACATCCTAATAGAAGGATACGAAGGACTCAAATCTTTCCATCTTACCACGAACCCTTCAAATAATATTATCTCGCATGATTCCCAAGAATTATCTAAAAAATATTAAAAACAACATAGTGAGCTAAAATAACTCAGTAAGTTAATAACTCATAGCCTATGTGTTACCAACTAATCAATTTGGTGGGACATAGAAAAGCATGCAATAATCATAATAGCAAAATATGTATTTTTTATATATTTGATAATTACATATAAACATACTAATCAGAAACATCACACTCAACTTGCAATCAATATCACATAAATCATATCAAACATATGTATGCAAATGCAACACTCTCATATGAATGCACGGATCATCAACTGGCCAGTGATCGGTAGGTGGACTCTAGAGGTGACTCCCATCGTGATCAGCGATGTAGCACTTAGCTCCATTCTACCTCATCCCTTTCGAGGAACAAATCACATAGCGATAAGTGGACTCTAGAGGTGGCCCCTACGGATTCTAGAGGTGACTCCCATCGCGACTCTTCACGATGTAGCACTTAGCTCCGCATGGCACTTAGCTCCAGCCTATCTCATCCCATTATTGGGGAACAGAATGATGGATTGGACTCTAGAGGTGGCTCCCATCGTGATCAGTGATGTAGCACTTAGCTCCAACCATCATATATGCAAATCCAAGCAGATGTTGATACATGATTCATCACATAACAATTATTTCTCAATAAGAAGATGAATCATATCAAATATCATTTCAAATCGAACAAGATTGCACTTCTCGTAACCATTCATATCATATCACATATGTTTTTCAAATGTGCAATCATACAATCATTCCGATATACTTTTCATAATTATATTTCTCGAAATCAATTCATAACATATTCAAAACATATTCGACACATATAATAATCGATATCACACCAAATTCAAAACAGGTGAATACATAGAGTAGGAGAAACCAACTTACTTATAAGGCTAACAAAATGTTTTCCTTTCTCTTTTCACTACTTTACTCTTCTACTCCTATAATAATAATAATAAGAAATGCATTACTACTATGATATGAATACATGCCTATCACATATAAAACATAATTAATTGAAATGATACATGAACCTTAAATATTTACTCTTATAACTCAAGTAATTATTAAACATAAGGATTGACCTCATATTATAATAGATTGCACACATAGTAAAGAAAATTCATATCTTCTTATATGCATAATCAAATGATATCATTCCAATTTTCTTTACTTTCATATTACATAGACATTAATCTGTAAAAGTTTCATTTCCTACTTCATTATGGTTTGCTCTCATGAAAATCAAAATTCAGTCTAACTTTATGTTGTTTCTATATTCTGACAGACTGAGTAACCTTACTTTTATGATTTATATAAAATAATAAACATTCCCTGTTCTGATTCTTTTAATTTTCTCACATAGTAGACATCTTAAGGTGCAATCATAAAATTACTTGAATTTATATCTATTTCTACTGAGCACAATAAATTTAATCAATATTAGCATAATTTGCCCTAAGTTCTCTCTTGACAGACTAAGTAAGGCTCGGTAAATTATTTATAACTTTCTCTACACATATCATTTCCTAGTGATTACAATTTTCAATGAAACCTAACTTCAATTTCTATAACACCATAAATTATCAAATAATTACACGACATATTAAATTTAATACATAATTTACAAATTCGGATAGCAATTTCGGCGGGCAGAGTGACAGTACCATAAAGATAAGAGCATAACTTTATCTACAAAAATCCTATTAACTTGATTCCAAAGCTCAATGAAAGTAGACTCATAGAGGATCTATCAAAACAACTTTCATAATTTTGGGACCATCCGAAGGTATGTAATTATGTAGCTAAAAATTTAGGAACCAATTGAACATGACTAGGGTTAATTTTGCTCATGAAGAACATGAATTTTGCCCCATGATTAGCTAAAATCTGAGAGTGTAAATGGTTTTGCCTTTTTCATTTATTTATTTATTTATTCATTTACTTAAGACATTACATGTAAATAAGGAACTACCCCCCATTTGGATTCAAATAAAATATTTATAAAATATTCAGAGAAACCCTAATTAGAAAGTTATGTAGTTGAAATCAAAATAAAGTGAAGTATGAACTCACCATATGGCAAAACCCTAATTCCCCTTCAAATAGTTTCACTAGTAGAACATGGTCCCATCTTTCACTTGGAAATTCATATGGGGCAGGCGAGGAAGTGAGAACACTACTAGAAAAACGCAGATTACCGACGGTCCAAACATGTAGAGGAAGAAAGATAAGGCAGGGTTCAACCGACCTTAAGTCGGCCAAAGACAATAAGAAAATTATATTGGTATTGGGGGTATTTACATGTAATGCCATTTAACTAAATGGTTTTGCATTTTTCATTTATTTATTTATTTATTCATTTACTTAAGACATTACATGTAAATAAGGAACTACCCTCCATTTGGATTCAAATAAAATATTTATAAAAATAAATAATCAAGAAATCGAAATCTAAATTTTTGTCCGAAGAGCAAAAATTACGATTTCACAAATTTTTCGATTTTGCATCTATATTTTACCTAAGTAAAGCAGCTCCTAAAAATTGTTAAAAATCACATCTATAATACTTTGATATATAGGAACAATTATCGGGACTTTAATTTTCTTAATTCTAATATTTTCATGCCTTGGACAAATTTTCATCATATTTCAGCGATCAAACACTATGAGCTATAACTCATGCATTAACACATATATCAATTTTCTTATCAATAATATGATATAATATTAATCCATATGATTACATGTGAATTAAATTTGAGATATTACAATAGATCTGCATGATCTTAGGGTTGTCATAGCATTTGTTATCATGATCTTAGGATCCAATTAGAGTCATGTCATTATTTCAACAAAATCACCTCAAAAATTGAATAATCAGCGCCACCGTTCGTTGGATTCAGTTAATTCGAACTAGGTTTTGGACAATTTGGCTCATGTATGCCGTGCGTCAGGTGAAATAGTATAGAACCCAACCCAAGTTTAATGCTGCTCGATTCGAGTCCTACCCATTGCCTCCGCTCACTGTCAGCCCAAGCTGTGTCCGAGACATCAGAGCCCACAGAAATGGGGGTACCATTATAGAAAATTATTATTCTACATTTCATTATCATATTGATGATTTATGGGTCACCATCTGATATTTATTGTTATCCTACGTCATCATTAGATGTAGAACTCTATTAACTCGATTCTATTATCACATTCACATTGCATAGATGATGATGAGATTTAACCCCTCCATGATCCCATCAATCACATGACATTGTTGACTTTAGTTGTTATCATTGCATAGTTATGATCAAGTCCTAATCTAGACGATGAGAACATATAAAAGTCTAAGTGCTCACATTACTAAGGTTATTGCATAGCATAGTAGAGTTAGGGCATGATTTGTCTCTATTACACGATTTCTCTCTATCCTATAACGAAAGTGGACACCCTTCTCTTTAAAGAAGATGCACAATACATGAAACCTCATTGCAACGAATATGTTAACCATTGACATTGTCTGAAAATATAGGGATAAATTTCACTAAATTTCCTCCATTCCTAACGCTATCCTACAACTTCACTTTGTAATCAGATTACCCTCCATCTTTTAACTTATTTCACCAACTACCCTTTTGATCAATGATCGGCCGTTTCCCGATTGCCCTATCGATGTGGCGTCCACATGATAATTTTCTCTCTCCTCCACATGGTTAACTAACCGATGTGTTCATCATTAAAAAATAAAAAATGGGGTGCTGCCCCTATAGCTCATCACCCCCCCCCCCCCCCTCCTCTTCCCTTTTCATTGTGCCAGTGAAGGGAGGAGAGGGCGACCCCCACCCCCTTTTCCTTACGCGCCTCGGCACAGGGAAAGAGGGGGACTATTGCCCCTACCTCCGACGAAGGAGAATTTAGATAAAGGGACTTACATGGTCACCTTGATGTCTCCCATCTCAAGCAGCGCCCTATATTCCTGCACTGACAACTTGAATGTGAAGCTCTCCACGTATGCCATGCCATCAGAGTTGATCGATTCCTCGTTGATGGAAGGCTTGTACTTCTCTAGGACCTAGGGCTGAGCACAGATTGGTCGACCCGGTCCGCACCGACCTAGTGGACCGGTATAAAAACCTGGCCCGGACATAAGTCGATCCAGGACCAGGTTTATGTTCATGGAAACCCGGTGGGTCTCGGGTCGGGACCGGATCTGGAGTCTAAAAACCCGACCCGTGTCCCGGCCTGAGTTTCCAATTATTTTACAATTCTAAAAACCCGATAGCCCGCTACCCGTAACATGCCTACCCGCGACCGCCGACCTGCAAATTGAAAATTGATTCATTGAAAAATAAATTTCGTAACTCTCGACTCCGTGCCCTAGCTGTGCGGTGTGCCACCTCACCGCTCGTTGCCACTGCTCGCTGCCTCACCGCTCGTTGCCAACTTGTCGTTGCTCGTTGCCGACTTGCCGCTGCTCGCCGCCTTGCCGCCTCGCCACTCATTGCCGACTTGCCGCTGCTCGCCGCCTCGCTGCTCGTTACCGACTTGCCGCTGCCTCGCCGCTCGTTGCCGCCGCCTCACCGCATCACCGCTCGTTTCCACTGCTCGCTGCCTCGCCGCTCATTGCCGACTTGCCGCTGGCCCCCACTCATTGCCGACTTGCCGCTGCTCGCCGCCTCACCGCTCGTTGCCACCTCGCCGCCTCGCTGCCCGTTGGCGCTGCTCGCCTCCTCGCCTCCCATTGGCGTTGCTCGCCGCTCCTTCACGCGGCGCGCCAACGCCAGCTTCGGAGACGTCGACGGCAGCCGGCAGGTCAGAGTTTTACTCACTTCTTAGCTTCTCTAGCGACTTTGGCATGGTTAGGTAGATCACATAAGATGCCTCTTTTCTAGTGACTTTGGCTCAGCCTTCTGCGTCCCACGGTATCAGGCACCCAGCTCCCGTCTCAAACTTTTGCCCCTATGCCGTGGACTGAAGGTTCACGGAGACGATACCAGATTAGCAGGTCAGAGTTCTGCTCCGCATATCTACTCTCTAATGACTTTGGGATGGTTAGGTGGATAATTTTTTGTTTTCTGTATAATGTTGAAGAGTGTTGTGATATGATAGTTTGTATGATTGTATGTTTTCTTCTATGTTAACAAAATTGAGCCATATCTTTGTGTTATCTTTGTAATTGTTGGCACATTTGTTTATGTTCCTGTAACTTTATTAGATTATTTTGTTGTTCACATATGGATAATGAATTTGATAATTCGTGCATGCAATTACTTTATTAGATTATTCAATCACTTTTATGTTCATTGATTAGTTTATCAGATTAATTCAATCATATTGAATCATCGATTAGTGAAATGCAGAATGTGAATGGAGGTCCAGGATATTGAATCATCGATTAATTCTTATGCTGCGATTTTTTGTTGTTTATTTTTTTTTTGTCAAAACCAGCTAGGATATTCTGTTATTTGTGAATGGAGGTCCAGGATAATGCAAATGCAATGACTGACATAGGGCCTAATGTCCCTAATCCAACCTTGAGTGATATTATCATCGAGTCTGCCCAATCGAATTTAAACCCTACACAAGGAACTAATGATGCTTATGTGTAAATAGAAGTAGTTATGAGGAAGCCTAGTAAAAACAAATCAGAAGTTTGGAATCATTTTGAAAAATTTACTTCGGATCAAGAAGTTAGAGCAAGGTGCAAAATATTGCAAAGATGACTTTGCTGCCAACCCAAATAAGCATGGAACTACTGGCTTATTTAAGCACCTGAAAAGATGTAAGAAGTTCCCATGTAGAAGTGAAGTGAAGGGACATAAAATGTTGGCACAAAGCTTGCAAGGAGTATCTACTACAGCAAAACCATTAGTCCCTCATTCTTATAATTATGAAGATTGTAGAAGAGTCTTGGCTGAATTTGTGACATGTGATGAGCAAGCTTTCAGAGTTGTAGAAGGTGATGGATTTCGCAAGTATTCAAAATGTTTGGAACCTAAATTCATGATTCCTTCGAGATTTACTATTGCTAGAGATTGCTATCAGTTGTATTTCGATGATATGGCTAAACTTAAGGCAATTTTTAAAAAGTTTTCTTCACGCATTTGTCTTACTACTAATACGTGAACATCTTGTCAAAAATTGTGTTGTATGTCTTACCGCACATTTTATTGATGAAGATTGATTTTTACACAAAAGGGTTCTTAATTTTTGTCCAATTGAAGGACATAAGGGTGAGGATATTGCTAAATCTGTTAAAAATTATTTATTAGCATGGGAAATTGAAAAGGTGTTCACCATCAATGTGGATAATGCTACAACCAATGATAAAGCTATTGGTCATTTGAAAAAGAGATTGCATAGGTGGAAAGGTTTGATATGTAACGGTGATTTCATCCACATCAGATGTTGTGCACATACACTAAATCTTGTGGTTAAAGATGGGTTACATGATATGAAATCAACAATTGTGTCAATTCATGAAGCTGTTCGCTATGTGAGATCATCTTCGGCATGATTTGGAAAATTCAAAAGATTTATACAGAAGGAGAAAATCACTAGCCAATCTAGTATTATTATGGATGTGCCAACTCGATGGAATTTGACCTATTTAATGTTGGAATGTGTTGAAAATTTTCAAAAAGTATTTGAAAGGTTGGATGATGAAGATAGGGAGAACAAATTACGTTTCAAAGAGAATGATTGTATGCCACCAACAGTTGAAGATTGGGAAAATGCTCGAAACTTTGTGATGTTTTTGAAAATTTTTTATGATGCAACATGTACCTTATCTGGCTCATCTTTTGTGACAACTTCTTCTTGCTTTTATGAGATTGTATATGTCCAATCTCAAATTACAAAATTGAGTGATAGTCATGATGTGCACTTGCAAAAAATGGCATGCGACATGGGGTCTAAATATGATAAGTATTGGAGAAAACCTAAAAATATTAATCCATTGATACTTATTGCTGTTGTATTAGATCATAAATATAAGCTTGGATATGTTGAATGGAACTATCCAGATCTTTATGTCTCAAGCATAGCTACTTGGGTAGTTAAAAAAAATTCAAAATAGTGTGTATCATATGTATGAATTTATGTACAAGAAGTCAATCAAGGTTCAAATTCTCAAGTAGAGAATACAAATTCTACAAATGAGGTTGACAAAGTAAATGTTGACGAGAAAACAGTTAGGATTCATCAATGGAGTAGACTACAAAAGAAAAAAAACAGTACTGATAACAAATTTCAAATTGAGAGATATTTGATAAAACCTTGCGAGAGTGAAGGGGATTTTGATATCCTAAATTGGTGGAAGGTCAATTGCACAAAGTATAGTATTCTTTCTCTAATGGCACGTGATGTCTTGGCCATTCCAGTGTCTATAGTTCCTTCAGAGTTTGTTTTCAGCATTGGAGGACACATTCTTGATTTCTTTAGAAGTTCTCTATCATCAAAAATGGCAGAAGCTCTTGTTTGTACACAAAGTTGACTATCATCATCACATTTTAGTCTTGAAGAAGATTTCGATCAATTTGAGGCCACTAACAATATAATTAAAGGTTAAATTCAATTAGTATGTTCTTTATTTATATGGTTAGTCATTTTACTTATATTATGTCTCTTTACTTATATTGTTAATCATTTTACTAATTACAACATTTTCGACATTCTTGTAGAACTTATCGGATCTACTCAAGTTGGATCCTCAAGTTCAACATTGGATCATATGATGGTAGAC
This sequence comes from Pontederia crassipes, assembly GCA_030549335.1. Classification (NCBI taxonomy): domain Eukaryota; kingdom Viridiplantae; phylum Streptophyta; class Magnoliopsida; order Commelinales; family Pontederiaceae; genus Pontederia; species Pontederia crassipes. The sequence continues at coordinate 24,387,310 of CM060196.1, forward strand.
AATTAACTCTTTGAAGTTTGAATTGTGGGTATGTGAACTTTTTTCTATAATTTTATTGTACATTTATCATATGTCATATACTTTGGCTAATTTCATTATAATGACAAACTAATTTCATCATTGGCATGTCTCTTTTTTATTGCTCTAAAAAAATGTTATCTTTTTTATTGCTAACACTGATTCATTCTGTTGTGCTATTACATTGGTAGTATTATGAATACAATCTTTAATGTTAGATTTTTCATATGTGGTTTCTAGGGTTTTTTCATTGAGTCAGCAAGGAAGGACAACCACCAACCAAATTAGACTATGGAGCAATTCTTCGAGGTGGTGATAAGTTTCTTGAACTATTAAAATAAAAATGGCCATATTAATTTGTGAAAGCTACCATGCATGAAGAAACTAATTAATTGTAGATGCCTGTTATAGTAAGAATGTAAGATCTGGTCTTCTGATCATGTAGGTCCTTTTTGCAGATTGCAATATATTAAGTAGCTAGTCATAAGGTTTAATTTGCATTGCTACAGTGAAATAGACCACCTACCCTTCTTGTCATCGAAGTGAAAGTGACAAAGCTTTCCTTCCCTAAACTGAAATGATGAAATAACTGGATATAAATGGATATTTAGCTATCAAATAATCTGCTTTAGCTTTCAACAAAATTATCTATAATATATATGCCCTTAAGTATGTACAATACTAGAAGTGTTCTTTGGCATTTTCCAAGGATAGCTGTAAATTGTATATCTGAAATTTTTATCTGTATTAAATAAAATGTATCTTAAACTTATGGTAGTGATTTTATGTGAGAATAAAAGATTTTGTCATCCTCACAGTTGCTACTTGTAAGTTTAGTTAATTATTTATTACTTTTCAACCTTTTCAACAATTCTAGTTGATCCAAACACATCTCGGCATATTCTCTCAATAAATGACTTAGATCTTCTCAATATGTATTTTTTAATCGTGGTCATGTGTAAAATACTTAAGATCACATTGAACATTTATCCTTTTTCTTTTTCAATGTTATCGGGTCAGATGGATATGTAGGGTTGTATCCATCTATCAAGTGTTGTAGGGTTGAATCAAGTTTCAAGTTTCAGCTGGATGCCTGGATATGTATTATGTAGACGTCTTTTGAAATTTTATCGTATTCATGTCATGTGTTGACGTTATTTGACATTTTAGTTGTCAAATGTTGTTGACTTGCTGCCTGTTGTGTTGTATGTATAAAACCCAATTTAATATTTGAAACTTATGTTGATGATAATGATATTTTAGTTATCAAACTTATGCTGTAATTTTTTCATTATTCCCGGTTCTAAACCCGGTTTTATTCCCGGTTTTTTAGTCTAACCCGATCCCGAAACCGGCCGGCACCGGGTCCGGTATCGGGTCAGAAACAAAAATTTTTTGACCCGATAAAATTTGGACCTGGACCCGAACCCGGGTTTGCTCTGGCCTACTAGCACCGGGTCAAGGTAGAATGGCAGGAACTTTTCTACCCTTAGCTCTGTCGGGAACGACACCTTTGTGAAGTTGTAGCCATGTGTTGCTCCCGATGACCAATATGGTTGTGTTCGGAAGCATCACACTCATGGATTGATACACTCTGGAGATGTTTGTAGGAGCCAGCGTGCGGAACCTATTGCCGACAGGGAGCATCGAGCGGTAAAGCACGAGGCTGACGACGGGCTCACCAGTGAAGCACCAGCTGGAACAGCCCTTGCTATCGCCATTGATGAGCAGCAACTTGCCGTTGGGCAGGATAGCATGTCGCCCATGGTACGCCTCATGGGCATCTGCTCTATTTGCCACTTGGCTCTCAACACAGTGATGCTGATCCTCCCGCTGGTCTGCGGTGCTGGTAGGAATTGGCCTTTCTCCGCTTGGCTAAAGGCATTGCTCGGGGATCCACCATAGACGATGACCTCGACGATCTAGAGGGCGTTGTTTCAGTCGAGGACGAGAGGCAGGAGAGTGGATGTATCATTCCTACCTAAGATCTGCGATCTCAATCTTAACTTTGGGATCATTTTTGTAGGATCGGTAGGATCTCAATCCAATTTTTTTCAACTTTTTGATTTTTTTTAAATTTTTCACCAAGTGCAACTTGATTTTTGGATAAATAAAAATTAAGAAAAAGATGATTGGTTATAATAACTAAAAGTATTTTTTTGCACTAAATAACTCTGTCATAAATGTATATCAAAAGTTATTATATAATGTTGCTTCATATTCGTCATGTTATTATATATATGCATTTGTAGGAAGTCTTAATAGGATAGTACTCAAGTTAACGTTATTTATAATTTAAACAATTAGAAACTTGTTTTTAAAATATTATTTTACATAATTTTATATATTAAATTATTTTTTTAATATACAAGTAGGATCTAATCCCACGACCCATCTTATGTAAGTTCTCAATCTTAACTACGTTGGCCCTATTGATTCTTTATCAAAGCATGGTATTGTTTCCTCTCCATTGATTATATATTACATTGGTTCTATGCTTTTTTATTATTACTACTTATCCATTAGTTTATCATTCACCTCCTAAGTCACGGATTATTATTATTTTTGCATTGATCATGCAGTTAATCAATGTAGTGGAGGATTAGCTCAAGGGAGTGATGATGTCTGTGAAGGCCATGTGCACATGAACTAGTCTTATAGCTATTTCCTCATAAATGTGTCTTTATTTTATTAACCTTTCATCTTAACATATGATGATTACATTATGATTCATATTAGAGATTTTATTGCACTTCCGTATTTATTGATATATTTTATGATATTTCTTTTAATTATTCTTCTTATTTAATATTTTATAAAAAAACCAGTCAAAGTCAACATTTTAATCAAAGCATTGTATATGTGATAGTGATAAGAATGATTTTGAGACATTAGATTTTTACTCTTACATAATAAAATAAAAATGAAATGATAATAGTATGTTATAAAGTGACATACTATTTTTAATTAATACATAAGATTTTAAACAAAGGAGAAAATTAAGAACACAGAGTAAGTATCCTCATATTATAAAAAATCTTTGGCAGTCAGGGATTTGCATGAAAATCTTCGTAGCAACAGATATTTTGTCTCCGCCCTAAGAGTTTCTAACCTACGATTGAATATAGAGTTATTTTTCCTAAGCACCTCAAAACTATCACGATTTTTCACATCTAACTCCAAACTACGAACTTCATTTTTTGGATATCTAAACTATCGCAATTTTTTCAATTTAATCCATCGGTCCAATTCCGTCGACTTCTCCGTTATTTTTTATTTTTCGCATTTATGAAAAGTTCATTATACCCCTGCATTAGTCTTCTTTTACATAAAATAATATATAATAATGGATATAAAAATAATATACATAAAAAAAGAAAAAACAAGTGTCAAAGACCGGGAAAGAGGGTCGCCCACCTCTGCGTCGTCACGACGACATGGGGGGCTTTCTCTTTCCCTGCATCGAGAAAGAGAGGGGGTGGCAACGACGACGACGATGGCGCAGGGAAAGAGAAGGGGGGTGGGTCGCCGCCCCCCCCTCTGCGTCGTCGACGTCGACGATGACGCAGAGGGGGTGGCGACCCACCTTTGCGTCGTCATCGACGATGACGCAGAGGGGGGCAGCGACCCCCCTCCCTTGACACTTGTTTTTTTCTTTTTTTCAAATTATTTTTATATCCATTATTATATATTATTTTATATAAAAGTGGACTAACGCAGGAGTATAATGGACTTTTCATAAATGCAAAAAATAAAAAATAACGGAGAAGTCGACGAAATTGGACGGAAGAATCAAATTGAAAAAATTACGATAGTTTAGGTACCCAAAAGATGAAGTTCGTAGTTTGAAGTTAGATGTGAAAAATTTCGATAGTTTAGGAGTGATCAGAAGAAATAACCCTTGAATATATAATATAGTTTGGTTCAATGTTGTAGCCTGTAGTGTAATGCAACGTAAATGGTTAATTTGATTTTCGTTGTGATATTATTATGGTACAATTTGTGTCATTTTAATAAATCAATAATCATGTTTAAATGATGAGTTTAATTTTTTAACTGAATCAAATAATTGTTTCAGAGTTAAGTGATTAGTAATTAACCTCTAAACTGGATTGATTTGACCATGAAATCTTATTCACGACCAATTAGGTAGATTTAATGACATTTGAACAGGTTATATTTATCAAATATTTTATTTTAATTCTAATAAAATATTATTCATTATTAAATACGTGCGAGTCGACCTTAATGATATCACAAACCAATAAGTTATATCCTCATTTCTAGCTAACAGAAAGAAAATGTGAAAATGCAAATGCAAAAGTTTTGACATCGTGTCATAACTAAAATGTAGGGCAGGAAGAAATTTTCCTCCCTTGACTACTACATTTAACCAGCCTGGAAGCAGTAAAAAAGTCTGTTTCCTCGTCATCAGCCACGTCGGACAAAAGGGAACATTAACAGAAAAATTAGCCTTTTTTAAAGCAGATAATAATAATCAACTTTTTTTTCGGGGGGAGGGGGATTTTTTTAACAAAATGCTTTAACTTTTTAATCATTTAATTATCTTAGATTAACAAAAAAAGGAGTCGATATTAACCAAACTATCTAATGGCCATTAAATGCGTGTCACGTGCTATACATACATTAAGAATATTCAATTGCTTATAATTATTATTTTAAGACAAACAATAACAAAATCTATTAATTAACTAAGTTTGAAATTTGCTGCACTTCGGCCATCCTAGGCATTTACAATGAAGAACGAAGCCAAGTAAGAAGTAAGAACAAAAATACAGTACAGAGTGCAACATCTCTCTCTCTCTCTCTCCCCCCGTTCACAGTTATAGTACTGTACACATTCTAAAGCTGGCGGCATCGAAATCTATTACCACTCTTTTGGAGCCATTCTCCTGTCCGTGTTTTTTTTTTTTTGCCTTCTCTCACTTCTTTTTGTTCTTGCTTCCGAAAAATTATTATTAGTAAAGTAATAAAAGAAAACTCGTCGTACGAATATACCAACCGTGTCGGTGTCGTCTGTAGGCCGATCGGAAGGCACATTTGACAGCTGTCCGTCCACATCGTTAATTAATTAAACCTTTTTTTTTAAAAAACTTTGGTGCCCTTTTTTATCGCGGCCCCACGAGCGATCCTGCCAGCTCATTGGTCCATGGATCCCTCTGGTACCGGCAATCCAGTGGCCCCCACGCGCTTTCCCAATCAGACAACACATCGCTCGCCTCCAGCAGGCCGTCGCCTGAGCGGTCGGGATGCAGGGATCCCTTTCCGACACGGTGAGATCTCCCACCCAGGTCCGGCGCGGTGGAGAAATGCGGCTACACGTCGGCGAATAGCTCGTCCTGGCCCTCGCGGCGGAGGAGGTCGTAGGGCGCCCAGAGCCCATCGAGGGGGCACGGGCGGCCGGCGTCGAGGCGGAGCCACGGCTTCCCCTTACCGCTCCAGTGCAATAGGCTCACTGGACCAGGGTGGAGGTCCCGGCAGAGGCCCTCCACGTTGTCGCCGCCGAGGCCGTGCTGGTTCCACCGATGCTCTACCCCCTTGACCTCGCCGGCGAAGACCAACAGGAAGGGCGGCAGCGAGCCCAGCTCGTAGATCCGCGCCTCCTTCTTCTGGACCTGCATCCAGGCCTCCAGCTTCCGGGTGAACTCTCCGGCGCGCCAGCGCTCCAGGTCCATCACCATGACGCCGGTGTTGAAGTAGCACGGCGGGCGGCCGCGGCCATCGAAGGCCCGCGGGTAGAACGGGTCGGACCAGAAGCGGTCGGTGAAGTAGGAGGTGAAATTGGCGTGGCAGTACTCAGGGGCGGCGAGAACGTGGTCGCCAAGATCGGTGGCCCAGAGGCGGGCGACGTCGTCGACGACGACCAGGTCGGAATCGAAGTAAATGACGCGGCTGACGGAGGAGGGGAGGATGTCGGCTAGGTAGATGCGGGCGTAGTTGAGGGGCTGGTCCAGGGCGCGGCGGACGGAGGAGGAGATGCGGCCGCGGACGAGGGACGGATCGAAGCGGTAGACGGTGAATGTGAGGGAGGGGAAGGAGGCGGCCACGGCGGGGCTGAGGCGGCGGGGTCGGGTGGCGAGGAAGTGGAAGGCGACGGATTCCGGGCACGACGCGTGGCGGAGGACGGAGAGGACGCCGGCGAGGGATCCGCGGAGATAGGTGGCGTCCAGTGTCATGGCGATGTGGATGGTGGGGGAGGAGGAGCACCCGGGCCCATTGCGGAAGGCCGGGGCCTCGCGAAATCGGGGCAGCTCCGCCGGCGGTGAGGACGACGTCCGGATGACTCCGGCGCCGGCGAGGACGACCAGGAGTAGCATCGCCGTCGCCGCAGCCGTCGCCATTGGAGCCGAAGAGAAGAGGAAGAGCGGTGAGGACTGAGGAGGAGAGAGGGGTTTGGACTTTTGGAGGTACAAGAAGAGATGGATGTGGGTACTTGGAAGGGGGTGACAGCCTGGAAACATGTCCTTTTTCCCGCATGCATTAATTTTAGAACAATTAAATATATATAGTATCTATATTAATTACTAATTTATTATATATGTTCAACATTAATTGTGATATACAAAAATTATGTATATTGAATATTCATATCATATTAAGCAAAACCAGAGAACAAAGTTAGAAGGGCTGAAAAATAAAATACAATGAACATAACAATTGTTATGTCATATGAAGTTTAATATATTATTAATTAAACCAAAACATCTTACATCATGTTTATTAAATATCATCGTTCATAATTTGTTCAACATCATGCAGTGCACTTTTATTACAGATTTCTCCCCCTTTTTTTCTTCATTGCGCTCCTCGTGCACTTT